>CM054183.1:81682070-82967070 GCA_028829895.1 Sinotaia quadrata | reverse complement strand
TATTGACTGACTGATTGACTTATTGTCTGACTGATTTACTTTTTGCCTGTTTGACTGAATTATTGCTTGACTGATTGACTTATTGACTGACTGATTGATTAATCTAACCCTCCGCCCCTTTTCGATGCTAAGTGATAGGGTTTAGAATGAATAATTTTCCGAGTTTAAAAGATATGATTTGTTTGTTACTCTGTGCCTATCATACCGTGTGTGGGCGCGTGTGTACACGTTTTGTCCTGTGCAAATATGCTTGTGTAATTGTATGAGTATGACCAGTTGTGCGTGTTAGTGTGAGTTGCTGGATTTTGTGTGTGTTTGTACTGTGTGTGTTGTGCTTATGCTGTGTGCACGCATACAAGCGCCGGCGAGTGCTAACGTTTGTTGTTAATTTCAGAAGAGAAATTGAAATGCATGTAATTTCAGTGCGCGTGGTACCAGCTGGTTGAGAGCTAGAGGTGCGTGAGGGATTTATGGATAGTGAAGCGGGATTGGATTGTGACGTTTGGCGCCGCTCTATGCGCATGTTTTCTTTATCCAATTACGTAATGATTTTTTTTTTGCGATTTTATTGCCGAGGCTTTCACGAGCTAATCACTCGCCACCGGGCTTCTCATGAGTGACTCACGATCGATATTTGTCACAGCCCAAATAGTCAGTCCACTTAAGTGTGAACCGACCCTTAGGATCAACCAGGTACATATTCTTACAGTGAATATCCAGTTTCCTGAAGAAATAGGTCAAGTAGCCTGCGCGCTGCCATAGCTGTTATAAAAATAGACTTTTGTTGTCAATTTCCGGCTTTCATTGCTCACACTTTAATGTTACAACGAAACACTCGCATTTAATATTGTTTTCTTAAGCTACAAACCATAAATAAAGCACTTAATATGCACAGTGCAGTGGGTGGATGGTCAAACAACTAGAGAAAATTTTTAGAAATTCAAAATCAATTCTGTTTTAAATATTTTCCAATGAAACGATGTGACTGTCAATTTGATGTGCCATTCGCTTTCTTGCCTTTGGAGCCAGAGCACAAGAGACAGTGTTTGTCTGCATGCGGCTGATAAAATTCCCTACAGAGTGTTTATGTGTGCTGATAATATCATTGACAGCCCCATACCAGAGCTACGTCTTGGTTATAAAGAAAGGCAGTTATAAAGCGTCGAGTACTGATATCGTAACCAGTGACAATTTCGTCTGCTACAAATTCCAACGCCTTAGCATACCATTCGAAGTTGGTAAAAGAAAGTCAGTGCGGCAATTCTAACCCATCTGATCGTCTCCTTAACATATCTTTTTATGATCCAACCTTACAAAAGTATCCATGTTTATACGAGATTCTAAAAATGGCTAACTTCTAACGAGCGGCTGAAACAAATATACTTTCTCAGTAACAAATTCACAAAACCGGCAGCTGACCATAAAAGCTTTGAGGATTTACAAACGTCACCGACCTTGACATATATTTTAAGTAAGTCGCGGGATAAATGTGTGGATAGTCAGACTTAAGGAGATTGTCCACAAGACGACAGTCGACTCTACACAGTCAGACGCACACGTTAACTTGACTTCCGAACGAGAGAGCTCCCGACAACTGTCTTGGTTGATAAAGGGCTGACTCAATTGTTTTAAGGGTTAGCCAAGTCGGGCGATGAAATGCGGTCAATTAGTGCGGTGACTGGGTGCAAGAGGTGTGAGTCTCCGATGGTATGAAATTGTATGCAAAGATGGATGGAAGGAGGGAGGGGACCCTGCCACAATTCAGAACTCGGAACAAAGAAATTTGCTCTATATTTAGACCTTGGTTTCACCACAGTTTTAAGATTCTTCTGATTTTTCGGATTTTCCAGTTTGCTCTTGGGCATGTGTATTTTATTCTCACTTTCTCATTCCAGTAAACTAACAAAATGCATTTTACTTTCAAAATGTCTAAATGAAAATAAGAGACATTAATTTCGAGGGTATTAAATAAAGGGCCTTAACTGTGAGAATGGTAAATACAGGGTGTTAACTGCCAGAATGGTAAATGAGGGCTTTAACTAAGAGAGTGGTAAATAAAAGCTCTTAACTGGCAGAGTGATAAACAAAGGGCATTACTTCCAGAGTGATAAATAAAGAAACGGCCAGAGTGATAAATAAAGGACCTTAACTGTCAGAGTGATAAACAAAGGGCCTTAACTGCTAAAGCGATAAATAAAGGATTTTAACTGTCAAAGTGATAAATATATGGCCTTAACTTCGAAAGTGATAAAGAAATGGCATTAACTGCCATATTGATAAAAGAAGGACCTTAACTGCCAGAATGATAAATAAAGGGCCTTAACTGCCAGAATGATAAATAAAGGTCATCCATCTGTATGAGTGACTGATGTATTTCGAATGATTTCTCCACCAGACAGGCTCGTTGACGAAAGTATAATTGATAATTTTAAATATTTTAACCAATACCACAAACAAGAAATAAAATTAAAATAAATAAAGAAAAAATTATAAGACTTAGGAAAGGATTTCGATCTACTGAAAGAAAAACTAATAGAGAAAGAGAAACAAGCAATTTCTTAGTGAACTGTGCGGAGTGAGGGCCTGGTAGCCTCTGTTATTCAGTGGGATATTCAAGTAGATGTACATACAAGTCTTAAACATACTATAGTCTGTCTAAATGTAGATCTTGCATACAGAATGGAGAGTCTATCCCTGCAAGGGAGGTTTAAACTAGGAAATTTGGGACGGAAATGCAGAATTTAGAGTATAAACACAGAATGTTAGAACTGAATGCCAAAAGGAGCAAAATGGCGGATCTAGATGCAGTATGGAGATCTAGATGCAGTATAGAGATCTAGATGCAGTATGGAAATCTAAATCCAGTATGGCCGGTCTAATTACATAAAAGAGAATCCAAATGCAGAAAGGAGGGTCAAAAAGCAGAACAGAGGATCCAAAATGCAGAATAAAGAGATCTCAAATCAAAATACTAATACAAACAAGAGGGTCTAAATACAAAATAAAGAGATCTCAAATCAAAGTACTAATATAGACAAGAGGGTGTAAATACACAGTGGATGGTTTCAGTGCAGAAATTAGGGTCAGAGGTGGAATGGAGATTTAAATGCAGAATGTGTGTGTTTGTGTGTGTGTGTGTGTGTGTGTGTGTGTGTGTGTGTGTGTGTGAGTGTGTCCCAGACACAGAAGGGAAGGTTCCAGATACAAAATGGAATATCTCAACCAAAGTTCCCCCCTAAATATTTTTCCTGTGTGCGCAGAACTGATGGTTGTTTGAGCTTGCTACAAAAACTTGTGCACGGAATTTTGAAACTGCTGCACGACCGCGCACCTTAGAGGCAACACTGATGATCTCAACACACAATGGCGGGTCTAGAAGCGTTATGCCCTTGGTTTGAACTGTAGTCAGTCCCGCCAAGGACAGTTTTGGGTCACTGATCACTATCAAAATATTGCTAAAAGAAATGGAATGATCGTTCTTACGCAAAAATTGAAATGCCCTGAAATGCCCGAAGTGCTCCGACTTGAAACCGTGAGGACGGAATATAGCACCTTTTTCTGGAACTTAACATACCACGCACAGAGCTGCTTCCGGTCGATCTGGAACTTAGCATACCACGCACAGAGCTGCTTCCGGTCGATCTGGAAATCGCTGGTATCAGTATCAAGCCATTTTTTAAAAGAAGCCTAATGCATAATACATAAATGAAGGGCTTTAACTTTTGTGGGCACCATGGATGACCGTCAAAGGGAGCACTTGAGCGGCACGGTTCATCAGAGTTCAAAGCATTAAGGCCGCCACCAGAAAAAAAAATCAAATTACGATCAAATCAAAGAAAATAGAATTGTATATTTGATGTCAATTGTGCAGACGCCGACAGTTAGCATATGAAAATTTGTTGTTCTGTTTAAAGTCTGAGAACACTCCTCCACCCCAGTCTCTTTCTTTCTTTCTTTCTTTCTTATTCACTCTCTCTCTCCCATCCACTCTTCACTTAATATCTACCCCAATCATTCTTTTTTTTTTCCTAAACTTCATTTTCTAAAATCAGTTGCACGCTGGTTATACAAGACGATTTCCGGTTCGGAATTGTTTTTGCCTTCATCTTCTAATAAGAACAATTACCATAAAGTTTTAATAGTTTCCCTGAGCCAAGTAGGGTTTGAATCTGTGTCAGAGGGCTGATATCTCAGTATATGTATGTGTGGGTGTATGGGTATTTTGGCCGAATAACGAGCTGTCGGTACCGAACACCCTTCAACAGCCCCCCCCAATAGTATGACTCATAACAGCCAGTAGTAAGTAGTACGAACAGAAATGGAGTTATAGAGAGATAAGTGATACTAATTTGTGCATAGCCTTGTCAAGATGATGCTTCAATAGTCTTTCCATGCTTTTGTAACAATGTCACAAGTTTGTTGTTCACAATAAAATTGTCAATTCTTCACATGCTTCTCTTGCATACTGTAGAAAGTTCCTCGAGCCACTGAGCTCTCGAGACTACTCTGAGCACTCCTTTGCTGTATTAGTTCTCTCAAGAAGAAAAACAATGTTGCAGTTTCCAGTAACTTCCTTAGACCAGAAATTCCACGATGTATGGATTAACATAATGCAGTGTGTCCTTACACTTACATGCTGGGTAGATATTTCTCGAATCTACCACAGTCATAATGGTTTGTAAACCAGTAAACTGAGAACAAAGGAGAAAATAAGAAATTCCAGTAATTCCAGAAATTCTAGAAAGGCTGCTTTTTCTTCATTAAACTAACGACCGCCTTTCATGACCAGACTTCAGCCTCAACAGAGTCAAAGTGATTAGAGAATAGAATTATTTCACAGGTAAGCTTTGATCTCAACCCATTGGCTGGTTTCATTCTTTGTAAATCTTAACCATTGGATAATGAAAACTACTCACCCACTTAAGACTGATTAAGATTACATCAGCAAATTCTAGCACATTCTCTTCATGAGTTATTTTAACTCTAGTACTTAACAAAATACAATGCCCCAAGGTCATGCTGATATTAAACAAGTAAAATAATATTTAATTAAAAATAGGGACAGATAACTGTGCTCTGTCACAGTATGTCCAGCAAAAGTATAGAGTGGATGAATAGCATCGTCCTTTTCTGTATAAATCTCTGTTGTCTGTAGTAGAAGACCTCAAATCAAAGATAATATTTAGATCTCTATAGTCTGTAGTGGAAGAACTCAAACCGAAGATAATGTTTATATCTCTACAGCAGCGGTCAACAACCCTTTTGATAGTGAGAGCTACTTCATGGGTACTGAGTCATATGAAGGGCTACCAATTTGATACACTCTTATAGTTTGCCTTTATACATTATTAATAATGTGAAGACTTAGAAAAGGCTTGCGGGTGACTCATGTGATCTTTGCGGGCGACCTGGTGCAAATATACAAATAGCAAAAACGATAGTATTCGAGCAACAACAGCCGATACTATATGAATAGCAACAGCCGATACTATATGAATAGCAACAGCCGATACTCTATGAATAGCAACAGTCGACGAGCAACACGATTCTCTAGCATAACAACACATATTAAAAGCGACTTTTGTTTAAATAGCAGAAGTGTGCCTCATAATTTATGAAGTCTGAATTCTTAATGGGCACTAATCGACAGCAGACGACAGAGACAGAAACCCTGTACACGCATAACAACTGTTCCCCCACCCCCACCCCCGACAGTTTGCTTGCGTGAGCCGGTTATATGAGGTCACGTGTAACAATAAAGTTTGCATAACTAAAAAGGGAGATTAGAGACTGTAACTTACTATACGTCCTTGTTCCTTCTCCACCCCCACCCCCACCAGCCCCACCTCGTCTCCCCCAACACGGGGGGTATTTAAGCAACCCTGCAGCACCCAGCTCTTCGAAGTTTACTTCTCATAAAATTTATCTTTACCTTTGTACTTCAGCAAATTACAATTTATAATTATTGGCGCCAAAAAGACTTTGATTTTCGGAGGGTATCAAGCAACAAATCTGTATCTGTAAGGTAACGCCGCGTGTTCAGAAGATATATGTATTAAAATAACTTATCTCCCCAACACACACACACACACACACACACACACACACACACACACACACACACACACACACACACACACACACACACACATTTACTCCATGAGTTACCTTTCCATATTTTCCTCATCGTTCATGTCCGTGAGTAAACCACAGCAGGCATACATGAATCTTTGTCAGGCAAATGTTTGGCTTAGTAACAATACAAGGGAGGGAAGAAATTGTCCAAACAAAACTTTAGATTGTCGTGCCTTGATTTAGTTGTATTTTTTCAGTGCGGCCAAAAGCCGGATCACTTTCAAACAGTCTAGTGTGCTCCTAATGCTAATATTTGTTTTACTACCCGACATTAACAATATCTTTATTTCGATCATTAGCTGACTGAAGCTAGAGCGGACTGCCTTATCCCAAGCGCCGATCTCTGGGCGGTGGTTAAGAATTTCTTAGTTGGAGAGCAAGATGTGAAGATATTTGATAAATTTGCATCTATTTTATATTTTCAGTTTCGTTTCTCAACCATAAGAAATGCGTTCTACTTTTTGCTTTCTATATTTAGACCTGGAATGAGATTACACACGTAACAATGCTCCAGTTGTAAACAAAACAGCTTTCAGGAAAGAGTAGACTGACGCAAAGTAAATTTATTATTTATAGTTCCATGTACTACCTCTGTTATTTTATTGTTTTACATGTAATCAATTATTAAACGCACTCGCATACATATACCAACGCACATACACACACTCATCCACGAACATTACAATTATATCACCACCACTACCAACTAAAACAGCTTTACTCATTAGTCACGTGACTCGCGTGTTTTTTTAGACGGTATGTTTTTGAAACACTCAAGAACCTTTGTATGGGAGAGGGGGAAAAAACTATTTCAAATGGAGAGTGCAGCATAGCTGTGAGTGACTCTTTTCTTTCAACTTTAAAATATTTGACTTTCGACAAACATTTTTTTTTAAAATTAAAGGCTTACTTTATTCAGCTTTTCCAATATAGCTTTTTTCCAATCAATTGCTCTCATGTTGCCTTGATGGTAAGGACTAATGGTGTTGATGTTGGAGAGTAAAATGGTGTTGGCAGTGGTGATGATAATAAAGTTGTTGGTGATTGCGATGATAATGGTATTATTGCTGTAAGTGATGGTGATTAGGTGTTATTATTGGCGTAAGTGATGGTGATTAGGTGTTATTATTGGTGTAAGTGATGGTGATTAGGTGTTATTATTGGCGTAAGTGATGGTGATTAGGTGTTATTATTGGTGTAAGTGATGGTGATTAGGTGTTATTATTGGTGTAAGTGATGGTGATTAGGTGTTATTATTGCTGTAAGTGATGGTGATTAGGTGTTATTATTGGTGTAAGTGATGGTGATTAGGTGTTATTATTGGTGTAAGTGATGGTAATTAGGTGTTATTGTTGGTGTTGTCGATGATAATTGTATTTGCATTGGTGATGAAATGGTGGTTGAGTTGTTATGATAACAGTGGTGATGATGGTGATATAATGGTGTTGATGATGACGATGAAAATGGTGTTGGTGATGGTGATAAGGGTTTTGGTGAGGATTGGGTGATGATAATGGTGGTGGTGATGATGATGAAAATGTTGTTGATTATGATGATGGTTGGTGGTGATAATATCTATCTATCTATCTATCTGTCTGTCTGTCTGTCTGTCTATCTATCTATCTATCTATCTATCTATCTATCTATCTATCTATCTATCTATCTATCTATCTAACTATCTATCTGTCTGTCTATCTATCTATCTATCTATCTATCTATCTATCTATCTATCTATCTATCTATCTATGATAGTTTGTAAATGTTCTTGTACGTGTATGAGTAATTACAGGCATGCGAATTCCGTTTGCGTACATGCATAAGATGTAATCGAAGGATCAAAAGATAAATTGTGCATTCATTTTTCTTGAAATCACCCCGGGGGAGGGGGGGGTCATGACATCCAACATATATTTATCAGCTTATTGCACATAAACAATATGCGATAATGTGAACAGACAGTCTTTTATAGCTTCTTTTAAGCTCCTTTGACTCTGCCAGCAATAAAATCTTAAGCTTTCCGACAGACTGATATAAAATGATTATTTTAAAATAAAAAAAAATTTCTTACGAATTTCATGCCAGTGAGCGTTAAATTAGCACTTTATTAAAACGGTGAGATGGTGATGGATCGCTTACTAAGTCAGTTTCACATCAATTTAATATGAAAGTCATGTTGCATCAAATAATGTAGATATGATTTGCATCGAAACTATGATTTATGTCCGTCACAGTGAGGCTAAGGACCGATTTATGTCCGTCGCAGTGAGGCTAAGGACCGATTTATGTCCGTCGCAGTGAGGCTAAGGACCGATTTATGTCCGTCGCAGTGAGGCTAAGGACCGATTTATGTCCGTCGCAGTGAGGCTAAGGACCGATTTATGTCCGTCGCAGTGAGGCTAAGGACCGATTTATGTCCGTCGCAGTGAGGCTAAGGACCGATTTATGTCCGTCGCAGTGAGGCTAAGGACCGATTTATGTCCGTCGCAGTGAGGCTAAGGACCGATTTATGTCCGTCGCAGTGAGGCTAAGGACCGATTTATGTCCGTCGCAGTGAGGCTAAGGACCGCTTTATGTCCGTCGCAGTGAGGCTAAGGACCGCAGCACTACTTTACGTTAATGTCGATATAGGTGACATAATCATGCTGTTATCTTCGGGAGTGACTGTATGGTAGTATTGACCATGGTGAAACTGTAATATGATATAGTCCAGAGTGAAGCTAACTTAACGTCGCTCAGATAAAGATAACAATGACTCTCAGATAGAGATAATAATGCCACTCATATAAAGATAATAAGGTCACTCAGATAAAGATAAATAATTTTACTCAGATAAAGAATTAATGGTGTTGATGAATCGCTCAGGTAAAGATAAAAACGTCGCTCAGATATAAATATAGTGATGTCGCTCAGATAAAGATAACAATGTCACCCAGATAAATATAGTGATGTCGCTCAGATAAAGATAACAATGTCACCCAGATGAATATAGTGATGTCGCTCAGATAAAGATAACAATGTCACCTAGATAAATATAGCGATGTCGCTCAGATAAAGATAACAATGTCACCCAAATAAATATAGTGATGTCGCTCAGATAAAGATAACAATGTCACCTAGATAAATATAGTGATGTCGCTCAGATAAAGATAACAACGTCACCCAGATAAATACAGTGATGTCGCTCAGATAAAAATAACATTGTCCGTCAGATAAAGATAACAATGTCTCTCAGATACAGATAATAATGTAGCTTATATAAATATAATAATTACTCGTCCAGTGTAAAAATTATAATTCAATCACCCAGTGTGAAATTGTAATTTTAGTCATCCGGTGTGAAATTATAATTTTAACCACCCAGTGTAAAAATATAATTTTAATCATCCAGTGTGAAATTACAAGTTTAGTAATCCAGCGTGAAATTATAATTTTAGCCATCCAGTGTGAAATGATAATTTTAGTATTCTGTGTTACATTACAATTTTAGCCACACAATGTGAATTTATAATTTTAATCTAGCATGAAATCACAATTTAGTCATCCAATGTGAAATTATAATTTTAACCACCATGGGTGAAATTATAATTTTAGTCATCTAGTGTTAAATTACAAGTTTAGATATCCAATGTGAAACTATATTTTAACCATCCAGTGTGAAATTTACTCTATTTTTAGTCATCCAGTGTGAAATTACAATTTCAGTCATCAAGTGTGAAAGGAGAATGTCATTCCTGTTATTCCTGTAAAACTATGGTGTAAACATAATCGAGGGTGAGACAGTACGTAATTTCATTGTTATCTTGAGTTGAACTATTTGAATGTCACTTAAGAGTGAGACAGTGGTGATATCATCGTTATCTTGAGTGCATCTATTTATCTATGCATCTATTTGCACATGTCGTCTAAAAGTGAAACTGTAATGTGAGTGTTGAGTGAAAGTGTATTGTGAGTGTTGTGCTAAGTGAAAGTGTTAAGTCCAGTGCTGAGTGAACGTGTATTGTGATTGTCGTGATTAGTGAAAGTGTAATGTGAGTGCCGTATTGAGTGAAAGTGTATTGTGATTGTCATGATTAGTGAAGTGTAATGTGAGTGCCGTGTTGAGTGAAAGTGTATTGTGATTGTCGTGATTAGTGAAAGTGTAATGTGAGTGCCGTGTTGAGTGAAAGTGTATTGTGATTGTCGTGATTAATGAAGTGTAATGTGAGTGCCGTGTTGAGTGAAAGTGTAATATGAGTGCCGTGCTGAGTGAAAGAGTATTGTGATTGTCGTGATTAGTGAAAGTGTAATGTGAGTGCTGTGTTGAGTGAAAATAAACGTGAGTGCCGTGCTGAGTGAAAGTGTATTGTGAGTGCCGAGGTGGGTGAAAGTGTGATGTGAATATTTATCTTGCGGAAGTGGACTTAAGCAGAAAGAATTATTCAGTCAACATAAAGGTACAACACATACAGAACTATTTTGTGTCATTTAATTTCAGGAATATTAGTTTCAAACGTTTCTTCTTCTCCGTCACTCCCATTCCGAGCTCGTAATGTAAACTTTATATGCTTGATACCAGCTCGTAATGTAAACTTTATATGCTTGATACCAGCTCGTAATGTAAACTTTATATGCTTGATACCAACTCGTAATGTAAACTTTATATGCTTGATACCAGCTCGTAATGTAAACTTTATATGCTTGATACCAGCTCGTAATGTAAACTTTATATGCTTGATACCAGCTCGTAATGTAAACTTTATATGCTTGATACGAGCTCGTAATGTAAACTTTATATGCTTGATACCAGCTTGCAATGTAAATTTAAAGTATGATGTGGTTCCAATATATCAAACTCCGCTAACAACATAATTATATTTTTCCATTATATAATTAAGTGCTTCAATCTACTAACAACATAATTATATTTTTCCATTATATAATTAAGTGCTTCAATCTACTAACAACATAATTATATTTTTCCATTATATAATTAAGTGCTTCAATCTACTAACAACATAATTATATTTTTCCATTATATAATTAAGTGCTTCAATCTACTAACAACATAATTATATTTTTCCATTATATAATTAAGTGCTTCAATCTACTAACAACATAATTATATTTTTCCATTATATAATTAAGTGCTTCAATCCACTAACAACATAATTATATTTTTCCATTATATAATTAAGTGCTTCAATCCACTAACAACATAATTATATTTTTCCATTATATAATTAAGTGCTTCAATCCACTAACAACATAATTATATTTTTCCATTATATAATTAAGTGCTTCAATCCACTAACAACATAATTATATTTTTCCATTATATAATTAAGTGCTTCAATCCACTAACAACATAATTATATTTTTCCATTATATAATTAAGTGCTAGAGCTCGATGCTCGCGTTGTAATATCACTATTTGATATCGCAGCATAACGCTCCCAATGCAACATTAAGGCGTGCTGATATTTAGGTATATTTAATTTAATGAAACTATAGTTTATTTACACATACGCACACACACATACACTGTCACGCACACACACAAGCACACACACAACACACACATGCATACGCACATACACAAAGACACTCAGATATGCACACACACAACACACACACAACACACACACGCACATACACAAAGACACACAGACACGCACGCGCACACACACATACGCACACTTGCACACGAACACTTTTCTAATATGGTTTAAGCGCAGTGTGGGGTCTTTTTTTTTTAATAAATAAATTATTAAAATGTACTAGAGTCACTAGACTAACATAAACTTTTTCTTTGCTATTATTATTCTATAGACTCTAGGAGAAATTGGAATGTGTGATCTAAGCAGAGTCAATTACCGAATAAGAGTGCACGGGAAATAGAGAGGGAAATAACTCTTCGACTCACCCCGTCCTCTTTCTTTCTTCCCCCTACCCCGCCCCAATTGTCTTTTTTTTTCTTTTTTCTTTTCGTCCCTTTCTTTTTTTCCTTTTCTCTCTTTCTTTGTAGAACAAAACCACAATCCCAATTGGAATAAATTAACTGAAAAATATACATCCTCTGGTAACTAGTTGGAGAAAGAGGGAGAGAGAGAGAAGAGATAGAGAGAGAGGCTAGCGTTTTCTAAACATGGGAACAAACTCAGTTTAAACACTTCTTATTTAAATCATTATTTGAAGTAAAATAAAATAGTGTTTGTGTGTCTATGTGTGTGCGTATTGAATTGTTGGTTTTCTGTGCACCCTTTGTTATTTTATATTATTTTATTTATAAATCTCGTTCACTTTTTAAAATATGATTTTTTCCCCTCTACCCAAATCTCAGTGCACACTTGGTGATTGTCCTGTTTTACCCAGAAGATTACTCCTTCCGTGCGCCTCACCACACCCTCTGCTCCATTGACTGGGAGGACGAATTAAATAACTATAGCAAATTCCTTTAATAATTAATAGACACGCATCCTGCCATGACTACCAATATGTCTAGTGGCAAAGCAAATAAAATATGGGGAATGAAAATTTCATCAAGCTAATTAATCAACTCGTCTCGTTGAAAAGAATTAGGACTAAAATAACGTTGTTGTCCAAAAGTCCTAAAATAAATTGAGAGGCTTGGCTGGCAGAATGTACTGAATTGCATTTTCAGATAAGAGACCAGGGGAAAGAACTGAGTCAGGTTACTCCCTGACGAGCCCCTAGATATACTGCCGCCTTGGGCTGCGCTCTTGGGAAGGACTGTAGACAAGACCACAAAGAAGAAATATACACTCACAGGGAAAATACACTGAATCTGTAGGATGAAGCCTATGAATATCCAGGTGATAAGGGAAGAAAAGGCAAGTCAACAAACACCAGGGACAAATGTGACGAATGTGTAGAAAACATTCACACCAGGGACAAATGTGACATTTTGTAGAAAACATTCACACCAGGGACTGATACACCTAGGCCTATAGCCCTATGCCCTTACTCTTTCCTTTTATAAAATAATCCCTCCTAAGAGCACTTACACCCGTCCCGAAAATCATCGAAGTGGACATGAAGCAGAAATCAATCAAACAGATAGAGTTGACTTTGATTCTGGACCACTTATTGTCTCTTGAAAAGTCCATTTCTCTCCAGACGTCCAATTATCGAAATGTCCGTTGTCTCTTGAAAAGTCCATTTCTCTCGAGAAGTCCAATGTTTCTTGACAAGTCCATTCTCGAGGAAGTCCATGGTCTTTTGAAATGACCATTACCATTAGCAATTAAAAACCCAATTAAATTGGGTTTGAATAGCAGACCTACTTTCTCAACATCAGTGCTCTGCAGACAGGCGAGCGATCAGATAGAAGGAGAATATTATTCAGCTAATGGTACCGCTGAAGAAGGAAAAAAATCGTTCCCCCCCTCCCCCATCTCCCGATACACACACTTAATGACAGACCCGTCAAATTCTTAGTATCAAGATAGCAATAGTGTTTCACGCATTTCGTTTTGTCAGAATTGTTTTGATATTAGTGCCCAGTGGAATATCGGGTGGCTCATTATGTAAATCCACGTTCCTTCGTTTTACGATAACTCTCCTATCTTAGGTTCTTGTTATATTTTCCTTGACGACTCATGTCTGTCGAAACAGGACTGTGTTCATCCGTCGTGCGCCCCACTAGTGGGGACTCAAGAGAGAAGTTAAATGTAGGTCAAACCCAGTCAGACACAGTCTTTTGGTAGCCCTTCGTCAGTCTACTAATGGGAACTCGAGTTGTAGATTGGGGCCAGCGCCAGTCGGTGTTCTGGGTGCTAGGAGAATTTTAAGGAAACGTTTACTAAGATCTTAACGTTGGCGCTGCACCAACCCCCTCGCAGCAATTAAGTGCGGCGCTCGAGCGGCAGTAGCGACGGGTGCCTGAGTAGAAGGCAAATCTAGAGAGCGCTTACTTAATTACACAGCTTCGCGCACACAGCAAACGTTGTTTGGGGACTACAAGGGAAAACCCGGCTCTCGCTATAATGTGGGCATACACATGATTGGCAGTGTAGAAAAAAAAAAACAAAACCAAGCAGGAGGAGGAGTAGGGGAAATAATACAACAAACTTAGATTATAAGAAGGAAAAAAATGAAAGAAGAAAACTTTCTTCATTCTGTTTGATGTTTTTTCTAACCTCTGACGGAGTTGCTACTGAGTTTGTGCGCGTGTGTGGAAATATCGCGGATATAGCGAAATGCCGCTTGGTTCTCCATACTGAGAAGTGGTATATCAAGCCTTCAGCAGTTCTTTCCGCAACAAGTGGGGCCTACTCCCCTGCACGTTTCTCAGGCCAGTGAAGCCAGTTTGGAACCCAACAGTTTCCCACGTCATGCGTGAGTACGTCAAGATAGCACGGTGCAGCTAATGCGTTTGACAGTTGTCACCTTGTGCGACTGTGTGAGGGGTGACGACAATGGAGTGATGGTCTTTGAAGTTGAAGGCGTTAAAGTTGACAAGAGTTCAAAGCCGTCTGAGCGCGCGTGCTTGTCAGCAACGTGTACCGCGTGAGTAGAGTGTTTGTGTGTTTGTATATTTGTGTAAGTATATACGTACGCACGTGTGTGCGTATGTGCAAGCGTGTATGAATGTGGTGCGTCGATTCTCAACCATCTTGAGTGTTCATTTATAAGCGTGTCCGTATATTTGCATGTTTTTTTGTTTTTGATTTTGCGTTTGTCAGCACGTTATTTATATATCACTGAATATCTGTTTTCTTGATTGTGTTTGAGTGTGCTTAAGTACGCATTTGTGATGTCTGTTCATGTAATGTGTGTGCTCTCTTCTGTATTGTGTGGTGTGCGTGTATGTGTGAGTGCGTGTTTAGACGTGTGTGTCATTGCGCGTATTTGTGTCTGTGTGTATGTGCTGGTAATTACATTTTGTCAATGTTAGTGTGAACGTATGAATGTTTTGTTTGTGTAGGCCTGTGTGCCTATCTGTTTATGTGTTGCCTGTCTATACATGTTTTTGCTCATTTGTATGTTTTTGTTGAATGAAATGTGTGCATTTATGAGTGCCTGTTCGCGGTCCATATTTGTTTGTGTACATATTATATATTCTGATATATGTGTTCGAGTGAATGCATGTGTGTGTATGTGATTGCCGTCATGTGTATCTGTGTAATATGCATGAGCGTTCGTGCATACATGTGAGCATTTTCTGACTGCACACTAACCCTATCGCGAGTTACTGCCCTTTTCACCAGACACTCTATATAAGTTTGACGTCCCTCTTCCAAACTTACGCTGATTTCGCGGGGGGCACATTTATTTTCCTTTCCGTCAAAACATGTAGTTGTCCGTGGGGGCCGGTCCGCCGGAAGTTAGTGCGGAAACTGCGCGCGCACCAACTCGACTTCCGCCTTACCACTCATCTTTTGCCTTCTCGTACTGAAGAGTAGCGAACACGTGGTGTCAGATTTGGTCTGTAAGACCAAGTCAATTAGCTAGGTTATATTCACTTGTTTCTTGCAAATTATTTTTTCTTCCTCTCTCACAAGTTCGGCGTGCTCTATTTATAGCACGACTACTTACCGAGGGCTTGCTTTTTGGTTGCTGGTTTTTTGTGTGTATGTTTTATTTTCGTCTCCACTATAAGTTTGACATTGGTTGAAGGTCAGCTTCAGCAGCACAGTTCGACGCACCGCGTACGCAAGCACATAAGGTACCGATAATTATACGCGCACGCGCATGCACCCCATGCATAAGTAACACACACACACACACACACACACACACACACACACACATATATATATACACGTATATATATATACGCACATAGGCATACATTTGTACAAATTGATACACGCCGTATGCATACAAATATACCCTCACACATATGCTCAGTCACTCATTTTAATACACGTGCATTTACGCAGCTAGTGCAACCATTGAGGTAAGTCATTTTAATGTTTGCTTTAAAATAAATCAGTTTCATATTTATCCTAACGTAAAAAAGTTTAAAGTTTGTCCTAAAGCAAATCAATTTAGTGTTTGTCCTAAAGTAATTCAAGTTAAAGTTTGTCCTAGACCTAAAGTAAATCAATTTCAGGTTTGTCCTAAAGTAAATCAATTTAAAGTTTGTCCTAAAGTAAATCAATTTTAGTGTTTGTCCTAAGTAATTCAAGTTAAAGTTTGTCCTAAAGTAAATCGATTTAAAATTTGTCCTGAAGTAAATCAATTTCAGGTTCGTCCTAAGTAAATCAATTTAAAGTTTGTCATAACGTAAATCAATCTGAAGTTTGTTCTTAAAAAATATATTAGTTTAAAGCTTGTCCTAAAGTAAATCAATTTCAGCTTTCTCTTGAATTAAATCAATTTAAACTTTGTCCGAAAGTAAATCAATCTAAAGTTTGTCCTTAAAAAGTAAATCAGTTTAAAGTTTGTCCTAAAGTAAATCAATTTAAGGTTTGTCTTAAAGTAAATAAATTTAAAGTTTGTCCTAAAGTAAATCAGTTTAAAGTTTGTCCTAAAGTAAATCAATTTCATGTTTGCACTAAAGTAAATCAATTTAAAGTTGGTCCCAAAGTAAATCAATTTCAAGTTGGTCCTAAAGTAAATCAACTTAAAGTGTGTCCGAAAATAAATCAATCTGAAATCACACGTCAATGAGCAGAGCGCCGGCGGTGCAGTTGGCCTGTGCGTGGCTTTAGTCCGAAAATTATTCCAGTCTGAGGAGACTTGCCTTTCATTACTTGGCGCTTCTGGTTCCTTTAATTGACAAAGACTATCTTCCGGTGTTGCACGTGTACATTGCACGTCCGGTAACTCTGCACTGTGCAATACTGCTATACACTAACTCCAAGAGAAGTGAGTTTTTATGCACAAGTACATAGCAGGTCCGGTAACTCTGCACTGTGCAATACTGCTATACACTAACTCCAAGAGAAGTGAGTTTTCATGCACAAGTACATAGCAGGTCCGATAACTCTGCACTGTGCAATACTGCTATACACTAACTCCAAGAGAAGTGAGTTTTTATGCACAAGTACATAGCAGGTCCGGTAACTCTGCGCTGCTATACAACAACTCCAAGAGAAGTGAGTTCTTATGCACAAGTACCTCGCAGGTCCGGTAACTCTGCACCTCAAAGTACTGCCAGTATCTAACTCTGAGTTGTTGTTGTTAATGTAGGGGGCGCTTTCGGCTTCCGCCGCTTTCGCGCTGAGATAACTTTGAGAGAAATTAGTTTTTATATATGTATTCAATTGTTCTGCTAGGAGCTAGTTGCTAGGGACATTACAGCTCTTGCTTCTTAACTGAGGATTTATTTTATGACAGTGCAGAAAATATTTACTGGAATGATAACGGTGAAGAGGCTAATTATGGTGGCAGCCATAAACATCATAGAAATAGCAACGGATAAGAATAGAAGCGTGAGAAAGACACTTCATTTATAATAAATTAAATATGGTTAATTTTCTAAAGTGTCTCTCAATAATTATTTACACTTTTAAGAATGTAATTAAAATATAAAACAATAATATTCGCAAACAGATTCGTCACAAAAAGAAAAATTTCCGAATGAATATCAAGTGACAACGACGATACGGTCAGGGTTTACTGCATTTTTGTTCGTGCTTTTGGATATATTTTTTAATTCTTCAAGTTCGCTTTTATTTTTTCTCTCTTTTCCTCTAGCACTTAATTAAGCAGCTTCGTTTTAGTTGTGATGCTTAAGCGTGAGATAATGTTGTATTTGATGGACTAAGGAAATGCCATTTTGAGAGAAACACTAAGAAGAGATAATCTAAAACATCAACACAATCATGTGGCAGAGTGATATGTTTGCGATTCCAGACAAAGTTCCAACATGAAGTCTTTAAATTAACTTGTTGGATTTCCAAAAATGCGACTTATTTTGCAGATATTTAGAAATGGCCTGTAAGTGCAGTTTATTACATAGTGAATAATAAGTCAAGATTGATAGCAGCCCTTTTCGTTAATGCAATGATTTTAGAGATTTAAATTATCAAGCTGGACCACCACCACGACCATCATCAACGTCGTCATCATATGATCATAACCACCACCACAACCACCACCACCATCATCAACAACAACAACAACAATAATGATACTACTGATACTAATAATAAATGTGTGTTGTTTCGTAGATTGGGGTACAAGACATCGTCTTGCACCCATTCCCCTCAGATCACTGTGGTCGGCCAAGAGTACATTTAAGGGAGATTAGACAGACAGGTTGAGGTGCAACACACACATCACATTGATTCATTCCCTTCGTCACTGACAGTCTTAATTATTAAAAGAAAATTTTCACATAACGCAGTGAATTAAATTATCTTCACTGCGTTATGTCAAATTTTTCGATAAACAAATAAAGACATTGGTTCGTCCCCACAAATTGACGGACTCATAAAGCTAAACCAAAGTAAGAGCACGCACACATACTCATTCAATCTCACACACACACACACACACACACACACACACACACACACACACACACACACACACACACACACACACACACACAAAACAGTAAGATCTTGGACCTATTTCTAAACTTAATTGTTATATAATTTGTTAAATGTCAACGTGACATGACCTTCAGGTACTGCGCGTGACGATATTTTTCTAAGTACCAGAGTTAAAATAACAACTCTGGTAAAGAATATGCTAGGACTTGCTGATGCAATCCAAACCAGTTCCAAAATTAATGGGTAAATAGTTTTATTATCCAATGGTTAAGGTTTACGAGAAAGAGACCAATGGGCTGAATACATGCTGTAGATAATTCTATTGTCTAATCACTTGTGGCAAGCTGTCCTGTCATGAAAAGCGGCCGTTAGTTTAATGGTGAGTTAACTGACTGATTGAGAGAGACTGGACTTAGGAATATTTCATTTTGTTATTGATATGTTATACTTGCGTTTTACATAGAGATGCATTATGTGAGTAGTCTATTATTTCTACATATTGTGAACTGTAATGTTTATATGTAGTATGCTAAACATTTTACATTGTTTCCAGTGAACCTGTTCATAAACTGTTATACTGTATTTATTCTGCTGTGTGCATGTATTGGACTAATAAATACTATTGGTAGAAAGTTGAGACTTTCTTGAATGTAAGAAAGAATGGAGTAAAAAAAAAATGAATAAACTGGAAACTTAGCATTTGCTCCCTGGTGTATTTTTAGGGCGAAAACAGCCTTTCCTTGTATTATCTGAATCTCCTGGTTTACTGATAATAAACTGCTACAACTGGTAGACACGTGAAGTATCAACTGTAAGTGTTAAGAATACACTAAGTATCTACTGCACTACACTCTGTTGAAGTATGGTGGCAAGGTATGCTGACTACATTGAGCAATTTCTGGTACAAGGAAGTTACTGGAAATTGCTACAATTTTTGTTCTGCTTGATGGATCTGATACATCGAATCAGTGAGGGAATCTTGTGGAATTGACAGTAATAACTGAACAATAATCATTTGGCTTTGTTACAGAAAACAGTGCACGAAAATCTATTGAGACAGCACCTAAATCAGGTTATATACAAATTATTATTGCATATCTCTAATAACTCAATTTCTGTCCTCTGATAAGAACTCTCCATGATTTCTATTGAAACTAAATTGTTGAATTGTGTTTTAGATATAAGACTGTGTAGGTATTAAAATTATTCGAACGTGGTTTCGTGGAAATATTGAGGTCAAGTAATATTTTTCATTTGCTATATGTATATTTGATTGTTGATTTATTAAATTTTTTGTTAAATATATTGACCTTCTTACACATATTGATAACCTTATGTTGGAGAAGAAAGTAAGTGGAAGGGAGCTCGCTAAATATAGATTAAAGACGGATTTGTCTTCTCCTTTAGTAAGACGTTTTCCACTATAGAAATATTGTATGACGGTAAATGTTTGTCTTTAATGTTTGTGGAAGAGAGCAAACGTTTACAGCGCCCGCATATCCGCCAAGTGAGAGAGACGAGTGGTGTCTGCTGGAGAATTATTAATAGCATAAATTGAGATTCTCATCACTTTTAATTAGTTATGGACGATTAATTAATTAATAATAATCATAACCGTTAAATAAGTGGCGTTGGTGTCACAACTCTGATAATCCACCAAGTGAGAGACATGTTGGTCTATAAATTAAGATTCTGGATCACTTGTAATTAGTTATGTGCTTTTAATTAATAAGTAATAACCATAACAAATGAAGGGTGCCCAGAGGTGTCACAGATAGAACATCAACAGTAAACAATATTTGAAAGTTGAGTTCACACATAATAATTTAATTTTCTACTTTTCTTCTAATAAATCTACTTTGTATCCTGAACAAATACTATTAGATCTATATGTCTTAGCGAGCACTGTTAGATTTACACATGTCTTGGTTGAATGCTAATAGACCTTTATTTGTGTCTTAGTCAAACACTATTCGATTAGCAGTTTGATAATGATTTACAAGTTCTTAAATAATATTTACTGATCCAGACTTCGTCATGGGTTTAACACTTCAGATACACCTCACTACTTTTATCTAGACTTTGTCATGGCTTGATGGTTATTGACACACTTCACTGGTTATCTAGACTTTGTCATGGCTTGGAGGTTATTGACACACTTCACTGGTTATCTAGACTTTGTCATGGCTTGGAGGTTATTGACACACTTTACTGGTTATCTAGACTTTGTCATGGCTTGGAGGTTATTGACACACTTCACTGGTTATCTAGAATTTGTCATTGTCATACCTGATCGATTAGTCCATCTTGCGGTTAGTCGCCAAACGATGACCTTTCATCCCATGCTAAAGGTAAGTATGTCGCTTCAACATCCATCCAAAATTATAGCGATGCAATGTCTCCCACCCAGCCAAGTAGGTATTAATCTTTTGGTGTCTGTCATGACTTCCTCCAATGTCCATTCACCGTTATAGAGAATCTCTGTCTGTCTCTGTCTCTCTCTCTCTCTCACACACACACACACACAAACACACGCACAAACAGTCGTAGAAAATTCCTTATCACCACCCTTCACAGTGATCCATTGAATCCTTTGTTGGTTCCATAACCGATTCTTTTTCACTCATGTCGACATGGTTTATTACCTTCAGTTCCGTTCATCCACCAGGCATGTTCTGTAGATAAGGTTTGGGGAGTGTGTTTATGTGGTGGGTGGGGAAGGAGGAGGGGAAAAGAAGTCCCATGGAAGGACTTTCTCACAGCACTACCGAAGCATTATGAACTGTACCTCATGTACATTTTATCTGAAGCAAGATCGCCGCATTCAAAAACAGGATGAACAGTCCGATACCAGCGGCCGCCAGCACATGCCCTCTTGTTTATAATGCGTTATCCACCCAAAAAATAAAAATCCTCTTTTCCTCTCCGGTTACTATGGAAATGCGAAGCATCGTAACCAAACATTAAGACATGAAGGGGAAACGTGAAGCTTTTGACTTTGATAACCATAGCAGCAACAAAAATAATTGTGTTATAGCTTCCAAACAGTCGAGTCATATTGAGTACTTCTCTTGTCTCTCTCTTTTCTTGATTTCTCAGTAATCGGCACTAAATGGCCTGATCTCATGTTCCCAAGGGGACATTACTCTTTATCCAAACTATTGACGACTGGGGCAAGAGGTTGAAAATAGCTGTGTTTTATCGCCTACTGGAGAAGACTAACTGTAGACCCTTGCTTCCTGACCAATCAAAGTTTGCACCAGATATAAGAGAGTGAAAATAACGCTTAGTCTTGGCACCAATCAGAAAAGATTAGTAGTAATTCGTTACTCAAACAAGCACGACAGCGATGTTTCAATTTTAAATAATTTATTGCTTAATTATAATTATATAAAACTATCTCTAATCCATTGTGCTATCGAATACAACATAAAATTAAGCAGTTTATATAGTATATGAATCAGTGGTCAACAAACATATACAATAACGTAGTCAGTATTACTTATAGAGACGCTTTGGAGTCAGAAAAGCAACAACAGAACTATGAATATAACATGAGCCCTCTAATAGTAATTGGCCACCACCCATCCTAACATCTGTTTCAAGTACAGTGGGGCGCTATTCGTGTGTTGGCAACCCTGCTCAGATAGTCAATGGTTTAAAAAGGAAAGGAAAAGAAAAAAGGAGAATTTCTCAAACCGCTTCCAAGTTTCGCTAAGGAGCGCAAGCACCTAGAAGCAGATGAAAGATCTGGAAAGACGAGAGAGATCGGTGCCAAGGTTAAAAAGGAGTGAGAAGAGTTTTAACCTCTTCACTGCCGATGCATTGTCTACGCGCATGATTCCTAACAATGTTCGCACTGAAAGGGTGGAGGAGATTAAGTGAAAGACTTCCAAGAACATCGACCGGCTGGCTCACTCTGTTTAATGTGCGCAGTTCGTAGTAGACCAAAGTAAGAGTACGCAAAAGAACTGGGGGAGGGGGGCGATTTAAAGTCATTCCTTCGTAAATATGTCGTTCCCGAACCTGGGTGTTCAAAAGCGAGATACCTCCACAGCCATCACTCACTCCTTCCGGTTATAAATCACTGACTAAATATTAGCTGGGTTGTCTGCGCACCTGGCTACATTTATATCCGAAACTCTCGATGTATGTTTTACGCTTGCATATATGTTACGGGTTTTATGCCCAGTGTTTTGGACTTAGTTACTCATGAGTCCTAGTAGTGCGGACTCTAGTTGTTGGGTTTAGGAGTGTTAGAGTTTGGGGAATCTGAATGTAAAGTCTCTAAAAGTTCGGGAAACTGAATGTGGAGGCTAACAGTGTCGGAACCCGAATGAAGATTCTAGAAGTGTTGCAGCCCGTGTGTACCGTCTAGGAGTTTTTGGAATCTTGAGTGTGGAGTCTAGGCGTATTGGAGTACAGTAGTGTTGACATGTAGTTGGAGTTAAGAGTGTTGAAATCTGAGTGTGGAGTCGAAGAGTTATGGAAACTGGATGTGGAGTCTGGAAGTGTTGGAGTCTGTATATACCGTTTAGGAGATTTTGGAATCTTGAGTATGTGTTTGGGAGTATAGTAGTGTTGACTCTAGTAGCTGAATTGAGGAGTGTTGGGTGCGGAGTCTTGAATTGAGTGTGGAATTCAGAATTGCTTGAGTCTGAGTAAGGAATAAAGGAGTAGTGGGGTCTTTTAGTCTAAGGGTTGACTACATTATTTGAAGTCTCCGAGTAAGGGGGAATCTTAAGTGGAGTGTGAGTGTGGAGTCTAGGGGTGTTGGAATTTGAGTCTAGGATTGCTTGAGTGTGAGTATGGAGTAAAGGAGTAGTGGAGTCTTTGAGTCTAATAGCGTTGACTCCATTATTTAAAATCTCCAAATAAGGGGGAATCTTCAGAGTGGAGTGTGAGTGTGGAGTCCAGGAATGATAGAGCATAAATGCTTATGCGTTTGAATTTAAGGGACGTAAAAGATGTTAGGTTCAGTGTGCCTGAACCAGCAGTCAAGCGCATTATTTCATCATAATCTTATTTGTGCGCCTGACAGAATTATCTACCCGTGATTCGCTAATCAACAAACTGAAAGACCAGCTTTAAATGTACACATGTTGAGTGTATAATCTGAAGAAGTCGTGAAAGAACGAAAAGGTTTCCTCGTTCATTTCATTTAGAACTTAAGAACAGCCATAGCTGCAAAAAGACCTACCTGACGAGTGTTTTCTGCTCCCTTTGCCTCCCCGTATAATATACATTTTTTTTTTTGTCAAGGGAGGTAAATTGTGGAAACTCCAGGTACAGGCGGGATAATTGTGTTTTGCAAGCTGGTCGACAGCCATGTGTTTGTCATTATTTCTCGAATGCAGTATTTCTTTACTGCAATATTTACCTGCAGGTTTTGACTTTATTGCTGTTTAAAAATTAGCCCTGGAACATTATATATATTTACTTTAAAAAGAAGAGAAACAAACCCAACAACCCAAAACAAGTGTATTTGTATACTGTATACACCCCAGGAATGAGTAACGGGTATTATTGCAATGTGGCTTCAAACTGTCGGGGGGGGGGGGGAGGGGGAATTTGTAAATTAGCTGTGCGTCATGCATCACGGTGGTTCAAACTGACAGGGAAAATTGGGAGAAAGAAAATACGATATAAATACATTAATCAGCGCTTTGTTTAATCGTCCTTGCTATTGATTGAGTCGATGTCTTTTCTGAAGTGCCGAAGTTTTTGAGTTGTATTCAATGTAATTTGGAGTGTGTCTTCAGTGTATTTGTGTATGGTGTTAGTACTGTATTCCTCTAGTGGGTAGCATTATGTTTCTTTAGGATGTCTTAATTGCATTTCTCTATGATGTATTAATTCCATTTTTGTATGGTGCCCTAATTGCATTTTTTGTATGGTGTCTTAATTGTATCTTTGTATGATGCCTTAATTGCATTTCTGTGTGATGACTTAAGTGTATTTTTGCATGATGCCTTAATTGTATTTCTGTAGGATGTCTTAATTGAATCTTTGTATGGTGTCTTAATTGCATTTTTGTATGGTGTCGTAAATGTATCTTTGTATGGTGTCTTAATTGTATATTTGTATGATGTCTCAATTGTATTTTTTGCATGTTGTCTCAGTTGTATTTTTGTATGATATCTTAATTGTATGTTTGTATGATGTCTTAATTGGTTTCTTGTATGGTGTCTTTATTGTACTTTTGTATGGTGTCTTAATTGTATCTTTGTAAGGTTGTCTTAATTGTATCTTTGTATTGTGTCTTAATTGTACTTTTTGTACCGTGTCTTAATTGTAAATTTGTACGGTGTCTTAATTGTATAGTATCTTAATGGATTTTGTACAGTGTCTTAATTACATTTCTCTTTGATGCCTTAATTCCATTTTTGTATGGTTTCTTAATTGTATCTGTGTACGATGTCTTAATTGCATTTCTGTATGATGTCTTAATTGTATTATTGTATCGTATTTTTTTTGTTTGTAGGGTGTCTTAATTACAGTTTTTGGTGTGTTGTCTTAACTGCATTTCTAAGTAATGCCTTAATCGTATTTTTGTCGGTATTGCCATGTACCGTCTTTCAGTATTTATATGTGGTGTCTTTAATACGGTATGCCAATGTGGTATAGCCACTGTGTTTATAAAGTGTTCTCATGCATTTTTAGGACTGAATTTCTATTTCTTTGCATGGCGTCAAAGGCGTATTTCTGCACCCTGTCTATGCTACATTGTTGGATGCGTTGCTGTATATATTTTAATGTCTTTTCTAAATTTTGGTCTAATGCCGTCGATGAATCTCTACATTGAATTTCTGATAATGTCTGTCTACTGTATTTTTGTTGGGTACCATTCCTGAATTTCTGCATTGACTACATCTAGCTATGGCGCCCCCATTTGTATTTTAGCATTGCTCATGACAGTTTTGTCTTCACTGGCATGTGGCATGGTGTCCCCACTTGTCGCCCCTGTATTTAGCATTGCTTGTTCACTGTGCATGACGTTTTAGTCTTCACTGGCAGTGATTATATTTAGCTATGGTACCTTCAGTTGCCCGTATATTTTAGCAGCGTATATTCACTGTGCATGAAATTTTTGTCTTCATCGCCAGTAACTATATTTAGCAATTGTGCCCTCAGGTGTTGCCCCTATAGTTTAGCAGTGTATATTCACTGTGCATGAAATTTTTGTCTTCACCGCCAGTAACTATATTTAGCAATTGTGCCCTCAGGTGTTGCCCCTATAGTTTAGCAGTGTATATTCACTGTGCATGAAATTTTTGTCTTCACCGCCAGTGACTCTATCTAGCTATGGTGCCCTTAGTTATCGCCCCTATATTTTCGCAGTGTATATTCACTGTGCATGAAATGTTTGTCTTCACCATCAGTGACAATATATTAGGTATGGAGCCCCCAGTTGTCGCCCTATATTTTAGCAGTGTATAGTCACTGTGCATGAAATTTTTGTCTCTACCACCAGTGACTATATTTAGCAATGGTGCCCTCAATTGTCGCCCCTATATTTTAGCCAATGACGCTTTAGAGTTTAAAGGTATCCTAAGTACCTCAATACATGACGTTGTGGTGTCTGACGTTTTTCTATGAGTGACTGATAATTGTGTGTGTGCGTGTGCATATGCATGTGTGTATGTGTGTGTGTATGTGTGTGCATGATCACCATCTATAATCTCATAAAATTTCGCCCGATTTGTGCTTAGAATTTTGAGTCTGTTTCCAAAACACAGCCAAACTGTGTAGCTAACGACAATGACAAATGCTGACATAGTACAACAGTAATAATACTTATTTTTTAAAATTTTAAAAAAACACAAATGATTTTAAAATTTACATCAAGAATAATAATTTAAAATTTACAGCAGTATTACTGAGTTCAAATGGGTAAGGAAAAGTGAACAAAATCACGGGAAATATTGCGAGGTGTACAAAAAGATATGGAACGGTGTTGTGGTGTTAGTGGTCGATGCACTGGGATGGGGTGGGGTGGAGGGGCGGGTGTTCAACGCCAGTGATAAGCTATTTCTTTCCCCCCCAAAATAAAGTTTTATGCAGATCTCCGCTTCAACGTGTGACCGGGATCTCTGCCGCTCATGTCAGGAAACATTATCCATTAAAAAAGCATACACTGTAAACAGTATCTTTCATTTTGTTTTTAGATTTTAATGTTTTAATATCCAATTGGCTCTTCATGCGCGTCAAGAGACGTCCTCCATTTATCTAAAAGATACAAGATACTAGAAATTTACGTCACATGCAATGTCACTGTGACTTTTCATTCGAATGCAGTGAAATCACGTGACATAGACGGGGCTAGGAAGTAGGAGGTCGTACATCCCACCCCCACAAAACCTCCCACAGCAAATCTAAAACAAACTAATCATGTACCTTTGATACAATCGTCACCATAATCCCAGGTTCATTTTTAATTGGTAGTATAACACACACACACACACACACACACACACACACACACACACACACACGTGCGCGCGCACTGTATTAGATGCCGACTTCTCATGCAACTGACATATTTATAAAATACTCACAAGTAAGTGGCGGGTAAAGGAGTTTTAATTCTGACGCAAGATGTCTTAGTAGAGGTATGAATATCAGCAGTACAGAGCGTAACACATTCGTAGCATTGATTATTATCCAATATATTCAGTAGGGTGAGAAAGTCATGCATTAGAGTTAAATCAGGAACCAAATATTAATATGTAGATCAGGGTTCAAGCATTATAACTTTGATCAAGAATCAAACATTAAGCAATAGATCAGGAATCAAATATTAGACTGCAGATCAGTATGCAAACATTAGATTCTAGATCAGGAATTAAACTTTAGACTGTTGATCAGTATGCAAACATTAGGCAGTTAGATCGGGAATCAAACATTAGACTATAGACCAGGAATTAAACTTTAGACTGTAGATCAGTATGCAAACATTAGGCAGTTAGATCGGGAATCAAACATTAGACTATAGACCAGGAATTAAACTTTAGACTGTAGATCAGTATGCAAACATTAGGCAGTTAGATCGGGAATCAAACATTAGACTATAGACCAGGAATTAAACTTTAGACTGTAGATCAGTATGCAAACATTAGACAACAGATAAACAACAGATCAGTAATCAAAAGGAATTAAAGTTTAGACTGTAGAAGTGTAGATCATGAATCAAACCTTAGACAGTTAGATCAGTAACCAAACATTAGACTATAGGCCAGGAATCAGTTAGATCAGTAATCAAAAATTATATTGTAGATCAAGAATAAAAAGTAGACATATCAGTAATCAAACATTAGACTGTGGATCAAAATAAAAATTAGACAGATCAGTAATCAAACATTATTTTGTAGATCAGGAATAAAAATTAAACAAAAATATTAGACTGTAGATCATGAATCAAATATATTATACTGCAGATCAAGAGAAAAAATACTTTTTAAGACAAACATAAGATAATAGCTCAGAAATAAAAACGGTGAGTGTCAAAAGTGGGAAATGAAAAATAGTATTTGCAAGCAAGTTGGTCAGAACTCAACAATGCAGTGAAGCAAGTAGATCTGAAATCAACACACATGCAGTAGGAGAAATGATCCAGAAATGAGTAGAACACAGTAGGCATGTTCCAGAAATAAGCAGAACACACAGTAGGATTATTGTTTCAGAAATTAGCAGAACACACTGCAAGCAGAAGGGTTAGTGTTCCAGAAATGAACAGAATACGCAGTAGAGTTAGTGTTCCAGAAATGAGCAGAGCACAGCACTTGAAGTAGGATTAGTGTTCCAAAAATGAGCAGAACACATTACGCACAGTAGGGTTAGTGTTCCAGAAATGAGGAGAACACAGTACGTGCAGTAGAGTTAGTGTTCCAGAAATGAGCAGAACACACCACAAGCAATTGGGTTAGTGTTCCAGAAATAAGCAGAACACGCAATAGGGTTAGTGTTCCAGAAACGAGCAGATCACAGTGGGTCCAGTAATGGAGATTGGGTCCTTTCAAAGATGGTTGCACGCCGAGGACGTGAACTAAGTTAAATCTGAATTCATTTCTGGCATTGACCCCCCCAAAAAAAAAGCGTCTGCCAAATGCTATAGAGAGAGAGTGATACTGGACACTAACTCTCAGGTAAATATTTCCACTAAGGAGGTCTGCTACTGATAGAAAGGAAAAGACAGAAAAGTATTTGGGTGGACAATGCAGCATCATTTGAGCAAGTACCACATACAGGAAGGAGACTACTGAATGACTTGGTGCTTCAGGAGTGCTGTGTGATTATGTGTGAAACAAATATTAGAATGCCACTAAGCTAAGGACTGCTTTGAGCCCGGTGTAGAGGGCACAAATTTGTTTGAACGAGTACTCTCTAGGAGAGGATAATTAGGAAGAGTACCATTTAAAGAGACACCACTCTTAAACAAAATCTATGAAAAGAAAAATTATAAAATGAAAATGTGCCATTCAAGGGAACACATTTATAAAAGTGAATTTTGTGCAAGAGGAGATAAATATGCAGAAGAACTCTATGATGGAGAATATAAATAGGCAAAAGAGTTCTATGATGGAGAAGATATGTATGCAAGAGATCTGTAGGAAGGACAAGATGCATATGTAAGAGAGCTCTGTGCTGGAGCAGATAAATTTGCTAAACAGCTCTGAAGGAGAAGATACATGTGCAAAGGGGCTCTGCGAAAGAGAAGATATTTATGCAAAAAGAGCTTTGAGAAAGTAAAAGATAAATTTGCAAATTTAAGAGTGCAATGAAAGGGATGCTGTTAGGGTTTGGGTTGGGAGGAGATAACTCTTTAACAGTTAACGCGTAATGACAAGGCGTGGTACAGTGGAAGACCGCATATAGGATGGAGGAGTGTGTAGGGGAGGTATACCTTTCTAGGAGTCAGCACCATCCAATTACGTAAAGCATCTGAGCAGGGTGGAAACAGTTCTATACTGTTCCATGATTTGGTGACGAGCCAAACTGAACCAAATTGTATGTAGTCAGGGTCACTTTAATAAAAGCGAGCAAGGCCAAGAAAAAGGGAAAAGAAAAAGAAGACTTGGCATGTTGAAGACGTCTTGCAGGGGGAAGCACCATTCTTGTAATGAGCGCCGCAAATGAGATGGTGCGCTAGCTGTAGATTGCACGTGAAAATAAAAATAAAAAGGACATAATTCACTGGAGGTTTTTTGGTGGGATACGAATGACAAGCTGCCATGGTGTAGTGGAATCAGTGCAACCAGGGCTCACATATAGACGCGAGTATCGCCAAGGAGCTTAAAATTAGATGCACGCTGAAGAGTCCTTATTGCCATGGAGACGATACTGCAAAATGCGGTGGTGGGGGTGGAAGTGATAACGATGGAAACGTGGCAATTAGCACCCAAAAACAAATGATGAAAGAAAACCTTGCTTACACAAATCTACCACATTCAACTCGCCCCACTTATATCCTGGCCGCAGCCTCTTTAGCCTCTCGAGAATGGTTGTGAATTAAAACAAAATGGTGTTCACCAGGATGTTTGATGGCCAAAGCGCACATTTCCGTCTATATGTGTGTGTTGTTTTATGACCTGTGTCAAACTGAATATGACCAGAAAAGAAGTGTTTGTAATTTATTTAGGGAAATAGGAATGTATCTCCACAGGCGTATCGACATTTATACACACCACCAGAACGTCTGTGTGTGTGTGTGTGTGTGTGTGTGTGTGTGTGTGTGTGTGTGTGTGTGTGTGTGTGTGTGTGTGTGTGTGTGTACATTTCTATGCTTTCATCTGTAAGTGGGGGTGATAACTGCAAGTGGTGACTACAAGGGCAAGCTCAATACTTCAGGAGATGGTGATCAAGGTTGACAAGGGCGTGCACAATTATTAGTGTGTTGACGTCAGTGGTAGTAATACTAGAGAGACATATAATAGTCAATGTCGACCTCAGAAATAGGCAGTGGTAGAGATTTCCAGTAGAGATAGTGGTAGAGATGACTTCCAGTAGAGATAGTGGTAGAGGTGACTTCCATTAGAGATAGTGCTAGAGATGACTTCCGTAGAGATAGTGGTAGAGGTGACTTCCAGTAGAGATAGTGGTAGAGATGACTTCCAGTAGAGATAGTGGTAGAGATGACTTCCAGTAGAGATAGTGGTAGAGATGACTTCCAGTACATATAGTGGTAGTGGTGACCACAAAGACAACCAGTAGTCAGTATCGACTTCAGAAATGGGCAGTGATAGTGGTGATTCAAGAACAGACATTGGTCAGTGGTGGCCACAGGGATAATCAATTTTGACCTAAAAGGAGGCAGTGGACAGTGGTGACCACAAAGGCAGGCGTTGGTCAAGGATTCCCACAAGTGGGTGGGTAAACTGATAAAGAAGGGTACATATTTGTATCCCAGTGGATGGTTGTACTCCCAAGAGATTTGTAATTTCACTCCCTATGATGACTGAAGTCAGTGCAGACAGTTCATGTTGGTGAGGCAGATATGCAAATGTCTGGCTGCAATCCGGATAGATTTGTTAGAGTGTGCGTAGATGACTGTTGTTCTGGTAGATGATTAATGATTGAGTAGATGACTTCAGTCTAATGTCTGCACCATGGATAGTTGGCTATGGCTGCCAAAATTGCATTGTTTCTTGTTGGTGACTGGAACTCGTTGGCTGGAAGAAGCTGGTGTTGATGGCAGCAATGCTCTTCATAATCCTGCCGGCATTTTCCGCCACCCCAGTTCTAATCAATACTCTACCTCAACGGGCTCGACAATAGTTTCTCGTGTTTGTGTGTATTTTTATTTTATTTTATTTTATTTTATTTTATTTTTGCAAGTTGCTTGGAGTTTTCGTTCTTTTGTATGTTGCCACAAAGGTGCGTAGTGCGTGTCCTGATGGTTCCAGTCCTTACTTAGAGTGTGTGTTGTCTCCCAGGAGTCCTGTAAACGGTACAACCACATATATATTCTGTTCCTTAGATGTCACAAAATTAAAACCCCTTTATCCTTATTTAATACATGTATTGTGATCGAAACTGCCCCTTTAGCTTATTTTAAAGCATGTACTGCGACTTGAATCCTGATAAACTTTACGACATACATGTATTGTGTTGGCAAGTTGTCCCTTTAACTTTTTAACTCTATGTACTGTGACCCGAATCTAAACTTACGTAGTGCAGGTATTTTGTTCCAACAGTCAGGCGTACAGTTACATTGAACCACTGTGATAGAAATAGTTAAATACCCCAATGGTCCCAACAGAGACAAACCTATACGTAATATGTGCATACGTGTAGTGAGTCTCAGTAAAGTGGTAGCCATAATTATGTGCACTCTTTCTATGTGCTTCAAGAGTACCTTCATTCGTACGTAATAAGTGTAAGAGTATCATGACTCCCTTCATGGTACGCAATCTTATAAAAGTGTGTACTACGTGTTAGTGTGGCTCATGACTCCCTTTAATGGTACGTAATCTTGTAAGAATATGTACTAAGTGTTAGTGGCTCATGATTCCCTTTAATGGTACGTAATCTTGTAAGAACGTGTACTAAGTGTTAGTGGCTCATGACTCCCTTTAATGGTTCGTAATCTTGTAAAAGTGTGTACTACGTGTTAGTGTGGCTCGTGACTCCCTTTAATGGTACGTAATCTTGTAAAAGTGTGTACTACGTGTTAGTTTGGCTCATGACTCCCTTTAATGGTACGTAATCTTGTAAAAGTGTGTACTACGTGTTAGTGTGGCTCATGACTCCCTTTAATGGTACGTAATCTTGTAAGAATGTGTACTAAGTGTTAGTGGCTCCGTGATTCCCTTCAATCGTGCGTAATACGTGAAAATATATGTATTGTAAGTGCGTACTTTAGTTCATTTAATCATACGCAGTACGTGCAAGAGTGTGTATTACGTGTAAGGGTGTATCGGACTCCCTTTAATCTGAAATATTATGTGTAACGTGTAAGCATATTTCGTAAATCCCCCAATCTTACGTGATATGTGCAACTGCATACCGTGAGTCCCTCCAATCGGATGTAATTCCTGTAAGCATCTAACGTAAGTTCCTGTGATACTGCATAATACATTAATAGTTCCTTTAATCTTAACATACGCATTGTGTTTCGAGAGTCCTGTAAGCACCTGTACTAACTGTACTGGACATGCAATTTTCTTTCGGTAACGGGATGAAGCACTCAACTTTTGGAATAAGTGTACACATGTATTTATTTATCGTCAACCACACATTTCCTGTGCCTGTAAAAACTCAGTGAGTGCGACCTTTACAAAGTTTTTCTCAGTTTCCGGTATCGGATGCTGATAACCGTCGCCAATCTAGAAGTTTATGTTCACATTAAGGGCCCGCTGTTCAATATGCAGTTCTAAGGAAGCACACACACACACACACACACACACACACACACACACACACAAACACACACACACACAAACACACACGCGCGCGCGCGCACACACACACACACACACACACACAAGTCATACTTGACACTTGGCAACCTTACTGCCATTCTTTGATTCTGCTAATGCAGAAATAGAATCGCATGTCAGAATAAATATATATAATTGGTTTGCACACCAATCTAATCAGAGCACCAGATGACCTGAGTAGTCCTCATAAGATTTGCTTCTGTCTGTGAAACTGCTGAAACGTCATCGTATGTGACGTCACATATTACATAGTTTTATAACTGCATTTTGTATTTAAATAATGTAGTGGAAGCGAAACGTGGCGGTGGGTTGGTAGGTTATGAGGTCCGTGTGCGCTGGCTTCGAAGGCTATGCGGGAGGTAGATTGTTCAAAACTCCACCCCGGTAACTTTAGCTTCTGTCATCGGCACATTACTTGCTCCCCCATCACGGGAACGCCAAATCGTACCCACTTGATAACGCGCCCAAGACTGATGGCATGCTGAATACAAACCTCATTGCATGAAATTAACGCTTAAATTATAAATAATTACTTTTTTTTTTTAAATGTTAATTTATTAAACTCAACACCCCTGCACCACAGCCATACTCCAGGAGACAAAAATAGTTGCATTATGAACATGGGCAGATCACCCGAGATCAACCTAGACGACATTGAAAAACCACTCATTATTTCTCGTCACGATTTAGCTCCCTTCTTATCGGTGTTCGTACACCTAAACACCCATTATTAACCTGGTTACTGAACCTAAATTTTCACGGTTAGAAAATATTTTCCTTGAAAACATATTTTAGTATAATTTATTGCCAAGTTTCAGTTCGTGTAATGGCTTTAATTTTTACACGGTCTATTGTGGATTTCCCTCCTCCTGAACACATTGCTAAGAGCTCCTTATGTGATTACAAATTTTTCAGTTTCCAACTTGAATATTAGATGGCTTGTTAGATCTTGTAGAGGTGGTACGAAGAGAATGCATCCTTCAGGCGTGTGTGTTTGTGTGTGTGTGTGTGTGTGTGTGTGTGTGTGTGTGAGAGAGAGAGAGAGAGAGAGAGAGAGAGAGAGAGAGAGTGAGAATTTATTATAATAGTAAATGTAGTGCGTATTTTACATCTCTCTCTCTCTTCCCTATTCCTTCCTATTCATATCTTCTTTTTTTCCTCCTTCCATCTCTTTCTCTGTCTGTTCTCTCCTTCATTTTCCTCTCTCCATTTGTTATAATTTCTCTCTTTCTATTCCAACCCTCTCCATCTCTGTCTTCAAACGTTCTTCCTATTTCTTCTTCCGCTTTCCATCTCTCTCTGAAGACTCTCCAGTTTTGTTCGTCTTTTCCCGCCCCTCTCTCTTTCTCTAGTACATGTATATACCTTTCTCTCTCCATCTCCCTATATACATTTTTGTCCATCTCTCCTCATCCCTCGCTCTCCGCATTTTTAAAAATAACCTATCTTTTCTTTCTTCGTCTCTCTTCAAAGTTTCCTCTCTCCATCTTCCCCCTTTTCCCTAGCCCTCTCTCCATCTTACTCTCTCTATCTTTCCCTTTTTTCCTAGCCCTCTCTCCAACTTCCTCTCTCCATCTTCCCCTTTTTCCCTAGCCCTCTCTCCAACTTACTCTCTCCATCTTCCCCCTTTTCCCTAGCCCTCTCTCCAACTTCCTCTCTTCTTTTCACCCTTTCGTCTTTTGCTCTTCTTCCCCGTCTCTCTTTATCTCTCTATTTTTCTCTACATTTTATTTGTTCTTTCTCTCTGTTTCTTCCTTTGAGGGGAAAAACTACAACTTTAAACTCATAATTATTTGCAGACCACTCATTTTTTTGTTTCATTTTGAATTTTTGGCAATTAGTCGCTTGCACGTGTTTTTGCTTGCACCGGCTGTCTGGTCTGCATAAGACGGAGATTTTTCTAACCAAAGAACTGTTCACATCTTTGATGTCGTCATTCGTCAACCAGTTTGGTCCAGTCAATTGAGCACATGTAATCTTTACACTAGTAAGTTCCGTTCTTTTCTAGCTGGGTGGCCAAATGTAACATGGTTCGAGACCATTTTAAAATTTTTTTTTTATCAACGCGTCCTCTTTGCACTTGTCGATCTCGACGGCAACCTTTGGAGAGTGTTTAGATATCTTTTAAAAACGAATCACTAGTGTTAAAAAGTATTTAAAGAAATTAATTTAATATGCCACGACCTTAATTCCTTAGTTTCGAAAGTATTTTTATTAATATTTTTCTACACCCCCTCCAACATCGCATCTCCTCCCCACGCACGCACACTCCCCCCCCCCCCCCCACATACATATACATGCGCACCATTGACGTATCACACACACACACACACTATATTCTGATGATTATTTTAACAATTATATATAAATTTGTATATAATATTCATGAATATGTTTGCTATTTGTAATAGTTTGTTTTAAGAAACGTTCATGTTCATTCCGGTGCAATTAGACTTTTGTCACTTTTGTTCCCGGAACAAATACGATTTTTATTGCTGAAAATTGAATACGATTTTTATTGCTGAAAATTGAATACGATTTTTATTGCTGAAAATTGAATACGATTTTTATTGCTGAAAATTGAAGTACGTGTTTAATATATAATCGGACAAGCCAACACCATCACCAATCAAAATATTAATATTATAGATAATGAAGATGAGGATATACAAGAGGATGAAAATGAGGGAGATGTGAAAAGTTGTAAATATTCCTTTTAACTCTGTTTACTCACTGCACGACTAGTTTTCGTTTTAAAAGAATTAAAAAATAAAAAATAAAATAAAATAAATATTGCTGCTATCCACTGAGGCACATCCTAGGAGCAGAAAACCAGAATACAATTTTGCTTCCCAAACACATACCTTTTGTGACGTCACACTCCAGATTTGTTTCTCTCCAAATTCTCTCTTTACCTCTCTCTTACTTTTTACGGTTAATGACCAATAAATAATTTAAATTTTTTTTAAAAAAAGCAATATAACAAAATTAAAAAAATAATAGAAATAAAGGAAAGGTACGTTTCTACTTTTTCAAATGACGAAAGAAAAAAATGGGCGCTACTGATAGAAGAGTGGTGGGCGAGGTGGGGTGGACTTTGAGACCTTTCACAGGGTTTCAACAGTATATGTAGATTGCTTCAGAGCGTTTTGTTTACACTTGTCATTTGTTTTCCTTCAAGAATACCGTCAAGTTGCAATGTTGTCAAGTTGTAATATTGAAATCTGGTGGGTAATTAAATTCTTTCTACCTTCAAATGGGCAGACAACCCAGTATGATACAAAGATACAGTCAGACAACAGACCAACAAATAGCCAAACTTCCACACAAAAGAAAATATAGACAGCAATTGAACAGACATGCATGCCATTAAACAAACATCAGGGAGATAAACAGAACAGTCCTACCAACAGGCATGATTGCAAGACTTCTTTAAAAGACTTTCATGCCAATACGAAGACCTTCTGACAAATACTCAGACAAAGAGGCAGATCTGTAGTGTTCTCGATTAAAGATATATATATATATGTTTCTTTTGGCTTAAAATTAAGATGTCCAGATAATTTACATGTGAAAGGACGCACGAACATTATTCCTACAGCTCTAAAATGTCTTACGAGTATCGTTGCACAAAAGAAAAAACGCACAACAAAACCAGCAACAAACATAAATGTTCTTCTGTTGTTTTCATCGTTTATTTCTTTTTTATAAAAAAAACAAACTTCTTTTTGTATTTTGAAAGTAGATATGTCTTTTCAATGTGGGCGCCAGTATAGCACAGCACCGGTTCATTGTGCTTGCTACGAGCAACGGCAGATACCCACAACTACGCCCCACCATTGTTGTCACGGTGCACGCTGCGACAGTTGGGAGTTTGTTTTCAGCTCTGACAACTGTCCGACCTCTTGTAACTGTCTTTGAGAGCAGCATGATATTGATCAGAGCCTGCTGGCATTCCAGTACTCTGCAGTCCCTGCAGCTAGCATGCTAGCAAATCGGTCACGTGACAGTGCTCCTCCAGTTTACAGAAATCCAGACGCGCGGCTAAAGACAAAATATAATTTCTCGGGATTTCAAAGTGTACCATACCCCACTAGCACTTCCATGCTGACCGAGAGATTGAAAGAAGGGGGAAGAGATAGAGAGACAGGGGGGAGACTGAGAGTTGGAGAGAAAGAGTGGAGAAAAGAGAGAAAGAGACATACAGACAGAAAAGTGGTGATACTGAGACATGTAATCTAAGAGAGATAAAAGAGGCATTATTTTATTTTATTAAAAAAAAACACCAACAGGAAACAGGAACTGAAATAAACTCGGAGAGAGTGCAAAAGAGTTACAGAAGCAAACACACACACACACACACACACACACTCCTATATATATATATATATATATATAGAGAGAGAGAGAGAGAGAGAGAGAGCAGAATGGGGGAAGAAAGAGACGGAAAGGACGGGGAAGAAATGACTTTCAACAAAAATAATAAATCGATGTGACAAATTTCACAAGTAGGAAGCGCCTCGCAGACTGTCCAAATTTGTCTTTGCCAATGGCGGTCACATGACATTTTTGTCCTAGACAAATTCCTTTACATGCGATCATTCAACAGGAGACGTTCCAGAAAGCTACAAATAAATAATCAAAACAGCTTCCTTTCATAGAATAACCTCACTGGACCCTTCCCCAAATCTGCTTTTGCTTAACCCTTCAACGCTATCCTGCCCGCTATGTGAACCTGGTCCAAGACAGGAAAAGAAGAAATGTCTCATTTTTTTCGAAAAAAAAAGTTTTCATCTATTTTTACTCTGTCTCTTCTATCCAATTTTCCGTTTCTCAGCATTTTGACTTTTGCAAAGTTGTCAGTCGATGCTGGAAAGGGCAAATTGTTAAACTTGTTCAGGTTGTCTTTCTTGTTACGATCCAGGACTCGCGCTAGCCGCCGAAATGTCTGCGAACGATCCTGACAGTATATTAAAAAATATATAAATTGATGTAGGTGGGTGGGTAGACAAAGAAGCCATGTTCTTAAAGTGGTTATAATAAACTAATTTGTGTTACTGATTTTTTTTTTTTTTTGCTTTGGGGCGGGAGGGAGGGGGTAATATGAAAAAAAAATCGGTTGGTGCCATTGGTGCAATTTGTGGTAAGGGGGTGGAGTTGTAGAAAGCTTTGTCACTCAGAGGGCAATTTATCTCCCCTGTTATTGAGTGACTAACTTCGCGTGAATTGTTTAGTAGTACATTTTTCTTTAAAATTCAGAACCATTCATCATCTTTTATTTTTATTATCATTATCGTCGTCGTTGTCATCATTAGCAGCAGTAGCATAATTTTATATTAATATTATTATATTCTTAACACTGTTGTTGTTTGAACTGTTCTTTAAGAACCAAATACTGCCGGGTATTATCTCCCCTCCGGCAATTTATTTAGCGGTGTTGTCATTTCAGAACTAGCCATTCACGGCGATCAGGACGACGTCACATATTGCATGGTGACGACACGAGAAATTGTAATAGTAATTAGAGAAAACTTGAACATGACAATTTTCACAAGTAGCTGTGCTACAGTTCGAGAAAATGTTTTCTAATGCATACTTCGCTTCTCATGAATGGAGTTCGATCTTGAACTCAAAAGTTGCTTGTTGACTAGACAGAACCACTAATCTGTTTTGACTTCGTATCAACGACCAGTCTGAGAATGAAATTGACACCGCGAGACTAACGCTACTCTGACTGTTTGCTGATGAATACCTCACCATACATTACGTCACTGCTGAACACTACTAGTGTAATTAGTTACCAGTAGTGTTCTCAGTAGTTTAACATGGCTCGTTACTGATGAATACTTACCGTGCATTACGATAAACACTACTAGTGTAATTAGTTACCAGTAGTGTTCTCAGTAGTTTAACATGGCTCTTTACTGATGAATACTCACCGTGCATTACGATTTGCAATTCCACTTGATGACATTAGACATGAGTACTCTACACAGTAAACACCCACATAATAATCGTTCCTCATTTTTGTATAGATCAGAAATAGTTCAGTTATAAATAAATCCTTGCTATTTTGTATAGACCAGAAATAGTTCAGTTATAAATAAATCCTTGCTATTTTGTCGAGGAAGAAGAGCGCAAAGAATTTAATCAGACTATAAAATAAACTGCACATGAACAACGCAACAGAAATTCTTCTCAGTTAATTGCAGGTGAAATTTACAGGCAACGAATGGTCTTCCTCTCTCGTTTTCTCCCAGCTGTCCGTTTATCGTAAATAAACACTTCAGGCTTAATATGAAATGAACTTCATGGCACACAAACATGTAGTACACGGCATATCTCGCGATGCCATTAAAGGAACCACAACCCTCTAGGCTGGAGAAAATATGATATTTTAAGATTACCAATCATATGGAGCACAGGACATCTCTACAGTTGGCCTGAATAGTATGAAGTCCACAGCAAAGGTGAATAAAAGTAACAGCAAAAAGAAAAAGTGAATCAGTCCATTTTGGTACTCATTGGCATGGTGCCGTTAATTACAGACTCAAATGAATTTTGCAAGTAGCTTAAAAAAAAAAAGGTGTGGGGGGGGATAATACTAGTATTTAAATTGGACATTAAATACACAGAAGTAAATCTTAATGGTTAGGTATAGTAAATTATCTGTCTGTTGGCATATATTACTATCTATTGATTAATCTAGGTCACTAAACTTTCCTGAAGGTATATTACTTAGTGTGGGAGGCTTAACCCCACTCCGTCCTTGATTAGATCCCATTTCACCTAACATCTGTTTGCAGTAAAAAGAGTGCCATCACTAATCCATTTCTAGCTTACCATATACGTCACCTGTCATCACTGAGTGGTGGGCTGTCGTCAAGGGGCCTGTCTTCACACCACTTCCATTGATCCCTCCAGGTACCAGGCAAAGCCATAAAATCAGCGCCCGTGACCGCTCATCACCTGGTCTCGCCATGCAATCGCTTACGTTATACCCGGTCACACCGACCCACAGCAGTCGAAATCTGTTGATATCTGACAGTCGTGACGTTGACTGTAGATCACGAGAATTGCATAATGCATAACTGAAATAGTTTTAACACAGAATAACACTTATTGAAATATGCATTTCAAGCTACACACACACACACACACACACACACACACACACACACACACACACACACACACACACACACACACACACAGAGAAACACAGAAACACACACATTTAACTCCGAGCGAGAATCGAGCCACGATCCAAATGAGCCGTCTCTTAATTCCATTTCCAGTTATTCACTCAATAATAAACACGCGTATGGACTATAAAATACGACTTAACATATATTGTGACTTTCTTTCCTATAACTTTTTTCTGTGACTTTTATTCCGTGACATTTTTTCCTGTGACTTTTTTTCTTGTGACTTTATTTCCTATGACTTTTTTCCTGACTTTTTTCCCCGTTACTTTTTTCCTGTGTTCCGCTCACCCTTGGAAATACCCATAGATTTCCTGTAACTCTACTTTTGTTATTGATTTGTGTCGTTTTCAGTGCACATTTTGTAACCATGTTGTATTCCTGATTGTGCTGTTGTAAACTTAAAGTTGCAACTATATCATTCCATGCGTTTTTCAAGGCCGAACGAGCGAGAAAACTGGATTATAAAAATTCGTTTTTCAAGGCCGAACGAGCGAGAAAACTGGATTATAAAAATTCGCAGTGAGCGACGCGCTCCTTTCATTTTATTTGGTCTATATAGTGTTATTTGGTAAACAAAAATTTGCTGCTCGAGACCCATTTCGCTGAACTTTGTAAAATATTACATTACTTTTATATACAGTATGTCACCAAGCCTCCCTAGTTATTGGCTATTTGTAAAATATTACATTACTTTTATATACAGTATGTCACCAAGCCACCCTAGTTATTGGCTATTATTATTATTATTTAATCATTCATAACTAATTACAAGTGATGAGAATCTTAATTTGTTATTAATAATTCTCTAGAAGACACGACTCGTCTCTCTCACTTGGCGGATATGTGGACGCTGTAAACATTTTCTCTCTTCAGCAACATTAAAGACATTTACCGTCACACAATATTTCCGTAGGTGGAAAACTTCTTACCGAAGGAGAAGATAAATCCCTCTTTTAATCTATATTTAGCGAGCCCCCATTCACCCACTATCTCTGCAACAAATGGTAATCAATATGTGTAAGAAGGTCAATAAATTTATTAAATCAACAATGAAATATACAACATATATAATCAAAAGAGCATTGACATTTACATCAGTTCACAACAATGTTTGATTAAGGCTAGACATTCATTCAGCTTATCCTAGCATAGACATCAGCAGTCACATTAACATACATATAAAATCAAGTTTGTAGACATAATTCATCATAGAAAGGAGAGTGGAGTTTCAGAGAGATAATTATAGTAAATGTACATAACCTTTTCAAAGATGGCAGGTGTTCACAATCATGCAGTTTGCAGCAAGTCACTGTCTATTTTATTTGGCATCGTCCAATGTACCCCTTCTAGGCATGTTAACAATTGTTCCAGAATTTTTATGTGCAAACAAAGCACTAAGGGGATAACCATCCAGAACTTTGCATGCGCTAACAAAGCATATCACACAGAATGCTCTAGAATCTTCATGTGGGCTACTCAAGCACACACTGAAGAATGTTCAAAATAATCTTCATGAATTCTTGAAGCTCAAATCTCAATATTTGCTACATTGACTCCCAAATGGAATTCACGGGAATCAACTTACAGCAACATGTTTTTGTGATAAGTTTGATGACACACCATGATCCAGTAAAGTACAGTAGTCACTGCAGTCTAAAGTGGATCAAAAGTATCAAAGTAAAAAAAGGCACTCTCCTCTCTGCAATAGCCAAATTAAAACAGCACTAAATTTCAGGTGTATATCATCTCTAAACTCCTTTCTATCTTACAAATGAAGACATATAGATATATTATATTTTGGCTCTGTTTGTTGTCGTATAATACAAATCACTTGTAGAATTATAATAATATCAACCCTAGGACACAGCTTACACTACCTGTTATGAATAAAGCATGACATCATCATGTCCAGTCAATTTACGAGGAAAATAACAGTATTTAATAATTTAGTGAAATATGCTTGTCCAAGACAATTTGTTTAATTTTGTAATTAAATTTTAAAAATTATTTATCTACAGGAGCTGAGTCTCACTTTGGGTGCATGCTGACGTCATCAGCTCTACGAACTGGTGGGACTCGCGTGTGATCTGCATTACTGTGTGACCATGACGTTACATCCATTACAGAACTCTTCTGGTAGCCTAAACATGACGGCTATACATATTAACTGCTGCGACAGAGCATGCCATATATAGCGTGCGGACAGGGTTACTGGATGGCGATTTCGAATGGCTCTGACTTTGGACTTTTGTTGCCTAGCAACAATACACATGGCGACGCGCAAAGTCCCATGGTACCAAGCGTCCATGGCGATATCGTACAAGGCGCGCTTCTGGTCACTATAGCGATTTTAGGAGCAGCACTGAACTTGTTTCTGGTACTGGCCATTCTACCGAATCCTCGCATGCGCTCTGTTCGACAAGTGCTCTTGGTACACTTAGGCCTTGTGGGATTGTTGACGTCACTACTCCTAACCTTGCCCGCAGGAGTCTTGCAGATGCTAGCGGCGCTAGATATGCTGAGGAGAAACCAGGAGGATGCCACTAGACACTTGTCTGGCAGTTACGGAGTCGGTCCTTTTGAGACAGCTCATGATCACGTGGTTGGGGCCACTCGTGGACTGTGGGAAGCTGGGGCCTTGTGCACGTTCATTGGGTGGAGTGGTGTGCTGTTGACGTCCTGTACCGTCTGGACAGTGGCAGCTCTGGCCTGGGACAAACACCGCGCCATTGCAGCTCCGCTGCACCACCCACTTGCAGCACGACGACTGACCATGACCATCTGGCTGACGTCACTGTGGACGGTGTCTGGATTGTTGGCCACACCTCCTTTATTTGGAGGAGGTGATCTGTGTTTTGTCACTGCCCTCTGGCGCTGTGGGGTGCACGCAGGAAGTTCGAGGGGGCGTTGGCACGGCTTAGTCTTCGTGTTAGTGGGCGTGGTGACTCCACTGTCCATTATGCTGTACTGCTACACCCATATATTCCGCATCGCTCGAGTCCAGAGCTCTCGCATAGCGGCAACGATGTTGCGCATGGTGACACTGATTCAAGCACCTATTGCTCCACCCCCTGCCCGAGCTGCTGGCATGATGCGACTACGTGGCACGCGCGCTATGGCTACGATCATCCAGCTGGTAGGGTCATGTGTTGCCAGTTATGTCCCTTGGGCGGTCTTGCTGTTGGTGGAGGCAGCTACTGACGTTCCTCCGACCGGCCTGCCTGCTGCCACAGCAGCCATACTGTTGCATGCAGCGCCCTTGACAGCCGCCACTGTGTATGGATTACGCAACCGCAACCTACGGGCATCGTTCGTCCGTTTTGCTAACAGACGTATGCAGCAGTGTTGTCGTCTTCATCGCCGTCGTCGTCCAAGTCTGAAGTCACTGACACGTAATTCCTCCTCTTTCTTCACGCGCAAAGTGCAGAATGGCAATGCGCCACTTGGTGCCGGCATGCGACGTACGTTTTCTTTGCAGACTTCAAGACGACCTGGGGAGCATATAAGTCGGGATGATGCCCTCTTGCCCCGCCCTCACTCATATAATGTGCTAGCTCCCGATCGAACTCGAGAGCAACGCGAGATTGGCGAGACCACGACGTGACGTCATTCCAATTGAGATGCATGCAATGTTACTTACACACTGCATAGCACAAAAGTCTAGCATGTCTTGAGATCCACACACACACACAAAAGGAAAAAATGCGAGGTTGTGTGCAGTTCTGGAGTTGTGCAAGACAAGGAAGCAGTGTGTATCCAGAATAAAGTAAACAGAGTTGTCGCACCTGAGCCAAAGCCAGTTAGTGGTGCTTTTAATCTGCTCAATCGTTTCATTGGCCTGGAAATGAAACTTCATCTTGACACCAGTCACCTTACAGAAAAACAGCAGAGAAGCTGACTGTCCATGATATAAAATCACAAAAGTCTGTTAAAAATCTGAATATAAGTGCAATATGTTTTTTTTCTTTTTTGATAGATCAATATCACGGCCGTTACCAGTATTTTGCTTTTTTTGCTTAATCCAAACAATCGCTGAAAATCAGTGAAAGTGATCAGAGAGAATGACGGAATTTATGGCCATGATATTGGTTGGTGCACTTTCATAGGATCTTAATCCCAGAGTCTCCAAGAAATGGAGTAGGCGTGATTGGTAACTGCTGATGTCTTGCTACGATCTTAATCCCAGAGCTCTAAATTAAAAAAAGGAAACTCAGACATCTGGTAGTCTACGAGTTTTCGATGTCGTCATCCGACCACTGCTTATCATGGTGTCGTGTGGTGTAAGCTATATGTCACTTGGTGTAAGGTGTATGTCATTCGTTGCAAATCATGCCCCATATCAAACTTTAGGAGAAAATATAATAAGAAGAGAAGGAAAAAAGAGAATTCACCACCACCACCACCACACACACACTCAACGGGGTATAATCGGATGCGATGTAAAAAAAGCGCTGCCCCCCCCCCAAATCACGTGACATCCTCGTTTTGATTCGTGGAATTGCGAGAAAGGTGAGTCACGAAAAAGTGTCATACAAAGCAGATGAAACGCGCGAAATCAGCGCGCTCTTGTTGTATGTATACGTGAATACTATATTCCTTGTGGTCTTAAATAACACTGGTTTTGCTCGTTCTCCTTGCTCAGAGCTGGAGAGTCGGCGAAGGACTGTCGGATGGATGCGAACAGCTGGGTGTGGTTAAGCCTGATTTGGACATGGAGAACGTCTTTCATGTGTGACATGCTAATAAGGGATTTTTAAAAAGGACTTTTATATATTTTAAATGTTAAATTTCTCTGCATTGCAAATACAAGTCTTTCTGAGGCCAACCTTTTCATATGACATTATTTCAACGCTCAGTGTGTATTCCTGAATCTCAGACACTATTTCTATATTGTTGTGGTTAGTCATGATTTCTTCCCGTTTTTAATATTTTGTAATTTAAAATTGTGCGTGCTTCATACCACGTCAGTTAAGACATGAAAATCATGGGTGAATTGGCATAAATGTTTTTAAAACGTTATTTCCATTTAGTGATCGGGTCCCTATTGATCGTAAATGGATTTAAGAGTGAGATAATCTAGATGTTGGTGCGATCAAAAGGAACTAATTTTATTTTTAAAAAAAAAGCATGCGTGTGTTTGGGGGGAGGAGGGAGAGAAGAGGATGAGAGAGATTATTACTTACTTTGTACATGTGTTGTTACATTCATATGACCATGTATATGTGTGATCGCGTATGTGTGTGCATGTGAACGTGCATTGGAGGTGATTAGATCCATGATTTTGTGTATACTGAAGTTGTGTGAGGTTCCACAAAACCGAGAGGACATTCCGAGGTGATCTATTGTATTGTAGTGCTCATCCGTGCGTGTTGGACTTCGGTCCATACCTTATAACTCGCCAGTGTTTGAACTTGCTATGCTGCAGCATCCCCAACCCCGGTGTTTCAACATCTAGCGTAACTCAGCATCTGACTAAGCATCAGTGCCTGCTGCTTTCCCCCTACGTCATTAGTTTCTGTTATGACTGAAGGGGGTGACGTAGTGTTTAGGTTTTTGCACACGGCACGTAAGATTTCACGAGCCAATCCCACGCGTCTTACTACTCATTGGGAATAATTTAATTATATTCAGTTATTTAATTAAGTTGAACCGTGCATCCTCATAATTATCCCGCCCGTCAACAATGGCAGAAGAACTGTTTCCGGTTGTCATAACAACACGTATGTCTTTTGCTTCGTCCCACCCACCAGCCACCCCCAGTCTGTGAAGACACAGGTAAATCATTTATCCATCTTCAGCAGATGCGCTGTCGGCTGATTAGATTTAATTCCAATTATCGCCTTCGTTGAACCGTGCTGCTGTTGTAGAAATTAACTAACTAATTGCAATTCATCCTGACTGTATACAAGTTCGCGCGTTTCAGAAACAATGGACTTATAAAAGTTGAGGCTAATGAATAACAAAACCAAAAATTTTATTAAAATTCACGATTAGTGTCATTGTATCATATCACGTTTTATGTGCGGTCTTTCGAAGTAGGTTATATTTGTACGTCCTATAGGTGCTGTTTTAGTTACACATATTTTGACCTTAAGAAAAAATAAAAAACAAACACACATACCTACTCAAAAACAACAAACACACATACCTACTCAAAAACAACAAACACACATACCTACTCAAAAACAACAAACACACATACCTACTCAAAAACAACAAACACACATACCTACTCAAAAACAACAAACACACATACCTACTCAAAAACAACAAACACACAGACCTACTCAAAAACAACAAACAAAGAAAGCCCACATAACGTTTTATCAATCACGCTGCTCGGTAACTAGAAATATTTCTTGGGTGTTTCCTGCAGTGACAAAGTTTCCAGCACGGTCCTGCTGTAATAATATCGAATGTTGCTGCATGGACACGCTACTCGACACAAAAATATGGGCGTTGTCTCTCAGTCACAACAGTTGCCACCACACTAGACATCGCAGTTAGTTATAGCTTTCCTCTCAGTAGTTACTGATAGTCATGCCTTCTCCTCTTTGTACTTAAATATGCCTGGTTTCACCAGTGGTTAGAGGCAAGTTTGCCGTGTCCTGTCTGAAGTCACAAATAGATATGAATCGTCTTAGTAGTTCACTGATACATATGCATTGTCCTCTCAGTAATCACAGGTAGGTATTTTTGTCCTGTAATTACAGGTAGATGTTTTTGTCCTCTCAGTAATTACAGGTAGGTATTTTTATCCTCTCAGTAATCACAGGTGGGTATTTTTGTCCTCACTGTAATCACAGGTAAATATACCTTGTCCTGTCAGTAAAAAAAAAAAATTCCAAATGTTGCTCAAAAGCCATAAATACGTGTAACTGCCTGTTGGCTAACTACTGCTCATTTGTCACAAACACATTTTATGTACTGTCAGTTACTCTGCTCATTGCTCAGGTAGGTGTGCCTTGTCCTCTTAGGAGAAAACGTTCCAAGCCCTGTTTAGTCGCCAGCACGCTTACATTTTAGGTAGGCCTACTTGTTGGTAAAGTTACTGCCCAGTGAACACGTTAAGGTTTCTCGAGCCCAGTGACACGCATTTTAACTTAGTCACAGATGCATGCACACGTGTTTCGCTCTCTCAGTAGAAAACGTTGAAGCCAATGTCCAATAAATACGCGCATTCGATGTCTCGACTTCTGTTCATAAGTATTTTAAGCTGTGCCCAGTGGTTATGTTGTAGGTGTGTCTCGTTTACAAGACATTTAAGTCATTTTTCAGTCATCATAAGTCATCAAAACCATTTCACGAGTCACAAACGTTTCGAGCATTCTCTGAAACAGATTTCCGTACATTTAATTCTGCTCTTGGCTTAAGACTCGTGAAGAACAGCCACGTCATCCAACACTTCTCAGAGCTAGAGCCAGGGTTACCTATTTTAGACGCTTCGCCCCCCCCCCCCCCCCAACCGACGGAGGGCGGTTGAGGGTGTGCGCCAAATAGGAGCTACCTGTTCCCCCCCCCCCTTCCGCCAGCCCTCCTGCCCTCCGCCTCAGACGCACCGCGAGGCTGTGGGGATCCCCCAGAAGCAGACCAAGACTGAGAACATCTGAAGATGAAAGGTCTATTGCGGCTTCTGGGGGTGAGCGTGAGCGAAACACACTATTTTGGACCCTTCGGCCCTTGGCTCGTGAAGCATGGCTCGTCAGGTCACAAGGATCACGAAGTGCTCACCAGCAGCAGATATTTCACACACACGGCTCACAGATCATTCGCATACTGCACAGCAGTTTGCCTGCACATCAGACTCATAGAATTGGTTCACACATTTGGCATAGATTACTGATCACCCAAAACCCATGCTTGTCTTACTTACTTACTTGCTCATTAAAGTCCACATACGTTTCAAGCTCTGTTTGCTCACCAGACTCACCAAAATCGATCGCATGTTTGGCACGCAATTATTTCTACTCGTTGCTCACCGTTCTGTGCATGTACGTTCCAAAATCTGCTCACCAGAAGGTGGTTTACCTATTGAACTTTGATCACGTGTTTGACTCACTCGTTGCTCACTGTTCTGTGCACGTTCCAAGCTCCATTTGCCCACCAGGCTTGCTCACTGCGTTCTGATGGACTTTGTCATACTGCTTGCCAAATGACAAATGTTTCAATTAGTACTCACCAGTCAGTCAGCGTTTCACTAAACATTGTTCTTCTCGGATTTTGGATAACCTAGATCTAGGGGTCTTCCGCCTTAGACACTGTTCTTCTCGGGTCTTAGCTAGACCTATATCTGTGATCCACCCTAGACTCTTTCTTCGCGGGCCTTAGCTAGGTCTAGATCTAGTCATCTGCTCAAATAACTAATCTTGTCATAACTTTGGCCTAGATCTAGCAGCCGCCCCATGTATAGCATACGGAATCCAGATTAGATACAGATTTATGCACAACATCGGTTGCTAAGAGACCGTGATTTTTGTTAGTATCAAAACTGAATTATCTCTATCAAATATGACAGGATTTTGTTTTTTTTAAAGGTGGGAATTTATTTTTTAATTTAAAAAAGTAATTGAGTCTGGTAAATTTGACACTTTTAGGATAGCTATCAAATGAAGAACACAGCGCGGGTTTTTAGATACCATTGGAAACAGCTTCGATCAAATTTCAGCAGATAGAGTAAAATTGTGAAACGAAATGAATTTAAAAATTAAGCAGGCCAGCGTTTTAACACATGTACGGCATTAGAATTAGTTGCATCCTAAATCCATAACGTCATAATAGCAATTTATTTTTTTACCTCATAATCATTTTCACATGCTAGGGGGGGGGGGGAATATCATGAGATAAATAATGGCAACATCTGCACATCTGTCGCGCGCGTGCGTATGCACGCACGCACACACACACACACACACACACACTCACAAGCATGTATACACACCACTCACATCCTTAATAAGCACATCTGACTTCGAAACAGTTCATCTCAACCTGTATTTGTTCTGTCTTGCATAAATATACTGGCTTGTGACGTGTGCTGTCGTTTGTATAAGTATACTGAATTGTAAAGTGTGATGTCTTTTTTGTATAAATAAACTGAACTAGGGCATATGGACACTGGCAGCTTTGAAGTCAAAGCTCGCCTCTGGCGAGTAACTGAAGCATGCCTGACTGACAAACAGCGAGATGTTTTCCTTTTGTTTGTCTGGAATGTTCTACCATCTGTTTCAGTTCAAAGTGAAATTCTTCAAGCCACTTCTGGTGGGTGGCTGGCTTGGGTGGTGGGACGGAATTATGCATATGGTGCCGAAAGAGAAGTGAAATCGAAACTTGACTTCGAGGCACGAGAGGCTTGTAACGAACCATTATTCTCTGGACCGTCCCGGAACACGTCACGTACATTGCTCCGTCAATTACTCAAAATTTTAAATAGTGCACGTTGCTGTCTTGGAACAGGTCACGTGTACACAGCCCCGTCAGTTACGCGAAAGGTTAAACAGTGCACGTTGCTGTCTTGGAACACGTCACGTACATAGCTCCGTCAATTACTCAAAATTTTAAATAGTGCACGTTGCTGTCTTGGAACACGTCACGTACATAGCTCCGTCAATTACTCAAAATTTTAAATAGTGCACGTTGCTGTCTTGGAACACGTCACGTACATAGCTCCGTCAATTACTCAAAATTTTAAATAGTGCACGTTGCTGTCTTGGAACAGGTCACGTGTACACAGCCCCGTCAGTTACGCGAAAGGTTAAACAGTGCACGTTGCTGTCTCGCTGCAGTATACCTCACTCCCACATGCAAACACACACCTCCAGCATGTGTAAGGTAATGGTGCATGTTACTGTGGTCTCGGATCGACAATTGTATTAAAGAGAAGCCCCTCTCTTTCTTATTTTCATTCGGAGGTGATCCCGACCTATGTAGTTAAGCAGTTGATAATCGATGGCTTTGCTTTGTCCTCGCTTGACCACGGGTCTCGTGGGTTTTGGTGTCTAGGTGTCCAAATTTCACCTGGAACTTAGCAGCTACAATCTGACGCAACTCTCGATCTCTGCCATCACCACCATTACCAACACGCACCAACGTCAACACCAACGTCAACACAATGTTCAGTTTTAATACTTGTGTTTCTTTTAACACAGCGGCCTTGTTGTGAGACGTGTGTGTAAATGCCCTCGTAAGATTTAGTCTGTAAATACAATGGACTACAGTTTTCTAGCTATTTCCCGGCCACCACTACACTCTCTCGTCTTTAATGATCAAAACGTTTTGAAGCTTGAAGATTTTAGAGCATTAGAAGTCGCTGATATAGATCTAGATGGCAAACATTTCTTCTTTCCCCTCTCTTACTTTCAACACACACACACACACACACACACACACACACACACACACACACACACACTCACACGTACGCATATACACATTACAAACATATATACACATACTCACGCGCATGATTGCACACAATCTTCACTATCCTATAAAATCATCAAATAATTTATTATCGTCTGTTTCTGCTTAGCTTGGTTCTTCAGAATTGGACCTCGGTTTCACATCTTCACTCACTTCGTCTATAAGGCACTGTTTTGTTCGCTTATCTCCCCATTATTTTCTCAGCCTCAATACACTAATCACCCACCCACCCCACTCACACACTTGCTCCAGAGACACTAGTACAAATGCCCAGTAGTAGTTCCATTTACATATAATAATTGCTTATTTTTCTCACACTTATTCAATTTCTCGTTTCAAATCACATGCCGGATTCACAACAACGACCTTATTGATTAACATTGTTGAAAAATGTGTGTGGAGATTTTAGCATTTTGAGCATGAATATTTATACGCCGGCATGCTATCTGAACGATTCCATATGATGTTACTGGCACGTTCCCTGAACGATTCTGTAACACTTTATTGACATAAATAATTACAATCACTGGTCTGCGCTTATTTATTTGCTTCAATTATTTCCCTTTGTACCGTAACAATGAGATCTCAGTTTGTGTGGACTGGCGACGGCGGGCGTTTGTAGTGCACTAAATCCTTCTAGTTTCTAACGGTGCATTACACTGACCCATATTGTCATTACACTGACCCATATTGTCATTAAACTGACCCATATCGTCATCACATTGATCTATATCATCATCATACTGATCTATATCGTCATTACAATGACGCATATCGTCATAATACATTCGTCGTGACACTGATTCGTATTGTCGTGACACTGACTCATATTGTCGTGACACTAGTTCATCTTCTCCCCCCTAGATGACTTATATATTAAATATATTGTGTTAAATATATTAAGGATAGTGTAATGCAATTTGGAATGATAAAGATAGTGAATGTATCCTTTTTGAAAATGGAAGAAAAGATTAAGGAAATAAAGACAGGCGGTAATTTACTTTTCTGGGGGTATAGAAAACCACAGTAAAAGCACAGGGTAAAGATTAGCGTAATGTCTTTATATTTTCTTCAGGCACATTATTCTGATCCTTGCATTGTTAGAAGTATCTTAGTATTTTCTTTTATTTTCGCATATAGTGTAGAAGTGCAGGGAACACTTTCATCATCCTTATATCATAAAACTGTATATTAGAGCTATCCTTATATTTATGCATTAGGGGCTATCTATATTTTAGACATGGTGCATTAGGGCTATCTATTTTTTAGACATGGTGCAATAAAACTGTCCTTATATTTTAAATATGATCCATTAAGGCGCTATCGTTATATTTTGCATTCGAATTCTACTTATATTTTAACATGCTGCGTTAGGGCTATCCTGATATTTTAATATTGCGCGTTAGGGACATCGTTATCTTTTAACATGCTGCGATAGGGCAATCCTGATATTTTAATATTGCGTGTTAGAGACATTGTTATATTTTAACAAGGTGTGTTAGTGTCATCCTTAGATTTTAATATTGTGCGTTAGAGCTATATATTTAAACATGGTGCAATTATGGCTATCCCCGTATTTAAACATGATGCATTACGGCTATCCTGATATTTTAACAAGATGCACAGGGCTATTCTTATATGTTGACGTGGTGCATTAGGGCTCTCCTGATATTTTAACGTGGTGCGCTAAGGCTATCCTGATATTTTAACGTGGTGCGCTAAGGCTATCCTGATATTTTAACGAAGTGCGCTAAGGCTATCCTGATATTTTAACGTTGTGCGCTAAGGCTATCCTCATATTTTAACGAGGTGCATTTGAGCTATCCTATATTTGAACATGTTGCATTGTGGCTATCTTATTTTTTCTACCGGTGCACCAAGCTACTTGTGTTTTGTGCTGGCACGCTTATAGCGCTCTGCATTTCGTGATCGTACTTTAAGGCAGCCCTTCACCACGTGACTTGAATTGCTGGCTTGCTTTTTGTCTTCAGACCTCCACAAGCAGCAGCCATTAAATAATTCACTGATGTGAGTTTCTATGTGTTTCCGGTGTCTGGTAATTGTACCCACGAAATCGATTATAGTTCTGAAGCATTTAGAACCCTAACAGGGCACAAGTTTAACCGACTTCTTCGTGAGTTCGGGGTGGGGAGTGGGTGGGTGTTTGCCAGATCCGTTTTGGAACATCGTGCGGAGGAGTGTACCTAGGCCGTTATTCGGGAGTGCTCAATCCTTCGGTCTGTCGTAGTACGCTCCTCGAAAGTCATGGCTTCTGTATACAGACGTCTAATTCAGTACTTAATCACCCCCTGGCTCATTATTAGTTAAGTTTTGAAGTTTGTACATTGGACGGGACGAGCAAGAGGGATATGTGCATTAAAAGCCCAGCACGCCTGTTATCCTTTGACATCTTAACCAGTAATATGATTTATGACGCCAATGCCACTTAGTTAATGATTATTATTATTAATAATTAATTAATGATTCATAACTGATTACAAGTGATGATAATCTTAATTTATGTTATTAATAATTCTCCAGCAGACACTACTCGTCTCTCTCACTTGGCGGATATGTGGGCGTTGTAAACGTTTACTCTCTTCAACAACATTAAGACAACATTTACTGTCACAATATTCCTGTAGGTAGAAAACTTCTTACTAAAGGAGAAGATAAATCCGTCTTTAATCTATATTTAGCGAGCCCCTATCCACCCATTATCTCTCCAACATAAGATTATCAATATGTATAAGAAGGTCATAAAATTAAAAATATTTTTTTAAAAATCGACAATGAAATATACATATGACAAATACAATAAAAAAGATTAATTCACATCAATATTTCCAGTATCAATACAAATCACAGGACAATTTCTTATCAGAGAATAGAAATGGAGTTATCTGAGATAAGTGATAATAGTCTTTATGTAACCTTGTATAGACATAGCTGCAATTGTCCTTTTTGCATGCTTTTCCATATCAAAGTAACAAGTTGATTGTCCACATTATTTTCCACATGTCTCTCTGCACACACAGTGAAAACACTAAAGCGCTGTTATTCTCTGGAGCCAACCTGGTAGAGTTTTGTACCAATTTTCTCAAGCAGAATAACGATTACAGCAATTCTAGTACTTCCTTATACCAGAAATTGAGCAATACCACTGACAGTTTAGGGAGTAATTAGTTTCACGTGTACCACTGACAGTTTAGGGAGTAATTAGTTTCACGTGTACCACTGACAGTTTAGGGAGTTAGTAGTTTCACGTGTACCACTGACAGTTTAGGGAGTTAGTAGTTTCACGTGTACCACTGACAGTTTAGGGAGTAATTAGTTTCACGTGTACCACTAACAGTTTAGGGAGTTATTAGTTTCACGTGTACCACTGACAGTTTAGGGAGTAATTAGTTTCACGTGTACCACTGAAAGCATACCTCGGCGCTGAAACTGACTCCAATGCTGGGGGCCACCATTTTGTGTGTTGTTTGCTATTGCTCTAAATGAAATGCATGCTACGCGAAAGCAATTCCGGTTAACAAATTTACATGCTGTTGAAAATCTGTTTATGAACTGGGACTTCATTATCCCTGTGTACTCGCATTAGGATACCAGCCACAAACGGAACCACCGGATGGAATGCACACCCACTCTATGGGCGCTTTCCAAACAGCACAAGAGAAACGTTAGTTTCTAGAAACAGTGGAAACCTGATCTACAGGCTGTCACGCTATCGATACAATTGGACTAATACCACACTTACCTGGTATAACTGCCCACGTGACCGATCTTGTTGTTGTGGAGGATTATGAATTGACCTGTGAATTGACTTTTGATACATTCACGCTAATGGTGATTTAAAGTGAACACTGTTGTGCCATGTATCAATGACATTTCATTCTGCCACGGTCCAGTGAATGATTCCATCAGTCACATTCGCTGTTGATTTGCGAGATTCGTCTAATCATGGTCTGTGAAATAACACTGCAATGATGCCTGTTCAATAGCGAATGCAAGTCTTGTACGTACATGTATTTCTAAAGGCAAAATATTCACTAAAATAGGTTACTAATTTGAGAATTTTATTCACAAAATAAACAACCCACACACACTTACAGAGCAACCCACATTCAAACGGAAAACAATTTTTTCATCAGACAGAATATTAAATCTCAAATATTGAAACCTTGCATCAATCACAAGTGCTACATCCGCATTCCAGGGCGGAAATAGATGTCGCTGTCTCAGAACAGTTCATTGAGTATATCTGCGTGGACGGCCAAACAATTTTGTTTTTCGATAGCGGCAGTGTGGAGTATTGATACTATTTTTTTTAAACCACAAAGTAAGCACACAATACTAACATAAACGAATATTCTTTTTAATAACAAATGTTATATTCGTTTCTTGGTATCAGTGTTTATAAGTAACATGAAAGTTTAGCCAGTTACAAACTGCACTTTAACTAAGCGCACACATGTCCTGACTTTCAGTAAATAATTAGACTTGAAATAGTAGGTGTGGCTAAAACACACCTCTTCCAATCAGATTCACTGTTGCATTTCTGTTTTTCTTTTTAGGTTTCTCCTTCTTCTGGTCTTTTTGTGTACCACACATGCGCTTGTCGGTTTAGCTAGTTTCCTTCATGGGGTTGCGTATTACTATGTACGTTCAATGCTGAATGAGGTCGTATGCATATATTTTTCGTTTAGTGTCAAAATGCCAGCGAATTTGCTTAGCTGACCTCCCCAGTAACTTCATTGTACTTTGACACTCCAGTCAGCATGCTCAGCTCTGCGAGACCTTAGGCTCACAAATCTGTTGCCACAACAATAAAGTATGCTAATTACTAATTGTCGATGTCATTAATTTCATAGAGGCTGGTCTTCTAAAGAGTGAAGAAACACTTGATTGTAGAATATATGCGATAGATTTACAGATTTCAAAGGTGAAACCTGGACAGACTAAAAGTGGGTGTCCGATGCAAAACAGCCTACCTGTCTTTAAGGTATTTCCTTTCATCCGCAGACCTAGTTACTCGTGAATGTTTTTGGAAGTGGTAAGACATTCCGTAACAGTCTGGAACAATATACTTCTCTACCTTCGTCGAATTGTCGGAATTCAGCCAAAGTGAAACTATTTTTAGCCGTTGTGACAGATTTTCAGAAAGCATTTCTTTCTACTGACAGCTATAGCCACTAATTGTCTGCTGCGATAACTTTATGATTATCTGTGTACTCTCTCAAAAAGAAAATAAATGTCAATATCAATTTCACTTTCAAAAAGGTTGTGTTGTATAACTAGTCTTTCCCTGTAGGATATTTCCCCCATTTACTGCAAAAGCAAGCAAATAAACAAGCAATTAATAATTTATTGAGTTATGAACCTCCCCCCTCCCCAGAGTAACACAAAATAATGCTACAAAACATAAATGGCGTCGCAAAGGGGAATAAGCGCGTTTAGTGTAGTCCTTTATATGGAGTTAGAAGAAAGCAAAAGTATGTGATTGTGTAATTGTTTGTGCTGCATGTGTATGTGTGAGTAGTAATGAGTATTTATGATATTTACGTGTACGTATGTGTGTGTGAATGTACATGTATTTATGTGCATGTACAACCCGAGGAACAAATCCACGCTTGTCGAAATCATTTGTGTATGAGAAACGCTATCACATAAGCAGACATCACTTAGCAAAAGAACGGTTCGAGAGTCGGTGCACACACTCCCCACCCCCACCCCCCACCCCAACCCCCTTGACAATTTCTAGATGTGTCCCTTCTTGGGCTAACTGACCTACTTCCAGTCTAAAAGTACGCGTGTCCGAGTTACCACCACAAATGAGACACAGAGATTTGAAAGTCTGATTGCAAATGTCGTCAAGCGTTCATTAGCGTTGGAAGCAAAAGTTAGTCTTGAAATAAAGTCGAGCACTAGGAACACAGACTGCTAAGAAATTCATAAGTGCATCGTCTGCTTGTTTCACGATTCAAATTGCACGTGACTAATTATACTTGCAAATTTTCCGTAAACAAAATGAACAAAGCAAGCGCTAATCAATAGGTTATTTTCGTAAACAACAACAAAATATCTGTTAAAAACATAAAAGTTACTGCACCTAAAATATTCTGATTAAACAGGACTTAAGCGTCCACCTTGTGTATTTCTGTTTTCGTAACAGGGTTGATCTTACAGTATATAAGGACCCCTAAGACGATACGGGTGTGGTGAGGCGGGTATTCGATTACACCCCACTTAAAAATGCCTAACGAGAGAAGACATTTGTATTTATCTTAAGGAAACTGTCGGTGTCGTGCGCGAACCTTGATCCGTTAGGTTAAGAATATTATGTTTATAGTCGTGGCCCATTAGGGAAAGAGTGTTACGTTCATAGTCATGGCCCATTAGGGAAAGAGTGTTACGTTCATAGTCATGGCCCGTTAAGGAAAAAGTGTTACGTTCATAATCATGGCCCATTAAGGAAAGAATGTTACGTTCATAGTCATGGCCCATTAGGGAAAGAGTGTTACGTTCATAGTCATGGCCCGTTAAGGAAAAAGTGTTACGTTCATAATCATGGCCCATTAAGGAAAGAATTTTATGTTCACAGTCTTGGCCCATTACAGAAAGAGTGTTATTTTCAGTCGTGGCCCACTAGGGAAAGAGTATTTTCTCATAGTCTTGGCCTATTCGGGAAAGAGTATCATGTTCATAGTCATGGCCCTTTAGGAAAAGATTTTTATGTTCATAGTCATGACCCATTAGGGAAAGAGTGTTTTGCTCATGGTCGGTAGCTCAGTGGAATATTATTTATATATTAATATTTCTGCACACGGTTCTTTGTCCTGAACTTCTGATCGTTTTCCCAGAAGACATTTCACATGAAGTTAAATACAATTTCAGATGCGTTCAATTTTTTTAGTTACCTGTATTTTCAATCATTCAAACAAACAATAACATAAAGAATAACAACAAAAACGAAATAATCGTAAAAAAATAAAAATAAAAACCACTTCCAGCAGAGATCATGTGATGATACACCTCACCCTCTGACCTTCAGACAGTTCTAGATCCACAGTAGCAGACTGCCTACCAGACGGTCGAACGCGACCTCGTGACAAACAGCATCGAGGGTAGATTACTCCCCTGGGTGTTGTTGTTGTTGCGGCCCTTGTGTCGTGTCACGTCATTTATTGGACTTGTTTTGTTAAACAGAATTGTGACTCGTGAACTGCAAAATTCTTTTGTAGATCTAAACAAATGCATGAAGAACGTTCGTTTCTTTTTGGTCAACAAATAAACATTTAGAAACAAACAATAAAATGAGTATTGAAGTTATGATGTAGAAACCAACGAACTGTGGAACCGTAGAACGGTTGTCGCAAAAACTTATGCAATGGTTGTGAAGGTGGTGGGCTGGTGGTGTTGGTGGTACTGAAGTGGACAATGGTGGTTCTGAAGTGGATAATGGTGGTTTTAGCGTAATGACGTAAGCCCGCAATAAATGACATTCCAGGTTTTCACATGCATGCTTTTGGTTTATTGTTGTTATTTATATTATTGTTATAATTTATACTTTGTCATTGTGTTGTTGATTATTGAGTAATTAATTATTATTATCAATGTTGTTGTTATTATTTATTGAGCTCTGCATGAGATGAACAAAAATGAAATTATCATTCAAGTTAATATTAGTGACTAGGGCACAAGTTACTTTTCTCAACAGAGCGAATTTCAATCTAACCTCAAATACGTCATCAATATCATTATCATATTATTACTGTAGAAAATAAATATGGACATTTCCCTCACTTTCTATGTATAATCATACTTTGGAATATACTTACATAACTGTGCATATGTTTATTTTCGAATTTTTGACAAATAATTACATGTATTTGATAATTTTACCATAGCAGATTTCTGTATACGTTAAATATATGTAGTAACGGGGTTTTGGTCTTTTCAAGAAGTCAGTCCAGGAGAATTTACTTTAATTAAAAACCAAAAAAACTATTGCTTAGATGTGATTAAGTCAGCCAAAGAAATCAGCAAATCAGTCAAAGACCAACCTCCATTAAAATAATCACGCCTCCCTTCCCCCCCCCCCCCTCCCGTTAATTTCTTCAGTCATTGATGGTGAAATAGCGGTCGGGTCGACGCCCGATTTACGACTGTAGATGATTTCGCGGACGATTGGCGTTGTGAAACGAGTACTTGTCAGCGCGGACTTCCGATCAGGTCACATCTTTACAATTTTCCCCGAACAGGCTAGTCAGGTCAAGGTCATTGCTTGTGCAAAATCCGGTTTAAAACTAGAATCTCAGGTAGAAGTCCTTGGACTCTCCTATTTCGCCACTTGAAGAAATGTTGTTTGTTGTTTGTTTGTTTTTTTTAAAAATCCTTTCAGAAGTCACTGAGTTGGAACATACTGCGCGTATGTTGGCTGTTCATTCAACCTGCTACAAATATATGATGCAGCAGACAGTGCTTTCGGCAGCGAAGCTCAGTATATTGTCATAATGGCTGCGCCACTAAGCTTTCCTGTCACAGGTTACGTGACCTTCACTCTGCGAGTTAAATGTATAGGTCAGCACGCTTTTTGTGGCAAGCTAGGATAAGTACGGGTGTAAACAACGGGCTGGTACTAATAGGTAGAGTCTGTGCTAATGCCGAATTTTTCCTAGAATAGTGCGAAAGCGGCGGAAGCCGAAAGCGCCCCCCTACATTAGCAAGCAAGTTATGCCGAATTTTTCCTAGCAGTCTACTAGACAAAGGGTTAATTTCAGTGATGTGGACAGTTAATTGCCTGTTGTAAACTCTTTTGGTTCGTGTTTAGCTATTTATTAATTAACCCCTACTACGAGCATTTTATTTTAGCCTTTTTATAGTGGTAGTTTTTTTTATGTGTGATATAGCGCGAACAGATGTTTTGATTTACATACACATATATCTCTGCACTTTCCTAAACGCTCTCTCTCACACAAATTCAAAAGGAACAAGAATACATTACACTCTATCAAAAAGTGTCAAATAGTGTGTGTGTGTGTGTGTGTGTGTGTGTGTGAAGAGAGATAGGCAGGCGTCTAAATATAAATTTCCACACAGACACTTAAATAGGCAAAGAAAAACAATATAAATAATTTTTATCAGAACACACAAGTTTCAACTCATACCTATAACAACCAGTTTAAAGAAAGTTTTATCAACATAATTATCGAGAAAGCTCTAAATAAAACGCGTCAGTCAATTAGTTCCTAAGGCATCAACTTTCACAGTGAAACTGCCTTTTTAAATCCGCCGCTGTACAATTAGCTGGCTCGCTGTTGTATAATTGCCTGGCTTGCCGCTGTACAATTAGCTGGCTTGCCGTTGTATAATTGCCTGGTTCGCAGCTGTACAATTAGCTGGCTCGCCGTTGTATAATTGCCTGGCTCGCCGTTTTATAATTGCCTGGCTCGACGTTTAATAATTGCCTGGCTCGCCGCTGTACAATTAGCTGGCTCGCCGTTGTATAATTGCCTGGCTCGCCACTGTACAATTGCCTGGCTCACCGCTGTATAATTGCCTGGTTCGCAGCTGTACAATTAGCTGGCTCGCCGTTGTATAATTGCCTGGCTCGCCGCTGTACAATTAGCTGGCTCGCCGTTGTATAATTGCCTGGCTCGCCGTTGTACAATTAGCTGGCTCGCCGTTGTATAATTGCCTGGCTCGCCGCTGTACAATTAGCTGGCTCGCCGTTGTATAATTGCCTGGCTCGCCGTTGTACAATTAGCTGGCTCGCCGTTGTATAATTGCCTGGCTTGCCGCTGTACAATTGCCTGGCTCACCGCTGTATAATTGCCTGGCTTGCCGCTGTACAATTGCCTGGCTCGCCGCTGTACAATTAGCTGGCTCGCCGTTGTATAATTGCCTGGCTCGCCGTTGTACAATTAGCTGGCTCGCCGTTGTATAATTGCCTGGCTTGCCGCTGTACAATTGCCTGGCTCACCGCTGTATAATTGCCTGGCTTGCCGCTGTATAATTGCCTGGCTCACCGCTGTATAATTGCCTGGCTTGCCGTTGTATAATTGCCTGGCTCGCCGTTGTATAATTGCCTGGCTTGCCGCTGTATAATTGCCTGGCTCACCGCTGTATAATTGCCTGGCTTGCCGCTGCCATACAAATGTAGAAAGCGTCGTTAGAGGACAAGTATTGGTTAGCTCTCAATTATGAGAGAGTTGGCTACTTATACACCTATTTTTTTTAATAAAACCCCACAAAAACACATTCTCAGCGAAGATGAGGCGATTAAAAAAATGTTTAAATTGAAATTGTTACCTCGTACTTCCATTTTATTCAAATGTAACAGCCTCAGAATAGCACAAACTAATGACTGCAGTCATATGCACGCGATTTTAGACCGCAGAGATTTACTGGAAACAGAGGGAACAAAATTAATAATGGCGCTGGCGGATAATAAAATCAAGTGCTTCAATTACCATCAAAATCACTTTGCACAGACTTTTTGATCTTTTATTTTATGTGCTGTGCGGGGTTTTTGTTTGTGTGCTTTTTTCCACCAGTGTTGTTAATTGGTTTAATGTTCAAGCCACGTAGGGCCTACTAACTACTCGAATCCGCGGCTTTTGCTTGACTCGGCGATGCTTATCATAAAGACAGTCGTCCAAAGTGTCGGAAAGCTAAGCGCCGTTGATTGGCGTCCACCGCGGAAATTTTGAGCAGCGAAGCGCGATCCCTTGAATTGCATTATCGATGGGATCGAGATCGTTGAAGGCCCATGATTACACTATCTGATCCGAATCAGGATCAAATACACATTTAAAATAAAAAAAAAACTATCGACACTTAATGCGAATGCTATGACAGGTTGGCGGCTCGCGTCCTCACGCGAGAGTTCTCGGTTCCACGCGCGAAAGTCTGGCTGGTTGCTGGTTGAGGTTAATTCGCCGCGCTGGAAAGTTTGACAAGGTCAAGTTCACGGCCGGGCTAGTAAATCGACGTTCACACACCATTTACACCGCCCAATATGATATTGTCTGTCCTCACCCGCCTGTTTCCGAGTTTTAGAGAATGCATCTGAGCATTCAGTGTTAGGAGCATGCTCAGGACATAGATATGAAACCGGAAGTATAGGTGGGGTGTACAATGCTCATGAAGACAAGACTAAGAGATAATGTGGTAGATAGATAAAGTTCAGTAAACACTGCTTTTTAAAAAAAATTGATTTGCTGAGTGAAATTAGTCACTTTTATTATTTAAATTTAATACGTTATAAGTTTATAAAAATCACAACAGCAAATCAGTGCGACACTGATAAAATATAAATCACACAGTCATGTTTGCTAAGCAGTCGTTTATATGATATCTGTTCGTTAGTGGCTCTAAAGTCGCGAATGATTCCTAAGTCATGGGTCATATATTTTGCAATCAATTAATGGGATAAAATATTTTTTAAAAATCTCTTTACTGATTTATTTTGACTGAATCTACAATCTTTAACACTTTATAAGTCTCTGAAATAATACTGTACCTACCACTGACTGCCTCAACAGTTTAACGATGCTGTCTGTGTTTTCTGCAATGTACTTTTTGACATTACCCATAACCAGAGGCAATTAGAGGTCTGTAATATATATTTTGATTGCAAAAAACAGACTTAATTATTACTTTGCGAATGTGTGTTATTAATTGTGATTTTTGTGTGCTGTTACTTAGGTTTCTTTGTTAATGTGTTTGTAATCTTAAGTCATGCATATTTTGTGTAAACTAAGCACTGTAGAGTACACCGCACGTCTTTCAAAGATCAAATAAAAAATTGGTGTTAAGTTGTATTATCATATTCATGCCATATCTGTCAGTGTTAAGAAAATTTACTATATTGATTGTCCTTTAACTGAGCAGGGTGGAGCGATGGTTGTTCTTCAACTGAGTAGATTGGTGTTGGTTGTTTTTTAATTGAGCAGAAATTAGTGTTGGCTGTTCTTTAACTGAGTAGAAAAGAGTGTGGCTGTTCTTTAACAGAGAGCAGTATTGGTTCTTTAGCTGAAAATAGAGGGGTGTGGTTGCTCGTTAACTTAGCAGAGAGTATTGTTGGCTATTCTTTAACTGAGCAGAAAATAGTGTTGGCTGTTCTTTAACTGAGCAGAAAGTAGTGTTGGCTGTTCTTTAACTGAAAAGAGAGCTGTGATGGCTGTTCTCTAACTGAAAAGAGAGCTGTGATGGCTGTTCTTTTACTGAGCAGAGGATAGTATTGACTGTTCTTTAAGTGAGTAACTTTTGTTTTATTTATTGAACAGGAAATTATATTGATTGTTCTTGAACTGAACAAAGAGTGGACACATAAAGAATATTCAATTGCCTGAAGGTTTTATTATTTATAAAACTCACATAAAACCGCCGTGTAGAATATATATTTAAAACCCCGAACCTCCCGATCCTACAGTCCTGTAGGAACCCGAGACCAAGTTTGACAAATAAAATAATTAATCGACCGACAGACAGCAAAAGAGACGGTTGGTAAGTAATGCAGACTGGCGTATCCAGTCAAGGACAGTGAGAACTAGTCTTAACTGTGCTGAAGTTAATATTTACATGACACGTAGAAACAAACAAACAAACAAACAAATATATAAACTACCGACTACTTTATCATGCTAAATTGACTAGCAATGACAATGAAGAGATTCTATTATAGCGAAAACGTGCTTTTGTTTGTGTAGGATGCTTAAATATGACTTCGTGTGTGTGTGTGTGTGTGTGTGTGTGTGTGTGTGTGTGTGTGTGTGTGTGTGTGTGTGTGTGTGTGTGTGTGTGTTTGACCTGGAAATCCTTCAGTGTGCATAACTGAACACAGCGATGCATTATTGTCCATGAGCTGGCACTTTAAAATAACCCTAGCTAAGCTAGTGATGATGTTCCGAATGTAAAGATAGTGCAAGCTCATGTGATCTTGGTTACGAGAGGCAGTCTCGGCGTTATAATATCGGATGTCCACAAGGGTCATTGTAGCATACCGTGTAGAAGTGTTTGTAAAAGCATCCAGTGGGTGAACATCTGGTTAATCTGGGCATGCGCACACATCGATATTCAATCATGCGCATAGCTGTGTAGAATCAACTACGCGTATATTTTGACTAGGAACTCTAGCAGTTGTGCACGTCTGTTAGCCAGCACTGTGTGATGGTTCGGCCGAGATTAATGTTGTTCAGTCTATATCCGATTTATCATACAACTAACCAAGTATTATGACCTAAACTTCATTCATTATTTCTAAACACACACACACACACACACACACACACACACACACATATCTGTACATCGAAAACCTCGACTATTTTAATTTAAACAAAAAGTATTAACTTTGAAGAAAAGTGTTATTTATTTTGGGGAGATAACTCTCATCGAAACGTTATATAACGTTTTTGACGTGTTACTCTTCCTGGAATCAAATATACAATACATCTTCAATTGTTAGTACAGTCGCCGAAACTGACTGGCTCATTATTTAAAGGCAGTTTCAGTCTGAATTGACTGGAAGAGACTGGGTGTGGCTGGAAAAGCTGGGTGTGGCTGACAAGTGTATCGTACGGAGGCGAGGTTGAGAGAGGCCAATCAGGAAGCTGCAATTGACGCTCACAACAATTTATGTATTAACTTATGCTAAAATTTTAATTATTGAAATACTTAATAAAATGTATTTTAAGCAATGCTAACTTTTAAAAAATTTTAAATTAATAATTCAAACTGTTCTATTCATTATTGCTAACAGTAATTTAATAAACATTTTACTATCATTCATTTTATATTTGAACTATAAGTGTTTCCGATTTTTAAAAAAAAAGTGCTCTGTTTTGTAGTATTGCAATCATACACACAGGCATACACACAAATATAATAAATGCGCAAATGTTTAACCCTCTACTATAATTTTATTCTATGATTTGTGACCATTTGTGATATTATTGTAGTTAGCATGTTCGTATTAAAAGTGTTGCAATTTATTTCCTGACTGAAATTTGTTACAACTTTATAAAAGAAAATATCAGCAAAATCTCTGTTGAAAAATAAAAATAAATGTGAATTATACTGAGTGCCGAATTGAATTAGTTTACAATAATGTGTGTGTGTGTGTGTGTGTGTGTGTGTGTGTGTGTGTGTGTGTATGTGTGTGTGTGTTTGCCTATCTGAAGACTAACTTTGTATTTTATTTAGTGCAAAGTACATGCGTTTGTGATTGTGTGTGTCTGTGTGTGTGACAAATGTTTGTGGTGGTGCGTACTTGTTTCTTTCTGTGTTTAAGGGTTTACGTCTGTGCCTGTTTGTCAATGTGTTTGTGTTTGTGTTTGGAGAATGCGCAATAATGACGTGAAATGTAGCGTGTATCTTAGGCCTCAAACAGTCAGTTTCAATTTCTTTTTAAGTATAAATAATAGATAATAATAATAAATAAATAAATAATAGATTTAAAAAACACTTCCCACGAAAACGTGAATGTCACAATAATCTTTGATGCAAGAATAAGAATAAGCACTAATCTAACTTAATTAATCTATATTAATCTATATATTTATATTGGTTTGTGTTTGATTGTATTTTTAAAGTAAATATCGTAAATAAGGAAATTTTTCGCCAAAAAGTAAAATTCAGTTTTGAATAAGTGTTTTAAGATTACTTCTAGCCCACATCTATCTACGAGCGTCAGTTGGCTAAGTAAATATATTTCATACTTCTTCTGTGCTGTGAGCATGATGTGTTCCTGCATGGCACCTGATGAAGATCAGGTGTCCAAAGAAAAAGTGCCACGCACATAAACAATTGCCACGAGATAGAATGTCACGAGGGCATTGACGAAACACAACCAGCACGAATGAGGGCAGTATGTCACAGGTTAGTGGCACACTGCAGTTAACGAAGAGGTACAGGGCTGATGTGAATCAAAATGTAGGAGTCAGTGTAGCAAAGTCACTTGGCCTAAAGGACTGATGAGGCAAAGTGTAGCAGGTCAAACAAAGTCACAGTCCTGAGATGTAGCAAATACAGCCACACTAATACATGGCAAAAGTAACATTGCTGATGTGTAGCAAAGCCATGCAACAGTGGTGTTGATGTAGTGAGAGGTAGCAGCGTTGCCAGAGTGGTGTTGATGTAGCGAGGATCAACAGTGTGCTGTCAAAACACTGGTCATACAACAGCATTGTCGATGTAACAAAGTCACGTGGCACTGTTACAGCAGTGTCACAAGGCACGAAGTCGGTCTTCCAAATCGTACTGTTAGTCTTTAGTCCCCTTCTTCTAAAGAGAAGATCGACTGAGTTATCTCCTCTTTGAAAGCGTTGCCTTTTCTTTCCCCAAAATGCGCCCACGGGTCGCGATGAACCTAGCTACACTGTCTGCAGTACAGCTACTACTGAGTCTGACATAAACTTTTTTGATGGAATTTACTAGAAACTAGTGACATAATTTCTGACAAAATCATACATTAAGTACACATGCTGGAGGCATGCAGATCTTAACCTACCTACACTACCGTTCATTAATAGACTATAACTGTAATTGTTGATAGGAGAAACAGTATTATAGCACTACAGCTATAATTGGTGATAGGAGAAACAGTATTATAGCACTACAGCTATAATTGGTGATAGGAGAAACAGTATTATAGCACTACAACTATAATTGGTGATAGGAGAAACAATATTATAGCACTACATTCGAAATCAAAACAAAAATATAATTGTACCAATAATCTTAGTCTAGCAAAATAAACAAATCCCATAACTTGGTTAACATACTGAAAATAAAACAAACTAACACATGCACAGACAGTCCAGATATGATGTTTTTTATGACGGTGGCTGATATGTTTGTGACAGGATACAGTCTAGGACCGAGTGACTGACATGTAGTAGAATCACTGAACTATATATAAAGCTATCTATCTATCTGAGAGAGAGAGAGAGAGAGAGAGAGAGAGAGAGAGAGAGAGAGAGAGAGAGAGAGAGAGAGAGAGAGAGAGAGAGAGAGAGAGAGAGAGAGTAGAATGGACAGACTCGGACGAAGTGGCTGACATTGGACAGTCTCGACTCAGCAGTTGACAAGGGTGTCAGTGGACAATCTAGGACAAATTAATGGCTAACGGGATGTATCAGTGACATCACGTTCACTTGATGTCAATAATTGTTTTTCTGCGCTGTCTGTGCAGTATTTTCAGTGTGTATGTCAGCAGGGGAGGTGTAATTGTGTGTAGCTTGAATACATTGACATCGGCTTTATTGAAGCTCGTAATTATCTTGCTATGTCACGTTTACTTTATCGAAGCTCGCAATGATCCTGCTAAGTCACGTTTATTTGATCGAAGCTCGCAATGATTTCACTATGTCACGTTTACTTGATCGAAGCTCGCAATGATCCGGCTATGTCACGTTTACTTGATCGAAGTTCGCAATGATCCTGCTATGTCACGTTTACTTGATCGAAGTTCGCAATGATCCTGCTATGTCACGTTTACTTGATCGAAGTTCGCAATGATCCTGCTATGTCACGTTTACTTGATCGAAGCTCGCAATGATTTCACTATGTCACGTTTACTTGATCGAAGCTCGCAATGATTTCACTATGTCACGTTTACTTGATCGAAGCTCGCAATGATTTCACTATGTCACGTTTACTTGATCGAAGCTCGCAATGATCCTGCTATGTCACGTTTACTTGATCGAAGTTCGCAATGATCCTGCTATGTCACGTTTACCTGATCGAAGTTCGCAATGATCTTGCTATGTCACGTTTACTTGATCGAAGCTCGCAATGATCTCGCTATGTCACGAAAAGCAATGTTTAGGCTGCAGACGCACACAGCCTTAAGTGCCGAGTGCAATCTGCACAATTTCTTTCACAGGCAATTAAAGACGATGGTTGTCTGTGGTCTTTAGTCATAATGACAGTGACAGCATGTATCTCTGTGAATAGGTATATTATTCGGTCAGTGATGCTCAGGTTTCGGCCTAGTCACCAGCTTTCCGAGTGTTGTATATTTCTCAAATCCAGATCCAGTAACCACATAGAAGAATAAATACTAGACTGACTGAGACAAACATCAGCCGATACTTACAAAGCTTAGATTTAAGAAATAAATTTGAGGATTTTGCCATTGGGCATAGGGTATTGTAAGATATTGGCTGAATGAGTGGAACACCTCAAATTGCAGTGTAATGATATGCAACAAGTACAACAGTTCAGCTCCTAATTCTTCGTATAGACATGCGCAGTTCAGTTTCCGTACTATCAACGAACCACTCTCCTGTATCTATTCCTTGTGTAGGCATGCGCAATTCAACTTCCGTCTTAGCAATGTAAAATACTCTCCAATATCTATTCTTTGTGTAGGCATGCGCAATTCAGCTTCCGTCTTAGCAATGTAAAATACTCTCCGGTATCTATTCTTTGTGTAGACATGTGCAGGTCAGTTTCCGTTCGTGTAGACATGTGCAATTTAGCTTCCATCTTAACAGTGTTCATGTACATTTGAAGACTTGATGACATAATGTGTTTGAAAAAAGAAAGAATCAAGTCAAAGAAATGTTTTTCACTGAATTCCGATTCTAAGTCGAATAAAAACATTCAGAAATGGTACGTTGCAGCTACGTCATAAATCTACAGTTCTTGCATGGACGGAACTGAGAACAATCAATATTCTAACACGGTGAAATATTTATTTGCAGGCCACATTTTATGAGATCAGTCATTTGATTACATATTGCAACATACTCCAATGCATTACATTACAAGATAGAGGCCTAGTAACCCCCCACCCCCCATGATGATTAAATAGAACAAGAGACCTAGGTAAGCAGTTGTTGTTTATACAACAAAACTACCAACATAACTCCGTAAAACAGTAGGCTGGAAAACATACATAAGATGTATGTCAGTTGTGTAATTATGAGTTATAGACAGTAATACCTTGCATATTCCCTTTTAGAAATAAAGTAAAATGGTATCCTTCGGTTCCATCCTGACCTGACTCCTGCGGTTGAATGCAACTGAAGAACTCTTTAACTCAAAACAAACCAATCTAAGATAATGCGTGTCACGGTTCAACCCCACCTCCTTTTCATTCTCATTTATCAGTTCTGAAAAGAAAATACTTTAGAGCACATCCTACGTAGATTCAAAATTTCATCTTTTTTTACCTCGACATCCACCCCATCTTTTCCTTCTTTTACGCACATCCTCTCCCCGCCCTCATCTTTTCATGATCTTAAATAAACCAATCAACAAAGGCCGAACAACTCTTTCGAACAGAAAATAAAAACAAAACAAAACATTAATATTTTTTAAAATCTAAACCTCATTCCCATAATGCATTAGTTGTCTGAGTAGCAATTTGCCTCGGTCTTAGACCTAAAGAAACTTAAAAAGCATCCAGATAATGGACTAGCTTGTCCAAGTGTCAACTTGACTCAGTGCTAAACCTAACTGTAAAATATAGGTCTATGCTTCGGTAAAAAGATCCATGTTAATGGTCTGTTTGGTATAAGCACATAATTTATACAAATTACCATACACAAAACCAACCTCGGGTCAATGCATAAACTGAGGTACCCTTGTCCGGGTCACTGTACACACTTTAGTATCAGGTGGTCGGGCCACTGTACATACTTTAGTACCACATTTCCGGGTTACTGTACATATTTAATACCACGTGGTCCGGGTCACTGTAATATTTAGTGCCTAGTGGTTGAGTCACTGTACATACTTTAGTACCACGTGTCTGGGACATTGTACATACTTTAGTACCACGTGTCTGGGTCACTGTACATATTTAGTGCCTAGTGGTCGAGTCACTGTATATACTTTACTACCATGTGTCTGGGACACTGTACATATTTAGTGCCACGTATCTGGAACACTATACATACTTTGGTACCACGGGTCTGGGTCACTGTACATATTTAGTGCCAAGTGATTGAGTCACTGTACATACTTTAGTACCAGGTGGCTGGCCATGCGGTTTCAGAAAATATCTGCAGAGACAAACTCCAGCGGTGCCCAAGGGAGGGGAGAGACTAAAAATATCTTAAATGCTTTAAAAGCTTACAAAAAAACATGGCACAGTTTTGGGGTGGTTCATGACCGCAGAGGTATTAGTGCGTTCTGCCAAGACAGCTTCCTTGTTCTGGCTGTCGTAAGCAAGCAGCGCCCTCTCTAATCAACATTGTCACAAATATTTTAATTCTTTCATAACAAAATTGATGTTTATTCATTTGTCTGTCTGAATTTGATTTAGCATTTATTACTCTTTTACTTTTTGGTCATAATAAAACTTTTTTTTTCACTTGTTATTATTAAATCTGAATGGAATTCCACAGAATATTTGAAACTTCAGATTGAACAAAAGAACGTCTGTATTTATAAATTCCATTATAATATTTAATATATGTATTATAAACTGTATTATAATGTATTATAATGTATTATAAAGTCTGTGTATGCATGTGTATATGTATGCGCGCGCGCGCGCGCGCGCGCGTGTGTGTGTGTGTGTGTGTGTGTGTGTGTGTGTGAACTAACGGTGGACGTCCTGTAAAACAATAAAACAACTTATCTAAACTCTGCAAGCACCGTATGCATATCCGGTGGTAATATTAGAAATGAATGATAGAAGGAGTAAGCAAACATGTAGCTTTATCACTGCAGCAGTTTTTTTTTAATTTTAGTTTTTTGTGCAGGTTTTTAAAAATGTTATTCTTGAATAAAAATCCTGCAGACTTAGGTGATATGTCAGATATAACTTCAGTGGGTGGTGACTTCCAAGGTCATCATGTACCTGGAAAATACTAATTTTAACTCAAGAAACGGTGAAAAAAACAGTGCTGATGAATGGAAAACTCTCAGTAGATCTTCAGATTAACAGGATGTCAGCTAATCCATTGAATATTATTACGTCATCGAGCTAGACAATGACGTTTAACGTCCTAAAATGACGTACGCTGAGTAAGTACCTATAGCAGTCGATAAATCTAATTGAACCGACCTAAAACAATATTACAAAAGAACAATGTTTAGTACTCGTTTTACGACAAAACTTTATGCCTAGTTTGGAAATAAGGAATTTACAAATATATCACCAATTCTTAGCATTTAAAAAAAAAAAGACAAAAGAAATAATGGATAAAAGGCTGGTTAAAGTTCACTTAATGACCTTACAGCTGCTATCATTTCCCCGCCTGCCAACAAACTTATCAAACTGCATGGGCGACTTGCCCTAGAAGGCCTAGCCCTAGAATGGCCTAGCCCTAGATGATAAAGCGTTTCACCCCGAGTATGGATAAAAGGCCCATTGAGGAACCATCTTTATGATTACATTTGCTACAAAAGCACTATTACATATTTCTAAATGCTCAAACTGCGTTGTGGGTGCCATTGAATGACTTCTTTTTTTTTTTTTGTAATTGACCAATGTCATAAATGGTGGGCATCTTACGCATTATTCCCCTACTATTTAAAGTAAAAATTTTGCAACACGCAAAGTTCGTAGGCCTAGAAACGATCAGTCACTGAGGGAGAGAGACAATAATAGAAGAATAGGGAGAGATGCAGATGAAGAAAGAAGTACAATGGTGTAAATGCATATGGCCAGCACAAATTGTATGAAAAATATAGTCTACCACAGTGGTTCTCAACCTTTTTTTGCCCTATGCACCTATCTTCACCATCTGTAAGAATGTCATTCCCCACTTTTCAAGATTGTCTGACTCAAAAGGTACATTCCAAATAATATACACTTTGAGTTTGTGGTCCCAATTCCCACCTCCCACCCCCGGCAGAAACCCTTAAATTCTCCCCTGGTTGAGAACCCCTAGTCTACCAGAACCTTTTTAATCTTGACTCTGTCCCTTGTCCGATAAACTCATTGTCAGCATAATCGCCCTAATGGGTCCGACTCAATCTTTGGAGTCGTTTACAGGCATCGGCAGTCCTGAGATACAGGATTCATGCAGATTACTGGACACCAAATGTTTACTATTACAGTACATTTGGAATCGTGTATAAGTCGATCAGTATTGGTCAGGCAGTTAAATTGTATGTTGAAAAAAAAACTTTATTTTTTTTCTATTCTTTCGTTTGTTCTATTCTCTATTGATTCACTTTCGATCATTCTTTCATCCGTTCGTTCATCCCCTACCCCCCCCCCCCAAGTTCATTCTTTATTCTATTTCTTTGTTCCTTTATCTTGTAGAATGTATTCACCCTAACTACACAACCACTTAGAGGAATAAAATGTACATCGCGCGTAATCTTCTGCCGAATATGTGTTTCTTTTTCTAAAATTTTATGCTTTTGTTTGTTCGATATTTAAAAATATTTTTGGTATTTTTTCTTTAGTTCATTCTTTATTGCATCATTCTTCCTTGTTCAAATTTAGGCCTCTACGTTTTTCTTATTATATTTGTTCTTTCTTCCCTTTAAAAAAAATATATTCATTTCTATTTTCCTTGGTTTTTTTTTTTTAAACTTCTACTTTCATTCTATATTTCATTCTTTTGTTGTTCATTTTCTTTTCATATTTTCTTTCGATTCTTCGATCTGTTTTCTGTCTGGTTTGGATCAGTCTAATCCAGAATAGCAAAATGTGCGTGCACCATACAAGCTGGGCAGTTGCCGCGGAGCCCATGCTAACCTATGTATGTTGTGACTTGCTGTCAAATTTTATTCCTGTGAGTGGTTGTGTAACAGGGCACTGCTTTGCCCGTGGGCCTTTAATTCTTTTAAGACGGTCCTGCATATACATAAAACACACATATATATAAAAACAAAGTCTCTTTTGCCGCTGTGACAAGTTAAACTTCATGAGAAAGATTCGTTACAAACTTCAGGTCCAAGTCTGCAGTAAAACCTAGATTAAGTTCTTTCGTCACTTCCGGCTGAGTTAACACGCTGTGAACAAGCAAGATGGTAAGTGTTCTGCAATTATTTAAAATAGTCATTTTAGACTCAAAGAAATATTTACTATTTTATAAATTAAGGTTTTTTCTTAATAATTTTTGGATTCAGTGTAAAGACACACCAAAATGAAGTTTATTTTTCATCTGGAATAGCGCACACACACACAAAAAGCGAATTCACTGGACGTAATTATAGGCTTAATAATAATGCGTACATCATGTAATGTCGCGCATTTGATTGCCTACAAAAGTAAAATAACATACATAATCTGATGTATTATTAAATAGCAAATATCCATACCAAATAAGCATTCCATTAAATAAAATCAAAATGACACGCTAATACAGTTAGAATAATATAATAGTAATATAAGTTACACTAACAGTAATAAAGCAGACTGCTATTTGCTTATTTGTGTGCGGTTTTAGATCGTTTTACTACACATTAATTGTGTAAATCATAATTAATGTATAACAAGAATACAAAATTTAGCCTTTCTCGCATAATATTTTTGAATATGTTATAAGTATCATTAAAAACAATCTCACAACTCTCGGAAAACTATGGATTTGATAACAATTAATTATTTCATTATTTTAAAAAAATGGATTATGTAATAGCCGTTCTATATGTAGAAACTTGAAGTAGGAAAGTCGGTGCTTGATGGTTATAACTTAGGTCTATATTATATGTTACGGTAGGCTGCATGGCCATTTACCTTTTATGTAGGTGCATTAATAACACTGATACTTTGATAGTGATACTTCGTTAGACAATACCTCAACATATGGCATTGATATTGTGATAATAAATATAAGCACATACACACTACATTATAACAGCACACATTTTAATGTATTTTTAATTAACTGAAACTCTTTAAAGAGAAAAGTACCAACAGATTATCAGAGTACCAGTACAGTTGAGTTATGCATCTAAACTTTTCAGAGCTATCTATTTAGAAGTAATGTAATATTTCAAAAAATATTTTTTACTTTATAGACATGCTAACATAACATGTATTATAAAAACGTATGATTTGTATAAAATCATTACATTGACACTGATGAAATTAAGACTGCTTATGGATTATTTAATATATGCATATACATCTGTGATTGATCATTGAGTGTAACTGTAAGCATCTTCAAACTTAATAGATGGTAACATAATGGTAGTTAATTGTATAGGTTGTTTGACTTTTGGGGGTAGAATTTTAGTTTTAATCTATTATTCAATTTTGCCTCCAATCATCTAAATAAAAAATGCCACTTTGATAAGTTTGCTTTTTACATGAAGTTTCTAGAAAGAAACATTTAATGGTAAATATGTAATTACAGTAAGGATTAACCCTAATATATATATTCTCTTCTCTTCAAATTAACAAAATGGTATTTATTCTGTTTAACAGAAGCCTATTCTGCTGCATGGACATGAGCGCTCTATTACACAGATCAAGTACAACAGAGAAGGTGACCTTATCTTCTCTTGTGCCAAAGACTCACAACCTAATGTTTGGTATTCCATCAATGGTGAACGACTTGGTACATTTAATGGACATAATGGTGCTGTTTGGAACATTGATGTAAATTGTATCCTTGCTGTGTTTGCAAAAATAATTCAACAGTTTTGACTCTTGGACCTGCACCTATTTCTAGTTCCTTATAATGCACATACCAGCACCCCTAGGCAGCAGTGGCATGCTTGTCTGAGTAGACTAAATAAGCTGATAATTGTACACCCACTGCACAAAAGACAAAGGGAGGGAAGCCAATTAAATGAAGATGTTAGGCGGTTGACTGAGCACCATCCTACTCTAAGCTAAGAAAAGTGAGATTTTTACTAATTCCACCTCTTACAATTGAATAACTTAATTCTTATTAATAAAAACACTATAAAGTTGGGATAAAATAAAATTGAGTAACAATAGGTGAAACGGGCAAAGGAAAATTTAATATACTATATAAAATGTCAACAGTATTATTGATAGTAATCAAGACAATATGGTAACAATAATAGTAATACTAATGGTTATGAAACGTGAAATAATAAAAAGAGAAGAAAGTTAAAGACAGTAATATAGTATTCTCACCTCACCCAAAATTAAATAAAATAAATCCATTAATAAAATGTGAATAAACCCATTACCGGGTGAAACGTTTGGCTAGCCCCTAATTCTGCCCTCACTCATCCCACAACACCCTCACCCGGCCCCTACCAATTCTGGTGCAAAAATTAATATAACATTCCCCACTTAAATTTGAATGAATGAAAGAATACTGTACATCAAGTTTGCATAGTTTTATGTGTGAGTGCCATTAATTGGGTTTTTATAGGCAGTACACCAAGACTTAAACCATTCAAATATCACTATAAATGAGAGAGCATAAAGAAAGATAGCAGTCTGCTTTTTGATTGGTTCTGCTGCTGTTTAAACATGGTGCTGATTGTATGCTCATTTACTATTGAGGAGACATGCTGCTATTACTTTTGTAGTAAAGAAATCACCATTTCTATTGTTATCATTTAAAGTCTCTGTTAAATGCTTTAATGGTGTTAAAACTGTGTTCTAGAGGGTTGAGCCGTAGAGCCTATAGCATTTAAAAAACACAACTTGATTAATTCCTGTTGCATTTCTTTCTAGATGTTCAAAATGTGAGACTGAAACTGGTAGTCCAAGCAACATTTAGTTTAGGTATATTTTGCTGAATAAATGCCAACATGTGTGAATGGCATTGGCTTTCATTTTCATACACAAATACATATTCCACTGGGGAATTGAAGGGGTTACTCTGATAGTTTGTTTTCTTTATATTATATATTTTTTTTTTATCTATCTAATAGTCCATCAGTATTGGTTTGATTTTATCTGCATGGTGGAAATGATTTGTAGATTTATTGGACTTTTTGTTGTTGTTAAAATTGGCTTTGTGATAAAAGACATTTCACTTTGTAGGTTAGAATTTCTGGAATTTGACTGTCATACTGCTAAAGAGACCTCACAAATTTAGGTGTTCATATGAAATCTGAAAATTATAACTGCTATAAGTACTTAGATATCCCAACTGTTTGTGTTTTGGCAGTCTGTATAGTGGCTGCAGCATAGCAATATAGCAGCATGAATTTTAGTACAGTTTGAGAAAATACTCATAAATTATTGTGCACATTATTACAAACAGAAATGGATGTGTTTATTTTGCTTTGGATTTAGTGGTGTTCCCCATTGGTGACTATTAATTAATGTGCATGTTTTGTAACAACTTATTTCAACTACCATCAATTATTGGCCTTGATTGTAATAAGGGGACACTACAAAAGTGCTCACTGGCTCGGCAGACAACACATGTAGACTCTGGGACTGCCAAACGGGTAAGAGACTTGATAAGTACAGGTTGTTTCGGACTTGTGTAAAGTAATAAGCTTTTTTCATCAGAAAGTGAATAATTATATATGCAGAAATTGTTTCTGATTAGCAATTTTTGGCTGGTATTGAGGCAACTTCAAAACTTTTGTTTGCTTCTCCAGGTCTGTGCCTTTTATTTGATATGCTCATTTTCACAAGTTAAGTGCTACTGATGTGTCTTGATTCTTGACCATAGTTATTGGGAATTTATATTCTCTATTGAAATATTTCAGATGGTACCTAAGCACACATTACTTGCAACATTGTCAGATCTTCATCTTGATAAATCTTTTTGCAAGAAGTAACTGTAAATATTCTGTTTGAAAGTGAAAGTTTAGTAATGCATTAAAATAAACTTGATGTTGTATTCTGTAGCACTGCACAATTATTTAGAGTTATGAGTGCAAACCTTAAGTCAGAACTTTTCACATGCACTTTACCCCCTCTCACAAAAAAAAAAATATGCACACACCACACACAACAGAAAAGAAAAGTAGTCAAAATCCTAACAAGAATAGCTTTTAGTCAAAGATTATACATGAAAATATTTTACACATCTCTGTGCCTAAATGTAGGTACCACAAAGTGCCTGCTTCGTGCTCTTGAAAACAGATGAAAGTGGAGAAAACAGGGGGAAATTCTTCAAGTTTAAGTCGTCACTATCCCTTTGCTATTAAGCTGAGTGTGATAAAATTTATACGACAATATTCTTTATCTTCTTCTCTTTTGAAAAGTATTAATTTCCAGATAATAAAAGCTGTTAAAGTATTTTTGTACTAATAAAAACAAACAGCAATGTTACGCATAGTTTGCTTTGATGCACTGCAAACTCTGAACGTTTCCGTCTCACCTAGTTTCATTCATACAGCTGTCTCTTGTCCCAGTGATCATTCTCCTCCAGTTTAAAATGTCTTTTAAATGCTAGTAACCAGTTGTTCTAACTAAAAATAGCATATACAGATTTTTAATTATTGTCTACAAATAATTTTATGTAAAAAGGAAAATATCTTGCCCCAAATAATTTTCTTCATTTTTACATTTTTTTCTCTTCTTGCTACAAATTGACCTCTGGACACAAAAAATTATAAAAAACAAACAGGTGTTTCAATCTTCTGGAAAAAAAAATGGAATGTCTCTGTGTAGTGTGCAGATTAATGTTTACAGATTGAAAGCTTGTATCTTTTATACTTTTTGAAATATGTTTTGAAAATTGACTTTCATACAAAAACAACATTTTTCTGTAATGTGCTTTGCAATTTTGGGTCTCAAATATATTAATAATTATTCATGATATAGCCCTATTCTTTTTTGTGTGTGTGATCAGTATATTGTAGACTGTATGCTGCTTGTTGGAGATGGTTGTAAGATTATATTTAAGAAGACGGGTGTGCTCTGAAATTGGTGTGAGGTAACTTTTTCAACTTTGCGAAAGTATTCCAAGTCCTCACATTTTTAAAAATGCCATAACTTTTTTATTTGTTGTCCAATTAAAAAAAAAATAAAGTACCAGATTTCATGGTTTCCCAAAGGCTTCCAAACTGCATTGTTTTCTCTGGTGTTTCTGTGCAAACAAAAATCACTTTGTGGTACCTACTACAGGTCTTAATACTTTATTAGACATTATAGCAAAGATATTTGTCCTCTAGAAATTAGAAATGGTGAATTTAAAAATTATTTGATGAAGGCAAGGTATATCTGTGACCTTGTGCACTTTTAAGTCCAAGAAATTGTGTATTTGGAATATTATCATTGCCTCCAAATGTTCTTGGTACACAGATCTGCTGCAATATGAGTAGCTGATATTGAATTGATTACAAATTCAAACGTTGCTAATAATATATGATAGCAGCAACTAATAAACTGTTTATAGCATTTGTAAATTAAACAATCTCTAAGACAGAATTATTTTAAAATGCAATATTATTAGCATATTTCTTTCTTCCTCTTACAAATCTTTAGTTTCATCACATAAAATAATTACATTAAATGCTACTGTACAATTGGTGTTAGACTTTAGTGAACTTGGATGTTCTGTAGTTTTTTATCATCCCACCCTTGTTTGTATAAAACATATGATCAAATAGGGAGAATTTAAGGTTTGTTATAAATCATTGCAGATTTAATTATTGTCTCTGCATGTAATTTTATTTTCAGGTGTTGAGTTGAATTCATTAGCAACAGATACTGCTGTACGTAACTGCAGTTTTTCCTATAGTGGTAACCTGATCATGCTTACAACTGACAAGACTATGGGTTTCCCTTGTGAAATCCTCATCTATGACATCCGTGATGGCAACCAAATAAGTACGGTGTTTGTTCCCAAGTGTTTTATTAACTGTATTATGGTTTGAATCTGTAACAGCCAGAGTTGCATTTAAAGCAGTCCACCAGCAGCAAAATAGAGTTCTCTCTCAGTAATGTAAGAAAAGGTACACGTGCATGCGCATATACATGAGGTAGTCCCACTCATTTTTTCTACTTAATCTTTTATGCTCAAGATGTGTGGTCTGATAAAATAAGGCTGTGTAGAAAAAAATTATGATGATAGCTTTAATACTTTTTGAGATAATGTTAATTTGTCATTTTATGATCAGCTTTTTTTTAATTTTTAGACATAATGGAAGTGTGACTTGTCAAGTACAGTACAAGTAAAATACAAACCACATTAAAAATATGTCTACCAATTCAAATGAATATAGTCATAGACAACAAGAAAATCAGGAATAATGAAAAATTAGAATTTTAGTTTATTATAAATTGCAAAAGAAAAGGTGTTTTTATTTCATAAAATTGCCTGCAAAACACAACAAATTGAGGATATTAATGGCATAGTAGCTTATGCAACTGATTAACAAAGTACATCCATAGTGCATATTATTAAATCATTTTCCATAGAGCTGATGCCTATTTTTTTCAAAGGCATTGCAACAACAAAAAAATTGTGAAAATTATTAGAAGCTGAAAACGACCATTTCAGCAAATTTTAACAAACAAAGCAATAACTGTTTTACAGAAAACGTAAACTTGCACATTTATCATACCTCTGAAACTATACATCATACAGAGTTGGTTCACATATCAAATTGATCAGCAAACTATACTCAAAATACATGAAAGACAATTTGTGTTAATCAGTAATTAATTTATATATTTTTCATTTTTTTTGAAAATTTTTATTTACAGTGCAAAAGAAAATGGATAAATTGTGACCTCTAGAAATATATATAGCACAGTCATGGTTCATCAATTAAAATGATGAGCATGGTATTATCCATATTACTAAACAATTGACATGTAAGACATTTCTTTTGTCTTCATGTTTTAAAAAATAAAACAAACTTGCCTATTTTAAATCTTTAAAAAATGTGCTTCCATATGTATGCACTCTACATATATTGGATATTAAACACATATTACTAATTACACAGAAATAAGGAGCAAAAAATATTTTATTTTGAAGTTTGTAACAAAGTATTCAAGGAATGCATGATAATTGTATAGTGAAACAGTGCTATACTGATGTGTACATAAATAAAATGAAAAGAAAACATTGTTACAACAGTGCTATACTGATGTGTAAATAAAATAAATTTTCATGAAAAGAAAGCCTCATTGTTAACAAAAGTGCTATATTGATGTGTACATAAAATAAATATTCATGAAAAGAAAACTTCATTATTAACAACAGTGCTGTACTGATGTGTACATAAAATAAATATTTATGAAAAGAAAACATCATTGTTACAACAGTGCTATAGCCATCTGTACATGAATTAAATAATCAGCACTGGCATGATGTTTAACGTAATTACATTGTAAACTATCATTTTAATTCTGTGGTATTTATTTCAAATAATGAATATGCACAATGAAATAATATGCATGTAAGCATCTAGTAGCGGCAATATGTGAAAAAATATTGAACCCTCCTTCATAATGTTCACTCTTAAAAAAATATTCAAGAAATATTAAGTTTGCTCATACACTCAGTAAGGTTAACTTACAGCTTAAATAACCAGCTGCCTTTATATTTAAGCTTATTCTTCATTTATGTAATGCTAAATAAATAAAAGATCATTAAACTAGACAAGCACAACAGAAATGCAAAAGTTGAAAATAAATTTAAAATTGAAAGGGTGGGTTGGAAACGATGTTTCAATTAAAAACACAATACAAGAGAAATAATTTTTAAAACATCTAGAGTTATCTTTTCTTGTTTAAATTATCACTGTTTGAAAACTAATTTTTTCTAGATAATACATTAATATCCATGACTAAAATGAAAACAGAAAATAAAATATCTACAAATATAATCTGCATCTTTAAAATTAATTGTTTGGGGAAAAGTAGTTTTTGTGAAAAAGTTATGCAAAGACTTGCCTATATTCAAACTAGTGAAGTGGTAACTCAGAAAATTCAATAATTCTACTTAAAAAATAAATATTTATTTACAAAAATGATTTTAAATGAAAGTTACCTTAATGAATACTTACAAATAGATCTTTCAGCTAAGAGATTTCATTTGGTCATACATGACAGAAAAATCAGTGTTAGCCTCAGAGCAGTATTTATTGTGCCTCAGAAATTAGAGCAGCAGGAAGGATGCTACATATTTTCAATTTAGCAAGAACTGCATGGACTAAATATTCTTGCAGCTATCTGTTCTCTTTTTAATGGACCCATCTTAATTTAGGTTACAAATCCTTGCAGGTCTTTAAAAATTCATTAAAATGGTACCTGAAAAGATGAATTTGACTTACTTGGGTCATGATGCTCCCCCATGATGAATTTTTGACATAACCCTAAAGTACTTTCGTCACAGTTTACAGATACAATAATGAAGTTCAGAAGAAAAACAACATACATTAAACGATAAAAAGCATATCTTTATTTTTAAATGGCTAGGTCAGGTTAAATATGAAGAAAACTGCTGTGTGATAAAGTTCAATAAATTTGCATTTGTAAATGCATTTGTCCCCTGTAAAACACTGACAATAGGATTACCTAATGCAAAAAAATAAAAATTAACTAAAAAGTAAGATTAAAAAAACTTATAAAAAAAGGATTGAATATAAAAAATTAATGTAGACACTTCATATTCAAGCCACAGTGAATAAATGTTAAGATTCAGTTTGTATTTATTTTAATGAAAGAAATTTTAAATAATAGTTTCCCTAATCTGAATCAGTGCTTTTGAGCTGTTTGTATTCATTTGCCTGAGTTGTAGTTTTAAGATTGTCGTATCATCTTTTTTCATTTTTCGTGTTTTGCCATTTTAGAAACTTTGTACCTCCAAATCAGCCCATAGTGACACATTGTGTTATAGTTTTGGGAATATTATTTCAATGTAAAATTCTTTGTAGCACAGTTTTAGGATGCTGTTGAAATAGTTGCAATAATGTTTGTTTGCATTGCAGTGCAAGAAGAGCCAGCACAACGGGTAACTCAACCCATGTCTGATTCAAAGATTACTTCAGCAATATGGGGTGGTCTGGAGGACTTTATTCTCACGGGACATGAAAATGGAGAAGTCTGTCAGTTTGAAGTGAAGGTTTGCACTATTTATTTTTAAGTTTAATTTTATAAAGTTGTTTTATATATATATATGAATATATAGTCACATACATCAACAAACGTGAGTTCAAAATACACCAGTAGTTTGTAAATAAATCGTACATTTTTGCCTCTGTTTCAGTCTGGAGAAAAAATAGCTTCTGCAAAAGAACACAATAAACAGATCAATGACTTACAGACTTCAAAAGATGGTAATCTCTTCATCACTGCATCCAAAGACTGCACTGCCAAAGTAAGACTAATGGTTTTTGTATGCTAGTTTGTCTTGTTTTCTCTATAACCTAAATCATACTCAGTCATAAAAGTAAATTTTCAGAAGGTACGTGAGGCTTGATTTTATTTAACCAAAGGAAAGCGAGGTTCAGTGTGCGATTGGTAAATTTAAATTTGTAAAAATCGTTTGGTTTGGGTGGGTAATCTATATGTAAACTTTGCATCACATAATTTCCAGTTCAACAAATCATTTGATGAACTCATGGAAATATAGACTTTGCATAAATTGGATTGCATTATAATGGATATATGGAATTCAGTTATTCTATTCTATTCACTGGTCATTCATTTGATTTATCACAAACTGTTAATGACTTGTATTCTTATGGGTACTGCTTTCAGCCATCTGTCATTAAATACAGAATGCATTTTTATGAGTTACATTATTTTGTACTTTTGCAGCTGTTTGATATGCAGACATTGGATGCCTTGAAGACATATCGAACTGAAAGACCCGTTAACTCTGCTTCTATATCTCCACTGTTTGATCATGTGAGTTACATGTTTTCTTACATTACTTCCCTTTTGAATCTGCCACTGTTGTTGCTGTTTTATGAAATGACAAGCATGTATTTATTTTTGCAATATATATATAAACTGCTATCTGCATGGCTTAAAAGTCACTGGTGCTCTCCATGCCCCACTGTGGTGATGGTTTGTTGTAATGTATTTCTTGATGATGACATTTGGCAAATTTGTTTTCAGGTTGTTGTGGGAGGTGGTCAAGAAGCCATGTCAGTTACTACCACATCAACAAAGATTGGGAAATTTGATGCAAGATTTTTTCATCTTGTTTTTGAAGAAGAGTTTGGGAGTGTCAAAGGTCACTTTGGACCCATAAATTCACTCTCCTTTCATCCTGATGGCAAGAGGTGAGTGTCACTGTTGCTGATGTACACAGAATTATCAGGTTATAATTAACTGGGGGGTTGGGTTTTTTTTAAAGTTTTTATGCCCCTCTGACATTTATATTTGAGAATTTTACTAACCTTCATTGATTTGTATGTATAAAACAACAAAATGGTTTTCAGAGAGCTTATACTGGGTTCAGTCTATAACATAAAAATAGATGTCAGAAAGGCAGTCCACTGTAAAAGAAGTTACATTCCTTAATAATTTATTTACCCATTCTACTATTAACAATTTCTGTTCTAATACTTTCTTCTAAATTGATTTGGCTTCTGTGAGATTCATTACTATTTTTGGGCTTAAGCTTTGATCTATTTTATAAAGCACATTGGCTCCAGCATCCTTTAGTTTTTAAATAAATTTGGCTAAGTATTGCTTTTTGAGCTGATGGTTTGTTCGTATAATTAATAACTCGCTTACAACCCAGTGATATATATGTATATATAAAAAGATCTGTGACTTAAAAAGTGTTTAACTATAAGTTGGTATGAAAGAACTAGCTTTCAGTATTTTAGAATAACTTGTTTCTTTGTCATTAATAGTTAAAAATAACTGTATTTTAAAATAATTCTGTAGTTTAATTTGTTAATGGGAGATGAAGGTTTAAATTGATTATTTGGAGTAAAAATTGGAATTAAAATTAATTTTAATAATTTTAACAAAATATTTTTCATTAAACACTCTGGAGCAGTGTACTTGCAGCTTGCTATATTATCACGCAGATCTTTATTTATGCTTTAAAACTTTCTTGTGATGCAGCTATAAATAATTTGTACATTTCATGTGTCATAGCTATAGGTAATTTGTACATTTCTGGTGTTGTACCAGAAAATAATTTGCTCTTTTCTTGCCCATTAGATATTTTTAAAATAATTTTTGTAGTTATAAATAATGTTTACATTTTGGTGTTGCAGCTACAGCAGTGGAGGTGAAGATGGTTATGTTCGGGTACATTACTTTGATCCAACATACCTAGACTTCAGATTTGAATATTAACTTAAAACATTTGTACAGAAAAGACAATTAAAACTAAAGAATTGCCACAACTCTTTCTTGCAGTGAGATTATTGTGAGAAATGTGATGACCAGGTACTGGTCACTGATCTTCAAAATGATGTTTTCGACCTTTGAAACTGAAAGCATTCTTTTGTTGTTACAGAATCAAATTTAAGGAAATAAATATTTATGCTTAAGAAAATATTTAGGGGTTTTAAAAGATAAGGCTGTGGAAACATTTTCCAAGATGGAAAGGTTGGAGATGTTGATTTTAAAATATGATTCTTTTTAGCTCATTCTGTACAGAAGGCAAATCAGTTATTCGTTAATTATTTTTTAAAAAATATCTTTGCATTATAAATATATAATTATATATTCTTCAGACCTAACTTTTCAAGGTAAGTTTAACTATTGCATCAACATGATGGTTAGCAAGATGTATAGACATTATAGATGGTTTATAAATAAAATGAATATATAGATTTTGAATTTGATTCATTTAATCTTTTCCACCCTTTCCTTTTTAGTTGAATATTTTTATTTTAAAAAACTACTTTATGATGAATGAAACATAAATGGGAACATGGGGTAAAATTTCCTATGTAACAGAAAAAGAAATTAATTAAGACAGGTTTCATAATCAGTATCAGTGCATATGAATGTTTACTGAAGTACAGTATATGCACCCAAATCTTGCAAACACACAGTTGCTTACTACTGCACATCAATTTTTAAAAGAGAAGTAGCATTGTTCCTGATAGTAACTTGTAAGTATGCACTTTTTACTTTAGCTTTCTGCATATTACTGTGGGAGTAATTTTACATACTAATTAACAATGGCTTTGAAAGTACTAACTCAACAACCATCACCCAAGAAACAAAAAACAAACCAGAATTAAGATAATTCATTAACATACTAAAATATGTATGAATAATATAATTTTACATATGTCAAAGACTGAACAAAGTATTTCAACAATTAGAATTTTAAATTAAAAAATTATGAGTCAATGGTTGAAGAAATTCATTCCTCGAGAAATCTCTAGACTAGTTTTCAGTGTGTCTGGCAGCAAACAGATCTCCAGCATCACTTTCATTTGGAGTGGCGTTCATTTCTTGCATCAGATTCTGAAATGGTTGGTAGCAATTTCATAAAAGAATTTTGCTTAGGGGTTGGTCTAAAAAAAAGATAGCAGTTTTTACAGTCATTTTGATGTATTAATTATATACATTTAATGAAAACATTTTCAATTTAAAATAATTGTTGATGTGAAGTCTGTAAATAAAATGAAGACCAAAATGCTGATCCTGTGGTATGTAGTTTGTCCTTCGGTGATGTGAAAATGTATCCTCCACAATGACGGATTTTCTTGTCAGGCATTAGAACAGACTATTGATATTGATACACAGAAAACTAATAATATTCATTGCTGCACATTCTGATGTGACTAATATATATGTAGCAGTCTGAGTAATATAAATATGGAGATATAATCACCATATGATGACTACAGTAGGTCCTCAGATATGAATGCTACTGATTGTACTTTTTGTTAATGCTCTACCTTCCATCAGACATTATTGTTTCAGTGTGAAAATTTCAATTAATGTGATGTTCATTGGTGCCAGTTTCAGCTATTTGAGACTGAACTATACACATTAGAACACACAGACAATTCTAACTATTCTAAAGATAAAAAAGAAAGATCTTTATCTGTAATAGGGTCCACAGCAACCTTAAAAAGCAGTCTTGAAAAGTATTTGGAATTTTATTGAAAAGCATTCGAATTTGCCTAGAAACCCTTGAATTAGTTGAGAAATCTTTGATTTTTAAAGAAATATTCCTTCCCATTTTTTTCAACTTGTATTTGAAAGAAATTTTTAAAAATTATATAAAAGTGCAAATGCAAAATAATTGTAGTATATCACAACTGCTTACAAAAGTTTACACGTTATAATGAAACAATTCTTTTTTTCTTCAAATTTTAATAATAAAAAGTTTATTATTAATAATTATTATCAAAAGTCAACAATTGTTTAGATAGAAGCAAAACAAATAACTGAAAACTGGCTGCATTAGCTGTAGATTATTGCTTTAGAGGTGTGTGTGTGGAGTCTGCTTCAAACCCAGTCTTTTGCCTGTAACATACACACAGATTAATATTTCATACATAGTTTTTTTGCCTGTAACATACACAGATTAATATTTCATACCTAGTCTTTTGCCTGTAACACACACAGATTAATACTTCATACCTAGTCTTTTGCCTGTAACATACAAAGATTAATATTTCATACCTAGTCTTTTGCCTGTAACATACACACAGATTAATACTTCATTATCTAGTCTTTTGCCGGTAACATATACACATATTAATATTTCACACCCAGACTTTTGCCTGTAATACAAACACAGATTAATATTTCATACACAATTTTTTGCCTGTAGCAGAAAGCTGCCTACTCAATGTATTAAATTTAACATATACAAAGATTAATTAACACTTCATCTTTAATATTTTACTTGTAATATTCTCACAGATTAACAAAACAATGCTATTTGTTTCAGTCCAGTTTTTTTTTTTTTTGCACAAAGATTAACATAGATATGCTTGATTTTTCACCTCTAATATTTAACTGTATGCAGATTAACAATTGTGTCCTTAATGCATCATAATACATTCTTTTTGCTTCACACTGACTTGATCAAGTGACTAGATATATATTTAATGATAAGAGAAATTAAAATTTGTCAAAAAATTAAAGATAAAAGGAAATTAAGTGAACCAAACCTGTACATTTCATTACAAGAACATGCTTATACAAACGACTTACTCCAAGAAAATATTGAGAGCATCCCAACCACTCCCCCCAGCTTTCAGTCTATGTCTGTTCAAGTTGCTATCCAACGTGGATTTTACAGTGTCAACTTTTGGGTTTTCATCAGGACACTTCTGCAGACTAAGCATATTCATTCTTGCATTGGTAGACATGGAAGAATCTGGCCAAAATGTTTGAGCTTGTATAGTTCTAGCAGGATCTAGCATAGAGACTTGCCTACCTACAGTGCTTTCTGATGTCACATCACTTCCAGCAGTGAGTGTTTGTATAGTAACAGCTCTACCTACAGGTACAGATTTGCCTGCTGTGGGTGACTGCACTCCTGCAACTGCACTGGAAATCTTGGTTATGGATGGCTGCACACTATTGATAGATTTTCCTATAATAAGTGCAGAGCCTTTGAGTGGTTGCACATCTTGATTTCTAATGGTAGTCTCAGAAATTATTTTCATGGGTGGCAGTACAGCATCAATAAATCTTCTTTTGGCAGGTGGCTCCAAATCATCTGTTCTCCTACCAGCACAAGATGTCATTGAAATAGATAGCTGAGTATTTATCAGAAATGGATTTCTATTTGTATCTCTGGAATATATACCACTGTGAGGAGCATACACTGGAGAATATGAGTCACCCACTGAGTTATCTGATCTTGAGGTGAATGTGCTGTTGTGCTGCATACTTGATTTATCAGATCCTCTTGAGGCAAATGTGCTGTTGTAATGCACACCTGAGTTATATGATTCTACTCCTGAGGCTAATGTGCTGTTGTGATGCATACATGAGTTATCAAATCCTCTTGAGGCTACTGTGCTGTTGTGATGCACATCTGAGTTATCTGATTCTACTCTTGAGGCTACCGTGCTGTTGTGATGCATACCGGAGTTATCTGATTCTACTCTTGAGGCTACTGTGCTGTTGTGATGCATACCTGAGTTATCTGATCCTAATCTTGACGTGAATGTGCTGTTGTGATGCATACCTGAGTTATCAGATCCTCTTGAGGCTAATGTGCTGTTGTGATGCACATCTGCATTATCTGATTCTACTCTTGAGGCTAATGTGTTGTGATGCCTATCTGAGTTTTTTGAATTTATAAAAAGATGCATCAGGTTTACAGGGATCGTGTCAAAAGACACTTTAGGGTGAACTGGGTTAGTTTTAAAATTTGAAGCACTTGGCTCGTTTACAGAGTTCAGTACAGCCACTGTTTTGGCTTTGGGAGCATTCATGGGAAAGCACTGTGCTGAGACTGTTACATCATGGTGACTGTCTCCCTTTGCACAAGGCTTTTTAACCTGTAGGAAATAATTGATTTTTTATCAAAATAATCAGGATACTGTTTCTCAAGATGATATATACCACACACATCTTATCTATATTTCTCTAAAATGAGGGTTGTGTATAAAGTCAGTGTACAAGAAAAAAAAGAATAACTAAAAAACCTGCTGCATTCAATGAGAAACATTGCCAAATGGGACATTGCTTTTAATAAAATGCGCTTAAAATGGAAATGACATTTTCTGTAAAAGAAAGTTAAAGATATATAAAAACTGATCTTTAATTTTATAAATATAATGCCTCTTATGAAAAAACAACTAATACCTTCAAGTTAAGCATAAGGAACATCAGTTTTCTATACCTTCTTGATACTTTTACTTACAACTGTTGTCTGTCAGTTGGCCTGTACTGGACACAGACATTTTTTTTCACAAAGGTGATTTGAAAGAGAAGGAAAAGGTGGTTTAAATGAGAGAAAAAGAGAGTTTGGACAATTGAAAAAAGAAAATATGCTTAAATATAATTTTTAAAAAAAAGTAAGAATGAGGATAATGAGATGTTTGGATGCAGAACTGAATGAACTGTAGAATGTCAGTTTGAATGAGGTGGTTTGTGAAGCAGAAAAAGACAAAATCAACTTTGCTTTAAGAGATATCCAGAAACATAATCACTAAGGAGAAATGCACAAAAGACACAACAAATTAGTACTTGTGGTAAAGGCTTACCTGTAACTTTTTCCAGGATGGCACATCAAAGTTCACATTTTTGTGAAAATTGCTCTCTTTAACAGTTCTACATTCCACAGCATCTGCAGGTCTCAGTGATTGGTCAGGGCACATGTTTCCATGAGATGATTCTTCCAGTATTTGTGGAAAGTCATGGCTACTGATTTTGTAGTTTTTATCATAAGTTTTTGCATCATGCTCTGGTTCAGTACTTAATGACCTCTTGTGGCATATGTTCACATTTTGAAACAGTTCCAGTCGTTTCCTCATGACTCCAAGCTCTTGTTGAATGCTACTCACTGGATGTTTTCCCTTGACCTCACTCTGTTTCTCCATCCTTTTCTTCTCCCTGGCCTTGGGTTCTAGACAAGAATTTCCAGCTCATGAATGGCTATGTAAACAATGGATAATGTGTGCAACCTTAAATTTTAATAAATGCAACCATTTACTTGTACTTATTCTCAAATTTGAAATTGTAGTGTTTGCTTAAGATTAATGATGCTAACAATGCACTTTGCCAATTCTGAGACAGCCACACACCACAATTTGTCTAGCTTTATATGAGGTAACAAACTCAAGCATCTTCACCCTCCTTCTGAAACCCTGTTTCCTGCATATATCCAAATATCTTTACTTTGTTCCCTGTTAGCTAGTTTGAAGCTAACAGCTTTCATTGTTCTGGCTGTCCTATACAAAACTGTGTGCCATAGGCACTGCACTTGTTATATAATTGAGCAAATGTAGCATGACGTGGGTGAACACTATCTATAAAACTCACAGATTGAACTATCAGAAACAGACAAAGCACCGTGTATGTGTGTTATGCAATGCAAAACCAGGTACCATATTTAAACATTAAGACTGCCATTTAGGTTGGACTCATTTCTGTATTTGACAATGAAATGATAAGATATTTTTTCAAACCCATCAAAATGGATGCTTATCACTTCTTTGATGCAAAGAGCAATGGTAGGTCAAAGAACATTGGTGTTATGTCAGAGAAATGGTAGGACACAGCAATGCTAGGACAAAGTGCACTGGTGTTATGTCACATAGCAAATGGTAGGTCACAGCAGTCAGAACAAATGGTAAGTCACAGAACAATGGTAGGTCACAGAGCAAATGGTAAGTCAAAACAAGTGGTACATCGCAGAGCACTGGTTTAAAGTCAGGGAACAGGTAATACATTCACAAGCAAGAAAATTCCTACTATGAAGATGAGTAGACTGCTAGCAAAACATGTATTGTGAAGGTAAAATCATTCCTCTATTAAACCATCTCACCTGCTTTAAGTGATGGCAACTTGGGCTTGATCTCAACCTGTAGAGATAAAATATTTAAATTCTTGAGATACCTAAGAGAAAGGAAACAAACAAAATAATACCCATCTCAGGATCAAACTACTCTTGAATAACAAGTGACCTACTAACATACCACGAAAAACAATAAGAGATCCTGATCCTACCTGTAACAGAAGAGCTATCCAATTTACATCAAAGCATTTCTAGAAGCTTTAGTAAAATGTAAACTGGACATCCTGGTGCACCCAGTCTCCAGTGGTAAATAAAAGCATTTATTCATTCAGTTGTTAGATAGTCTGGGCAATGACCAGTCTGCATCCAAGCCGTTGTCTGTCAAATGGAATCATACTTGATATCTCTGTAAGCATAAAAACTATATATTTTCCCAAAGCTGGGAACAGTGGGACTTTGGGCAGGTCTGTGAGACAGGCAGGATTTGAACCTAAACTTGTGGGAATAACCAACATTTAGTGTGATCCCTTGTGAAAATTTGCTTTACATGTATGACCTCAGCTGATCATATACTGCAGTTTTGAGACTGGAAACTTTTGGCACTATGCCTTCTGAGTTGTGCAGATACTTTGATGCACTCTCAGATGTGTGGTGCAATCTGCAGCATTGTAAGATGGCTGTATTTGTTTCAAGAAATCATATTTCATTTTAACCAGCTGTGTACCAGGTGTTTCAGAAACATTACTTCTAGTTTAATCACCAGAGTAGACTGAATTATTAATATTTTAAAAACTTTCTTTATGAGCCTTTGAGCATTTTATACTACTAGAATTTATAATAAGACAATGTTTTCTTAGATTTCATTGGTTCAGTTATTTAATTTGGGTTTTAATGTTGTGGCGTGAGATTGTGATTTAGTTTTGGTTATTTAAATTGTTGACTTTAGTAGTTACTGTGTGATTCAGTTATTATGAAAGTTTGTCTATGTGTTTTAGATTAGGCATGTGTTAGTAGTGAGTGTAAATCCTTATCCACAAGTGTGAGAACAAATTGAGTCTAGCTTAAAATTTTAATAAATGTGTTACTTTTATTTTCTGCTCTCATTTTGTTGTGGTGGTGGTTATGACTTATGTATTGTGTGTGCATGCACAAATGTGTTTTTATTTTAGGCACAGCAGATTCCAGAGTGTTTCTGTATTAAGAAGAGTAAGTTCATCTTAGCCCAGCACCTAGCTAACACAAATACTCCTCACATGCAGAACATCACATGTACACCTCACTAAAATAAAACCCACCATTAAAAACTGTAACATCACATGTACATCTCACTAAAATAAAACCCACCATAAAAAACTGTAACATCACGTGTACATCTCACTAAAATAAAACCCACCATTAAAAACTGTAATATCACATGTACATCTCACTAAAATAAAACCCACCATTAAAAACTGTAATATCACGTGTACATCTCACTAAAATAAAACCCACCATTAAAAACTGTAATATCACAAGAGAGAAAAAATTCTATTGTGAAACTAATTAAAATTTAACCAAACTACTTATTGGAAACAAAACTGTTTATGACAATTTTTGGAGGAAAGTTGAAGTGCATGCAACTTGTGTACATAACTCCCTTCCCCTCCTACAAGAGATTCTCACTTAAAACGTAGAAGGATTAATTATAAAATACATATATATAATATAAAAGCTCGATAATATAAAGACTTACGTCAAGTGGAACTTGTAATGTGTTTGAGTAGACAGGATTATACTGAGTGTGAATATCTAGACCAACTGCAACATACATCTTTCATGTTAATATAATGAATGACATACATTATGTCATGTTCAAGTAAAGTACAAAGGACATCTTTCATGCTCAAGCAGCATGTCTTTCAACTTCATACAATATATGACTGACAACTGTCATGTTCAAGTAAAGTACGATGGACATCTTTCATGTTCAAGCAAAATGTCTTTCAACTTCACACAATATATAATGGACATCTGTCATGTTTAAGCAATGTCTTTCAACTTCACACAACATATGACTGACATTTATCATGTTCAAGTACGGTTATGACTGACAACTGTCATGTTCAAGCAGCACACAATAGATGTCTTTCATATTCAAAAACACCAACAGAAAGTCTGTCATGTTCACACAACATTCAACAAATGGACGTTCATGTCCAACAGACAAACATACAATATATATTTCATGATTTTTAAAAATCTAGTAAATGTTTTTCATATTCATGCAATATTCATCAGATGTTACGTTACCTATGCTTACCAGATGTTCTTTCATGGCACACAACATACAACACAATGTCTCGTGTACCCAACATTCAAACAGATGGTCTTTAATGCAACATAAAATGGATTGTTTTCCTGTTGTAACTAACAGACACAGCAACAGTTATTACAGGCACAGCCAAGTTATTACAGGCAAAGTCATCACTCTGTGACTAATAATGAGTAACAGACACAGCAAAGTTATCACTCTGGACTAATAATGAGTATATAACAGACACAGCAACAGTTATTACAGGCAAAGTTATCACTCTGGACTAATAATGAGTATATAACAGACACAGCAACAGTTATTAAAGGCAAAATCATCACTCTGAGACTAATAATGAGTATCCAGCAGACACACATACAATTATTACACTCATAATTTGCATAGCTAACAATCACAAACAAAAATATTATAGTTAAAATCACCACACTATAATTCATGAGTATCTAATACAAACACAAGAGTTATTACAGTTAAATCACCTGTGACTTATATGGGCATCCAACAGATAAACAACAGTTACTACAGTTAAATTCACCACACTATGACTCATAATATGGGTATCCAACAGACACAAACAAAAGATGCTAATAGTTAAAATCTGAACACTCTAACACAATATGAATATCTAACACAAGATATAAACAACAATAATTATGGTTAAAATCACTACACAAACAGTTTAACTCACTATACAAAAAATGAATATCTAACAGGATACATTAACAGTATCAAATTATTAAATGTGCACACTTAAAAAATAAATTCTCTAAAATATATAAGCAATATAGGTCAACTCCATGCCAAAATACTTAGATGTGTGTTAAGCATGAGACTAAAAAGTAACAACAGTTATTCCTTCTATAATAATGCTATCATATAAATGTACACACACACACACATGGTCACACAGTCATGAACATGATCATTTACTGATTCAGCCACAGACATGCAAATACATATAAAATCCTGTAAACCAAACCAGACCCCAGTCCAAGCTAAACAGGCACACTGTCAGCATAGGCCCAGCCTGCGCTCGGTGTAAGTGTACTCTGTGCTGCCAGGAACCAGATTTAAACATTGCGTCCCTGAGGTACACAAACAAAAATTAATCCCCAAAATTTTAATTTAAGATATGCTTTCACCAGCAATCATTTCTAAAAACAGCAATTTCAACTTTGAAATATGGACAGTTATTACTAAAAATGCTGGACAAGGCATTCATTATATTTCTAATCGATCTGTAAGAGCAAAGTGGTTCAAATTTGATCTGGTAACACTATTATTATTTTAGAGATATATAGTGGGCTGGACTGAGATAAAATCCCTCTAGAACTGATTTTTTACTACCCCTTGAATTTATCTAAGCTATATTAATTTATAGAAGATAACTCTTAATCAATGGAGAAATGACAACGACAGTCTGCAAGAAGATAAAAACAAATTTCTTTTCAGTTTTATTTTTGCTTATTATCAGAAATTTGGACCAGTTGCCTATAAGCCTAAATGACCAGACAGGCAAATCTCTGTTGTATATTTCCAACAGTAAAATGAATTTATTTGCTCCATGAAATAAAATTACAGATTACAAAGAATTAGTTAACTATAAAATATTTTTTTTAAAAACAACAGGAAAATCTACTTGCAAAAATCTATATATACCTTAGTCTCCACTTGAAAACAACCTTATTATCTTCATCACCAATGAGAAGTACTGTCTGATGGTCAGGGCTGGAGGGATTTCCACTGAGCAGACTGTCTGCATTCAATAAGCTAATTGTCACCAGTAGGCGTGCCTCTTTAGATTGGTATTGTTTCTCCTATGCACACACACACACACATACACACACAAACAGAATAGCTATATGCAGTCACCAAGCAAAGTCTCCGTCATAATGTAAGCTTTGGTTTACCAAAACTCAAATCACATAAGGCAATCACAGTACAATTATATACAAGATAACCAAGCTAAAGTCATCATCATAAAGGTAATTTGTTGTCTTCTGTAATTTTACTTATGAAACTCCAAGAATACATAATACTTATATGCAGGTTTACCAAGCTAAAGATCATTATTGTTGTCTTGCATTGCTTACTTACAGAATCACCAGGCATGCACAACTACAAAAGTGTCATTATGCATTAGTAACAAAAGTGAGGAGCACTTTTAATGCCTACCCTAAAGATAACTTACAATGAGAAGAAAAGAATCAATGTGACATTGTGCTTCAGTGCTGTTTGGGTTTTTAATAAATTATATAGAAGAGTTAAAAAGCAAACAAAATACATAATACCTGAAATGTTACTATTGGTGAATGATACCCACACATACACACTTTTACTCTCAGAAGAAATGTGTCAGCAAGTTGTCATAATCCAGATAACATGATTTTTGCATTTTAAATTATTTAAATAACTATTCTACTTCACTTGGACTGTAGTGTTATTATGATGCATGTTAGCAGTGTCAGTTGCTGTAAATGATCACATTATGAGAACTTATTGAGAAATGAAATTTCTCATTCTTCTGTGCTTGTTTGAAGCTATAATCTCTGAAGCAAATGCATCAATTTCTACAAATAGTTAATACCAGAGACCTGTATCAGATGACTCAATTCATGACGAATAAATCACATATTAAAATCACAAATACTAATGACCCATTCATAACTAGTGAAGGTAAAGTCCCTATTTTATTATGTTAAATAAGCAATAACTTAAATGTCCATTTGTAAAATTATTCCAACAACAAAAAGTCCACTTGTATAATTATTCCAGCAACAAACAAGTTCACTTGTCTGATTATTCAAAGTTCACTCACTTGCTGAATGGTGAGCTGGTAGCGAGGCAGGTGTGCAACAGCATCCAGTATTCTGTGGCCAAAAGGAGGGTGTCTGTTTACAACCTGAATTGGACAATATACTATGCACTACTCAACTCATTTCCTGGAGAAACCCCAAAATGTCTAAGATTTTTCATGTCTAACGAATGTTGTGAAAGATCAGTTTAATTTTTTTTTACAATTTTTCTCCAAACAGCTTTAAAAAATGTTAAGATTTCTTCCTTTATTCAATCAAATGTCCATTATTTATAATAGTTCTCATTCATTCACTAGTGAATCAAAGTAAGTCTTCCTTTATTCAATCAAATGTCCATCATTTATAATAGTTCTCATTCATTCACTAGTGAATCAAAGTAAGTCTTCCTTTATTCAATCAAATGTCCATCATTTATAATAGTTCTCATTCATTCACTAGTGAATCAAAGTAAGTCTTCCTTTATTCAATCAAATGTCCATCATTTATAATAGTTCTCATTCATTCACTAGTGAATCAAAGTAAGTCCAAAGATCTAGCCCTAAGCCCAAGAAGATGCTTCTAGGAAACTAAAAGTGATTTTATATTTTTTTTAAAGTACATGCTTTACATGGGTGATACTAACAACCTTTTCTTTAATGAGTTAATTCCTAACTACCACCTGCAGTATGTACAAATAAATGCCATCGTTAATTTAGTCTGTATTATCTGCTCTAAGCAATATTTCAGAAATATTATTTTTACCATCTCAATATGCTGTGGACTGGCTGCTTCCAGCGATTCAAAGGATGTGAATCCAGCCTTGACCAAGGCCTGGGACAATGAGGGTCCTGTTGCAAAGGACAGTTAATATGAAAAAAGTTCAAAGACAAACATCCAACTTAAGAATATTAAACCGATAACACTATTACCTTAAACAAGAAAGATAGTTACCTATTCCATCTATCTGACGGACCACATGTTTTGAGTCATGCCACAAGTGAGATTTGAAAGCCTTGGACAGCAGAGTGGTATTTATTAGTGACAGGAAATCTGCCTCAAGCCACTTCAGCTCCATCAAACCTGGGCAGTGGGAAAGAGGTACATGTACACAGAACATAAATTAACATGGATAATTTATGAAAATCTTTAACATATGATTTGAATCAAGCACTGCCTTGGGAAGAGGTATGAGGTACAGTCAAAAAAGTCTTCGACACATATTGCACTGAATAGAGCCTAAAAAAAACTTGAGTATTTTTTCTTAGCTTTGAATGCTAAGAAAGTACTGAACAAAAGAAATTCATACACTAAACTTTAAGTTTCTTATATGCAATATTGTAATATTCTTGAAAATTGCAAGCTTGTGAACATGTTAAGGGCTTAATTTATATGTCAGTACTATAACAATTCATAATGTGTTGCAGGGTAAACTCCTGACCTTGTAGTCATAAAGTTAAGGACACAATCTTAATGTAAGTCAATTTATATTTACAGTATCATCACTTAAAACACAATCTTAGCCTCAGTCAATTCCTCATCATACACTTATAGAGACAATCTTAACCTAGTTCAATTAATATCTAAAGTTAGAAATGTTATCATATGCTTTAAAATACAGTCTTATCCTAACTCAATTTATATCTAAAGTTGACTTACTATTATGCTGACCAGCTTAATGCTGCAAGAAAATATATATCTGAAAATGGCATGAACTTTAAACCAAAGGACAGAAACTCCAATAGTTTTTCTGGTTTCAAAACTAGAATAACTATACAGTTGCTTTCAAGACAAAATTTTAAATGATTTCTGTCATGGTGCTTGAATAGAACCCACAAACTCTTTCAGGAGCTATGATATAATCCAATACAGTAAGTTCTCTGCTGCTGGCACGTGTTCACAATCATGCAATTTGCAACAAGTCACTGTCTTTCTTATTCAGTCAATGGCCTTATATGTCCCTTCTAAGCACATTACACAACTATTCCAGAATCTTCGATGAGCTCACAAAGCATACCGAAGAGAATCGTCCTGAATTTCACATGTGTTATCAAGCACATCAGGAGGAATGTCCTCGGATTTTCGTGTGTGTTAACTCAACACACCAGGAGGAACATTCAAAATAATCTTTGTGAATTCTCAAAACTCAAGCCACCATTTCTTCTATATTGCTCTCAAATGGAATTCACAGGAATCAACTTACAGCAACAGTTGATCAGTTGATGACAATGCTGGATTCACACATCAATGTAATCTAGTAGAAAACATTAGCTACAGTAGCACAATATGACAAAAATAAAACAAAAAGGCCTGCTCTTCTGCAAAAGTAAAATTAAAGCAACACTAAATTTCAGGCATATTTCATCTCTAAATTCCTTTCTCTTACAAACATTCTTAAGTTACAAAATCTTGCAACAATTTCATTAACCCGATACACACACAACATAAGAAATATATCATCAATCAAAATTCACAAGTATAATGTACAACATAGTCAAATTAATGAATATGGAAATAATGGTTCAATTATATAAGCATTCTCTAATTCAAATCATAGACCAATAGCAAACATGTACGAATTATCAGTTAGTTAACTTACCATACGATTGCCTTTATAACCAGACTCAAGTTATGTTCAAATTCAAATTTATTAGAATAGTGTACTTCTTCAACAAAGAAACTTTCAGTCCATCACCATTTGATGAATTTGTTAAGAACAAGTGTAAGACTATTAGTCAGAAAAACTACTTATCCAGTTGGAACCGGTTTGGATTGCATCAGCAATTTCTAACATATTCTCAACCCAAGTTGTTTACTCCAACTCTGACACTTCCAAAAAATACCATCATAAGGAGTGCCCAAGGTCAGGTCACTTTGACAATTTAACTATTTACATGAATATAACAATTAAGTTTAGAAATAGGGATAGGCAAATTTACTCTGCCACATTAGGTTATGAAAAAATTAATATAAATTAATAACCAGAAGCAAGAGCATTTTTGTTTATTATTTTGCATGACAAGCACCACATTTAACGGAACATGCACTCTGTTAGCTATCAGGTAACTTTTAAGAAGCACTAAAACAAATTTCAAACTTATGGAGAATTTCAAATAGACACAGTGAAGAATTTGCCTACATTTTGTGATACGCTGACCAACTCTGAAAATCTTCATTAAATCCTGTGACAGAGCAAAATCTGGAACAGGTAAACAGCCAAGACCTGCCTGCAACAAACTTAAATCACATTATATTTTTCTGTAATTACTGGATTACAATATTAATTAACATTACAAATTTTGTAGAAAAAATACTAAAGGAGGATCAAGAATGTACAAATTATAAACTAAATTCATCCTTGACCTAGCAAAGGAGAACAGAAGTAAAGACTAATGGTACTTTAAAATGGCTTGCAGGCAAAAGTTCAAGACTAAAAAATGTTTGCCAGACAAAAATTCAAGACTAATTAAAGAAGGCTTGCCAGACAATCAGACAAAAATCCAAGACTAATTAAAGAAGGCTTGCCAGACAACCAGACAAAAATCCAAGACTAATAATTAAAGAAGGCTTGCCAGACAACCAGACAAAAATCCAAGACTAATTAAAGAAGACTTGCCTGACAACCAGACAAAAATCCAAGACTAATTAAAGATGACTTGCCAGACAAAGTTCAAGACATTAAAAAGCGTTTGCCAACAAAAATTCAAGTCTTTCTAAAAGGTCTGCTACACAAAATTCAAAACTAACTAAATAAGACTTTCAGACAATTTCAAAACTATATCCTAAAGAATTTGAAGGATAATACGTTTGCAAATAAAAAAAAATTGGGTTAGAGAACAAGCAGTCTAGATTAAGTTCTAAATGTTATTGCACTCTGTCCAAAAGTTGGATGTAATTTTAAGTATATTTAACTCACCAACTGACTTTCATCTGCTTAGTTTTGATTTTTCCTTTCAAGGGAAACCTGCAAAAAGAACAACACAATACAAATGAATTGTATTTCCCCTCTGGACATGATTTTTGGGACAACAAATGACTAATTCCACTAACCAATGACACATAACCAACTAGCAGAAAATGACCAGTCACTGAAATATATTTTCTACAGTAAAGATCTCTATCTTTCAAGCTGAAAATTTTCTGCATGGCTTATTTGGACACACAAATAGACCAGCATATTCACTGCAATTAGGTGAATTGATTTTTTAAAACTTCTGTCAACAACAGCACAAAACCATGTATTTATATGGTATCTTTGTGAATATATATATATATTAAAATTCTTGCTAAAGGATGGAAATGTGTATCTTAATTATATTACACTCTAACCACAGTTCTGTAATTTATAGGGCCCAATAAAGAATTGTGAAACCATTTATTTATGCCTTTAGTGCTTAAGTGTTCAGTTCCTGGGATTACAAAAATACAAACTGAATGAGTTAAACAGGCATTTATTTTAAATAGTAAATTAATAAAGAAAAATGTTGAAAGTCTGTTAACTATTCATCAAAGATTCAGAACATCACAAGTTACAGTACGGGTTTAGAAATACATTAGTAAATGCACTAATAACATTTCAATTATTTACTGCTTGTTATCTGCCTGCCATGAAATTAGTAAAATGTTAATATACCTTATGGTTTCAGGCATGTTGGCTGAATGTTATGAAAGTTAACATAAATTTGCCTTGTAGCTGCCTGGATCCAGAGCTGCACTTAATGAATTTTAAACAAATTTAACATCAACATACCTTATAGTTTCTTGGGTTTTATTCTTGTTGAGAGCATTGAGTGTCTTTTTATCATTCATCCGAAGCTGTATGTCATCAAACTCTGGACAGCTAGCAACCACATTCACCTGCATCATTCAATAAATGAATTAGAAAACATTTTCGTCAAAAACTGTAGCTGTCATACTAAAATGGAATTAAAATACTTTTTTTCAATTCCTCTATCCAAGTCATATAAACAACTGATTTAGATTATATTTTTCAACACTTGGACCTGAATCATGAATATGACATAATTATAGCAGTACAGCAATATACTATCTCATTTCAGCATCTGCTGTAATTTCTTGTGTTAAGCAAGCCTATGAATTAGAAGTTAATACATATATCTTGTAGCACTTTGCAATCTCTTTATAGTTTTGTGGCCACAATTATTAATAATTAAAAGAGGAATAGAAATCATGGCTCTCAATCATTCACAAGATCACAACATGATGAAAAAAGTGGGTAAAATGCTCTGGGCTGTAATCTAGTCAAGATTGTTTTAAGGTCTGCAAAAGCATGACATTTCTGCAGAGCTCGTTTTTTTTTTCTAAAGTGTCATACATTTATTAAGCTCGTTTGTGTACAAGGGTAACATTAAAATTAAAAATCTCTCAGACACACGTTCTTTTGATCATGTATATTGCAATATCCATTGGAACTGACTTTGAATTTTTATATACATTATCAGAATGACCTTAATCTATTGATTGAGGTAGTTTGTACAGTTGACCTAGATTTCTCTTCACTTGGTCTATAACCTTTCTCCTAAAAAAAAGTGTCAAAATATTTCACATAAAATTAGACTATTTAAGATGAAATCAGACTATTTCACATAAAAATGGACTAATTAGGGATAAATAGGACTAATTCAGAGGATGTCACATGGTATTTCTAATAATGTCAGAGTATTTCAGATGATGTCAAAATATTTCAGATAATGTCAGAGTACTTCAGAAAATGTCAGTATTTCAGATGACAATTTTTTTTCTTAACTGACAAAAACAACCATTAAAATAACTATAAAACACACTGACTTTTTACTACAATAATTCAAAGTTTATGACTGAAAAAGTAAATAGTATAAAACTGTGCAATGAAAAGAATAATTTGTAAGATGACAAAGAAAAGCAGTAAAATGACAAAAATAATTAGTAAGGTGACAAGAAAATTGGTAAGACGACAAAGAAATTAGTAAGATGACAAGAAAATTAGTCAGATAAGAACATTAGCCAGATGATAAGAAAATTAGTCAGATGACAAAGAAATTAGTAAGATGAATTAAAAAGTGAATACATTAATGTTTTTTTTGAGAGCTAACCACTTGTTCTAATGAGGCCTGGCTTGGCATCTCAGACAGAAGTTTTAATGTCTCAAAGGCCAGACAGTAACGTGCCATTAACTGACCCCGATCTGAAAGTGTGAGAATGGCGATTATTAAGATTTAATATAATATGAAATATAAGGCAAGTAGATAACAGTCACACTGTACAAACATTAACACATATTTTATTAAAATACATTGAATAGTAAAGTTAAATAAAGTAAATTTTAAGGCAGAGTTGAGTTTATTCAAGAAATCTAGACATGGAGTGGACTCAGAAGGTTAAGCTAGATTATATTTTTAATGGAAAAGAAAGCAGGTTTTGTCTAATAAAGCTGCAGTAAGAAAAACAGGAGGCACAAAATATATAACTGATAGCAGTGAATTGTAATGGATCAATAATGAATGTATACTTTGTATTTCCATTTCACTCTCAAGCTACATAAGTATTACTGTACTTTAAAACTGTAACAGTTCCTAGGAGTTTTACATATATCTTCTCTCTGTGAATACCTGATTTCTATAGACAGACAGACATTATTAATAAGCAGAATGTCAATGTACATAGTAATAAGCAGGTCAATATACATTATGAATAAGCAGAAAGTCAATGTACATTATTAATAAGCAGAACATCAATATGCATTATTAAGAAGTAGGGCACAAAGTACATTATTAATAAGAAGAGCACCAAATACACTATTATCAAGAATGACACCAATATACACTTTTAACAAACAGAACACCAATGTATATTAATAACAAGTAATAACACCAACATACATTATTAATAAGCACAACACCAATATACATTATTAACAAGCATAACACCAACGTACATTATTAATAAGCAGAAAACCGATATACATTATTAACAAGCATAACACCAATGTACATTATTAATAAGAAGAGACCAATGCGCATCATTAACAAGTAGGACACCAACATATATTATTTACAAGAACATCAATGTACATTATTTACAGGAGGGACATCATACATTGTTAATATGAAGAACATCAATGTACATTATTAACATGAGGAACATCAATGTACATTATTTATATGAGGAACATCAATGTGAATTATTAACATGAGGAACATCAACATACATTATTAACACGAGGAACATCAATGTAAATTATTAAGATGAGGAATATCAATGTACAGTGTTGGCAAGATTGATTCACATTTTTATTAAGCCAGCTAATACATATTATTAACAAATGGAATACTTGTATATATTTTTAAGAGCAGCAATCACATGGAATAATTTTATTATGCTTAAAATGATTGGGAAATTTGAATCTTTGCCTGACCAGTGGTTGATATCTGTGTGGTGTCTGGGTTAATTGAGACCAGGTCCAAGCTGGCTAGTCTGTTAATTGCTGTTATGCACAGATCTGCAATTTTTAGCATTCTCAAAGTGAGCTGCTAACTAAATTACTTTGCTTTTCTATTGACTGTTTAAATTTATTTTATAAAGAACAAAATAAATCATTCACCCTCTTCTGACAATAATATATTATAGCACATCATCTCACTAACCCCATTCACAACCATCTCTTGTTTTGTGAATAGAGTAACAATAAAAGAAAAGAAAATGCAACATTTTATAAAAGCTCTAATTGCTTTATAATAGTTACATATAAACTATGTACAGTTTTTATACAAACTATTACAATACATAAAAGACCTAAATATAACAAAACAAAATGAATCCATATGCAAATAAACATAATTACAAGAAAGAAACATAAATAAAATATATATATTTACAAATGTACATTTGAAAAAACAAAACACAGAAGAATCTCTGCTATTCCTGCTGATGAAAAAAAACATGTCTAACAAAATGTTCTTCCTAACTAAACAGAACAAAGTGATACATCATACCCTGATTCTGATATGCTATTGATTTCTAAAAAAGGCAATAATAAGTTAATCGCTCTATTGTAAAAAATAACTATAAGGAATATTTTAAAACCTGCTTAAAAATCCCTTTAAAAATACAACCAGCTGTTCCCACATAGAGCTGTCTGTGAAACATTTTGATTCTTATAACATCCCAAGTTGCAAAATAAAGCTAAACTATATGAAAGGAATATTATCCTGTTCATAAGTGAAAATGTATAAAAAAAAAAAAGACAATTAATGTATGTATGCACATATATTTTTGCACGTGTGATAGTGAGTGTTTTACCTTGCAGTCGTTTCTCCATCTGGATGTTATTCATGCCAAATGGCATGCCTGCAAAAGGAGTAAAGTATGAGAAAAAAATTAATTAAAAAAATGTTTACTAAATAATTTTTATAAGTGTGCATATGCATATGGGAATGTGCGTGTATGTGTGTGTGTGTACTACATATTTTGTTTGTGGGTTTGTATGTATATATTCATGTGTGTGTGTGTGTGTGTGTGATGTTATTCTAAGAAAGCTCTTTAAAGGATGTCAATCAGTTTTTGAAGTGTATAATAGACTGGAAGTTTAAAATGAAGACAGAAATAAACTTAGCACAGAAAAACAAATAACTGAAACAATATTCACATATTTATGGCCAAAATTTATTTTTATCCAGCCAACACTGTGCATATTTTTTAAAAATACTTTTATTAAAAAGACATATATTTCACTGACAAATTATTATCTATAAATGTATGGGATATGAATGAATAAGGTCAACCAAAAGCACAGATCATAAATAGAATTCACAATTAAAAATCTGTTTGTTTATAAACAAATACATATTAAATAAATTTGTTACCAATCCATTAATAAAACATTGAGAGACTATGCATTTGTGGAGATTTGAATAAATTTGTTCACAAAACACTATGAAGAATCTGTAGAGATATCAAATAAACTCAATAATCTGAAACAGTACTCACCATAATGACCTGGATTTTTGGAGATTCGAACATTTAAAAATGTGTTTGAAAGCCAGGCTACTGCATCACCAATGTTAGCAATAGTCTGCAAGACAACTTCTGCATTCAAGTGTTCAACTAGACTTTTGTGTAACCTATATGAATGCCAATAAATATTGTGAATTTGCATTTAACATGTATTCGTTATGTAATATCTGTATAGTTTGTGCGTGACCACTTATGTGTGTGTGTGTGTGTGTGTGTGTGTGTGTGTGTCTGTGTGTCAGCAATGTATTTGAAACAAATATAATTCAGGTAATACTACATATACAATACTTGTCAGAATTATATATCATAAACATTACATAAAGACAATGCTGTGTATATGCAGCAAATGTGCAATAAGCAATGTAAGAGGAGACTGCCTAAGCAACTGATTTAAAGAAAAAGATTTAGCTAACAACAAAGATTCAAGTCAATTTTTTTTAAAATAACAATTAAAATAAAAGAAATCTTGAAAATAAAAATATATAAATATTCAGAATTGTTGAAATAATCTGCACAACAGTTTTAGTATAGTATAAAAACAAGATTCTTTTTTTAAAATTAACCCCTTTACTGTCAGGAGCTTAAAAATATGTAACTTTATATGCTGGAAAATATTTTTTTTTGCACTACACAATTATATATACTTCAAACACATATACCACCAACAATATCAAGATATCTGTTGTCTGTAGTTGAGAGTTTCTTCTATGACATTTTCTTTTATTAAAAGCCTGCAGCTTGTAAGTATTTTTGTTGTGTTGTTTCTGTGGATGTTTACCACATCATAAAGGCAATGAAAGGATTAATAAAGAGTTTTAGGGCATCTGCAGTCTGAAAGCTAAGCTGGACATTTTCTGAACTCAACATGAAAGTATTTAATTTCAAATGCTCTATTAGGTGAACCAGAACAACCACCCGCCTGATTTAGAGGGGACACCTGTCAACTACCAATAGCTCAATAGCACTGTACTTGAAACATAATGATGTAAATTATGTACAAAAGAATTTGCCAATGGTAACCATAGAATATATGTCAAGCATGCAAGTGGAAGAGTGCTTAGCTTACATGCTTTCAATGAGCTGTGTTCCACTGAAAAGTGCTTCATATTTTGTCTGCAAAGACATTAGTGCACACAAATAAAATTAACTTATTATATGGAAATGAGAGAAAAGAATTTTAATTAAAAGAAAAAATATGACAAAGCGTATGACTGATCTGATGGTGAAATAACTAGATAAGAATTTTTAAAATTATTAATAGGCTTAAGAAGCAATTTGTTTGTTTAGCTATAATTTGGGCCAAAATGCAAATAAATCAATAAATGCAAATTTATAAATCATCTTACTAAGATAAGCATATAAAAATGTTTTGTACTCACCTTAAGCTGTGTTTTCGTCATGATGACCACTGTTGCTGATGTGTCAAACTTTATTCAAACAAAAACATACTATATGTATAAGTATTAGGCATTGGTACAAGTAGCACAAGTAAAAATATAGGAAATATCCATACTTATTTTCTAGGGAAAAATGTAAGGATTCTGTGGTTTTCCAATAATGTTGGAAGAATATGAGACTGGCCTAAATGCATGTCAGTGAATTGATAGGGATACTAAGATACTGGGAAGAAAATCATGGCTATAAAATAATATATAAATATACATATAGAATTATAAGTATATTATTATAGGTATAATTATAATATAGATATACTGGGTGTCTCCTCAAAAAATGTATGCACACTTTGGTTAATAAATGCTATGTTTATTTTATTAACTTTAATTTAATAATTTCCAGTACCACCTCAGACAAATTTCCATTGCTCAAAACTCAGTCTGTTATAATCCATTTCTAAGGCCAATTTTCACCTGAAAAAGGACAGATGCTACATAGTTATGGGCTGATAAAGTATGTATATATATTTTTTTTTGGGGGGGACACTCCTTAGATACTACATGTTTAATTATTACAGGCATAGATACAATATATATTCTAAGTTCTATATGAATACATCTATAGGTTTGCTAAAGACACAGTTACTGGTATAGATATCATAAGTTCTGTCAGTATAGAAACCAAATGTGTAAAGTACCATAGATATGTATAAACCTATCTCCCACATCAATAACAAAGTAAAATAAATTATTTAAACATCACATTAAAATAATGTCTAAAGCCTGTTGATTTTAAATTTGGTTTTTCTTCATCATATAGAATTGGAAGGAAAAAAAACATGTTCATAAATGTGCTGGCAAGTGTGTGGACACTCTTGCTAATTTTGTAGGAATAGGTTGGCAGTTTAATTCTGGTGAACATCAAGACAATTATATGAACGAGCCTTTGTATATGTTCCTTTCTTTAAGGCTATTCCCAACCCAACCGCCAGTATTTCTATTCCCCTCTCAAGCCATAGCCACAGCTTTCAGCTCACTGTTATATGCCTTTTTGTCTTTTATTGTTTTGCAGTGGTTAATTCATACCTTTGTCTTTATACCTCTTTACAATGGTTAAATCATGCCTTTGTCTTAATCTCTCTACAATGATTCATTCATGCCTTTGTTCTTAACCTCTGAAATGCATTTCCATTCCCCATTCTAGCCAATGCCACTTCTTTCAGTTCACTGCTATTGTTGTATAATGATTTATTCATGCCTTTGTCCTAACTTCTTTACAATAATTCACTCATGCTTTTGTCCTAACCGCTTTACAGAGATTCATTCATGCCTTTGTCCTAACCTCTTTACAATAATTCATTCATGTTTTTGTCCTAACCGCTTTACGGTGATTCATTCATGCCTTTGTCATAACCTCTTTACAGTGATTCATTCATGCTTTTGTCCTAACCTCTTTACAATGTATGATGCCAACACCACACTAGTTATTAGTTATGATGATTATTATTATTTAATCATCCATAACTAATTACAAGTGATGAGAATCTTAATTTATATAATTAATAATTCTCCAGAAGACACTGCTTGTTTCTCACTTGGTGGATATATGGGCGTGTAAACATTTTCTCTCTTCCTCAACATTAAAGACAAACATTTACTACCATCACACAACATTTCTGTGGGTAAAAAACTTATTACCAAAGGAGAAGAAAATTAAATTTTTAACAATTAAAAATATCAGCATAAGCAGTACCTAAGGTCAGGTCACTCTGACATTTAAGAACTTATATAACAATTAAGTTTAGAAATAGGGATAGGCAAATTTACTCTGCCACACAATGATTCATTCATGCCTTTATGTTATGTCATAACCTCTCTACAATGATTCTTCCTGATAGAGTTTATGTCAATCTGTTTGAATGTGTGTGATAAAAGACAACATGGAAGATATGCACCTAAGGAAGGGACCAGATGTCCAATGTGTGTGATAAGAGACAACATGGAAAATGTGTACCAAAGGAAAGGATTGGTTGTCCAATGGTTAAGATTCTTACCTGAGGACGTCCAGCACGCCCCATCATCTGCAACAACTGAAGATCTGAGCACTCATGAGCCATGCCCATTATGTATGTGTGAGTTGCTTTGACAATCACCAAATGGGCTGGTAAGTTCACACCTACAGAGAGTGTGCTAGTGGCGACTGACCCAAAAAATTTAGAACACAGACAGAAACAACTAACATTTACTTGTAAATATGTCACATAAAAAGAAATTCTGCTAATCCAATTGATTTTGTCTTCTTGCATACAGTAATCTAACAACAGAGGTTTGAAGTTATAGACTTGAAAATCAGAAGAGACCAGAATGGCTGAGGGTGAATTTATGACTGCTGAAATTCATAGTACAGTTAGTTCTTCATATATATATATAAAACTGCTACAAGATTAGAAGTACAAAACCAGCTATACCTTCCAAACTAAAGTGAATTTAGTCAAGTTTCAGTATCAGTTTTTCAACAGAAACCAAGCAAAATAAAAGTTTTTAAATGACATTTTCTATCTTTTAAGATAATTTTCTTAAATCTAGATTTAGGGTAAATTAGAAATTTAGATGTTGGACAAAATAAAATAAAAATAAGATAAAGCATAATTTAATATTTGAAAACATTATTATTATCAATGACAATTTCATAATTTGTCTATGTGACTTTTATATTTATTTTGTTAAAAAGTGTGTGTGTGTGTGTGTGTGTGTGTGAATTGTCATTGTCAACAGTATATTGCTAAGACAAAATATTTCTAGGGTTGTAAAAGCACACTTGACCTGCTATTAAGAGAATATTAAAAATAGTTTGTATCAAATTGGTAGGTTTTAAATACAAAAAGAAACCCACTTCATCAAAATTTGTTTACTAAGTTAAATTTATTTGAAATATAAACATTAAAATATCTGCTCTTTTTAGTTACATACTATAAAAGCTATATTCCTCCTCTTAAAAAGTCTTTTTTATTATGTAGAAAATATTTCTTTCCAAACATACATCAAAATAGTTTTAAACAAATATTTGTTCAAATTCAAAATACATGAACATATAAAACTATAAATTTTGTATATCATTAACACCTAAGTCTAAGTGTTGGAGGAGAGTAAATATGTTGTTAACTGTAAATAAATGGTGTGCCTATGTATATATGCCTTTAACTCTACACACTGATATTCTTAACATAATGAAAGCTTTCAAAAATGTAATATGTAACAAATTTTAGCATAAAATGTATTATAAAATAAAATATTAAATATAAACATACAATAATGGACAAAAGCTGAATACATCACACATACCAACATTCATTTTTCCATTTTATTTTTTTTACTCTGCATTATTATTATTTCACTTGAACAGAGTATAAAAACCAACAGCAACAAACAAATGAACAAAAATGAAAGATATATTATTTTAGCTTACTGAGTACTGGTAGCCTTCCACCTCTGAACAGTTCCTCAACAAGCTTGCGATCTTGTGATCCCATTCCTGCATGGTGTATTCCCACTCCATTTGTTAAAAGCCCTTATTTTAACACAAGTAATTTGGTTTCATGGCTAAATTTTAATAATGTTTTATTGTTAAATATTAACACATAGTCAGGAATTTTTTGTAAGGAGTATTATACAGTCCCAAATACATACAAGCCAGGACCTAAAAGAGACTTATGTTTCCAAGAACAAATAAATGATAAACTCACCTTATAGATTGATCTCCCCTTAGTACCCTCAAAATGAGATATGGATTTGACAAGAACAGGAAGACAGAAAAATCTCTGCATATGCTCTTGTAAGTACTTAAAAATAAATTATTTTATTTTGAAAACTTCTAAATATGAGCACAACCTAAATTCACAAAGTAAATGTGTGAGCACAACCACAATAAAGTGTAAAAAATGCAAAGCACAGCTTTCAGAATGCCACTTTAATACAATATGGACATTAACACAAAAGATGTTGTGAATATTACACAAAACATACAATCATTATTAGCATATAAAGTACAAAACAACATTCATTCATGATAACATCAATGAGATGTGACAAGACATGATTATTGCTGGACAAAATTTTACAGATTAAAAAAAAATATTTAGCTTATGCTGAAGCATCGCCATTTCCCTTAGATACGAGTTTATGCTAAAGAATCACTAGTTCCCTTGAATACTTAGAATATGCTTGAACATCACTATTTCCCTGAAATATGTTTTGGTGGTATAATATACTCCTTGTATATACAATCAGAATTTACTAGACTGAAAAAATTGTGGGTTTTTTCTGTTTTTATTACATTTAATAACTATAAACTTATATCTAAATTACTATTTTAATAACATCTGTTTATGAATAAGCCTCACAAGACAGAATATTCCAAAACACTTGTCAGAAAGAGTAATATATGTGCAAAGAAAAGAGATGTGAAACTGAGGATGGTCAACAAGGGAGAAAACTCACAGGAAAGCTTCTTGTCCAGCATCATATTGGCAAGTGCTTGGACTTCCTGTTTGTGCTGAGGTTTAAAGTAAACAGTGTTTCCCCACCTTTGTTTAGCTAGTATCTCGGCTGTGTGTGTAACACTCTTCCTAGATGCACAGAACTTGAAACAAATTCATGAAAGCAAAAAACACATATCCAGAATATTTGTTATACCCAAGGCCTACCTATATAAGCAAATCTAGCTAGCACAAATATGCTCAAAAATAATGAAATCTTTTAAAAGTCACAAACATTTTGGCAAACAGAACATTTAGAACAAAATATACTGTTTAATATATATATATTTATATATAAATATATAAATTAGTTAGTTAATTTGAGTATGGAAAATTAGACTGTTAAATAGCAAAATAATTTAATTAATTAATATTTTCCAAACTAAAATTTGGTATTTTCAAAATACTCATCATATTAACCAACTAAGGGTATTACTATGATTGCTATGACTAGCATTTTCTCAAATGCTCTAGAAGAAAACCCCCAAACTGGAAATTCTGACCCATATCTATTCTATCTTACAGCAACACACTCAACATACTCTATTTCTTCTGTTACTGTGTGCTAACAAAACCACTCAAGCAAGGAGAGTGGGTGGACAGTTTTAAAAAAGAGCACATGGTGAACTTTCGAAGAAAAATTTCAAATAATAGCACTTTTTTCATGCAACAAAGTGCAAACAATATTAGGATAAATGTCAGGTGGTGTGCAGATAAAATAAAAAATATATTCAACTTCAAAATATTTGTGGATGGTACAAGCAAGATGGATTATATGAGCATCTTGATGGTTATATACATTTTATTTGCCTAGCATATGCCAGAGAGAGAGCACCTAAATTACTAGTAGAGGTAGCCTTGGAGATTTTTGATATACCTTGAAGATAAAACTGATAAAATGAAGAGTTGGAATTCCAACAAAATCTTTAACTCTGTCAATACAAGACAAATTATATATATTATTATTTTTTATATTGTAAGATAATCTTTTTAGGGTTTATATAATATCTGCTCAAAATCAAAATGGAGTGACAAAACTTATAAACAAATAATGCAGATAAGGTTTAGTTTGCAAGGCCTGAAAAAGATAAAGTTAATGGATGCTCAATCAAAGATTGCTAACTGATTTCTTTTTCCTTGCCAATTTTGCCTGTAAAATCTTGTCTTTAAGGTTTCCCACATGATGGTTAAACAGGGGCTATTGAAGAATTCAGCATCTGGTTATTATGTCTGAATTTGTTTGTCAGTTTTTAGATTTTGGGGTTCTGAAAATACAAGGCCTTCAAAATGTGAGACACAAGGCACTGTCTTCACTTATGAAATTTCAATGGTAAAACATAAGACTTACCACCAGTGTTGGTTTCCCTTCACAGTACATGTCAATGATGGGTCGAAGTTTGTAGGTTAATTTCAGATCAAAGCTAAATTCAGAGGAACCTTCAGGAAAAGGAAATCCCAGCACAATCCTGCGCAACTTAACTGGCCTGTACTTTTCACCCAGCCTGCAGAAATAAACCATAACATACATATCACACACTTAAAATTACTTTAAAATAAGAACTCTTTTTAAGAACTATATGGAGGAAAACAACAAATCAGCTTGACAAAAGTAAATCGCTGCATTGTGGTTGTCACGGGCCGTCTATGTTGTTGTTGTTGTCTGACTGTCGCTGGCCCCTGTCTCCTTCTCGGTCAAAGGAGGGGGGGGTCAGGTCAGATACCGTGACTTGCCAGGATCACATCGAATGATTTAGGATGTTATAATAATCATTCTCACACGCAAATACCACGTTGTTCTGGTGGGGAATATATTTACTCTGCCTGTGGGGTAAAATGTGAAAACTGGCGTGTGTGTGTGTGAGCAGGTGTGTGAATGTCGTGTGAGGGACGCACAGAACGAACAGACAAACAACCGCACCAACATACACTTTCAAAACCAAGAAAGGAAGCCCAACTCTTGAAAAAGAGTTTAGAAAGAATTTATTTAAAAAGTGAAAAGAACGGGCTTAACTTTCACACGGTGTTAGTCATTCACTCTGACACATCTACACTCGACATTCGTGGGATGGGGAAAACAAAACAGAAAAAAAAGATGAAAGAAAGATGATGATGATGAATAGACTAAAAATAATAAAAATAAAATAAAATAAAACCACAAACAGTGAAGATCGTTTCTAAATAGGGTGGCACAATACTTTGGGCGTAGCCCAATACAAAAACACACTGGCGGTAATGACCGCAAAAATTATCTCATCTTTAAAGAATAAATGCCTTAGAAAATATGAGTGAAGACCCAACGTCAATGAATGTTAATTTTAAACTCTACGAATATTCGTTCAATCTCTAAATCTAATTATTCGTTAAAGTCAAGTTAAATGTCTATACTCTAGCTAACCTACCTAGTAATGCACCTCTAAGAAAAGTTCTTCTACTTACTAATTTGAAATATACTGGCCTGTCGATGCACTGATGAACACACACACAAAAAGTTACAGTTACTAACGTTTAAGGATGACACACTTGATGACGAAACACGACGATTTTTGGTTCTCGGCAGTAGAACCCGGGCGGCTGTCCTTGACGACAGTACAGATGTTCAGCCCACGGACACCTGTCTTCTATGACGGTTCCGAAACGTAGCTCATGGAGGCCCGTCTTCTATGACGGTTCCACAATGTAGCTCATGGAGGCCTGTCACGACAGTTCCAAAGTTGAATGGCGTCGAATATCCTTGTCCTGACTCAGTTTCGGCCCCTCAGTACTTCGCTGATGGTCGACAACTGCTCAGGTTTTGGACCCACGTAGAGTAATACAGGTTGTCTGGCGAATTCAGTGCGACAAAACACACGTCGAATCCTATACTCTACGCGGCGAATATTCACTTCTTTCCTCCTCGATTATGACGAAGAGGGAAAGAATGTCCAGTCTCGGTGTAGGCACCAGTCAGGGCCACTACACCTCTCTGTAGTCCAGACTGACGCACATTCGTTTGAAGTAGTGCTTCTCTATTCTTTTATACACAGTTTTTACCAACAAGACACATACTTGTATCCCTACGCCTACAAACACTAAGAAAGGTGCATTACGCTAAAGAGGTGCAAAACTCTAAAATATAGTCCCTAATAAAATTTGTAATAAAAATACTAATAAAAACTAAGTACATTTTCTCTAATAAAATTTGTAATAAAGTTACAACTAGACACATTGTAAATATAGTTATTAAATAACTAACACTATTAATTTATCTAATGTATTTTTTATAAAATGTTAGAAACAAACTTAGCGAACTGGCTAGCACTGTACCTAGAAACAATAAACAAGCGTCCTGGCATTAATTGCAAAGCGGACTGCTTTCAGTACCTCTAATTTGACCTTTCACCCTAACCCGCAGATGAACTCAGAGCGTGACCCAACGGGGACACGTACGGGCAAGTGGAGACAATTCAGGGATAAAAATAAATTTTCTGATTACCCCCTCTCACCCCCGTGACAGTGGTTTCATTATCCGACAAAATCACTCCTGTATTAGATCAAATGTAATTTTAGCTCAACAGATCCAATAAAAGTAGATGACAAATGAAAAGAAATGTAAAACATCAGCTGTGCATCCCTAACTCTTACTCCAAAGAACATGTAATAGCTATAGTTGAGGCCATTATATACATTTTTACTATATTCATCTAATTCCTGGTGAAATACCATTACTATTCTTCAGATATTTTCAGTTTTAACTGTTGTATATTAAAAATAAAGAAGCATGAGAACATAATGTGTAACTAATAATATTAATAGCTATGCTGCACTGTGACTGCTGACAGGGTACTTAACTTTTGTCTAGATTTTGTGGTTGCACATAATGTGGATATAAAGAGTTAATATCATCTATCAAAAGTTTAATTAACTAAAATAAATTTACTAAATTAATTTTGAAATATTAACTCTTAAATGTGAAGATGTGGGTTTTGATAGAAAGACACAATAAATTTAAATGTAGAGGTAAAACATCAAATATCTGAAAAGAAGTACTGAGCCAATTGTTCAAACTGTGCACCCACCTAAATACTGATGCTGGTGAATCTTCAGAACCCAGCCATTCACCAATCTGTGGGTGAGAAATAGTTCAATTACGGAAGTCTATTTCAATCTTGAATACCAATCTTAAACAGATAAAGACTGTTAAGGAGTTTACATATGATTTTAAGTGTTAATGTAATCAGTCATAAATCAATAGAAAAACAGTAGTATAGTTAAAATAACATCAACACTGGGAAGAAAACCCCACAAAAAATTAAAGAATTTTACAGTTTTAACATGTAAGATCATCTTCCATAATATTTGTAGATACATATTCTTAAAACATCAACTTTATTTTCAATTTAGTTTAATTTATAAATTAATTTATTTTTCCACATACAGATTTTAGCAAACTTTCAAACTAATAAGATTTACATATTATGTAAATTGGTTAATGTTTATGGGGTTTAATCTATAAATGATTAAAATAAAACAGTTTTTAAAATGAAAATTTTCACAAAATATAATTCACAGAACAAATACTTTAACCCCTTTAGCACGGCATAGCAGTTTTCAAAACTTCACAAGCATGTAATTTTAATTTGGTAATTAGATATGAAAAGTGTAGGTCAACATTAAGTTATAACTAAATATTCAGACAGAATTTAAATACACAGGATTTACAGGAAGCATATGCACTATGCTAAAATTCAAGCTAACTGTAAAATATTAATATCTTATAAATGTACTCTGATATATAAAAGCAATAAAGAATGGTAATGGATAGAGAGCTGCAACACATATATCACAGAAATTTAAGTTTCAAAGGGTGATTACTGTCATCATTTCATCTGTATGCAAACTGTCAAATACTAAACTTTTCATGAAGATTTCTTCATGAGAGTGAAACAGCCTCCTTCCGACACTATGAGATGATATTTCCTGGATGAGTTTACTTGGGAATCATGGTAAAGGGGTTAACAAATTATTAATATAAAATTCAATTCAATCAAGGATTATGCTAAAGGGGTAACATATTAGTAAAATTACTGATATGTGCATCAACCATACACCAGGGTAGTATTAAGGTTTTGAGTAGAAGGAGCCTTTTAGGTTCTCTCACCCTTCACTTTGGATGCCAAATTCTACTAGGAACCCAATCAGAAGTTTTGGGATCCAATTCAAACAGTTACAGATGTATTTAGACCCAAACTTTTTATCTGTAGCATCTATAAATAGTTTTAGAATGTCTAATGTAGCTTAATCTCTCTGACCTCTCTGTTTATCCTAAAAAGCAAAAGGAATAAATAAAATAAAAAATATTAAAAATTTCTCCCAGCTAACTAACAAATAAAAAAAAAAGTTCTTTCTCATTTTACAAATAACAGTCTTCTCCACCACACCCACCAAAGCCACACAATTTTTGGGGTGTTTTACAAATCCACTCAGAATGAGTATTACATTTATAAGCAATAATAAAGGCAAGTGCACAAGGTTCATGGACTATGACCATGCAAGTCTCAACACAGAGGTAAAATACTGCAGAGGCATAGATTGATAAGCATGAAAGTGTGTATCATTTGTAATGATTAATAATACTATGCAGGCATACATAAGCATCTAACAGATTTCAAAGTGGAAAATCTTTGGTGGAATTCTGAAAAACTGATTTAAAAAATCATACCCTTAAGATGAAATAGAGCACAATGAATTGCATCATAGCTTTGAGTTGTGAGAATGTTGTGATGGCATGCACTGGGTGCAACCCTGATTACATATTACCTTTGAGCAGAATATAGGCAAACTAAAGCAAACATTTAAAGCAAGCAAAAAAGGCCAGAAACATATGTATTAAAAATATTATATACAGCAATAAAGAAAAATAATATTGGCAGATTAAATAATTTTCATACAACAGGAACTAACTCACATCATCTGTATTGGGCAGAGTGGATGAAACAGCCACTATGCGAACTGCCTGGTTGTTAGACCCTGTTGCTAGGGTCTGGACTAATTTCATCCTTGTTATGACCGCTTCTAAAGTGGCACCACGACTTGAATCTCCTATAACGTGCACCTAGAATAATTATGGAACCTTACATTTTCAAGAGTAGTCAACACACACCAACACATAAAAAGCAGCAAATGTAAAATGTACAACACTGCCACAGTGATTATAACTGACTATTATTTCACCTTTACTTGACTATTACATCACCAGACTTTTAAAATTTCTAATATTTGCTTATTACTATGCCAGACTTATACACCATTGTGACCAAAAAGACACCTATCATACCATTAATAATTCAATTACTATACCACAGGACACTATTACACCACCAAATTGTCTATTAAACCACTCTACTGACTACCATATCAGAATGACTTTTAAATTTACATCAATAATGCGTCTACTTTTGCCAACTCATTATCTGTTATAACCTTATTGTCTCAGCACCACAATAACTACTGAATTACCAAAGTGACTAGTAATTCATATCTACATATTGATTATTTCTCAACAAATCTGCATTGATTCTACAATTACTCATCACAACACAATCTTTTATTACGCAAAACACACATATTAGGTCAACTCACACAAAAAGCACAGATGTAGATCAACTCACACAAAACAGTAATAATGCACACATGAAACAAACTTACCTCATCAATGCAAAGCAAACATATATTAGTAAAGAGACTGCGGTTATCTTTCCACCTACGTGTTACACTGTCCCATTTTTCCTGTAACAGAAAATGAAATGGTAATCTAGTTCAAAATTTCTGAGAAACAGTATATCCATGACTACCAGTAGCTACAAGTACATAACACTTTAAAGAAAGTTAAGAGCAAACTGTTTTATCAGAAATACAACTAAATAAATAAGCATTTCAATTTGCTTTAACTTAAAATTTTTAATTTAATCACTAATTCTAAAACAACCAAGAGAAAGTTTGTGAATTTTGTAAAGTAAGATAATTTGATTATCCATCTATCCATCTGTCTGTTACCTCTCTATCTAGCTGCACATGTATGTGTGTGTGTGTGTGTGTTTATGGATTTAACAATAAATTTATTTTTTCAATTAAACTTGCAATTAAAATTTTGTCTGGTGTTAAGATTTCACTCCGGTAAATAGCTTATTTCCACTATACATTTTTTTCAGTACATACCACCCTGGACTATCAAAGGGGAGTAAATGACTACAAATGACTGTAGTGCAAAATCAATTTTAGCGACTGTAGCCGGGTTTTCCCAGACAGCATCACCTAAATATATTTAAAGGCTAAAAGTACAGTTTTGTAAAACTATTCTCTCCAGATGATTGCTGAAATATTTCTAAAACAGGTTTAATGTTTTTGTTATTCACCATTTTTTCTAATAATAAACATGAGATTCTGAACTTTAATAAATTATAAAAAAAACCACTTTTGAACTTTTTCACTTTAGCTACAGACATTTGTTGTCGTTTACTGCCCTTTGATAGTCCAGGGAGGTATGTACTTTTTAAAAAAATGTATAGTAAAAGAAACTATCTGGCATAAATTAAAATGGTTTATTTTAAAAATAAACATGGGATTCTGAACTTTAATAAATTATAAAAAAACCCACTTTTAAATTTTTTTCACTTTAGCCGGGTTTTTCCAGACAGCATCATATAAATATATAATAAATACTTTTGATAATTTGTCCATTTTTTCAATTTAATTGATTAATTTGATGTTGAAAAACATTTGATTAATTGATTAAGTTTCATTTAATTAGTACCAGCCCTAAAACATGTATATATATATATATATAAAAAAAACTGAGGAGAGAGTTGTCATGATTTGTTCTGATATGCTTACTGGTGTAGTACAGATGAGATTAGCACATAAGACTGTATTAAAGTTGGGAATTTCTGAGTCACCAGTGAGTTCCACACACTGCAGGCCCAGCGATGACAGTTTTTGCTGCCAGTCAGCAACACGTTCACTGCACAATGCTTTCATGGGTGCAACTGTCACATATAATACTCAGTTATAATACTAGACATTTTGCTTACAAAGAGGGCAAAAGTTGTTAAAAGTACTGCAATGGTTTAAAAGTCACCTAAAGTGCTCAAAGCCAGCTCTCCATACAGGAATTCCAATTACTAGCCATTGACCAATAAAGGAGTTTACTTAGATGTCAGTTTTAAATTTTACTAGCCACTTTCCTGAATTTCAGAGAAATGGTAGCTGAAATGCAATGAGCATAGGGGGAAAGCACAAAAATAAAATGGTTAGAGATAGTTATTATGTTATATGCAAGTACGTTTTTGTATCATATGATCTTCCCAAGGTTCATCTCCCATTTGCTTGATCAACCCTTCTTGACTTAATTTAATTTATACTCAGTGAATATATGTTTATATAAATATAATGTGAAAAATAAATGTATAAAATGTCATTGTTCAACTAGAACTTTGTAAAAGTAATATATATTTGTGTCTGAGTATGTGCATATGCACATTATAGCTAAATTTATTTTACAGTTAATAACTCATTCTGTTTCTCAGCAAAATGGACTGTTACAGGACATTTTATGTCATATGGTCAGTTTTGTTTATTTTTTTCTTTAATTAGTATGAAAATTATTATTAGTCTGTAAAACTGCTTTAAATATCACAAATGGTAGTTAAACCCTGTTATAATATTACAAGTAACCCTTCAATTTGGCATTCTTCATTTCATCAGTTTGCCATTAAAGATGAAGCACACCTAAAACATTTATCAAAATATGTGTGATCATATACCAGTAAGATGATTTTAAAATGAAAACGCAAAAGTGGGAATCAGAGTACTATTCAGTTCATATTCATTAAACACAAATATACAGTTGGCATTTAGTTTTCTTTTAAAAAATATCCAACAATATGTTTATTAGTATAAAGTAGAATTAAGTAGGAGATTGGTAATGCCAATAAAGAAATTCAGAACAGTTGAACTGAACAAAACCAATCACTATATTTACCGAAGTCAGGTCTAAGCAAAGCATGGATTAAAAACAAAGCATGTTCCACACTGAATTTTAAAAAGTATTATAAATTATATCAAATAATTATTACTTTATTGTGATTATTTACATGACAATGTAAAACTTGAATATGATGTCAACAAGAGAGAGAGAGAGGATAACAAAAAAGCTCTTTTAAGTTTTAGAGCATTATAATTTATATTAATTATTTTTATAAATTGAACATAATTTTATAAGACTAAAACAGTGAGATTTAAACAGCCTGGTAAAACCAAGTCTACCTGTTTCTGGGAAGCACAGTTCATATAAGTACCTATAATTATTTGCAAGTAACTGTAATCTACAAGGAATATTATTTCACATAAGTACATCACTCTAGACCATACTGACTGGTGATTGTAATCTACTTGGAATATTATTTCATGTAATTATATCAGAGCTCTCTCCTCACTGTAGATCATACTGACTAGTGCTTGTGACTAATCTACATGGAATATTATTTCATATAATTATATCAAAGCTTTCTACTCAATGTAGACCATACTGACTAGTGCTTGTGATGGTATTCTATTTGGAATATTATTTAGTATGTGCTTGTGACTGTAATCTACAAGGAATATTATTTCATGTAATATCAGAGCTCTCTACTCACTGTAGACCAAACGGACTGATTCTTGTGATTGGTGAGCATGCAGAATCTGGCGTACCATAGCCAATTCAAACAACGCAGTCTTTCCACAGCCAGTTGGAGCTGACACTACTACTGATGTGTCTGTGTAAAGCAACTGTAAAATGTTCATAATTAAGATGTGTCTAAATTTATCGCTCTTCATATAACAGAAATGAAAACATATATGTATCAATGAGCATTAATTGCACTCTACAATGATGTCATGAATAGTTAAATATTAAGAGATTTGCAGTGTCCAAGCATTTCAAACAAAAACAAAAGTGTTTAAGAACAACAAATACTTCACTTCCATATTCAAACTTGATGAAAACAGTATACGTAGATAAATAATCAATAAACATCAACAAAATATATTATTTTCATAATTTTCATGATTTAATGAACCAACATTAATAGCAGTAGTAGTAATCATCATCATCATCAAATAACTGGAGCCAAAAACTTCTCCATGGCCAGCATGTGTGACAAGATGATGAAACATCAAAACAATCAGCATATATGTGGATGAAAGAAGTAGGTTTGAAAGCAGAAACAAAAGCAATCATAACAGCTGTGCACGATCAAGCTATAAACATGAAATCATACAAAACAAAAATCATGAAAATCTCAAATGATTCTAAATACAGACTATGTAAAAACATGGTTGAAACAATAGAATGACTATCTTAGTGTCAGTTTCTGGCTGGAACAGAATACACCAAAAGACAAATGAAGTGGCAAAAATCATACCTAAGTGAGAACAACCCCCAAATGAGCATAGATGTATCAACCAAAAGCAGTCACAGACATAAGTCAAAATATTGTGTGACTTCAAGTAAAGAATTGATCAAGTGATTCCTACATGAAGACCAGACATTGCTGTCCTCAGTAAATCCTACAGAACAGTGGAACAGTCGCTGTTCCAAGTGATAAAAACATAAAAACAAAAGAAAGAGAAAAGATAGAAAAATGCCAGGATCTCATATTAGAAATCTAGAGATTGTGAATGTAAAAGCAGAGTGATACCTATAGTGATAAGAGTCTTGGGAAACATAACATCTGAGCTGGAAGTCCATCTGAATAAACTCCCTGGAAATGACAGACTTGTCTCATTACTCAAAGCAGCACCCCTCAGAAGTGCCCAAATCCTCTGTAAAACCTTGGATTTTCCAGAATCTTGGTTCTCAACTAACAGTCATGAAAAAATTATTGAATAATAATAATAATAATAGTTTAGCCAAAGTTTTTAATCTATAAAATATTTTTTATTCATGAAGTAGTTACATTGCAACATACAAATTTAAAACAAATGTAAGTTTATTAATAAAATAATACATAAACAGACTTTTATAAAATGTTAATCTCATTTGTATCATGCCATTAAAATTTTTTTTTTTTTACCTGATCCAGTGCCAATGATTGTACAGCATTAAAGAAAGGAAAAGAAAAAATGCCTCGGTATGCAACAGATGTGAAAGTTAAGGGTGACTGACAGAGGTTCAGATATAAAACTAAATCGATTAATTGATAATGGCAATAATAGTGCTATTAGTTAGTAAATATATGAACTATGAAATAAATCTTCCTTAAATTAACAAACAATATACATGCATAGACTAAATAAGCACACAAATTAAAAATGGTGGCAACAGTTACTGCAATAGTGCATTCATGTACAATACAATAAATAAATTAAATATTTCTTTAACAAACCTTGAGATAAGTAATAACATACATGTGAAGGCTAATGTGAAGTCTGAGGATAATGCTTTAGTTTAACTTTAAGTTATCAGGCCAAATTTAGCATGAATACATGGTACAAATCAAATAGTATCTTAAGTAATAAACCAAGGATACGAATTTCTTCAACTGAGCGGAGTTTTGCACATGGGACATCATGATCTGTAGAATATAAAAAGTGGCTAAACATACATGTAAACAAGCAAAACAAAATCTATGTCTCTTGTCAAATTAAGCACTCTTTCACATTTACACATAACCATCTATTTATCAATGTGAATGAAGCAGACAAGCATTGAGATTTTTTTTCTAAAGATGTATTAATACTACAGGATGTTCAAAAAGAAATGTAACCTACATATAATGAAAATATAATTTACTGAAATTATTATTATTGTTGTTGAAATATCAAGTGAAACATTGAGAAATGTGGTGAATAACATGATTCAACGAATACATCTGTGTGGCGAGAATGATGGCTATCTTATTCAACAGCTTTTGTAATATACTAATAAACATGCATTGCCCATGGGTTGCATTTCTTTTTGAACACATACAATGCTAGTAGTAGTAATAGTAAATAGTGTATATAATAAAGTGTTGTATTTAAAAAATAAATCAGAAAAGTCAACAACTGCAGAAATATAGTCAAACAATAAAAGATAACTAGTACATACCTGATAAATCTATAAATGATGGAGTGAATGGATTAGCAACATAGTCTCCTTTAAGTGTCATTTTGTTCATGGGTGTTCCTCTCATATTGTGGTTGAGTTTGAGTGTCTCTGGACTATCATTAATGAGTTCTGTTCCATCACTAGTCTGCTTATTTTTAGGAACTCTTGGTGTTTGTGGATCACAGTTCACTAAGTTATGAGGAACCTTGGCTGGCAAGTCTCTGGAATGTATAGGAAGGTTACTGTGGGAATGTCCTACTGGTGGCAAATCATGGAAAGATGTTGACAGTGATAAGAAAGATTGATTAGCACCTTCATCCAATCCTGATGTGCTTGCATTTACTGAAGAATGAGCAAATGATTCACAATTGATCTGATTTCTTTCTAACTGATTTTGCAAGTATTTCTGGGCATCAATCTGAGATGGCAATTTTGATGGTAGAGGATATGTGATAATCTTTTTCTTTGAAAGCAAGGTGCGCCTAATGTTAGTTTCCTGCCCCACCTTGTTTGAAGACTTCACAATTTTAGGGTCAAGACATATATTTTCTTTTAGAGGTTGTAGAGATGGCCAAGGCTGTGAAGGGTCTGGAAGTTCTTCAGTTGAAGTAGAAATAACATCTTCAGTACTGTGGAACATGTTGATTGATTTCTGGAGTGAAGGCCAACTATTTTTCATGTTCATGGATTTGTCAGTCACACATGTGTTAATTGTATTAGCCTTTATTTTACATGCAGGTGATGAATGCAATGATCTGCGCCGTGGCTTGATCTTGATTTTATCAAATGGTTTACTGCTTTTTACATTATCTGCTGGCTGGGGCAACAAATTAGGCTTGGAAATATTTGTGCAGCTAATAGTTGCCATATTATCTAGTGAGTTTCTCATGTTCTGTTTGGGAGACAGGGGATCTGGAAAGGACCAAAAAACATTAGCAGTATGCAACTCATCTTTTTGCTGCATTCTGCAATCTTGCTTTTGGTCACATGACTTGGATCTGATGAAATTGTTGTCACTGGTTTTCTTTTGTGTGGCTTCTCTGTCAGCAGAAGCAAAGTCCCTATGTGTGAAAACCTTAACAAAGAAACAAGATCTTTGTATGATTGATATCCAAACAGATACTTTTAAAGTCATATAATTTTGAAATATCTTTATTGAAAAGGTACTTTTCTTTTTATGATGACTAGATATTATATACTCTAATACTGCATCAAGTTGTTAATTTAATAATATTCAGAACCTGAATATATAAATCAGTTTGAGTCTTATTATTACTGATTACTAAATAATTTCTAGAATACTTTTTTAGTTTTTACTACTACAGTATATATTTCTACTACTACTACTACTACTCACATTAAATACTACTACTCACTTTTAAAGTTTCTATGTAAACTATCTGTATACACTTTACACTTTATATAGTAAAACAAAATCATGACGAAAGACTTTAATTTAACACATTTGCATCTTTCCGATCAACCAATAAACACGCACACACAAATATGCATAAATATGTTCTGAATATAAATTTATAATACATGTATTAAGAAAACAAAACGATGAAAATGTATTTTTGCAGCTTGCAGTAAAATAAAAAAAAGGAAAAGAAAAGAAAAGATTGTATCCAAAAACTTATTGGAGAGTTTTAATGGTCCCTTTCGGAAATTTAAATCAAAGAAATTGCTTGTTCATTTGATAAAATAAGTTTTTCTTTACCTGTGGTTCTCTGATATCATTGAAGGCATTAATCTGAGAAAATAAACGATCAAGCCAGGAAGGTATGTCCATTGAGGCTGCAGGCTGAATATGATAGGAAGAATTTGGGATAATATTTTCTTATTCACCATCTATCTCTGAAAACAAATGCACGGTCGCTTATATTTTAATTTTATAAACTGAAATAATATGTTAATAGTAAAGCAGACGACAAGAACTTAATCTCGCGCCTGAAATTGAGAATGTAATATAAAACAGTAAAGAAATGTTGTGTTTAAAGATTGGTTTTGTATGTAATAACTTCAATAAATAAAACCCTTTATAAAGAGTTTTTACTTCCAAATAATTAATTATTTATAAGCTACAACATTGTTCTAAAACGTTTTAAAATAATACAACCGACAATCAATTTTATTCCGATTTGGACTAATTCTAAAACAGATACGTCATCATTGGCGCGATTTTTACATGTTATTGACTAGGTGATGGCCCCAATCAGTATAAAGTATGTCGTCTCCTTTTCATCGCAGGTCTGTATTTTATTATTACTGGCATCGAAGTTCGAACGTTATTTATACTGAATTGCATATAAGAGATCTATAAAGTAAATTCTGTCTAGCAATGTCTACAGATGAGCGAGTAACTAACAACTTTCCTTCGCTCTCATTCATTAAAATAAATCAAAAACAAATAAATCTCAGTAGATTCATAACACAATTTCCGTATATTTCACATTTTAATTTAGTTAATTTTAAAGAAACATTGGACAGGTAATAATAGAAAGTATATTTGCTCGTGGTATAGAACAAACAGGGGTGCACAGATTCAAAGATTGCATGACAGTCTTGGCGGCACATTCAGAAGTTAGATATATCCTTATTTTCTACACCTTGTACTGATGTAGGCCTATGTTTCTTTCTTTCACACTGCTGCAATAAAAGCGAATGCTGCATTTAAATGATATTTAATAATATGTTTTGCTGTTAATTATGTTTTATTGTTGTTTAATTCGAGTGCTGATGCACTTAATTTTTGCCTTTCAGTTTCACTACATGTTGCATTTTAAAATTCACAGTTAAATAAACAAAATAGAATGATACTTGATAGAGGTGGGGGCGTTTGGGGAGGAGGTTTATACTAGTTAGAAAAAATGGTCATTCTTACAATTTCAAATTTTGTGTATTAAAATAAATTATCGTAAGATAATTAATTAATTAATTCAGAAAGATGTAGTTTCATAAACATGATAAAACATTGTTTACTAATGGGCAAGAATTCTTTTAAATATTTTTTCACTCATTGCAACAAATTACTTGTACATTTTCAAACACTTGAATTATTACTTGAAACAGTATTTAAAACTATTTTGTACAAGTTAAATATTATAATTGCTGTACAAAAAAAATCTTATCACTACCAAAGTACCATTGTTTTTTTTTGGCTCCCAGGCTGTGTGAGCTCCAATATGATCACAGAGAAAACCTTGCTAATTCAGACCCTGCTAACCTAGATAATAGTTACATAATGTGGACAGTGAGCTGCTTTGGATCAACTGCATGTTTCTACTAGTTTCTTTTTTTCTCTTTGATCAAGTTAGTTGTTTGCTGATATTCGTTCTTTGCATGTTGCTTTTGATTATATGACCTTAAATAATTCATTTTCATACCTGTACTAAGTATTAAAAGCATCAATATTGCCTTCTAAGAGTCATCTCACTAATCCAGATTTTTGTCTAATCCAGATCCCCTTCCCCTATATAGTCTGGATTAAAGAAGTCTCATTGTATATAAAGTTTTACTCCCCCCCCCCCCCCAAAAAAAAAAATGTGCATAACAAACACATGAGAATGTGTATGAAATTGTATTGATTTAAACAATAATTACTTATTCCATTTTCAATTTCAAGTAATATATTGGTATTTAAAATGAGGTTGAATGTAATGAAAAAAAACTGTTTGCAGTCTAAACAGTGAAGTCAACCACACCCACATGAGATCAGTTAGCCTAACTTGGAGAAATTATCAGGAATAAAATGGGTAGATACTTAAAAATTAAAGGCAGAATATGTACATTTAAGAGAATTATAATCTTTGAGTGGGTTGGGGGGGTGGTTGTTTTTTGGGAGGAGTTGGTGGTGGTGGCAATGTGAAGATGAGATAATAGATAGATAATGTTACACCTCAAAAATCATTTTTCATTTTAACCAGAAATCAGCCATCAATAATTAAAATTAGCAATCAAAATTATACATTGGAAAAAAACAACCACTGAACCAGAGAAAAGTACAACTTTTGAAAAATAAATTAATTCATATAAAATGTCTTTTGTCCATGTCATTTCTATTTTATAATTGCTTGTGCATAATGAATATAATTTTTATATTTTAATACTTGCATTCTATGTGAATAACTTAACCACTGAAGTGGAAGAAATATTACTAAATTTTGAAATAAGTGACACAAGATCATATTGATTGGCACTTGTTTTAGCTTGAAAATATTCATGATAACTGATACATTCTCTAACCTTTTGGTATCCAAGGTCACTTAAGCACCTATCTTTGCTCCACTGTTGGCAGTAGTTGTTAAATTGTGATTGTCATACTGTTGAACCATTTTTCACAATTGACTTCATTGAGCTTTGTGCTGTTGCTTATCTGCATTACTGAGAAAAAGTATTTACATTTAAATTATATGATTTTAATAAATATTGATTTAGTCTTGCTATTACAGGACAACAGATATCCAGTGGCTGGTCTCTTGAGTAAAGATGCTAAGAAATGGTTGAGTGATCCTCATGACAAATCTGGTCAAGTGGAAGTTGTGTTGCAGCTAGAAAAAGCTTGCTGCTTGGACTTTATAGATCTTGGTAATATTAATTAATATTACTTAATCTCTTTAGGATTTGGTGTGTATTTTTGTTGGGCCTATATAAGATCTTGGTAAGTGTGCTTATTAATATTACTTAATCTCTTTAGGATTTGGTGTGTATTTTTGTTGGGCCTATATAAGATCTTGGTAAGTGTGCTTATTAATATTACTTAATCTCTTTATATATATATATATATATCTGCTTCATCATAATGCTAGCTGCTGGGCCTGTATAAATCTTGCTTCATTATATTTATAATGTGTTTTGCTGGGCCTCTATAGATACTGCTGCAAGTTTATGGTGCTTGTTACTGGACCTCTATAGATCATGCATGATTAAGACACTTGCTTAGTCCTAATGCAGAACAAACTAATGCCTCATAAACAAATAAATAATATGTTATTGTAGTTTGAATCATAAACAGATGTGCTTTATTATAGTTTAACAGTATATATATATAACAGCTGATCTTCATTATTATTTCTTTTGAGTGATGTAGAAAGTTGAGGTTGTAGTCTTCAGCATTTTGCTTCTTTTTTGGGTGTGTGTGTGTGTGTGTTAAATTATACTTTTTGCTTGCATCAGCACCTTCAAGTAGCAGCAGTTTTGGAAATTGTGATCTGTATTGGAAGTTATTGGCCTATATTGGAAGTTAATGACTCACATTTTCTCTTTCAATCTCTTTCGTCCACCATTTTATATGTCTGATGCCAGTCATCTCATTTTCTAAAGATTTACAAATTCTTCTCTGAGTATTGATGATGATGATGATAAACACTTCTGATACTTCCATAAGTTATATAATATATATTGGTCAAAATGATGTTAGACTTTGAGTCTCAAAGATGAAATGTGCAATGCCGATCAGTAACCAGATATCAGTTATGTAATATAAAACTAGGAACCACATAATTGCAAATTAGAAATTTGAATTGCACATCGATTGTGAGACAGATTGTTTGTATTTGTTATACAGTAATACACATTATATTTTTTAAAGGTGGTCCTTCACTTGTTTCATTCTAAATCTGATGTTTGTGACAATCTCATCTCCTTTAAGTTAACTTGCAGTTTGCCCTGTCTTCAGGAGTTATTTGGGCTGCAAGCACAGAAATCCGTGTTGGCAGGTCTGATTGGCCACAGAGTCAAAGTTTGGTCACTCTTGTTCCCACACAAATGTTGATGACACCTCTTGACTCTCGCCTTGGCCGAGCCACTTCTCGTACATGCATGTTTTCTCGAGGTGAATGAGACTTTAATTCCAGTTTTATTTAAATATTTATAGTAATGTAAATGTTTGAAATTGTGTATATAATTTTCATTTCTCAATGATTAATTTAAGATTTTTCATATCAGAGATAAATGCATAAATATATAATGTTTGTGTTAGTGTTTTCTACATTGACATTTAAATAACAGTGACATAAGGTTTCTAACATAAAATTGTTTGCAGCCCATTTTAATGCATTAGCAGCTGATGAAATCTGGGACAGGGTATACGTGGTATGCCGTCAGCCATGGCGTAAAGACGTCCAGATTGGTCTTTCATTTATTCGTATTCGAAGTTCTGATGCCATCAACTCTACAACTATTACCAATGCTAGAGATTTCAACAGCTCCACTCCTGGCAAAAAGACACCAAATGTGAATGACATACAGAGACACTTCTTTGGGGATGTGATCAACAGGTATATTGTTTTTAATAAATTTCTAGAAAACTATATTACAAACACTACCTCTCTAAACTTCATACTTTACTAGAACTACATGGTTCTTGGATTGACTTAATAAACTTTAAAGTCCTTAATAACTATATTTCTTTTTAAGGCCTAGTCCAAAAAAAAAAATCATTTATATAATGCTATATCTCTTAGAAAACTATATTTTTTTATGGGTGCCAACTATTGAAAGTTAATTTTATAGAAGTGAAATAATTTTTTGGTGAATAACATTGATCATTAGAGTAAAATTTTAACCTCTATCTGTGAACATGCCTACTTGATGACTTGGAGATCTGTCTCCACTTTGTTTGGTTTTTATACAATAAGTTGTATAGAGAAGTATTTCATTTCAACTAATAAATTGTCTCCTTGATTTGTGACTTTGAAAATTTGAAATGAGTTAAAATATTTATTTTGGTACAAAATTGGTCATTTTAAAGATTTAAACATAATCAGATTTGAAAGTTGAATTTTAAGTTGTTTTGTTGATTTTCTAGATTACAGTAATTATTGTAATCCTATTTCATTGAATCATGTCATAATTGTTTCTTCCATAAACTATACTCTAAACCGAACTAAAATCAGAGGTACAAACTACATACAGAAGTTGAAGATTATTAAAATTAAGATATTTTAGTAGTCATCATTTGCAGAGAAAACAAACCTTTAATTGCATTGTCTTTCTTTTCTAAGCAAAAGAAATTATATATGTATTAAATTATATTAAATTGAATTTCATAAATTAATTATCAGCTTGCACTGGTCAAATTAATAATTTAAATATCTTTAAATAGGATTAGCCAAAACCAGTTGTAAAAGGTTTTTAATGACAAAATAATCTTTTGCAGAGAAAATATGGGACTTAACCATAGTTTCTCTTCCCTCCTTATTTTTAGCCATTTACTAATAACCTTTGTCATAAGTATTTAAATTTTTCTTTCCAGAGAAAAGCCTGAGGATGAGTCTCTTAAGTTACGATTGCAGAAGCTTGTTGCCAGTGGTGAAGGAAATTTTGACAACAAAGGTGCATTGTCACGTATTGCTCACATGGTCCTGGCTGCTAATCAGAGCACCATGCCTGCACTCTCTGAACCAAAGCTTCACAGCAAAGACTCTGCCCTGTATTCTAATGTGGCACAACGAAATACACTATCTGTAAGTGCGCAATTTTTGTGTATTTTCTTAGCATGTTATATTTTAATTTATTTTTTTTAATTTAAGAAACATACTCTATTCTTAATTAGTAGTTATTAATAATAGTTAATAGTTTCATCCATTGATTCAGTTGTGACCTGTTTAGTTTTCTCCGTAAAGTAGACCTTAAATGCAAATGCACCCAGACCCCACAAGAGCTCCCTAAAATAGAATGGCATAAGTATTTCTTAAAACTCTGCTTGGGCACAAGCTGCTACATGCATATCTTTGTCCAAACTTCGCTTAACCATTCCAGATGAAAATACTTTTTTCTTTTTTTGCTTTGTTCTGTTTCCTTTTAAATTGGGATAAAAACCTTGAGCAGGTAGGATTTTCTCCCACCACCACCATTTATGAAACGGTAAACTTTTCTTGCAAGCCCCCACGCCATTATTATATACTAGCTACCCATTTTAGCACAGTCTGCATGATAAAGATTTGCTTTTGATATCTCCATCAGTTTTGTCTCTGTGGTTTGAGTTTAAACACATTATTCATGTTCACAACTTAACATTTATTTTATAAAGCCCTGTGAACACAACTCAGCATAACTGTTGTTGATTCATTTCAAGACCCGCACAATTTCAATAAAATCCAAAAGTCCAAAGACTATTGCAATTAATCAGATCTCTACTTTTCTCTCAGATGCAACAGCAGATTCAGGAATTTTTGTCTACACTTCAGCCGCATGAACTTGATCTTGACAAAGTTAAAATATCAGGTAATGTCACTTGTGCACTATGCTTGTTTAACCTGAAATTTTGCATGATTGTTTTATAATTAACTGTTATGCTGGTATCACTGTGGACTTTTGTGCATTTGCTTAAACAGTAAGAATGATGTGCAAATGAGGATCAAATCAAAACATCATAACTGTAGTACTTATTTGTTTGGCTAAACATCTTGGGGAGGAAATAGATGTGCAGTTTTTAATCTATATAATATAGTTTATTCATTGCACATTGTTTAATATAATTGTTCGAATCTGGAGATGGTTCTGAAGACAATAACAATATATTGTGACTCCTTTTACAAAAGAGTTGTGATTAAAACTGAGGTAAGATTTGACAAAAATCTTCATTTAATTTTCTTTTTCTTCAACTTTCTTCCCTGATTTAACACTTTGAAGATCAGTGAATGAATTTTCATCTTTTCAGATCTTCGACACAAGTTTGAAAAAATTAAATGGCGTAAGCTGACTCGAGAGGAAAAACAAACTTTCTATTCATGCTGCACTGATGTCTTGGGAAGAATTTATGACAGCTCAACTGCATCTACACTCAAAAAGGGCAATTTTCATCCCCCGGGTGCAAACATTGCTTCCTCACCATCAGAGTTGTCTAGAGTAAGTCCCAGCTGCAGTTTTACAGCAGAAGGAACCACAATTTCTCCGCTTCTATCCAGAGTGATGCTATCAGGCAGATCTTTGGTGAACCATGGAGTTCCCAAAACAACTGTGCCATCAGGACAAACAAACTCAAGAAAATTTGGAGCTGAATCAGCAAATAATACTGATTTTCTGTCACCGCATACAGATGATTTTACTCACATCTTTAATAACCAGAACTCTCTGCCCTCAGTTGGAAAAAAAACTGTCAAACGAAAACTCGAGATTGCTGACACGATACCTTGGAATGGTAGGACTGTTGCTGATGATAGAAAACGTCTGCAAGGAAGAGTGTCAGTTCCTGAAATGAACCGGACAGCAAGCGTTAACTTAGAAGCAAAACAGTCAGGTATGAGAATCATCAGTTCAGTACCCCAAGGAAAGTCCTCTGACACCCCACAGTATCTAAAAACAGTGGAAGGACTTATTGATTCCAAGCAGATTGGAAAGGAAGCTTTGGACACTGGTCAGAAATATGAACCATGGCTAACAACCAGGAGAGATGGAGGGTGTAAATCTCGAGCAAATTGTGGGGCTAAAACACATAAGTCTTTAGCTGCTCGATCTTTGTCAGGTAGAGTTGGTGCATCAGTGCAAAGCCAATTGAGGGAATTTGAAGATGTGTCAATGTTTGGAATTCAGACAATGGCATCTATGCCATGCATTGGAACAAGAGGCAGGAGGCAACGACAGCAGAGGGTTGGTGGTAAAAAAGGGTGAGAAAAAATTCTGTGGAAGTATTCATAAAAGATTTACTCTAGGTAAAAGTAGTTGATTAATAAATGTATATTCAGATACTAATTAAAGAAAATTAATTCTAAACAGCAATGTTTATAAATAAAATGTAGAATGAGCTGTTACATAAATAAAAAGGTTAGAACTGTGTAAAGCATTAGTAAAAGAAAATAAACACTAAGTAAATATGTTTTTGAAAGAAAAATCTGTAATAGAGTAAAGAAAGTTAGCACTTTGTAAAGTGGCCTGTGAATAGTTTGTTTTATTGCTGGCAAACCAGTTATTTTAGTGCTGAGATGGCTTAAGAAAAGAGCAGAAGAAAAATTTAGCATGTGAGCCATGATTTAGCCTGAGGCCAGCAAGGTCCACATTCCCCCATTTATTTTTTTTTTCTTCTCTGTCTGGTTGTCTTAGGAGGAGCACTGACAGTTAAAAATCTGATAGTTACTGCATCCAATAGTGTTAGTGTTGTTGAATCTTAGTTATATTGTCCATTAGTGCTATTTACTGCATCCTTTAGTGTTAGTTACTGTGTCTGTTAGTGTTAGTTATTGTGTCTTTTAGTGTTATTGTGTCCATTAATGTTAGTTATTGTGACTGTCAGCATTAGTTACTGTATACATTTGTGTTAGTTACTGTGTATGTTAATATTAGTTACTGTGTCTTGTTAGTGTTACTTTCTGTGTATTGTGAGAAACGCTTTTTACTGACAGACTTGTTTATGCATAGTGCATTCGTTAATGTAGAAGACTGACAGAATTAATCTGGAGTGCAGATGGAATTTTATTTTCCATTAATAGTGGCTTTACAATGAAAACATAAACTGGATTGGTTAATCAAGCAACACTTATTTTAAGATTATTTTGCTCATGAACATAAAATGTATTCACAGATTAGACTAGTGTTTCCCAAAGTGTGCACCATATGCTAATATAAACGCAAATGGTAGGTGATATCTGACTTTGTGCACTCTGGAAAAAATCCTGATATAATAAGGATGCTGTATACGGAGAAAATTTGGGAACCACTGTCTTAGACAGATGGAATGACATTTTCATTATGGCCAGGAGTGATGGTTAGAAGTATTGTACTAGTCTAATTTAATAAAGCTGCTTGTATTTTGCACGGTTTTTGATAATTCATGTAAAATTTCTTGTTAATTCAAACAATTCCTCTGATCCAGATCAGTTTGAATTGATCAGATTTCACTTTGTACATTTTTTTAAAATAATTTTATTTGGCACTTTGACTGTGTGTTAAAAATTGTTAAATGTTTGATTGTTTTTTAGGCAGAGTATAATTGTATCAACATTACACATGATAGCTTTTGTCTTTAAACAAGAATAATTCATATTAATTATTATTCTATCCCCATTTTTTTAAAATTTTAAACCATTTACTTGAGTAAGAAAATTCATTCATGTTTTACACTGCATCCAAGCACATTCTTTTTTCTAATGCATTTTGACAGACACATTTTTTGTTTTCAGCGCCCAAGCAACAGTTGGTCCAAATCCTATACAGTATTCGGGTCAACACTGTAGTCCTCCCGCATCGGACAGTTATGACCTAAGTGGTGAATTGCTCATTGATGAATCAGCTGTGTTTGTGGAGTGCCCACTGTGTTGTGATCGGTTTCCTAGTGATACTATCACTGTGCATGCAGCTTTGTGTTGCACTTGATTTCAGAACCAACAGCTTCTTTTAAGTGTCATATTTCTAAAAATAATTAATTACTGTTTTAGCGATATCTCAATACAGTAAACCTTGATGGTAAAACATGATGAAATTTTGTTACTGTTATTAGTAATTTTTATTACTAAATTTGAAACTTAATTTACAGACCAGTTTATCTTACTGGCAAAATCAGATACATATGGGTTTAACTTATTACACATCCTTGCTTATATAAAACATGAAAATTGCTTCTTTTCTTACTATATTGAACCTAACAAAACAATATTTATATGAAATAAAGATCAATTTTGATTTTATCAGTTTTGTTCAAAGTGATATTGTGGTTCTTTTACAAGTAAGATTTTTAATTTTTTGTGTATAGTGTGTTTTTCTTTGTTTTTCTTTCTTTGTTTTTTTTTTTTTTTTTTTGGGGGGGGGGGTACGACAATATCTCTTTTCTTCATTGTGTAAGCTATTTACTTATGTCTTAAGAAGTACTTTTTCATTAGAGCCATCAGCTGCTACAGAATAAGCTGACATTAAATTGTATGTATTAAATTAAGATTTATAAGATTAAAAGTCAACCCAACGGAATTTACAGGACAGGACCAAGAAATAACAAAAAAAATGAAGAGCTGGGTACATAAGCCTAACGAACGCCAGTATCGGTCAAGCAACATCAATATGGAATCTTTACATTATCACTTCACTATCTTTATTATTCCGGTCTTTACCTTATCACTACAGTGTCTCCAATACTCCAAATGTATCTTTACACCATCACTTTCAACTTTACTCTCTCCAAATACTCCAGTTGTACCTTTACACTATCACTATTAACTTTACTGTCTCCAATGCTCCAATCTTTATGTCGTCACCCAACTTTACCGTATCCAATACTCTTATCTTTACCACATCATTCTTAACTTTATTATCTCTGATTCTCTACACCCTCTTAACTTTGCTGTCTCCAATATTCCAATCTATACCTTTTCATCACCCTCAAAACTAGCGTGCCAGGTGCCAGGCTGCAGCATCAGCAGATGCTGGGAGCAGCTATCATCAAAACAAAAGTCTGTTAATTATGTGCGGACACACTCTGATGCAGCCCTGGTTAGAGGTCTACTCTTGGGTCTGAAATGAAGGCAATTCTGTCGTGTAACAATTTTAAAAAGAAACTTCTGACCATTGACAACGATGGAGTAAGATCAAAAAAATACTTTAACTTTCAAAAGATTATTTTGAAGTGCCAGTAAGAAGTAAACCTATGTGGGAAAAAAGGCTGTAATTTCTTGAGAAAGCCTGAGCCCAAATAGAAAAAGAAATGCTTGTAAAGAGGTTTGACAAATTAAATAAAATTTATAATTTTCAAAATAAATTTTATTGGTTGTTGATCATGCATTTAAAATGGATGAGATGCAACGTCACTGCCAAGTTAGTTATCGAACTTTTCAGATGTTTGCAGCATTGTTGGACTCTGGAACACATGCTTGGCTGGGAGTCTTGCCACATCCTAAACACAAAAGTGAATAAAATTATGGAAAGATATTAAACAGACATCAAATTCAAACACAGACAAAATGATGAAAAATCAAATACAAAGTCAAATAAGCACACGTAATTAATAAAATATTAAATTCACCCACCAACGGAGGGTGTGCGACCTTTTTCACCCTCTTCCACTAGCCCTCCCGCCTTATACCTCGTTTGGGGTCCTACGGGGCACTCCAGATCAGAACGTCTGATGACGAAATGATCATTGCAAGCTCTAGTGGTGACGTAACACTGCTATCGACACCCCTCCCCCCAAATATTGTATCACATGCACACAAACATATCAATCAAATGTATACACAAATAATCAAGTATAAAATGAAATACACGCTCAAAAATATCAAATCAAATGCATACATAACTGTCATCTCAAATGCAGACACAAATAAATGGGGCGAATTATGTAACATTTTCTTTAGAATCTGAGAGATTTATGACAAGTCAAAATATCAAATTAAATTTACATCGCATGCACTCTCACTTTCTGAGTAAAATTGTTTTTACAACCTATAAAACATTGTTCTTGTGAGAGTAATGATGAGTACGCTCTCTCACCCCAGAAGCCGCAATAGACTTTTCATGTGCACGATATTCTCAGTCTTGGCCTACCTCTGGGGGAGCCTCGCAGTGCGTCTGTGGTGGAGGGCTAGCGGAAGGGGATGAAACAGGTCGCACCTAGTTTGGCGCACACCCTCAACCGCCCTCCGTCGGTGGGCATGCGGGGGGGGGGGGCTTCTGAGAGTAAGCGATGTTTATGTTTGTATATTTGTTTTCTGACTATTTGATAGGTGTGGGACACGCTTAAGAATCTATCGGAGACGCATATATTACTTAAACTGTTAAAGACAATCTTAGATCTAAGATATGCCCATAGGCACTCTCGGTGCAAGGTGTGCTAAGGGATGCAGTTGTAGGTATATGATGTGCTAAGAGACAGTCTTGTGTAAGAAGTGTTAAGGGAGACAATCGTAGGGACAACGTAAGCATAAGAATGCAACTTTGGGTTCTTGACATATACACGAACACAATTATTCGAGGGGGGCTGGCAGCGAGCGGAGTCTATTTTTTTACTTTCAGTAATTGAAGCTCTGCAAAAAAAAACAAAACAAAAAAAACGAGCGGAGTCTATATTTGCAAAAGGGCCCCCCAAATATCCTTGCAACGCCACTGCTTACGAATACAATTTTGGGTATAGGGTATACATATGAATACAGCGATCATGGTATGTATATGAACACTACCTTGATAACACATAAGATACGTGTATATATATATGTGTGTATATGAGCACAATCTTGGGTATAACGAATACATATGAAAAGAACTCTTTGGTGAAAGGCACAATACTCACCATGTTGATGGTGAGCGATGAGATCTTCATGGTTTGAATCCATATGGATGATGTACTGGTGGTTTATATCCATATGGATGATGTACTGGTGGTTTATATCCATATGGATGATGTACTGGTGGTTTATATCCATATGGATGTCCATATGGTTGATAATGTCCCATAAGTTTATATCCTGATGGAAGAAATCCATATGGTTGTGGTTTATATCCTGTTTTAGGATGTCCGTATGGCTTACGCTCCTCTGACTCGTGTCCTGTTTTAGGATATCCATAGGGCTTACGTTCCCCCGATTCATGTCCTGTTTTAGGATATCCATAGGGCTTACGTTCCCCCGATTCATGTCCTGTTTTAGGATGTCCGTATGGCTTATGTTCCTTTGAATCGTATCCTGTTTTAGGATATCCGTAAGGCTTACGTTCCTCTGATTCGTGTCCTATTTTAGGATGTCCATATGGCTTATGTTCCCCTGATTCGTGTCCTGTTTTAGGATATCCATAGGGCTTACGTTCCCCCGATTCATGTCCTGTTTTAGGATATCCATAGGGCTTACGTTCCCCCGATTCATGTCCTGTTTTAGGATGTCCATATGGCTTATGTTCCTTTGAATCGTGTCCTATTTTAGGATGTCCATATGGCTTATATTCCCCTGATTCGTATCCTGTTTTAGGATGTCCATATGGCTTATATTCCCCTGATTCGTATCCTGTTTTAGGATGTCCGTATGGCTTATATTCCTTTGAATCGTGTCCTGTTTTAGGATGTCCGTATGGCTTATATTCCTTTGAATCGTGTCCTGTTTTAGGATGTCCGTATGGCTTACGTTCCCCTGATTCATGTCCTGTTTTAGGATGTCCGTATGGCTTATGTTCCTTTGAATCGTGTCCTGTTTTAGGATGTCCGTATGGCTTACGTTCCTCTGATTCGTGTCCTATTTTAGGATGTCCATATGGCTTATGTTCCCCTGATTCGTATCCTGTTTTAGGATGTCCATATGGCTTATATTCCCCTGATTCGTATCCTGTTTTAGGATGTCCGTATGGCTTATATTCCTTTGAATCGTGTCCTGTTTTAGGATGTCCGTATGGCTTACCCTCCTGTGATTCTTGTCTTATTTTAGGATATCCGTAGGGCTTACCCTCCTGTGATTCGTGTCCTGTTTTAGGATATCCGTATGGTGGTGGTTTATACTCGGAAGGAGGATGTCCTGGTGGCTTGTATACGGACTCCAACCGGTATCTAGGATTTTCTGAGGGTGGTATGAAATTACCTGCTGTGTACACCATCACAGCAATGAACGTAGCGAACAACAAATACAACTCCATTTTCTCTCTGTAATAACAGGAAAAGAAAATGCGCCAATAGAGATGTCATTTCAAATAGTTTTAACAGCACAAATTTTACTTGTAACAGCATCTTAAAGTCGTTTTCTCTCATAATGCGTTTCTTTTGTGTACTGCATATTTTATTCCGTAACCGATTTTTAATTTGATTGTTCCTTCTTTCTTTCTTTCTTTCTTTCTTCATTTCTTTCTACATTTTTTCTTTCTTTCTTTCTACATTTTTTCTTTCTTTCTTTCTTTCTTTCTTTCTAAATTTCTTTCTTTGGCCTCGTGTTTTAATTTATCGTGTAGAGGTAAGTGTGTGAAGTATAATAATTGACTTAACAAAGTTTGACTGTATTATATCTAACTATTCAACTATGTATTTTTCTTGGCTTGTGTCATGTATTTTTGTGCTTTAAAATATTTTGTATTTTATTTCTTCTATGTATAAATTTGAATGTATTGTTTGTTTGTGTGTGTTTTTAAAAATGTATTTTTCTCTAGCTTGTATGATGTGTTTTTGTACTTAAAAATATTTTGTATTTTACTTCTTCTATGTTTACACTTGAATTTATAGTTTGAACGTTGTTTGTTTGTTGTTGTTTTTTTTTGTGAGTATTTTTCTCTGACTTGTATAATGTATTTTTGTACATTAAAATATTTTGTATTTTATTTCTCCGATGTATAAACTTTGAATTTATTGTGTAAACATGTCTTCAGATCTGAGTACAGGATGGTCCAGAAGTAGCACTACAGTACTGATCGGATTATGGCATTTTATTTTTATTTATTTATTATTTCTTATACTTTATAGGTATTTATAACTATTAACAATATAATGAAGTAACAAGACATTTATTTATATAACCATTAATAATTTCATGAAATGTTAGTGACAAGACTATATGTGGGACTACAAACATGAAGGACTAGAAAGAAATTAAAAGTGAAAAACAATACTTTGGGCCTGCTCTGTATTTCTCTCTCACTATACGATGCATTTTTTAACTTTGAAATATTATAATTCTCCTACGTATTGTTTCAATATGTTCGGGTCGATAAACGTCGAGTTTAAATGAATAAAATTATTATTATTATTTAAGATGGTGAGTTTTAAATTGTTCACAAACCTAAAAGGAGAATTTTTCTATTATTCTGAAGCCATGCTGATTTGTTTCGTTTTTTTAAATATAAAAATTCTGTTCCGAGTTTTGTTAATCAAGATCTACTAGTTCCTCGTCAAAAAAAAAAAAAAAGAATGTCTATCTTGTGCTTGGATATCCTGGATTTTCTATTCTGGAACAGCTGGGATTTAAATTCCAGAGTCGTCATTATGAATTTACCTGGAATTCCGTTCGTGAGAAGTGCAACAAGACAGGAATTTATACTTCTTGTTAGTTACTCGTGCTCGGTGTGCCCTTGTGTGTCTTTGTGTATCTCTGTGTTCTTGTGTGTCTTTGTGTATCTCTGTGTTCTTGTGTGTCTTTGTGTGTCTCTGTGTTCTTGTGTGTCTTTGTGTATCTCTGTGTTCTTGTGTGTCTTTGTTTGTCTCTGTGTTCTTGTGTGTCTTTGTGTATCTCTGTGTTCTTGTGTGTCTTTGTGTATCTCTGTGTTCTTGTGTGTCTTTGTGTATCTCTGTGTTCTTGTGTGTCTTTGTTTGTCTCTGTGTGTCTTTGTGTGTCTCTATGTGTCCTTGTATGTCTTTGTGTGTTTCTGTGTGTTTTGTGTGTCTCTGTGTGTCCTTGTATGTCTTTGTGTGTCTGTGTGTCCTTGTGTGTCTGTGTCTTTGTGTGTCTGTGTCTTTGTGTGTCTCTGTGTGTCCTTGTATGTCTTTGTGTGTCTGTGTGTCCTTGTGTGTCTGTGTCTTTGTTTGTCTCTGTGTGTCTTTGTGTGTCTCTATGTGTCCTTGTATGTCTTTGTGTGTCTCTGTGTGTTTTGTGTGTCTCTGTGTGTCCTTGTATGTCTTTGTGTCTGTGTGTCCTTGTGTGTCTGTGTCTTTGTGTGTCTCTGTGTGTTTTGTGTGTCTTGTATGTCTTTGTGTGTCTGTGTGTGTTTTGTGTGTCTCTGTGTGTCCTTGTATGTCTTTGTGTGTCTGTGTGTCCTTGTGTGTCTGTGTCTTTGTGTGTCCTTGTGTGTCCTTGTGTGGGAAACCGTACAGTATCGACGATACCAGGTCGTTTTTTTTTTCTTTTCTAAAATGGGATGTTGAATTTATTTTATTCTTACTTGACATTTAACGAAAGGAATCGGTCCCTGAAAGAAACATTTTAAGTATTTAATTTTATAATTGTCATTGATCTGTCTGTGATTACCATTTTAGTCATTGCATGACTGACAATTGGATCTCTAAGTTTGATGGTGTTTTGTGATGACGTGAACAAGACGTAACACATTTTGTTATTTGACCTTTTTAAACTCACGTTCTTGTTTGGATTACAGAACTCTAAAGACGTGGGCATATGATTAACTAAATAAATCTGGGCTTGTGCTTGTTACTGTTTTGTTCCTTTAGATTCAGCTAAGGGTTTACACGTGTAATGGTCGGTATATGATCCATCTGTAAGAGCAGAGTCGATCAAATATTGATCCGGTTACACAGTTATTTGTGAGAAACACAGCGGGCTTGTCTGAGAATCGTCTGATTTTTAACTACCTCTTGAGAATATCTGAGATAAATTAATATTTAATATCTATAATAGACAATCCATTAATCAAGGAAGAACGACCATCAAACATACATGTATGAAAACTCTGAGAGGCATTAATAAAACTAACGTACAGAACTTTCCTCAATGTATAAAAAAGCAAGATTGTATTAAACACAAAATATACATGTGTATGAAAACTCCGAGAGGCATTAATAAAACTAACGTACAGAACTTTCTTCAATGTATAAAAGCAAGATTGTTTTAAACACAAAATATACATGTGTAATGAAAACTCTGAGAGGCATTAATCAAACTAACGTACAGAATTGTAACATCCACACAATACTTGATTTCTTAAGGTCCGGTACTGTAACGCACTAGACATAACGTTTCATGCATTTCTTACCGTTGAGGTTTGTGCTGCCGAAGACGATTCTTGAACTGCTCAGGTGTTCCGGTGAAAGCTGGAATAAAGGTGAGAAAGGCGAAATGACCAACTGTAGACTCCTTGCTGTTGGAGGTTTATATACATTGTAACAAACTTCTCGCGTAACCCAAACACCCTATCTTCGTCTAGATCAAAATGTCCATAAAAGTTCGTTTACTCTCGTACAGTATTATAAAGTTTATGGTTACAAAACTATTAATATTTCCTCCCTTCCAGTCCATTAGTATGCACAACAGAACTAAAAATAAAACTAAAGAAATTTAACATCAATCCGCAAGTTATCTACACTTTTAGGGTTATTGGCCTGATAAGACTTTCAACTTGACATAAAATATACTTTCTGTGTTTGCTTATAAGTAGAAATGAAATTGCATGCAGCATGCGCACACACGCACACACAGACACATCTATCTCTATCTTGCTGTCTCTCTCTCTCTCTCTCTCTCTCTCTATCTGACTTAAAATTTGTATGTTTCAGTTGTTTATTAAAAGTTTCTTGTGTAAATAAAATCAACGTAGTTAGAATGTGAATGTATATGGCTGCTGGTTAAGGGTTTTTACGTCCGCTTTTGACACGTTGATTTCGCGGATGGACAGCTACACACTGGTGCACCTGTTACCCTAATGACTCATTTGATAACTAAGATTTGATTTTGAAGTTTTCGTGGCAATCTTCGAGGTGAATTAAATATTTTAAAAAGTGAGCTAATTCTTTGTACTCGTCGCCCAGGGGATAAATGCATATAAATTTATAATTTGTGCTTTAAAGGATACTCAAGTATCGATTAGATCTTAGATGGTCATAACTTGCTTTCTCAAATCTAATTGCAAGAGCAAAAGTCGTGATGTAAATAATACTTTTTAAACAAATGATTCATCGTAAATTCAGGTCTCGTTAACTAGATTCAAAGCACTGCAATCAGAAACAAAACTAACAACGCCCCAACCACCCTATTTCAACGCTTCATTTCTTTGTCGGAGGTGGGGGGGTGGGGATGTGGTGAAGAGAAGGAACATTTCAGTTTCTTTGCAGGTCAAACTGCATGATGCCGTTCAAGTATTGTCAATATTATTAATGTATCGAATGCGTTCATTAACATTGGAGGAAAATGAGAAAGCTAGCAGACAACTTCCTTTGTGTGGTCGAAATCTTTACACATCATTTGAATGCGAGTTTAAACTGAGGTGCAGAGTTTTCTATGCGGATTATATATATATATATGGATTTTAATTTGAAGACCCCGACAGACTACAGAAATATTTATGCAGCTTCGAGCAGTGTTATATTCCTATGACGCAACAGTCCTTTTATTCCTATGGCGCAACAGTCCTTTTATTCCTATGGCGCAACAGTCCTTTTATATTCCCATGGTGCAATAGTGCCTTTATTCCTACGACGCAACAGTCTTTTTATATTCCTGTGGATCAATAGTGCTTTTATTCCTATGACACAGCAGTTCTTTTATTCCTATGACGCAACAGTCTTTTTATATTCCTGTGCTGCAATAGTGCTTTTATTCATATGACTCAAAGTTCTGTAGACGATTTCGGATATCATGTAGACTATGAAATACCCCCTTTCTCTCTGTCTCACACACGCTTGCTATCTATCTATCTATCTCAATCCATCCATCTATTCATCCATGTGTATCTATAACAATAACAAAAAATAACTAGGTTAAACAAAGTTTTCAGTCTATCTTTTTAACTTTACTGAAAATGTTACAAAGTATTAAGAGACCCATTGTGTATTTTGTTTTTAAAAAATGGAAGTTCAGTTGTAACATAATATACATAAATTAAATAAAATTTGCATCAGCAATAACAACTACTACTATTACAATTACAACAGCAGTATTTATAACAACTGTTACAATTACAATAGTAACAAAAATAACATCAACCACTAAATAAGTAAAGATGTGTGTCCATATAGAACTAACGTTTCTTAACGATATGAGCATTCATTTAAAAGGGTGTCCTTTAGAGTTTAAATATTCTGAAGTGGACTGGGAGAATATTTATACGAAAACCAAAGTAAACGAAATGAAATCAAGCCAAACCAAAGAAAACCAAGTCTCAAGAAACACACACACAAACCCCACACGTGAATAAAATAAATACAAGATAAAATTATAACCCAGATGACCCCAATAAAATAAATTAATAAAAAGGAAAGAAAACATCAAACAACCAAAAGCACACCTCCATCCATATTTTTTTTTTTTAAATTCAACCCGAAACAACGAAAAAAGAGGTCAAAGTTGCACCTCCATCTCCCCCAACACCTGAGATTTATCTGAACAACAACAAATCACAAGCCAACTTAAGGAATCAAAACAGAAACAATTAAATCCAAAATAAACCCGTACAACTCAACAGAAATAACAACGGAAAAGAACAATAAGAGGCAACAACTCTCGATGACCTTGGGGCCAAAAGTGGCTACGTGTCAAATGCCATGGATGTGAATTCACAACAGGTATTGCAAAAGGGCATTAATCTTGAACACACCTCCTTCCCCACTCTCTCTCTCCCTCAGTAGAGTGACCTGTCTTGAGGCGCAGAAAGTAACATCGATGTCCTTGCCGATAATAGAATTCTTGTAGCTAGCATATCTGTTAATCACTTATATTTATATTGACATCGACTTTATCCAACGAAAAGAAAACGAACTGGTATTTAGCGGGCAATATTTATGGCAGGATTTATTACCCTAGCGTCACAAAGCGATTCGATCATTATCGATGTTTATTCAACCGTTAGTTTTCTCCCTTTTTTTCTTCAAAATAAAGGAGAGCGAAGTACGGAAGAACAATAACCTAAGCAAACTATGCTTGTTTTAAGAACCTCAACATGGAAACAAATTAAAATTGATTAATAATAGCAACATGACATATTATAATTCACGGAATTAATGAACATGTTGCTAGAAGATCTGTAAAATAATGGTGAGCGGGAAAAAAGTCACAGGAAAAAGTCACGGGAAAAAAGTAACAGGGAAAAAAGTCATAGGAAATATAGCCATAAGGAAAAAAGTCACAGGAAGAAAAGTCAAAGGGAAAGAAAGTCATAATGTATGTTATGCTCGCTCAAGATGTGTGTGGTTCAAATGTATTTTATATACTGTATCAATGCATTGTAATTCATACATTTAGTTCTGTTTTAATTAATTTTAATTGTAAGTCTATATGCATGCTTATTATTGAGTGAATAATAGTAAATGGAAGTAAGCGACAGCTCATTAGGATCGTGGTTCGATTCTCGCTCGGGTTTAAATATGTGTGTGTGTGTGTGTGTGTGTGTGTGTGTGTGTGTGTGTGTGTGTGTGTGCGTGCGTGTGTAGTTATGTTGTATGCTTGTGTCCATAAACACGTATATTATAGATTGAATAACAGTAAATGGAAGTAAGTGATTGTGCAGATATTAACTTCTCACCCAGAGGATCGTGGTGTGATTCTCGCTCGGAGTAAAAGATGTTTTTATTTTGTTTGTGAGTGTGTGTGTTTGTGCGTGATTGTAATTTAAAAGAATCTGCCTCTTATCTCTCCGACACAAATCACTGTGTAAATAAGATTTAAACGTGTGACCCAATGCCACAAGTGTATTTCAAAGGAACGCCAAAATAATTGATTCAAAGGAAAGCAAGGCGCATTGCATTGTGTACTAGATTAGTGATAACACTATTCAGACAAAGTATCAATGGGATCAATTACAATAGCCGTTGCAGACCAGCAGCGTTGTATCCTTGATCTATTTTTTAAAAAAATTTTTTTTTATTTATTTTTTTTTTTTTAGAAACTTCAGTCTGACATGCATTGTTCCACAATTCCCAGCCCCAAACTCATGTGAGGAGTTCGGTGAGCAGAAAACAAGCCACGGAGGGGGGGGGGGAGTCACAAGTTTTGCTAGGAAAAAAGTTACAGGGGAAAAGTTACAAGTTTTGCTAAGAAAAATGTCACAAGTTTTGCTAGGAAAAAGTCATGGGAAAAAAAGTCACAAGTTTTGATAGGAAAAAAGTCACAAGTTTTGTTAGAAAAATGTCACAGGAAGAAAAGTCACAGAAAAGAAATCAAGGAAAAAATTAGTACAACTAGTACAACAATGCAATGCGCCTTGCTCTGAATCAAAATTATTTTTAATGGTAGCTATTTTAAAATCTTGTTTTCTAAGTGTGTCGGAGAGATCAGAGGCAGAATCTGTTAAATCTTATGCCCCCACGATAGAGCTTAGTCAGGTTCAAACGTGTTGCCGACCAGGGCATAATTAGAGAGTTTTATGAGTATCACATAAATAAATCAATAGATAAAAAAGTAAAAGTAGTATATTTTAAAAAAATAATTTTGCGTTCTTGTTATATCACGAGAGAAATCACATAATAAACTCAAAGTAGTTTAAATGTTTATTTTAATACATGCAATAATTTTTATTTCACGAGAAAAATCACATAATAAACTCAAAGTAGTTTAAATGTTTATTTTAAAACATGCAATAATTTTTATTTCACGAGAGAAATCACATAATAAACTCAAAGTAGTTTTAAATGTTTATTTTAATACATGCAATAATTTTTATTTCACGAGAGAAATCACATAATAAACTCAAAGTAGTTTAAATGTTTATTTTATTACATGCAATAATTTTGGGAACTAAATGAAACTAAATATACAATAAGACAGCCCATGCAATCATATGGTTATAATATTCAATGCAATATACATTGTAAATATTTTTATACAGTTGTATAGTAGGTGAGTTTTATTAATAAACATTGCATGCCATCGTTCAAATTTATAGTTTATTATATATGCCAACCGTTTTGATCAATTAATACCATATTTAAAATTCAAAATTGCCGACTAGTACAATAGAACAATAGAACGCTATTAATATTAGAACTAATACAGTTTGTTTTTTAATCCCGATTAAAATATAATAATATACGTGTTTATGGACTTCAAACATAATATCATAACTAAGTATGCATAAATCATATAATTAAATGTGTGAATTAAAATATGAATTATGTATGCGATACACAAGTCACACACACACACACACACACACACACACACACACACACACACACACACACACACACACACACACGAACGAGAATCGAACCACGATCCTTATAAGCCGTGGCTTACTTCTATTTACTGTTATTCAGTCTATAAGAAACATGCATATGGATTTACAATTAAAATTAAATGAAACAGAACTAAATGTATGAATTAGAATGCATTTAAACGTTATATAAAATACACGCTAGCAAACACCAAAGACAAACGCGCGCATGCACGCATTCACTAGTAGCGTTTTGGGATTTGAACCACGCACATCTTGAGCGAGCAGTTAACCGTTAACCTCCGTGCCATTTCCTGTTTCTCTTACAGTTGATAAATAGTATAATTCATACACACTGATATTTAGGACTTTATACTTACATATATTGTGACTTTATTTCATATGACTTTATTTCCTGTGACTTTATTTCCTACAATCGAGTAGTTCAGGTGAGTGACCATCTTTTGGGGGACAATGATTTGATAAATAGAGAAAGAAAACAGTGTAGTTCATTTGAACTGTGGACGACCGTACCACTGTGGAACATCAATTCTATATATATGAGTTTTGTAAAAGATACAGAACATTTTAGCCATGGATATTATTGACAGTAATAAGCGCGGTTCAAAACTGTGCTTCAGTGGATTTATGTATACCAAGCATGCATCTCGCAAAACTAAGCAGTGGTGGAAATGTGTACAAAGATCAAGTGGTCATTGTCGAGGCAGTTTGACGATAAACCTTGAGAAAGAAAATCCAGAGTAGGCCAATCTCACAATCATGCTTCAAATGATATTCAAGTTCGTCTTGCCAAAGTGCGCAATGCAATGAAAGACCATGCTGCAAGCAATCAAGACAAACCAGTTCAGATCCATGTTCAAGGTGTTAGCCAATGTGATGATGATGTTCGTGCACTTATACCCTCTGCTGACACCTAAGCGTAACCAACGGCCTACTCTACATGTACCACGTCTACTTCAAGATCTAGGTGAACTTCCAAACGTGTTCACTCATACAGTAGGACCAAATCCTGAACAGTTTCTACTGTACGATAATGGGCCAAACTGTAGCAACAGAATTTTTAGTTTTTGGTTCCAGTCAAAGCGTAAAAATGTTTGCCGATTCAGAAACAGTATTCATGGATGGCAACTTTGCTATGGCTCCGAGTATTTTCAAACAACTTTATGTCATCCGGGTACCTTTTGAGGAGACGTGTATTACTTCTCTGTATGCTCTTCGTCCAAACAAGACCCGAGCCATAATGAAGAATTGTTTCAAGGAATAGTTGACAAGTGTGCAAACTTGAACAATACTATTAACAAGACTTATTAAGAAATGTTTCAAGCAATAGTTGACAAGGGTGCAAACTTGAACTATACTATTAAAGTGCAAACCGTTGTGACTGACTTGAAGATGGTGCTTTACGAGCAATTCTAGCAGTGTTTGGACGCGACATCATCAGCAAAGGTTGTTTTTGTCATCTTACGCAACCCACTTGGTGTAAAGTCCAAGAATTAGGCATAACACAGCAGTACAGTGGTAATGCAGACTTTCGCTTGTTTTGTGGCGTGATTTTGGTCCTTGATAAAGTTGATGAAGGTATGTGATACTTTAAAACTGTCATTCCAAATGATGTACCTGAATCTGAGGAGTTATTAATGTACTTCGATCGCACTTACGTAAGTGACTCCTTTCAACACATTCAGCAGCCTGACGCAATTCAATGCCAGACTTTCTTCGTGGAGTCGGTTGGAACATTCGCCTTAATCGTGAATATTAAAGACGCAAATTGTCAAACGCTAAAATCATACTATCAAACGCATAATAGTAACCATAAATAAATGAAAAAAAAAAAAGCTTTAAACCTTAGAAAATTCTGGTATCTTCATAGCACATAATTATACAGATATAGAAATCTCATTAATCAATCTGGTATTTTTTTTATATAGTTGTGTGCTTTTGATAATACTGTACTAATTTCTTGGCTTTATTTGATGTTTTAAACAAGACAGTCATTGTCGGTTGTGTTTTCTTTACTTATTTTTAAAGTACTTTTCTTGCGTAATACCTACCATTGTTAGAAGAAAATGTTCTTTAAAAAATCACCTAACATACATTACCAACAAATGTTTAATGTGATGTGACTGCATGATTTAATTGATGACTTTTTTTTTAGTTTCATTTTATGTCAATACGTCAGTTTCTTTTCACTTCTGGAAATTATTTCCCGATCGAGATTAAAAATTTGAAATGTATTAGCTGTAATATTAATAGTGTTCTATTATTCTTGTACTAGTCAGCGATTATAAAGTTTAAATATAGTATTAATTGATCAAAACGGTCGGTATATCTGTAAGTTCTAATAAACTATAAATGTGAACGGTGAAATGCACTATTAATAAAACCCACCTACCATACAACTAATTAAAAATGTTTATCTTGCATTGGATGCTATAACCATATGATTGCATTGGTGTCTTATTTTATGTTTAGCTTAGTTCCCAAAATTAGAGCATGTATTAAACATTTAAAAATAATATGAGTTTATTATGTGATTTTTCTCGTGATATGAAAAGAATTGAAAATTATTTTTTAAATTAAATTTATTTATGTGATACTCATACTTGCTTAGATGTGTAAATGCGTACTTATTTAATGATTCATATGTCAGATTCATACAATTTTTTTTTCTGTGACTTTATTTCTTGTGACTTTTTTCCTGTGATTTTCTTTCCTGTGACTTTTTCCCGACAATCAAAATAATGACACAGTGTTAATGGAATTAATGAACACGGGACTAGAAGTGAGTCTACGGAACTGGCATCATACTTTAGATCATTTCTGGAATAGAACAGCCATGTTTCAGATCTTTCATATATGACCAGTAGTCATTTGACATTTTTCGGTTCTGACTGGAATAGAATTGACATGTTTCAGATCTTTCATATATGACCAGTTAGTCGTTTAAAATTTTTAGGTTCAAACTGGAATGCCTGGTCTGGATACCTTGTTGGCATTTCTTATTGCTTGATTGCACTTAGTGGTACTCATTTCTGCTTGAATGCCCATGTCATAGATGTGATAGTTTTAGCATGGGTTGTGGTGACAGTGCGTGAAAGACCCCACCCCACAAATAAAGAAATATGGGTCATAGAGACATGAATATTCTAAGCGAGGAGAGACCTGCAAATGAACGTCACAGGTGACGTGTAGACAAACTGATTGACAGATGTGCTTTGTGTGTGTGCAAATGAGGGATTACAGTGTGCCTTTTAAAGATCAAAGTTGTGAAAAATAAGTTCAGTATGTGAGATGCATAAAAGCTCAGCTCTGCACAGTGCAGTGCCTGAATCAACAATTCCTAGACTTTAGAGCTAATTACACAGCATAACGCAACCCACCAAAATCCAATATTTAGTACTAATGCTTCCCCGAGGTTATAGTATATAGACTATACTGTACTTTAAATTAAAAATGTTACCCAGTCACACCAATAGTTCACAGAGGATATAGCATACAGACTACACTGTATTTTAAAAAGTTACAAAGTCACACTAATGCTTCCCTGAGGACATAGTTATAGATTATACTGTACTTTACATTAAAAAAAAATCAGTCACACTAATAGTTCCCAGAGGATATAGTATCCATTATAGATTATAGACTTCAAATTTTAAAAAGTTACATAGTCACACTAATGCTTCCCCGAGGATATAGTAGATAGAGAAAACTATACTTTAAATAAGAAAAGTTACAGTCACATTAATAGTTCCCTGAGGATATAGTATATAGACTATACAGCACTTTACATAAGAATAGTAACACAGTCACAATAGTTCTCAGAGGATTTAGTAATATATCTATTCTTTTGAATAAGGAACATTATATAATCATATTTATATTCCTGAATGATTTATTATGTACAGTATGCTGTAGTTTTTAATAAAAAAATATTCTTTAATTCTGACAATGCTTTAGGATACGTAATATGTAATTTTTAAATAACGTATTATTTTCTGCAATACTGACACTGCTTGGTTGATATACATGTATTAAAGAGGAAACTAACAAATCTGAATTTTTATTCAATGACTTGCAAAACTGTACTACTTCCATTTTCTCTCTCTCTCTGTCGCATATCTCAAAGAAAAGAAAAGAGAGATTTAAATGTTTACCATTTTATTTTATTATCTACAGTACCAGTCTTTACTTACCTGATTTCCCTTGTTTATTTTACTGTATTCAAGAAGTCCTTCAATAAGTATGTTCTTTGTTATGGTATTTTCTCTTGTTTATTTTACTGTATTTAAGAAGTCCTTCTATAAGTATGTTCTTTGTTATGGTATTTCCCCTTGTTTATTTTACTGTATAAGTATTTTATTTTACTGTCCTATAAGTATGTTCTTTGTTATAGTCAGTGTACAGTCACATAAATTCCTGATCCCATGCATGTAAAGCTGTAGAGTCACATCACTTCATGACCCCATGCACGTAAAGCTGTAAAGTCACATCAATTCCTGACCCCATGCACATAAACCTGATCAAAGACCAGTCACTTTTGTTGTAAACTTCTTCACCTCAATTTGTTACAAGTTCCCGTGTTATTATGATAATGTGCATTGTCTTTTAAGCTTGGTGTTGACTTTTGTGTCTGCATATCGTAGGCCGCTCTATTATAAGTCTGAAACAGTCTTGCTGCTTGGATGTACATGAGTTAAAATGTGATCAGGACAAACTCAAAAAAGGTTGACCACTTTAGAAACTACTGGTCCTCTTTCAATTGCCCAACGTCAAACCTAATGTCATGGTCTGAAACTTGCATGCTTCCTGGCTGTACTTGAGACTGATTGTGGGACTTTTATATCAAGTGTGTTAAGGTTAGAGTTTAATTAATGGTCAGCAGAGAGGAACCACTGATCTCTTCATCACTCTGGTCATTTTCATAATTTATGTCATCATGTTCTGTCTCCCTTTTATCACTAAAAGAGGACATGTTTCTTTAGAACAAGCAGCAAGAAAGTAAGGATACATCTCTTGTATCACTATTTGCTCTTGCCAAGCAATGTGTGTGTGTGTGTGTGTGAGAGAGAGAGAGAGAGAGATCGAGAGAGATCAAAACAATAATCAAGAACATATCGGTCATGGAGGGCAGGAGGTAGGTGCCAAAATTAATTTTTTTTATATATTGTTTACGTCAGTCATCCGGTCAAGGTCACCCGACCACGGCATAACACGGCCGGTATTTATTTTTGAAATGCTAGGTTAAAGAGTGCAAGCATAAATTTATCTACATTTCAAAGCAATAAGATTAAAACTATGTTTGATGTTATATTCATAAATATAGTCTGTGGATTATGCATGAGAAGATAAGATTTATACATTTGTGTGAATGCAGTTATTTCACTGTTCTGATGCTTGAGTGTGAGAAGATTAAATTAAGAAAGATTGTCATATCATGTATTACATTTATATAGCCATAAATATTTATTCAATTCAAATATGTTATATTTGTAGTTATGAAAGATGTCTAATTAATTAGGACTTAATGTGCTCTTGAGGATTAGAAATGCCTGAAGTCTAGCAGCAAGATTTTCACTAATGCGTGCTAAGCAAGGACGTGGTGAACTTTCAAGGACACAAGCATTGTGTGCTGAAAATGTGAATTCAGCAGAATTTTTATAGAGACCGACTTGTGATAAAAGGGGAAAAAGAAATTAGAGTCAAAGAGAGACAACAAAATATTCGAAAACAGTGTTGGTGGACAAGGGGAGGAAACCTTTATATTCCTTTTGCATTCTCTCCTTGCCACGCTGATTATCCAAGTTATGATGGCAAAGTGACTGGATATTTTCAATGCAGTGAAAGTTCACTGGGATCAAGCAACCCTCACTGTTTTTGGAAGGTTACACAGGCCAGTCACAGTGTGAGGTAAAAGTAGTTTACAGGACGTTTTACCTGGGGGAGAGTGAGACATCTTGAGCCAGCCTATCCCATGGGTGGAGCATTTTGCATCCGGGTTGATGAACAAATGGAAGTGCAATGATACATCAATTGACAGTGAAGCGCGAATCAGATGTTGTTGTAGAGTAACGGTATTGGAACTGTTTCTGGCATAAAGATGGCAGATCGACTTTGTTTATCAGAGTGCAGCAGTAATTCATCGCCATAACAGCAGTAGTGGAGATTATGAGATTCGACACTAGAGATTTGTGTCAATGGATAATTGCTTATCAGCACAACTTTGTGAGTACTCATAATATCTATAAAAACCTCAGTGCACATAGATAAATTTAGATTAAGGAACTTGAGACACTTTATTCAGAACATTATTTATTCATAAACACGTTGGACTTGAGAACTATTATTTGTGGAACCACTAGTTCCAGAACTTTTAAGTAAATTGTCATTGATGTAATGTTATGCTATTAGAGTAGTTATTGATAACTAAAGTTACTGCTCTATTAGAGAAATCTGGTTGTTTCATTTATTAATTTTTAAAAATTATATTATCATTCATCATTTACCCCCACCCCAGAGTGTATGTTTGTGAATGTCTTACAGTGATTGAATTAACCACTGCACGAAAGAGAGCCCTTAGATAAATAACATAGAATTTCACTTTTCAAACTATAAGCTTGACTACTTTTGTTTTGAAAGGACGAATGCGGTTGGGTTTATCTTGTTGCATCTTGTTTTTTATGTTGTATTGTTTTTTTGTACTGTCTGCCATTCTGCCATCTCACTTCACATTCTCATATGCACGCACGTCAGCAAACATAACCTTGCATGCAGAATAAAATAAAACTAAATCCAGACAAACATCCATGCTGTTTCTGTGTGCGGATTCTGTAATATCATCCTTACAGATTCCTATGTGCTGCTGACTAAGCCACCCCCACTTTCGCAAGAGAGCAGGGTGGTGGTGACAATATCCAAATAAAATTTACATTAAGTATAAAACAATTTCCAAGCATTAAAAATCCTCAACAAATGTTGAGATAGTTGTTCCTCATGTTATCTGTGATCAGTGTTTATTCCGATATGATTTACAGGAATATACATTCTATTTTACATCTCACGTTTTTTCACTATTTCTCTCACACACACATACACATACAAGTGATAAAATTCATGCAAACTTAATATATATTTTGGAAGCATTTGAACAAATTACTATTCTCTCACTCACAAACTCATACATCCATAAAAATAACCTAAACAAACTATTTCTAAAATTAAATTATTCTTCAAATTACTTTCTTGAAAAAGGTTTATATATATTATACATAAATACTGAAATCTAGGATTAAATGTGATGAATAAAAAAATAATGAGTAAATGATAAAATTTAAAAGATAATTTTAGTTCAAATATTCATGAAAGTCCATCTGACAATCTAGACTTTATGCACTTCAGTAATGCTTTTTATTGTAAGATTTTAAAAAAAAATCATTTTGTCTACTGTAATAATACAATTTATCAGATCATGTATTAAGGAAAAGTAAACAAAAAAATGATGGATTAGGGCAGTTAATATGTTGTGCAAGAAGCTAATGACCTGATGGGTTAAATACACAATTATTAAAGACCGCCTGTAAGATACCAAAGCTATCTTCCCTCAAAAAGAAGTATGGAATGAATTGCTATCCTCATAATCTACCTGCACAAATGACCCACTTTTATGTACAAGAATGATGTTATATTGATGTGAGAATGATAGGGATTTGAAATGCAACTAAAGTAATGATTTGGGAATGATAGGGTTTTCATGAGAGAGTGATAGGGTATATTGAAATGAGACTAAAGCAATGATCCAAGAATGATCAAATACAGATTATGAAAATGTTAAGGTGCCTATATGACTAAGAAATTATACTGGAAAAAATGTCAACTATGCCTGACTGAAGAGTGCTGAAGCATAAAGAAAAAATGAAAAACTTTATTTGTTTATCTTAATTTCACTAAACAAACAAAATGATAAACAAAATTTTTTATTAGCATGAGGTAATGCTTTTTTTTTTGTTGATTCTAATTATAAAAAGTAATAACAATATTTGAAAAGGTTTTGCAAAACAGTCCACTCTCCACATACTTGCACAATGACAGTGAAATAAAATATCGGTCATCTATACTTCCATTTTGTGGTCGCCATATCAAAAGGTTTTTCAGTATGCTGCACAAAACAGAAAGAAAGAAAACTGATAATAATGTTGATCATACATTTCACAGAGCATATCTATAGTCTCAAATATCTTGGATTTAAAATATACATGGAAATGGTGATTGATTGAAAACATCTTTAATTTGTGTATCTATCAATATAATTTTCACAGAGCATATCTATAGTCTCAAATATCTTGGCATTTAAAATATACAAGGAAATGGTGATTGATTGAAAACATCTTTAATTTGTGTATCAATATACATTTCAAGAACAATCTTGATAATTAATAAAACAAGTATTTAAAACAGCGTCTGTAAATATTATATATTTTGGAGAGTGAATTACATCTAACTTTTGGAGACGTCTTGCAAAACAAAGATTTTGTAAATATGTCAAAAGATAACCGAAATACAATTTGTTTCAGAATAATAGTTGAGGATACAAACAAATACAGATTATAATTATAAAAATATTTATCATATGATAATGTTGGCCATTCCTGAAACTGCAGTTGAGAATAATGGTTGTAACTATAGTACTCCAAATGTCAATAACTGTTATAGTTATAGTCCAAATCCAAAAGAGCATAATGGTTGTAGCTAAGTACTTCAAATGAGAAGAATGATTGTAGCTAAGTAACTCCAAATGGAGAATAACAGCTAAGTACACCAAATGATGACAAAGATTATAGCTAAATACTCCAAATGAGGATAATGGTTATAGCTTATTACTCCAAATGAGAAGAGTGGTTGTAGATAAATACTGCAAATAAGAATAGAAGATTGTTGCTAAGTACTCTAAATGAAAATAATGGCTGTGTAGCTAAGTATTCCAAGTGAGGATAATGAATGTATCTAATCATATATCACCTACAAAGAATTATGTAAAATATCATAGCTGAACAGGTCACATTATTTTAAAGGGGAACCAACTGATGTTTGAATAATTATACTTTTATACACTAGAAAATAAGCAAATATTAACCACTGGCATTACCTTTTTTACATAACTTTCATTAACAACAATATGCTGTCTTGAAGGAATATGTCAGTAAGTTCAGTCTATATTACTGCTAATATGCTGTACCCCTGCAGGGCAAGACATGTACTGACTTAATACATAAATAAATAAAAAAATTAAACCTTGCATACCTCATGGATCACGATTTTTCCCCTTCACACCTGCAACACAAAAATCAATCTGTATTTTAAACTTTTGACTATTGAATTAAAGATTCAATGCTTGGTGGTAAAGAATATGTTTATGTATGTATGAAAACCACTGAGATAGTAATTTCAATAGTTCGAGGCATTGTAGTTTAACAAGTGGCAAAAGTTTGACTTCCTAAAGTAGTGCCACTCACACCTGTTCAAGACTCCCTATAATACTGTCAGTGACAAAGCTCAAGACTCCTTATAATGCTGCCAATTAGGCCAAGACTCTCTATAATGCTGCCAATTAGGCCAACTCTATATAATGCTGCCAATTAGGCCAAGACTCTCTATAATGCTGCCAATTAGGCCAAGACTCTCTATAATGCTGCCAATTAGGCCAAGACTCTCTATAATGCTGCCAATTAGGCCAAGACTCTCTATAATGCTGCCAATTAGGCCAAGACTCTCTATAATGCTGCCAATTAGGCCAAGACTCTCTATAATGCTGCCAAATAGACCAAGATTCTCTATAATGCTGCCAAATAAGCCAAGATTCTCTATAATGCTGCCAATTAGGCCAAGACTCTATAATGTTGCCAAATAGGCCAAGACTCTATAATGTTGCCAAATAGGCAGAGAATGTGTGGAGACTTAAAGATGTATGTTAATTTAAACGTGAATTACAAAGTGATTTTTATTCATATTACTTGATCAGAGAATGTGTGGAGACTTAAAGATGTAGTACACCCTTTAAAGTACCTAGAAGAGAACTTTTAAAATTACAGGCATTTGTTTAAGTTAGCCTAACAATGTGTAGTGCACATGCACATCTTTTTATGCAAATTTATTATTTTTATTTTAATTTATTTTAAAATGTATTGTTTTTATGTGGTAGACAACATTTTCAGTGCTTTAATGATGATGATGATGATGATGATACCGCTATCTATATGCCCCGCAGGAATTGCTGTAAAACTTTCATCTTGGCGATGTTTTCAGTTTTTGGTGGATTCCTGTGAGGCCTTCCTCCTTTCACTGGTATTCAAGGAGGGCGAGGTGGGGTGTTCATGCGTTGTTTGCTTTGTGTATTGTATTTCTATGTCTGCTCGTTGTTACGACTGTCGTTAGTGTGTTTGTGATTGTTGTTGGGATGTTTTTATTTTTATTATTATTTTTATGTGTGTGTGTGTTTATATGAATGCATGTATGAGCAGTATTTCAATATGTTTGTAAGCACGTGTGTGTGAGTGAGAGAGAGAGAGAGAAAGAACAGTCTGTGCTTACGTGCATTCCAGTCATGTGAGCTAGCAGCATCTGAATCATCAGGCACTGCCCATCCATATCCACGTGGTCTTGCTGACAGTGCTCCACTGCCTACATCCTCATCCAGCTCTGGTGAGCTCCCTTTCTGCAAAACAAAACCAGTTCAGTTCTCTGTTCAATTCATATGCATGTGGGCTGGTGAAAATTACAGTAGCAATATAGTTTATTACTTATTCAATACTGTAAAAATTATACATACATAAATGGAAATTTAACAATTTAATAGGCATTCATGAACTATATTATTTCTTTCATGCAAATATGCACACACTTTACAATAGTATTGAGGAACACAATTATTCCATAATAATTTCACTATAACCACAGAGGCTTCGCCCCGCCCCCCCCCTCCACTGCAGATGGAAGGTGATTGAGGGTGTTTGCCAACTGGTGCGACCTGTTTCACCCCTTCCACCAACCCTCCACCTCAGATGCACTGCGAAGTTGTGAGGCTCCCCAAGAAACTGACCAAGACTGAGAACATTGTGAAGATGAAAGTTCTATTGTTGCGGCAACTGGGGTGGGTGAGTGTGAGTGAAACACACACTATCACCACCGACGGATGGTGGTTGAGGGTGTGCACCAAACTGGTGCTACCTTTTTCACCCCATTCTGCCAGCCCTCTCACCCTCCACCTCAGATGCACTGCAAGGCTGTGGGGTTCCCCCAGAAGCAAACCATGACTGAGAATATCGTGAAGATAAAAAGTCTAATGCGGCTTCTGGGTTGAGTCAGCAGAAGAGAGAGAGAGAGAGAAAACTCTCATTACCGCTGTCATCTCCACCTTTGGGATTCTTCTTCTGACTTAATTATCTTTCAGTTTCTCAGCAATCCTTGGTCTTGTAATCCTAGTGTGGCAGAGTAAATTAGCATATTCCTACTTCTAAACTTTGTTATATAAATTGTTAAATGACAAAGTGACCTGACCTTGGGCTCTGCTTGTGCTGGTACTTTTAATTGTCAAAGTTGAAAGGTAAAGAATGTACTAGACTTGCTGATGTAATCAAAATTGATTTTAGGTGGATGAGTAGTTTTTATTATCCAATGGTTAAGATTTACAAGAACAAGACCAGCCAATGGGCTGAGATCAAAAGTTTACCTGCTATAAAGAATTCTATTGTCAATTCACTTTGAATTTGGTGTGTCAAAAAGTCTGGTCATGAAAGGTGGCCATTAATTTAATGATGAGTTAATTGAGTGATTGAGAGAGAATGGAGTTACAAATATTTCATGCATTTATGCTACTTGTATGTTATACTTTCATTTTGTGGGGAATCCCCACAATCTTTGGTTAGAAATATGTCATATAACATTTAAGGTATCCACGTGCAGAAAGAGCAAAGGGAGACAAATGCAACCACAAAAGTTTAAAACAACAAGTAGCAATCAGTCATGTTCCTGTGCCAAAATAACTGAATTATCATGACAGTAGATTGAAAAGAGATTAAAAAAATAGAAGGATCTTTAAGTAAGAAGAAAACCAGATGTGTGCCATGGAATGTGAAATCTGAGTGATCCAGTATTCTTATGAATTCTTGGAAAATTATCTAAAATGACACATAACCTGACAGGGCCAGCCCTAAGTCTATCAGTGCCCTGTGCAATATTTTTTTATAGCACTACTAAAATGTTTTAAAATATATTTTTATAAAATGTGCAGAAAGAAGATATTTTTGTTTTTGAATGAAATAAATAAGCAGTCAAAGGGAGACATCACTGAAAGACGGGTATGGGCCCTGCCTTGGTCACACTAAGAATGACCAAAATGCTCATCCTTGGAACTGTCAGAGGTTCCAGTCCAAAAAATAAGAAATGTTCACATTTACCAATACCTCTTTTCCTGCATTCATTCCTGGAGACCATGAGCGGCTGGGAGCCATGTCAACAGGGCGATACGTCTTTAGGGTAGAGGTTAATTCCTGGACAAGTTCAACAGGAGCTGTTGACTGCAAATGTCTAAAGTGAAAACAAAATCACAACTGATGACAAGTGCAGTTGTTTTTCTGATATGGAAATGAAAAAAACTGCATTAATTATTTTAAAATTAATAAACATCACAAAATACTTAATTTTTTAGCATCTTGCTGTGAACATTTTAAATACAAACATGTAACTGTAAACCTTAAGAGCATAGTTGAAATTAATATCAGAACCACAGAATGGCTTATTTTATTTACTTCTTCTAAATAACCAGGATTATTTGGTGGTGAATCTAGAACTGTTAGACTATTATTTAATTTATATCTATTATAAATTAATCCATAGTTACTCTGGGGTCCACTCCTGGAAAATGGACTCTGCCCGTAATTTTATTTAATGCAGACTAGGAGAGGTGTGCATTCACACTAACACCCATTTATCGTGACCACCCACTCCACCAGACATCACATATAACAAGAATGAGTCTGAAAAAAAAAGCCCTGTCAGATGCCAAAACAAAGACTGTCAGGGCTAGTGTTAACATTTACCGATGTAATGTTTTATTTCTGGTGAATAATTATGAACCAAGATCAAGCAATACCATGGATGCTAGGGATGGTGGAGCAATATATATTGGCTGAAAGTGTAAAGGCTGCAGATAAATTAAGAAAGTGAGAACTGAAATGTTTCCATTATCCCAAGCAGAGAGAAGGCCGTTAACAAACTTTTAGAATGGTTTCAGTGTTATGACAGAGGTGACAAGCTGAAAGAAAAGTATATGTGTAGGTGATGTACTAACTGAAATGAATATATGATTAAGTTGATGCTAAGTAAAAAACAAAACAAAACACCATTATCTAGGAAATATGACAAATGATAGGTTAGAGCCTGGGTAATAAATTTTATGGGGAATAAGCTATTTATGATGTCCATCAGAGCAAGCAAGATAGCATCCGAACACTCAACCAGCAGTGACACTGGAATAAAGTTCATAAAATGTTAGGGTATATTTGTTTCATGGATGTTTATGGACCATCAGCAGACATTGGCTGAAATGGCATGAAAGTAATTGCTGAGAATCTGAGTCATGATACTACTGGATGAAATGTTGTATGTGCTGGTGATGTGAGCACTGGTGAAGAGTGTATTGGTGATGTGTATACTGGTGAAATTGTGCACTGTTTAAGCACATGCTCTGATGATGTATGTATTGGTGGTGCATAAATTAGTGATGTTATATGTATTAACAAGGTAGTGTACTGGTGATGTGTATCTTGGTAAATTGCTTATTAGTGATGTGTTTGGCAAGGTTGTGTATTGGTAGATGAGTGTTCTGGTGATGTGTATACTGGTAGGGCTGTGTAAGAGATAAGTTACCCTATCTCTTGATGTGTGTACTAGTGATGTGTATGGCAGCATTGTATATTGGTAATGAGTAGTGGCAGAGTTGTGCATTGGTGATGTATGACCTGGTGATGTGTGTACTAGTGATGTGTGTACTAGTGATGTGTATGGTATTGATGTGTATTAGTAATGTGTGTACTGGCAGCATTGTGCACTGGTGAAGTGTGAACTAGTGATGTGTTTGGCAAGGCTGTGCAATGGAAATGTATTTACTGATGATATCTATAGTGGCAATGCTGAATGTATTAGCAGGGTTGTGTGTACTGGAGATGTGTGCACCTGTGATATTGTGCATACTTGTAATGTTGCTACAAAGTAAATTATTAGTACTGCTACCTTCCTTTTTGACTGTGCTTGTCCCTTGAGTGCTGTGTGGCTCCTGGAAACATGGATTCACCTGCAACAAATGGCATTTTGATACTGCAGGAAATACGTATCTAAAAGCACTTCTGACTAAATATTTACCAGGTATCAAATACATAAAAGGCTATTACAAAGATTATAAATCAACAAATTCTCTTATCATTTGGGGGACAAGGTATGCGATGTTTTCAGGAACTATTTTAATGGTACTCAATTGTTTTAAATGACTAACTTTGAAAATAAGATCCATGACAAAGTATGATATAAATCCTCCTCTTTTTATAACATCTTAATTTCAGAACTTTTATTGCAAGACGCTAAAACCAATTTTATTTCATTCTCTTATTATGTTTTCATTTTAAAATTCCTTTATCACTAGATTATCACTAAATTTACAAATGGATACATTAGATGACATTGACCAAAGACAGTATTCAAGGTGCTCTTTTCATTCCCTTACCATCTGAATCAAGGATCTGCCATACTGGTTGACGCTGGAAAAAAGACGCATACATTAATTAAGAATTAAATGAACTATTATTAAGATCTGGAAAGTATGAGGGTCAGTCAGAAAGTATTTGCCCCACATTTCTTGATATTTTTATCTTGGTCAAATATAACTGGAATTAACTGAAATGTGGATTGGAATTCAATGTGTTGCCTCGATGTGGACCTATTGGATTTTCATCTGACTGGTCTAATGAAGAATATCATTCATAGACAAAAGTATAGGGATGGTAATGAAGTTATCAAGGCAGTGAAAATGTGGCCCCAATTGACCCCATTAGATTTTCACCAACAAGAAATACAGACCTTTGTTGTTAGGTGGTAGAAAACCATAAAAAAGAAGACAAGAAATAGTACTTGTGATTAAAATATGTTATTACTTCTACATACAGTGTTTTTTTATTCTCTTGTGCAGTGCTTTGGTGGTGGGCCCCTTCAATTACATTCTGAAAGTAAAAAGAAATACTCCAGACTAACAAGGCCCCCTGACTGTTGAGGCCCTTGTACACTTCCTAACCTGCACAAACCACTGCGATGCCTCTGTCTAAATACAATTTCAATTAGAGAAAAAGTACTTGTAAATGAAATATATAAAAATATTCCTACTTACAATTTCATTTATTTTTGATAATTTTTGGCCAAGATAAAAAAAAATTATGGAGCAAAACTTTCTGAGTTGGTATAAATAATGTTGTGTATAGTTAATAGGTATGTCAAAATGTAACAACATTATAGCTTGAATATAAATTTCAGGTGGGTAAAAAATCCTCAATACATATTTAATAATAGCAATAATATTAATAAAAGGTCAATAGAGATTAATTCATATTTAAAAATAGCAATAATAGTAACAATAACAACAACAATAATAAAAAATCAATACAGATATAATAGTAACAACAACAATAATAAAAAATCAATACAGATATAATAGTAACAATAACAACAACAATAATAAAAAATCAATACAGATATAATAGTAACAATAACAACAACAACAATAATAAAAAATCAATACAGATATAATAGTAACAATAACAACAACAATAATAAAAAATCAATACAGATATAATAGTAACAATAACAACAACAATAATAAAAAATCAATACAGATATAATAGTAACAATAACAACAACAATAATAAAAAATCAATACAGATATAATAGTAACAATAACAACAACAATAATAAAAAATCAATACAGATATAATAGTAACAATAACAACAACAATAATAAAAAATCAATACAGATATAATAGTAACAATAACAACAACAATAATAAAAAATCAATACAGATATAATAGTAACAATAACAACAACAATAATAAAAAATCAATACAGATATAATAGTAACAATAACAACAACAATAATAAAAAATCAATACAGATATAATAGTAACAATAACAACAACAACAATAATAAAATAATAAACAACTGAATAGAGATTTAATAATAGAAGAAAAAATTCAATACAGATTTAATAACTGCAGTATAAAAACAAACAAACATCAATACGGATTTAATAACAGGAAAAATCAATACAGATTTAAAGTAGCAATTTAAAAAAAGTTCACTACACATTTAATAATACCAATAACCCAAAAAATCAATTCAGATTTAATAACAGCAATAATGAAAAATCAATACAGATTGAATAATAGCAATAAAAAACAGTGCAGATTTAATAATTGCAAAATTAGATTTAATAATATAAATATTAAAGAGGAATATATCAATTCTTTTTACAGATTTAATAATAGCAATTAAAAGAAAATCAAATCAAATTTAATAATAGTTTAATAACAATTAAAAAAAATCACTATGGGTTTAATATTTGCAATAAAAAAAAAATCAACAGATTTAAAAGAAGCAACTTAAAATCAATACAGACTTAATAAGAGCAATTAAAAATATCAATACACATTTAATAATAGCAATACCCACTGGGCCTGTCACCTGAGACACACTCTCAAATTCCTCCTCGCTCTCCCCCTGAACTACGAACACAAACAGAAAGTACTGATTCAGTTAATGAGGAAAAAAACAGACATAAGCATAAATACTCAAAACACATACTCAAGTAAATCACACGTATTCAAGTAAATCACATATGCTCAAATAAATCACACATGCTCAAGTGAATCATGCATACTCAAGTAAATCATACAAGCTCAGGTAAATTATGCATCCTAAATATATCACACTTGCTCAAGTAAATCATGCACTCAAGTAAATCACACACACAAGGAAGTCATACATATTAAATCATATCACAAATGCTCAAATAAATCACTCATGCTCAAATAAATATTCACATTGCACGTATAAGTTAAGAAGAAAGGAGAGGAGAGAAGAAAAAGAATTGCAAGAAGAACATGAGAAATACACAAAAAATACACCTCCCTTCCCCCCCAAAAAAACTTAAAAAAAATAAATAAGAGGAACAACAGAACAAAGGATAATATAAATTACAAGAACAAGAACAACAGCTAAACTGAATATAACAAGAAAACAAGAACCATAACAGAAGTAAGAACAATAACAACAGAAAGAAAATCAAACCAGAATAAGAAGAATGAGTGAGAAGAATAAGAAAAATGACAAGTAAATAAAATAACAAAGAACAAGAACAAAGAACAATCAATGAGAAGAATAACAAAAGTAAACAAAACAACAAATGAAAAACAAGAAAATATCAATAAGAATGACAAAAGATATAGAACAAGAACAAAAAGAACAAGAAAACTGAACATCAGAAAACAAGAAGAACAAAAATAAATACAAATGCAAAGTACGCATAAATAAATACACCTTCAACTGGCTGAAATCCTAGTCTAAAAAAAAATTATGCATAATTCAGTAAATAAGAAGGCAATTTGATGGTAATTTGCATTTATTTTAATGCAATTCAAACTTTAAACTTACAAGTGTGATAAAAAGCAATCACAAAGACATACCTGGTGATGTGTTTTCCTGGTCTGACTCATAACCTTCCATAGACTGCATGCTACCTGTGAATACATACACACAATTCAGTCTGAACAGCAAAACACATTGGATAAACACACACATTCAAATATGTAAATTACACCCACCAGTACCACACATAGTGTACATACACACAACACATCATTATGAGTATACACTCATTTAATAGTTGTTGAACACAAAACACGCATGCATACACAAATGTATACCAGATACAGAGAATACAACCACAAATAAATGAGACACACACTACATTCACACACATAATACAAACAAACACAAAAAATTCTTACACTCCGACATGTACAGATCTAAATATAAATATTACATTTACTCCATGGGTACCCATACAATGAATAGTAGTAGTAGTAGTAGTTCTGTTAACCTTTTTTTGCTCCACAGGAATAGCATGAAAGCTTTTCATCTTATCAATGTTCTCGGTTTTTGGTGAATTCCTGTTGAGTCTTGCTCTCTTCTCTTAAAGTCAGAGAGGGTAGTCAAAGTGTGCTGCTGCCTTTTTTTCTTTACTTTGACTGTTTCTTGTTCGTCTTGCTGCGACTCTTGTGGGTCCTCTATTTTTTTGGTGGGTGGGTGGGTGGGGTAATTTTGCTATAATAGTGTGCTCTGTGGTTGAAGTGTGAGGTTTTGATTTTGTGGTATTTCTAGTGTTTCTATGAAATTGTTGTGTCTGTATTTGAGGTGTAGCTTTGTGATTGTTGGGTGGCTTTCTTTATTTCTTTATATATATAATTTATTTATTTATTTTCCTTTTTAAAATTTTTTAAAAGAGGTGAAGCGTGTTTGTTTGAAAGAGGTAAGTGTTGTTACTTGACTGCAATTTATGTTCAGTGATGTGTGCTTATGTGAGCTGCATCTTATACAGGGTCTTTTGGAAGTTTTTTTGTATGGGTAGTCCATATGGTAGTGTGGGTTTTGACAGTATGGGCATTCTGTCTCTTCCATATATGCTGGTTGTAGATGGCCTAGTTGGTGACAGTTTGTGCAAATTCTAATGGTGTTGAATGAAATTCATAGTGTTGGTTGAAGTATAGGGTTTTTGGTGGAGTTGAGTTTGTGATGTGAATTGTGAATAGTGTAGTGTTAGCTATCCTACCTATTTTTGTGATGGTGACTGATGGGTTGTGTAGTGCTATTGTTCTTTCTAGTCCTTTTATTGTTGTTTCTTCTATGTGTGGTTGATCTAGGGGACCTGGTGGTTTGGCATGGGGAATTAGTGCAATTGTTGTGAAGTGATTTTGGTGGTTCGTGGAGGATAGGGTGTACATTGGTGTTTTTTTATGATTTTGATGTTATTAATGAATATATACACACTCTATAATTATACATAATTGTAATGCTCAACAAGCAGGCATTTATATATTAAAGGAACTCATCTGATGAATTTATCAACACACAGCAACTTGGTAACAAATACAGATTTTTTCACCTCACATATACAAATTAGTTAACCTCTCACGAATAAAATATTACTTACAGTCTATGACTATGCTGCAAAGCATTGAAATATGCAAGCTATTGTTAGCCTGTCTGATTATGTAATGAATTCCAGAATAACAATTTAAAAATTAAGTGACTTTAAATAATTATCTTGTAATAATGATGGTGATGATGATGAAGATTCAGAGTATTTAATCTTTCAGAATATCTAATATGCTATATCAACACATAAGGGCATAACAAACAGATGAAGTCAGACATCTATAAACATGTGAAATGTTTTATTTGTTAAAATTAGTTTACAAAGAGACACTGAAAAATAAATGAACATGGAAAAATGCAGTAAAACAGTATTAGTACAGAAATAACTAGGCAGCCACATTAAGATGCACATAATTAGATTTAAATTAGAAGCATATTAATTAAGAAATGCACATATACAAAAGAGTGCTGTCAATAATAAAATATGTAATGATCTTTACTCACCCAGTGCACTCGGACCAACAGCCCTTGGGCTCAGACTGCAAGAGGAGATAGGGACAGGTAATAAGAAAAAAGGATTAACTGGCAAACATAAAAAGATTCAAGAAAAGGAAAGTATTTAAAGTTAATATAAGCAAGAGCTGCATAAAATAAAGCCTTTGCTGTGGAATAAGAATCCAAAGCTATCAAATGAATTTGTTTGCAAAAAACATTTTTTTTTAAAGTGAGAGGATGGTGGAAGAGATTGCTACAGAGCCCAAAAAATGGAAAAGAACTTATGCCATATATTAAGAGAGAGAAATGTGGATCCTGACAATATCAACAAAACATGAGAAAGCATTCTACTGAAATTTAAAACAAAAAAAACCTGTTAAAGATTCAAGCAAGATTTGTGCATGACAAGAATACTTGGCACAAATGTGCGCACGCACACACACACATACATATTATCCATCTATACATACATATATACATATACATACCCCTCCAACCAACCCTCTTCTTAATTTTGATCTCATCAGTAGATTTGTAATAATTTTGCTTATGAAAAATTTCACTTATAATATTTCTGTACACTTCATGAATGTTATATCTCATTTCATTTTCTTACAGGAGTAAATTGAACCTATTAATTGATACTAAAGTTCCATGAGTAAACTCACTGATACTAAAGTTCCACAAGTAAACTGAATCCGTTGACTGATACTAAAGTGAAACAAAATTCCATGAGTAAACTGAACTGATTGACTGATACTAATAAAATTCCATGAATATACTGAACCTCTTGCTTGATAGTAATTTCCATGAATAAACTGACTGATACAAAAGTTCCATAAATAAACTGAATCTTTTGACTGATTGTTCCATGAGTAAACTAACTGATACAAAAGTTCCATGAGTAAACTGAACCTGTTTGAGTGATACTAAATTTCCATGAGCAAAATGAACCTACTGACTGATACTAAAGTTCAATGAGTAAACTGAACCTATTTATTGATACAAAAGTTCAATGAGTAAACTGAACCTATTTATTGATACTAAAGTTCAATGAGTAAACTGAACCTATTTATTGATACTAAAGTTTAATGAGTAAACTGAACCTATTTATTGATACTAAAGTTTAATGAGTAAACTGAACCTATTTATTGATACTAAAGTTCCAAAACCATAGCTCAAGGAGGCACACAGAGATGCAGGTTTGGTTTTTTGTCTTAATGTTTTTTTACTCCAAGTTTAATTCAAATTACAAAATATATTTGACTTTGCAAGTTTATTTTTTAAACCAGTTTGCTGGTATTGCTTTAGGTCTCATAATTAGAAGAAAGCTCATCTCTTGCATTTGTTTAGATTGAAATTAAATCAGACTAAAATTCATTTTTGGATTGGAAAAGTTTGAGGGAAATGTATGAACATATGCAGATCGAATCTTACTCAAGCTGTTGGATGTTAGATAAACTGGACACAAAAACAGTTACAAAATCAGATAAAGTGTAAAATAAAAAAAAAATTAGAAAAACAGGGGAGAAAACTTGTGTTTGAGATAAACAGTGCAAAAAATTTAGTTGACAAAGCTTGCATGCACGAAGTGATCTATACTACTAAACTCACCTCCCTTCATCGTTAGAGTTCTGGGTGTAAAACAAAGTTTGTCAGTGATGTACAAAGACAGGATCACATGCATAAAAGACAGAATCAACAGCATATACAGATAGAATTACATGCATAAACAGACAGAATCAATAGCACATACAGACTGAATCAATAGCATATACAGACAGAATTACATGCATAAAATGACAGAATCAATAGCACATACAGACAGAATCAATAGCATATACAGACAGAATTACATGCATATACACAGAAACATTAATAATTGGCACCTCCAGACTGGGCAGAAAGTAAAGTTTACAACTGAAGAATATATATATGGGTGAATAAGATTAAAAAAATACAACGACAATGAAAATAAGGAAACAAATACAGATGGTTATGAATATTACTTCCACTAACAAGTAATACTTATTTCCTATAAAAGAAAAATTACATTAGCAATTTATGTTTGAAAAAGTAAATTGCTTACTTTTAAAATCTGAAATCATTGCACCAAATTAAATATAAGAAACTGAATAGCACTGATCTTTTATAGGCAAGAAAAGTAAATAAAACTAATGAAGAAAATTCAAGAGAATGATCAAGAGAATAATAAAGAAAAGATAACTCACTTGATGTTGAGCTTTACACATGGCTCATTGCTGCGTTCACGCATGATCTAAAATAGACAAATAACCCACGAAATAGTAATTTAAATAACTGTTTCAATATATTACATAACAAATTTAGTTAGTGTTTTGTTAATTAGGGCTGTTATTTGAGTTACCAATAGGTACCTTTGCCAAAGTTTGTAAAGTGTTGCTAGTCTTTAATATTATTATTCAGGATTACTGTATATCAGGACCAGTATGCACAAGGGGCAGATAAAAGAGTAATATCCCTTGGAATTCCACTTAAAGCTCTGACTGACTGTATAATGTTGGCCTTGGACAATAAACTGGGTTTATTGCAAAATACTGAACTGCAAGCATGACCTGTAAAGGTACAGGCTGTCAATTACCTTTAACTGCAGTGAAGCCAGTTGTTTATTTACTTTACCAAACTGATGGCTGACAATGTGTACTTTATATTTACCAAGTAAATGGATGTTTATTACAAATATCCAGGTGTACATGTATATGGTTTACAGGTTTTTAGGCTTAAGATGTGTAATAGTTCTTTGGTCAGAAAAGTTTTGTAAATAATAAAATACAATGTTTTAGAATGTTTCTGAACTTTGACAACATGATTATGAGGTGTTATTATGACAATTATAGAAGACTATGCAAGACTTTGTACTAGATTACAAAATTTCACTCTCTGCTGTTTGCTAGACTCATATATCTAGTTATGAGATTTTACTCTCTTCTGTTAGCTAGACCCCTATATCAAATTTATAGGACTTTACCATCTCTGTGGTTTAATATAGTCTTACTTATCAAATTCCACTATCTCTATTTTTAGATCATTAATAGAGTTTAGAAGATTTTGCTGATTTTTCCATCTCTGTATTAGCTAGATCCATATATCAAGTTTATAAGATTTTACTGTCTTTGTTGTTGATTAGGTCCATGAATCAAGTTTGTTTACTTCTTTTATTGTTAGCAAGGTCCATAAACCAAGATTAGTGGTTGTTTATTGCATCCAAAATTAGCCTGGTCATGCCTCTATCTTGTTTGTTAGCTAGGTCTCTATTCAAGGTTTTAGGCCCATTATTATGTAACACTATTATTGGTTGGTAACATTCATATGCCAGTTTCTAGGTATCTATTTATATATATATAAAATTAACAAGAGTTTATGGTTTGTATAAAGTCCTCACAGGAGCTATCCAATGTCAAGAACATCTCAGGAAGAAAAGTCTACTGTGGCTCCTGTGAGGACAGAAATGAATGAAAAATAAAAGGTCTGTATTGCTAACTACACCCCTGCACAACTGTACAGGGCACTTACTTTCAATGCCTGTGTCAATTACAATGTTGATATAGTTGGAATCATGAAATATTTGAATTATCTGTTTTGTGAGCTATGATTATAGAACACAGTTTTCTTTGCACAAGTTCACATCAATGCAAAGTTAGTTTATTGAAAATTAGAAACTTGATAATTAGATAATTAATTTAATGTTGCAATTTCACATAATTACATTGCAATGATGGCTGTTAATAACCTTACCTTACTTAGTTTAAAGCCAGAAGCAGATACAGTCTTTACTCCCTCATTAAGCAAATCGTCTGCATTTTCTGAAATGGCATGTTTTAGGATATTAGTGACTTTGCTGTTTGCGACAAAATATTTTGGACATATATGTGAAAAGATGAAGAATGGTATGACTTATACACTCTATGAAAAGTTATACAAATTGAAATAGTTTTCCACTAATTCAACAGTAAAACTGAAATGAAATCTTAAATTATAAATGCAATCTTTTCAGAACATTTAAAACTTCAAACATAATTGTATCATTATTTTATCATTATTTTTTTGTTCTTTCTCAGTATGATTTGCAAATAATAAATGTTTACTCAATACCTGACCTATTTATCAACTGCCACCTACATAGCATTGATCTATCATCAATTAAATGAATTTGAATTCAAAACAAACAAAATTACACATGTTAATTGATGAAAAGATTATTCTATACATTGCATTCATATAACACACCTAGAATGAGTGCAGTGTAAAAAATGGTCACCTCTTAACATATCTATGTGCAATGCACAGAATAAAATTTTACTGGTTAATAAACCTATGCAATGCACAGTATATCATTTTCACTGGTTAACATACCTAGTATGTGTGAGGTGTATAGAACAATATTTTAACTTATATGTGCTGAATACTGCCAAATAAATGGCATTATGTGGCCAGACTGTCACCTTATGCTAAAAACAGTCTACTTACAAAACCTATCCATGGACCAGACACAGTTTGGTTTGACCTACATCTGTCATCTGCTTAGATAAATCTATCTGGTAACTGAGCTAACTTAGTTATACAAATTCAACAGTTTCCTCTGAATGCTTCTACAGTAATAGGTTTATCATTATTAGAAGACTAACACAGTTGTGATTACAACTTTATATTCCCTATCACCCTTTCCAAATTGATGATAAATATACAAAACCTGCAGCTCTATTTTTATTTCCTTTATAGATATAAATATCTGCTGATATTTAGATCATTGCATTGGTGTAACTTACCTCTGGCTGTACATATCAGGAGCTTTATTCTAATCTTTCATTCTTGTATTACCCTCCCTATCTTCCTTCTGTCCTACACTTGTGTCCAGCCAGAAAGTGTATTTTGAGATCTAGCCCAGTTACAGGGAGCCCAGGAAGGGTGGAGAATTAACATCTTGTTCCATTCACCAAAAACAACAAATACCATTTTCACTAGTTAATATGCCTATTACATGTTCAGAGGACTTATATTACAATTTTCACCAGTTAATATGCCTATTATGTGTTCAGAAGACTTATATTACAATTTTCACCAGTTAATATGCCTATTACGTGTTCAGAGAACTTATATTACAATTTTCACCAGTTAATATGCCTATTATGTGTTCAGAGGACTTATATTACAATTTTCACCAGTTAATATGCCTATTATGTATTCAGAGGACTTATATTACCGTCTTTTTTCAGATGACATATCTAGTATGTGTGCAATGCACAGAATAACATGTTCACTGATTAACATACCCAAAAGCTCTATGGCATCATCCTCAGGTCCATCATCTTCTGGAAAAGTTACAGGTGGGATGTTTTTCTGCTCAGTGACAGAGCTGTGCAAAACACTCTCCAACTGCTTCTTGTGTTCTTCAGCTTTCCACCTTTGACCTTTAGCCCCATGACCTCTGAAAGCATCAACAGGCTTAGTTACAATGTCAAAGTGCATTTTGTTTAGATGAAACACAAATACATTGTCAACATTATAAACAAAACTAAAAATATTATAAAATATTATATAAATATTATAAAATATTATTCAACTCAAAGTTAACTAATGAGGTATTAACTTTAGACATCAGAGTTATAAGTTTAAAAAAATCTAACATCTAATATGTTAATATACATATTAACAGAATGGAATGGAAAAAGCTGGTTGTCAGTTAATCAGTGGTGCCCCAACGGTTGGCAAGACTAAGGGATAGATAGATAGATAGATAGATAGTCAGATAGAGAGATAGACAGATAAAATATACATATATAAAATTATTAACTAAATATATAAAATATTTTTTTCTACAATAGTCACCTATAGTGAAAGTTTAAATAAAACTTAATAAGACACAGGAGTAAAATATTCATGAACTCATAAATAAATACATTTTGAAAAATAAAATAAAAATCTTTTTATTAAAAAAAGGGTATACAATGCTGAATGCAATTTAACAATAGCTTGCAATAAGAATACGTATATTCAGTTAAAGAATAACCGAGACGAAATATCAAACATAAACACAATCAAGTGGAGACAATTAAAGGTATGACATTGTTTGGCTTATTTTCTTATAACAACATTTAAAAAGATATATCACAAGAAGCAATCAGACTGTGTATCAGAACAAGAAATTAACATTTGTATTAATTTAGCACGACAAAAGTCTGTCCCTTGTATCTGTGAGAATGAATGTATATAGAGTTTATTTGATACTTTCTTCCACTCAGATCAAGTAAATCATTCAAGTAGGGCATTTAAAAAAAATAAAAATAGAAAAATACAGGAATTGCTCAATTTAACCAATCTGATTTCTAATGCTGTTTATAATGAAAAATTACAATTTAATCTGATTTATGGGCTTTCAATGTAATGCTGTTTATAATGAAAAATTACAATTTAATTTGTACCACACCTTAGTAATTTTGAATGCCAGCACTGTCACCAGAGTTTGTGACTCAAATTGTTTGTGTACATTTTGTTTAAAAATAGTTATAAACAATTAAAAAAAATGTTAACAATCATCATGAGAACTTAAACATAATTTTCCTCAAAACTACTGTAATTTACATAATATCCTATTCAAAAATAGTTCAATCAATTTATGCATATTTCTATTTCGAGCTAAAATTCAAAGTGAATCTACTGAACAAATCAGGCAATTTCTGCCTAAAACTTGTAACATCTAGTCTTACAATGTTCACGATGATGCTTTGAATACACCGAGTGCAAACAATGAGGAACTATAGACAATGACAGTCATCAATGGTCATTACCCCCCATTCTGGAAGGATGTTGACACCACACACACAATGTAAATAAAACTTTGGAAAGTAAAACAGCAACTCTTTAAGTCAGCAAATAAAACAAAGAGATTACAGCCATAGACTATTAGATGCTAACATTAAATAAACCATACAGTGTCTAAGTTCAAAAATAAAAATAGAGATTATATGTACAGTCTGTCAGAAGCTAAAAACACAAAATAAACAATGGAATATCTCAGTTTAAAAATAAAAATAGACTATAGTTATAGAAGCTAAAAACATAAAACAAAGCATTAAGTATCTAAGTTTAATGGAATGCTAAATGCATTAAATAAACCATAAAATATCCAAGTTCAAACATGAAGATAAAAACTTAGCACTCACAGAACACCTGAAGTGGACTGTACAAAGCCCTGAGACACATTTAGGTCCTGAGATTTTTTAAGTTCTCGAGCAGTCTTGGGTAGTGATTCTGCAGCCAATAATTCTTCTTCGGTCATTTTTTCAAACTGGTGATGAGGGCCACGATAATCTCCATTGTTGTAGACATCACTGCTGGGCTGCATTAACATGCAAAATGAAATGTCTGAAATTGTACAATTACAAAAAATACTAACCTTTCTCTGCACTTTTTACCTATAGACAAATATGCACACATAGCGCATGCATTGAATTAAATACAATAAACAGATGATTTAGAATTTCCTATCTATCTATAGCAATACCTGATTTCTACCATCTATTGGTAATAAACAGGTAAGTGATTTAGAATTTCCTATCTATCTATTGCAATACTTGATTTCTACCATCTATTGGCAATAAACAGGTAAGTGATTTAGAATTTTCATTCTATCTATAGCAATCTTTGACTTCAGCAATCTATTTGCTGATTAATGAAAGACAATAAACAGGTAAGTGATTTAGAATTTTCTATCTATCTACAGCAATATTTGATTTCTATGGTCTGTTCACTGTGAATGGAAGACTATAAATGGGTAAGTGATTTAGAATTTCCTATCTATAGGAATCTTTGGCTTCTGCAATCTATTTGCTGATTATTTTAATGAAAGACAATAAACAAGTGATTTAGAATTTTATTTTTGTATATAGCAATCTTTGACTTCACAGATGAAGACATTCTAATTAAGAACATTCCCGTGCATTAAACAAAAATCAGACACCTTCAGTACAGAGCAAGGGGTTCAAAGAATAAATATGGAAGATGTACATGTACCTGATGTTGCTTATCTTGAACAGTTGCAGGATCTTTTTTTTTGACTGTTTCATTTCCCTCCCACAGATCATCGAATGAAGTTGCTTTCACACGGGTGTCACTCTGCCAATCTGGCTTTTTCCTTTTTCCTGCCATATACAGAAATTATTTAGTATGATTGAGTCTCATTTATGTCTTCTGATAATATTAACAGAGTTACAGATCGCCTACCACATCAAATGTCATACAACATCAACTAAGTGCAAATGATTAGATTAAACATAAACAGATAGAACAGCTGATGGAGCTACACACCAGTTTTACTGAGCTCTGGTTCATCTGAGGAGTGACGTGGTTTACTGAGAGGACGAGGATTAGTCAGCCATGGTTTGCCGTACTCCCGAGCAATTGCTGCTGCACCATCTGCCAGCAAGAATACAAACCATGGCATAATGTATAGTGGACAACAAAATGCTACCTGCATGTTACAGTACATAATGTATAGTAGAAACAAAATATTACCTACATATTACAATACATAATGTATAGTGGACAACAAGCTATTTCATGTTACAAAATATAATGTATAGTGGACAACAAAATATTATCTACATGTGACAATACATAATGTATAATGGACAACAAAATATTACCTCCATATTACAATACATAATATATAGTGGACAACAAAATATTACCTACATGTTACAATATATAATGTACATATATAGCATGTAAACAAAAATTATCTTCAAATTACAACTTTGCTGACCTCAATATGTTTATTTAAAATAAATCTAATACATATGTCACAAGTCTGATAAAAATGTCCGACCTGATGACCCACTTAGCCTTGTTTACTTCAAATTCGAATATTTGAAACCCTTGACCCCTTTGTTCAAAGCTTCCTTTTTCTAGGTGCTTCTAGAACAGGTCAAGATGTTATGTAACTTTAGGACCATTGTCCAGTTCTCGAACCAACCACATGCTTTGCGAACAGTCACGTGATACGCAATATACCTTTCTATATATGTACCCACACGCTTCCGCTCCCTCACTTCGAGCACATTTTAGCTAATTCCATCAGCTTACTCGGGTCGTGAGAGGCAGCCGGCGCCATAGAGAATCAAGGTACCCTTCGACTTCTCTCAAAGGTATCATTTTATTTAATAGTATTTGCCTATGTATTGTTTAAGTATGTATTTGTGCTATGTATTATATGATTTCCATATACACTTGAGCATGGTTCAGAGAAATAGCTGAAAACCTATACGTTACGGAATATAAATTTATTGTAACCATTTTTCCATTTCTGTACTTTAATTTATATTGTTTAATTCACTAAGAGCCAGAATGCTGCGCTCGATATGAATTCTTCATGTAATTCAATTATTGCGTGTAATTTTAATTGTAAATTGTGAAGCGCTCTGTCGGTTTGAATTACCTCTTTGTATGAACATTAATTTAACGTTGTATCTATTTTATTGCTTCATACGTCATGACTGTTAAATGGAACACATGTGAGACGATTATATTTTTCTAAAATCTAATTGTAAGCGACGCGAAGTCGAAACTCTTTGTTCAGCGCATTTAATTGAGCCATGCCTAAGTAGGACCTGTTAGGTTGAGAATTATATCCAAACACGTTGCATCCACAGGTCGGCTCATGGTTCATGCTTCACCCATGCCTCACCTGCACTAGCTTATTGGTATAAGCGTGTCGAAATCCACTCTGAGGGCCATGCTGCAAAAATTCCAGTTCCTAGCCACTAACAAAGGGACATCATTCCTTATGCACCACGTGTGTCGTTAAAGGGGGACTGAGGGAACGAACCGGCATGACTGAGTGTTGAGACCAAGGATACAAGAATAGAGCTAAGTGCAAGATCAAGTGTACAGATCTCAAAGGAACACTTTTCTGGCAATTTAGATTGACAAAAATCAGGCATAGGCGCGTAAAGACAGAGTGAAGACTATTCGCGTTGCATTCGATTTATTGTTAATTTGTTAAACTTTATTAAATCTTATTTCCTTTGTTAATACCTCTTAGTAGTTGATTTCTATGCACAATAGACCAATTAGATTAATTCTTAGATTTGAATGGGGGCGGATGAGCAGAAAGATTGATGACGAGTGCATATTAATTTAGAGGGATTTAACTGTTTTCAAATCTAGCTAAAAGTTCGCAGTTTATTAGTCTGTAAATTTGTCGTCTGAACTACAAGACGCACTTTTAATTAGTCAGATAATAAATTGAGCAACCAGTCTGCGTAGAATATGAGAGGAAGAATTAATTATATTTAAAGTCTTTTAATTATTCTAAGCAGGGTCTTTAAATAAATACTGGAAACGTAACAAGTGTGGGTCGTCGCGGGATTGATATGTATTAAATTGTAAATTGTAACATTTTTATACATAGGGCGCATCATAACCTAGAAACGAACGAACGAACAGAATTGCCAATTGTTCTTTTGATTTTTGTATCACTGATTTTCTTTGCTTTTGTTGTGACATGTGCATGTATTCTTTTGCAGAGTAGCGTGCATGTTAGTTAATGTTGATATATTTAAGCGTAGTTAAATATGTCATGTTAGCTATTGAATGATTTATTTAGTATTGTGTTACTGAGTACTTCATTGTGAGGAGTCGAAGGTTATACCGCCAGCTAGGAGAGTTATCGGTAGTAACAGACTTCGGACTATTATATTTAGGGTGCTAGATATAATGTGTAATGTTGTATGGTAGGAGCCGTGACATTACGAAAGTCTTGGAACAGCGGACACTGTGACAAGCAGGTGAAACGTGTAAGAGTTAACGCGTAATTTATTTCGGAAGGTGTTCTGAGTAAATTAAATAATTTTTGTAAGGTTGTAGCCTAAAAGTTATTTTCGGGATAAGCGTAGTTATCGCCGACGGTTAAAACACACAATTCACGAGATACATTCTTATTGTAGCCAGCGCGCTAAGACAGTAAAATGGATCGCAAACAGGTTATCGAAGACCTGAAAGAAGCCGGTATCATGATAGGATACCAGGGTGACGAACTGACTAGCTACATTAAAACTGAGCTAGAGAAAGCGGAAAAAGCGGAAAAAGAGAGACAAGAGATAGAAAGGGAAGAACGGTTAGCTGCCCGCGAAGCTAAGAAGTTAGAAGCTGATAGACTAGCCGAAGCTAAAAGGTTAGAAGCTGAAACTGAGGCTAAACGCATAGCAGCCAATGCAGACACGGAAGCCAAACGCATCGCCGCAGACGCGGAAATAAAACGGTTAGAATGGGAAGTAAAGAAACTAGAAGTTACCAATCCAAACCGTGATCGCAGAAGCAGTGGTGATTCGCGTTCTAGCGATGGAAATAATCACAGTAGAATTGAAAATATCATTCCAAAGATAAATATGGTCCCATTTGATGAGAACAAAGATCAAATAGACGCGTATTTAAAAACGTTTGAAAAGTTAGCCAGAGCAACAAACATTCCAGCGGAACATTGGGCGATAAATTTATCGGGATTATTGCAGGGCAGTGCGAAAAACGAGTTCAATAAGCTTAGCGATTCTGAGTCAGATAATTACGACACAGTCAAGGCCGCATTATTGAAACGTTACAAACTCACAGCCGACACATACCGACGTAAGTTTAAACAGGCCACTAAAGCCAGTTCAGAGACGCACGCACAGTACATACGACGCGTAGCTGACTTGTTCCAAAGATGGATAGATCTAGCCGAAACTCCACAGACGTACGCAGGTCTTAGGGATGAAATGGTAAAAGACCATATTCTCGGGTCATACAAATCAGATCTACTGATTCACTTAGCAATAAGGGAAAAATCTACGCTAGAGGAGATAGGCAACGCCGCCGATCGCTTTGATGACGCACATTCTCAATTCTCGAACGCACACGCGAACAACAAGTCTCGACCGAACGAACCGCAGACTCGAAAGGATAAGAAAAATGACGGGAAGGCACATAGTGAGCGTGATGATAAAACATCTAAACCCGACACTAAAAACAAGTCCGACAAACAGAAAGATAAAAAGAATCTTGCATGTTACACTTGTGGTGATAGTGGCCATTTTTCACGAACATGTCCTGAAAAGAAAACAGCTAAAGTTTACGCAGTAGAAAGTCATACACCTAAAACAGAAAAGTCGAATCGAACACCAGTACAGGCAAACGGTCACGATACAATCGCTTTGCTTGATACAGGGTGTGAGCTAGACGCTATTGTAAATGCATCATTAGTTAACCGTACCGACTACACAGGGGAGACAATCTCTGTCACCTTTGCAAACGGCGAACAAGACATTTTACCAGTAGCTGAAGTCTCGATTGTTTCAGACTTTGTAGAAGGAACAGTCAAAGCGGCAGTTATGGAAAACTCACCGCATGACGTGATCCTTGGTTGCAAGTATGTTTTGCCGTGCAAAAAACAAACTTCAACTGAACCACCACTGGTTAACGCTGTAACCAGAGCAGCGAGTAGTAAAGACAAATCTGTAACTGCACCGATGTCTGCCGCACCAGCCGTAGATAAAGCAACAGTTAGCGAGATTAAAATATTACAAGCTGAGGACGAAACACTAGACAAGTTACGCAGACAAGCTGTACTTGTTAGTGACGTCAACACTGACGATTCGAATAAGAAAGCGTGCATTATTCTGAAAAAGGGTTTATTGTACCGCTATTCGAAAGTGGGAGACGAATTTCGGAAACAATTAGTCGTTCCACAAACCAAACGAAATGACGTATTACGATTAGGTCATGAGAGTCTTTTTGGTGCACACATGGGTGTACAAAAAACAACTAGTCGTATTACAAGTGAGTTTTATTGGCCGGACATCACTGCCGATATCCGTAGATTCGTGTTAAGTTGCGACACATGCCAGAGAACACAGTCTAAAAATTCAATCAGACCCGCACCGTTAGGAGAGCCTGAACTGATCAGTGAACCCTACAAGCGCGTAGCATTGGATTTGATTGGGCCTATAATACCCACATCAACGAGAGGTAATCGATACGTGCTGACCACTATTGATTACGCAACAAGATTCGCCGACGCAGTACCATTGAAAAATATTGATACTGAAACTGTCGCCGAAGCCCTTTTCGGTCTTTGGAGTCGTGTTGGAATTCCTACTGAAATTTTGACGGATCAGGGGAGTCAATTCATAGGCAACGTAATGAAGGAAGTAAATCGTTTACTTTCCATCAAACATCTTACTTGCACACCATACCACCCCCAGGCAAATGGTCTGATTGAAAAATACAATGGGACATTAAAAACAGCACTTAAAAAGCTCGCCACAGATAAACCGAAAGACTGGGACAGATACATCCCTGCCCTACTATTTGCATATAGGGAGGTGCCACAATCTTCCACCGGGTTTTCACCATTTGAGCTACTTTACGGACGTACTGTACGCGGACCGATGATGATTTTGAAGGCACTTTGGACTGATGAAAAGACAGATGACGAAGTTAAGACAACTTATACATACGTCACTGACTTAAGAAACCGTCTTGAAACTATAGGCAAGATAGCACGGGAAAACTTGACGATAGCTCAGTCTAGACAGGCAGAATATTACAATAAGCACACCAAACCCAGAGAATTTGAAGTTAATGACAAAGTGTTACTGTTGCTTCCTGAAGCACATAACAAACTTCAGATGAAATGGAAGGGGCCCTTTGTAGTTACCGCCAAGCTAGTGGGACTGAACTATAAGGTGCAGACAGGAAAGAGAGAGAAAATCTTTCATGTTAACCTACTCAAAAAGTACATAAGCCGTGAGGATCAAACCACTCAAGCTGATTTTGTCGTAGCGACGATAGTTACAGAAGACGAGGGGGAGACTGATTGCGTCACTGGTACTTTACCAAACTGTCCTCTACAGACGGACGAAACTGTCAAAGACGTTAGGGTAAATGAAGCCTTGACAGAAAGACAGAAAAAAGAAGTGAATGAATTGCTTAATGAGTTCTCATCTACTCTGACAGACAAACCAGGGTTGACAGACTTAATAGAATTTTCACTGAAGCTGACTGACAACAAACCGATACGTTTGAAGCCGTATCCGTTGCCACACGCTAAGATAGATGACGTTAGACGTGAGATTAAGACTATGCTAGATCTAGGGGTCATAGAGAAGACTGACAGTGCCTACGGATCACCCATCGTGTTGATTAAAAAACGTGATAACTCGTTCCGTTTTTGCGTAGACTACCGCAAACTCAATCAAGTGACAGAGTTTTGTGCCGAACCTCTTCCTGATCCGGATCTCATCTTCACTAAGCTAGCTAACGCTCATTACTATACCAAAATAGATTTGTCACGCGGTTTTTGGCAAATCAAGGTCAAGGACACTGATCGACACATACTAGCTTTCACTACACCAGTAGGAAACTACACATGGAAAGTTATGCCTTTCGGAGTTTCAAACGCTCCAAGCATTTTTTCTAAAATGATGCGGTCATTGTTAGAACCACTGTACGGACGTGGAGTTGAGAACTTCATGGATGATTTAATTCTAGGCACCCAGACATGGGAGGAGCACTTAACACTCTTACGAGATGTGCTAGCCAGATTAAAGCAAGCCAACCTCACTGCCCGCCCTACGAAGTGTGAAATAGCACAATTCTCCTTAGACTTCTTGGGACACAAGTTGAGTCATGGAACTATGTCGCCAAGTGAAGCTAAGATAGCACAACTTAAGGACACTTCACAACCGCTAACAAAAACACAAGTTAGAAGTTTTCTTGGTCTTGCTAATTACTACAGAAAATTCGTACCAGATTTTAGTGCCATTGCATGTCCTCTGACTGACTTGACACGTAAGAATATGCCTACAAAAGTAGTGTGGACTGATGCATGCCAAAACGCTTTTGACACACTGAAATCTAGACTGACTTCAGATTTAGTTGTTAAACTGCCAGATCTGACAAAACCATTCTTGTTAAGGACTGATGCTAGCAACACAGGATTAGGAGCAGTGTTATTACAAGAACACAATGACACCAAACACCCAGTTGCATATGCAAGCCGTAAACTCACAACTACTGAACAGAAATATTCCACCAGTGAAAAGGAATGTCTTGCAATAGTTTGGGCTATAAAAAAGTTCGAAAACTATTTGTACGGAAAAACCTTTGTCATTGAGTGCGACCACCAGCCGTTGGCCTTTCTCGGGCAGGCGCAATTTACGAACAGCCGTTTAATGCGTTGGTCTTTGTTTCTGACACAGTATGACGCAAATATTCATTACATCAAAGGGTCTTTGAATGTTGGCGCAGATTACATGAGTCGTGCTTGATGCCATCAAGTGCCGGTACTGATAGAATGTTGTTTAATCAATTAACTGAACCCTACGGATTCCTTCCTGTAAATATGAAATATAGTTGCACACTTTATTTCTAGGAATGTTGAAATTTTTTTTGTGTAAATTTTTCTTCATTGTGGACTTCTACATTTTATCATACATAATTTGTAGGAGGCATTTTATCTTTGGTAAGATAAACGCCTCAAAAGCAAGGGGGTGTCACAAGTCTGATAAAAATGTCCGACCTGATGACCCACTTAGCCTTGTTTACTTCAAATTCGAATATTTGAAACCCTTGACCCCTTTGTTCAAAGCTTCCTTTTTCTAGGTGCTTCTAGAACAGGTCAAGATGTTATGTAACTTTAGGACCATTGTCCAGTTCTCGAACCAACCACATGCTTTGCGAACAGTCACGTGATACGCAATATACCTTTCTATATATGTACCCACACGCTTCCGCTCCCTCACTTCGAGCACATTTTAGCTAATTCCATCAGCTTACTCGGGTCGTGAGAGGCAGCCGGCGCCATAGAGAATCAAGGTACCCTTCGACTTCTCTCAAAGGTATCATTTTATTTAATAGTATTTGCCTATGTATTGTTTAAGTATGTATTTGTGCTATGTATTATATGATTTCCATATACACTTGAGCATGGTTCAGAGAAATAGCTGAAAACCTATACGTTACGGAATATAAATTTATTGTAACCATTTTTCCATTTCTGTACTTTAATTTATATTGTTTAATTCACTAAGAGCCAGAATGCTGCGCTCGATATGAATTCTTCATGTAATTCAATTATTGCGTGTAATTTTAATTGTAAATTGTGAAGCGCTCTGTCGGTTTGAATTACCTCTTTGTATGAACATTAATTTAACGTTGTATCTATTTTATTGCTTCATACGTCATGACTGTTAAATGGAACACATGTGAGACGATTATATTTTTCTAAAATCTAATTGTAAGCGACGCGAAGTCGAAACTCTTTGTTCAGCGCATTTAATTGAGCCATGCCTAAGTAGGACCTGTTAGGTTGAGAATTATATCCAAACACGTTGCATCCACAGGTCGGCTCATGGTTCATGCTTCACCCATGCCTCACCTGCACTAGCTTATTGGTATAAGCGTGTCGAAATCCACTCTGAGGGCCATGCTGCAAAAATTCCAGTTCCTAGCCACTAACAAAGGGACATCATTCCTTATGCACCACGTGTGTCGTTAAAGGGGGACTGAGGGAACGAACCGGCATGACTGAGTGTTGAGACCAAGGATACAAGAATAGAGCTAAGTGCAAGATCAAGTGTACAGATCTCAAAGGAACACTTTTCTGGCAATTTAGATTGACAAAAATCAGGCATAGGCGCGTAAAGACAGAGTGAAGACTATTCGCGTTGCATTCGATTTATTGTTAATTTGTTAAACTTTATTAAATCTTATTTCCTTTGTTAATACCTCTTAGTAGTTGATTTCTATGCACAATAGACCAATTAGATTAATTCTTAGATTTGAATGGGGGCGGATGAGCAGAAAGATTGATGACGAGTGCATATTAATTTAGAGGGATTTAACTGTTTTCAAATCTAGCTAAAAGTTCGCAGTTTATTAGTCTGTAAATTTGTCGTCTGAACTACAAGACGCACTTTTAATTAGTCAGATAATAAATTGAGCAACCAGTCTGCGTAGAATATGAGAGGAAGAATTAATTATATTTAAAGTCTTTTAATTATTCTAAGCAGGGTCTTTAAATAAATACTGGAAACGTAACAACATAAATCTTCAAAATACTTGGCATTACAAGTATTTATAGTATTTTTAGCTACACAAGAAGTCTGTTACTATAGGAGTGGCACTTAATCTCTGGAATAGTGTGGAGTCTCTAGAATGCAAAGCCATAAAAGCGACCACTAAAATCATTTGAACTAATCAATTTGGACATGCTAAGTTAAGAATGTAGTCACAAAACTCAACTTCAAATGACCAATATGTGGATGCAGTTAAGCATACAGTCATAGAAGTCACCTTAAGTGATCATTGTTTGGACACACTAAATTCAGCATACAGTCAAAGAAGTCAAATGAAGTGGGGGATCAATGTCTGGACACACTAAGTTAAAATGCAGTCATAGAACTCACCTGAACTGCTTGCTAGTTTTCCAGATCTGCTTTTACTTGTTCTCTCTGGACTGTGAGAACGAGCTGAGGAAAATAAAGAAAGTTACCATTTAAAAGTATTTAATACAACCATTGGAACTTTGTGCAATATTTCTTTACAAAAGCAGATTTCAAAATATAAGATATAAGATATACACATGTACTAATGTCATCACATAGATAAAAAGAATTTAATTTCACTTTATAAATCATTTTAACATTGACCGCAAGTGATAGAAAACTATGTAATGGAATCCAGGTGTACAACATCATTGACTGACTGTATGCTGGACAGGTGGAAAGTATGACCACCATGTCAGACAAAACAAGTAAAATACCACATTGCCTGTATCTGTACAGACCTTTAGAACAGGTAAAATCCACCTTTTCATTAATGCATCATCAAATTAATAACTGATCACGGTTTCAGAAGAAATTACTTAGTCATTAATGTGCCACTGAATTAAATACATAAACGATCAAAGCACAAACTTAACTCAAATGCTTACTTGCTTCAGACACACTCTTGCGAAGACCACCATATCGAATATCCTGGAATGTAATGTACAATTTTAGCAATTATTATATAATATTAGATATTTCATAATATTTACAAGGACTTCTTTTAGGTCAATGTTAGTATAGTATTGTCAATATAGGCTTACTTCTTTTATGTCAATGTTAGAATAGTATTGTCAATATAGGCTTACTTCTTTTATGTCAATTTAGTATAGGCATTCTTCTAAATCTTACAAAAAACATGAATTACATCCCCAACAGTAATGCTCAGACACACACACACACACACACACACACACACACACACACACACACACACACACATACACACACACACACACACTCTCACACTTTTCCTGTTTATTGATACTTTTTTATATTCCAAGTATTTAAACTTACATCTTTTAATTAGCGAAACAAATTAGATAACTACCTGAGGTATCTCCATACCAACTTTTTTGTACAAAGTACGGAGAAGATATATCAAGGGCTCCTCAGGCATATCTCTCAAAACTCGACTCATAAGATCCTGGAATAATTGTGAATGCACATGTATTTGCTGTGACTTAAAATGACCAAAAATATTCACTTCAGAACCCTACTTATTATAACTTAACTTCCATTGTTTAAATTATATGACCAAAAGAACTCATCCTCTTTCAATCTTTTTAAATATGACAACAAAGATAGAAACATAAAAGAGAGAAAGGTGGACAGAGAAATAAAGTGAGATTTGGGAGGAAGGGGGTGAAGAGAGAGAAAGAGGGGCAGGGGCAGAGACAGACACAAATATGTATTTAGACTTTAGAGAGTTATATGTTCTAAAAAATATAATGTATTCACAAATGATTTCTATCTTAGTATCTATATATCTGTAACACTGTCAAATTAACACCTCGATACATCAACAGTCATATATTAGAGAATTCGACACCCCCCCAAAAAAAAAAAAAAAACCAAAAAAAAACCCCACCCCTCTTCACCCTAAAAAAAAAAATATTTTGCATACATTATAAATACGCTGTAATACAGAGAAAGGGACGATAATAAAAAATGTTTTGCTGAAACCTGTTCATACAGGTCAGTCTTCAATAATGCATCTTAAGAAATAAATTACATGCTTACTGCAACATATGGTTTTATATTCTACAGAAATATACCTCGAACAGTGGTCCCAGTTTATGCCGTTCCATGTATGCTTGTATTTTTACCTGCGCCATTCTAATGGTATAAAATAATCTTCATATATTTTGTGCTCTTGCACTTGACAACACTGATATGTACACAAACACTAAGGGATACTACTGTTAATTCTTATTGATCAGGGGAGGTTACTATCAATCTCACTGTGACGTTAAATTCGTGTACCTGCACAAGATTATACTTTATAGCTATTCATTTAATAGGTACTAATAATAATCTCTAATAATCGCGACTAGTTATGATTATACAATCAAACTACGTGTGAAAAACCACACTCTGATTGGTAGCAGTGCTTGCTTCGAATGTTCGTAGACTGATCATTTATCGCCACTAATTAGCATTAGCACTTTGATTAAATCTACATTTTCATTCATATTTTAATAATAGGCAAGCGTTTTACTGTTCAAATGGTGGCCTTTGTGCATTCTGCTAAAACTGTTTTCTTCCATTAATTTAATAAAAATTTACAGCATCAGTGAAGACATAACAAGTTATGTCAGTTTCTAGTGGTGTGACTCACTGATTAAGACACGACAAGTTAGTAATTTTCTAGTGGTGTGACTCACTCATTAATTTATGAGAGGTGTACAAGTATTTTTTAAAAAAAATAGCTGAAGAAAAAGCAAAATAATTTTAAAACCTTTTTCTGTTTATGACTGCCAACAATGTCCTATACTGTTTTGCTGCTGTTTGCATTTATCAAAAGATCTTTATAAACAGAAATAATTTGCAAAATTACTATTTTTTGCTTATGTTAATGCAATAAAATATATTTTAAAAAAATATTTTGTACAATACAATTCATACCATAATCCATATATTTTATCATTGGCTATGGTAATAATGGTGAAATACTATGTACAGTATTAATTATTATTCTGTGAAATTAAAAAAGAATGTATTTATTAGTTGATCACAAACAATTAATTGTAAAACTGAAAAATGTATAACAATTTCTGGATGCCCATTTTCTTTTCCATGTCACAATCTCATGCTTTTTTCCAACGTATCTTCACCCTTTTGCATGACACATTTTGTAGACAGCCCTTATATTACTAAAGGAGTTATTAATTTATTATTATTAATAAAGGAGTTATTATTGCTTGATAACTAATTTCTTAGAGCTTGTATTTGTATGACTATCATATTTATATGCACATATATGAACTTGATGAATACTGTGAGGGGGTTTCAGTTAATTCTTATCAGAAATGAACATATTTTAAAGGATAAATCTGAAACCACTCCCTACTTCCTACATCCCCACGATGATTATATACATTACTCCTTCATAACATCAACACTTTTCCACCTCACCTCTCTGTAGCATCTAACCATAAACTCAATGTACTAACTAAAAGAGCAACCTTAGTTAAGCTATTCACTCCCCTTGAGGAAATCTCACTGAAGTGAAGTCTAATGAATATGTGTAATAAAACTAACCAGGTCTTTTCAAGAGCAAAGCGTCTCACATCTGTTTCCTCTAAAAAAATCAGGGTCAAGGTTAAAAAACAACAAATTCCTACAAAACAGAATCTCGTGCTTTCTGTCGTCCAGAATCCTCACTTAATTCTCGGCAAGTGGTGAGCAGACATAACAGAGACGAGATCCGCACAACGAAGGAGAGATAAACCTTGAATTCACCCTTATTTAAAAGGATTTGCCATTTGGGAAATGTGGGGTGTGCAATGTGTGTGTATGCTGTCAAATTCATGCAAACTTCCCAGGTTTGGTTGCAGCATGGTCTGAACATTTGCACCCAATCAACCCTTCCATTCACCCATCGTGAATCCATCTTCCCGTTGACACCGACAGGGTTCAGAATTTGCACGCTCTACCATCATGTCCATTCACATCCCATGCACCCACCTTCCAGGGAACAGGAACAGTGAGACTAATATGATGATAAACAAAGTCTAACTTACAAACTGACAGAACATAAAATTATTACTGCCTACAAAACACGTGAATAATGATAATGAATTGTAGCAATGGGATCATTTTGTTACAAATGCTGTATAGAAATGGTAAATTACCATTTATGAACATAAACAACCACCTATATGCATATAGTGATTACCAGACACAAGCATAAATGTATTACATATAGAGTTAAAATTAGAATTGGGTTTCACTTATTTACATTGTGACTTTGCAAATAGGGTAATGAACTGCTCACCACAAAATGTCTCTTGCCATTACTTGTCCAGAGTGAACTCCCGTATTCTTCTTGTCTACTTAAAGTACTAAACTGCTATGATTATTTCTCATTTTAATTTAATTGCTGTGATAATTTTGGGTTAGGGTGCAATTTGCAACACCCCACTAAAGATTAATGTGAGAATTAGTAAAATAATTTGAGCAAGTTAAATATTTTCTTACCAAATGAAAGCACATCCATTGTATATTGTTTTGTTCTAAGTAGCACAATGGCATACATGTAGGCAATGGGATCTCTAACTGTGATACTACTGCTAATAAAAAAAACAGAAATAACTCACTAATTCAGTTTTCACAGGGTGATAGAGATTTACTGAGATTGGTGCAGCCTTTGTGTGTTTATGCACGCACACAAGTCCAGAGCAGTAATAAGGACCTCACTTAAAGGTACTGGTGAAGAAAATGATGATGAAAAATGTGCTGTTATATGCAAGATTTATCAGAAATATAGTTGTAATGGCAGTTGAATTTTCTTAACTGAATACACATTTATATATATTTTCAAGATAACCAATGCACACAAGAACATTTCCTACCTGTATTTTTGTGCTTAATAAGTGTGCTCACAGTTACCTAACCTTAGGTTTCCAGCATGTGTGTGTATACAATAACCAACAACAATTAACAAGCATACATGTACTTTAAACAATAAACTATCTCCTCTTTGTCTGTCTTTATTGTAGAACACTGGAATGCTGCTGTCAAGCTATCAACAAATTTCATTACAATATGAATGATTGCAAACATTTAAAATTACAATCATGATGTAATAATGTTATTTTTTCACAACTATAATCTTTAACATAATAAATATTTGTTATCTCTTCTTCTTTGGCCCTTCACAAATAACAAATTATTCAGACAATGAATATAATAATTTTTCTAATTCTAATATTACCTGTCTAAAAGGCCAATTTTATCAGATACAATGTTTAATAACCTGTTACCAGCATTCATTTTTCAATGTATGATAAAAACTTAAATTAATTAAAAATATTAAATAAATAATCAGTTATTTTCCTTGTCTGGAAATTTGGAACTTTATGGCTTTATGACTGATACAGACTGAAGGGAAGTAAGCACAATGATCATTTAGAATGGAGACTGAAACATATTATGTCATTTAGCAGGGCTTTTGACATTTTTTGTTAATATAATTTTTGATGAAAATTGTGTGATTGGAAAAACCATTATGTTAAAATATGTGTATGTAAGAATTGGATACCAAAAGAGTCATTCTAACATATATATACTCACACATTATGGCAGTATATATGTCACTTTGCTGTGTTTGCATATTATAAACTGAAACTAGTGAAAGTTGAAAAACCCATATCCAATGTGTCAAAATATAAAAGGGTTGTTTAGAGTAACAAATGGAAATAATTAAAATATCTGATAAATATTTGACAGTCAAGACTGATTTAATACAACAGTGACAGCTAAGCAGTGTATGATACTGTAACAAATATATATTAATGCAGTTTGTTGAAGATTTTGACAGTGTGATAATGAAAATGATTTAAACAACAAAACAACTGTGTAAAAGTTGTTAATGCAGGCAAGAGTTCGTGCAGTAAGAACAAAGTATTCTTATGATAATTTAATATTAAAAGTGAGATGAAGAGTTGGCTGGCTGATGAGAATATAATGGAAAAATGAAGCTGCTTTCTTATTTCAAATAAAATGCATGACCACATACATTATTTTTCCCTTTTAAACATATAGCACTTGTAAATGTACATTTTACACTGAAAATGGATTAAATGGAATTTTCCTGGGAATTCCCCCCCCCCCCCCTCCCCATTCAGTCAGGATAATCAAAATTCTACTATACATGTACAGTGGTAGATTGTTCATCAAATTCAGATGGAATTAAAACATTACAAGGAAGAAGTTACATTAATCAGAATTGAAAAGTGTTCATATCCTAACATTGCACATAATATTGTGTTTATTTCCCTTCTGTATCAGTCATAAGGTTGTATAAATAGTTTTTGTGATATCAATGCTCATTATGGTAGATTATGGGACACATAACCAACTGTGAAACTCCAGTTTCCATTAATGGCACATTATATTATTAAAGACATATAGATAAACATAATCAGTTATCACCTTTAAATAATGGCACATTACACAAAAGATAAAACATCTTTTATAAAACTTCATCTTTCTCAAGTGCATTACATTAATGGTTAAAAATAATACCTTCCAAATATCAAAATCTCTCAAAACTGGCACATCATTAAATGCACAGGTATTTTCAAAATGTAACCAATCATCACAACTTAATCTTGTAATAATATATACCTATTTGTTACCAAGACTACTAGTGTAAAAATGAAGTAAAAAAAAAATAAATAAAATTTTAAGTAGCTTACAAACTAGCTCTAAATAACTAAATTAAAAGCAAGTGCAGCATCGTTTGCAAGTCTTACATATACAGAAATCAACTGTTACAACTTAACAAAACCTAAACTACTATTATTCAATACTATGTTGTATATTTATCCTTATCAGTGATGATACTATCTTTGTATCAATACTACCACCTAGTTTATTTACAATATCATTTAATACATTAAACTGTTTCTTGTCAGTTATTCAGTTATTATGTTTGCGTCAATCATATTTATGATCATGTCTGTAAAAGTGGTGCAATTCAATACTAAATTTTTGTTTGTATCAATCAGGTAAATGATTGTGTCTGAAAAGAAGTGCTAATCAATACTAAGTTAATGTTTGTATCAATCATTTTAATAATTACATTTGTAAAAGTGGTACTAATCAATACTATGTTTGTTTGTATCAATCATATAAAAATCACATTTGTAAAATGGTGCTAATCAATACTAAGTTTATGTTTGTATCAATCATATAAATAATCACATTTGTAAAAGTGGTGCAACACTAAGTTATGTCAGTGTTATCACACATTTATATTTATATCACAAGTATCACTTGATACAATGGTTGAGGAAGTGTTGTCACTCAAAATAAACTGAAATCAGTTAAATCACTGAAATCAAAAGAGTAGAGATATTCTATCAAACTGTCACACTACTGTTCAATGCACAGTCTCTTCCCACCCCTCCAAGTTGCTCATTTGTTGTTTCACGCGTTTTGCCATTGTTTATCACGTAAGTTTTCAGTTATGACTGATTAGAAAAAATAATAAATACAAAATGCTTTTGACCTACCTTTAAAAAAACACTGCTTGTCTGTCTAAACTACAACTAGTTCTGTTGTTCAACTGAATAAATTTTTTTTTTTGCCACTTCCAATTACAAGGAAAAAGTGAACACATACTGTTACCATACTGTTTTTACTGTCAAGAAAATCTGAAATGACTAATGTCTAAAACTGGTAATAGGTGGTTATTGTTACTAACATAGGTACACTAACCTAAACTGTTACTAACACAAATACAATGCATTAAAAAAAGAAAAGTCAAATTTAAGAAGAATAATAGTTATTTTAAAATAAGAAAAAAAAAAAGAACAAGCAAACCCCCCCTCACTTCCTTCCAGTTGGTGACTTTAATACTAAGGCACAAGCTGTATGTTGTGAAGAATTTTCTGTTCAACAAATACACTACCATTTTCAAGTTGGAATTTGAAACATAAAATAAATAAAAATAAATTTAACTTAAAATAGTGAATATATATATCTTGAAAGCAGTGATTTGTTGTATCATAGTCTGATTCATAAAATTAAACACTTTAAGCCAATGATCTATACATTTACACAATATTAAAATATCGCTACAAAAATTCAATGATTTCAAAGGTAAGTGGTAATATACACATCAGTGCACTCTTACCATAATTTGAACAAATGGAGCAAGACACTTCCAAACTGACCTTAAAAAGAAAATATTGTCCATGAAATAATGATGTTGAGGCATAACACAAAATCTGGTGGTTAAAAGCGTTCAAAATGGCACAATGAAAAATTAACAAATATAAAGGGCAAAATAGATTTTAAAAAAAATCATCGCATAAAGATATACCATGCACACAACAAACATATAGATATATCATATATACAACACAAACATATAGATATACCATATATACAACACAAACATATAGATATGCCATATATACAACACAAATATATAGATATACCATATATACAACACAAATATATAGATATACCATATATACAACACAAATATACAGATATACCATACTTATATTGGTAATCCAAAGAAAACAAAGGCATTTTGTTGTTGTTGTGATTTAGTTAAGTGAGTACATAATCCTACGAGAACTTTACTGATTCTTTCTAAGCTGCATGCAAAATGACACATACAATCTCAGTCAAAGCAGTGAGGGGATTAAAAAGCTATTGCAATACCCATGCGAGACCAAGTCAGCAAAAGCAGTGAAGGGATTAAAAAGCTATTGCATTACCCATGCAAGAGTGAGTCAGCAAAACCCTGACCTCATCCCAAAGATAAACAATGTATAACAAACCAATCCAGAAATCATCAGTAAACTGGTCTAAATTACAAGCAACAAAAGAACTCCCAACCCTTAATACTAATCAAGAGCATTTTGTGAATTTAAGTAGATGCTACTGGCCAGTAAAGCACTATAAACAGCTCAACAAACTAGTACTTACTACTAAATTCTGAAGAAATGTCTAGCATGATAAAAGAGACTGTAGCTAAAATTAATAGATGCATTTAAACTTTAAAATAATATTGGGGGGGGGGGGATTTCCTATACAACATATACAATAAACATTGCACAAAAACACAAAGGAGGATAAAAAGTAAGAAATGCATTTTATATCTGTGAACACACAGACCTGTAATATCTAACACTATTAATGGTTAATGTAAAACAAATGTGTTCTCTAGAAAACACTGGAGCTAATGATTATTTTATATATTTAGAATTTAAATTTGGTCCCAATCAAATACTGAGGTAATAATTTTACTGGCTCTGCTAAATGTTTATAAGCATTTGTTCAGCAGAGGTCAGGATGACTGTATCATAACTCATTAAAAAAAATCTTACTGAAATGTCAAGCAAATACATAAATGCAAAGCTTTAAAAATTATCCAATAAATTACTTCAGGTCAGACATAATCTTAAATAAAACATGATTTTATTTGACAGAAGTCGTAAAAGTGAGCTTAATACTTTCACAGTAAGTTAAAACATCCTTACAAAAAATGCTTTAAGTACATGACTCTATTCTAATGAAGCCTTAAAACTGAGTTCAATAACTTTGTAGTAAGTAAAAACAGCCTCTTCAAAACTGAATTCAATAATTTCATAGTAAGTAAAACAGCCCCTACAGACACACGTTTTAAGAACACATTGTATTTTATTATTATTAGTCTTAAAATTTGAGTTCAATAATTTCATAGTAAGTAAAACAGCCCCTACAGACACACGTTTTAAGAACACATTGTATTTTATTATTATTAATCTTAAAATTTGAGTTCAATAATTTCATGGTAAGTAAAACAGCCTCTACAGACACGCGTTTTAAGAACACATTGTATTTTATTATTATTAGTCTTAAAATTTGAGTTCAATAATTTCATGGTAAGTAAAACAGCCTCTACAAAAAAACTGTGTTCATTGAGAACATATGATTTTATTTTACTAAAGTCTTAAAATTCAGCTCAATAATTTTATAGCAAGTGAAAACAACCTTTACAAGAATTTGATGATATTTTGCTGGAAAAAACCCAACTGAGCTCAATAATTTCTTAAGTAAAAGTAACCTCTATAAACATTGATTCTATACTAGAGCTTAAAATTCTAAATTAATTTCTTTAATGCCAGAAACCGTTCTAAAGATACTCGATTCCAACTTCAACTGTAAGAAACAGAATTGTTTTATATTATTAAAAAAATATGAGAACCTTGTTTCTTAAAGCTTCCTTAGCTACATCAAGAAAGAATTCACCTGGATCTATAAAATACATAATCAGTATTCATGTCTTGAAAGTACATATAACCACAACAAACACAATCCCATTACATGAAAAATCAGTTTTATCATTGTTATTTATGTGAAAGCTAAACAGCATTTATAAGCTATATATCTCTCTCCATATATATATATATATATATGAACCATCACTATTATTACAAACTAAACATTTTGAACACTACAAACTGTATCATCACTATGAATATAAAGCAACTTTTAGTGCACTACAACCATTTCATTCAACGGCTAAACATTTGAAGCTTAGTAAACTACATCATCACTACATGTACTAAACAGTACTGTCAACTTTGAAAACTATATAACAATCACAAAATAGACAGCACTTTCAATTCATTCTTCATAGTGGGGAGAAAAACAATATTGGTTTTATTTTGTTAAAGTTAAAAAATCATAAACAGTTGTTTGAAAGTACACAAATAAAATTACAAGTACTTTAAAGACCTTTCAAATACCATGCCAGATCACATTATTCTGCCACTGTGGCAATTTAATTACCATGACTAGATGAACTGTAGCAGACTGTGATGGCAGACCAAAGTGATTGTGTGCACTAATTCCTGGCATAAACAACAGAGCACACACTACCACTGGCTACTTAGAATGAATTCAGTTAGGCTGTGTAACTAAATCATCATTACACACACATGCACAAAACGACACAATGCACTTTGTAAACTATACAACAGATGCATTAACTAAAGCAAAAAAGCATGCATTGAGATTGTAAATAAAACTGCCACAATTTATAGTCAGCTATAAACAACATAATTTTTAATGAAGCCTTCTATTCAAGTCTATGCTCAAATGAACATGCGAAGCCTTTTCATTCAGTGTCATATGCTCGTAGTCCACAAGAAACATTCCGTGCCACACTTCATTTGAAGTCATCAACACTATTAACCCGTTCAGTGCTAATGATGTGCACCTATACTCAAACAAATTATATAGTGATACTGGCTAGTAGGTTACTATGTCACAACTAGTAAGCATCACTGTAAAAAATATTAATAGTTACTTCTATCAGATATTTCTGTTTTTATGTACCATGCTCGTGATTTAAAAATAAACAGTGAGAAATCTCGTGAGTTTTAACTGTTTAAAAGCCAATGGCAAAAGGGTTAATGATGTTTCACAAGAGTCTCTTAGAATCTTTGTGGACGTGCACATACAGTGACACCTTTGAGTATTTGACGGTTTCTCACAAAAACACATTTTTGTTAAGGTAAATTATTGCTGTAAGATAACATTTTTATCATTACAGTATACACATCTTTTGGCTACCTTATTAAGTCATCAGAGAAAAGTTGTAAAGTCAATTGAACATTCATGCAAACAATAAGCTTAACAAAATAAATAAATTATTTTCTTGCAAAATTTCTACCACCAAAAAAAAAACAACAACACCCCAACACAAATTAAGCCCCAGGTATTATTGGCATTCACTGTGATTATAACATTTATCAAAACCCTGTAAGCATTGCAAAAGATCTCTGAATAAAATTAAGAAAACACATAAAAATAATGGTCAGAAAACATTTATCAAAACCCTGTAAGCATTGCAAAAGATCTCTGAATAAAATTAAGAAAACACATAAAAATAATGGTCAGAAAACATTTATCAAAACCCTGTAAGCATTGCAAAAGATCTCTGAATAAAATTAAGAAAACACATAAAAATAATGGTCAGAAAACATTTATCAAAACCCTGTATGCTATCTGACAATAAAGAATTTACATTAGCTCTCACAGAAACAACTGGGAGATCATGGATTTTGAAAACAGTTTTCACATAAATAAAATTATCAACATTTAACTAAAAAATATCAATAACGTTTTCAGTCAGGTAGGTTAGGCAGGCCAAAAATAGCTAGATGTCAGCATTGCAAAAGATCTCGGAATAAAATGCATAAAAATAATGGTCAGGTGCAGAAGCAAAATGAGATTACAAAAATAAAATGTCAAGAGTGGCACAATTAAAAAATTCTTTATTTCCCTTCTTTCAACTTCCACAAATGAAGTGTCCAAGTGCCAGACACTGGAATGTCACGCTTCTCAGATATTATATGATTGTTATATGTGTGTGTGTGTGTACACATGCAAGAGTAATTGAGAAAGTTGCCATAATGATTTATTTTAAAACCAGTGTTGGCTGCACTACTTATTTTGCCAAACCATAAAAACAAAAATTTGTATGTAATCGTGAAATGCTTTTGACCCTGACCAGCCAGTTTTAGGGTTATTAAAACAGAATTAATACGGCTGCTTTGTTTTTTTTACATACTGTAGAAGAGCAGATTGTAGTGAAATGACCTTTGTGGACTGAAGCTGTACCAGGAATTGAAATCCATCACAGATTATATTATCACCATGGAAACAGTGCTTTACAGCAGTGGAGTGTTTATCAATGGATACCCAAGCAAATGTTCACTGATGAACAGCAACATGGCTGCCTGACCACACCCAATACTGAGGAATATATTGCATGACTCTAAATCATAGTTCTTATGAAATTGTCCATCCACATGGCATGGGTTTCGTAAAGTTGGTGCAAGACACCGAGAGAGGTCACCATTTTGCCATTAACAGGTGAAAGTCATATGCATGGCTTGTTACTGAACCAAAGCATTTATTTTCTTGAGGGCGTATAGAAACTTATAAATTGATGAATTAACCAGTAAATGTGTTGAAAAGGATGGGGACAACACACACCAAATTATACTACTGTACATATTCATTACGACTGTATTATTTGGTAAAAACTGATTGAGGATACTATCATCTAACACCCTCCTTTTATGTATCTGCAAATATGAAAACGAGTTAAGAGTTATTCAAATCACCACCACCACCACCACCCAAAAGACCCCAAGAAATAAGTAACACCAATCCCCTGCAAAAAAAAATAATAATAAAAAAAATACTTTTTAAGAAAAGGAAAGAAAGAAAATATAAAAAGAAATCAAACATACGTAATTCTTGTAGAGTTAAACTAGAACTGTAAAAACAGCTTTCAACAAGGCTGCCAATTTGAACATTAGTGTACAACACCTGACAAAAACAATTACTACCTGAAATTATCTGTTTTTGAAAGCACCTGACACATCAGGAAATAATGGCTGCCAAAGAGTGTTACTTGATGATTTTATAAAAGGAAAACATGAAGAAAAGACAAAACAACTTAAAAGTAAAATGACATCTTTTGAGAGCTGTGTAAGATTTTTTAGTTGTTGGGTTAAAAGTGAAATAAAAAGGAAAAATAATACTATCTTTAGAAAGATTTTAAGTAACACCAGGACTTGGTGTTAACTTCAGAAAGTTTCTGAATGTTTATAGCATAAAGATCTAATGAGCAAGGGAAACCTAAGAAAGTTACTGATAGACAATTAATTATAGCATCAATGAACAATTTCTGATGAAAGTAAAAACCAAATTTCAGAATGATAATTAAAAGTGCCAGTGCACAAGATCTGATAAATATGTAAAGACAAATAAAGTTTCTAAATGACAGTTAGAGTCAGTACACAAGATCTGGAATATTCCATTTAGTTAATTACTTTCTTGAAATGTCTCTGTTTTCAAATTTCTGGATAAGCCAGGTTCCCAACAAATATACAGAAAAGTGAGCTATTTATTATTTCATTTTCATGCTTATTTAGAACTAGGACAGACAAATTAAATAAAAAATATGAATATGAATGCTATTGCTTGCAAAATAAAAACACAATAATAAAATATACAATGACAACTGTACAATACATGAGTGTGTGTATACACACACATATTATACAAGTAATGATGTTTTAAATGAGAATAAAGATTAATTTCAGAACCCTGTATTACAATATTGCACTGCCATTTTATGAGGATAATACCTTATACCTATCAACCTATTCATATTGCACAAAGTGTATTTCACAGTAGGAACATAAGTGCTTTGAGTACAAGAACACTGTTCAATATAATTTCCTTTCTATCAGTTGACACATGTGAACATAGTGCCAATAGGTATGAAGATCAAATACCAGATTTCTTTTCTTTTGTTGTTGTTGTGCGTATGAACACACGTGTGACTGCACATGTGTGCATGCAAGGTCTAGTTATAAAACAATTAACATGTCCATGAATTAGAGCCATATTTCAATGGGTAAACAAAAACTTCAGTAATTTTGGAGTATACCAATCCCTCATCCAAGCTATGTTAATCAAATGTGGATTTGATTTTGTATGACCACACAAGACAAGATTTTTCCATTCTGTATGACTACACAGGACAAGATTTTACTATTCTGTATGACCACACAGGACAAGATTTTACTATTCTGTATGACCACACAGGATAAGATTTTACTATACTGTATGACCACACAGGATAAGATTTTACTATTCTGTATGACCACACAGGATAAGATTTTACTATACTGTATGACCACACAGGACAAGATTTTACTATTCTGTATGACCACACAGGATAAGATTTTACTATACTGTATGACCACACAGGACAAGATTTTACTGTTCTGTATGTGTGATGCTCACTCACTGTAAAGAGAATATTCTGGCAAAAATAAAATTAGACCCAACAGATATAATACAACAGCACTAGCACATATATTTTTTGTTATTACAATTTTTAATATTTACAGGAAAGAAAAATGAATAGTTTGGGCACTGTGACCTTAATGCAAAGAACAAAGCCTGGCATACTACTGATTGACTATTTAATAAAAATCAAGATGATCTAGTACTGACATAGTTCATCATTTCATACACTGTAGATTTCACACAATGACATCAATATCTGTTGCATACTACATAGATCACACAATCACATGAATAACTTCGAAATGCATATCTCAGACAATGACAACCATAATTTACATAGTGCATGTCTCACTCAATAGTGCATGTCTCACTCAATGTTATCAATATTTTACAATATGCATATCTCACATTGACATCAATGTCTCACAACACATTTTCACACACTGATGTATATATCTTAGTGCACAATGTCTTGCATAATGCATGTGATACACTCTTGTGTGATGTATATTTCACACACTGAAATCAATATCTTACATAATACATAACTCACAAACTGATATCACTATCTTACAATTTTCAGACTTAAGCGCTGATGTTTTATGATGTTGACTTAACATGTGATTAAGACAAATCTGTTGCCTATTCAAGATTCTAGACCTGTTCAACATCATTATTCTACACAAATTGTCAATACTATCAAATTTAAGCTAGATTCAACTAATGCTCTGGAAAAGTTTTCTAACATCACTATTTCCATCTTTTATCTGAAAAATTTAAAACAAAGCATTTTGAACTTATTTTGTCATAAAAACTTAAGAAATCTGACACCTCTTATAAACTATGTAACTAGTTGTAACAAATGACGTATTAACTGAAAACTTATTAATCAACAGTATTTAGGTAGTGCTTGAAGATTTTTACTTTTATAGAAATTATGCAATATTTGCTTCAGTTATTAAAATATATCTAGGGGTTGCTTTTCTCATGGTACAGTGAGTGTGTGCATGTGTATATGTGCATTGTCTAATTACACACAAGCCCAAAATGAGAAAAGTGAGCATGAGCCAAGAAACATAAAGTTATAAAATTAAAAACATGACAGTCAATAAGTATCAAAGCATGAGATCAAGCCTGTAAAAAATGCTAGCTGAAAAAATAATACAAGTACACAGATTCAGACAAAAAGTACTAAAAAAACACATCGGACAAAAATACTGAAAGTACACACATCCGATAAAAATACTACAAGCACACCTGTCAGACAAAAATAATATAAGCATGCAAATGGAGAAAAAATAATACAATCACTCAGCTCAGGCAACAATAATATGAGCATACAAGCATGTAATACTGATGAGAAGGGGGGGGGGGGGGGGAACCAGCCCTAAAATAAAAATATCAAAGCACTATTTTTCAAAAATAAATGGTAACAAAACAAATCACACTATTATTAATTTCTTATTTTTAAAAAAGGGATATATCAGTGAAAGAATATGACATATGACCTGCATAAACAGAAGCATTATTTTCCAAAGCACTTTACCTGTTGATGACATATAGATTCTAGAAAAAAAATAATCAGTGAAGCTTATAAATAGGAGAGTCTCGTACATGCTGTTTTCTGATTTCCGAGCTGAACAGGATCGGACTCATGGATGATAAGACATTCCCCACTATGAACTGAGGATATACATGTAGAACCAACGAACTAATATTACTTAATAATCATTTGATTCTTTTTATTACTGAAGTAACTTACAGCACCAAGCAGAACTGGTAGTGTTTATGAAAATAAACTATGAAATTGCAATGATTTGCAGAATTATAATGTTGGATATGGTAAAGATATAAAATCCATCAAGCATCCATAACCCAAATCAATGCAATAATTCTATAAAACTTTGTGTTCATTAATAACTTAAACTAGCTTATTTTCAATCAGTAACTCTACAACACTTTGCTCATTATCAGCTTAGATTATCTTCACACAGTAACTCTATAAAATTTTGTCCAGTGGCAACTGAAAATAGATAATTTCTATGCAGAACTCAATAAAACTTTGCTCATTATCAGCTTTCAACAGACTGATTATCTCCATACAGTAACTCTACAAAACTCCATCCATTAACAAACTTAAAATAAATTATTTTCACAGAATAACTCAACAAAATTTTGCCCATCATCAGCTTACAACAGATTGATTATCTTCACGCAGTAACTCAACACAAAACTGTCCATAAACAACTTAAAATTTCAATCAGTAACTCTACAAAACTCTGTCCATAAACAACTTAAATGAGATTATTTTTATAAGCACCACCAACTCTTTATTCACAGGTAAAGGTTCTCTGATAACGAGATTGAAGAATCAATGATTGATAAGTGTTGTGAGTTTTATTGGTTCTAGAAGTACTTTTCCTTGGCACCAAATTAGTAAAAGAAATTACCTGGACCAAATTAGCAATATAAATTACCTTAGAATATAGATTAAGACTATATTCAATCAAGGGTGATTAGTCTAAATGATGTAATAGGAAGAGCTTAAATATATTCAAAGTCTTAGCAAGAAGAATCATTAAACTAGAAAAATTTCCCCATCTGATTGGATGACACCTGAAATTTTAATTTTAAAAATATAATAAAAGCCCCTAGCTGTTTAGTTAATATTTGAACTTAGAAAACAAAGAAGACATCTTTGTAGGTTTGGCAATGATATAGTTGGCACAAAGGAGACAAACACTGAAGGACAAAAAAACTCCAGCTGAAATACTTGTATACTAGAGAAAACAACTACTTAGCATGTGGGCATCTTTTGTGCATGCCACAAAACTGGGTGCTGTGCTTTGCTTTGCTACCTTCTGTGGTTTCAATATACAGCCTTACCAAATATTTCAAAGATAGCTGGGCACAAATAATAATTATTATTAAAAATAATCAAGTAGCATTAATAATTATTTTATAACTGGTAGACAAATGTAACATAGCCACAAAATGGAATCCATTACCCTGATAGAGCTGGTCACAAGTACAAGGTGGGTGAAACTTTTGCTTAATAACAAAAGTAAATAAATGACATGATTCGGTAAAAGTGAATAAACCTTTGCTTGAACAATAATACATCGTGGAGACTTGCCTGACCATAACATCGCAGAGATTAGCCTGAGACTAATCTGTAGAATATAAATGCCACAATTAAGTAAAAATAATTTCTTAACTAGCTTTTTTGCGTTAAACTGGCCGCTCAAAAGATTATCCAAACCTTATACATATCTAGATATTTTTTTCTATTTAAAAAATGGACAATCTGAAATTACCGTACTCAAATGCTGTGGGCCAGGGGTTATAACCCAAACCTGGAAAGCACTCTTGTATGGGTTCTTAAAACATGTCAGGAATTTAAAACTGTAAATGCAAAACTGTAAATGGATTTAACCAAGCCTGGAATGTGCAGTCTCTAAAATTTGTAGAAAGATATAAAAATTCTTTTTGTGGTCCCAAAGTTGGAGTTAGTGTTTTTGCAGATGTCACTTTCATTTCATGATCCAATGAACTGTTTAAAGGTGACAGAATTGACATGAATATATCTTCAAGTTCTCTTTTTAAAAGTGTGGAGAACTTGTTCACAGCAAGTATATTTTCAATGCTCTGCCCTGAAGATGACAGAACTGTACCAAGAAGTATTTCCTGTCCTGTCTGAAAATGGCGAACTGTAGGAAGAAATATTTCCTGTGTGTAGATGGCATAAGTGTACCAAGAAGAACTGCATGTCTTTGAAGATGTCAGAACCATTTTAAGAATAGATTCACTATGACTTGTCAGCATGAGACAGCACATTCTGAATAGCTTTTGAATGGAGAAATGAGAGGATACTGAGATGTGCACTTTCTTCAAAGCTGATAAATTTTTGTGGTAAGTCAATCAACTTCACCTACTCAGGTGAGAAGTCTTTGCTTCAAAAGTTCCATCGTTCACCAGTTTTTATATTATGTGGTCAAGTTTACCTTTCTTAAAGTCAATAAGCCGTATATTGTATTTTATAGAACCAATATTTCAATTCCTTTAAAAACTTCTTAGAAGTCAAATCACCACATTTTCACATTTCTTTCAGCCCAGTATCCACAGTTTAATTCTTCTTTAGTTTAAAGAAACGACCTTCTGCTTTCTCCTTGGTAACCTTGACCTGGTTCTCAAGCATACCAATTGCTTCTTCTGCATGATGCTGTTCGGTGATCCGGCGCTGCATTTGCGCTCTCAGCAACTCACTCAAGTCAATCTACACAGACACAATAAAAGTTGAATAAAAGAATTCTGCAGAACTCACATCATTGAACAACTAATTACTAGCAATGTTAATGACAAAAAACAGCAGTATTCATGGCACTAAAATAGCAGTACTGACATTTCTGTATAAATACTAGCAAAGCCCATGGCACTAAAAACGCAGTACTGACATTTCTATGTAAATACTAGCAAAGCCCATGGCAAAGAAGTAGCAATATTGACACCTCCATCCACAATTACTAGCAATGCTCGTAATACGTGGAAGTTACTAACTCTATGAATACTACCACACACACTTGCAACATACTGTCTCCAACTTTAAATTTGTGTACGAGAAATCAGAGTATGCAACTAGTTATTTTACACCAAGTATGGGCAGGTAATAAATAAATCATTTAAAGCATTTCTAGAAATATATTAAAAACCTTCCTGAAAATGTCTTACTGAAAATAATACCTTGTATTTGCTGGGAGTGGAGCAAGTCTGCCACAACATGTCAAACTTAAATGAAAATATAGCATGCCACACTATTAGAGCAAAAGGAAAACAATACAGCATGAGAAAATGTAGCTGGCAGCCAGGTTGCTAAAATGGTTTGTACAAACATGACACAGCTCACCTGCCACTGGTCTAATTCCTGGGAAAGAGATACTTTCTGATGAATGGCAAACATGAGCTGGGCATTGAGTGTAGCTGCATCAGTTCGGCTGTGAGACAATTCAATCTCCAAATGATGGACCCTAGATACATTCAAATTAGCATGCATAAGCTTGTCCTGCATGCGGCGAGGGGTACATTCAAATTGGACATGCATATCAAAAGGCAAGATGGAAAGTTGCTAGGTTAAAATATTCATGCAAAGACATTTCAGACAAGTTTAAGTTAGTTAAAATATTCATGCACAAACATTTCAGACAAAATTAAAGTAGAAAAGTACAAAATTAAAGATTGATATATAACTGTCAAGTGGATTGTGGATGAGTCTAAATATATTTAATGCTGGGCCAATCATCTTTGTCATTTTATGCACATGTGTATGTTTGTCTGATGAGACATATGCACACCAAAATGACAACAGCAACAAGACAACAGGTTCAATTCACTTGTTTACACTGAAAGTATGATACTTTTCAATTTGGCAGAAGCAAATGTCATGTCCCATGATTATTCTCAATGAATAACATAAAATCAAATCAGAACCAATTGACTCTATTTCAATCTGCATTGTTATTTTGCCTGGTTGTATTGTGGTGATGTTAGAAAACTTTCAATCTTGCACACATCAACAAGAGCCACATTAACATAACAACCGTTCTATAAATTGTTGACTTCCTAAATATTTACCGGGTTATTTGGGAGAAAAGAAATAATTTACATATGCTTTTCTTTGGACTTTACTTGAAACAAAGGTTCTTATGAATGTGAAACCACCTTACTGGCATACACAGATGACAACATTATTTTACTGAAGATTATGTATCTTCATTCATGCAAATGATATATATATATCAAGTCATAATAAAAACATCACAACTTGATGATATCACACCAAACAATGATGATATTATCAAATGGTGTCATGTAAATCTGAAAGGAGAAAATCTGTTTACCACATGATGTTATTTAAATCCTAAGGAGAAAGTCTGTTAATTTCAAGATGTCAACTCAAGGAGAAAGTCTGTTAATTTCAAGATGTTAACTCATGGAGAGTCTGCTTACTTCATGATGTCATCTCAAGACGAAAGTCTGCTTACTTCACGAGTCCACACAGTCTATTTACTTTTGCTGCTGAATTCCACGTATAATAAATGAATGTCTAACCTCTTCAGTGCAGGGATTTCAAAATAGTTTTTTTTAATTTTATATAATTATTTTTGCAGGTGTGCATTCCAGAAATCTCTGACAGCTTTTCAAAATGAGAAATTAATAACAGAAGGGAAATAACTGAGTGACATCAAGTAACTTCTACAGAGTTACTTTCTTGAACCAAATAATTTTACCTACTTATAAAGTTAGTTAATGATAGTAAAAAGGGTTAAGCTTGCTAGATGAGATTATCATAACAATCTGAACCAAATAAGCATGTACTATTGTAAATGGGACATTAAACAAATTCATGCACATGACTTAACACATATACCATCTTTGTATTCATGCATATTGTCACAGTTCCACGTGCAATGCTCCCTATGGGCATGCATACCTTGACATATCTGTATGCGCTTGATATGCTTTTGCATAAAAAAAAAAAAAAAGACATTGACTGGCAGGCAAAACTTTCTACTTAAGTTTTGTAATCAGGTTTCATTAACGAAGATGTCAGTACTTGTAACTTTATTATAACACTGACAATGACATTAACTAAATAGTGTCTGCTAAATTTAAAATGAATCTCTTGCCATTGAAAAAGTTATATCCTTGAATTCATGCCAAATCATTCTTACAAAACATTTTATTTACCTGCTGCAAAAACTACGACTACTACTACTTTGGAGAATAATAGTTATGTCTCTCACCTGTCCAGAGCATCATCTCTCTCCTTTCGTACCTGACTCAATGCTGCCTCTGGAGTCAGAATCGGTTGTAAAGAACCATCCAGCAAACTGTCACGTTCCTGCTGGAGTTCCATCACACGAGACTGATAGTCTTTGAGCTGAAATACCCAAAACTATACTGAAAGTTTCATGTAACAAAGAACATGACCAAGTGTTAGAACAATACAAAGTGAAAGAACAATAAGTATAAGGATAATACAGAGAGAGTGTAAGAACAATATAAAGTAAGGACAATAAGGCAAATTGACAGAGGACTTTGAAGTGAGAAAAGGAGTCCGACAAGGATGCATGCTCTCCCCAATGATCTTCCTGTTAGTGGTCGACTGGGTGATGCATCAGACAACTAAAACAGGAAAAGCTGGAATCCAGTGGTCCCTGACTCAGTTCCTTGAAGACTTGTACTTTACGGACGACTTGTGCCTGATGTCCCAGAAATGCCAACATATGCAACAGAAAACGGATAACCTGGCCCAAGAAGCATCCAAGACTGGACTGCAGATCAAACTAGAGAAGACCGAAATCATGATCCTATTAAAAAAGCAGCATAAGCCAATCATCCTTGGAAACCACGAGCTGAAAGAAGTCACCTCTTTCACCTACCTGGGCAGCATTGTATCAGCAACAGATGGTTCTGATGAAGACACCAAAGCCAGAATCGGGAAAGCTAGATACGTCTTTATTACCCTGAGACCAGTCTGGAGGTCAACATCCCTATCTGTCCTCAACAAACTATGAATTTTCAACAGCAACGTTAAGTCTGTCCTCCTCTATGGCTCAGAGAAGTGGAGAGTCACCAACACCCTAACCAACAAACTCCAAGTATTTGTCAATGGTTGCCTTTGCAACATACTGAAGATCAGGTGGACAGACAAACTAAAGAACACTGATTTGTGGCAGTGGACAAACCAAGATCCCTTCAATAAGCAGATTGCCAGGTGTAAATGGTGATGGATAGGACATACCTACCCTGTGGAATCCCCCACAGGACATCACCCGGCAGGCTCTGCAGGGGAACCCCCAGGGAAAGAGATGGATCAGTCGCCCTAAGACCACCTGGAGATGATTCTGCGAAGAGGAAATGAAGAGCTGCAACCTGTCGTAGGGTGAACTGAAAAAAAAACTGCCCAGAATCGAGTGCGATGGAGAGCAGTTATCGAGACCCTTTGTTCCATGGGGAATCCAAGGGGATAAGTCAAGGACAATACAGAGAGTGTAAGAATAGCATACAGAGTATAAGAACAATACAGAGAAAGTAAGGACAATAAAGAGAGTTTAAGGGCAATAAACAAACAATACAGAGAAAGTAAGGACAATAAAGAGAGTTTAAGGGCAATAAACAAAGTGTATGGACAATACAGAGAGTGTAAGAACAATAAAGATTGAAGGACAAACAATAGAGTGTAAGAACAACAGAGCTTCAGGACAATAATAAGAGTGTAAGGACAATAAGGAGGTAGTAAGGACAATAGAGTACAAGGACAATACTGAGTGTAAGACCTATAGAACTTAAGGACAATAATGAGAGTGTAAGAATAGAGACAGCATAAGAACAATACAGTGTAAGGACAATACAGAAAGTGTAAGGACTATACAAGGAACATACAGGGAATGTAAGAACAATAAAGAGTGTAAGGACATTATAGTTTAAGAATAATACAGAAAGTGTTTAAGGACAATATAGTTTAAGAATAATACAGAGAGTGTTTAAGGACAACACAGGGAGTGTGAGGACAATTCTCCATGTATAATTAAAATGTATTAGACAACTTACTAAATTATGTTCACTCTTAAGAGAGCAGATGAGTTAAATTTGTTTACAAAATAAAAAAAATTAAGAAGGAAAATATCACTGTCCAACTAAAGAACAAGCATTCAAAGCAAACTTTTGTACAACAATAAAATAAGAAGAGGCTAATATTACTTCACAATTAACATACACGCTTAACAAGTGCTTCATCAGAAAACTCAATGTTCTGATGGTGGTGTATTTGCTGATGAATATCAGACAAGCGTTTGCATGACAACGCTAACTCTTGTCCAATGTCTGAGATCTCCCAGTCTTGTTCTCTATCTTCCTCCTCTTCAGTGTTGCAGCCAAAATGTTCTGCATTCTCGTTGTCTGGATTCTGAGCCTTCATCATAAAAAATATATAAACTATAAGCAACCCATGTTTAAAATGTATAGTATCAGTAAATAAAACACACTGTTATTACTAATTTTGCTGTAATTTATGAATAACTTATTTTAAATTTCAGTCTCCATCTCCAGTTTGCTTGAAACCTTTTACTCAAAGAACATGCATCCTGATCTCGGTAAGATTTAGAGAGATTGCTTCCTTTTCTGTTTCATTCTAAGCAATACTCTTCTTCCTCTCATGATACACTACTGATGTTTAACCCTTACTATCCCTTGTCATTCATCTACTAAAACTGTGTAAACCTTTCCATCTCTTGAACATGACTTTCTATTGCTAATGATTTTATTTTATTGTTACTTGTCATTTCTCTAATACTGCCAATTATTTAATCCTTACCATAATCATCATTTGTTAAGCATTCCTGTTTAACCCTTACTGTAACTCAACATTTGTTAAGATTAAGGTTGTTTAACCCTTAATGTAACTCACCATTTGTTAAGATTAAGGTTGTTTAACCCTTAATGTAACTCACCATTTGTTAAGCCTTTTTGTTTAACCCTTACTGTATCTCACCATTTGTTAAGCATTCCTGGATTTCTTTATTCAAGGCAAAAATTCTGAATATTTTGGATGAAACATTTGAAAGCTCGTTTTTACTTTTCTTAACAGATGGTCTTCAGTACTTCTTTATTTAAATTGGTTTTAATTTATCCAAGAACCAGGATCTGAAAATGTAAGTGTTGAAAATGGCACACTTTATTTTAATATGCATGCATAAAAAGGAAAATTCAGAGAGGAAAATCTGAAATTTTACATTTTATGTTTGGTCTACTGGTTTGTCCTATAGTTTGTCTTTTGAATTTTAAAAATGTCAGAAATTTTAGTAAATGAATGAGACTGCAATTCTCCATAATCTTCTGCCTATCAGCCATAATAGCATAATTTCAGCCAGTTCTCCATAAATAATTAGGGAAAATCTGTAAAGATCAACAAGTCTGTGCTAAGTGATCCTTACTATTACTCATCATATTTACTATTCATGTTTAACCCTTTCGATCAATTATATCTTTTGACCATTGCTATTTAATCCTTACTATCACTCACCATTCATTTACTGTTGCTGTTAAATCCTATTATCATTCATATATTTTTTTAACTACTACCAACTGTTTAATCCTCACCCCACTCACCATTTCTCTCACAAGGGCTTGCAGTTCTGTGGTCAGTGTCAACTTTTGTCGTGGTTGTAAGTATTCAGTCATTGATTCAGCATTCCGTTCTTCATTTGTCTGTGGAACAATTTTCTCATTCTTTTCATTCTTATCTGATGTCCTAACAGTGGCCTAAGAGAACAAGAAAGAGCAAATGAGTTTAATGAAATATTTATTTACACTCTTAGTTTGGAAATTATGTAGAAATCAGAAGAAAAATGTCTTGAGTCTCTAATCTGAAATCTGTAATAAACAGTTTAAAGTGTCCATAACCAGCTTTTCAAGGCAATATATGACTAATTTTGCATGCAACTTTTAAGAATATTAACGAATGATTTGTATTCAACATTCCAACTGAGATAAATAAGCTTAGTGCTGTGAAGAATGCTAAGGGAAATAAAATAAAATTAGAGTTAGTGAACTTAGTCACACTCAAGTTCTAAGAAGGTATGATATTATTAATATTATTATCAATTTTAATTTTACCATTATAAATTAAAAACTATTATCATAAATATTATTATTATTAACCCATTGACTACCAACAGTATCAAACTTATGAAAGCTGATTTCCTTCAGTCTGTTAAAGAGTTTTTAAAACCAAAAGCAATATCCGATCACAATCAGGATGAACAGCAGAAAAGAAACAAACACACTGTGATTCCAAACAAGCGCAATAATATTTTTATTATCTTGAAATGAATAACTCTCACCTACAACTTAGCAGTACTGCCATTATGTATTTTCACATTACTATTAAATTATGTAATTCTTGTAAGGAAATCTGCATTACACAGGAAGAGGTAATGAATATGTTGTCTCAATCTACAAAAAATGCCTGAATTTCAAATCTGAACTGTTGAAAATTATGTTTATAAAATTTAATTAATTTATGCCTACTTTATGTGTCTATCTGCTTTTTGACTTTTTAACAATTATACTTATATATTTTCTTCTAGTGCTTCGTACATCTATACCCTAATCAAAACACTCACCCAACAGAAGCAATTAAATTCAAGCAACTTAGTCTTACTTTCAGCTACCTTTGAACATTATCAATTTGATTATATTTAAAAAAAGAATTCTTTGATTTACAAATACATTTATTTAACAACTAATAGTCATGTTACAATTTTTACAGTTTGAAAACAACACATTAGTTCCTATTTTTTATGAAAACTTTATTACAATTTTGTGCAAACTAAAGTACCTATTAAAAACTGTTCTTATACTGGAAGTGTATTTTAAATTATTTATCTGGATATTATTATAGCATAATTAAAAGTTTTTTCAATGACACAAAATAATTATCAATTCCCTTCTTCCCACACAACAATTATTAATTATTTTTATCAATTATACATTTCCATACCAAAATAAAACTTATTCAATAAGATTTTTACATAATCTCAATATGTTGGTGTTCCAGATTTATTGTGTAGGAACAATAATAATCGAATGAACCAAAACATTTTGTTACTCAAAAATAAATGTAAAAAAATAACATCACATTAAGTCTGCTGAAATAAATAAATAAATAACTTAAAAAAAAATTCTACTCTTGCAAAGCCAAATACACCAGATGCTAGAATGTATTTGATCTGCCAGCCAGACATAAAATACAGCAATCCATCACGATACACTGGAAATGCAAAGGTGAAACTAAAGCCAAATGATAAAGTGAACAGTACAAACATAAACATCCCAAACAAGACAACCATGCATATGCCAAATAAAAAAACCATATATATGCCAGACAAAACAACCATGACATACCAAACAAATCAACCATGCACATACCAAACAAACCAACCATGCACATACCAAACAAAACAGGGAGGTGGCTAAGAAGTAGGGATAATTTGGTGATATTTCTTTTGTCTGAAGCAATACAAGCAAACTTGTTAGTTCACTGCAGGTTAACGCTCTTTTAGTAACAAACACTAATTTTGTATTACTTTACAAACAGCACATACATGAAATGAGTTGACACATGAGAAATATTTCCCCATCAATAACAAACACAATGCAAAGCAAATGACTTTCTGTATGCATACACATAAATGTGCACTTTACCTCAGCAATCATGTGACTATGAGAAATGTCAAAATTATGATGTTGACTAGTGTACAGATCACTTGGCTTGTAGAGCGGGTCATCATCATACACTGACAGATAAGCCGATGCTGTTGCTGAGGCATTGATAAATATGTCGTCGTCATACTCAAAGTCATCTTCATCCAGCATCTCAGCTGACAGATTGCTGAACCGGTCCGAGTTACTCCCCTAAGAGGTCAAAGCTCATTGTTTTCATGAAATCCCAGACAAACAGTTGGGTAGAAAGACAGAGAAATATATCAACATGAAGAAAATGAGGCAGAGAGGGGGAAGCATCTATGTAAGAAATCAGACAGGGGAAAAAAACAGAACTTGGATAGTGCTTTTAGGGAGATAGGAATTATGTAAAAGTGATTCTCCAAACAAACAAATACCCCCTCCCCCCAAAAAAAAGAAAAAATAATAATAAAAACCCAAAGACCCCAATGGAGGAAATGCTCTTTGATTTTAATTGACAACAAATTTATTGTTTTTCCCAAAAATGTAACTTTATATGTATATAGTGTAAAGAAATATTAGCCAATCTTGCATGCACATGCAACAGACCTGTGACCAGTTATAATCTTTTATGAAATCTCATAATATACATGATAATTTATTCTTGCCTGAACTGCAAATAAAGTGCTAAAAACTGAATTCAGTACAATAAAATTAAATTCCTCTAGGGATCTTTTCTGGAAATGTCATTTTTTTTTAACTATGGCAATGGATGCCCAACAAAAATACAATGCACAGAACTAGCTTCATGCAATGACATGGCAACAGGTCTGTTAAAGGTTATCTGGTCTGTTTATGCTACAGTTTTATTAACAGAATTATGCAATTAATTTCTTTTGTGCCACTAACTTTTTCATCTATGCACATCATGCATTCTGAGCATACATACCTGTATAGGTGAAATTTGTCCTATCAAGCCGGGATCGGACAAATGTGATAATTCACTAAACAATGTCTGGGAAGTACTATCGTTCCCATGACTGCAATTAGATAGATGATCCACTTCTGCCTGAAGTAAAGTGTTTGCATCACGGAGCTCCTGTATCTCTGTGTGCAGGTTCCGCACCTGAGTTCAAAATGAAAGAAATTGAAACAATTTATTCATGATAAATAAAAATATGTGCACAGCATATACTATTGTGAAATTCTCTGAAACACTGGCATGACCTGCTGGGGATGGGTTGGGGTATGTGAGTATTCAACTCCACATATGTTGCTCTTCAAAGTATTCCAGATGCGGAGTATATCTATAAGTATTCCAGATGCGGAGTATATCTAAGTGAAAGACTGTCTAAAGTTAATAGTAGTGCCACTAATATTCACTCATTCTTGCAAAATGTTAGTACTTTCCAAATTTTATTCATTTATCATCACTAAGCTCATTATATATTACAACCATGATTTAACATCAGATATACACTCTCCATGTTCTGAATGGTGCAAGCAATTATGTTTGGCAAGTCAACTATCTAACTATCTTAAAAATTATGGAAACAACGTCTATATCTCTACATCAAGCAATTCTAAAGAGACTGGGTAGGGGAGCTGTCTAGAGAAAGGGAAGAGGTTACAAACATCAAATCCGGTGAATCCAATGTTCTGAAACGTTGCAGGATATGTTAAAATGCACACAAAAACAAAAAACCAACAACATGCAAGTGAACAACAAAATACATATCAAAACATAATTAAAGTCATATAAATAACATTAATATATAAACAACACACACAAAAAAAAGAACACATTAAAACATAACACAATAAAAAAATACAAGATGACAACACATAAATAAAAGTCAAGAACAAACAAAAAGAAAAAAAAAACTAAATAACAGAGCACAACACAATATGTGTAAGAGCACAGTAAACATATATAAAGCAAAATGAAACACATAAGAACACACAAAAAAAACATAATCACACAATAACAGATATAAGAATGGAAATAAAACACACAAAATAAGCACCCACTATATTCACTTACATGACATGAGGGTCATGTTTACCTGTAATTCTAGTTCACGTCGCTGCTTCTCAAGGACAAGCAGCTGTTCCTGTGTGACCTCCAGTTCTGTAGCCAGAGTCTCATTTTCTGATCTGACATGTCCCAGCTGGCACTCCAAATCCAAATTTCGCTGATGCAGCAGCTCCACCTAATGCAAGTTTAAATAAAATATTTAAAGTATAATCTAAGTATAATTTAAAGTACAATAATCTAATATAGCACTAAGTATAATCTTCACCAACTACCTGAAGAAATTTAATGGTTACACCTCACACTTGCAACTTGACTTGGGTTAAAGTTGAAAAATCATAAACCAAGTTCAAATTATGGAAAGGTACTTATACTAATGTCCAAAATATCTTTTAAGGTGACTAGACAAAAAAATATTTTAGAAACGAGCAACTAACGCAGTACAGGTGACCAGGAAATTTGTAAGCTTGAAGTTATAGGTCAAGAGTCAAATGCATGATTTAATACAAGCATAACAGAAGTCATTCACAGTAGCTAACAAAGTGAATCTGAACAGAAGATAGGTGAATCTAACGTGCCCTACTAATCAATTCTAGCACATTATACTATTATGTAGGTAATTTACTTGTGAATTTCATGGACAACAACTGCCACATCACTTGCATGCATCATGAACCAGCCAGTAAAGAAAAATTGTGATCACCAATAAGTTTTAAAGACCAGATATAGAAGATACTTGATAAATGTGCATTCTAATCAAACAACAGTTATTTAAAATATTACAATTTATCAAAGTATTTATTATTTCCCTTGTTAGGTAGGTCATCAGCTTTTCGGACTATCCTCTAATATGCAAAGTTAACTATAATAAATTCAAAACAATAGCAATTCTAGCAATTCAAACAATTGACTTACAAACAACTGTCTTTCTCATATAGATTGAAAAAGTTCTTGGAATAATGCTAGTTCAGTATATCTGATAATTACAGTTCAAGAAAAATTAACTTTAATTTTATCCTTGGATTGGTGAGATGGAAACATTTAAAAAAAATTAACAAAATAAAGCAGAACTTTACCTCATGTTCAAGATCTCCCACATGATCAAGGCGTTTGTCAAGATATGTCCGTCGACTCTTCACTTGGTCACGAAGTTGCTGTACCTCTACAGTCAACATCTCTTTTAATGTCAGAGACTGCAAAACAATGCAATGTTTACAACATACATATTCAAGCCAAACCGACAAATTAATTTACATATGTCACATTATCAGTCAAAGCAGAGTAACTTTCATTGGGGTGTGGAAAGCTAACAGATTTTCTAAAATAAACAAACTCATTAAAGACAAACGTTAAATACTAACTATATGGCTGATAGTTTTAGATGAATAATTTTAAATATAAGCACTTTTCCACAAAGAAGTTTATCTCGAAAGTGAATCTTCTCAAATAGATATGTCTATATTGAATTTTGGAACAGTTTTACAAACTCTTTTAAAAAAAAAATCACAGATGAGGTGAAATTTAGAATCTTTGTCCTAATATTAAAAGATGCAATTTGTGAGAACCTACATAAAAAAGGCCAGCATATGATGAAGTTACAATAACATAATTATACAAATTTGCTGTAAACCCCCACCACCCCAACTCCAAGGAACATCTAATCTCCTTTTCAAGACCTGATATTACGTGTCATGCATCATTCTGGCATTTCTCCACTTGCTACGTCTTTCCAACAATACTTCACTTATTACATATCACTATGAAAATACTTCACTTGCTACACATCACTCTGACAATACTTACTCACTACATATCATTATGGCAATACTTCACTCAATACATGTCACGACAATACTTCACTTACTACACATCACTCTGACTATACTTACCCACTACATAGTACATGTCATTATGACAATATTTCATTTACTATTCATCTCTATGACAATACTCCACTCACTACATATCACTGTGAGTATGACAATACTTCACTTACCATATAACATGCCAACAATACTTCACTCACCACAAGTCACTCTGACAACATTCGCCCACTACATGTCACTCTGATAGTATTCCCTCACTATATGTTACTCTGGCAATAATATTTCACTCACCTGTTGAAGCTGTTCACTCAGTGCATCATTGTGCTGACGTAGCTGATTTACAGCTTGGATGTGTTGGCGCTGGCCAGAGGAAGTCTGGTTGTCATGATCATTCAGCCGTTCCTGGAGGGCGTTCATGTCATCATGCAAGTCTTTGATGGTGTTTTCATAATGAATTCGTTGCTGGGAAATCTGCATGTGCAATGAGTACTTCTCTTGCTCCATGTCCTGTTAAATATTAAATTCAGTCATGTTCAGAATTACTGTATGAAAAAAAGTGCAATAAGTCAAAAAGGAAATAATTTTATTTAATAAGAAAAATATGACAACTACTTTTAGCCAGTACTTTAAGTGAGAGATGTACTGAATTGGAATGAATTACTTGTGCATCATCATTTGAATTGAGGAAGCAAAACACTTTGTATAATGTTTCACAGGAGACATGACATCCGGTAATAGAGAGTAGTTCAGTTTCCGACCTTCCTGAATGTAAGTGGCATTGCATCCCAACACCACTTCAAGAAAGCTCTTATTCATGACTCCTTCATTTGTTGTGAAATCTGTCACTTTCTGTTAGGCTACTTAGAAGGCATGTCAGCTAAAAATAAATCAGGTTGCAAAACACAGGTACTGATTAAATTCTAAGAACGTATTTATTAAGAAATGATTCTTACTTATGCAAAGAACAGTTTTAAAATTGTTCTATGTATCAACATGAGTATAAATTATCAAATACAAAATCTAAAATATTAGAGTATTACTATTAGTAATAAAAAAAGTGAAGAAAATCAACATTTGTGACTAAATTTTTCAAACTACATTATTTCAGAGCAAGGTAAACAACACCATTTTATTTGTAGGGAGTTATTTAAGAATAATTTTATGGGTGTACTTAAAAATAATTTTTGTATATACAACTTGAAAGAAAGATATTTTGTGTTATTTATTTTAATTTTATTGAAGTTATGAAATATCCACACAGTAATAATTACTCTATATGAAACATACAGCTAATAATGTAGACAAAAGAAAACCCTACATATTATTATAATAACATCAATAAAAAATTTAGCACAAAAATGTAGCTAAAACTGAAACATTCATAAAATGATAAATATTTTAATAAGGTAAGTTTAAAATATTTACAAGGTTATAATATAGACAAAGAATTAAAGTAATACTATAGTTACTTCTGTAGTTGAAAAATCTGCATAATACTGGAACATGATAATGAATATTGTTGGTGAAAGCAGAACATACACATAGTAGTTAGTACTCAAGTTAAATCATTGAAAATACTGCAGCTGAAACAGTCATATACTAAACACCTATAGCTTAATTCAGTCACATATTACTGTACTTAAATAATTCACAAAACACTATAGCTGAGACATCTACTCAATACTGTATCTAAAACATTAATTAATAATAATAAAAATAATAAGTGAACTAAATTAGTCTCACAAAACAACTGAAACACTCATAAAATATTTTAACTGAAACATTCATTAAATGTTATATAAACTAAATCATTCTCAGAGTTATAAACAGTTACTATACAAAGCAATGATAATGATAATAAAATGAAATGAATGGTAAACATCAGAAAAATATAATTAATTAAAGTAGTGATATTCCAACTTTTCCACATCAGTTATATATGTGTGTGTGACAGTATGTTGTGTGTGTATGTGTATATGTGTGCATACATGTGTGTGTGTGTATAATGAATGTATCTTGTATCTTATGCATGGAAAGATATTTACCTCTAGCTTTTGAGCGAATTCCTCTGCCATGGTGGTGCTGGCACGCTGCAATTCCGCATTTTTCTCCAGCAAAGCTTTGCCCAACTCTGCTGCCAGCACCAGATCTTGTTCCTTCTGGGCAAGTCTCTGGTAAACATCTTCAGCTTCTTCTTCCTGCTCCATTTCTCCATCCAGTTGCTCGTCATCTTGCTCTGAACTGAATTTCCGTTGTGCCAGTTGCTGGTACACATTCTCCTCTATATCCAGCTCATGTCCAAGTCTATGGTAGAGTTGCTGGTACACATCATCTGAATGCAGGCAGTCATTTTCGTCATGTTCTGGATCTCCTTCCTGCATGGCCCCACACTCCTTCAATTTTACGTGTTCTGCAGAATTCTTCTTATCACACATTTTTACATCACATTCACCAGCAAAAAGTTGGTGTGCTAACCTTTCTAACTATTTAAATGCATTGTCCGAGTTTGAATTCTTTTATATTTCTTTTAATTTATCTTTAGTGTTTTCCCTTCAAACATCATTTTAACTTGGCCATCTGTCAACAGAACTACTTTTCTTTCAGGACTTAAATTAAATTAAAAAATCTGCAACAGCTCAGATCAATTACAGTGATAGTGTTAAAAAGTATTAATGTTTAATTTTAAAGCATTGTTTTTATGTTATTATTCAGAGTTATTTGCATTCTTGGGTATCCAGCCCTTGGACTGCAATCAGCCCTCGGGAGTCACACAGAAAACACATCGTATCTTTGTATGTTGTTTGATCGTCATTTTTCTTAGTCTCACCATCCATCTCATCTTCAGAGGTCAGGGCACTAAGACCTGTTAGTTAAAAGAAGATTACATGATTACACAGAATTGTTTCACAATCACAAATTAAATTATCATGGAGTGATGAATGTTATGATAATTAATGCAGCTTCTCAGAAATGGATATTGGTAGGTCTAGAGAGAAATAATTTTTTCAGGTGCATAAAACTATAACTATCTGCAAGAAGTTTGTAGGTTAGCTCAGCTCCCTAAACTTTAAAGACCCACATATGTAGAAGTATCATTTGTTAAGTCCAATGCTTATTTGATTCTGTCATTTTAAAGAAAGACACATTATAAATAGCAAAGAAAGTAATGCAAATTCTGTCAGCTATCAGATCTGCAATATAATGCAGTTTAGTGCAAGGCAAGCTGAAAGTCCACATTTAAATGTTAGTAAAAGTGTGATTAATAAAAAGGAATGAAACCTTTTACTAGAACTTGAAATGTTAGTAGCAGTATGACTAATAAACTGTGTGGCAGGTAATCTTTAGAACTTTAAGTCTTAATAGCAGTGTGACCAATAAATGGTATGGAATGCAATCTATTACTAGAACTTCAAATGTTAGTAGCTGTATGATGAATAAACTGTATGGGATGCAATCTATAGAATTTAAGTGTTAATAGCAGTGACCAATAAATTGTATGGAATGCAATCTACAGAACTTTGAGTGTTAATAGCAGTAATACCAATAAACTGTAAGGAATGCAACCTATTCCTAGAACTTTAAGTGTTAGTAGCAATCTGACTAATAAACTGTAAGGAATGCAATCTATAGAACTTTAAGTGTTATTGTTAGTAGCAGTGTGACTAATATACTGTATGGAATGTAATCTATTTCTAGAACTTTAAATTATTATAGTGTCACTAATAAACCATTTTGGAATGTAATCTATAGAACTTTAAGTGTTAGTAAATGTGTCACTATTAAACTGTAAGTAGTGTAAGGAATATAATCTATTTCTAGAACTTTAAGTGTTAGTAGCAGTCTGACTAATAAACTGTAAGTAGTGTAAGAAATGTAATCTATTTCTAGAACTTTAAATATTAGTAACAAGTGTCACTAATAAACCATGTGGAATGTAATCTATAGAACTTTAAGTGTTAGTAAATGTGTCACTATTAAACTGTAAGTAGTGTAAGGAATATAATCTATTTCTAGAACTTTAAGTGTTAGTAGCAGTCTGACTAATAAACTGTAAGTAGTGTAAGAAATGTAATCTATTTCTAGAACTTTAAATATTAGTAACAAGTGTCACTAATAAACCGTGTGGAATGTAATCTATAGAACTTTAAGTGTTAGTAACAGTGTCACTAATAAACTTATCAGTGTATGGACTGCAACCTAATAAAAGTAGTATTAGAACTAGATCACTGTAGTATAATGCTAGGTGACATCAACTATGGTCAATTTCTATTTTAATTTTTAAAGAAATCCAAGACATAATAGTAATAATGCAAAATTAAAAGTGACATTCTACATTATAAATAACAAGGAAAAGCAAAACAAAGGAGCATAACATAATACAGAATTAATCTCATCAGAAGTATATATGAATATAAATTAAATTAATGTATACGCAAGCTGCCTCTATTAAAGTTATGACAGCCTCACTATAAGTATAACACAATACAGCAATGTGGTTCATTTACATTAAAAAAATTTAAATGTAAAAAAAACCCTGGTGACTCACAATTCATCTATTGATATTTAATATGGAATATAAGCGAGGTCTTGTTAATCAGCACTGAAATATTTTATTCAATGTCTGTTTATTCCTTCTTCATTTTAACTTTTGCAAGTTTCATTTTTCAAAAAATATACTGCAGGACTCTGTCAAATACTAAGTGGGCATATGTTTATTTCCAGGATGCTGCTTTTTATAAACCAACAAACAGAAGTCTCCTTTGCTATTCAAATTAGTCTTCCATGCCAATCAAAGTAGTCTCCAAAGTAATCAAAGTAATCTTGTGCTAATAAAAAAAGACTCTCATGCTAATCAGTCAAACATATTTTTTTTCTGAAATATCTTCTTCTGTTTGAAAAGTTATATTACCTAGTGCTAAGCTACACCAGCAAAATAATCCAACCATTAAAGTACTTTGAATTTCCTTCAAGTACCCTGCGAGTGAGGTGATTCAGCCCTAAAACCCATCTTTGGTCATTGTACACTATGACAGCATTTCAGGAATACATTGAACAGTTTAGATAAGCACATTCTCATCAACTCTAAAATTACTAAAGAGAAACAAATTCTTTTCTTTCTTTCTTTCTTCCCACCCCCCCACCCCCTCCCCCAAAAAAAAATGGGTGAAAAAAAGGAGAAAGAATGAAAATTAAAAAAAAAAAACCCAACGAAAAACAACTAAATAAAAAAATCCTGGAGATCAAGGAATCCCAAAGCACTGACACTAGTGACAGTATCATGGGACAAGAATAGATGCAATTCACATAATCTATTTCTAAAAATGTTATACTTGTTTTAAAAATACAAATCATATAAATATTTTTCTCTAAAACTGTATATTTATTTTAATTTTTTTTGTTGCTAAGTTAAAACAATGTAATAAATTTAATAAAGAATTAGAGCTTCTGCATTTTTAGTGTCTTGGGGACTGATGAAACTCCCATATGAAGTACAAAAACTTCATACAATGAAACATTAACTCCTTTAGCAGTCTGGGTAGAAAGCATATATCCTAATGGCCCCTGCTTGGAATATGGGTTAATTCCCAAATAATACAACTGCCTTAATGTCAGACTTGTAGTTATGGCACTTATTAAGTTATAGCTGCTACTGTTCTCAAATTAAAGCAAGTTTGTTCTGGTTTAAAATTCTAATTTCTAGTAATGACACTTCTCTCCTAATTTTTTCTGTGTGTGTACACAATGGTTCTACTAATACTGGTGGTACATGTAATGCATATTAAGTGGAAATAATAGAGTTCTCTAAAAAAATCAATGCACAAGGATATTTCATATTTAATACATGTATAAAACACTTAGACAAATGACAAGTAAAGAACAGACTGTTAAGGAAGTATTTCTGTCATTTAACTTCATTTCAATGAAAACTTTTGTTTTATAATGATGATGAATCAATGTGATCAACAAACAAAATGGAATTCCCAGCCAGCAGTCCAAACTGTCTGTATACTTATGCAGAAAGCAACAACTGCAAACTTTCAGTTCATTTAATAAAAGTGTTAATGTTATAACTACAAGTTGGGCAGAAAAAAATTTGCATTTTCTTCTTCTTTTATTTTAACAGATAAGGCAGATGCACTATATACTAATACACTTGGCCTACAAGTCCTGTTCTAATCTCTACCCTGCCTAGACAGGCTAACAAGATATATATATTCTAATTATGTATCAATGATCCTGAAGTTAGCTTAATTGAAGCTTGCTTGAGTCAAGCATTTCAAACTTGCTCATTTCATTTGACCATGTTGCCAGGAATCCTTTAAGTATGATTTAACTGTTGTAGGAGAGACCATATATTTCTAATATCGTTTTACCCCATTGTGCAACCCCAAAGTCTTGACATCATCATGGCTGCCTTTGCTTCAGAACACATGCCCAATCTGTATTACTACTAGAGTCAGCTTGGGCATTTCCTGATCCAAAAAGAGGCAACTTATTTTGCTATCTGCAGCACTTTTGTCTGCCTATTAGGTGGAGCATTTAGCCCCAGTGTATCTAGAGAACTGCCAGCCTGAAACATGAAGCCATTGATGTTGGCATCTTGGCAGACATGAAATCATAATGATGATATATTGTCTGCCACCATCTTTTTGACACCTACTGCCACCTCTTTGATGCCTATCGTTGTCTTACTGCACTGCATTAGTATGTGAAGTATGCTATGTTTTGTCATCATATCTACATGTAATAATATAGTAATTCATCCTAGTCTATCTGCAATCTTATTAAGTTAACATTAATTTTATACATGTACATTAATTAAGAAAAGATTGAAATTTAACATTTAATGGGTCAAAATTAAAGTGAAACAAAAGATCTGCAAATTTCTGCATTAAGCATACTTCAGCTAACTATAACTGGCATTAACATAAATTTTCTTCAACAAACTCTAACATTAACTTCTGATTACCAAGAAATAATTTTTGGTTTACTAATAATAATGATAAGTAAATTTTTACTGCTGCAGATGACAGCTGGTATGAAAGTGATAATACAATTACAATAGTAGTCATGAGTTAAATTGTGTGATTTGATGTGAAGAAGATAGACTCATTTATAATGCAGGACTTACTTAACTTATATTTGGACATTAACAACCAGGATACCTCCCTTCAATAGACAATTAGAATTAGTTGACAAACTATTACTATACATTCCATGACAAAAAACAACAAAGATAGAGCATTATATCAATAATTAATGAATTATATAACCAAACTAAAATAACTCTTTGATAAAACACAGCTACTACTGGTTATCATTTGTTTTAGAAAATATGAACTTTACCAAATTATATTTGCACTTCAGAACCATTCTTTGCGTAAGGACTTAATCTGCAATTTTAAAAATAAAATAATTGAAACTGTGTCTGAAGTTATTGTTAGCATTTATTCAGTAAATGAATAAAGTGAAAGTAGAATATAGGCATTAAATCTTTCCCTAGTGCAAGAAGAATGACGCTATGAAATCAATACTAATTATAAAGAAGTCAGTTTAGAAGGATTAATACTGTAAATGTATAGAGGCCCAGGTTTAGAATCTAACAAATCTTCAACAAGTTTAATTTCAAGCCCTACAGCAAAGAAAATCACAAAACTAGTACATATTGTTAGAGGATTTTTATTAAAATTTTCTTGTTTGCTGTTGACACAGTGAGCAAGTGCTGCCAGTCTGGCCAGTTAAACAGAGACAGCCAGAAGTCCTAAGGGGTCTGTGTGTAGAGTCATGTTGACTGTTTATATTGCAGAATTCTAAAATAGCAGCATGCTCTGCGCACTTAAATGAAGTTATCATTAAAAACTATTAACAGACTTAATGTTTCTAAAGAAGTCTTGTATTATTATTTGCTTTGGAGTTAATGTTAGAGACAAAGTATACATTTTCATCAAAACTGTATGTTGATATATTAATAATTAATATGGCAGCCATACCTGAGCAACATAACCAAACTAATTAAATTTCTCTTTTTGTTCAGGAATTCATGATCTGTTATTTTATTCTAATATAGTGGGACAATATATAATCTAATATAATATAATAATGACACTGGCATAAAAAAACAACAATGTATAAATATCCCAAAATGGCATTAAAATTAAATGTTTGAAAAGCTGGAAACTGATATCAGTGATAAGACTAACCTGATATCAAATTATGCAGATATACTATAATATATGTGGTTAAGAAAAGTAAACATGATTTCTAGTTCACTTAAAATCCCTTGAACTTCTGTACCCAAAATATTTTGTAACCTCTTTTTCAAACTTTACATATTATTGGATATAGCATAATCTTTTCATTAAGCCTCATGATCAACTCATTATACAAAAAGTGAATTATAATATCTGACATTAGATATACTCATACTCATAGCCTCAGAAATCATGTATCATTAGGACTAACGACTATTCAAGCGCAATTGCATTGTTATTACATAATAGTTTTAATACATATTTCATTTTCATCTGTGTTGAAACTACTGTGACAAGAAATACTAAAACTCCATTCACTCTATACATTGTTCAATATCATTATAATTATGTTGATTCTTATTTTCTAGGTAAACTCGATTTGACTAACACTAAGACGCTAACTTGTAAACGATATTAGGATTTTAGTACATTGAACACTAAATACAATTATACTATAGTTTTTATACATAAATTTGTATTTTTGCAATAAATGTATAGTAATTATTAGTATTATTTTAATATTTGTTAAAATCTGTAATATTAACAGTTATAGTTCTACAGAACTAGTCTACGTTAAAATATGTTCAGTTTCTATGAGGCGGAAATAATCGGGCTACAGAGACACAAATTAAAAATATGCTATTATTAGTTGCTGTACTTACATTTGATAACATTTTCAAAAAAATATAGCTAAACAAATTAAAATAATTAGTTTACTATATCCCCAGTATTTGTTAATGTCCGCGCCGCCTTCAGATGACTGTCGGTGTCACGGAAACTTAACCTGACTCACTAATGATGTGATGGTAATGTAGACCTAATTAACTGATAGCACACGTCTTCAATGGAAATTCAGTTAACACGAAATAAATAATGTTCAGTAAAAATAAAACCATACATCACTTCATGATTACGACAGAGACACAATAATTATGATTATGCAAATATTGTCATAAATCAACACAAACCTGTTAACATTTTTTGTGACACGCAAGCCATACACGAGTCATCTTGTTATTGATAGTTATTTCCCCTGCCACACGAATGTAAAAACAACGCAACCTCATAACATCACTACCGGTAATAATTTCACTACAGTGCCGTTACTAATTACCCTAATTGTCATCCGCTTTAGACTATGAATAAATCGATAACGCAGCCAATAAACTAGAACAGTGGTAGGGCTAGCAGAGCATATTCACTTGCATGCAACTACTACGGGCACTTACATCACATACAGTATTAGCGACCAATCACACACACACACACACACAAAAGACAGCGGCCAGTCACAATACAAACACACGCAGTCAGACAACTGAACCAGACTTAGCGCGCAGCCAGGAGTTGTGCACCTTGTCATTGCAAATCACCGATATAAAAAGGATAATTTAAATAAATGTATTTAGCCAAAATTAAAAAAAATCTGGTCTTTAATATGGTCATTTTTGGCTGTAACTTTCAAGAAAGGACGTGACATTACACACTGCTTAATACCATAAGTATGTAGATATAGTTATTTATAATGGTATTCGAATCTAGGCCTACCATGTAAGAAGTGGCCAATTTACAGTAGAGTACTAAGACTGCCGTTGATATCCGGTACTGCTCGCGAATCATGGACCTTAAGATCATTAGGTGAAGTTTACATTTAATTTTAGTGATACGTATCATCGCATATATTTTTTGAATTCCTTATTTCCCAACAAGATATAATGTAGCGACCCCCCCCCCCCAATTTGTTCGCATGTCAGCCTTTCTTCTCAGCTTTTGGGACTGGTGGGGTGGGGTCAGGTAAATTGTTTGAAAGAATTAAAATAAATAAATAAGGACAAGATGTGTTTAGATTTTGTTGGGGTGTCTATTTCGTACGTCGAGTGCAATTTTTTATTTGTGTTCTATTGTATTTTATTTGTGTGGTGTGTTATTACTTTGGCCGTCCCAAATAAAACTATTATTTTCTGAAGTATTAAATTCAATTTACAATTTAAAAATAAAATTGACCTAGATGCATAAGATGCATTACGAAACTCCAACACCCACTTAAACATTGATGTAATTGTTGAGGTTTCTGTTTTCTTTGCATGAATAATAAAACAACCTTGTAAATCTAACTTGTTTTTTTTTTCATTCTCTGATTCCGAGAAAATGAAATGTACCGTAACTAGTAAAATAACTAAAATAAGTAAAATAAGTAATAATTATACTTATGAATAACAAATGTAGACTAATATTGAAGACTTTATTTTGTAATATGGCGACCTAGAACCCTCGACGGACTTAAAAAATCCCTAAGGACCGATTACTTTCACATAAACGAAGCAAAACGTTAGTAGGATTGGTCGGGTCTCCGACCGTGAAATGTTGTGGGCAGACGACTGATCACCTTGGGTTCAAAGAACAAAGGCTAGGCTAGAGACCGGATAACTCCTTTAGTTGAACCGGAAGAGGGCAAAATCACGGGAGAGGCGGGGTCACACACCCACGCTATGAATTGGAATTGCCAATGGAAAGTTTCATGGTAATAGACCTTTCCGTGATTAGATGTGCGAAACAGGTGCGCGGTCGGTCTGGAGGTGGATTAACTTCCTGTGTCATTCACATTATGGCCGAAGCATCCGTGTCGTATAGTTCTAGCAGATCTTGTATTAGCCTGTGTACCTCAGATTCAGTTTGGGGATATTGAATTCTTTAGTGGAAATATGTGCACAAGCTCCGACAAGAAGGAATAGGAGAAAGGATATAAATACATCACAGAAAATTATTTATTCAACATACGTGATGAAGTGATTCCTATCTTAGTTGTAAACTAAGTTTTGGTAACGCCCCGTTGCCGGTTCCATTTCATTTAATTAATTAATTTGATTTTTTTAAAAGTGCTGTAAATACTGTGATTGGCATAAAGTTTATTTTAATATGTATGTACCTTGAATAGCATTATAAGCAATACGTGTAATTATGGTAATGGTTTAGAAAAAAGGAAAACCGTTTAGATTATATCGAAAAGGCGTTATTTTTTTAGCTGATTGTGTGGTACATGTTGTAAATGAAGTGCTTGAACACCGTAAACATATGCGGTTATTAACATTATTAAATTAGAGTGTAACAGTCAACATCTTGAGTGAATTACATTTCTGCTTCTAGTATTTATGCTTCTAACATGGTTTGGTAGGCCTAATGATTATATGATGTCGAGACATGTTTGGTAGGCCTAATGATTATATGATGTCAAGATATGTTTGGTAGGCCTAATGATTATATGCTGTCAAGACATGTTTGGTAGGCCTAATTATTATATGATGTCAAGACATGTTTGGTAGGCCTAATGATTATATGATGTCAAGACATGCTTATAGGCCTAATGATTATATGATGTCAAGACATGTTTGATAGGCCTAATGATTATATGATGTCAAGACATGCTTGGTAGGCCTAATGATTATATGCTGTCAAGACATGCTTGGTAGGCCTAATGATTATATGATGTCAAGACATGCTTGGTAGGCCTAATGATTATATGATGTCAAGACATGTACCACCTTCTTATGAACTGCACATACTTTGTTACTCATTGACATATATTTTCTGCGTGGCTACATTTCTATAATTTTATAAATCTAAGACTTAAATTGCTTTGGTTTATTCTTGAAAAAATAGACAAAACAAACTCTTTACAATCATTGAACCGCGACTTTAAATGGACACTATATTCTCATTTCTATTTCCGTTTCAGGTATATTTGAAGTATTTTGTGACCTGATTATGTCCTTATTTTTCTGTCAATTGGTACAGTTGACGTTCCTTACAAGTGAACAAGAACAAGAACAAGAACAAGAACAACAACAACAAAATATATATAGTATGGCAGTCCATGCACCAGTTCTTCGAAGGTGTTAAAACCATGGTGAGAAAAGAAATGTTGCCTGCGATTAAGGACAAATGAAGGTCAAAACTATTCTTAATAAGTCTGACAAGGATGAACAGGCACAACCAATGTGAGGTGAAAGATTTAAAAAGATGTTATAAATAAAAAAAGAATAAAAGCAGAAATAACAGTGCACTTAATGGCTAACTTTTATTACATCCTCGCATTTTATTAATAACATTAACTATATTAAATTGCCATTGAAAGTGAATAATACTTAAGTCATAAAATAATTAAATCTTCCTTAAAAAGCTAAATCCATTTTTCTTAAGGCATACTCATACAAGGAATCAGGACTCTAAATGACACAGATATTTACAATTCTTACCCTCCCTGTTTTTTTTCCAGGAAAGTGTCACCCTTTAAACAATACGTTCCAGCAAGACAGTAGAACAGGAAGTGCACGAACATTTTAGGCCAGAGGGCCCAATTTCCAATTGATAGTGCGTGGAGGGCTGCAAGTCAGATTGCTAGAATATCACACCAGAATCAGACGTGTGAGAACGGTGTCTATAGAAAGTGGTGAAGGTGCCGAGTAAGAACAACTGCAGATACTCACAATGGTGAAAGTGAGATCACTGAGGGACTGATGAGAATGGTGAAAGTGAGATTACTGAGGGACTGATGAGAATGGTGAAAGTGAGATCTCTGAGGGACTGATGAGAATGGTGAAAGTGAGATCTCTGAGGGACTGATGAGAATGGTGAAAGTGAGATCATAGAGAGAATGATGAGAATGGTGAGTAGATGTGAACTACCCACAGCTAGGCACGAGAGGTGCAAACGTGGTAAACTATGTCTGTCTCTGGCACTTCATGCATAATGACTGTATTACAATGGAAGCCAACTGCTGTTTAAGTGTTGAATCGTTCTTTCAAAAAACACCATTGCAGTTTAAATACTGGTTAGAATTCTTTGCTAAATTACTACAAGAGAATTTAAGTCCATGGAAGGAGTGCTGCAATAGCTGACTTTTAGAGAGCTAATTGGCTGATAGTTAGAATGGGGATTTAGACTTAGAAAATATTTGTGACATGATGTATTTTCTGATGTAAAATAGAAGAGTGTTTAGTTATGTTAAAATGACTTTGTTGTAAAGCTGAATTTATATTTAAGTTATACTGTGATGTTCATTTATTTTATTGTCTTGTGTATATGGGGATAATACACTTTTTTCAGATGTGTAAGTTTGAGAATGAGAGGAGGAGGAGAGAGAGAGAGAGAGAGAGAGAGAGAGAGAGAGAGAGAGAGAGAGAGAGAGAGAGAGAGAGAGAGAGAGAGAGAGAGAGAGAGAGAGAGAGAGAGAGAAAGAGAAAGAGAGAGAGAGAGATTTATGCACCACCATATTTTTGTGTTTCAGATCTACATACACAGTCCAATCCAAATCCAATTCTATAATCCAATCTACATCCAGATTCCAGGCCAGGTGTTCCTAGGAGTCTGCTTTCTTGGTTTGTTTGGAAATTCAGGCAGACAAGGGTCCTGTTGAATTTGCCAGTCATTGGAGTTGTAGTGAATGCTTGTTGGTGTTATGCAAAGGGAGGTGAATCAGTTCTGGCCAAATAGAAGTAGGAAGCAGTGTTATTTCTTTAATTCAACATTGAGAGAAAGTTGTCCCTTGTGAAAAAAAAAACTGTCAGCAGAGATGATCTGATGTGACTTTGTGCTGATGAGTACATGTGCACCTTATGGACAATATTCACAGTGATTTAAAATCTACAGAGAATTGACGCCATGCCGGGTGACGTCATCACTACCTTGCGATGAGAGTCAGGTCATCGCTTTATGTATTTTATTCCTCTTTGAAAATATATTTTTCTATGATGATAAATATTGGCTATAGGACTCTAATCATTCGATAATGAGTTCTGACTTTCTTCCGAACATTTTGTTAGATAGTATTTGGGATATATTGTTTCACTTATAAACTAATTGTATTTATTTTTCTTTCACGATTGTTATATTTAATAAATATTGTTATTTTTTAAAAACAACTTCTTGCATCCACTTGGTGGACCTGTCTGGTGCTTTCAGAACACTATTTTAAGTACATACACTTTAAATAATCATTCTTTTGGCACACCAGTTTCTACCGATGGGAACTTCTTGTTTAAGGGATAGTTTTTGATCCATCTTAAATTACTTTAGCCCCCACCCATCCCCTACCCGCAGACTAATTAATACGAAAAATTGACAGCCCTAGTCCTTACCAAAACTCTTTTGCATCACATAATTCACTGGTCTCTGCAACAGACATGTTATATTAATGCACATCCATACTTTGATATAATGCCCACTGTCTGTTATTAATATAATTTTCTTCTTGCAAATTAATAACCAAATTAATACAGTTGGGTACGTGACATGTATATGTTAATGTAATTCCTGAGCACTCGTTCGAAAATTAGCATAATCTCCATCGCAACTCGCGATCTCTACACAAAGCTACTTAACCATTAAGCATGCGTTCTATTTCACAAAGTAGCCAAAAGTATGCATCTAGTTATTAGTTATGATCTTTATATGTACAATGCAAACTTTTATTTTTAATATTATCAAACTAAAACTAAATAAAATGTCAACAACAATAACATATTTAAAAATAGGTCATCAAGTTCAATCGACCTTCCCAGAATTTCATCGCACAGATTGCATTTCGTTGTTTCGCTGTCCAATCGCTTGGCGTAACTCCACACAGACGATGTCTTCCCCATATTAAAAATATTACATTAATAAGTTTGTCAACTCGTCACCTTGGTATCCTAGTAGAGTACCAATTTCTTTCAGATCTTCGATAACCTGTTTGCGATCCATTTTACTGTCCTAGCGCGTCTGGCTACAAATAAAATGTATCTCGTGATTTGTGTATTCTAACCGTCGGCGATAAACTCCGCTTTATCCCGCAATAACTTTTAGTTTACAACTTGCAAAAATTATTTAATTTATTCGGAACTCAGTCCTAAGGTAAATTACGCGTTAGTTACACGTTCACCTGCTTGTACAGTTCGCTGTCCCAAGGCTTCCGTAATGTCACGGCTCCGACCATACAACATTACACATTATACTTAGCACCCTAAATATAATCTTCCGAAGTCTGTTACTACCGGTAACTCTCCTAGCTGGCGGTATAACACGTCGACTTCTCACAATGAAATATTCAACATCACCATGCTAAATAATCATTAACAGTTAACATCATGTATCTAACTACGCTTAAACACATCAAGACATGTTAACTAAGTGTACATAATATCCTGCAAAAGAATACATGCACATGTCACAAAAGCAAGATAATATTTCAATGATCCTGAATCAAAAGAATATTGGCAATTTCTCTGGTGTCGTTTTCTAAAGATATGATACGCCCTATGTATATAAAAATGTTACAATGTAATACATATCATCCACGGACGAGATTCCCCCACTTGTTACGTTTCCAGTATTTCTTTATAGACCCTGCCTAGGATTTTGAAGAACTTTAAAATTATAAGATTTAATTAATTCCTTCTCTCCATCCTATACAGACTGGTTGCCCAAATTATCCTTCGACTAAGCCCAAAAATGTGTCTTTGTAGTTAAGACGACAGATTTACGAACTGACAACTTGCGTACAATAGCTGGCTTGGAGTCGTTAAATTCCTCTTAATTAATATGCATTCATTACGTCATTCAGCTCAAGCAGCCCCCATCCAAACCACGTGATTAGGTCTATTATGCATAAAATTTACTACGAAGAGGTTTAACAAATTAAAATAAGATTTAATAAGATTTAACAATTAACGATGACAATTAAATACGAGCGCGAAGTCTAGTTCTATTCGTGGCAGATAAACGAGTGCCTTTAATCTTAAAGTCAATTGTTCTTGGTGAAAAATTGCCCAATAGTTCTTTGATATCACGATTGTCAACTCTGCTTATCTGCGTCCATGACGCCTCGTGGTTTCCAAACCGGTCTAATCCAGTCCACCTCACTTCAGTTCTTCGTCAGCAATGCTGTAGCATCTTACAGTCACTGTCTCTCAGTTACTGCGCTAATCGACGAACGTAAGCGTAGACAAGGGATACGTAGACATGCGTGTCGGCGTACGTCCCAAGGAATATGGAGTGACAGTAGGAAGTAGAAATCGAAATAGAAACCCGATCTGGAGACAAAGGATGTTTTCCATGATCGTTCTGCGTTTAGGTTCGCCAACCCAAGCACGTTTTTCACATTTAAATGCACTGAGTTAGAATCTTCGACAAACGCGTCATTTACAAATTATATTTTAGGATATAACGTCATTTTCACGTACGTTATATTTAACAGTACATGACGTACGAATTATCAAATATTTACAACATTAAAATTTGAATTCATACAAAGGAACAATTCAAATTAAGCAAAGCGCTTTACAAATTAGCATTAAAATTTACACGCAAACAATTTGAATTACAAGGGAAAATTCGTATCGTGCACAGACGTTCCTGGCATTAATGAATTTAAGATTTATATAAATTAAAGATACAAAGGAAAAGTGTTACAATAATTTATATACAATAACTTATAGACTTTGTCATTTACAAGTGAACCACGTGCTTCGGGTAAAATAGCGATAATTTGCACAAATTACATACATCGATTCAAATGCAAATACAATTAACAAAATGCAATAACATTTGCAAGAAGTAGACGTGTTACCTCTCAAAAGTAGATTATTACTTCAACACGGGTTCCTCCGACTCGGCAATAGGCGGCAACTTAGCTTAGGTAGCTTGACTTGTGTGTCGACCGGGTCTGCATGTACGAGTGACAATTTTACCGCGCGTTATTGTATTTATTAAACTGCATCGAACGCGTCACGTGACGGATCACGTGGTATGTTAGTGATTCGACGGCTGGACAATGGCCTAAAGTTATGCAACATTCTGACCTCTTTGCTAGAAGCTTCTCGATACTGATGTATCACGGGAGAGCTTTAACAAAGGTCCCTTCAAAATTTTGATTTTGAAATCAGCAATCTGGGTTAAGAGTTCATGACACAGAATTGTCAGACTCTGTCACAAGCATGAATACTCTCAAACTAACCCCAAATTTCCAAATTTATTCAATTTTATTTAATTTTTCATTTAACGTAGTGGAGTTTGTCCGTTCAGGCGAAGTGATACATATGATTGCGTTGTGACAAGTCAATTGCTGAACTCTAAGAGAAACTGTCAAAGACTTCTTTTCGTGTTATATTGGACGATGAATAGAGATCTGACGAAGAGATGAATTTCTGGTTGTTTTTTTCCCCATTTTGAAGATTGATTTTAGTAAAATACAATTACCTGAACACAAATTTCCTCTCGATTGTTCATTTGTATTTGCAATTTGTGTTCCCCCTTCCGCCAGCCCTCCCGCCCTCCACCTCGGGACGCAATGTGAGGCTGTGGAGTCCCACGTCTAAGACAAAATGATAAACGCAAGCTATCGACCCCCCCCCCTCCGGATCCCCCCACAGTGTTCCACCTCTTACTGAGATAGTATACAGTACTTCTATTAAGATAAGAGAAAATATGTTTATTGTACGTTATGATTGAAATTCAAAGTCTGTATTTCGTTTTTTAATGTTCAATAATGAGAATAGATAATCTAGATGGCGGGATGGGTAGATGGATGGCTAGAAGGATTTTTGTATCGATAAATGCACAAAGAGAGACTGGTTTGTAAGCTCATTATGACGTGACCTTTTGACCTTTCTGTCGTCGACATGTCTTCTTTGCTTAGGGTGATGGCAGTTTCCGTCCTGGGCCGATTTCACTGCCTGGCGCTAAGTGTTGAGAGGGTTGATGAAGGCGAAGAATGAAAATGGAGGGTGGTAGACAAGAAAGTTGTAGAGTTGTGATGATGAATGGTGGTCTGTTGTCCGTGGCGCTCATGTCTGGCCGGCAGAGGCATGTATTAGCCTTGTAGTCTGTGGGTTAATGTTGTGGTGGTTGGTGTTGCTGTTGTCGTAGTTGGAGGGGAGAGGGTTGGTGGGGGTATCTTACGGAGCCCAGGCTAGTATAACACCAAATCTGTACCTAGTGCGAACACATGCCTGGGATGTTCATACCCTCTCCTTTTTACTGATATTGTTGTCATCGTTGTTGTCGTCGCTATTCCCGGTGTCCGTTGGGATAAGCATAGATGGGTGCTGGCGGCCAGTATAGATGGTCGAGCAGTAATCGGATCAGGTCCATCGTCTTGTCGCTTCACAATTTATTTATTTACACTGGCGATGTTCACTCTGCTCAAGTAGAAAAAAATGACTAGCATGAATTGTGTTTTGCTATTTGACTAGTATGAATCGTGTTTTGCTATTTGACTAGTATGAATCGTGTTTTTGCAATGTGACTAGTAAGAATCATGTTTACTATTTGACTAGTATGAATCGTGTTTTGTTATTTGCCTAGTATGAATTGTTTTCTGCCATTTGAATAGTATGAATTGTGTTTTGCTATTTGACTAGTATGAAATGGGTTTTGCTATTTGTATCGTAAATACATAAATATACTTAAAATTTGATATTGTGACTTAAGCCTGAACGGTTCTTGTATTATTATTATTACCTCATTATCAGCAGATTACAACAACGTCTCACTTCTGTGTGTCATCAGAGACCTGCTGGATACACCGTTACACGAATATTAACGAATTTTATTTCGAAACAAATGCAATTAACTGAAAGTTTGAGAAAGGACTTGTAAAAAAGATATATATTCAATACTTTTCTGTTTAACGTCAAACTACAAACTCTTCTTCTATTTGTACGTTTAACTCTTGTTGAACAGCTTTTAAAATTCACAGCGATAAGTCCTGACTGCGTCCTCTGATAAGGTGCGCTATATGGTAAATCTTAATTCGAAGCAAACAACCTCTAGTGTTTGCCCTTAAGTTAATCCCTGATTATTTCTTGGATATGCATTTTCTTCCTTATTTGACGTCATTGTTTGGCGAAATACTTGGGACTGGGCGTTCATCGTTTCCTGATATGCTTGGTTCACACTGTGTTGCATGATGTGATTACTTTCCGATTGATGATGGAACATGTTTGCCATCGCTCCTGATTTGGATGTTGTAGTATGGTGATGACGCGTCTCCTGCTTTGCATGTGGTGGTGCAGTAATGACGCGTCTCCTACTTTGCGTGTGGTGGTGCAGTAATGACGCGTCTCCTACTTTGCGTGTGGTGGTGAAGTAGTGACGCGTCTCCAGTTCTCGGAGTGGCTTGGTTAAATACTTTAAATGTGTTTTTTGTACTAGGCTTCCTATACCCCTTGTGTATCTAGGTTTTATTCCTTTTCGTTATTTAATTTTAAAATGTTTATTGACATGATGCTGGGCGAAGTTTTACTTTCAACTGACACATACATAAGACTAGTTCCTGTCGAACACATACGTAAGACTAATTGTCTAACACATACGTAAGACTAATTGTCAACACATCCGTAAGACAAGTTGTTGTCAAACACATTCGTAAGACAAGTTGTTTTCTACACAACACAATACATTTTAAAGAGGCAGTTATAGGGGATGTATAAACAACACAAGGCAATCTATACATACTGAGCTTCATTCATTCCTATCTATTACATATGAAGCAATAGTTACCACTTATAAGATGAATGACAATCAAAAGCAGTACTACACGTCCTTTGGTGACAATGATAAGCAGTACTAGAAGTCTTTTGGTGACAATGATAAGCAGTACTAGAAGTCCTTTGGTGACAATGATAAGCAGTACTAGAAGTCTTTTGGTGACAATCATAAGCAGTGCTAGAAGTCCTTTAGTGACAATGATAAGCAGTAGTAGAAGTCCTTTGGTGACAACGGACAAGCTGTCTAATAACAAGAAAGAGTTTGATAAACAGTTTACCTATTCATTATTTGGTATTGTTATATTATCCTTTATTTTCTTATGTGTTGAAGAGGTTTGCATGAGATTATTAATGTCTTGAATGTTTAAAATGTTTAATAAATGCCTTATCAAGTAATGATGGTGATGATGATGACGATGATGATGATGCCATTAACTTCCGGTTCGATGGTTGTGAACCTTGGTTTCAAAATTCTTCCTTGATTTTAGAATCATCCAAATTCTTTGGGCGAATATGAGGTCAGGTCTGTTGCTTTCCTAGTTTGTTGCTTTCCTAGTCTGTAACTTTCCTAGAAGTTTATTCAGGTAACTTCAAACTCCGTACTTGTTCCTGAGTGCTGACGTTTCTACTAGTGTCACGTATTCCATAGTCTTTGAGAAGAAATATGTTTCTAGACTGAGGTCATAGTGTTAGGATAGGAATCTTTTAAAAGTAAATGACTGCCTGGGCGTTCTTCCTGAATTTTGTAATTTCCTTTATTTCATTATTTTTCGAAATGTATAGTGGGAGTTAAAGTATTTCTGTTTACTTGCTACCGACACATGTGGCAGAGAGAGCTAAATATAGATTTAAGATCACGAGGCGTGATTGCAGAGGTCACGTGTACATGGAAAAGGGAGTGTGAGATAATTATGTGAATCTTATCTCACTGCGTGGACGTACAGTAAAAATAAGAACCAGGGGAAAGTGTGAATGGGTGATTATTGAAGATGAAATCACAAAAGCGTGTGAATAATTACTGAATTTAAGCGTAATCGAGGGTGGGGTGGAATAGACTATGTAAGTCTCTAACTAAAACTTAACCTCAGAACTGACATGGGACCCAGTACGATCCAAGAAACGGTATGCGTACATGTGACGTTGCAATTGAAATGTTTTATTAATTAGAATTTTCATAGATTTTGCCATTTCGTAATTATAATTATTTGTCTGTATGAATAAAATTTATATATTCTTTTTACAGAGATGCTTTGTGTAGCATTAGCGAGTAGCCTATCAGGAAATGTACATTGATGTAATTTGTAAAATGTACACATCGTAGAGTGCCATTTTGTTTTGGTTCAACAACATAACTGAATACTCTGTCCTGTTGGATTTGTTGACAACTATGGTGCCTGGTCTTTATTGTGGGAATTTTGCAATCTGTTCATATTGTGAAGTCGACAGTTATCGTGACCTGTGTTCTCTTACTGCGTCTGGCTAGTGCTCACTACCTTTTCTGGGGATTTGATTCCAGAGTACTCTCAGGTTTCTACGTTGGAGTTCTGCTATTTGAACGAGTCGTCTGGTGTCGCTCGGCACTGACATTTATTTTAACTGTGCATGGTAACTTCAACATGGCCACCACCACCAGCTTTAGTTCCAAGAAAATTATAAAGATTCACTCACAAATTAATATTATTTATACAAAGAAAAACAATTCGTCAACACTTTCTTGTTGTTATAAAGACTGATAAATTTACCTCTGGTTTGTTAATAATAGTCAGCATTCGATGTCATAATTTGTGGATTATTTCTAAATATTAAAACTTATTTCGACTATATTATATTTCTGATTTTAGCAATTGTGGCTTGAGGCTTAGAAATGAAAGAAAATAACTGAATTAAACTAAAATCCTAATGAGCTTGACTACACACCACACCATAATTCAAAGTTTGGCCATTGTTACAGAGTATGCGAATATTTAATATTGTAAATAATTATCAATTAGAAAATGGCTTTGAACCCCAAATCCCAACCTAACAGGACAATACCAACAGTTGAAAAAAACGCAAGTACTTGTTTCTATAGAGATTGATTCAATTATTAGAAAACAAAGTGATGGCAGCAGAAAGATAATCAAAATGATGGAAGTGCGTTAGGATTATTTGATTTTTATCAGCGTCCACACTGCTAAACAGAGATAAGAGGTTTTAGTAATATTTTCTTGAAAACTTGCCAGGATGGCCATAAGCTGACGCAGTGACGACTGACAGATTTCCTGGCGCAGTTCCGTCAGAGGGTCGAGTCTAGTGCTGGCTTTGGGTTCTTTGCTTTTGCAGACGTGAGCAACTACGGAGGGTCATGATCTGGCCCCTCCTACTGATGGCACGGCGCGTAAGAAGAGCTTGACCCACAGGCTGCTAATTCCTCTCGAAAGAATTGTTTACAATTTTTCACTCCACATGCAATCCCACATACAAAACACGTCAACATACGTAGCCCTATAAACATAATAAAAAGCCAGATAAACATCCATGACAAATCACTGAAGGACTGAATAAAGTGTAACATGAGAGGCGTGACGTAGACGATAGCAGAACGCTACAACGACGTTTCCCCACAGTTCATTTCTTTGTTCAATTTTAATCTCCCCTTTCACCCCCTCCTTTTGGTGACACTGAAGTTGTAAATGCTGAGTGGAATTAGCAAATCAAGAAGTCACGTGCTTTGAAACACAATATAGTCATGCGCACAAACACGGATGTCAATTGAAGATTTCCACATATACATACATTAGTTGCAGTGTGGTTCTCATAACCACAAAAGCTGGATGAGTAAACTTTTCATAAAATTGTCGACTGGATATAAAACGAGATGCTTTATCCATACAGACATAGTGAGTATACAATATAAATATTTATTCACTTAATATGATACACACATTTCCCCTCAATATAAATTATAATATAATCTGATAAATAAATATACTTAAAAAGTATAAATAAATGATTAATTTTGAATTTATGATTGATTGCCTTATGTAGATTTCATTAGTAATATCCTTGATATTTTTATTTTTTTGTCTACATTCTTCTTTCTGTCTTACACCTTCACTTTAAAAATAAATTTTAACATAGCATTACGATTTAAAGAAATTTCAAATAACATAACATCATATTATGAATTAAAATATGAACAAACATTTATGAGATGCGTGAAAAATTCCTATAGCACAAGAGACAGAAATAAAGACAGAAAGAAATATGGATGGATGGATGTAGGCCCTAAAGATGGATGGATGTATGTATGCCCTAAAGATGGATGGATGTAGGCCCTAAAGATGGATGGATGGATGTAGGCCCTAAAGATGGATAGATGGATATATGCCCTAAAGATGGATGGATATAGGCGCTAAAGATGGATGGATATAGGCCCTAAAGATGGATAGATGGATATAGGCCCTAAAGATGGAAGGATGGATGTAGGCCTTAAAGATGGAAGGATGGATGTAGGCCTTAAAGATGAATGGATTGATGGATGAATTGATAGTAGAAAAGACAACGAATGACTAGATGACAGACTGGGGAAAAAGATAGGAAAGTTGAAAGTACTGTAGTCGATGAACAAATGTCATGATATTGGATAATTAGATATGTTAATAAATGGAGACTGGATGAACAAAAGAAGAAAATTGATTTGTCGTTCAATTTATTATTAATTCTCAAACTAAACGAGGACAACAGTTCTCGAGAAAGACACCTTCGTACTCTTGCTTAATCTTAACATTCGGCATCCCTTAGTGTCTCTAATTTATTTTGTAACAGAGTTACCTTTGTGGCTGTGGCACATTGTCTTACTTCTGACTTTCACAGACTTCGCTTGTCATGCACAAGTCCAAGGTATAGAGTTCATGAATTAAAACTTATAATAAAGTATTTTATCTTCACTCCATTTCTTGATGTTGTTTAATTATTGTTTTTCATTATTTATCGCGAAATTTAGAACCTACAAAGCTTACTGCATACTTCGATGTCCCAATCCTAATCCTAATCCTAATGTGTTGTAAAATACCGACTCCGTCCCCATTGCCCATAGTATATCATCTCTTTAAAATAATGCATTACTGTGTATTTCGCTAGCCTTACGCTACTGAATAGGTGTACGGCTTTAAAGGAAAACATTAGTCTTTATTTCATTAGGAAACGTCATGACGTCACACGTATTTACGTAAGCATTCATTTTCCTAAATATTGCTTTCAGTGTTCGCAGCGCATTTACAGAGGCTGACGTTTGAGTAATTATTTTAATACTGGTTTCCGTTATCCCGAATATAACATTTTATACAAATTAATATATGGATGACGTTTGAGTAATTATTTTCCGTTATCCCAAATGATAACATTTTATGCAAATTGATACCAGGCTGACGCTTGTATTAAACTGTTTCCAAGTTTACGTAATTCTTTTTCAGTGTTAGAAATGTTGTTTGCTTGGTAAAACAAAATAGAAAATTTTATTTTCATATAATATCAGTTCATTTTTCATATTCTAATATTTGCCGTTCATGAACAGAACCAGTAAACAGACAAATTAAAATACTATCGGTTTTCAATGATGTTATCGTCTGTGATTATCAATAATAAGGTCGACTGTTCATTGCTATTATCACTTTTAATAGACATATTTTTGAACAATATGTTATATGACATAATTTTTTATTATAATAGTTATGGTTAACTTTTAGCCCTTTCAATAACAAAACAATATTTCATAATAGCTTTGTTGTAAAATCGATTCATTTCTCCCCTTGTATAGTTATACCTTTTAATGACAAAAGAAAACCCCCAAACAAACAAACAAGGAAGAAACCCACTGATTATTATAATCGTTCCGTTGTTAAATTGCAATTTTTATCTCTGCGTTCGTTCCAGTATGTGGTGGGAACCTGACCCAGCCCTACGGCCTGATTACGTCCCCTGATTATCCGAAAGAGTACTCAAGCAACTTAATTTGTGTCTACATTATCAGGCGTCCATCTGGAGTCCGCATAACTCTAACGTTCTTGGACTTTTGTTTGGAAGAGGAAATAAACTGTATTTATGATTATGTTGAGGTAATGTGATTTAGCTTTATATGGAGGACAAACTGTACTTATGATTATGTTGAGGTATGTGATTTAGCTTTATATGGAGGACAAAGACTGTATTTATGATTATGTTGAGGTAATGTGATTTAGCTTTATATGGAGGACAAACTGTACTTATGATTATGTTGAGGTATGTGATTTAGCTTTATATGGAGGACAAAGACTGTATTTATGATTATGTTGAGGTAATGTGATTTAGCTTTATATGGAGGAGGACAAACTGTACTTATGATTATGTTGAGGTATGTGATTTAGCTTTATATGGAGGAGGACAAAAAGTGTAAATATGATTATGTTGAGGTAATGTGATTTAGCTTTATATGGAGGAGGACAAACTGTACTTATGATTATGTTGAGGTATGTGATTTAGCTTTATATGGAGGAGGACAAAGAGTGTAAATATGATTATGTTGAGGTATGTGATTTAGCTTTATATGGAGGAGGACAAAGAGTGTAAATATGATTATGTTGAGGTAATGTGATTTAGCTTTATATGTAGGAGGACACAGATCGTTAATACAACAATGTTGAGGTAAGATGATTAGCATTATTGGATTTTATGTTTCTTACGTCACGTTTTGTCCATGCATGATGTCACACTGTACGACTGGTTAAGTTTTCAATTATTTAAAGTATACCCCTCGAATTTATATCTTTAATCAGTTTTTCGGAACCCATACCTTGCATTAATTCGTTCGTTCGTTCGTACATACACATACACACACACACACACACACAACGCGCGCGCGTTCTCGCCTGGCCCAGATTAATTATGACAAATTCAGACAAAATTTGCATAAAGGAAAGAAGAATGAGTTGATACTTATTTGGAAATTATAAGAGAATTCAGATTAGTGATGGATATGTGAAATTCAGAACAGAAATTATAGCAGCTAAGAGAAACAGAATTCTTGTGTCATAAGACAGAGGCCAAAAGGGGAACTGTTCCTGTGGCGTGAGTTCATTTTGAATGAACTTGATCTGGTGACCTGAGCCTTGGGCTAGTGGTCTAGTCACTCAACCATTGCCATGTCTTGAGCATTTGTCCACGGAGCATGTTTGGTAGTCGCTCAGACCTTTAAAGGACACTGTCAGTGTCAGTGTCATTGACATTAGTGGCAATGATAACGAACAAAGAGATATCTCCATGGAATAGTGAACCATATTTCTGGAAAGAGGGGTGGGTGGGGTGGGGAGAGAGCAATTCTGTCTTGTAAGATGAGTCTATTTAATTTAATACATTAGTCTGTGTTTTCACTCTTTTCATTGATACTTGAGTTCCAATACAGACATTGATATTGACAGATATGAGAACATTCGCTTAAACAAGCATCTTCCCAAGAATTAATTTCAACACAGCTAGCATTACTTATAATAAAAATTACTGTTGATTGCAAAGTCTGTACTTAAGGTAACAGTGTATCTAACGTGACGAGTCTAGACGTTATCAACAGTCATAGTTGTTAGCAGAAGTGGTAGTAATAGCATTATTATTATTACAACTCTATTCTTTTTATCATTATTAACATATTTTCATTAGTAATAGTAATAGCAGTGTTGTATAACTGTTGTTCTGTTCGTAATGTCATCACTAATATAATTGCCATCATCGTCATTGCATGGAAGTAAAATTAAACTGACAGTTGATGCTAAATGTATCAGTTAATGTCTCTGTATTAAACAAACGATTTTAGTATTTAAAAGTGAAATATCATCAGACTTAGAAGAAGGCTTGATTTTCTCTGAAATGAACGTACTTAAATTAACTTTCTGCATACGGAAATGAACGTATTTAAAGTGTTTTGCTGCATACGGAAAATACACGTGTGCAAATCTTGTGTACAGTGTACTAGAGAATTATGGTACACTGTTTCTTTTTAAATGGAGTATGAATATTGTGACCAGTTATTTTAAATGACGAGAGGGTCTCTTTAATTATGAGAATATTATCATCTACACAGGCAGCGGAGTGAAAGAGTAACCTCCCGTACCCTTTCCAGAGCAATTCCCGGTAGTGTAAATAACACCACAGAATAAGTCTGACCTGGCAATCCTCCAACAGAGAAGTGGACACACTTTATAAAGGCCTACATCATTCTTATTAATTATTACGCCCCCACCACTACTCCTGACCTTTTAACCCAGTTAAAACGCAAGGTCGAGTGTGTTGATAAACAAAGAAATAAAATTTATGAACAATAAAATTAACTACACACTACGCTGCAATTCAAATAATGACATACTCAAAGACAAACAATATATATATACTGATTGTTTAATGTAGCTTCAGGCCTAAAATGGCTCCTTAGTAACTGTTTATAATAGTATTCCTGAAAATTATCTCTAGTTCCCCCTCCCCCCCGAGACTCCTAGAGCAACAATAATATCATTAACAATGTTACTTCAATAAATTGATATTCAGACAACACAATAATATACATCAAAGATTTAGGAAAGTCCAAAGTTTGTTTCATGAAATGTCAACACGACCTGAATCAAAGTTTCTTCCCTCTTCCCCACCCCACCCCCCGCCCAGACTGCATTGGATGACGTCACGTGCCTTCACCAACTGGCTTTCACTGACTCAGAAATCACACTGGCAATCAAGTTCAGGATTACACTAAGAAGTCCAGTCCAGGATTACACCCAGAAGTCCAGTTTAAAGGAAGTTGTAAAAGGGAGTGCTGCCAATGACTCTAGAGAAACAACAATAATTCTTCTGTAGAAATTCAGCTGGACAGATATTAACTCTCTGTCCTTAATAACTCTTCAGACTATATTTTACAATTACTGAACACAATCATTTAGTTCACCACAAGTGAGCAATGAATTCAGACTAAGTGTCCTCTCACAAGTTACATACTTTTCCTGATACAGTTATGCAGTGTTAAATTTATTTATTCTAAGACTGAATGTGGCACTTAGGGTACTTTGATAGAGCGTATATTTGATGAGCAGTGTGCTATGCTGAAGACTGAATGCAAGAATGTGTATTGCCAGAAGTTGTGTTATTCTGAAGAACAGAAACTCTAATGCAATCTGCCCGTCAACGATGCTTTTGTGGTTTCTTTTAGGCAAAGAGTATATTATTGATAGGCTTCGATAGAAAATGGTTGACTATTGTTAAGTTGCTTGCAGTACTGTTGAATGCAGTACTAGTAAAATCATTATGTGGTGGTATAATGTTTTGTTGCTATTTTTATTATTTATTTTTATTTTTATTTAATTATTCGCAGATTCGTGATGGCGAGGCTTCCTCTTCACCTCTGCTCGGCAGACGCTTTTGTGGTGCCAGTAAGCCTAAAGATCAGAGAACGAGCCAGAACATCATGCGGATTACATTCACATCTGATCATTCCCAGACATGTAGAGGTTTCAATGCATCATTCACGTCAGGTAACGAGTCACGTGCTAAATTATACTTACACCTTGCAGCAATCAATAAATCGAACCGAGATCAAATTAAATCTGATGAAGCTAAGTAAAAGCAGGATCAAATATTGATTAAAGAGAGTTACTATTTTAATTAATCAAGCCGCCTACATGCTATTTTTTTTTTAAAGTTACATATTTAATGAAACTAGATTGAACATAAATTTGATGATGATGATGATGATAATAATAGCAAAACAACAAGAAATGAAACCAAACAATTCTGAAGGAAACAGGAATATGCTTCGCCCCTTTATTTTCCTATGTAGATTTATACATTCAGCCGTATAAAACAGTCAGTTATATAAAAATACCAAGATGGACAGACCATATAAATCTATAAATGTGAAGAGACAGAAATCTGCAACAAGTGTTTCTTTCTTTAAAAGCACAAATTACTCATTCCTGCAGTAGTAGTTGTGACAAAGTAAATTTGCTCCTCCCTATTTTAAATTTAAATTGTTATATAAATTGATAAATTGTCAGAGTAACCCGACCTTGGTCACTCCTTATGGTGTTATTTATGAAAGTCTGAGTTGAAGTAAACAGCTCCAGGCAAGAACATTCTAGATTGCTGACGTAATGCAAGCTGAGTGAGTAGTTTTCTATTATCCAATGCTCATGATTTATGAAAATGAGACTAGCTAATGGGCTAAGTTTAAGGAGTTCTCTTGCTGTAGAAAATTCTGCTCTATAATCACTTTTGAATTCAGAGTGGAAGGAAGAAGTCTGGCTTTGAAAGACAGTCTTTAGCTTGATGGTGAGTTAAAACTGACTGAGAGAAAATGGACTTAGAAACATTTCATGCATTTTGAGAGAAAATGGACTTAAAACATTTCATGCATTTTACTTTTGATATGTTATACTTGTGTTTATGTAGATATGTATTATTTGAGTTGACCTTTATTACTACAAGTGTTGAACTAGGCTGTTTACATGTAATCTGCTAAGAAAACTTGACATTGTTTGATATGCTGTATTTATTGTGCCATGTGTGTGCATTTGGCTAATGAATACTGTTGCGGGAAATTGTAGGTTGAGGATGGAGAGTAAGATAGAATGGAGTTATATTGTGATAAACAGGAAACTTAGGTTTGCTCCTTAATCACATGTTGCAATAAACAAGTGGCCTTTCAGTGTCAAATTTCACCCTTTGAGTATTGAGTGTTGAGTTTCAAGCTTCAAGACTCAAGTCCATGTGTTCACCAGTTATAAACCTGAGTGACCAGGAGATGCAGGAAATGTCTGTTAAGAAGTGTGTAAGTGGAAGGGAGTATGCTACACACTTTTGATGTATCAGAGCAAAGTACACTGGGTACATAGTGAAAAATTCTGGTATATTGAAGGTACCAGAATTATTGTGATAATGTTCTGCTTGAAAGAACAGACACTGTGAGCAGAGTGCTCAAGTGGTTCAAGAGGAAAGTGCACGTCAATGTTTTCCATGCTGTGGCAGGAGACAAGTGGTTACATGCAGACATTTTGACATTGCTGCAAGGCCAGTGAAAGACTGTCAAAGCAGTGCTTAATCCATGTAATGTCAAAGATTACAATAACCTACCTCTAATAACTCCATTTCTATTCTCTGATAGGACTAACCTGCGATTTGTATTGACTCTATTGTTGAACTGTAATTTTTTTTTATATATAGAGACTGTCTAACATAAAATTATCTGAACATGAGTTCATGGAATATTGATGTCAAGTAATCTATTTTATTATAATTATCATATGTATATTTGATTGTTCATTTAATAAATTTATTGTTAAATTTATTGACGTTTTTACATATATTGATAATCTTATGTTGGAGAAAAAGTGAGTGGAAGGGGGCTCGCTAAATATAGATTAAAATCGGATTGGTCTTCTCCTATAGTAAGAAGTTTTCCACTCACGGAAATATTATGTGACCATAAATGTTATTTATGTTGTGGAAGAGAGAAAATGTTTACAGCGCCAAAATATCCGCCAAATGATAGACGAGTGGTGTCTATTGGAGGATCAGTAATAAAATTAATATTCTCATCAATGCAATTAGTTATGAAAGATTAATTAATACTATTAATATTTTTCATTAACTAAATGGCGTGCCTGTCACAGTACTAGATATATGACAAGTCATATTTCTGCAAATTGGTAGGTTTTCTGACTTCTGGTTTTCTGGTTTTCCAGAATCAGTCAGAATGAAATGTTGGTTTGCGTTACTATTCCTGTAGTTAGCACAAAGTTTATAACGAATTAGATGGTATGTAAAGTTTATAAAGAGTAAGATTGTACACTTAAGTTTATAACGAGTAAGATGGTACACTTAAGTTTATAACGAGTAAGATTGTACACTTAAGTTTATAAAGAGTAAGATTGTACACTTAAGTTTAGAACGAGTTAGATGGTACACTTAAGTTTATAACGAGTAAGATTGTACACTTAAGTTTATAAAGAGTAAGATTGTACACTTAAGTTTAGAATGAGTTAGATGGTACACTTAAGTTTATAAAGAGTAAGATTGTACACTTAAGTTTATAAAGAGTAAGATTGTACACTTAAGTTTAGAACGAGTTAGATGGTACACTTAAGTTTATAAAGAGTAAGATTGTACACTTAAGTTTATAAAGAGTAAGATTGTACACTTAAGTTTATAAAGAGTAAGATTGTACACTTAAGTTTAGAACGAGTTAGATGGTACACTTAAGCTTGGAACGAATCACGAGGAGTATTGACTGTCGGATATAATTCCTTATTCTGAAGGAAGTTATTGTTTATTATTCTAAATTTTAATACTAGGTACCCTTACAATCTAACAACAAAATATGATTTCCTAAAATTTACAATTTTGTATTTACGTCTATAGGGAAATATTTCACTATCAAAGTTGAAATATAACATTAACAAAGTATTACTAAAGTTCATATAACGTTATACATTTAAACAATGTATATAAAAATAGAAAAGAAACGATATACAAAAAAGCCGAAAACGTCCCATAAATGAATAAATGATTATTGTTGCTGGTACTCTACTTGTTATCAGTAGGAGTTACAGTAACAATAACAGTTGTAGAAGTAGCAGTAATATTTGTATTAGTTACAGCGACAGATGATAGGTGATGATTTTTACACATTAACTAAGAAAATTTTACCACCATTACATATTTAGAATATAAACGCATTTGTGTCTTTATTAATTCCTGGTCAGAAGGCAATTCAGCTTTTGTTACGATTTGATATTTTCTATATTTGCAGCGATGTGTTTTTATAATTATTTGTAAGCTGTTAAGTTTGGTTGAATGTTACCGCTCTCTAGACTGGAATACATTTTAAGAGTTATTCCTTTTCTTATTTGTAAAATATTCCTTACCTTTTATGATTGTCTCATGAATTCCAAACTTTGAATCTCTGTCGCTTAAGTGTAGCGTGTATTCATGATTTCGACTTATAAGTTTGTTTTCCTGAATTATCAGAGTACACTGTTAAAGAAATAACAAACGCACAGACAAACACACACGTGCACACACAAACGCTCGCAAGCATACACACTGCACACACCCAATACATATATTAAACATTTTAATGTTTTTATAAAAGAATTTTTATTTTAATACAGAAAAGTTACAGGATATTTGATATACAGAATATAAAAATGCTGCTAAATAATTTACTGTGCAAGAACCGTGTTTAAGATGTACAGAGAAAGCCAAAATAAATTTCCAAAATAATTGAATATTATCTGTTATGAATTTGAATTACCATACAGATTAAAAAATATATATTTATTTATTTATTTTTCAGACACCACTCTCGTGCTTGTTACCACCACCAATCCGAGTAATATTTTTTACACCGACTTGACATTTCGATCTCTCATTAACATTCCGGCGGCTAATGCCAGTTGGCCAGTGGGAATCGGCTATGATCCAGTGGACGATCGCATTTACTGGACAGACCTGCTTTTTATAACGAGAAATATCTTTAGCGCTTTTCTTAACGGTACCAACACAACGCTTGTGCGTGCTCTCGGAAATGGTGAGAACTGCCAGGTTATGTGAATATTTAAATGTCACATACTTTAAATGTTTACCTGTCACATACTTTAATACTTACTTGTCACATACTTTAAATATTTACCTATCACATACTTTAAATGTTTATCTGTCGTATATTGTAAATGTTTACTTGTCATTTACTATAAATGTTTACCTATCATGAACTGCAAATGTTGACGCATCATGTACTGTCATTTCTTGCCTGTCACATACTGTGCTGTATACACTTAACTGTCACGTATTGTGCTTGTTTACATTTGTGTACTATAAATGTTTACCATTCATGTACTGTGATTGTGAATGACTACCTATCACGTACTGTGAAAAATGTTTACATGTCATGCACTATGAATGTTTATCATATACTGTGAATGTTTACCATATACTGTAAACACTTACCTGTCGCATGTTTTGAACGTTTACCTACTGTGAATGTTTATTTCTCACATATTATATGTCTCTGTGTGTGTGTGTGTGTGAGAGAGAGAGAGAGCGACATGTATATGTACTATATGACTTGAATAGTGCATAAAAGTATTTATTAATTTTATTTATTTGAAAGTAATTATTCATTAAAATACATGGCTAAAACCGTTATTTAAGCCTTAGATTTGAAACTTTATAAGCTAATTCACCAAAACATTATGTGCTAGGCCTCGCAGAAACTCTAGAATGTTATGTCCTTCTTAGCACTGCATGCTGTTCTTTATCCTCCTCTCTGCATCGCCATATTTCTCTTCTCCACGGACGTATTGTTCACAAAATGCATCATCGCTTCTTTTAAACGCATCGGATTCCATCGATGAATTTCCAGGTTGCTGGATGATTTATTCCAAATTCTGAGTCTTCGATGGGCAGCTTCAACATAATTGTTGGTGCGATCTTCTCCATTCAGAACCTCCCATAGAGCAAACATCTGGAGGAAAGCTTAATGATGCTTTACATGGATCAACAAAAGCCACTTAAGGGAAGCTGCCGACAAAAGAAGCAATACATAATGATGCTTTACGTGGATCAACAAAAGGGAAGATGCCGACTAAAGAAAGAGAAATGATTCAAAGAAGAAATGCACTTCACGCAACACATCCCCTTCCGAGAGATAGATAATCAATCATTATACCTGAACATTATACCTGAACAGTATACCTGAACATTATACCTGAACATTATACCTGAACAGTATACCTGAACTGTATACCTGAACATTATCAACTGTATAATGCTACACCAAATCATCGAGAAAAGTTTTATGTGACGCGTGCGCCACTTAATTAATGAAATTAATTATTATTATTAATTAATCTTTCATAACTAATTTCAAGTGATGAGGATATTAATTTTATTTATTAATGATCCTCCAACAGACACCACTCGTCTCTCACTTGGCGGATATTTTGGCGTTGTAAACGTTTTCACAGTTCCACACTGTTACGTGTCCAGTTTTTATTTATAGACCCTGCTTAGGAATTTATATTCGGCGGCTAACGTGCTCAGGAGCTGATGTGTGCGTCGGCCGGTCTGCATCGGGAGTGAAGAATTTTACCGCGTGTCGGTGTATTTATTAAAATGTACGAATGCATCACGTGACTGGTCATGAGGTGACGCTTGTGGATTCGACCTACAGTCGACCATTGTCTAAAAGTTACATAACATAGAATGAACTCTCTGTTATTTTTGAATACTGGTGCATGTCGGGAAATGCCCTAACAAAGGAACTTCATTTGAATTCAATTTTGAATGTGCAGAACTGGGCCAAAAGTTCATGACACAAAATTTGGTCAGAATCTGTCACACACACCATAAAACAACATTTACAGTCACATAAGGCTTTCTGCAGGTCTTACTAAAGGAGAAGACAAATCCGACTTTAATCTATACTTAGCGAGCCCCCCCCCCCCCCCCAGCTCCACCTATTTTCTTCTCCAACATAAGAATATCAATTTCAATATGCATAACAAGGTCAATAAACTTATTAAAAGAAAAATCAATTATACAAATGACAATTATAATGAAACAGATAATTTTACATCAATATTCCATGAACCCATGTTTGGGTAATTATATTTTACAGTCTCTCTCTCTACATAAATATAATAATAAAATTACAGCTAGTTATAGTTCAACAATAGAGTCAATACAAATTGCAGCTTAGTCATATCAAAGTAAAAAGTAAGTGAAATATTCCACGTTCACCAAGTTCTAGTAGCCAACATTAGAATTAGAGTAATGCCAGGGAACAGTTAAGAAAATCCATTTGCTTAATTTTGAAGTGATACTTTATGGACGCACACTGCGTTTCCCTTAACAACAATTAAAAACATTTAGAGATTTTTCTAAATTAAAAGTTTCGTGTTTTCCTGAAACAAATCTCCCTCTGAAGCAGGGGTCTCAAGCAGAAGACCTGTAGGCAGAATGCGGCCTGCCTAGGAGTTAACTTTAAAAAAAAGTAAGAGACAATATGGGATGAACACGAAAGCACTATGAACAATCACAAAATATAGCACTTCAGTAATTTTAGGCCTTGAATCTAAAGGATGTCTTTCTTCTCAGTACTTAGAGGCAGTAGTGCTGGAATCCCATTGCGCATGCACATCGATATTCAATAATTTGATCTTAGAAATCGGCAATTGAACATTTAATTTATGGAAGTAGAAGTGTACAGAACCAATAAAATCGAAATTTGAAGGAAACCCACGCACGCACGCGTATATGCAATATTATTGACTTCATTACAAAGGGTATTGCTAGGAAAACTAGAAAAAAAAAATTATTATTAAAATCTTCAATTCTGTAGTTCATAATGCAATATTACTATTTTTAAGAATTCACATTTTATTACTGATTTCATTACTTATTGCTGCTGAAGTAAATAATTATGATTTTCATAATTTCATGGTGATTTTATATTTGGGATTGTTGTTATTTTCAGAATCATCATCACACGGCATTGCAGTTGACTCTCTCTCACGACTCCTGTTCTACACTGACTACGTAAAGAAAATCATCGCAGTGGTCGCCATGTCCAGTTTAGAACACAAGGTTTTGATTGACAGGGATCTGAAAGGGCCGCGAGATATTGTTCTTGATACGATACACGGGTTAGATATTCTATTGTTCCACGTGTTTTTTAATTTGTGCACACATGGATGTGAGTGTGTACGTGTGCACGTACTTAAATTATTTAATTCGCAAAAGCATGAATGAAATATACATTATAATTATATTTAGATAATAGTTCATAATATATGCACGTAATTAGCAGAACATGACAATAGTTCTATTTCTGATTTGTACAGATGAACTTACACAGATTTGTTTGAGCAATATGCACTATAAATAGCAGATCTCATGTCGCGTGCAGTTTGAAGGATAATTATTTTTGTGTCACACTTTGATATGTAGATATAAACTCACTGATTGATCGTGCATATTTATTCTAGCAATTGATACAGATCTCTCATAAAGAATAATGAACACAGTTCATTAAAATTAATTTAAAATAGTATGACGACAAACGCCACTTACTAATGGATTAATATTATTAATTAATTAATTAATCATCCTAAACTAAGTACAAGTGATGAGAATCACTTTTTTATTAATGATCCTCTAGCAGACGCCGCTCGTCTCTCTCACTTGGCGGATATTCGGGTGCTGTAAACGTTTGCCCTCTTCCACAAAACATAACATTTACAGTCACACAATGTTTCCATGAGTGGAAAATTTCTTACTAAAGGAGAAGACAAATCCGTCTTTAATCTATATTAGTGAGCCTCCACCCACCCACTTTCTTCTCCAACATAAAGTTATTGATATGCATAAGGAAATAAATAAATTTAATAATAAATTTATTAAATCAGCAATCAAATATACATATGACAAATACAATGAAATAGATTACTTGACATTTATATTTCCACGAACCCACGTTCAGATAATTTTATGTTTACATAGTCTATATACTTAAAAATACAATTCAAAAATAGAGTCAATATGTCACAGGATAGTCTTACCAGAGAACAGAAATGGAATTATTAGAGATAATCGATAATAGTGATTTTTTTCAATACATGGATTATGCTCTGCTTCATCAGTCTTTCATTTGCTTTTTCAACAATGTCACAATGTCTGCATGAACACTGTCTCCCTCCACATGTGGAAAATACTGATGTGCTATTATACTCTGAAGACCAGTTTGAGTGCTCTTGTCACTGTGCCACTTCCTTCAAGCAGAACATGATTACAGTAATTCTGGTAACTTCACAGTACCAGAAATTTCCTGATGTACTCAGTGTCACAGGAAATGAGGGACCGAAATTATATTTTATTTCATTTTAAAAAACCGCTAACAAAACTAATTGAAGTAATCCGAGTTTTGTTATTTTACATATGTAGCATGTAACTTCCAGTAACGGTCACCTAAGATCTCTTTAGTAGACAGACGTTCGTGACGCAGTGTGTGTTAATTATCATATTGAATATATATATTAGTTTATGAAGGATATGTATATTAAATGATTGGGACAACTGCGCAATACCGTCACATGTTGTTGACGAGTGAAATGGCCAGTGCGCATTAGAATTGACCACAGAAAAGCGTGCATCACGATTACCACTATATATCCAAGGCAAAAATCATGTCACAGGACATAGCTTCTGGAAGTTTTGGAAACCTTCAGTGAGAGCTATATAAGAGGCAAAATGAAGACTTTACTCTCAATGTTGAAAACGTCGATTCGTCTGAAGCCAGTCTAACTTCACGTATGAATTATCTCATGTACAGAGATTTCATAAAGGAAAGCTGCAATAATCTCTTTCCATCCGTTTTCCATCCGTCTGATGCCATATATTGAGTAACGAGGCAAAATTACTCAGTATAACTTTTGGCAAAGTGGAAAGTTCGCTGTCAAAGAAAACCCATGCATGCGACGCTGGTTGTATGCAGTTAACGACACGAGGGACCAACTTGTTCTTCCCCCCCTGTCTGAGTTCGTTTTGGCAGTCTATCCCGCTAATTGAGAGGCTAGCACCGTGATCGTCTCACAGACAATCCGGATTTCTACACTCAGTGTAATGCGACGACACATCCCACTGGACGACTCCATCCGATAATGCTAAACGTCGTTGAGGTGTCCGTTTCCACGACAAACAACGATAATTATCGAGGCTGACAACAGTCAGCTAAATTTCAGATGTCTCCCCCGTGATAATCTGAAAGTGGTGCCTAGATTCTGCAGAATCTTCACCTGTAATGCGACGCCTCAATTGCGTCCCGTCTTCACTTTGAAGTGCCGCTTATAAGTGACGTGTGAGCTTACGTCATCTCCTTGGAACTCTGACATTAATAGTGAGTAATCATTAGCACGGCTAACGCGCACATACTTAACTCTAGAACTCGAAGAAAATGAACACTATTATATCGTTTGCAAAATAAGAACTCTAATGTTAAAAGTATTGCTTATTTTACATGTGAACTATTGTTAAAGCGGCCCCATTTGCCGCATAAGAATTGTGTAATTAATCTTTATTTTATATTTTGAATTTCATCATTTTCATCTCCCCTTATTTCCCACAGAGTGTATGACATTGGAAAGTTGAATGAATGATTAATCACTGTGCGAAAGAGTAGTGCCCCTTTTAAATCGGGAAATAAATAACCTGATTTAAACATCTTTCAACTCTCTTGTTATTCATAGTTTTTGAGAGGGACGAAAGAATTTGTACTATTGTTTTGCACCGTTCGTCTGTTCGTCCATTTATTCACATTTATGATACACACTCACAACACACACCGCCAATAAAACGTTCCTTGGCATGACATTAATAAATTGGGCCCCACCCAAACATCAATGGTGTATGTCATGTGTGTCTATGTAACAACTTGACGCGACGTAGTACTGGCACACGTCACGGGCTTTTCTTGGAGGTGCACCGGAGCAGGCCAAAAATAGACTTCACCCCTTGCATCTCTAACTTCAGCTCGGGTCGGCTTGTAACGAGCCTCCCGTTTTGTGACATCTGGTGACCACTGACCGTGATCTGACAAGGTAAATTGTGTTGTTGTAAGAAAGTGTCATCTCTTTCCTGCTTTTCTATCTCATCACCATTATGCATTGTTTATTGCATGTTAGGGCTTTGCTATTGAGACTTAGGTGAACTGGATTTTGATAAGACTTATTATTGTGTTGAAATAAGTTTTATAATCTTACGCTATTATCGTTAACGCGTACCGACTCGTGTTTAGACGTACATAGATCGGTATTTTGTACGCTACATTAGCAACTGTTGTTTTGCTAACTTTGCAAATTTGCTATTGGGATTCCTTTTACTCGTGTTTGTAATAATCCTAATCACGTGGTGGCTGGTGTTCATACGCACACCATTGCACCACTTGTGACCGACAGAGGTCAAAATCCCGCGAATATTCTAAGTCACTTTATCCATACTCGTGATAACTAGCAATTTTAAAAATGGCCGAGCTAGTAAACATAAAGAAAGAACTCATGGCTATGGGTAGAGAATTCGGGTATGAAAAAGCCGAGTTAAAGAAATACGTGGATGAGGAGATAGCTAAATGGTATGTTGCGAAAGAAAATGAGGCGAAAGAGGTGAGAGAGCTAGAAGATAAGAGACAGATAGCTAAGGATTTAGAGATGCAAAACCTGAGAGAGCTAGAAGAAAAAGAGCGAAAGAGGCTATAGAGCTAGAAGATAAGAGACAGTTAGCTAAACAGCTAGAGATGAAAGACCTGAGAGAGCTAGAGGAGAAAAGAGCGAAAGAGGCTGTTACGTTTCCAGTATTTATTTAAAGACCCTGCTTAGGAAATTATAGAACTTTAATTTACTATTTAATTTAATTCCCTCTCTTTAACCTAAACAGACTGGTTGCTCAAATCATCATTCGACTAAATTAAAAATGCATCTTTGTAGTCTAGATCACAGATTTACGAAACTGATAATTTGCGTACTTTAGCTAGATTGGAAATCGTTAAAAACTCTCTTAGATTCATATGCATTCATTACGTCATTCGTTTAGCTCAAACAGCCCCCATCCAATCCTCATCTTTTGGTCTATATGCATACAAATTACTACAAAAAGAGGTTCTTAACAAAATGAAATAGATTTAATAAGTTTAACAATTAACAGCAACGATTAATCCCGAGCACGACGTCTATGATTCTACACAGAAATTCCCTCTTATTCTACCGTCTTTGTTAAAAGTCTTAACGAGAATTGTCTTGCCAAATAGTCATTTGATTCCGGACCACAGTAGATATACTTAACTACACTTTTGGTCGCACGTGGGGTTCAACTGGTTAGAACTGGTCCACATCACTTTGGCTCATCGTCAGTACTTGCATAGCATAACAGTCAATCGTCCACTCAATTACTGCATCGCTAATGTACTTGCGACGAATCGTTAACCGTAGTTAACACGAGGTACTTCTGCATAGTTCACGTATGGGTCTGGAAGACACCCGAGTCGGTATACGACTCAAGAAGTACGAAGGTAGAGAGGAGTAACATAAGAACCCGGCTGAAACAAAGGATTTTGGGCTCTGTAACTATTTGCGTCTATATTCGCAAAACCCAAGCACATGTTTCTTTGTTTAAGGTTCTGAATTTAGAATCTTTGACTATCGTGTCGTTTACAATTTAAATATGGTTATATTTAAATATACATTGTGGTTCACGTGTGTGTTACATATAACGTTACACGAACGTATGAATTCCCAAATATTTACAGCATTAAAAATTAGAATTCACACAAAGGATTAATTCAAAATGAAGCATGAATGCTTTACAATTTTACACGAAAAATTATATGCAAGAACAATTTGAATTACAAAGAAGAATTCACCACGTGCACAGACATACTGGCGGCACTAGTGAATTTAAGATTATATAAATTAAAGATAAGAAAAGGTTACAATAATTTATATACAATAACTTTTAGATTTGTCCCTTTACATCGAAACACGTGCTTTGGCTAAAATAGCGCTAAGCTGCACAAAATACATACGTCAATTCAATTACAAAATACAATCAACAAATGTAATAGATACTGTAAGAAGTAGACGTGTTATTGTTACCTCTTCAAAGTAGATTTTACTGCTCTAGCGCGGGTTCATCTTCTCTCTTATGACTCTGGTATGGCGGCGGGACGGAGCTAATGTTAAAGCTGCCTTGTATGTCTGCCGGTCTGGGAGTGAGTGCTGTTTTCGCGCCTTATGATCGTATTTTATGAAACTGCATTGAACGCATCACGTGACCGCTCACGTGGTATGTTGTTGATCTCGAAGGTGCTGGACACTGGCCTAAAGTTATGCAACAATCCGACCTTGCTAGAAGCCTCTAGATACTGATGCATCACGGGTGAATTTCAACAAAGGTCCGTTCAAAATTTTAATTTTGAAACGAGCAATTGGGTCACGAGGCCATGACACAGAATTTGTCACACATCGTCACACCCCCTTGCTTTTGAGGCGTTTATCTTACCAAAAGATAAATGCCTCCTACAAATTATGTGTTATAAAATGTAGAAGTCCACAATGAAGAAAAAATTTACAATTAAAAAATTTCAACATAGCTAGAAATAATGTAACGCGGCAGAGAAATCGACTCTAGATTAACGGCACACTCATACAATATTTCTCACTTCAGAAATCAAAGAAAAATGATTTAAGAAAAAATCAAATAAAATGATTTAAGAAAAGGTCCAGTCTAATTTAATAGACATCCATCCAACGGAATAACATGTTCTGAAAATTTCACTATCTGTCCCAATAATCAATAGTTCACCCACAACCTAGTTTGATCTAACCAGATTATTCAGAATAGAAATTCAACATCAACCAATTCCACTGAATACGTATCCAACAATAGTGTGATCAAAAAAATTGACTTCCAATGAACAACACTATCAATATGCAGGTTATGAAAAGTTCCAGATATTGATTTCCTGTATCAACCAAATATCAGAGTTTATGAATTACCAACTCAATGAACCATCTGTCAGTCCACCTGTCATATTCAGAGTTACAACACTAACACAATTCAATCAGTGTCATAGCTTGTCCCAAGTTTTTATGAAATGTCCAACATATTTACAGTAACAACCACCAACTACGGTACAACAAGAAAATAATGAAAATTCAAAGAAGGTATCAAATCATTATTTCTACTGCTGCACTATCCTGCCTAGCACAATCTTCGTAGTTCTGTCCCAATCCCAATACACGTCGTCGCCCATGTGTGTCAACATGTCTACGGCAAGACAACTGTATTCTTTCTTTCTTACTCTGTTCGTCAGAATGTCACTGTGAGGTGCAATATATTGCATGTCAAGTTTAGACTTTTCATTTCTCGTCCGGTAAGTACATCCTTGAAGTGTTTTATCGTCATGATCTCTTTCAAAACTCTCCAAAGTACTTGTCAAGTTTAAAATGTTTCTGGTAGTGTCAGTTTCTGCATGACTGGTCTCTACCCTGTCTAACAGTTTCAAACTTCTCGATACGTTTCGTATCATGTCAGTGTCACTGTGGCCTTGACTATGCGAAGTCTGAATTTCAAATCTATCGCTCTTAGCCTTGTCACTGAACTCACGCAAATGGAAATTTGCTCTCTTGGTGTTTCGCGCATCTGTAGTTACGTCATTTTCTACACATTGAACGTCCCTAGTTCGCATGCACTCAACGTCTTTTGTCGGAATGGCGTCAGATCTACTATGGGTCCATTTCGCATCTAGTCTAACGTCATAGGTTCGCAAATGTGCTCTGTCGCGGCTACCAGTCTCTCTGAAGTACCTGAATTGCAACATTAGCTTCCCCTCTAAATCTGGAGGTTCCGTTCTCCTGATCTTATCATAGACTGAAGTGAAATACCTCATCCCACTAGTTGTTTTCTGTTTTAACCCATTCACAACTAGGTGTTCGACTGTTATGTCTGTCAATTTGTCTCTCTCCTTGACAACATAAGTCTGTGTCTCTTTTGTGACTCTAGAATTGTCTAACTCTCCACTCGAGTATTCTCTAGTCACTGTGTGGTCAGACTCACTCGCTAGCAAGTCAGACTCCTGTGGTTGTATGAACAAGGGTTCCGTTTTAAACTCTCCAAGAGTTATTGATTGTCTCCCCTGGACCATACCGTTTATTGAACTAACATAATCTGTCTCCACCGACTTAGTTAATTCAATGTGTCTCCTCATCAAATCGTCAGAATCTATGATGGAAATTCTGTCAGTTTCAGTCACTAACTGGAAGTGAATGTTACCTGTCTCTAATACACTGAATAACATCACCATGTCTACTCCCTGTGTGTTGTAAGCTACACTCCCACTGTTTCCTTTATCATAATTCTCTGCATCTGATGTCAGTAACAGTCCTGATGCCCCACCTACTCTGGTTATCAGTCCGTCACTCCGGTTTTCATTATCTATCAATCTAGTTCTGTCACTCATTTGTACTGTGTCTTTGATCAATTCGGGATTACACTCCGTACTTATCATTAGTGAATCAAGGAACATATCAGTTAATGAAACCCCCTCCTCCTTACTTCCACTTGTCTCAGTTTTTGGTACGTACTCACGACATTCCTTTATCTCAACAGGTGAGTCAATAAAGGTAGTCCATGTACCGTGGCTTCTGTCTACGTCACTAAGTCCATTAAGTGATTTATCTGCAGACAGTTCTGCCATGTCTCTGACAACAGCGTGCATACACGTCAGTACACATGCATGGTTATCGTCGACCGTCTCTAATATCTCTATGTTAGAAATACTAGATTTCGTCCCTGTACAGTTTTCGATCATATCTTCTTCCATGTCACATTTGGAAAAGAACTCTGTCTCAGCTCTGACAACTGTCATGTCATCTGAAGTAAATGAACTTATCATAGGCACATTGTCTCCGTCTGTAATGCTACCTATACTGTCATCTGGATCAAATACTTCTGTTTCCCTGGCTGTCAATGTGTTAGCACTCGAAACCTTGCATAACGCAATAATCTTGTGTTCTAAAATTACGTCATGACTCACGTCAATCATCGGAGATCGAGATCTACCGATGTCAGTCTTCGTAGCGAGCACCTTCTCTCTTAAACTAACAGTTCGGTCAGTAAACTCAGTCGATGTGTCACTGCCCTTCGACGATACACAACTGATAGAATCCGTTTCTATCTTCTCATGCATATTTGTCCTGTCAGAAAAATCAGTCACTGTGTTGCTAGAAGTTTCATCACACCTTAACGGTACACAACTGATAGAATCTGTCTCTATCTTATCATGCGCATTCAGTCCGTCAAACAAGGTGTCACACGTACACGGCGGTGTATGTGTTTGTCCAAATTCTACACGTGTTATTAAGTCCTTAACAACAGTGTCTTTTCTTGTCTCTGTTTCAAGATCAAGCTTTGGTGGTGCGCCAACTGTTTCTGTAAACTGGTTAGCAGGTTGAACTGTAATGGTTTCGTCAAAACATTTGTTTTTGTTTTCAATCAAACTGTCTAATTCGTCTGCTGTGCTTGGTAGCGCGACTAATTCCTGTGTGTCAGTCTCCACGCTCGCGGCGTTTGACCTCGGCAAGTCAAAGTTCACGGCCTGACCTTCCTGTCGTAATTTGTCAACAGTACCCTCACCTTCCCCAGCAATTTTAGACTCTGTTTTGATTTCTGTCCACAACCATTCTAAATCTAGACTTCCTTTCCTTTCCATAAGTCTTAGCTTTTCTTTCTTCAACTTTCTAATTTCGAACGTTAGGTCTCGTATTTCAGCCTCCCCTTCCCCTTTGAATCGGAAATCTTTATCACACAACTGTTTTGCTCGTGAGCTTATTGAAGATCTAATTTCTTCCCTGTGTTCTATTTCCTTTTCATTGAGTGCTAGCAAGATGAAAATACGTAGCTGTTCACCTCTATATTCTAGTGATATGCCTATCTTCTGTTCGCGTTTTAGAATCTCCATGAGCTGTAAGCTCCCCATCCGTTCATCGATCCTTAGATCTATTAAAGTCGTAAGGTGATCATCTTCTATCTCTATCCGTTCCATTGCTAACGCGCCATCGAGTTTTATTCGTTCTAACTCTTTCGCGTGTTCCTCTCTCCTGTCTAGTTCAGTTCTCACGAAGTTCATTACCTCGTCTTCCGTTCGGTATCCGATTAAGGAACCTATCTCTCTCAGACTCGCAATAGTCTGTTCGAGATCCATCTTATTTATTTAGCGCGTCTGGCTACAATAAATATCTCTCGTGATTGTGTATCTAACCGTAGGCGATAAAACTCCGCTTTTATCCCACAATAACTTTTAGGCTACGACCTTACAAAAATTATTGAATTTATTCAGAACACCTTCCGAAATAAATTACGCGTTGGTTACACGTTCACCTGCTTGGCTACAATCTGTTGTCTCCAAGGCTTCCGTAATGTCACGGCTCCAACCATACAACATTACACATTATACTTAGCACCCTAAATATAATAGTCCGAAGTCTGTTACTACCGGTAACTCTCCTAGCTGGCGGTATAACACGTCGACTTCTCACAATGAAGTATCCAGTAACACAATACTAAATAAATCATTAAATAATCAATATTAAACACTTAACTACGCTTAAACATATTAACATTGATTAAACATGCACGCTACTCTGCAAAAGAATACATGCACATGTCACGACAAAAGCAAGATAAATATTTCAACAATCCTGAATCAATAGAATATTGGCAATTCTCAGATGTTCGTTACTAGGTTTATGATACGCCCTATGTATATAAAATGTTACAATTTAATACATATCAATCCCATGACGAGGCACCACTTGTTACGTTTCCAGTATTTATTTAAAGACCCTGCTTAGGAAATTATAGAACTTTAATTTACTATTTAATTTAATTCCCTCTCTTTAACCTAAACAGACTGGTTGCTCAAATCATCATTCGACTAAATTAAAAATGCATCTTTGTAGTCTAGATCACAGATTTACGAAACTGATAATTTGCGTACTTTAGCTAGATTGGAAATCGTTAAAAACTCTCTTAGATTCATATGCATTCATTACGTCATTCGTTTAGCTCAAACAGCCCCCATCCAATCCTCATCTTTTGGTCTATATGCATACAAATTACTACAAAAAGAGGTTCTTAACAAAATGAAATAGATTTAATAAGTTAACAATTAACAGCAACGATTAATCCCGAGCACGACGTCTATGATTCTACACAGAAATTCCCTCTTATTCTACCGTCTTTGTTAAAAGTCTTAACGAGAATTGTCTTGCCAAATAGTCATTTGATTCCGGACCACAGTAGATATACTTAACTACACTTTTGGTCGCACGTGGGGTTCAACTGGTTAGAACTGGTCCACATCACTTTGGCTCATCGTCAGTACTTGCATAGCATAACAGTCAATCGTCCACTCAATTACTGCATCGCTAATGTACTTGCGACGAATCGTTAACCGTAGTTAACACGAGGTACTTCTGCATAGTTCACGTATGGGTCTGGAAGACACCCGAGTCGGTATACGACTCAAGAAGTACGAAGGTAGAGAGGAGTAACATAAGAACCCGGCTGAAACAAAGGATTTTGGGCTCTGTAACTATTTGCGTCTATATTCGCAAAACCCAAGCACATGTTTCTTTGTTTAAGGTTCTGAATTTAGAATCTTTGACTATCGTGTCGTTTACAATTTAAATATGGTTATATTTAAATATACATTGTGGTTCACGTGTGTGTTACATATAACGTTACACGAACGTATGAATTCCCAAATATTTACAGCATTAAAAATTAGAATTCACACAAAGGATTAATTCAAAATGAAGCATGAATGCTTTACAATTTTACACGAAAAATTATATGCAAGAACAATTTGAATTACAAAGAAGAATTCACCACGTGCACAGACATACTGGCGGCACTAGTGAATTTAAGATTATATAAATTAAAGATAAGAAAAGGTTACAATAATTTATATACAATAACTTTTAGATTTGTCCCTTTACATCGAAACACGTGCTTTGGCTAAAATAGCGCTAAGCTGCACAAAATACATACGTCAATTCAATTACAAAATACAATCAACAAATGTAATAGATACTGTAAGAAGTAGACGTGTTATTGTTACCTCTTCAAAGTAGATTTTACTGCTCTAGCGCGGGTTCATCTTCTCTCTTATGACTCTGGTATGGCGGCGGGACGGAGCTAATGTTAAAGCTGCCTTGTATGTCTGCCGGTCTGGGAGTGAGTGCTGTTTTCGCGCCTTATGATCGTATTTTATGAAACTGCATTGAACGCATCACGTGACCGCTCACGTGGTATGTTGTTGATCTCGAAGGTGCTGGACACTGGCCTAAAGTTATGCAACAATCCGACCTTGCTAGAAGCCTCTAGATACTGATGCATCACGGGTGAATTTCAACAAAGGTCCGTTCAAAATTTTAATTTTGAAACGAGCAATTGGGTCACGAGGCCATGACACAGAATTTGTCACACATCGTCACAGAGGCGAGAGATCTTAAAGAGAAAGAAATCCAAGATATGAGAGAAATAGAGTTATTAAAGATTCAGTCAGCTAGGGATTTAGAAGATAAAAGGCAGGAAGTAGAAGAGAAAAAGCTTAAGTTAAAAGCTAGAGCACACCAGGAACAGCTTGAATTAGCTAAGCAAGAGGTAACAGCTAGAGAGAAGTTGTTAGATGGGACTGCTAAGCAACAGGCCGAGTTAAATAAACCCCGTACACGGCTAGCTTTCTTTAACCCTGAAGTCGAGACGATTGACGAGTTTTTGACACGCTTTGACAGTTTCATTGCCAACTTTAATTACACTGACATTGAAAAGAAACAACAACTCGGACAAATACTTCAAGGTGAAAGCTCGCGCGCATTTACTGATCTAACGCGTGATCCCGCTATTACTTATGCAGATCTCAAAACGGGTTTGATGCGTACTTTTCAATGTACAGCAGAAGGCTTTCGAAAAATGTTTAGAAGAGCCATACCCAAAACAAATGACACCATGCAAGCCTTCGGTACCCGGTTACGCCATTATCTTGATAGATGGATTGATTTGACAGACATCCGGAAGACATATGAGGGCCTATTTGATTTGATATTAAGAGATCAATTTCTCCATATCGCTCCGCCTGCAATGACGACATATTTGCAGCGAAATCCTCCGACTAACTTCAGTGATATGTTGAAGTTAGCAGACACGTATAATGATTACCCTGATCCGATAATTACGAGGAGTGCACCACGCCCTCCTCTTACAAATCGGCAGAAGTATACACCGAAACCGAACCGACCAATGACGAAATCGGAAAAACCCGAACCGGTACAGCGGACATATACTAAGTCACAAGACGTACGACGTCACACACGTGACTCCCCACCTATGACATGTTACACTTGCAAAGGGAAGGGGCATAGTTCTCAGAACTGTCCCAGTCCACGTGATGTAAAGGTATGCACCACAGGTGCAACTCTAAAGACCCAACAGGCTACAGTAAACGGACAAAGAGTCAAAATACTGGTCGATACAGGCGCGTCCATAAGCTGCATAAATGCTAAACTTGTACGCCCTGAACAGTATCTAAGAGGTAGTGTCCGCATTCGATGTGTTATGGGACACCTTAGTACATGTCCAAGAGCCACTGTACATGTTACGTCATCCGTATTTTCCGGTACAGTCACCGCCGCAGTAATAAGAGACATGCAGTTCGGATTCATACTATCGCCCGGGCAGTGTGACGCACACACTGATGGCATCTATCCTGTTCTCCCCGTAACCACTAGAGCACAACGGGAACGTAGTAAACAAGGACCCCCAGCTCTAAAGATAGTCGAGAATACATTTCCGCAGTTGACCCCAAGTCAACTCAGTCACCTGCAGCAGGAGGACAAAAGCTTGTCCGCAATGCTAAAGCTGGCACGGAAAAACACTATTACGTCCAGCAAGTACGCGACAATTACGTATTTCCTGAAGGACGGACTAGCGTTTCGGCGCACCGACTTTAAGGAAAATGATACTAGAAGCACCACGTGTTTATTTACCCCTACACCACTCAGACAGCTGATTCTTAGCTTTGCACACGACTCAATCATGTCCGGACATCAGGGCGCACGTCGCACTGAACAACGGATTCGTGAGGATTTTTTTTGGCCAGGCCTGAGTAGGGATGTTCGCTCGTACGTTCGTACATGTACGCAGTGTCAACAACATATTGACCGAGGGCGTGTCAGTCGAGTTCCCCTCGAGATAGTACCAACAGTAGAGGAACCATTCCTAAAAGTCGCAGTAGACATTATTGGCCCAATCATTCCCGCGGCCGAAGGAGGATATCGCTATATCCTAACAATCGTGGATTTTGCAACACGATATCCAGAAGCAGTCGCATTAAAGGGCATCACAGCGATCGAAGTCGCAGACGCTTTAATAGACGTATTTTCTCGCACGGGCGTACCTCGAGAAATATTGAGTGACCAGGGCACTCAATTCACCTCAGCAATGATGGCTGAAACAATGCGTCTACTAGCGTGTAAACAGTTGTTCTCATCACCATATCACGCTCAGTCTAATGGTGCCGTTGAACGTTTCAACGGTACAATAAAGAAAATGTTAATTAAAATGGCCTCGGAACAACCCGACCAGTGGCCGCGTTTTCTAGCACCATTACTCTTCGCGTATCGCGAACTCCCACAAGAGAGTACGGGCTACTCACCGTTCCAACTACTATACGGCAGGCAACCTCGTGGTCCCCTTAAACTAATTAAAGAAACATGGGTCAAGGGAGACACTGTGACCGATGGTAAAGATGTTCACACGTACGTAGCCGAACTACGTCAGCGTCTGACCGAGACATGTCACTTAGCACAGGAAAACATTCGCGAAAAACAACCCCGATACAAGCGAAATTTTGACCGTACAGCTGTGGAACGTGACCTCAAACCAGGTCAGCTCGTATTACTCTTGCGGCCCACGCATAACAACCGCATGCAAATGCACTGGCGTGGACCCTACCGCGTTATTAAGCGTGTGAAGCAGAACGATTATAGCATACAGATAGGAAATAAGCAGAAAACCTATCACATAAATATGCTAAAGCGTTACTATGAACGCAGCGACGAACAGATACAAAACGTGAATGTCGCACTGATACAATTGGAAGACTCCAATTTCAGAACAGACATAATGTCCGCCGAAACCACGCCTAACCCCGCAGTTACAGTCGATCAAGTCGAGATTGACTCAAACTTAACTGTCGAACAGCGCGACGCAATGTCAAAGCTCTTACACAGACACGCGCGCATATTCACCGACCAACCGGGCCACTCAGATTTGGTTGAACACCGCATCAAACTTTTAAGTGACAAACCGATACGCTTAAAACAGTACCCACAGAAATATGAGAGCACAAAGTACATAGCAGAACAGGTGCGTGAAATGCAAAAACAGGGCGTGATTGAACAGTCAATCTCCCCATATTCATCACCGGTCGTCTTAGTTAAAAAGAAAGACGGTACGCTTCGTTTTTGTGTGGACTACAGACAGTTAAATGAGATAACTGAATTCGATGCGGAACCTATTCCAAATCAGGACGAATTATTCGCAAAACTAACTAAGGCACATTACTTTTTGAAGTTTGACATGTGCAAAGGGTACTGGCAACTGTCAGTTGCTATTGACGACAGACCAAAAACAGCCTTTCCAACCCCGCTAGGCTTATTTCAGTTTTGCCGACTACCGTTCGGACTAGCAAACGCACCCGCAACATTCGCGCGCTTCATGCGAAAATTACCGTTAGAGAGCGTTAACGCATTGAATTTCTTTGATGACATACTGGTAGCAACAGGAACATGGGACCAACATTTATCCTCAGTGGGTGGTCTACTTGACATTCTCGAGCGCCATAAATTGACCGTGAAACCCTCCAAAGTACGCGCGGGCTTTCGAGAGATTGAATTTCTTGGCCATATTATAAGTGACGGACAAATAGGCCCAAATCTAGACTTGACTGCAGCCATTCGTGACATGACCTTACCGACTACAAAGAAACAGGTCAGGGCAGTTTTGGGACTAGTGGGGTACTACCGAAAATTTGTCCCAAACTTCAGTACGCTTCTTAAACCACTGACGGACTTAACTGGGAACAAACAACCCACGAAAATACGATGGACGGCAGAGTGTAGCACCGCCCTCGAAAAGGTGAAGGACATCTTGACCAGTAAACCCGTCCTACAGTTACCAGACTTTGACAAAAGATTTATTGTCAGGACCGACGCATCAGACGAAGGCCTCGGTGCCATACTTCTCCAAGAGACAGATGACGAATACCTACCGGTAGCATACGCTTCTAAGAAACTGTTAGATCGTGAGACACGGTATTCTACGATTGAAAAAGAGTGCTTAGCAATCGTATGGGCACTCAAGAAATTTAGTGCATATCTGTACTCTAAACCATTCATCCTGCAGTGCGATCATAAGCCGCTTACATATCTGCGCACTAGCATGTACGATAACGCTAGGCTAACTAGATGGACACTCCTGCTACAGGAGTATAGCTTCGTTGTCGAACACATCGTGGGCCGAGAAAATTCGGGTGCCGATGCATTATCCCGGCATGCCATAACCGCGATATAAACAAGAGAGAGGATAGTCTCTCCACAGATGCGCATATAATTCCTGTGGGGACTATCGTGTGAAATAAAATTTTTTTTGTTCCTATTTGATTTCCACTCTGTGAGCTCCAATCAATTTTAAGAAGGGGGTTGTCACAGGAAATGAGGGACCGAAATTATATTTTATTTCATTTTAAAAAACCGCTAACAAAACTAATTGAAGTAATCCGAGTTTTGTTATTTTACATATGTAGCATGTAACTTCCAGTAACGGTCACCTAAGATCTCTTTAGTAGACAGACGTTCGTGACGCAGTGTGTGTTAATTATCATATTGAATATATATATTAGTTTATGAAGGATATGTATATTAAATGATTGGGACAACTGCGCAATACCGTCACATGTTGTTGACGAGTGAAATGGCCAGTGCGCATTAGAATTGACCACAGAAAAGCGTGCATCACGATTACCACTATATATCCAAGGCAAAAATCATGTCACAGGACATAGCTTCTGGAAGTTTTGGAAACCTTCAGTGAGAGCTATATAAGAGGCAAAATGAAGACTTTACTCTCAATGTTGAAAACGTCGATTCGTCTGAAGCCAGTCTAACTTCACGTATGAATTATCTCATGTACAGAGATTTCATAAAGGAAAGCTGCAATAATCTCTTTCCATCCGTTTTCCATCCGTCTGATGCCATATATTGAGTAACGAGGCAAAATTACTCAGTATAACTTTTGGCAAAGTGGAAAGTTCGCTGTCAAAGAAAACCCATGCATGCGACGCTGGTTGTATGCAGTTAACGACACGAGGGACCAACTTGTTCTTCCCCCCCTGTCTGAGTTCGTTTTGGCAGTCTATCCCGCTAATTGAGAGGCTAGCACCGTGATCGTCTCACAGACAATCCGGATTTCTACACTCAGTGTAATGCGACGACACATCCCACTGGACGACTCCATCCGATAATGCTAAACGTCGTTGAGGTGTCCGTTTCCACGACAAACAACGATAATTATCGAGGCTGACAACAGTCAGCTAAATTTCAGATGTCTCCCCCGTGATAATCTGAAAGTGGTGCCTAGATTCTGCAGAATCTTCACCTGTAATGCGACGCCTCAATTGCGTCCCGTCTTCACTTTGAAGTGCCGCTTATAAGTGACGTGTGAGCTTACGTCATCTCCTTGGAACTCTGACATTAATAGTGAGTAATCATTAGCATGGCTAACGCGCACATACTTAACTCTAGAACTCGAAGAAAATGAACACTATTATATCGTTTGCAAAATAAGAACTCTAATGTTAAAAGTATTGCTTATTTTACATGTGAACTATTGTTAAAGCGGCCCCATTTGCCGCATAAGAATTGTGTAATTAATCTTTATTTTATATTTTGAATTTCATCATTTTCATCTCCCCTTATTTCCCACAGAGTGTATGACATTGGAAAGTTGAATGAATGATTAATCACTGTGCGAAAGAGTAGTGCCCCTTTTAAATCGGGAAATAAATAACCTGATTTAAACATCTTTCAACTCTCTTGTTATTCATAGTTTTTGAGAGGGACGAAAGAATTTGTACTATTGTTTTGCACCGTTCGTCTGTTCGTCCATTTATTCACATTTATGATACACACTCACAACACACACCGCCAATAAAACGTTCCTTGGCATGACATTAATAAATTGGGCCCCACCCAAACATCAATGGTGTATGTCATGTGTGTCTATGTAACAACTTGACGCGACGTAGTACTGGCACACGTCACGGGCTTTTCTTGGAGGTGCACCGGAGCAGGCCAAAAATAGACTTCACCCCTTGCATCTCTAACTTCAGCTCGGGTCGGCTTGTAACGAGCCTCCCGTTTTGTGACACTCAGCATACTTTGCCTTAATACATCAATGGAGTGTAGTGTACTCCTTTATGCTTTACACACACCACGACAGATGATTCCCTCATCTTCCCTGTCATAGCTGTTTATAATCAGTTAACCAGTAGATTCAATAAACACATGAAAGGCATGCTTTGTCTCTGCAAAACATAATCAGGGTCAAGCGTTAAGTTTTCCGGTTTATCACTTTATAATTCCATTCTATCTTACATTCCAATATCAACTAATTTTATTAGTCTGATACATGAACACAGCATAATAATACAGCATATCAAAACAATGTCAAGTCTAGCAAACTACATGTAAACAACCTAGTTCAAACACTTGTAGAAATAAAATTCAACTCACATAGTACATCTCTACATAAAACATAAGTAAACATATCAATAGCAAAAAATGCACGAAATATTTCTAAGTCCATTCTCTCTCAACCAGTCAGTTTAACTCACCATTAAGCTAATGGTCATCTTTCAAAACCAGACATCTTCTTGCTACTTCAAATTCAAAGTGATTAGAAAGTAGATTTCTCTACAGCAAGTAAACTTTTTAATCTCTGTCCATTGGCTTGTCTTGTTCTCGTATATGATAACCATTGGGTACTAAAAACTACTCACTGGTTAGCATTACATCAGCAAATTCTAAGCACATTCTTGCCTTAAGCGTTTACTTCAACTCAGACACTTCAAAAATATCACCATAAGGAGTGCCCACAGCCGGGCTACTCTGACAATTAAACAATTTATATAACAATTAAATTTAAAATAGGAATAGGAAATTTACTCTGCCACATATAGTATTCACAGATCGAGTTCATAACGCTATTCCTAATAAATAAAAGAATGGCTGTGTCACTACATAACTACTACAATTACTAATTGTACAACTACTGCTACTAATGGATATCTACACAATAGACATTAATTCTGATGCACTTCATGCTGATTGGTTCTTCAACCTGACAGATGTAAACGATCAAAACGAGTCGCAGAACGACCAACTGGTTCCAAGATTACAGCAGTGTTTATGACGTCATGATCATAGATCCTATACACAACAGTTATGCTCAGTAATTAGCATCCCAACAGTTGGCAAAGGGAGAGCAATAAAGCTTCAATAGTAATGTCAGAGAGAATGAATATAACGTACACTTTCCTTTCTCGAGTTTCAATTTTTTTAGCAGTGGCTCCTTTTCATAATTTGTTGTTCTCTCTCTTGGTTGGCTCCAGTGAGGACTTCCTTCTCTCTTTTGCTTGGCTCCAGTGAGGACTTCCTTCTCTCACTTGACTAAGGGGACGAGCAGCGAGATGTAAAGTAGGTGGAGGTGGTAAGTTCAGCGCATGCTGATGGTGGCTCTGTTGCGGCTGTGGTTGATTTTTTTCCTCATTTCAGACAATTGCAGATACCACAATCCTCGGTTCTATCTAGATGGCACCTACATTTTATCACCACCAGTCCCATTTGGAAAGTTTATGGTTCCCGTGATGGTGACTTTCTTGGCACTGATGTCGTGGACTGTAGTGTTGTTTGTAGGCATCCATGGGCCACCACAGGAATTCCGATGCTGGCAGACCATTGCACTATTGCAAGAATGTGTAGACAGTTCTGATCATGGTATAGAGTGTGGTTGAATCATTGAAGGCCACTGATTTTTGTTCAAGTCGAACATAACTGTGTGATCTGCATCTTTATTTCTTGGTGTTTTTGTGCTGTCAAGGAAGCCTGTTGTTTTCCATTGTCTTCTGTAGTTTGTGTGGGTAAATGCACGCTTCTTCTTTTTTAAATTTTATTGTTCTAATGTAGAGAGCGAAATTGTTTGAAGAGTTCTATTCTTCGTTGTTTATTGTTGGGCAGCTAGAGTGGGGTGTCTGATGAGTCCAGACTAGTAACACGCCAAGTCGGTATTTGCTCCCGGGACGTGCAACCCCCTTTTGTTGTTGGCCATCATTATGGTACTTTAATGCTTTTAACTTGATGTTGTTTTGTAGCTACCTCACTCTTTTTTTGGCGCTGCCTCCAATTGCTTCCATTGGCTGTCTCCAGTATGGTTGTGGAGATTATCTAGCATAAATTGCAGGACGTCTGCTAAGTATTATCTTTTCTCAGTTGAATTCTTTTTCTCAGAGGAGCCGTCTTAAATTTTTCATCACGAGATGTTCTGTCTTGCTTAGCTCTTGTGATGAGGGCGGTGGGCGGGAGGCATCGTGCAATGCTGGCAGTCCCTGTTTTTTGCTGCATTTTTGCTCGTTTTTTATCTGTACCTGTTTGTTTCTTAGAGAAGGTGCAGTGAATGTAATAAATGCTTTTGAATTTGTTGTTTTTCTATTTGTGGCTGTGGGTAAAGTAATGAATATGTGGAGGGTGGGATCTGCAGCAGAAGTATGGTGTAGATCAGGGGTCTCAAACTCATTTTACCTGGGGGCCGCTGGAAGTAGAGTCTGGGTGAAGCTGGGCCGCATCATTATTCCCTGCTGCCAGAGACCTGGCAACACTTCCTCTTACACAGCTCAGACACATTTGGCTTCAGGGAGGAAGCCACTGAGATCATCAGTATGGCTTGAAGATGCTCATCAGTAAGTTTAGACCTGAATTTTGACTTATTAAAGTTCATGGTGGAGAAGAGCTTTTCACACAGATAGGTGCTCCCCAAAAGGCACATGGTCCGCTTGAACATCCTGGAAAGCTCAGGGAAGGTAAGGGGCAATTCTCTCAAAAACTGTCCAAGCTTGTCTGCTTTTCCACTCACCTCCCTGAACTTGGCTTTGAGTTCAGAATTACATTGTATGTCAATTATCTCCATTTGAAGTACAGGAGGGGCATCTTCCACATCGAAGGAGAAGGGGTCAGCAAATATTTGAAAGGTGGTTCTGTGTTGCTTGAAATCTGCAAACCTGTGATCAAATTCTTCCTGCAGTGCCAGAATCCATGAGCGACTTACATGCTGGGAAATGGCAGAGGTTTGTCTGAGAAAGCTGGGCTTTCCATAACACAAGTTTTGTGGAAAATGCTCTGACATTGTCATATGCTGCGCTGACAAGCTGCCCCTGGCCTTGCAATTTCTTGTTCAGAACATTCAGCTCTTGTATGATGTCAACAGAAAAGCTAAGTCCATAAGCCATTTGGGATCACTTAGTACAGGAACAGCCATCTCATCTTTCTCCATGAAGGTTTTCACTTCTGCTCTCAACTCATAAAACCTCTTCAAGACCTGTCCCCTGCTAAGCCAATGTACCTCGGTGTAGTAGAGCACATCCTCATATGCTGACTCTATTTCCTCTAAAAAAGGCATGAAACTGCCGGTGTTTTAAGCCCCTGGGTCTGATATGGTTGATGCATTTCACAAAGTCAGACATCACATTGTCAAACTTCAGGCATTTGCTGCAAAGGGCCTGCTGATGTATAATACAGTGCAGAGCAATGGCCTCTTCTACATTTTCTTCTTCCAATTTTCTTTGAACAAGTGCCACGACTCCATTTCTCTTCCCTGTCATTGATGGCGCTCCATCGGTTATTATTCCAGCAAAACTCTTCCCTAGTAAGCTGGCATCTGCAATGGCATCACACAACTGGTGGAATATCTTCTCAGCGGTGGTCTGGCCATGCATTGGAATCACTGTGAGCGACTCCTCCATCACTTCAAAATTTTGTAGTCACCACCAATGACATATATTGCGAGCTGCGCAGTGTCAGTGACATCGGTGCTCTCATCAAGAGCGACTGAGTATGCATGGAAATGTTTAGCTTTCTCACGCAGTTGATCGTAAATGTTACCTGACAGGTCAGAAATGCGCTCTGCTACTGTGTTGGCTGAGAGGCTGATGTTGCTAAACTGACTGTTATTTTCTGGACAGACTATACTTGCAGCCTGTAACATGCACATTTTGATGAATTCGCCATCTTTCTTTGCAGCGTTATGTTTTGGACAGATCACGCTTGGCCTAAAATAGAACGAGCCAACTATGATGGAAGTGACCGCAGGGTGTTAGTTCAACATCTTCTTATAATGCCCAATTTCCTGGTGCTGGACTTTAACAGTGAGTAGTTTAGTTTGGGTAGGCGCCTGTAAAATGATTTTTGTGAATTAAATGTTTGAAAATGCTGTTGTTACAAGGAAGAGGAAATTTACTCCACTTGTAATACTCGGGGTATGTATTGATTATTGTAAATGGATAGTGTTTTATCAAGTGCACAATTCCACAATTTTTGGAAGTTTCAAGTCGATGCTATTATTTACTTAATATACACACGATCATTAATGAACAACTTAAAATTAACATGAGTACACACGAGCCTGTTAACTGTTACTTTTGACATGTAGCACACGACCTTTTGTTTGCATAAAATTAACCTGCTAAAGTTGAAACTTAGCACACATCAGAAACACAACAGTTAATAAGTTTGGACACAAGTGATTTAAAACTAATTCTTTGTTTTCTGTACAGCATTCACCACGAGACTTGTTGTTCAAAATAGAAAACAATAGACAGAAATATAATTATGATATTTTATAGGAATTTGCTAAAGCAATTTCGTTTTCTAATATTGCAATTTTATTGTACTGACCATTCGGTGTGTATAGTGACTAATCACAAAAGACCATCTCTGTAACTTACTGGAAATAATATACTAATATATATAATTATCTATATACTTCATTACATATATTAATGACATTTGCTACCATTAAAAGGTACTTTGTTTATAAACATACTTTAAATACTAATTAATAAATATTTATCATTTACACAGGAGTAGAGCAACGAACAATCTACCTATCTATGGCATGCACCCCTTTGTTACTGGTTATGGTTATTATTATTAATCATCCATAACTAATTATAAGTGATAGAGAAACCTTAATATATGTCTATTAATTATTCTCCCACGAGACACCACTCGTCTCTCACTTGGTGGATTATACGGGTGTAGTAAAATCTCTCTTCTACAAAAATAAGACAGACGTTTTACTGTCACACAATATTTTCGTAGGTGGAAACCTTTTACTAATAAGAGTAATAAAAATCTGTCTTTCTGTATATTTAATGTGCCCCATCCACTTACTATTACTCACACATATAGTTTAATAATATGTGTAAGAAGGTTAATAAATTTATTAAATCACCAATCAAATATACATATACAAATACAATGAGGTTATTTGACATCAAGTAATTCCAATACTTATTCATTCCTATCTTAACACATGATTCAGCAGTCAGATTAGTATAAGAAATAAATCACAGGTTATTCGTATCATAGAAGAAATAGAGCTATATAGTGATATGATAATAGTTTGTACAGAACCTGTTCAATGACGTAAGCTGCAACTGTCCTCATGCTTTTTTTCTTACAAGTTTATTGTTCACAATAGAATAGTCAATCTTTCATGTGCTCTGCTAGGCATTTTGTAGAATGTTCCAACAGTGTAGATCCCTCAAGACTAATCTAGGCACACGTTTACCATATTAGCTTCTCGAGTAGAAAATCACAGTGATGAACTTTCAGCATTCCTTTTGCTAGAAAGTTCCACAGTGAGTCAGACATACTTGCCAATGCACGCAAACAGGGTGCAGTGAATCAACACAACTACCACACTCTAGGATGGAAACTTCTTGAATCCACCATAAGAGTGAAAAGAAGAAAAGGAAAAAAGGCTTGCTTCTTTCTGAAACATCATACCAGAGAGCAACACTAAGTTACAAATTTAATCATCTCTATTCTCCATTCTTCCTTACAATCATTCTCAACTTACAATTCCTGCAACAGTCTTTATTAGTCTGATACATCCATGCAACATTAAATACAACAGAATCAATTACAAATGTGTTTCTGTTAGAAAAAATTACATGTGTTTAACATATTACATAGAAGTATCATAATTAACAACTGTAGAAATAATAGTCTTTTCATATAATACAAATTTACATCAAATTAACAAGTATATAATATATCAATGTTGAAGTGCATGAAATATTTCTAGGTCAAATCTCTGTCAAATAATCAGTTAACTCACCATAAGCTAACGATCGCCTTTTTTTATGACAGAACATGAATTACCTCGAAATCAAAGTGATTAGAATATAGAACTTTGTTCAACAGGTAAGTTTTGGTCTCTACTCATTGGCTAGTTCATTATTTTTAAACATTAAACTATTGGATAGCAAAAATTACTCATCCACTCTGGACTGGTTTGGATTACATCAGCACGTTTTAGCATATTCTTTACCTGAGTTGTTATTTTTACTCTGGTATTTACAAAAATATCATCATGTGCAGTACCTGAAGGTAAGGTCATGTTGACATTTAACAAACTATTTAATAATTCGTTTTTAAAATAGAGGCAAGCAAATTTACTCCACCACTATCTATCTATCTATCTATCTATCTATCTATCTATCTATCTATCTATCTATCTATCTATCTATCTATCTATCTATCTATCTATCTATCTATCTATCTATCTATCTATCTATCTATCTATCTATCTATCTATCTATCTATCTATCTATCTATCTATCTATCTATCCGTCCATCCACTCATCCATCCATCTATCCGCTGTGCTCTTGATGGCGCTTGGCGTAATTGCGAACCTGTCTGGAGTGGATTGGAGTGGTTTGGGCGGAGTGGTTTGGGCGGTTTGAAGTTGTTCCGATGTTGTCTGTCTGCTATGTGTATGAAGGTTTTGTCGTTTTTTCCGTCTGTATGGTGGCGGAAAACGTCAGCTGTGGGGAGTCCATTGTTTGTGTGAGCTGTCTTGGTGTGGTTAATTTTCTTGTCCGTGTTGGTGACTACATCAGTGGCCGTGTTGTCTTTGTGGTACGTGATTGTTTCCTCTAGTTCTGGATTTGTAGAGTTGTTGCTTGCATTGGAGTTGGTGTGTCGAGTTGAGTAGTAGAAGTATTGCGCCATTTTGCGATTCGAAACAAGCGAGCGATGACGTAGTTTTGTCGCTATAGTGAAACAAAAGCCTGTACACACACACACACACACACACACACACACACACACACACACACACACACACACACACACACACACACACAAACACACACACAAACACACATTCACATTCCTGGCCACTAAGATTAAATCAGCGTCCCCGCTGATAAAAATATAAAAAAAATAACAAACATCATCTAACAATCTGCCTCCATCCAACTAAAGATACAGAATTACTTAATCTCATGTTCATCCATCACAGCACATAAAACACCCTTGTCCACAAACAAGTACACACATGGATATCTGGCTATAGCGGTCGGCTCCGCGCATGCCTACACTTGCCTGAGAGTACACATCGGGTCAGTAACATCTAACATATGGCTATAATAAGATCCGACTTATTGCCTCCCTGGCCACTAAACTCCTACCAACCCCTAAGCTAATGAGATCCACAGACACCATTTACTAACACTTAATGCAAGTAACACTGCCCCTTAAACACTGAAAAAGATCAAATTAGTTTGATAGGTTTAGAAATCGGATACCTTTAAGTATGACCGTTTCTAAGTCTATCAACGACTACCAATCTCTAACAGAATTTAAAATGCACCTCTCAATTCTGTCAAAACCAGACTATACCCATTACCAAACAAAATACACTATAGATTAGAACAATAAAAGCAAGGTTAATGCTTCAAAAACGGCCACAATACAAGGAAATAAAGAAATAAATGAGTCTTTTAAATTTATCACCCAGCTTATAAAACCCACTAGATAATTATTATTGTCACGTGTCCGGTCTATGTTTAACAACTCTGTCCTATTTTAGATTTCCAGTTATCAATATTGGTTATTGAGTAATTTCTAACAATAGCGACAGCCGGACGGCCTGACTTATCCACTACGAAATGTCAGAAGATTCAGGCTATTACTCAATGACACCACGCTAGATAAATCAGTTGATTTGCCCAAGCTAGCAACGTTATCTACCTTTATATATGAATTAAGATTTATGATCCTTTATCCCTTTATTATGGCTCACCCCCAGCTAGCTAATCCAATAGTGCTACAAACAATTATATAACAATGGGTAATATAACAACAAATTTAATAATACTTAAACTAATAGAAAATTTACGAATCTTTGATTATTAGAGATAATCTATCCTGTGAAGCCCGAATTCCGAATGGCTATATACATGAGATTACTGTCTGTTCTGATTATCACTGGGACATCTCCTACTTAATTTTAAGAGTTCATGAAGTAGTTGAAATGTTGCCATCATCGATCGACAGGTGCAGTTCTGATGTCATGCGGTAGTTATCTTCTGTCTGGTCCTTCCAATGTCGGATATAGCACTTGGCACAATCCTCAAGCAATTGGCCCCAGAGGTCAAAGATGCCAGGTTAGGACTCTTAGTCTAACCTCTGGATCCGAGTCTCTTCTCTAAGACTCCCAGACCAGCTGTAAATGAATAACATAATTCTACAGTCTCTTATTTTGTTTGAGAGATTATATGGTCTTTGTGGTGACAGTGATATATTACTCTTTACAATCTCCACTAATTAGCTATAGCTAATTCACAATTCCAAATCAATGAAATATCTAAATGAACAAAAGATTAACTTTACAATGTATAGTTTCCCATTATAATATATTTTAGCCTGTGGTTACACGATGCATATTAACGATCATCTATTCACCATTAGCACTTTCCCCATTATAACAATTTTAACAGCGGGAGTCTAGCAATACGCACGTAGGTATTGTAACTTGGTCATTCTACAAAATGTATCAATCACTATCGCCACTTGGCTTCTGTGAGAAAAATACATCAATCATTTAACAATCACATAAATATTTTATACAAATTCTACAAATGAGAAATACACAATTTAGAGAAGTCAACTATATTTACCACTATGTGAAGTTATGCACGTTCAAAATGGACGCGATTCTCCACCCCTAGACAAAGCACTGTAGATGAATAACGGCATAAAAGAATTTTGATTAATTCATTATGTGTATATATGAATGACTCGAGGTCAGCTGGCGGATTAACGTTACGTCACGATACGGAACGCAAGTGACCAAATATGGCATCTCGTAACTCTTTTACACGACCAAAGTTTCTGATTCTTTTAAGTCAGTTGGCTGTTTGCTGGTCATCTGCAGTGGGGCCTGGTGTAGAAAACAGCCGTACATCTTTGGCTGTCCCCGACCTCGTTGTTGTTGTTAATGGTTGGCGTGCCTCATGCCGTGATGGTCGTCGGCTAACTGTCACTGCCGTGCTTTGTGTTGTCAGTGCCATGTCGGCTGCCACTGTTATCCGTACTCTGCCATGTTGATGTTTCACGCCGCCGTCCCTCTCATCAGTTGGGCCAGGAAATTTGCTCCGACCTTTTCTCGCATCCTTGAACCCATCCTGCTAGCAGCGCCAATTTGTGATGGGGTGGTCCTCTGGTTTAGAGTGTTTGTTATGGGTCACCCAGGATGCAAGATGAAAATAACGATGATAATAGAGAGGACAAAACGTCACACACTTGACGACAACCACAGCAGAGAGATGTACACAACACGCAACACCGTGTTTACAGCTTACGAGACCTTTATTCATGGCGGCACACCGCCAGATTCTCTGTCTCTCTAGCTAAATAGCACTTTGTATGCATTCAACCAACCAAGCATCTATCCCTTCATGGCTACATCGTACAATGTTGATCTGCACGCCCACGCATTTTCGACTCTCTCACATGTTGTTGTACCGTTAACTTCTTTTGCTTCACGGGAATTGCGTGAAAACTTTTCATCATCCTGATTACTCTCTCTCACTGACCACTAGAATGCAACGTATCTTGAAAGCCCTGGCCACAAAGAGGATTGCCGTAGAGTCAGTAGACATTTCAGACACAGATGAGTGAAACCAGTGGTAATTGTCTTTTCTGTGCATTCTTACTTATTTTCATATACAATTTACTCCTAAACTACAAGAGTTGTATAATGCTTTTACTATTTAAGAAAACAACACTAAATACTCTTTAAATACAACTCTTTCTTACCATAGAATTTACAAGATAAATTATCAAATAAAATAAATAACTATATGGATGTGATAGGGGAACCATGTTCACACATAAATCCTAAATATACAAATGCAATAACATTATTCATCATATAGACATATAAAAATATAAACAATTTCCTATCTGAATATATAAATGCCTATGTTAATTAACAAATACATAGCATAGTAAAGAATGATTAACAAATGTATACACTAACACAGCATTACACATTAACTAAGCACTGACAATACAGAGCTGTGCGATTTGAAGCAAGAGAGCGATGACCTAGTTTTGTCACTATAGTGAAACAAAGGCCTGCACACACACACACACACACACACACACACACACACACACACACATATATACACAGACACACACACATACATACACATACACACACACACACACACACACACACATTTACGCTATCTCAAACTTTTATTTTTTATGCAGACAACCATCTCTATTGGTCGGACGAAAACCAAGTTGGGCGGACAGATATGTCCGGCAATGAACCTCGCATTATTTTCAAGTCATCTTTCAAGTCACACTTCTATAGCTTGGCTCTATACGACAGTCATCTGTATCTTACTGACCGGACCTCAGCAAAGTGTGTTCTAGCATAGGAAGAAATGTTTTTCGAAAATTAAAATTTGTTATTTACAGTATTTCTTTCCAGCATGACAGAGATTATAAGCAAAACCTTTTTTTAGTGGTAAATAATTATTTTATAAATGTCTTAGAAATGTTTTCACTTTATGTATATTTTGTTTAGAATACTTAAAGGACGTTTTACGTCATATGCATGGGTTTTAGTGACAAAATGTTACCAAGAGTTTGACATTATGTATCTATGTTTTCCAGTGTCAAAATGTTACCAAGAGTTTGACATTATGTATTTATATTTATTTTCTAATTTCTAAATGTTGCTGAATGGGTTCACACTGTTTTCGAATTTCAAAACCTAATAAGTTCACTGTCAGAGGGCTCTAGGCAAATTATGCCAATTTTATAACATTTATTTAATTAAATAACCTTTCATAATTTATGAGAAGAATAATTCCGCTAGTCAAGTTGTGCACTGGTGATGCAATAATTGTTTATGACCTAGTAAGATGTGGGTCACTCAAAAAGGTGAAGGACATGGAGGGGTAAGGGAGAATGGCAGGGCTGGGAAACCGTTAACCGGATACGAGATGCCCATACTTGGTCATTTGCATTCTGTATCATGACGTAGCAAAATCTGCTAGCTGACCTAGAGTCCATTCATGTATACTCGACAAGGAACTAAATCCCTCAGATGCACATTTCCACTGCACCCACCTGACCACGGGCAGACTACTTGCATTCGTTTGACTGCGCACGAATTACGAGAGTGCCAGTCCTGAGCCTAAACTATGACTGACGTAGGAATCTCTGAGGATGCCATCTAGAGCACCTATCTGATGTTGAGTTGGCCATTCTTGGAAGACAACTGCAACATGATATCACTACTGTTGGAGCAGAGTGAGCTGTCGCTGATCTTCAGGAGACATTAGCTAAGCATGCTCTCTTTAATAAATGAACAGATCGAACCTAACAAACAATACACAATAATTGGGCAGGGCAGAATAGACAAACTCTCAAAATTTCTGCAAACCAATTAATGTCTTTTTATTACAATTTTTGTTATTAATAATTTTATTTGTTATTTTCACCTATGTTAAATAATTTATTGTAATATCAACTGATGAAAGCTATATGGGGGTATCATATGACCCTGTCCTATATTAGATTCCCCAAATATCAATATTGGTTATCGATTATCTTCTAATATTAGTGACAGCTGGATGGCCTGAACTATCTTCCACGAATATGTCAAAGATTCGGGCTGTTATTCAATGACACACTGACAAATAAATCATCTGACATGCTCAAGCTAGTAATGTAATCTCCCCCTTTATTTATTAGTTAAGATTATGATTCTATTTCTCCAGCTCACGCCCCTATACTAGCTTTCATCAGTTAATATTACAACAAATTATATAACATAGGTGAAGATAACAAATAAAATTTAATAAAAAATTGTAATAAAAAGACATTAATTGGTTCGTGGAAATTTCAAGAGTTTGTCTATCTTGTACTGTCCTATTATTGTGTATTGTTTGTTAGGTTCGATCTGTTCATTTATTGAAGAGAGCACACTTAGCTAAAGTCTCCTGAAGATCTGCGACAGCTCACTCTGCTCCAACAGTAGTGACGTCACGTTGCAGTTGTCTTTCAAGATGGCCAATTCAACATCAGATAGGTGCTCTAGGCGTCGTCCTCAGAGATTCCTATGTCAGTCGTAGTCTAGGCTCCGGACCAGCTGTAATGAATAACATTTTCCTATAGCATCCACTTACAATGAATAATCATTTGGGCTTTGTGGCAACAATGATAGACTACTTTTTACAAAGCCATTACTTGTTAGCTACACACTAACTTACAATTCAAGTCATAATTTTATAAATGAGTAACAATGATTTCCTTTTACGATTGTATAATTTCTTAATTATAATACAATTAGCAAGCAGTTCAGTGATACTTTTTAACAATTATTTATCTCTCTGTTAGCAGCACTGGCTACAAATGGTTTAATAAGTGTGAACATAGCGAATACATGTGCTTATGATATCTCGATCATTTCTACAAAAATGCAATCATCTCTAACGTCACTTAGCTTTTGTGAGAATAATATATTAGTCACACAATCATTTAACAATCACATAAATATTTTACATAGCATTCTATTAATAAGAAATACAATAATTTAGAGAAGTCAACTATAATTACCACTCTTGTAATTCATAAGTGGTCAAACAAATACAAGTAGTCTGCCCGTGGTCAGGTGGTTGTGGTGGAAATGTGCGTCTGAGGGATTTAGTTCATTGACGAGTATATATAAATGGACTTTAGGTCAGCAAGCGGATTCTGCTACGTCATAATTCGGAACGCGAATGACCACGTATGGGCGTCTCATATCCGGTTAAGGGTTCCCCATCCCTGCCATTCTCCCTTACCTCTCCATGTCCTTCACCCTTTTGACTGACCCACATCTTACTAGCTCATAAATAACTATTGCATCACCAGTGCACAACTTGAATAGCAGAATTATACTTCTCACAAATAATAAAAGGTTATTTAATTAAATATAGAAAAAATGTTATAAAATTGGCATAATTTGCCTAGAGCCCTCTGACAGGGGGCGTGAGCTGGAGAAGTAGAATCTTTGGCAATTTCTTGGAAGATAGGTCAGGCCATCCGGCTGTCACTAGTATTAGAAGATAATCGATAACCAATATTAATATTTGAGGAATCTAATATAGGACAGGTCGTTAAACATAACCGGACACGTGACATTCACTTTATGCATTTTATGTCTTTACTTATTCACATTATATATTTCCTAATACTATAACTTTTCTATGATTAAATTATGCAATTTCCTGATATTGTTACTTTACTAATAGATTCACTTTATATTCCAGGGCAATGAGATGACTATCACACTCACTTTATTTATTTATATATTGTAATGCCAGTTCATGTAATACACTTATTTTTTATATCTTTATTTCTTGACTGAGAGGTTTACCATGATTTACTTTTATTTTGCGACTTAAATTCAAATTATTTGTTGAAATTTCTGTAACAGATACCAGACGAATGTGAGTCACATTATCCGAATCACCACTAACGGTACAAATCCAACAACAATATTCACATCTCAGTCCCGGATGAATGGTTTTCTTATTTATTCTACGACAACGTATCCCACAGGTAAAGCTACGTGCCCTAATACACCTTTGCAAGAGTTATCTGTAATAAAAAGTTTTATTTCATGGTTTCTGTAAATTACATGAGCACGCTTTGTTAGTGTTATCTGTAAGAAAACTTTGTGTGTTCAAGAAATTAATACAAAACACATCTGTAAGGATACATAAAAACTCTAAGTCTGAAACGTGACAGAAACAAATAAATATTATAGGTTCATAAAAAAAATAAATCTTGTTTAAGAAAGTAAGAGACTTCATCAATAATATAAGCATTTATTTTCGTGTACATAGACAATTTTCTAACATAATCAGGAAAGTATTATTTGTTGTTTTTAAAATTTTTTCTAAATCATTTTGCGTGTAGGTATAAGTAGGCCTAATCATTTGATGTAACATCGATATATGTGCGTGCTTTTTAGGTCCCTTCCTCTCTAGAGCTTGCGGTGCGGCTTATCATCTTATGATGTACTCGGCCCTGACTTGGTTGCCCACACTATATTCCGGGTACCGACCAAACCATGTTGACAGTTCAATATCGGACCCCCCCAAAAAAGGAAAGAAAGAAAGAAAGAAAGAAAAAAGAAAGAAAGAAAGAAAAAAGAAAGAAAGAAAGAATGAAAGAAAGAAAAAGAATAAAAGAAAAAAATAGTAGTATTAGTACGTCTTTTTCCAAGACTCATGCGGCTGTCGGCTGTGAACCAAGGTCTCGGTTTTACGCAGGATGTGGGCACTTCCGAGGAATGCTGCTTTTAGTCTATGGTTTCCAGGTAATTTATACAGGTATACTTGTAGCTCAAAGGTTCCTATCACTACAGGTATCACTTCTGCTTTTACATCACACAGTCTCTGGATTTAAAATCTGTGATCCTGGTATTTTGCTCTTTCTTTTTTATGTTTCCATCATTTTGAAAAGCGACATCGATGATTGGTGCTATTCTGTTAGACTTATTGAAAACTACAATGTCTGGGCATCGCACAGAAATCCTTGATCTGTCATACAATATTTTGATTTCTTCTGCTTCCGGTTGGTGCCTCCATGCTCTTTCTGGGCTTTTAATCCATAGTTCTCACCATAAATTTCTATGTATGATTTTTGCCACTTCGTTGTGTCTTTGGTGTATTCTGTTTTAGCCAGAAATTGGCATCCAAATAGTATATGTTCAGTTGTTTCATCCAATCTTTTACAGAATCTGCATTTGGAATCATTTGAATTTTCATAATTTTTGTTTTGTTTGATTTTGTGTTCAATACCTGATCTTGCGCAGCTGCTATGAGTGCTTCTGTTTCTGCTTTCAAACCTGCCTCTTTCAACCATTTGTGTGTTGACTGTTCTGTTGACGTTTCATCAGCTTGTCGCACATAGTAAACATAGAGAGGTTTCTGGCTCCAAGTATTTGCTAATGCCTGTTTCGTTGTCTGTTTGTGAGGGTTGGTATAATCCCCTCATCTTTACTGCTTCTATCAGTGGCTCATCTTTGTTGTTATTCCAGATGTAGGCCGCCAGTTCTATAACTTTTTCTTTAATGGCATCTTTGATTTACTTGAGTCCTATGTCTCCCATTTTCTGAGATACATATAGTCTATCAACATCAGGTTTTCAATGTAGGGCTTTGTGTATTATGAGTAGATTTCTTCTTTTTCTGTCCAGATCATTTATTTAATGTGTTGTCCAATCTATTATACTTCTAGTGTGACTGATTACAAGTATTGCGTACGCATTAATGACTAATTGACAGTGATGTTACATTGTTGATGTATGTCTCCCTGTTCATCTTTCAGTTCCTTAATCCATCTGGCTGAGGTATTATGAATATTTGGATTGCTCCAATTGTTTTCCCAGAAGATCTTGGCATCCATAATATTTGGCATCTGTTGTTCTATTCTCGGATTTCCATTGAATTCTCTGTAACGTCTTCCAGGGTTAGTTCTGAATGTTTTATTCTGTTGGAATTGCTGATTTCCTGCAGAGTATCTGTATAGATGGTGGCTGAGTCCGAATATTCTTTGTGTTATATCTTTTATTGCAGCCTTAATATTTTTGCAGTTGAGATGGTATTTTTGACTAATGTTGCTTTAAGTTTTCCTTTATTATATATTGCTGCTGTCATTTGGTTTATTTCTCTCCTAGTGCACTCTATTTTCTTTTCCATTCTTCTCTTCTGTGGTGGTACTGATGGTTTCTTTCTTTATATTTTGGATGGCATTGCATGCTTTTCAATTATTTTTGCTGTGTCGTATATTAGACTAAGGCGTCTGCGACGTATTCCTAGGGGATATGTTTAGTACTTTACTTGTATTATAAATTGCTGTTGATAGAGCTGTGTTGCTTTGCAACGTTCTTATTTGGGGTTCTGCCTATAAATGACGAATGAAACTATGTTCTTCATTCAGATAACTGGTTATATCTCAAATGTGGTCATGTGGGTTCGCCTGTGTTGACATCACCATCACCACCACCACCACCACCACCACCACCACCACCACCACCACCACCATCATCACACCACCACCACGACCATCAGCAGCAGCACCAACATCATCATCACCATCATCACCGCCACCACCACCACCATCACCATCATCACCACCATCACCATCACCACCACCTCCACCACCACCATCATCATCATCACCACCACCACCACCATCATCACCATCATCATCATCACCACCACCACCACGACCATCACCACCACACCATTATCATCATTATTATTAGTTTTAATATCAGTAGAAGTTGCAGGAGAAATAATATAATATCGGTTGTAGGTGTAGTGCCAGTAACATTAAGTCAAGTGCCAGTAACAGTAACAGTCACAGCTACGTCCTTGGTTTGCTTTGTCTTTGAATGGCTCTTTTCCATTCACGCCAAGTATGATAGCAGCTGTTTAGTTCTACCACTTAAAAACATGCAGAGAATTAGGAAGGTGGGATGATGTCAGTGACTGAAGTGTGCTAATGTAAGGTGTAATAGATTAATCGCCGTAGGTAAATGAAATATATCTTCGTTATTTCTAAATATTCATGGAAGATGAAATTTATATTTGTTATTTCTAAATCCTTCTGGAAGATGAAATTTATATTTATTTCTAAATCCTTCTGGAAGATGAAATTTATATTTGTTATTTCTAAATCCTTCTGGAAGATGAAATTTATATTTGTTATTTCTAAATCCTTCTGGAAGATGAAATTTATGTTTGTTATTTCTAAATCCTTCTGGAAGATGAAATTTATATTTATTTCTAAATCCTTCTGGAAGATGAAATTTATGTTTGTTATTTCTAAATATTTCTAGATGATGAAGTATATCTTTGTTATTTCTAAATCTTTCAAGAAGATGAAATATATTTGTAGCGGAGTAAATTTCGCCCTTCCCTATTCTAAACTTAATAATTATATATTTTGTCATTGTTAAAGTGACCAGGTCTTGGGCACTGCTTATGATGATATTTTTGTAAGTGCCTGAGTTGGAGCAAACAACGTGATGATGCAATCCAAACCAGTTCCAAGCGGATGACTACTATCCTCACTCTTGTTCATAACAGTGGGGATGGACTTAAAGATATTTTGTTGAAGAAAGTTCTATATTCTAATCACTTTGATTTTGACATAATTCGAGTGTTTGTCATAAAGGCGATCGTTAGCTTATGGTTAGTTATCTGACTGATAAAGAAAGAATGGACATAGAAATATTTCGTACATTTTTGCTCTTGGTCTATGATTTGAATTGGATGAAGCTTATGTAATTGAACCATTATTTCTATGTTCACTAATTTAACTACATTGTACATTATACTTGTGAATTTTGATTGATGTTATATTTATTATGCTGTGTGTGTATCAAGCCAACGAAATTGTTGCAGAATTTGTTAGTTGAGAATGTGTGGAAGGGAGAAAGATGAAATATGCCCGAAATTTAGTGATGCCTGAATTTGATCTTTGCAGAAAGGAGTGCACCAATTTCTGTTGTAACTTTGTATCTGCTTCAGACTGCAGTGACTACTGTATTTACCAGACCATGTTGGTGTGTGTATCGAACGTTGTCATTGAACTTATCAGTGAACATGTTGCTATCAGTTGATTCCAGTGAATTCCATTCAAGAGCCAATACAGCGAAAATTGAGGCTTGAGGGTGTAATTTCAGAATTCAGATCGGATCGAAGGCAAAAATTTGTCATACTAATCTGATGAAGACGTACGAGGAATGCCCTGATTACATGGTTGCTACCATTATTACAGAGGGCGACATCGCCTCTGATTCTGAATCAATTCACCACACAGCCTTAATGGATGATTAAACTATCGATGATTTCATCATAAATCCATAACTACCAGACTCTGATGCTCAACAGTTATGGAGAATGATAAAAGAAACTCGTGATGTTTTTACCGATAAACCTAGAAAAGACGAGTTTGTGCGAATTTACTGTCATACTACCGGATCATAATCCGACCTGTATAAACCATATGTTTTACTTTACGCTAAATGGGATGCTTGTAAAGCAGGAAATTGACTCTATGCTAGCCTTAGGTATGAGTGAAAAGGCAGAATCCCCATATAGTTCTCCTATATTCCTTGTAAAAATATGAAGGATGGCATGCGCCGATTTTGCATGGACTACCGACAAATGAATAAGTCATTTTTTTCAGCTAAACCAGTGCCTGAACCAGATCATCTGTTCGCAAGACTCAGTGGAGCTAAATATTTTTCCAAGCTCAATCTCGTAAAAGGTTTTTGGCAAATTCCAGTCAGTGAAGTAGACAAATCAAAATTAGCGTTTAGCACATCTAATGTCCATTATCAATGGTATCTTATGCCATTTGAAATCCTCACAGCACCAGCTGTTTTCACGAAGATGATGAGATTGCTCATCGAACCCCTGAAAGAAGAATCTGTATGTAATTTCATGGATGACATATTATTAGCTACAAAGACTCTAGACTAACATATTTAAGTGTTACAGACATTCTTCCAAACTTTGAGAATGTAATATTATTCCTTGACCAACCAAATGTATTTTGGGATATTTTAAACTCGAACATTTGGGACACAGTGGGGCAGGTCTCTGTGCTTGGAAGCTTTGAAGGTATGGAAACTTGAAGAGATGGTGAGACCACTCTCAAATTACATCTTTTTTGGGATTGGCCAATTATTATCACTATCAAAAATTCATCCCCAAATTCAGTGTTATTGCCAAACCACTCATTGATTTGATGAGGAAATGTAATCCAGAGAGAGTGATGTGGAGTGAGGAGTGTGAAACCAGTTTTACCAGTTTAAAATACATTTTGTTATAAGCTCCTGTCCTTCACCTGCCAGATTTTGAGGAAGAATTTGTACTCCTAACTGATGCTGGGCTTGTCAATAGACTGATACAGAAACATAGTGATATTCTGTATCCTGAAGCTTTCTCCAACCATACATTAAATGCAGCTAAACAAAATTGTTCAACTTAAGAGAAAGAATGTCTCGGAATTGTCTGGGCTCTCCAGAAATTCCAAGCCTACCTGTATGTCATGCATTTTGTCAGTCAGACAGATACCCAAGTTGCCTCCTTAGCTCACTCATCTAAGGTAGACAAACATTTGACCAAGTGGTCGTTACTACTACAACAGTAGAGATATACTCTTGAAGTTATCAAAGGTGCTGACAATGTAGGGGCTGCCTATTTGACCAGAGCAGTAGAAGTGGAAGTGAAACGATCCAGTATATAAGTCCATGTAAATGCTTCAATATCATTAAATAAATATTTTGTATCTTGTGTATTGTAGAGAAGAAGGAATAATGTAACGCAGAGTTCATTTATATGATGCTAACTTGATTATATTAACTATATTTTTCTTATGATGAGAAGAAAAATAATGATAACGATTTTTTGCATATGATTTGCATTTGTATTTCATTTTGGGTCATGTCTCTAAGGTGCAACAAAGGAAAATTATAATGATTTTATAATAAATTGTGCTTATATATATTTAAGTGTGGAGACAAAAATGGTGATGTTCCATCTTCAAATTAGATAAATTAATATGTTGCTTGATGTTTAATGCTCAGTAATTATTGAGGCATATTGAATTATTAATCTCTTATTTCTAAACCAATTTGAATTAATTATTTGTATATCTTAAACTGACAAAATTTCCTTTGCCCTATACATTAATTATTTGTATGTCTTAAAACCAATATAATTTTTGTGTGTCTTATAAATAGTTATTCATTTCGTATTATGGTGAAAGGTTCACACGAACTCGTACACACACCACAACAGACGTTCCCACACCTTCCTGGTTGTACGGATATATGACCAGTGAACACATAAAGGGTAACTGTGAACTTGAAACTTGAAATTTGGAACTCAAACTCAGACTTAAAGCTTGAAACCCAAAGTCAAAAGGACACTTGTTCACTGCAAAATACAATCAAGGAGCAAACCTAAGTTTCCTGTTCATCACAGTATAACTCCATTCTATCTTATCTCATTCTCAATTTTCAATCTCCTGCATCAGTATTTATTAGCCAAATACACATACATGGAAAAATAAATACAGTACATCAAACAATGTCAAGTGTTAGCCAAATACACATACAGGGAAAAATAAATACAGTACATCAAACAATGTCAAATGTTAACACACTATATGTATACAGCTTAGTTCAAATATTTGTAGAAATAAAATTCAACTCACATTGCACATCTCTACATTAAATACAAGTATAACATATCAATAGTAAAAATGCATGAACTATTCCTTAGTCCATTTTCTCTCAATCAGTCAGTTTTAACTCACCATCAAGCTAACGACTGCCTTTCAGAGTCAGACTTTCTCCTTCCACTTCAAATTCAAAAGTAATCAGAGAATGGAATTTTCTACAGCACGTGAACTCCTAAATCTCAGCCCATTGGTTGGTTTTGTTATCGTAAATCATGATCTTTGGATAATAGAAAACTACTCACTCATCTTGCATTACATCAGCAATCTAGAATTTTCTTGTCTGGAGCTGTTTAGACACTTTCGAAAATAACACCATAAGGAGTGCTCAAGGTTGGGTTACTTTGAAAATTTGAAAATTGAGCAATTTATTTAAAATTTAAAATAAGGAGGGGCAAATTTAAAATCCAATTAATGGGGATGGACCAAAAGTTACTTTGTTGAAGAAAGTCTATATTCTAATCACTTTGATTTGAACATAAATCGAGTTTGGTCATAAATGTGATTTTTAACATATGCTAAGTTAACTGAGTGATGAAGAAAGAATGGATTTAGAAATAATTTTTTACATGTTTGCTATTTATCTATGATTTGAATCAAAGAATTCTTATGTAATCGAAACATTATTACTATGTTCACAAATTTGATTACATTGTACATTATACTCTGAATTTTGATCAATGCCATATTTCTTATTCAGTGTGTATCAGGCTAATCAAATTGTTGCAGGATTTGTATGTTGAGAATGTGTGTAAGAGGGAAAGGGAATGAGACATGAAATATGCCTGAATTTTAGTGCTACCCGAATAAGAATTTTGCAGAGAAGAGCACACCATTTTTTATGCTTTAGGCCACATGTGTCAAGCTCAAGGCCTGCGGGCCACATCCGGCCTGGCGTACAATTATATCTGGCCCGTGAGAGAATTTTAGGCAAAAATATTTTTTAATGGCCCAGCGATATGGAGTGCAAATCAAATTCCTTAATGTAGCAGCCTTGCTGAACGAAAGGCTGCCTGAGATCATTCCTGAGTCGATCAGAATAAGCGAAAATGAAAGCTGTGTAGTAGGTGGATTTCATCATTACAGTAGCCTAGCAATGTCCTGTTGCTCTTTTTGGATTGGCGCATATGAAATGAAAGTTGTGTATTGCCTGGATATTACATCACTGCTTCTCGCTTACGTCATACCAATCAAGCATCTTAATTTTTAATCAAAGCTAGCCATTAAAATGGGCCAAGAGAAAAGTAGTTTCTGAAAAGCCCCTGGGATGGTGAATATATGTTTACTGATATTGGTGGTAAACCTGTATGTCTAATTTGTGGAGATAATGTGGCTGTGGTCAAGGAATATAATCTGAGATGGCACTATGAGACTAAACACCAAGACAAGTTGAAAAACCTGAACGCAGAGCAGAAGCTACAGAAGGTAGAAGAATTGAAAAGAAATCTAACATCACAGCAGACATTTTTCACCAAAGCAAAATCACGAAGTGAAGCTGCTGTGAAAGCAAGTTTTATTGTGGCAGAGGAGATCGATAAATAAGCCAGACCATTTACTGAGGGAGAGTTTCTGAGGAGCTGCATGATGAAAGTGTGTGATGTCTTATGTTCAGACAAAAAGCAGCTGTTTGTAAACGTAAGCCTTAGCAGAAATACTGTTGCTGATCGAGTTTGTGAGATGGCCACTGATGTGAAAACACAGCTGATCGAAAATGGCAAAGACTTTGTTGAATACTCTCTTGCTGTCGATGAAAGTAGTGAACTACTGACACTGCACAGCTCGCCATCTTCATCCATGGAGTGGACTTCAGTTGGAATGTTGCAGAAGAAATATTTGGCATAAATCTATGCAAAGGGACAAGGACAAGAAAAGACGTTTCTGACAACGAATGTCAAAGTGTAATCGACATGAACCTGCCTTGGGACAAACTTGTTGGACTTACAACAGATGGAGCACCGGCGATGTGTATCGAAAAAAGTGGACTAGTTGGAAGGATGCGATTAAAGATGCAGGAGAACTGTACAGGTGAGTTGATAGCATATAACTGCGTCATACACCAAGGATCACTGTGTGGTATGCAGGAGAACTGTACTGGTGAGTTGATAGCATATAACTGCGTCATACACCAAGGATCGCTGTGTGGTAAAGTCCTCAACATGGAATATGTAATGAGCACAGAACACAAACCGTCAACTTTATCAGAGACAAGAATTAAATCACCGCCAATTTCAGTCTTTTTTTTCAGGAAACAGATTCAGAGTTCGGTGACATGCCTTATCATGCGGTGGCTAAATTAGAGAAAAGTTCTCAGTAGAGTTTTTCAGCTAATCGAGGAAATCTGTCATTTCATGAACAGCAAAAGTTATGGGAGACAAAAATGCACCAATGCAACTTGTTTCACTTTCCGTGTTGCAAAGCAGTGTCGAACCAAGTCAGCACCATGGTGTTCCCAAATGCACACTTTGCTGAAAAACTGAACTCACTTCGCGCTGAGTTCGCGCAGCGCTTTAGTGACTTTGAAGCACAGAAAAGTAATTTCGAGCTGTTTCGCAAACCATTTGCCATCGATGTGAAACTGCACATGTATATTTGCAGATGGAGCTTATAGAGCTGCATTGTAGTGGGGCACTAAAGGCAAAGTACGACACTGTGGGGCCTGCACAGTTTACTCATTTCATTTCTGAAGCGATACCCCAGCTTCGTCTACATGCGGCTCGAACTTTGGTAGCACATATCTGTGTGAACATCTGTTCTCTATGATGAAAATTAACAAGACCTCACACAGGAATCGTCTCAGTGATGAAAACCTGCAGTCCATCCTGAGAATCTCCATAACACAGAACCTTACTCCAAATATAAACGAACTTGTTGCCAAGAAAAGATGCCAAACATCCACCTCTGACAAATTGGCATAAGAGCAAACATTGGTATTTGTTATTATTTTTACTTTCATCTGTTTTAATTCATATTAGCGTTTTAAAAAGGTTTAGTTTTCCACTGCTCAATGAATGTTTATCCAGTGTGGCCCGCAGCCTTAAGTGTGATTTGAGTTTTGGTCCCCTATGCGATTGAGTTTGACATCCCTGCTTTAGGCTCACTTCATACTACAGTGACTAATATATTCTACCAAAACACGTTGGTGTGTGAATCCAGCAATGCCGATGAACTTATCAGTAAACTTGTTGATGTAAGTTGATTCATGTGAAATCTGTTCAAGAGCTATATGGTAGAAAATGGTGGCTTGAGTTTGGTCTCAAGAATTCATGAAGATTGTTTTGAGCATTCCTTGTGGTGTGCTTTAGTAGTGCATACGAAGTTTCAAGAACATTCTTCCTGATGTGCTTGATAGCACATACAAATTTCTGGACGATTCTCTACGGTGTGCTTTGTGAGTGCATCAAAGATAATGGAACAGTTGTGTAATGTGCCTACAAGGGTACATTGGACCATCATCTAAATAAGAAAGTCAATGACTTGTTGCAAATACATGATTGTGAACATGTGCTAGTGACAGCAGCCATCATTGAAAAAGTTATGTACATTGACTATAAGTATTTCTCTAAACTCCACTTTCATTTCTGTGATGAATGATATCCATGAACTTGATTACTATCTATCTATCTCTCTATCTCTCTATCTATCTCTCTATCTATCTATCTATCTATCTATCTATCTATCTATCTATCTATCTATCTATCTATCTATCTATCTATCTATCTATCTATCTATCTATCTATCTATCTATCTATCTATCTATCTATCTATCTATCTATCTATCTATCTATCTATCTATCTATCTATCTGTTAATTGACTGCTGATGTCTATGTTAGGATAAACTGAACGATTGTCTAGCATTAATTGAACATTGTTGTGAAGTGATGTAAATGTCAAAGCTCTTTTGATTATATTCATATGTTATATATTTGATTGTTGATTTAATAAATGTATTGACCTTCCTACACATGTCGATGATCCTATTTTGGAGAGATAGTGGGTGGATGGGGGCTCGCTAAATATAGATTAAAATTCGGATTTATCTTCTCCTCTGGTAAGACGTTTTCCACCTAAGGAAATATTGTGTGACTATAAATGTTTGTCTTTAATGTTTTAATGTTGTGGGAGAGAAAAAACGTTTACAGCACTCGCATATCCGCCAAGTGAGAGAGACGAGTAGTTTTTTCTGGAGAATTTTTAATAACATCAATTAAAACTCTCATCACTTGTAATTAGTTATGAATGATTAATTAATAATAATAATCAAGAGCAATAATTAGGGTGGTTTTGTGGCATAGAGTGAATGAATGCAAGAGTAATTGGATAAAAGAAAGAAAGAAAGAAAGAAAGAAAGAAAGATTGAAAGAAAGAAAGAAAGAACGAACGAAAGAAAGAAAGATTGAAAGAAAGAAAGATTGAAAGAAAGATGGAAAGAAAGAAAGAAAGGAAGAACGAAAGAACGAACGAAAGAAAGATGGAAAGAAAGAAAGAAAGAACGAACGAATGAAAGAAAGAAAGATGGAAAGAAAGAATAATATATTGTACTTGCTGAGGTAAAAAATATAAGAGAAAATGAAATTATAACATGAGAAATAAAAAGATAGAAAGACAGAAAGGCAGACAATTGATGTGCGCTTCCGTTCTTCATTACAACCTTTGCTGTTGTATTTCTGTTGCTATGGGAAAATATGTGACATCTTAACTGTTGGTCTTCATAGCCCGTGAATTGTAATGACGATACCCTTTCAATTAAATTTTTCTTTAGGAAATGATGCAAATTTTGCATTTACCTGTTCTAACGTGTTTTTTTTCGTTCATTATTATATGTCTATAAAATACCTTCAGCTGTTATAACTGCCTATTTATATCTATAGCAAAACGTTAAGCTCTTATAGCTGTATTTGTTTTTGTCTATAGCCAAACATTATGTTTATAACGGTATTTATCTTTATGCGTTTCTATTGCTGATGTGTTCCTGTTCCGCTCAACAACTGCTGTTGTAGTACCACTGATGTTGTAGTAGTTGTGTTCGTTGTTATTGAATTTGTTGGTCTGCAAATCCCTCAAGACTGAAGTTGTTTGAATGCGGAAGTACGAATATGAATTCTGAGAACTCTTCCAAACAGAAAAAACGTTCATATATGTGTTTGTGTGCATGTGTGTACAGGTGAATGTATATATGTGTGTTTTACAGGTATTCATAAATACTTGTGTGTGCATAATTATATCTGTGTCGGTGAATACGCATGTGTATATATGCAGACGTAAGTAAATGTACGCCCAATTGTCTTCGTATATGTGCATTTTCAAATAATAAAGATAATCACAGTTTGCCAGTAGTCTGCAATATGAACCCCTTATATCTTCTAAAACCCGATTATTATAAAACTCAACTAAAGAACACGAAACAACATGAAAAACAACTATTGAAGCCTACATTAGATGTTTTTTCACTGTAAATGTTTCGAAGTAGAAGACATTAAGAAAATATCTCAAGTGTAGATTAGAGTGTTTATCACTTTAAGTGATTAAAAGTCGGACACGTTTAGAAAGTAACGTGAAGAAAAATATTTATTCTTTTTAAATAATTTGTGTACAGGAGAGAGAAATGTTACTATTTATATCTAATGTTACGCAACCACGAGATAGAACTTTTGTTTCTCTCTTATTTTGAAACGAAATTTTTGGGAGTATATATTAACCTATATTTTCAGAGTAAATTACAAACCGTTTTTTCAAATGTTACTTCTTCGTCTGTTAAACTTGTGTTCATTGAAAGCATATCTAATCATCAGAGTTCGCACTTTTCTCCCTAATGATTTTCAGCGTACCAACCGTTGGCTAATACAATTTGCACTCTTTTCCTCAATGAGTATCAGCGTACCAACCTGTGTACATTACAGTACGCACTCTATTCCCTAATGAGTATCAGCGTACCAACCTTTGGTATAATACTGACATACTCTTTTCCTCGAATACTATCTGCGTACCAACTTTTGTACATTACAGTACACACTCTATTCCCTAATGAGTATCTGAGTACCAACCTTTGTACAATACAGTACACACTCTTTATCCCAATGTGTGTCTATGTGTCAGCCCTTGATACGTCAGAGCACCCACTCTACCAAAGGAGCATCACAGTATTACATTTTGTGCGCGGAGGGTGTGTGGGGTATGTTGACGTGAAGCATCTAACACTGAGATTTATAACACCAAAACATATAAATACACAATTCTCCATTAGTGTAAATAGCTATCTTATTACGATAAAACAAACGATAATAGGTCACTGGGGTTTTTCAAAACCTGTTGAAGGCATATGAAACAGCCTATAATAAATAGTGACGAAATTTGAAAATTTCAGAATTTAAATAGTTGTCGACTGAGGCCATCCGTTTGGGGAGGGGGTTGGACTGCCACGCTAAACTGACCAAAAAAACAACAAACAAAAATTTCATTAATTCAACTGAACTTTATTTATAGCCACAAATGTATGTTATTAGCTCTCCTTTCACAGAAAACATTTCTGAAAATGAAAGCAGCCATTTATGTATTGGAATAAATGTTACAATGACTTAAGTGTGTATGTTTTGCACTATTGTTTTGTCCTTCACAATCATTACTATAATTAATTAGTTAATTAATTAATTAATTCATTTTCATTTTGCAGATAATACAGTTGTGGTTGTCACCAGCTCGAAGATCAACAGTATTTACAGTTTTTATTTAAATTCTTTTAGTCATGGTCCTAAGCGCATTCCAGCAGACAACATAGTCTGGCCAGTGGGCATCGACTACGACCCCGTGGATGATCGCATTTACTGGACAGAGCTGACGACAGGGAAAGCAAAACTCTTTAGCGCTTTTTTAAACGGCACAAACACGTCACTTGTGCGTGGATTTGATAAAGGTAGAGTCTTGTGACGTATTCTGTTAGTCTCGCATCTCTCTCTTGTCTTCTATATTTGTTTTTGACACACCTGCGTAGAAAATGTATGCAATGAAAATCCCGTTTCACACTTTTTACTTAGGTTTAAAATAAAAAAATGTACATTTAAATTCACAATCATGAAATAAACACAGTACTGCTAGCACACGTGTCAGTAAATGTGAAGATATCGTACCATTTGAAGACAATTGCTGTATGCATAAGCGTGAAATAATAACTCCATTTTACAGTTAGAAGTGCGTAGCGTGTCATCTTTTACCTTGAAGACTGCTGTGCCATTTTCCATTTTCCACTGAGTTATGGGTTAGAGTACAGGAAACGGTTGGAAATCAAAAAGGTCACTTGTAGCTAAAAACAGAGGGGAATGGTTAGTCTCAAAGAAATAATGGTAAAATGGAAAACCTTTAAATAGCAAGGTTAACTATTTCTCTCTGTTTCACCGAGAACATCCCGCTGCTAAGGCGCGCACAGAAGATCTTGTCTGGTAATTTTTAAAGGAAAGATATTGTGAAATTTTAAAGTCAGAAAGACTGAGTACAGAATATCTAAAGGAAGGATATTGTACTCCAACCAGAATATCTTTGATTCTTGGGCTTTGAGGAACGTGGAAGGTATGTGTGGCTGATTTTAATTTTAAAATCTTGGTTAAATAATAATAGAATGTGTGAGAATAATTTATGTATTCTAATTACACCTTTCTTTCAGCTTAGTGCCAATGTGCTCAGGGAAGTTAATAGCCTTTGTCACTTAAACACTTTCTTTTATAGTCAACAGTTACTTACACTGCATTAATTATTAAATTGCAGAATCAACAATCACCAGTGTCAGAACCGAATTTCATGAGAAGTTCCTATAGCAGACGACAGATTCTGCTTGTGTACAGAGGTGGGGCTAATAGCTGGTCAAGTTAAAGGGCCGCCATTGAAGGAGATTTATGCCTTGGATGCTGGCTCAGCGGCACTGACTTTTACGGCTTCAAGCTAAGTACAGCACCTAGGCATTGAAACTGAGTGCATATGCATATACTTACTTTGTGATTGAAATTGAGACTTGAAATCTGTGTAGAAAAGGAAGATAAATTAGCAAAAGGGAAACGGACATTGAAACTCACTTTCGTTTAGGGGAGGCTAGTTAATTCCCTGATTCGGGTTAGAACCAATCTGTTTTGTAACTTGTTAGATATAATTGATAATTGATAATATTAATAATTGTTCTTTCTTTTCTTTTCTTTTCTTTTTCTTTTCTTTTCTTTTTCTTTTATTGTTATATAAAGTTTATTGTTAAATTTTCATTAGTGTTGTGTCAAATCCATTGTCATTCTTGTCTAATATGATTTTATAAGTGTCATTGTCATGTCTGTCTAACGTCTGTCTTGAGTCCGTCTTTGTCTTATTTGTCTGTCTGTCTTATCTGTGAGGAATCGTTTCCTCTGGGGGCTCAATACGAGTTACCGGAAGTGACGTCCTCAATTGTTGTCCGTCCTAGATATACGTATTTAGGGAGGTGCCAACAGAATTATTATATTGTATTGAAACCTTTATGAATCAAAATCTTCTTATCTTACCCTCTACCTCTTCCACTCCTCCTATTCACCGTCATCATCATCAGTACAAATTGCAGTAGTGTAGTAACAATCTTAATTGTTCCTGTCTGGCCTTTTTCATTCATGACTTTATGGTAATTATTTCATAGAAGCACTTCCAGCCAGAATTGCATTGGATTATCTTGCGCGACTGCTGTTCTACGCCGATAGCGGAAATGACGTCATAGCAAGGATTACTTTATCTTCATTAGAGCACAAGGTTGTCATTAGTACGAACATTACAGATCCTCGAGATGTTGTTCTGGACACAATGAACGGGTAATCTTCTGCCTCTTATACTTTTTAAAACATAACAATTATTAACAAAGATAATATTCTTTTTTTGTATGACGAGTAAAATAAAGTGTTCGCATTTTTTGTGTCATAATGAATGCATTAATAAATAACAGACCACAAATCCTGCTTGAATGATGTCCCTTACTTGTTTATGTGTGTTTCTGTACGCTCTTATTTCAAATAAATACCGGATTATCATTTGTTTGTGAAACTATCTCCTGTTTTTTACTCCCTTATTGCTTTGCCCCCTGCTAGTTCAAGTGAAACTTAATTATCTGGTATAAGTCAAATGAGGTATAGCGTGTTGTAACTCAAAGAACTCTGACCACGTTTTTATGAGTAAGCTATTATTGTTATTGAACCTAATCGAGACACTAGACCTGCCTATCTAATCATGTAGTTACTCATGTATAACATCTGTCTATAAGAAAACACATGAAGTCTATAATGGAACAAAGATAAGATAATTGGCAGTATTTATTTTAACTAGTCAAACTCTTAAACCAAAATAATTACATGATATTTGCATATCTAATTAACACGTGACCTTCCGCTATGACGTATTATGTCGTCACGTATTTTTTAATACGTAAACAAGCAAGATGTAAATGAAAACTGTACAAAGAATATGGAGAAAATGTTATGATAAAATACGTTTGTCTCATCTATCTTCCGAGTTAGTTATGCAGTTAGAGTTTATCAATCTGCCTAGTTGTGTTTAACACACGTTACCAGTCCATGTTAAAAATAGAATAGTTTTAGCAATGAAAGGGATTTCACTGAATTTCATAAATTAACATTTCGAGCACGTTAACCTTTGCCCTAGACTCTCAAAGATCAATCATAATGATGCTAACGATTAAACAAAATACTCTAGCCTTTGAATTAGTTTTGTTATATTATTATGACGGCAATAATAAAAGCATGGATACATTTCAACACCTAACCGTTCTTTTCATACTTAACTGCACACAGATAACCGTTAATTCATTATTTGAGCCCTAAAGCTACTAGTGAAGCGGATATGATAAATACTACGACTCTTATTCCAAAGCACATACTATAACAATTATATAATTTTAATTATTAGAAATCTAAGATTATTATCCTTATGGTTTTGAAGCAATTACACTCTTATTCGAATAAAAGGTGTGTCCTTAAGTAATGTTTCCATACTTCCCTATTCTCTAAATTTCTGTCTGTGTGTACGTGTGTGTGTTGCCACTTCTGCTTGACCTTGTACAGGTTTTGAAGTTGTTCACAGAAGACATGTCTTGTTCTTCAGTTTATCAACACTGTAAATCTGCTGGTTAGGTACGCAAGAGTTGTATCCCTTACACTTTCCGTTCTTTTAAAATTTGATTTGCTCATTCTTTCGCTTTGAAGGCTGCTGTTTTCGCATGTTTTAAACAGTTATTTTGCCACAAATGTCACAATTCACTTAGTAACCATTAACTAAAGAGAATGAAATAAAATTATATTTGTTCCATAGCACAAATACAATTATCATTTGACATATCAATTGCAGTGCAATATTCTGGGTGGATGCCACGTGGCCAAGAATAGAGCGGGCCAATTACGATGGCAGGGACCGCAGAGTTTTGGTAAAAGATCTAAAGATTCCAGAAGGCCTTGCGCTGGACCCTTTACGTGAGTATTTTCGATCAATTAATTTAAATTTAGAGTCATGTATTCATTCCACTTAGAGGATGTTTATCGTTTAAGAAAGTAAAATCCTATTAGAGATCACTTTGACAACATCGTACATGTTGAACAATTGTTTCCTTACATTTAATATAAAGCTCACCGTCATGTTCCAATTGCAAAATTTCAGCCGAGGTCTACGGATTCTCCAAAATATATCCTGAAGAAATATGTTCAAAATCATTGGAATCATTTGAAATTTTCATGATTTTCGTTTTGTGTGCTTTGGTGTTGAGTGCTTGATCTTGTGCAGCTGTTATGAGTGCTTCTGTTTCAGCTTTCAACCCTGCCTCTTTCAACCATTTGTACGTTGATTGTTTTGTTGATATTTCGTCGGCTTGTCGTACATATTGGCCATGCAGAGGTTTCTGACTCCAGGTATGTGCTAGTTCTTGCTTCGTTGTTTTCTTCCATGTTTCTTTGTCTGTTTTTGGGGATTGGAATAGTCCACCATCTTTACTACTTCTATCAGTGGATCATCTTTGTTGTTATTCCAGATGTAGTCAACAAGGCCAATGACTTCTCCTTCAATGACATGTTTGATATTCTTGAGACCTCGGCCTCCCATTTTTCGAGATACATAAAGCCTGTCAACGTCTGCTTTATTATTATTATGCCTCTATCCACGACTTCTGTTTGCCTGTCGGTTGTGTTCCAAGGTCTCGGAATCTTACCAAGATTCTGGGAGATCCAAGGTTTTACGGAGGATGTGGGCACTTCCGAGGAGCGCTGCTTTGAGTAGTGGAGCGATTCTGTGGTTTCCAGGGAGTTTATTCAGGTAGCCTTCCAATTCAGATGTTATGTTCCCCAAGGCTCCTATCACTATAGGTATCACTACTGCTTTTACATTCCACAGTCTCTGAATTTCTAATCTGAGGTCTTGGTATTTTTCTATTTTTTCTCTCTCTTTTGTTTTTATGTTTCTATCACTTGGAACAGCGACATCAATGATTGCTACTGTTCTGTTGGACTTATTGAGAACTAAAATATCTGGTATTCGTGCAGGGATCACCCTATCTGTTCTTATCTCGAAGTCCCACAGTATTTTGACTTCTTCTGTTTCGGTGACTGCTTCTGGTTGGTGCATCCATGCTCTTTCTGGGGTTTGTATGCCATAGTTCTCACACAGATTTCTATGTATGTGTTTTGCCACTTCATTGTGTCGTTTGGTGTATTCTGTTCCAGCCAGAACCTGACATCCAGATAGTATGTGCTCTCTTGTCTCATCCATGGATTTGCAGAGTCTACATTTGGAATCATTGGAAATTTTCATGATTTTCGTTTTGTGTGATTTGGTGTTGAGTGCTTGATCTTGTGCAGCTGTAATGAGTGCTTCTGTTTCTGCTTTCAATCCTGCCTCTTTCAACCATTTGTACGTTGATTGCTTTCGTCGGCTTGTCGTACATACTGGCCATGCAGAGGCTTCTGACTCCAGATATGTGCTAGTTCTTGCTTCGTTGTTTTCTTCCATGTTTCTTTGTCTGTTTCTGGGGGTTGGAATAGTCCACTCATCTTTACTGCTTCTATCAGTGGATCATCTTTGTTGTTATTCCAGATGTAGTCAACAAGGCCAATGACTTCTCCTTCAATGACATGTTTGATTTTCTTGAGACCTCGGCCTCCCATTTTTCGAGATACATAGAGCCTGTCTACGTCTGCTTTGGGTTGTAAGGCTTTATGTATTGTGAGTAGTTTTCTTGTTTTCCTGTCCAGTTCATTTATTTCATTTGCTGTCCAATCTATGATACCTCCAGTGTAGCTTACTACAGGTATTGCGTATGCATTAAGGGCTTGTATTTTGTTCGCCCCATTTAGCTTGGACTTCAGGACTTGTCTAACACGTTTTTCATATTCTCTCTTAACTTTGGACTTCACTTCTCTCTGCATATTTTCTTGATGCTGTAGTATCCCAAGATACTTATATCCATCTTCCATTGAAACATCGTTGATTTTTCCGATGTCGAATTGCAGGCCCTCTATTATTTTGACCTTGCCTTTCTGGATGATAATTCGTCCACATTTCTCAAGGCCGAATTTCATGTTGATGTCCTCACTGCAGATCTTGACAGTATTGATCATTTTTACCGTACAGCTTGAGATCGTCCATGTACAGTAAATGGCTGATGACCTGTCCTGCTTTCATTTTGTATCCTAACCCTGTTTTCTGGATCATTTGACTGAGAGGATTCAGGGCAATGCAGAACAGCAGTGGCGATAGGGAATCACCTTGGAAGATTCCACAATTTATTGTTATGTCTGCAATATTTGTGTTGTTGCATGTGAGGGTGGTTTTCCAGTTTTTCATTGACTCCTGAATTAGGTTCTGTATTGATGGCGCTACTTTGTACAATTTTAATGTTTCAATTATCCATGAATGTGGGACTGAGTCATAGGCCTTTTGATAGTCAATCCATGCCATTGCAAGATTTGTTCTTCGTTTCTTGCTGTCAGTCACTATTGCCTTATCAATTGCCAATTGGTCCTTCGTTCCCCTGCTGCCTGGTCTAGCACCCTTTTGTTCATTGTTTAGAAGTTTGTTTGTTTCAAGGTGAGTCATGATTTTGTCAGCTATAATTTCTGATAGTAACTTCAGGTGGTTGATAGGCATGTGATTGGACGATAGTTGTTTGGCGTTGTGCCTTTCTGTGGATCTTTCATAATCAGACTTGTTTTTCCTTTTACCAACCATGCTGGTAGGGTTTCTGGTTTGTTTAGTATGTCTTGCAGTTGTTCACCAAGTCTGCCATGTAAGGAGGTAAGATGTTTTAGCCAGAATATTTGTACTTGATCTGGGCCTGGGGCTTTCCAGTTTGCCATCTTTCGTACCTTCTTCTTAATGTCTTTCTCACTGATTGTGACGGTGCATTGTTCAGGTGTCTCTTTATGATCATCTTTCAGTTCCTGAATCCATCTGGCGGAGGTGTTATGCGTATTTAGATTGTCCAAATGTTTTCCCAGAAGGTCTTGGTATCATGAATGTTTGGTATTTGTTGTTCTGTTCTGGAATTTCCTTTAAATTCTTGGTATAGTCTTCCAGGGTCAGTTCGGAATATTTTGTTCTGTTGGAATTGCTGACCTCTTGCAGTGTATCTCTTCAGACGGTGACTGAGTACTCTATTTTCTTTTCTATTCTCTTCTTCCATGGTGGTACTGATGGTTTCTGTGTTTGTACTGTGTCTGGCCTTATATATCTTTCAATTACCTTTGCGGTAGCGTATATTAGACTGTTGGTTTCTGTGATACGTTTTAGTACTTCATTTGCATTCTCAATTGCTGTCCTTAGAGCTTTGTTGTTTTGCAGCCTTCTTTTTGGGGTTCTGCCTTCACGTGACTTATTTTTGTCCATGAAGCATTTTATGTCTTCAAACAAGCGTTGCTGTTCTTCAGTGAAGTTGCATGGAATTTCGCCAGCGAGGTTGTCAAGTGGAATTGACTGCTGTGAGGCTGTGAATTTTTCATTGTCTTCAGTGTCAGTGTATCGGATTATAATGTTCGCTTGTTGCTGTTCTATCTCTTGTATTTCTAGGGCTGTAAGAAGCCTATTTTGTAGTATTGCTCTCTTCTGGTCCAGGAGCTGCTGTTCACTGATCATATCATCTGGATGGTGTTTGAGCAGTGTTCATACATTCTTTTTCTATATCCTCTTGTTGTTGGTTGGCTTTGATAGTAAGAGACCATGATTTGTATGTTTTCCTCTCTGGTCCATTTCCTCCGAGTTTTTGCTTGCGTTTCAGTAGCCCATTTTTCACTAGAACACCCCGAAACATCAGTGCCTAGCGCAGACCTTGTTAACCCGGGCGAAGTCTGATCCGGTATGGAATCAAAGTTTGTTTTCTCCATCATGAATGGGATGGGCAAGCGTGTAGTTTGGAGGGAGCCGCTTTTCCCTCCCTTGATAGTCCAGAGTAGGGATTTGAAGCTGTCACCCATCCATGTTTGTCGACACAGCGCAGGCTGCTTAACTTTCTGGGTGAGGTTTTTTCTGCTCTAACCACTGGACTATCGAGACACCTCAATTATAATAATAATAATAATAATAATAATAATAATAATAATAATAATAATAATAATAATAATAATAATAATTATTATTATTATTATTCGTACTTGTCATCATTAGTAAAAGTGGTAGTATATCTAATTTACCAAACATAACATAGTAATTATCGTAACATGAATTATCTTTACTAACTGTAAGACGTATATTTTTCCATATTCAGACAAGTACCTGTATTGGACAGATGGAGCAGCCGTTGGACGGACAGACCTGTCTGGCAATAATATTATAATTATTTTCCAAGCTTCTTCTAAGAGCTATTTCTATGACATATCGTTCCATAATAATTATCTGTATATTACAGACTGGACATCGAAAGGGTAAGTCATAAATAAGTCATAAAGATATACAATTTCTTTTTGTCTTCATAAAGTTATGTGGATTGTTTATAGAGTGGCAATACATTACTATCAACCATAACACGTGAGCAATGACAATTTGCATTTCTATAATAATGTGAACAACAATTCTAGCACGATAAATTTTCATGCTAAATCATGTTACTCTTTATGTTGGTAGTGTCATTAACAATCAAAAGTAACTGATGATGATAACGTCAATGATGGTATTGATAACGATGATGATTCCCAATTGTCGGACACGTCTCTGCCACTCTATAAACAATCCACATAACTAGATAGATATAATATTTACATACATAAGCAAAATCACAAAACTTTGTAGGTATAGAGACAGCGGATAGATTCCTGTTGCATCAATTACCGGCAATTAAAGGGATAGCCTATATGTCATGTAAATGGTACTGTTTCATGTCGGGATAGCTCCTATGCAGTTATTGGTACTGTTTCATGCCGGGACAGCTCCTATGCATTGTTATTGGTATTGTTTCATACCGGGATAGAACCTATACAGTGTTATTGGTACTGTTTCATATCGGGAAAGCTCCGATGCAGTTTATTGGTACTGTTTCATACCGGGATAGCTCCTATGCAGTGTTATTAGTACTCTTTCATACCAGGATAGCTCATATGCAGTGTTATTCGCAGTCTTCCATGCCGGGATAGCTCATGTGTAGTGTTATTCGTACTGTTTTATGCCAGAAGAAGCAACACGTTACCCCTGAGGTGGATCGTGATTGTCAGTCAGTAGTGGTTCGAAAGACACTTTTATCGTGAGCGGTCAAGCAATGCGCCGAAGTGAGTTAGGATACTAATTAGACCATCCTCTAACCCGGGTATAAGGGGTGATCGATATGGTTTAGATGTAGACAATATTTAGCGTAAGGTGAAAGTGTGGCGGTCATTATTTAACAATCATCATCGTCATCATCATCATAATCACCATCACAAGCACGACCACCATCATCATTGTCTTCGTCGTCATCTTCATCGTTATCATCATCATTACCATCATCATCATCATCACCATCAGCTGTCTTATTTACCTCTAATTTAGTCTTATACTACTTGTACAAATATCTTTTATTGTTGCTCTCATTCATTGATATAAACACAAATGTAATGATGCTAAATAACAGCAAATAGGAGGAAGAGATAATCTTATGTCTGAGAATACCTGTCTACTTTCTCTTTAGTACCGTCAGCAAAGAATAGTTCAAAGGTGCTCATTAGCAGTATGGTAATCACAAAGTGTCCACGTGTTGTTGTTTTCCTTAATCATGCAGCTGTGATGGAATCTCTGGATGATAGGCCATGTTTGGGCCCACGTGACTAAAGATGGTGTGGTGTGGACAGGTCATTGCAAAACTAGTCAGAATCTCTTAAAGTATGGAAGACAACTGCAAAAGTTTGCATCTTCTGTACTGATATGGCGAAGTCCATACTACGATTACATGCATTGGTTTTGCGTTATATTCAGAAATCTATAATATAGATCAGATTCTCGATTCTCAATCTTTTCTGTGATCTGATAAAATAGTTTATTTAAAAAGTAAATGAATGACATTCTTGTTAGATATCTGTAGAGTAAAATGATGTACATTAGATACACACAAAAACATTTCCACTGCTCATTAAATAATTATATAATTTTTAGTGAACTCTTATTTTCTTGAATAAAGTAGTACAATGATTCTTTTCTCAAGGACACTGAGTTACGAGAACGAAACTGAGTTAGTACGTTGTATCATTAAATCAGTATTGCAAACAAAATATTAATGTATAAATTCAGACATCATACACAACCCATTAAGTACGTACAGGAAAATTTAGGGAGACTACACTGACAAGCAAAGAATGGAATGACGTCACATAGACCCAAGACTGCTTTAAGCACAATGTGAAATGACATTTCACACAAAACCAAGACTGCATAAAGCACAAAATGGAATGACGTCACACAGACCCAAGAAATCAATAGCACAGCATAGAATGACACCATACACAAACTCAAAACTGCATTAAGCACAGAATGGAATGACACTACACAACAAACACAAGACTACATTAAGTAGAGTGAAGAATGACACCTCATAAAAACTCAAAGAGTGCCATTAAACACAGAATGGAAGGACACATCATACAGACCCAAGATTGCTTAAAGCACAATATTGAATGACACCTCACTCAATCTTAAGGTAGCATAAAACACAACATTTAATGACACCTCACACAAGCCCATTACAATCTGCAGCATGTCTGCAACAACACATTTTGCTTTTAGTTACTAATCAACAGAAATGACATATATGGAAATGTTTTCTCTCTCACTAATTGGCGACATTCAAATTGACAATCTGCATTTCAATTTAAATTTTGTTCTATAAATGATGACATGAAGAAGTAACAACTAAAATATTTCAACATGAGGTGTAGCTGTTCTGATGGAAGAGTTCATATATTCAGAGCGTGAGGTGTAGCTGTTCTGATGGAAGAGTTCATTTATTCAGAGATCGTGAGATGTAGCTGTTCTGATGGAAGAGTTCATTTATTCAGAGATCGTGAGATGTAGCTGTTCTGATGGAAGAGTTCATTTATTCAGAGATCGTGAGATGTAGCTGTTCTGATGGAAGAGTTCATTTATTCAGAGATCGTGAGATGTAGCTGTTCTGATGGAAGAGTTCATTTATTCAGAGAGCGTGAGGTGTAGCTGTTCTGATGGAAGAGTTCATTTATTCAGAGAGCATGATATATAGCTGTTCTGATGGAAGAGTTCATTTATTCAGAGATCGTGAGATGTAGCTGTTCTGATGGAAGAGTTCATTTATTCAGAGAGCATGGATGGTATTTGGAAAGTGACTGCATAATTACCCTCCCTGACAATGTAAATAAAATAAAAAGAAAAGGATACCCTTAAAATTTGTATTCAATAATAATAATGCCATGCACTACAGGAGTCGAGTTCGAAAATGGATCGGTTTATTTCTATTTTCAGTGGAAAGGATAAAAAGAAAAAAGTTTTATTGACGAGAAATTACAACGTTTGAAAAATCAAAACGACAGTCACAAATAATTACACTATTATCGTCTACACTATTAAAGCAATTAATCACACTATTAAAGCAATGAAAAAACATACGTACAAACACACTCGCGCATGCAGGGTTTCTCTCTCTCTCTCTCACACACAAACACACACTCATTTACACACACACAAGCACACACACACACACACACACACACACACACACACACACACACACACACACACACACACACACACACACACACACACACACACACACACACACATATATATATATAGTGAGATAATAAGAAAATCAAACACAACCTTTCATTTGTTCTAGCTCTTACATTCATTATTTTTATTTACAGAAGCGACACGAACGTGAGCCACATTGTTCGTATTAAAGCTGATGGCACTAACGTAACAACACTCTTCACAGCTCACTCTCGCATGAACTGTATACACATTTACTCTACGACTACGATTCCTGCAGGTAAGGTCAAGGCCCAAACTGATGTGCCAATTCTGTACGTAAAATTAATTTTAAAAATGTAAATGAGGTGCCAACTGTTGCTTTTTACTAGGCATGCACTTCTCAATTAAACACTTGCAAATACAACTTAAAACAGCAGTTAAAACAACAAAATATATACTAGTATGGAAAATGAAAGTAAATTTAGGTGTTTATTCTGTACTTTTAATCGATAAAAGTCAATGCACACATTTATAAATAGACAGCCCAATTGGGAAAAAGATGAAATGATGCAGACAGAAACAGACATTAGGAACTAAATCACCGAAAGATAATGCAACATACACTTACATTCCAACTAGGTTGAGGCTGTGGAATAACTAGGTTATATTATTAATTATTATTAGGTGGTGTCGAAGAATATAATTAGGTGGTATCTATGACAAATATTTCCAACCTTTCCTCTATTTGTCAATTTATTATACATATTTTATTTATGGGTTTATATTATATAATGCATTTTATTCCTGTTCTTAGCGCAAATGTAGCAAAGTTTAAAGTAGAAGTGCTCCACACATTAAGCGCAATATGTAGCGAAATAATGCAAATATTTTTCTAGATTCTAATTAAAAGATTTACCCAGGCAACATTCCACAGTAAAAGGATTTTATGCTACCTTTACAAATTCTATGGCCAACGCATCTTGAAATAGTTAGCATGACAGACTTGGTTCTCAGTAAAATGTCGTTGTAATGATTCAGAGATTTTTTATAGAGTAATATGAAATACTACTTGAATTTTACTTGAATGTATTGATATGTACATAAATTCTAATGAAAGTGTTGTGGAATAAATTTGCTTGTCCCTAGTTTAAAATTATTATATAGTTCATTAAATGTCAACGTGACACGACCTTCGAGTACTGTGCATGACGATATTTTGGTAAGTACCAAATTTAAAATAACACATCAGATAAAAAACATGCTAGAACTTGCTGATGTAATCCAAAGCAGTCCAGAATGGATGAGTAATTTTTCCTATCCAATATAATTTAAGGTTTGCAAATAATGAACTAGCCAATGGATAGAGATTGAAACTTATCTGTTGAAAAATTTCTATTTTCTAATCATTTTGATTTTAACGTAACTCCAGTTATGAAAGGCAATTGCTAGCGTATGGTGAGTTAACTGATTGATTGATTCATAGAGAGAGAGAGAGAGAGAGAGAGAATTCTTAGGAAGATTCTAGGAAGACAAGGCCACAATTCCTCGTTCATTTAACTCAACTTTAACATTTTGTTCATTGAAACTTTGGCCATGCCCACAGATAGCACATGTCACTGTCCTTCGACCACAAGCTTCAAACCAAATTGCACTTGTTCACCAAGTCCCTGAAATTATAGAATTAACCAGCCCTAAGTCCTTTCTTCAAAATTAGTTATATTTATCCTATTTACATCTATCAATCTCTTACTATTATTCATCATTTCAATATTACAGCAATACAATATAAAAGTATAATTTAAATCTCATCACATTCACCAGTCACTTATTTACCTTCAAAAAGGGTTGTCTATTCCTGCTTTCTCCCAAGCCGTAAAGGGGAAACTACCATCTTCTAGCCTCGTCTAGTAGGCATGTGTAATGGTCAATAGCACAAAAAAGGTATTTATACAATTGAAACACCCACACATCCCTTTTAAAAATATAATATAATTTTAATAATGCCTATGCAGCTCATCTGACTGCCTAGTGCCCTAGTACAAAGTTAGAGAGGTTCTTGTATTAATTTTCTCCCCTGTACCAAATGTGTTCTTTTACGCCCAGCAAAGGCAGGTAATCTGTCTCTACTCTTTCCAGAAGTCTGCGCTTCCAACTAAGGACACATTCACACTGACTACTTTATTTATTTGTTTACTTCAATTTGAATTGTTATTCACAATTGAAAACTCCTTTCACGACATGATATTTGTATGTAATATGTTAAACATATGACATTGTTTCTAGCAGAAACACATTCATAATTGATTATGTTTGTGAAAGTATATTAAAATAAATTTTGTAAGTTTAATAACCTTTTTCATATTATTAACTGTTTCTTTTATATACGGGGTTTTCCACACCTATGTACCCATTGAGAAACTTCCATTAAGGATCGTGGAGAGACTTGTTTATGCATTTGGGGAAAGTAGGTTAGATCACAGTTGAAGGTCACACCAAAAATTGGAGACTAACCTTCCTTGTATGATTTGCTTACCGGGTAATGATGTAGCACTAAAATGTTAGCTGACCTTTACCTCATTGATAAAACCACTTGAATGAGCTGATCGCATCAGATGCCTGCACCACACTGCACCCAATTTACAAGGAGAAAATAGAGAGCTGCGTCCATCGCTTACGACCTCACCTATCTGAAACACATTGTGGTAATATCTTGGTTTCTCTAAATCGAAATTCTCTCTTGTAATTAATTTTATATATTTTGTATTGTAAATGTATGTAGAATATTCTTATGAATTTTAATGCTGCTGATGTTAATACATTTTCCTACAGGAGCTAAGTGGCACAGCGATATTACATTTGTAACTGTGGTGAGAAATGCCATGTGTATGTAATCTTATTACCGTTGATTAATTATCATGGGAAAGTTAACACATGCTGCATGGTCACTAGCTAAAATTGTATTATGAGCAACTATGGAGTAATGGAGAAATATATATTATAAAGATTTTATATATTTAAATTTTCATGTAATGTAAATTGGTAATTAGTGAAGATTGTAAAGAGTGATTATCGCTGCTGCCATGAGGCCCATAAAAGTCATTATCATACACGAAGCTGTAACATAAGTAAGCATGTATTTTACAGCCAGTCCTGAGTTTTACCTCAGAATTCTGATCTGACTGCTAAAATGCTGGTTGATGGGAGTCCAGACTTATTGAAGCCAGGAGCCTAAACACATCACTGAGCAAGCATCATGCTGAATCCATATCACAGCCTGTTGAACCATGAGGGGTTACCAAAGGTCATGGATGTCAGCACATATCAGTGGACAACCAAAATACAATGATAAAAGCTAAGTCTAGAAGACAATTGAAATAGATTTTCATGTGTGGACAGTGAAGTAATTTTTTGGGTCATGCAAGATCGCTCTGTATTCGTGGAAATCAAATTGTTCATTTTCTTGTTTAAATTTAATTTTATTGTTATTAAATTTTATTGTTAATTTTCTTAAACTGTTATCTCTCTATGTTATTACATAAGTGTATATAACTGACCGTGATTGCCACTGGGGGCTAAGTCATGAATAGAGGAATAAAGAACCATATTTATTAATCTATAAATAAAGGGGAGATAACATTGTGGCAAGAAGTCAACTAACTTATCCAACTAGGTGTCATGAACAATCAGCTGAGATTGTGGCATTTGAAAGGGAGATAAGTTAGGCAAGTCCATCTGTCGCTAATGTCGAGGATTATCCTATAAATTAATATTGATGATTAATGCCTAAATTAGGACAGGGTCGTAAAATGAAAACTGGACATGTGAAAATGTTGTATTTATTATGTTGCATGGATATATTGGGCTAATAAATACTGTTGCAGGAATTGTAAGTTGAGAATGATTGTGTGAAAAATGATTATTTTTGGTTATGTAATAAATATTTTATATATTAATTAATATTAAATTACATGTAGATTAATAATCATTCTTCCCCATAATATTATTAATCACCCAACCTCGATGGGGTCTTCACATCCTTTGTAGTCTAGAGAGACTAAGTCAAGCCCTGGATAAATAATCTCCTTGATTACCTCCCCTACGCAGGTGTTACTTGTCTGAAGTAAAGGCACTAGCTGATCCATATCTTGTCAATTCTTAAGTCCGTTTACCTCCGCCTGACACATATCTCCAGTTCCAGCACAAGGGGACCTTATCCTAAAAATGTATGTGACCTTCTTTTACACTAATTATTGTCTTTGGCTGCCCCCACCCCTCTGCCTGCACATTACTTCTCTACTGAAATTAATGAGAGTGGAAAAGTGAAACTTCAATAAATTTATTAATAGACTAAAGTAACAATTAATAAAATTTCATATTTACAATATTCTCAAGGCAAATAAAATTAACATAGTTTGGAGATTGCAGATCTCTTAGACAAAATAACAGAATTATGCTAGACTACACTCTATAATAATCAGTTTTCAATTTCAATTCAGTACAAAGAATATAAGAAAATCAGAAAAAAAATAAATCAGAAATGACAAATAATCATCAAACAAGTACAGACATTTAATGAGCATTTACATAATTCATCTGATTATCATGTGATTCATGTTACAAGTAAATGACATTTGACTTACTTTAATTTACCACCTGAGGTTCAATGTGTGAGCACACCTCCCCCAACATCAATCATCTTCATCCCACTGTATAGGAAATGACAGGAGGGATGAGATTCCACAATTCAGGTCATCAGCTGTACAAAATTATTTAATCTTTGTCTTCTCTCATGATGTTATGCGTGTGTGCTGTGTACATCCATATTTTATATTTGATCAAATTCTATAATTATGTTGTGTAGTGTGTAGATAAATTCATATTGTTAATACATTTTATTTCTTAGTTAACATCCACTATTTCGAAGTAATATTTTGGAAAGAAAGGATGTGGTGTTGGCAGGTATCATATAATAATTCATAACATACAGGGCCTTCGGATGTGTTTGTCTATCATGAATTTCAGAATATATGTCAGGTCATGTGTACATGGAGACTGCTTTTCCGATCCATGTCCCCATTTGAGAGGCACATTATATTGTATATGTAAATAATATAATCCTCAAAATTTGAGACATACTTCTCTCTGTTCAAAATACCTGTTGCAATAACATTGATTATAATATGTGATATAATTGATTATAAGTAGGTGGTGATGAAGGATTATACTAAGGAGTGGTCAATCATATTCCTAGAAGATTAATTTATCAGTTTTTATTTAATTCATTTTTGTACCTCCTTTTCCTTCTTCTTTGCCTTTGATCAATGTAAAACTTTCTGTATAGGTTTAAATGTATATAAGAATGAATAGGGTTATCAGTGTAAGCAGTCTTACAGGCACTAAATATATGCACATACATTTGCATACACCTTTAACAAATGTACCTACATCCATACATATAAAAACAAACTTTCTGTTTAATGTGCAGCTGGCGGGATACCAAAGTCAAACGTTTTCACCATTCTGGGGGGAGTTTTGGGAGCCTTTGTCATCATTGTTGGATTCTTCATTGGCATTTGTTCCAGACGTAAGATACTATTCCTTGTGTCATGCTGGGGCTCTAGGGCTTGTACTGCTTTGTGTCATGCTGGGGCTCCAGGGCTTGTATTGCTTTGTGTCATGCTGGGGCTCTAGGATTTGTATTGCCCTGTGTCATGTGTCATGCTGGGGCTGTAGGGCTTGTTTCACCTAGTCTTGCTGGGGCTCTAGGGCTTGAATTGCCCTGTGTCATTCTGGGGCTCTATGGCTTGTATTGCCCTGTGTTGTGCTGGGGCTCTATGGCTTGTATTGCCCTGTGCTATGCTGGGGCCCTAGGGCTTGTATTGCACTGTCATGCGGGGGCTCTGGAGTTTGTTTCACACTCTCATTCTGGGGCTCTGGGGTTTGTGTCACACTGTTCATAAGGAATATATAAAACAAATTCCCTTTAATAGCATCCTCTTAGTTCTGTTGTGCTTAAAATTACGGTATTGTAGTAATGGCTAAAGTTTTAATTTTTGTTTTGTATATTTCGTTATCAACTGAATATATCACTTTCAAAGATCAGAAACACGTAAATTCCGCCTCCCCCACCTCCACCCACGAATTAACATATTTCTGAAGTAACTAGGTGAAGTTTGTTCTTTTCTTTCAATTGCTCTTGGGTAAATGAAAAATAAATTGATTCGATGTAAAATATCTGATGTAATATCAAAGGCTAGCGACATTTGACAAGTCACTTACTGATTAACGGCTGTCCACACAAACAGTAACTGTACTAGTTACAATAATCAGATTTTGTATTTAAAATATGTATTTATTAATGTTAATTTAATAGTATATTTTCACACACGTCTTCCATTGATAAATTTAGATTTAGCATCTGGTGCTTCCAACATCAGCTGATTTCATGTACGGGTTTACATAAATGGTTTGTTTGTGCACATTAGTAGCGGTAAATTTTGTAAATAAGTGGAAAAGTGTCTTTACCTTTCACAGTTGGATATATATTTTTTAATTTGTGGAACTGAGACTGTACAGAGGAATATCGCTGTAAACATGTTTTAACATTTGTATTTCAGGAACAACTTTCCCCAGCAACGTGTCGACAAGAGAGGAAGAGGAAAAAGTAGAAATGACCAATGACATGAATCTGTTTGCAACCGACGGCTCCAAGCAAGCTTTGCGTACCTAGATTTATACCTAAATGAATTAACTAAACAGTGCCAAAGATTGCAAAAATGATAATATTTAGACTGGATGTTTGTTTACTTTTACATTTAAAGTCCCACGACCCAAACTTGAAAAGTTCCACGTTTTCGGTAATACTTAGAATCTCCACTGAAGTGCCCAAAGCGCGGAATATCTGTTTCTGTTATCTTGTGAATGTCGTTTTCTGTCTTGTGAATGTCGTTTTCTGTCTTGTGAATGTCGTCTGTTATCGTGTGAATGTCGCCTGTTATCTTATGAATATCGTTTGCTGCCTTGTGAATGTCGTCTGTTATCGAGTGAATGTCGCCTGTTATCTTATGAATGTCGTTTGCTGCCTTGTGAATGTCGTCTGTTATCGTGTGAATGTCGTTTGCTGTCTTGTGAGTGTCGTCTGTTATCGTGTGAATGTTGCCTGTTATCTTATGAATGTCGTTTGCTGTCTTGTGAATGTCGTCTGTTATCGTGTGAATGTCGCCTGTTATCTTATGAATGTCGTCTGTTATCGTGCGAATGTCGTCTGTTATGAATGTCGTTTGCTATCTTGTGAATGTCGTCTGTTATCGTGTGAATGTCGCATGTTATCTTATGAAGGTTGTTTGCTAACTTGTGAATGTCGTCTGTTATCGTGTGATTGTCGCCTGTTATCTTATGAATGTCGTTTGCTATCTTGTGAATGTCGTCTGCTATCGTGTGATTGTCGCCTGTTATCTTATGAATGTCGTTTGCTATCTTGTGAATGTTGTCTGTTACAGTGTAAATGACACTTGTTCATACGTCTCTGTATGTAGGGTGGGTGTTTCCAAATATTCCAATGACTAAAGTGTACCCATTCTGGCTGTCACGTCCCACAAATCTAGTCTGTAGTTTGGAGGGTAAGAAAACTTCAATTTCATTCTCACACCGCCACTATCGCCGTCGTCATTGTATACATTACCACTACTTCTACTGTTAGCAGCATTACCATGAGCGTCATCATAACTTGTTGATATAATTGAAGGTGCAATGCTTACCATTAGATATTGAAATGTTTTACTTGCCAAACAATCCAAATTTAAATGGAATTCTCGTAATTTATTGTCAGTTTTAACCTGAATATTATATGTTTATACTTCTGAAGAATGTTCTCTGAATATTTCTTATTTCCAGATTAATGAAGGTGATCGAGGGTTTTCATATAGAAGGTTGTGTGTGTGTGTGTGTGTGTGTGTGTTTGTGTGTGTGTTTCTGTGTGTGTGTGTTTTTTTTCTGTGTGTGTGTGTTTCTGTGTGTATGTGTGTGTCTGTGTGTATGTGTGCATGTGTGTGTGTGTGTGTTTCTGTGTGTCTGTGTGTGTCTGTGTGTAGGTGTGCATGTGTATGTGTGTGTGTGTTTCTGTGTGTATGTGTTTCTGTGTGTGTGTGTGTGTGTGTGTGTGTGTGTGTGTGTGTATCGCACTCACGTGAGAGTCAACGCACACAGATAGACACACACACACACACACACACACACACATAGTAAAATAGTTGGATATATTCATATATTCATGCCAATACGGATACGTTGATTCAGATAAATTAATAAATAAATAAATATAAACAGATTAATGTGAAAATAAAAGAAAAAGTGTAAAAATAATCTACATTTTTGAAATGCAGAATATTCATCTGGTCAGACAGAAGAAGAAAATTATATTGACGCGACAACCGAAGATATTTACTGTTATAGCAGTAAGTATAAACTATTTGTTCAAAATACAGTTATAGCAGTAAGTATAAACTATTTGTTCAAAATACTGTTATAGCAGTAAGTATAAACTATTTGTTCAAAATACAGTTATAGCAGTAAGTATAAACTATTTGTTCAAAATACAGTTATAGCAGTAAGTATAAACTATTTGTTCAAAATACAGTTATAGCAGTAAGTATAAACTATTTGTTCAAAATACAGTTATAGCAGTAAGTATAAACTATTTGTTCAAAATACAGTTATAGCAGTAAGTATAAACTATTTGTTCAAAATACAGTTATAGCAGTAAGTATAAACTATTTGTTCAAAATACAGTTATAGCAGTAAGTATAAACTATTTGTTCAAAATGATATCGTTACTAACGAGTCGACCACGCAGCAAGGAGCCCCCAGAATCATGTCTTTGTTTGCGATTGCTAACCCCTTTTAAAATTCAAGCACTTTTCATCAACTGATACCGTCACTTTTACAGAAAATAAATACAGCGTGTCTATTGATATTTAATGTATTTCGAATCACTGATTTTAAAAAATTCATTTTGAATCGCACTATTGCTTCTAAAATTAATACTTATATTACTTTTGTCATGCTTTTCATTTAAAAGGTAATATTCCATACATTATCAAACCATTTTTTAATGAGACAATTCTAACTGAAATTCGCTTTCCTGTGATCGCCGGACGTAATATTTGCTTTCGGTTTTACTCTGACATCAACTCTTGTCAAAAAGAGAGTACTAAATTAAGCATCACGCTACCCATGTAATTGGGTCACTAATAACATTATACTTAACATAACGTTTATGTCAATAGCGTCTAAGGGCTCTTCACCAAGGCAGAAAATAACACTACAGCCCTTTTGGCAAGTTGACAAACGTTTTGAAAAATGGGGTCCAAAAAAGAATTCATCTCCAAGGCCTCTAACCATTTTTCTTAATTTGACATTTTTTCTAAAGATGGGGCCCACCAGAAAATTCATTCTCGTGGAAGGGGTGGAGGCACGTAGGAACTCTTGACGGTCCTGTGTGCATTCTTCTCTCCCTTACTTTTTTTTTTTTTTTTTTTTAAAGCGCATTGATATCAAGCGTTGCTATTCGTTTGTCTGTCCGAAAATACAAATTACAATGGTGACTGAAATGCATATTGATAATTTAATATATTTGACAAGAAATGTTAATTATAATGACAGATTTTTCATTTAATATTTGTTCTAATTTGCCATTTTTCTCCACAGGTATCATCTAAATTGTCAAAGCTTTAGAAACATGCTGCTGCTGAATATAACACAAATCGAAAAAGAAGGGAAAATGCTACAATTCATATGACATGGAGGTTCATAAGTTTCATAGAAGTAAACGAATTACGTTATTTTTCTTTGTTTTCTGCTTTATCCAATGAATATTGACTGTTTATTGCGACTCAGTTCATAATATTTTCATGCTTGCAAAGTAAAGACTACATTGTATGATGGATTTCTGCGCAATCATTCGATCTCAAATGTCTTTCTTGATCAGTTCCAACTGATTGGGCTGAAATACAAGGGGGAGTACTCGCTTTTCCCCATTTTCTATTAGTGACTGTACTATGAAGAGAGAAAAAAAGAGTGTGCCATGCTACTTTCAACTATATCATGTGGTTGTATGAATAGTTAGTTTTCTGTTGTTTGAAGATTACTGGATGATCGCAATGAAATGTCAAGGAGGGGCTCGCTCGTTCTTTTTAAAATATACCCAGCGAGTTTACTGTTTATTTTGTTGACGTTTGAAACATGTCAAGGAGGGGATCGCTCGTTCTTTTTAAAATATACCCAGCGAGTTTACTGTTTATTTTGTTGACGTTTGAAACATGTCAAGTTTGACAGCTCTTTATAACATATATTGCCTCAAAATGTTTTTCTCATTTCAGAATTTAATATTAAATACACACAACACTACAGTTAATACATACAACACTACTCTTCGTCCATACAACACTACAGTTTGTACATACAACACTACAGTTTGAAGCACAATAGTACAGTTTATGCATACAACAATACAGTTTGTATGTACAACCATACAGTTTATACGCACAATACTACAATTTATACATACAACACTACAGTGTGTACATACAACACTACAGTGTGTACATACAACACTACAGTGTGTACATACAACACTACAGTGTGTACATACAACATACAGTGTGTACATACAACACTTCAGTTTGTACAAACAATACTACAGTCTATGCACGCAATAGCACAGTTTGTACATACAACACTACAGTATGTAAGCACAACATATATACATTATTGTTGTCAAAGAAAACGTTACACACTATTGTTGTCAAAGGACGTATTATACACTATTGTTGTCAAAGAATGTATTATGCATTATTGTTGTCAAAGAAAATATTAAATACTATTGTTGTCAAAGAATGTATTATACACTATAGTTGTCACAAAACGTATTATACACTACTTTTGTCAAAGAAAGTATTGTACATTATTGTTGTCAAAGAAAGTATTATACACTATTGTTGTCAAAGAAAGTATTATACACTATTGTTGTCAAAGAAAACATTACACACTATTCTTGTAAAAATGTATTATACACTTTTGTTGTGAAAGACAAACAGTATGACTCTAGTTGTCAAAGAAAGCATCATTCACTATTGTTTACGAATACAAACATTATACAATATAGCTGTGAAAGTGAAACATTATAAACTATAGTTGTCAAAGAAAAAAATACACACTATTATTGTAAAGACAGCACTATACGCTACTGTTTTTAAAGATAAACATTATGCACTATAGTTTACAAAGAAAACATTAGATGCTCTTGTTGTCAACGGTAAACAATATAAAGTATAGTTGTCAAAGTTAAGCAAATTCAAACATCATACCTTATTGTTGTCAATAAAACATTTTCCCCTATAGTTGTCAAAGAAAACTCTACATGATAGTTCTCAAGTCAAACATATAAATTAGAGCTGTGAAAGTAAACATTATATACCACTATTGTCAAAGACAAACATTATGAACTAGAACTGTCGAAAATAAACATTATAAACCATAATTGTCCAAGCCAATTATTGTAAACTGTCAAAGACAAATATTATAAATTATTGTTTCAAAAATAAACATTATAAACTATATTTGTCAAAGACAAATATTGTAAACTATTGTTTCAAAGATAAACATTATAAACTATATTTGTCAAAGACAACTATTGTAAACTATTGTTTCAAAGATAAACATTATAAACTATATTTGTCAAAGACAACTATTGTAAACTATTGTTTCAAAGATAAACATTATAAAGTATATTTGTCAAAGACAACTATTGTAAACTATTGTCTCAAAGATAAACATTATAAACTATATTTGTCAAATACAAATATTGTAAACTATTGTTTTTGTCAAAGACAAACATTGCAAACTGTAGCTGTCCAAGAAAACATTGTAATCTATTGCCGTCAAAGAAACTGTGAACTATATTTGTGAAAGACCAACATAATATGCTTTAAGGTCCAAGACAAACATTGCAGACTACAGTTAGAAAAGAAAATATTGTAATCTATATGTAACAATTATAAACGAGGTCCATCCTTTGTTTTTGTATATTAATAGATCTTTGTTATTTTGTATGCATTTAACGGATTTATTCTGGTAAATAAATTTTATTCCTTAATTTGTTCGACATTTTATTTTCTGTGCATTGAAGCTTTATTCCCGTTGTTATTTTGTTCAATAGCACTATGCATAACGAATGTGAATTTGCTGTCAACATGAATTGTCGTTTTGCTTGAGATACGAATTGCGATCTGTGACTTGTGAGACTGAACTGAACAGTATAAGGATGATCGAGAATTGTAGAAACTATAAGAAATTTTCTCTTCTAGAATGTACTAAAATTTTTTTTTTATAGCATTCATACTCTTAATGTACGCATGTAGTAGACTTTATCTTGCTTGAATGAGAAGAATAAAATAAGTCTTAATATCTATGCTCAGTTTACATCGTATCCTCCCCTCCTCTTTTTCTTGAATAATTTGATTGGGCTTTTCCTGTGAAATGTTATTGCTGCTGTTGTTGAATTAAACTTGTTAACAAACATATTATCTTCCTACATCTTATGCAAATAAATGGGCAGTAATTATAATTGGAAGATAACCCCTTGTACATAAAGCTAACCCTGGTCAATTTTGCAAACACGTCAAAAACAAGCGAATAACAGACTCAGGATGCATGCCAACATCCTTACCAGATCCGCAAGGTCAAATGGCGCTTGAGGGCAAAGAGCACATCCGCATGTAATAGAACTTAAATCTAAAATATATTACAGCAGTCATAATTTAATAGAACTTAAATCTAAAATATATTACAGCGGTCATAATTTAATAGAACTTAAATCTAAAATATATTACAGCAATCAGAATTTAATAGAACCTAAATCTTAAATATATTACAACAGTTAGAATTTGATAGAACTTAAATATATTAAGGCAGTAAGAATTTAATAGAACTTAAATCTAAAACATATTACAGCAGTCAGAATCTACTAGAACTTACATATATTAAAGCAGTCAGAATTTAATAGAACTTAAATCTAAAATATATTACAACAGTCAGAATTTAATAGAACTTAAATATATTAAGGCAGTCAGAATTTAATAGAACTTAAATCTAAAATATATTAGAGCAGTCAGAATTTAATAGAACTTAAATCTTAAATATATTACAGCAGTCAGAATTTAATAGAACTTAAATCTAAAATATATTACAGCGGTCATAATTTAATAGAACTTAATTCTAAAATATATTACAGCAGTCAGAATTTAATAGAACTTAAATCTAAAATGTATTACAGCAGCAAGCAGTCAGAATGAATTTAATAGTACTTATATCTAAAATATATTATAGTAGCATTTTATCAGAATGTAATAAAAATTAAATAAAAATATATTACAACATACGCATTGTGAATGCAAATCGAAATTAAATCACCTTACATTACACCTGATGTAACATGAGTGTAATAGAAATTAAACCTAAATTACAACAAATTGTTGCGCAGGAAATAAAATCCCATCTTCTAGGACAGGTGTGCACAAACATTTTAGGCCAGAGGGCCAAATTTTCAATTGATAGTGCGTGGAGGGGCCGCAAGTCAGATTGCACATGGATGGCTCAGTAGGAAAAAAACAACACAAATAATGAAGTAATGTGATAAAAGTCTACTGCGGCTTCTGAGTGGATACTTCAGCGGAATAAACAAAACTAATATTTCAACGTCTGCACTACTTGTTGTTAATGTAGGGGGCGCTTCCGGCTTCCGCCGCTTTCGCGCTGGGGGAGGGGGGAAGGAGGAGGGAGGTGCCTTCTTGTTGCGTGGTGTCTAACTTGTCATACTGGAGCTGGGCGCCATTTTGCACTTGAGAGAGATCGTAGTACGCGAATCGCAATTAAACAGAGGTAATCGCAGTGTATTGTATACTTGAAAATGCATTACAAGAGTAAAAACCGGCATTTGTTATTATTGATATACAATAATCACATTTGATATCCATGATTTACAATGTAAACAGATAATAAATCTGTTTAATTACTTTACATTTATTTCAAATTATAATTAAGAAATTGTGATCTTTACCAATTCACACTATCTCAAAGACGGAACATATCCATGCTGAGCATTTACCTATTTTTGACATAATTAATTCTGTGGTGTACATTCACCTATTTTTGATATAATTCATTTCTGTTTTGTGAATTCACCTATTTTCGATATAATTACTTACTGTTTATTCTCTTTTGTAATAAAATTTTCCACGTAATTTTGACTCAAGGCAAGATGAAAACTACACATCTGTAAATTTACCGATCCATTTATATTGTAAACCATGGATATCAAATGTGATTTTTTACTATTACTTTTGAGTTTCCATATCTTCTTTGCTTGACTGAAATACCACTGAATATCTAAACCAAGAGAATTAATTGAGGTGACTGGGTGAGTCTGGCAACCAGTCTGTCGTCAGCATAGATGTAACGTTAAAATTAACAATCTTTAAATCCTCATGCTGAGACAGGGTCTTTAAACAAATGCTGGAATGTAACAGTTAGTTTTAAATTGTAGAATCATATTGAATGAATTTTATTAGACATTCCTTGTAAATATTTTGTTTTTAATATTTAGAGGTAAAATATTTTTTTATATTTCAAGTATAATTATTTGGAATTTTAAGCCTGTAGTATACAAGCTTCTAATATTTCATGTTAACAATATTCCATTATCACATTAAAAATGTCTGTGAATAAAAATATTTAAACAATTCTAGTCACATTTAAAAATAATAATTTGTATATATTTAAAGAGGGTATTTAAAATTAATTTGTCTACATTTAAGAGGGTATTTAAAAAAAAAATATATATATACATTTAATACGGTATCTTGCATTTTTCAAAATCAAAGCACACAGTATATAATCTTTATGATAAAATACCCACGTGACATTGATCATGATGAGTAAGGAAAGATAATATACAAAACTAACAAAATATCAGTATAAAGACACTAGAACTGGAGAAAATGTTGGTGTAAATGAAACTGGTTTGTTCCCAAACACGGATTAATTTTGGCAACAATAATGTAGAGCTAGTTCTCACAGAAACTATTGTTTCATAAATACTACTTGAAACCTCTTCAATAGTCCTAACTCTGTAACATTCTGTACACAGTTTGACAATAACTACAATATAAAGAAATGAGATAGATCAATTCGGTTTTTCAAATTCAGACAAGTATTTCAATTACAATGTACATATACTTTAAACATTTTATCAAAATCTTTCATAAATATAGAGTTCTTAAGAAGGTTGAGTAAAAATTTCTACAATGTATAGCTGTTGGTTTTCACGTTTACATTTCATTGATAATTTTTATCTGAAGTGAGAGGCCTGAGGTTATTTCCCTTTAATTTGTTTGTATTGTGTTGTAAATTTAATTATATTTATTGAATTATTATCTGAAGTGAGAGACCTGAGGATCTTTTCCCTTCTTATTTGTCTGTATTGTGTTGTAAATTTAATTATATTTATTGAATTATAGGTTCATAAAATTGGGTATAAATACATCGAAAATGGTCGATGCCTAATGCACAGATTTACCATAGGCAATAAAATGCTTCAGTCTTTTCAATATGGCGGACATATGGCCACAGCGAATTTGCCTTTGTGTCTTCTCCATATAAAGAGCTCTGTGGAAATAAGCACCATTATCTAGATTCACCAGCACGTCACAATGTCCTCAGATTAAAAATAAGCTTAATTTACAAATGAGATCATATCCAGATAGACATTATGTGAAAACATTTTCTCCCCAGGCCATTTCCACCGCACTAACGAGTTTGGTTGATCGTTTTAAAAAACAAATGATACGTCACTTCCAGTCATAACCAACATCATTTGAACTATCATATTTTGAAGTGAGTACATTTTGAGAACTGTACTAGCAAAAACCTCAGTGCTTAGTTTGAATTATAGGTACAGAACTGAGAACTCAAGATTCTATTTTTTTTCCCTCATGTTATTTGAGTTGAAGGGCTTTGTAGCCCAGAACTCAAGACACTGAAATCATTGTATAATTACTGAGAAGCGGCAGTTGCTGCATCATTGTGTATTGAAGAATTGTCGTATTTTTTAAAACTTTCTTTTCTTCATTTATCATACTTTTTTTCTCATTTATCATTTAGGACGTCAACCCACCCCACTGGTAGTGTGTTTACACTTGAGTAACTTTTGCAGGAGGGATGACTAGAGTTATCACATGAAAGGCTAACCCATAGATTAATATTAAATTTATATCCTCCTACAAAACAATATCTCGTCTGCATTGTTTTAAGAGGTTGATGTGTAATGTCTATATTTTATTGTTCCGTGATGTCCATCATGTTACATTTCCATATGCAATCTCACAGACAAAAACGTCAGTAAAATGTAACCCTTGAATGCGCAATAAAAAGGGCCAAACAAACGTCAATGGTGGTGTGCATGTGGAACTCTGTGACAAACAGCTGAGCAGATCTTATGTGATATTGATAACACAAATATGGGAGCTTACTCTCACCTCTCTCTTTTTCTTTTCACCCCACTCACCTCCCCGGTTTTGTGACAGGAACATACCCATCCTATTACCCTATAGGACTATTTACATACTTTTGCACTATAGGACTATTCACATACTATTACACACATATATGAACATACCTTACCTATTGCACTATAGGACTATTCACATCCCATTACACTATGGGACTATACATATTCTATTACACTATAGTATAGGGCTATACATATCCTATTACAGTATAGGACTATATGTTTCCTATCTCAGCACGTGCTAAGATTAATAGTAGTCTGGACTCTGGAGGCCTCCTGTTTGTTGAGGAAATAAATATGTGCTTTAAGTAAATAAGTGCAGCAGGAACAAAAACAGTAAGGTTTCTATAATGTATTTTAGAAACGTGACTTTTGCTCGAATTCTAACAATCCAGATGACTAGCAAACTCGCGCGTTAGTGTGATGTGAGATAATACACTGAAGTTGCCGGTTCACCGACAAAACCGCGAACAACAAATGCGCGCCGATAAAACCGCGATGGACAAAATCGCGACGACAAAATCGCGCCGACAAAATCGCGCCGACAAAATCGCGATCGACAAAATCGCGATGATACATGTTAAATCGTACAAGAATGTAATAATAACATACGTAGATATCAATATTACGATACACAAAGCAATGTTAAGAGATACTGAGTGCAAATAATCCTCAAAATAAGGCAATGAAAAGAATGAAGCATACATCAAATCTTAATCATTTTATTTAAATATCACTATTATGAGATACTACGTGTAAATAATCCTTACACAAATGCAATGAAAAGAATGAAGCATACATCAAATCTTAATAATTTTACCATAAAGATCAATATTAAGAGATACTACGTGCAAATAATTCTTACACAAAGGTAATGAAAAGAATGAAGCATACATCAAATCTTAATAATTTTACCATAAAGATCAATATTAAGAGATACTACGTGTAAATAATCCTTACACAAATGCAATGAAAAGAATGAAGCATACATCAAATCTGAATAATTTTACCATAAAGATCAATATTAAGAGATACTACGTGCAAATAATTCTTACACAAAGGTAATGAAAAGAATGAAGCATATATCTAATCTTAATAATTTTGTTTAAAGATCAATATTAAGAGATACTGAGTGCAAATAATCCTTACACAATGGTAATGAAAAGAATGAAAAGAAGTTACGTAATAGAGCGAACATACAAAACACTTCCTGCCATTCTTTACTTGGTGATGTTTATCGCGATTTTGTCGGCGCGCATTTGTCGGCGCGATTTTGTCGATTTCAAAGAGCGCGATTTTGTCGGCGCGCTTTTGTCCATCGCGGTTTTGTCGGCGCGCATTTGTCGTTCGCGGTTTTGACGGGTCACCGAAGTTGCCTACATTTCAGCTGAGTGCGCACAAACGAAGCGAGCTTTATGCTTGGCACATATTTTGTTTTGCTCTCAGTATTTTTAAATACAGCTCGTGTAGACGTCTTTAGTAACCCTTAATATCCTAGGAATGCAACGTAACCTAGGAATGCAATGTTAATGCATTAACAATAACACTAGTTCATTTTAAGGCTTTTGTGACACTTCACCTATATGTTCCCCAGATATAAATTGTATTTCTTCTTGTCCTATCTTATGTATCTTTTGTATACTTTTCATTTACTATTTATTTTCTCGTTATTAGGGAAAATCCCTCACTTTACCATACATTTTGACCTGTTCTAACAGGTCACAAAATCATTTCCCAAATCCAGGAATGGCTCAGTAAACAAGATTGCAGTCTCTGTAACATGGTGATTTGAAGTATGTCTCTTACTCAATGGCAGAAAATTGTTATTATTTTTGTTACATTTCTGTAAACATTTCATGTTTTGTAACTGGAGCTATTTGAAGTGACTTGTCCTAGTCAATGGTAGAAAATTGTTTCTGAATAGAGTTCTGAAGAACATTTCATTTCTTGTAAATGGAGAGATTTGAAGTAATTGTCATAGTCAATGGTAAAAAATTGTTATTGTTATAGTTCTGTAAACATTTCATTTCTTGTAACTGGAGCAATTTGAAGTAATGTGTCCTAGGCAATGTTAGAAACTTGTTTCTGAATACATTTCTTTTAGACATTTCATTTCTTTTAACTGGGCTGCATATGAAAAGACTGAGGAGAATGTAATCATTGCATTTTGGCGGAAAAGTTTCCATGCTTTCAACCATCACCTGAACACGTGACTAAACGGACAAGACGATCGTTATTCTGCGGATTTTGCAGGTTATGTTATAATCCGATATACATGATTGAAGGCGATCGTAATATTAAACAAATAAACTAAATTCAAGATGATGGTTGTAATTATAAATCAATCAACATTATTGGAGGCGATGGTGCTGTTCACAACACAATCTTCATCAAGGCATTTCAATGTTCAAAGGAACCGTTGGTGCACAGAATCAATCAACTGTCTATCTACTCTATTTGCTACCGGATAGACAGATAACTGCAGTCTATCTACTCTATTTGTTACAAGATAACCAGGTAACTGCAGCACAGGTGAAGACCGTGGTGTGTGTGTGTGTGGGGTGGGGGTGGGGAGAGCGAGCCATTTGATCTTAATGAGTGGCACTTTAATGGGAGATAACCTCCTGACATAGTTAAGCCTGCTTGTAATCCTGGACTTATGGATATCTAAGAGATAAACGTTACCATAATTCCTCAGTTGTTGGACAGGATTTGGTGAGAACCAATCCCCTGACGTCGATAACCGGGTCTGATTCAGAAATAGGTTACTGAAACAGAATATGATAGCAATGCACTGTTTCTTGCAAATTATCGCTCCTCTCATAGTAGCCTAAATACTTGTATAGCACAGCGCGAATGCACACTTATGTTCTTATACTGATAATCAGATATATTAGCAAACATGTATATCCGAATGTACGACGTATGATAACATTTACCACAGCATCAACATGCAGAGTTGTGATACGCTTGATGTCGCTCACTATAACCGTGATCTATAACTGTGTTTTATGTCGCTATAACCGTGATCTATAACTGTGTTTTATGTCGCTATAACCGTGATCTATAACTGTGTTTTATGTCACTACAACCGTGATCTATAACTGTGTTTTATGTCACTGGTTGTCTTCTCTTTGAGAAAACTTTCAGGATCTCGCTGACAGTTTGTATCTCTTGGATGCGGACTTCAGAGACACAAGACAGCGTCTTCTGTCTGATGTGAGTGGGTTTTTTTTTTTTTTTTTGCTGACCAGTGAGAAGAGTACGATCTGTCACACAGATTCATTTCGGCCGCTACACAAGTATCCAGCAACAGCGATACTCTCACACATTCCACTAACACAACTATATTGTCACAAGTGTCCGCTGATACAGCGATACTGTCGCAAGGTGTGTCCATTGACACACCTATACTGTCACAAATGTTTATTGGGCACCGCAGTAATTTAGGTCACGTGATCAATATTATTTTATGTATACTGCACAAATTGTCCAGATTGTGACAGATTTCTGACCGAATTCTGTGTCACGAACTTCTGACCCACATCCGAAACTCGAATATCATATTCGAATTGAATTCCTTTGTTAGAACCCTCCCGTCGTGCACCAGCATGAGGAAAAACAATAGTGAGTTCATCCCTTGTTATGTAACTTTAGCCCACAGTCGAGAAAGTTCGGATCAACAAACATACCTCGTGATCTAGTCACGTGATGCATTCATGCACTACAATAAATACTCTTGACGCGGTAATATTCTTTACTCATAACGCAAACCGGCCGACACACCAGCTCTCGAGCACCTTAGTCGCCGAATATCTTGCTGAGTCGGAGAGGAACATAGGAACCCGTGTCTTGTGCAGTAATTCTACTTTAAGAAGGTAACACGTCTACTTAAAGTAGAATTACTGCACAAGACACGGGTTCCTATGTTCCTATGTAAGAAGAAGGTAACACGTCTACTTCTTACAATGATATTGCATTTTACTACTTGTATTTTTGTATATGAATTTATGTATGTATATTGTGCAAATTATTACAATTTTCCTCCGAGCATACGTGATTCGATAGAATGACTGAAGCCTAAAGATTTCATTGTATATAAATTAATTGTAACCTTTTGACTTTAATTTGTATAAACCTTAATTCTCTTGTGCCGCAGAACATCTGTGCACGTTGTGAATTTCTATGTAATTCAAATGATTCTCTTGCGTGCAATTTCATTGTCAATTTGTAAAGCGCTCATATTTAATTTGAATTATATTTTGTTCTCCTTGTATGAATTCCATTTTTGATGAAGTAAATGTTTGGAAATTCATACGTTCATGTAATGTTAAAAATAACACACATGTGAATTATATTGTATCTTTTATGAATATAAATATATTGTAAAAGACACGATAGACGAAGATTTAAAACTAAGAGCATTGTATCAGTCACATGCTTGGATGATTGTGAATGTAAACGCAAATCGCTCATAGAAACCACACTCTTATTTCAGATCGGGTTCTTCTCTGCCTTATAATACATTTTACGTATTATTGCCACCTTCGCATCACATTGGATGCGTGTTCCTTTATTTAACTTGGACGGACGACGTTACAATTCCGTGCCGCCTTTGTTGAGGGTGTTCTGCCATGATGAAATCCTAGTGTAACAAGTCGAGAGACGACAAGTTATTGGAAACTACAGATCGTACAGTGCAAGCATCGCTTGATACGTGGAAGGATCAAACTGACCTTAGACCATGTGTTCATCAAGACTCCTAAGAGAGATAAGTAACTAACCTGAACTCTGAATCCATCGAATGTGCTGGCAAAAATAACTTTCTCGAGCATTAACTTTCAAACAGATTGAACTTGCCTTAGTTTAGATCTGAAGCTGTGTCTTCGTAATTGATTGTTATTGTTAAATATTAACTATTAAATTCTTTATTTGTTAATACCTCTTTCGTAGTGATTTTTATGCATATAGACCTAATTCGTGGTTTGGATGGGGGATCGACTGAGCTAAATGTAACATTTTGAATGCATAAAGATTTAAGAGAGTGTTAACGGTTTCCAAGCCGACTATTGTACACAAGTTGTCTGTTCGTGAATCTGTTTGTCTGTACTACAAAGGCGCATTTTCATATGAGACGAAAGATAATTTGAGCAACCAGTCTGTTTAAGGAAAGAGGAGAAATTAATTTATCTAATTAAATTAAAGTTCTGTAAAATTCCTAAGCAGGGTCTTTAAATAAAAACTGGACATGTAACACAGATGACGTAGCAATTCATTTAGTGCATGGCTACGTCTTCCTCTAAATGCTCGTAGACTTGATTAGATATCGCCTCAGCAATAACACTGATACAAAATTTGTATAACAGATTGAGCAAAAATTGCATTGTATTTAGGGTCTCTTATCTATCTATCTATCTATCTATCTATCTATCTATCTATCTATCTATCTATCTATCTATCTATCTATCTATCTATCTATCTATCTATCTATCTATCTATCTATCTATCTATCTATCTATCTATCTATCTATCTATCTATCTATCTATCTATCTATCTATCTATCTGTCTGTCTGCCTGCCTGCCTGTCTGCCTGCCTGTCTGTCTGTCTGTCTGTCTATCTATCTATCTATCTATCTATCTATCTATCTATCTATCTATCTATCTGTCTGCCTGCCTGCCTGCCTGTCTGTCTGTCTATCTATCTATCTATCTATCTATCTATCTATCTATCTATCTGGGTACATACAGATCTATTATTTATAAAAATTAAATATTATTGACGGTTCGAATTCAGACCTCTATTGGAGTCCAACTGTTACTATTTGTCTGAGTTCTGAATCCTTCCACCACAAAAGTTAGCATTCACGTACACACATACGCAAGAGCCATTTTCTAGTTTCCTTTCGCTTCTGTCCGTCCACCCTACCCTCACCCCCGTGTGTGTGACTTCTTCAGTCATCATGCATTGAAGCCCTGTCGAAAGTGTATAAAGATTAAATGAAGTGCATATAAGTGAGCAGTTATTACTGGTTAGCACCTTGGCATCGATTATTTTAAAGACGTGACGTCATGCGTAGTGGGTGGGTCATCTGCTGCAAATGTAATGCATACGTCAGCCATGACTGAGATCGAAGTGAGATAGATGAATATTCATTTGTATAGGCATCTCTCTCTTTACCAAATCATTTAAGAAGACAGTTGTTAATATTTCTTTGACTAAATGTCATACGCTTGTTTGATTGTGTAAGTATCTTTATCTAGAACGTTACCAAATCATTTAAGAAGACAGACAGACAGACATATAGTTGTTAGGCGTATCCATAATTGTTGATATATGTGAAATGTGAATATCCGTTCCATATAGATTAAATATTAATTTTGTTACTGTATGTGAAATATGGTATTCAGTGGCTGTACAAACCTACTCAATACGATTCGTCAGTTTCCATAGAGTTAGATCTCAAGAGCCCATATGGCGGTGGTACATATTACGTTGCATGTAACATGTCGTAGAGGAAGATCTGATTTCGGTAGACATGAAAGCACTATGTGTAGACTCTAAAAATTAGACCAACATCACTTTTATTGATGGGATCTTTCCATCGTCTTCCAAACTCCAGTCAGTTACAGGAACCTAAAAATGCACGTGTCTGGAAGGCCAATAAATTACTCAAGCAAGATTTTCAATAATACGTGCTCTAAATATAGATTCTTTAAATAATCCCTCGTCATACCTACTCAGTACCATCGCCTTCAATAATGTTTATAGCACCACAATCGTCCACAAGAATGTTTATTTGTTTATCACAGCACAATCGTCTTCAAAAATGTTTATTTGTTTAAAACAGCACAATCGTCTTAAAAATGTTTATATGTTTACAACAGCACAATCGTCTTAAAAATGTTTATATGTTTACAACAACACAATCGTCTTCTTTAATGTATATTTGTTTATAACACCACAATCGTCTTCTATAATGTTTATTTGCTTATAACAGCACAATCGCCTTAAATAATGTTTATTTGTTTACAACAGCACAATCGTCTTCAAAAATGTTTATTTGTTTATAACAACACAATCGCCTTCAATAAGACTGACTGGTTTATTATAAGCACAAGTTCCTTCAGTAATGTAAATTTGCTTTATAACCACCATCATCGACTTCAATAATGTTGATTAGAGTATAATTAATATCATTGCCTTTAATAATATTGACTGGTTTATAATTAGCACCTTCGCCTTCGGTAATATTAATATGATTTATAATTAGCACCATAGACTTCGGTAATGTTAATATGATTTATAATTAGCACCATAGACTTCGGTAATGTTAATATGATTTATAATTAGCACCATAGACTTCGGTAATGTTAATATGATTTATAATTAGCACCATAGACTTCGGTAATGTTAATATGATTTATAATTAGCACCATAGACTTCGGTAATATTAAGATGATTTATAATTAGCACCATAGACTTCGGTAATATTAAGATGATTTATAATTAGCACCATAGACTTCGGTAATATTAATATGATTTATAATTAGCACCATAGACTTCGGTAATATTAAGATGATTTATAATTAGCACCATAGACTTCGGTAATATTAAGATGATTTATAATTAGCACCAAAAACGTTCAATGATTTTGATTTGTTTAAAAAGTACCATCGACTGTATTAATGTTTATTTAATGTTAACAGTTTCATCACTTTTTTCCATGTGTATCGGATGATAACAACACCACCACCTCCTGTAATGTTGATTGATTTATAATTACAACCACCATCTTGAATTTTGTTTATTTGTTTAAATATTACGATCGCCTTCAATCATGTATATCGGATTAAAACATAACCTGCAAAATCCGCAGAATAACGATCGTCTTGTCCGTTTAGTCACGTGTTCAGGTGAAGGTTGAAAGCATGGAAACTTTGCCAAACAAAATGCAATGATTATATTCTTCTTAGTCTCTTTGTACTCAGTCCTTTTACAGAAAATGAAATGCTTAAAAGAACTGTATCAGAAACAATTTTCCACCATTGACTAGGACAAGTTACTTTAAATAGCTCCAATTACAAGAAATAAAATGTTTACAGAACTGTAACAATAACAATAACAATTTTCTACCTCTGACTAAGAGATATTACTTAAATAACTCCAGTTACTGAAACTGCAATCTTGTTTACTGAGGCATTCCTGGGTTTAGGAAATGATTGCGTGACCTGTTAAAATAAGGACAAAATGTATGGTCAAGTGAGGGATTTTCCTTAGTAACGAGAAAATAAACAGCAAATGAAAAGTATACAAAAGATACATGAAGAAATAAGAACAAGAAGAAATACAATTTATATCTGGGGAACATATACGTGAAGTGTCACAAAAGCCTTAAAATTAATTAGTGTTAATTTTACATAGCATCCTTCCTAGGATAGTAAGGGTGTCACAGTCTGATAAAAATCTATGTCATGACTTCTTGACCCACTTGCTGTTTTCAAAAATTAAATTTTGAAATTCCTTTGTTAAAGTTCTCCCATGATACATCAGTATCGAGAAGCTTCTAGCAAAGAGGTCAGGATGTTATGTAACTTTAGGCCATTGTCTAGATTCTCGAACCAACTACATACCACGTGACCCGTCACGTGACGCGCTTTATGCATTTTAATAAATACATGACACGGACCCATAATTGTCACTCCGATCCAGAAAAATGGCGACCGTCGTATCGTACTTGTACCCGCCGCATTCGTGAGTTGATAAGAGGAACACCGACGTTATTTTGCTCTGAAGGTAACACCTCGACTTCTAGCAAAGGTACTGCATTTATTAATTGTATTTTGCATTTTGAACCATGTATGTAATTATTGTGCTATGCATTGCTACTGTAGCTTAAGCACGGTTCGTTTGTAAATGACAAAACCTATAAGTTATTGTATATAAATCATTGTAACTCTTTTTCATTGTAACTTTAATTTATATAACTTTAAATTCACTAGTGCCAGGAGTGCCTGTGCCCGACATGAATTTCCTATGTAATTCAAATTATTGCGTGTAATTTTAATGTTAAATTGTGAAGTGCTTTGCTTGATTTGAATTGTTCCTTTGTATGAACTCTAAATTTTAATGTTGTAAATATTTGGCAATTCATACGTCATGTACTGTTAAATTGTAACATATGTGAAATCATTTATATCTTCGGATCTAAATTGTAAACGACGTGTTAGTCGAATTTCTAACTCAATGCATATAAATACGAATCGTGCTTAGGTTGAGCGAACCTTAAATGCAGAACGATTATGAGAACATTCTTGTTTTCAGGTCGGTCTTTGGTTCCTATCTTTGGTTCCTGGTTCCTAGTCTCTAGTGCCTATCTTGATGCCTAATTCAGAGCTCCTAGAGTTGAGTTCTTCTCCAATTACCGTCCTACTGCCAGTGTGTTGACGCGCAGGTCATCATAACCTTGTCTTCACTCATATTCATCGTCCGGCTCGGGGACTGAGAGACAGTTTACCTATGCTAGTGTGCATATTGCCGACGTTGATAAGTGAGGTGTACCAGTCTGGACTGGATTTGGAACTCGTACAGCATCAATCAAAAGCTGAGTACTAGTGAATTGACCAAAAATCACAGAGACATTTCTTGGCATATTCTCAAAGAACTGTAACAAGCATTATTTAATTACTGAGTGGAATTAGACTTCGCGCTCGTATATTAATTATCTTGTTAATTGTTAAATCTTATTAAATCTTATTTTAATTGTTAAACCCTCTTTGTAGTACATTTTATGCATTTTAGACCTAATGTTAACACATGGTTTGGATGGGGGCGATTGAGCTGAATGACGTAACGAATGCATATTAATTTAGAGGAATTTAACGACTCCAAGCCAGCTTTTGTACGCAAATTGTCAGTTTGTAAATCTGTTGTCTGCACTACAAGACGCATTTTTAAGTTAGTCAAATGATAATTTGGGCAACCAGTCTGTGTAGGATAGAGAGAAGGAATTAATTTAAACTATCATCTTTAAAGTCCTTAAAAATCCTAGGCAGGGTCTATAAAGAAATACTGGAAACGTAACAAAAGGCTACTAAAGTAGCCTGCCCGACCTGTAGTTAAAAATAGTGCGAGCACAAACAAAATCTGTCAAGCATAAAGCTCGCTTCCTTTGTGTAAATGCAGCTGAATAATAGGCAAACTTCGCTGTATTCTCTCATATCGAGCGGATGAGCGAGTTTCTTTGTTTCCTGGTTGTTAGAATTTGAGAAAAAGCTCACGTGACTCGATGTGAGGACTCATAATGCGTGAGAGTAGTGGCTGGCAAATATGTCTCCAAGGATGAAGGTATGTATGTATGAGAGGGTCTTTACGTGTGCTGCAGTTACTTGGTTATCTTAGTAAATAGAGTAGATAGACAGTTGATTGATTCTGTTATACCAACGGTTCCCATGAACATTGAAATGCCATGATGTTGATTGTGTTGTGAAAATGAGATTTATTTATTCACATGCTTAAATATTGTTGTGAAATTTAATGTCTTTGAGGTCACTTCGCATTGACTCCAGTGTACTGTCCAGAGGTGTGTGTGTATGTGTGTGTGTGTGTGTGTGTGTGTGGGAGCGAGCTATTAGTTAAAGAGTGGATCCTAATGGGAGATAACCTCCTGACATAGTTAAGCGTGCTTGTAATCCTTATGGATATGTAAGAGATAAACGTTACCATAATTCCTCACATTTTGGACAGGATTTGGTGTGGACCAATCCCCTGACGTCGATAACTGGGTCAGACTCAGAAGTAGGTTACTAAAAAAGATAGCAATGCACTGCTTCTTGCATGTTTTCGCTGCCTTTCATAGTAAATACTTGTATAGCACAGCGCAGGTGCACACTTATGTTCTTATACTGATAATTATATATTACCAAACATGTATATCCGAATGTACGACGTATGATAACATTTACCACAGCATCAGCATGCAGAGTTGTGATACTCTTGTTGTCGCTCTCTATAACCGTGATCTATAACTGTGTTTTGTCACTGGTTGTCTTCTCTTTGAGAAAACTTTCCGGATCTCTCTGACATTTTGTATCTGTTGTGTTCGAACTTCAGAGGCACAAGACAGCGTCTTCTGTCTAATGTGAGTGGGACTTTTGATTTTCCTGACCGATGAGATGAGTACGATCTGTCACTACACAAGTATACGGCAGAGCGATACTGTCACACATTTCACTGTCACAAGTGTCCACTGATAAAGCAATACTATCGCAAGTGACAATTTTGACATACCTACACTGTCACAAATGTTCATTGGGCACTGCAGAAATTTAGCTTACCTGACCAAAATTATTGTATGTATACTGCACAAATTGTCCAGATGATGTAGCAGTTCATTTAGTGCATGGCTGCGTCTTCCTCTAAATGCTCGTAGACTTGATTAGATATCGCCTCGGCAATAACACTGATACAAAATTTGTATAACAGATTGAGCAAAAATTGCATTGTATTTAGGGTCTCTTATCTATCTATCTATCTATCTATCTATCTATCTATCTATCTATCTATCTATCTATCTATCTATCTATCTATCTATCTATCTATCTATCTATCTATCTATCTATCTATCTATCTATTTGTCTGTTTGTCTATCTATCTATCTATCTATCTATCTATCTATCTATCTATCTATCTATCTATCTATCTATCTATCTATCTATCTATCTATCTATCTATCTATCTATCTATCTATCTATCTGTCTGTCTGTCTGTCTCTCTGTCTGTCTGTCTATCTATCTGTCTATTTGTCTGTCTGTCTGTCTATCTATCTATTAATCTATCTATCTATCTAGACGTGTGTGTAATTGGCCTACAAGACGTATGATCAGTTATAGAATATTATTTAATGTTTTACGTTTTAATGTTTATTAGAGGAGGTACTCCGTGTTCGAAAGGGAACGATGTCATTAGTCAGCTTAGCCACTCGCTAAGAGAGACAACTGCGCGAGTAGAATAATTTTGTCATGTATCTTTTTTTTAAATTATTGATTGATCTCATGAAAAACTGAGGCCCTGAATCCCATTCTATCCCCTCTCCCACCCCTCAACAAACAAATCAAAACAAGAATGAAGAAAGAAAAGAAACCCGACCATTTGTATTAAGTCCTTCAGTAGACAACTGAATTATTGACAAATCAAGGTAAAATTGATTTTCAGTAGATATTAATGTTTTAGTTAATAAGTTTACTTTTGCTCTTCGAAAACGAGAAATCGATATTTTCTTTTCTAGGAAGAATATATCCCGCATTATAATTTTTGAGTAATGTTAATAATTTCATACCAGTATATTTAAAAGTATACTGCGTCTGTTAATAATGTAATGAATAAAATCACGTTAACTTTAATTTCTAATTCAGGTGGTCGACAAGACGCCAGCAGGTGAGTATAGGCGTAGTTGAACACACTCTCCTGTATATAAAGTTCCTGCTCACGTTTAGAAATGTTCCTGCTCAGAAATGTATTAAACACGAAGCTGATTGTCGTCACTATAAATATATTGCCGTATAGTTCCCAGTGGTATGCATGCTCGTCATTGCCAATTTCCTGGTCCACATTTTGCACACTGCAGATCTGTCCGGTCATATTTCATTTATACATTTTGCACACTGCAGATCTGTCCGGTCATATTTCATTTATACATTTTGCACACTGCGGATCTGTCCAGTCATAATTCATTTATACATTTTGCACACTGCAGATCTGTCCAGTCATAATTTATTTATACATTTTTAAAAGAGGACTCTCTTATAATAAAATGCCTGATGTCATGACCCTAAGACCCTAATCTAAGAACCTTTGTTTTAAAAGAAGTCAGACATTGAAAAGAAGCACCACACATTTACATCCAAGTGAGCACACACACACACACACACACACACACACACACACACACACACACACACACACACACACACACAAACACACACAGAGAGAAATATTCGCATTATCAAATGTTGGTGTAGATAAATCTCTTTTGGTATGCATAAGCCATATAAGAGACATGCAGTTAATTCTTTTCATGCAATATATTTGTAATTTTATATATAGTCTTTGGGGAATGTCAGTATAATGCACCATAATCTATTTCTAATGTTTAACGAGCTGCTTTTGTATTTGAAATGTGCAGGTCCAAGATGACAATGAAACAGCCAACAAAAGAACCGTGCTTCCTTATATCATCTAAAAAATAAAACACATTCTGAATATAACAGCAGTGAACGTCCATACAAACATATTCAGATTTTGACAACAGTGAACCTCCATACAAACGCATTCAGAATTTGACAACAGTGAACATCCATACAAATACATTCAGAATTTGACACAAGAAACTTCCATCCGTAAACGAATTCACGACAGTGAGCAGTCATGTGAGGACAATAAATCAGCGCCACCACGATGGCAATAAAAATCATAAAAATAACTCTTGTGGTCTCTGTTTGTTTTACAGTGCTGTATTTTACCTTCATCGGCATTTATTTCCAGGAGAAATCACATGCGAGATCAATATCAAATAATCTGCTGAATTTTACTCTTCACTTTACGGTGCCATTTGTTCACCTCCTTCAAGCACCAAATGTTTCAAGCGCAAAAGATAGCCAAAATTATAAGCATTCCGGAACAGTTACATCCCCTGAATCTACAGCACGTCTGTTAATCACCACTAGTGGAGTAAAAGACCAAACAACAAATAATGAGTCACAAACATTGTCAAACGTAACTCGTTCACTTGTCTGTAAGAAGTGCTTCTTTACAGAATTCTCCCCCTTAATGTCCAATGTCGACGTCTGCAAAACACGAAGTAACGTAACGGACATCAAAATCGTTATGCTGGTGATAACGACGCACGGAGCAACAGACAGGCGCCAGGCCATTCGCCAGACGTGGGCATCTGTGACCGAGAACAACACGGCCAGTGTACGTCACGTGTTTGTGCTGGGACGTTCTAAGGTAGAGAGTGCTATGATGACTGTGAGGAAAGAACAGATGGAGTACGGGGATATGGTGATGTTCGATTTCCTCGACTCTTACGCCAATTTGACCTTGAAAACCATGTCTGCTTTACGGTGGACCGTTGCTCATTGCAGGAGTGCTAAGTATGTACGCGACAGTTCGTCGAGCTCTCCGCCTGTGTGGTTTTACTGTTTCACTTTGTCTCCTGCCTTCTTTCTTTTCATTGGCCTATTTTCTCATTGCTTCTTTCTTTCTGTCTAAATTCCCCTTTCAATCATTTGTGTTTTCTCTACTTCTTTCTGTCATCCTTTTTTTAAAAACAAATTACTTTGTGTTTTTTTCTGACTTTTTTTTTTTTACTGTCATGCTATCTTTCTGTTTATCCATCCATCCGTTAAGTCATTCGACTCCCGACTATTATCGGGTAACAAAAAGCTGGTTGCTGTTTGTAAAAATGTTAATTGCGTTCATGTAATAGGATCCTGCATTCACTTGCTAATATGAATGCAGACAATCTTGATAAAATAAGGTGTACATAACGTAATACGGATAAAATAAGGTGTACGTAACGTAATACGCATTTTCAACAACGATAACTGTAATCGGATGCTTTAGTCAAAGAAATACTCGTACATTAAAAACGAAATATTCAGTAAGACACACAATGCTTTGGTATCTTAGTGTGTATGTACTGCACTTAAAATGAAATATTCAGTAAGACACACACTGCTTTGGTATCTTAGTGTGTATGTACTGCATTTAAAACGAAATATTCAGTAAGGCACACAATGCTTTGGTATCTTAGTGTGTATGTACTGCACTTAAAATGAAATATTCAGTAAGACACACACTGCTTTGGTATCTTAGTGTGTATGTACTGCACTTAAAACGAAATATTCAGTAAGACACACACTGCTTTGGTATCTTAGTGTGTATGTACTGCACTTAAAATGAAATATTCAGTAAGACACACACTGCTTTGGTATCTTAGTGTGTATGTACTGCACTTAAAACGAAATATTCAGTAAGGCACACAATGCTTTGGTATCTTAGTGTGTATGTACTGCACTTAAAATGAAATATTCAGTAAGACACACACTGCTTTGGTATCTTAGTGTGTATGTACTGCACTTAAAACGAAATATTCAGTAAGACACACACTGCTTTGGTATCTTAGTGTGTATGTACTGCATTTAAAACGAAATATTCAGTAAGACACACACTGCTTTGGTATCTTAGTGTGTATGTACTGCACTTAAAACGAAATATTCAGTGTCACGAAAATCAAGAAATATTAATAATTTTTTTTTCTCTCCCTCTAAGTAACTTCTAACTTTAAACTATGAACGAAACCGCTAAGTTAATTAAAAGAGGGACAGGGTGAAAATGACCATTTGTCAACAACGGGAAAAACTAAGTCAGAAACATTAGCTTTAAGTTCGTGTTGGGGAATGGAAAAGATATAATTAGCTTGCAAGAGAATGCTGGCTTGACTCTCTGCGGTCAGGACACCACGCTCATAAATATATGTCAGTGTAGGGCCAGCGTACGGAATTCGTGAGCGAGCGCTGGGACGCCAATTATGTCCGTGACGGAGGCAGACTAAGTTTTTGGAAATGTAAACATCATTGTAAGAATCACCACTATAAATGTTTGGTAGTTTAAGTTGATATTGCTATTGTGTAATTACTATTGTTTTGTGAAAGTACTTAGTGAAATAGAAGTTGAGTTATTGGAAAGTTAATATTTGTAGTACTAAGTTAAAAGGGTTGGTCTGTGTGTGTACTGCTTGCCAGGTGGCCATGAGCTGCCAGTAACTATAGTTTTAAAAATAAAATAGGAGTAGGACAGCTTGCTCTGAGATTTTAGTGTGTGCTCTGAGAGTTAGCTAGAGGTTAAATGGATACGTAAATCACAGTGTCAACTGGGAACTTGATACTTTGGCACTGATAGAACTGGACGCCAGAGGTAGCCAGGATGGGCAGAGAATATTCCTAAGCACGTATAGTGCTGGTTGTAAATGGGCAGTGTTGGATGGGGGATAGTGTCTGTGCTGGAAGGAGAGGTGTGTTCGAGTCATCTCATAGAAAGTGACGTACAAGAGTTTGTGTATAAAAGAGGAGACAGAGCCAGGGGCGGATGAGAAACGTGGAAGAGAAACGTGGAAAATGTAGCGTGTTGTACAGGGGTGAAGGTCACCTCTGTTAGAGTTTCTCCCTGCTTTTATGGATCAAGAAGACTCTATGATATTCTGAAGGCAAAACAGAAGGAGGATTCTTGGACACTGCATCAGTGTGCCAGAAAGTCTACCTGACTGCGATGAGGCGCGTCGTAATGACCGTTGCAGTTTTTAGATGGGCCAAATCAAATCAGATAGCCATCTCAGGTTTGACTCTGTCAAAGACCGCGGACAATCGGTTATTTTCCATGCAGAAGGTAAATTCCTGGTGGAAGTCTAACGTTGTTGCGCACGGGATATGGTGCAGAACAAGATGTTACATAGTGGTAGTAACTATCGTTGGAAGCAGTAGCGGTCATGCATGAGGCATACCGCCGAGAACGGCAAAGGTTGGCCGTTGTGAAGAAGAGAAGAGAAGATGAGAAACGAAGTTAAGAGAAGAGAAGATGAGAAACGAAGTTATGATGAAGAGAAGAGATGAGAAACGAAGTTAAGAGATGAGATGAAATGAGCAGAAATTGAAGAGAAGAAGAGGGAAGAGAGAACGCAAGGAGAGTTGAGAAATTAGGCCTAACTAGAGAAGCGCACGGGAGCGTGAAGTGTAGCAGCCGTCATAACAGTGAGAGCGGCCAGGTCGAGACGTCGACGATGTTTTTGTTGTATCATCAAAACCCCCCCCAGCACAAGAAGAAAGTGTAACGATGTGAGCCCAGCACATGGAGAAAGAGCCGATAACGATGTGAGCCCAGCACAAGAGAAAGTAACGAACCATACGAGCAGAGAACAAGAGAGAGTAACGAATTATATGAGCAGAGAACAAGGAGAACGTGACAATACCTATGTGAGTAAAAGAAAATTCTAACTAATTAGGGAAATCTCAGAGCACATAAACATAAGTATAAACTAGAACCTAAAACTAAAACTAGAATCTTAATTAAGCATTAAAACCTAAAATTAGAAGTAAACCTTGATAGAAAGAGATATTGGTGGAACCATTGAAAAGACTTGCAAGTTAAATGACATTTGTTTTGAACTTTGTGTATTATTTTGAACATTGATATAAGTAGTGGCGCCAGAACTCTGAAATAATGACTGTTCTATTATGTTGTAAAATGCCTAAGCAATGTTAGAAGTAGTACTGCATGAAGAAATTGAGTTTTGTATTTCTTTGATTTTAATTCATCATTTATCATTTTTCTTTCTCCTTTCTTCCCCCTTTCCCATGGGTGTGAGTGTGGATGGCTGACTGACTAACCAACGTGTGAGAGGAAACCTATAGACCAATAAATTTGAACTCGTACTCTGATATTGCGGCTTTCTCCTGTCTATGGTTTCGAAAGAGTGGTTGCTGTCGTTGTTATACATTGTGTCGTCTGTGCCGTTTACACTTCACCCCTACCCGTATGCAAGCACACATGCAAACATGTCGGCAATACGTAACCTACACGCAGAATTAAATTCGAGCCAAACAAACATCTTGGTATTCTGTGTGTGGATTTGTCATTCTCTTTATGCAAGTCCTACGTGAAGCCGGCAAGCCACCATCCCTCTCCCCTCCTGTCGGAGAAGGGAGGGTGGGTGGTGACATTCAGTAAGACACACACTGCTTTGGTATCTTAGTGTGTATGTACTGCACTTAAAACGAAATATTCAGTAAGACACACAATGCTTTGGTATCTTAGTGTGTATGTACTGCACTTAAAACGAATGTCGCCACCCACCTTCTCTCTGACGAGGGGAGGGTGGTGGCTTGTCGACGCTACATAGGACTTGCGTAAATATTATTACAAATCCGCACACAGAATACCAAGATGGTTGTTTGGCTCGAATTTTATTCTGCGTGTAGGTTACATATTGCCGACATGTTTGCATGTGTGCTTGCATACGGGTAGGAGTGAAGTGTAGACGGCACAGACGACACAACGTATAACAACGACAACAACCACTCTTTCAAAACCATAGACAGGAGAAAGCTTCAATGTCAGAGTATAACTTCAAATTTATTGGTCTAGGGGTTTTCTCTCACACTTTGGTTAGTCAGCCATCCACACTCACACCCATGGGTAGGGGGAAAGAAAGAAAGAAAGAAAAAATGATGAATAAAATAAATGCAAAATTCAAGATTCTTCATGCAGTACTACTTCTAAATTGCCTAAGCATTTTTCAACATAATATAACAGTCGTTATTTCAAAGTTCTGGAGCCACTGCTCTTATATCAACATTCAGTAATTCAACTATAAACAATGTCATTTGACTTGCAAGTCCTCTTCAATCAGTTGCATCAGTATCTTATTACATTAATCTTACAACCATCCTTTACTTATAACAATTATTTAAACATAAGGTTTATTTTAGTTTTAGGTTTAATACTTAATTAAGATTCCTAGTTTAGTTTTAAGTTTTAGTTTATGTTTACGTTTAGGTTTACATCTACGTGCTCTGAGATTCCTACCCTAATTAGAATTTTCTTTTACTCACATAGTTATTGTCACTTTCTTCTTGTGCTGGGAGGTTTTGATGATACACAAAAACACCGTCGATGTCTCGACACTGGTTCGTTCCCTGGAACTCAAATATGGCCATCTTCACTGCTACGACGGCTGCTACAACTTCACGCTCTCGTGCGCTCTTCGTTAGGCTTAATTTCTCAACTTACGTTCTCTCTTCTCCCTTTTTCTCTTCTTCCATTTCTCCTCATTTCATCGTGTCTCTTCTCTTAATTTCGTTTCTCCTCTTCTCTCACGTTTCTCGTCTCTTCTCTTCTCATTACGTAATGGCCAACCTTGCCGTTTTTCGGCGGCATGCCACATGCATGACCACTGACTGCTTCCAGCGATAAATACTACCCCTTATGTAATATTATCTGCTCTACAACATATCCCGTGCGCGGTGACATTATACTGCCAAATCATCACTTCTATTGGGAAATAATCGATCACCCGTGGCCTTTGCACAGAGTCTTTGAAAAACCCAGAGATTACTGTCATGTATGATTGGTTCATCTAAAACTGAGGATGGCCTTGAATGGTGCACCTTCAAATACAGCTGGGTACACTCTGTTGCAGTGTCCAAGAGTTCTCTAGTGCTGGTTGCCTCCCAGCACATAAAGTTCCTGATCCAAAAAGCAGGGAGAAACTCTGAGGGCATTTCCCACCCTCTCTACAACATGCTACATTCTCGACGTTTCTCGTCTGTTCTGCCTCTGCCATCCTCTTTTATACACCAAGTTCTTGTACATCACTTTCTCTGAGCTGACTAGAACACACCTCCTCCAGCACACACGGTACCCCCATCCAGCACTGCCCTGTACAACCAGCACTGCACTGTGCATGCTGACGAATATTCTGACCATTCTGGTGGTCCACTTTCTATTAGTGCCAAGTCTCAAGTTTCCAGTTGGCACCTGTGATTTACGTATCCATTTGCCCTACCTAGCTAACTCTCAGAACACCACTAAAATCTCAGAGCAATGATCCTACTCTTATTTTATTTTAAAACTACAGTTACTATGGCAACTCATGGCCACCTGGCAAGCCGTACATTAATTCACAGCAAGAAATGGTTGTACACACAAACCAACACATTTAACTATAGTAATATAAATATTAACTTTCCAATAACTCAAATTCTATTTCAATAAGTAGTTTCACAATACACTATCAACTTAAACTACCAAACATTTTATAGTGGTGATTCTTAAAATTTGTTTACATTTCCAAAACTCAGAGTCTGCCTTTTCATGGACAAAATTGGCTGGTGTCTCCCTGGCTGCCATGTACTCTATACTGACACAGATTTATGGGCGTGGGTCCTGACCACAGAGGGTCAGCCAGCAGTTTTCCCTCAAGTTAATTATACTTTTTCCATTCTCCGGCACAAACTTAAGGCTAGGATTAGGATTTCAGACTTAGTTTTCGCGTTGTTGACAAAAAGGTCATTTTCGCCCCTGTCCCTCTTTTAATTAACTGTTTCGTTAATAGTTTAGAGTTAGAAAATACTTAGAGGGAGAGGACAAAAATTTATTAATATTCCCTCATTATCGTGACAACGAAATATTCAGTAAGACACACAATGCTTTGGTATCTTAGTGTGTATGTATTGCACTTAAAACGAAATATTCAGTAAGACACATGACACACTCTGCTTTGGTATCTTAGTGTGTATATACTCAGAATAAATATCATTCAGATAAACTAGCACTGCTTTGCTGATTCAGAGTGTGTATCCTGCACTTAAAATAGATATTATTCGCTCAATCAATCACAACATTGTTGATTCAGTGAGTGTATGCTGCAATAATAAGAAATATTATTCAGCAACACAAATATTCATTGTTGATTTAGCATGTATAGAGTATTTAAAATAAGTATTATTTAGTAACACAAATACTCCTTGTCAAGGTATTCTCTCATGCCTACTTCATTCAGAACCAGAAAACACTTCATTAATCCCCACACTTCTGACTTTCCATTGATAACTGACGAAGGTTTGGCCATTACTGTGTCAAGGAATGATTTACAATTTAAAAAAATATTTTAGTCAGTTTCAATTTGACCTAAACTGTAAAGCATCTTGTCTACCTCTACTTGTGACTTGTATGATTCAGCTAATGTGTGTGTGTCACTTTTACCCTTTGATGTTAATACTCCTTATGCATGTAATTCTTTTTTAATATTGATTGTAATGAAATAAGGCAAAGATTCATATCCTGGTCTCAGGAGAAACGGACACACATACATGTACAAACATTTGCTCTTATGCAGACCACTTTATATTAATGAATATATAATACCACCCTAGTTATTGTTATTATTATTGTTATTATTATTATTATTATTATTATTATTATTATTATTATTATTATTATTATTATTATTATTATTATTATTATGCCTCTTTCCACGACTTTTGCTTGCCTGTCGGTTGTGTTCCAAGGTCTCGGAATCTTACCAAGATTCTGGGAGATCCAAGGTTTAATGGAGGATGTGGGCACTTCCGAGGAGCACTGCTTTGAGTAGTGGAGCGATTCTGTGGTTTCCAGGGAGTTTATTCAGGTAGCCTTCCAATTCAGATGTTATGTTCCCCAAGGCTCCTATCACTATAGGTATCACTACTGCTTTTACATTCCACAGTCTCTGAATTTCTAATCTGAGGTCTTGGTATTTTTCTATTTTTTCTCTTTCTTTTGTTTTTATGTTTCTATCACTTGGAACAGCGACATCAATGATTGTTACTGTTCTGTTGGACTTGTTGAGAACTACAATGTCTGATCTTCGTGAAGGAATCACTTGATCTGTTCTTATTTCGAAGTCCCACAATATTTTGACTTCTTCAGTTTGGGTGACTGCATCTGGTTAGCGCATCCATGCTCTTTCTGGGGTTTGTATGCCATAGTTCTCACACAGATTTCTTTGTATGTGTTTTGCCACTTCATTGTGTCGTTTGGTGTATTCTGTTCCTGCCAGAACCTGACATCCAGATAGTACGTGTTCTGTTGTCTCATCCATGGATTTGCAGAGTCTACATTTGGAATCATTTGAAATTTTCATGATTTTCGTTTTGTGTGCTTTGGTGTTGAGTGCTTGATCTTGTGCAGCTGTTATGAGTGCTTCTGTTTCTGCTTTCAATCCTGCCTCTTTCATCCATTTGTACGTTGATTGTTTTGTTGATATTTCGTCAGCTTGTCGTACATATTGGCCATGCAGAGGTTTCTGACTCCAGGTATGTGCTAGTTCTTGCTTCGTTGTTTTCTTCCATGTTTCTTTGTATGTTTATGGAGGTTGGAATAATCCACTCATCTTTACTGCTTCTATCAGTGGATCATCTTTGTTGTTATTCCAGATGTAGTCAACAAGGCCAATGACTTCTCCTTCGATGACATGTTTGATATTCTTGAGACCTCGGCCTCCCATTTTTCGAGATACATAAAGCCTGTCAACGTCTGTTTTGGGGTGTAAGGCTTTATATATTGTGAGTAGTTTTCTTGTTTTTCTGTCCAGTTAATTTATTTCATTTGCTGTCCAATCTATGATACCTCCAGTGTAGCTTACTACAGGTATTGCGTATGCATTAAGGGCTTGTATTTTGTTCGCCCCATTTAGCTTGGACTTCAGGACTTGTCTAACACGTTTTTCATATTCTCTCTTAACTTTGGACTTCACTTCTCTCTGCATATTTTCTTGATTCTGAATATCCCAAAATACTTATATCCATTTTCCATTGAAACATCATTGATTTTTCCGATGTCGAATTGTAGGCCCTCTGTTGTTTTGACCTTGCCTTTCTGGATGACAATTCGTCCACATTTCTCAAGGCCGAATTTCATTGCAGATCTTGACAGTATTGATCAGTGATGTGATGTCACGTTCATTTTTACAGTACAGCTTGAGATCGTCCATGTACAGTAAATGGCTGATTGTCTGTCCTGCTTTCATTTTGTATCCTAATCCTGTTTTTTGGATCGCTTCACTGAGAGGATTCAGGGCAATGCAGAACAGCAGTGGTGATAGGGAATCACCTTGGAAGATTCCACAATTTATTACTATGTCAGCAATATTTGTGTTGTTGCATGTGAGGGTGGTTTTCCAGTTTTTCATTGACTCCTGAATTAGGTTCTGTATTGATGGCGCTACTTTGTACAATTTTAATGTTTCAATTATCCATGAATGTGGGACTGAGTCATATGCCTTTTGATAGTCAATCAATGCCATTGCAAGATTTGTTCTTCGTTTCTTGCTGTCAGTCACTATTGCCTTATCAATTGCCAATTGGTCCTTCGTTCCTCTGCTGCCTGGTCTAGCACCCTTTTGTTCATTGCTTAGAAGTTTGTTTGTTTCAAGATGAGTCATGATTTTGTCAGCTGTAATTCCTGATAGTAACTTCCAGGTGGTTGATAGGCATGTGATTGGACGATAGTTGTTTGGCATTGTGCCTTTCTGTGGATCTTTCATAATCAGACTTATTATGCCTTTTTTCCACGACTTCTGCTTGACTGTCGGTTGTGATCCAAGGTCTCGGAATCTTACCAAGATTCTGGGAGATCCAAGGTTTTATGGAGGATGTGGGCACTTCCGAGGAGCGCTGCTTTGAGTAGTGGGGCGATTCTGTGGTTTCCAGGGAGTTTATTCAGGTAGCCTTCCAATTCAGATGTTATGTTCCCCATGGCTCCTATCACTATAGGTATCACTTCTGCTTTTACATTCGACAGTCTCTGGATTTCTAATCTGAGGTCTTGGTATTTTTTCTATTTTTTCTCTTTCTTTTGTTTTTATGTTTCTATCACTTGGAACAGCGACATCAATGATTGTTACTGTTCTGTTGGCCTTATTGAGAACTACAATGTCTGGTCTTCGTGCAGGAATCACCCGATCTGTTCTTATCTCGAAGTCATACAGTATTTTGACTTCTTCTGTTTCGGTGACTGCTTCTGGTTGATGCATCCATGCTCTTTCTGGGGTTTGTATGCCATAGTTCTCACACAGATTTCTATGTATGTGTTTTGCCTCTTCATTGTGTCGTTTGGTGTATTCTGTTCCAGCCAGAACTTGACATCCAGATAGTATGTGTTCTGTTGTCTCATCCATGGATTTGCAGAGTCTACATTTGGAATCATTTGAAATCTTCATGATTTTCGTTTTGTGTGCTTTGGTGTTGAGTGCTTGATCTTGTGCAGCTGTTATGAGTGCTTCTGTTTCTGCTTTCAATCCTGCCTCTTTCAACCATTTGTACGTTGATTGCTTTGTTGATATTTCGTCAGCTTGTCGTACATATTGGCCATGCAGAGGTTTCTGGCTCCATGTATGTGCTAGTTCTTGCTTCGTTGTTTTCTTCCATGTTTCTTTGTCTGTTTCTGGGGGTTGGAATAGTCCACTCATTTTTACTGCTTCTATAAGTGGATCATCTTTGTTGTTATTCCAGATGTAGTCAATAAGGCCAATGACTTCTCCTTCAATGACATGTTTGATTTTCTTCAGGCCTCTGCCTCCCATTTTTCGAGATACATAGAGCCTGTCTACGTCTGCTTTGGGGTGTAAGGCTTTATGTATTGTGAGTAGTTTTCTTGTTTTCCTGTCCAGTTCATTTATTTCATTTGCTGTCCAATCTATGATACCTCCAGTGTAGCTTACTACAGGTATTGCGTATGCATTAAGGGCTTGTATTTTGTTCGCCCCATTTAGCTTGGACTTCAGGACTTGTCTAACACGTTTTTCATATTCTCTCTTAACTTTGGACTTCACTTCTCTCTGCATATTTTCTTGATGTTGTAGTATCCCAAGATACTTATATCCATTTTCCTTTGAAACATCATTGATTTTTCCGATGTCGAATTGCAGGCCCTCTGTTGTTTTGACCTTGCCTTTCTGGATGACAATTCGTCCACATTTCTCAAGGCCGAATTTCATGTTGATGTCCTCACTGCAGATCTTGACAGATCGATCAGGGATGTGATGTCACGTTCATTTTTACCGTTCTGCTTGAGATCGTCCATGTACAGTAGATGGCTCATAATCTGTCCTGCTTTCATTTTGTATCCTAACCCTGTTTTCTGGATCACTTGACTGAGAGGATTCAGGGCAATGCAGAACAGTAGTGGCGATAGGGAATCACCTTGGAAGATTCCACAATTTATTGCTATGTCTGCAATATTTGTGTTGTTGCATGTGATGGTGGTTTTCCAATTTTCCATTGACTCCTGAATTAGGTTCTGTATTGATGGCGCTACTTTGTACAATTTTAATGTTTCAATTATCCATGAATGTGGGACTGAGTCATAGGCCTTTTGATAATCAATCCATGCCATTGCAAGATTTGTTCTTCGTTTCTTGCTGTCAGTCACTATTGCCTTATCAATTGCCAATTGGTCCTTCGTTCCTCTGCTGCCTGGTCTAGCACCCTTTTGTTCATTGTTTAGAAGTTTGTTTGTTTCAAGGTGAGTCATGATTTTGTCAGCTATAATTCCTGATAGTAACTTCCAAGTGGTTGATAGGCAAGTGATTGGACGATAGTTGTTTGGTGTTGTGCCTTTCTGTGGATCTTTCATAATCAGACTTGTTTTTCCTTTTACCATCCATGCTGGTAGGGTTCCTGGTTTGTTTAGTATGTCTTGCAGTTGTTCACCAAGTTTGCCATGTAAGGAGGTAAGATGTTTCAGCCAGAATATTTGTACTTGATCTGGGCCTGGGGCTTTCCAGTTTGCCATCTTTCGTACCTTCTCCTTAATGTCTTTCTCACTGATTATGACGGTGCATTGTTCAGGTGTCTCTTTATGATCATCTTTCAGTTCCTGAATCCATTATTATTATTATTATTATTGAAGTGAAGTCGAAAGTTAAGAGAGAGTATGAAAAACGTGTTAGACAAGTTCTGAAGTCCAAGCTAAATGGGGCGAACAAAATACAAGCCCTTAATGCATACACAATACCTGTAGTAAGCTACACTGGAGGTATGTTAGATTGGAGAACAAATGAAATTGTGGCGGAAAGGGGGTTTTCTCTGTGTGCGTCTCTTGGTTATTAATTAATTATTCATAATTAATATATTAATTAACTTCTTCCATGCAAATCGCTCACAACCTCCTTAAGGGTCTTGTCGTGCGGTCTGAGAGTGACTAGGTCAAGCCTTGGGTAGTCCGTCAGTCAGTGACCGTCTCCCCAAGTGTTACCTGTCTCAGAATAGTGACTACACTGCGTTTATCTTACTAGTCTTTCTATCACTATTCCGGCCCTACCACAAATCTCTCGTCGTCGTCGATAATGGGAACTATTTTAAAACATGTGTATAGACCGTCTTCTAACGTAGTTATGTCACTGGCTTAGCCCCCACCCATTATCTCACATGTTCCTCTTAAAAATGAAAGAGTAAATAGTTTAAAGAAAACAAATTTATTAAAAGAAAAATAATAATAAATCCAAGGTTAGAATTAACGATATAGTGAAATCACACTCAAGGCTAGACTTGGAGATCGCAGATCTCTTCAAAACTTATCAATTAGAAAAGAATATTTTTCATCAATTAGTCCTTTAACAACTAATAGGACTACAGTCTTAAAAGAATAATATCAATATTTCTTAACCAATTATTAGAAAATAAAATAATCATCAATACTTTCTAGTTTAAGAATGAAACCGTATCAAGAACATTAGGATAGAAAAGGAAGTTTACATTAATCACAGAACAGATTACAGAGTGTACAATAAGTATGACACGAAATCACCTAGTTTTCAGGCGTAATTCTCTGTCCTGGCGGCTTGCAATGCTGGTCGTCTGCATCAAGTCTGGAACAGTGTCTTTATTCAGCACTCTGCTAAAATGTTCACACATATTCAGTTCCTTTAAAATTCTGATTAACTCAGGTACTGTTCTTAACACATTCACAGTTATTGTAATCAACGAAGAATGTTCCACAACGCCCTTCACACTTTTACACTGATGTAGATAATCAACGTTAATTTAGCTCTCAATACTTTAGTCACTTCTTGTTATTGGTATGTCCATTCGTCAGCCTTCACTTATAGAACTTTATCACAGTGAGTCCGTAATTTAGCACCTATCTCCCCGATAGCACTATCACAAATTCTCTAATTGGTATCACGCGAAACACTGAATGCGTTCTGTCTCTCTATAGACAAGTGGTCCTGGCTTCAGACGAATTCCTACCCGCTATCCATCTGTTGTCTCCCCGACGACTAGGATTTCTATGCAGTAGTTGAAAATACCAAGTGACACTAGACTTCAGACCAGGGTAAACTGCCGAGATCTCTAAGTCCCAATTAAAGTTGAGCAACGTGGTAGATGGAGTTTCCAAGTAACTTCACCTCTCCTGGTCGCGTTGACTCTGACTTTTGACCCCCGAGACTGATAAACATATAAAGATTTGTGTGTGCATCAGCTCGTGTCATATTAACCAAAAATCTGTAATTTCATTCCTGGTCCTCATATTAAATTTCTTTACATATTTGTTTGAATCTTTTTTCCATACCAAGAATGATATTACAAATACAAGTCAAATTTAAAATACAAGAACGAAAATGAAATATAGGAAAGTTGTAATAATTATCTTAACATAAAATCATTATTTACAAAGATAGAATTTTACCATTCAGGCGTGCCTTGCTCTGTCTCTATCCACGGGAGTTTGCGCGGAAAGATCAGATCTTAGGAGCAGCAAACACGTTAGTCTCTGGCGACATGAAGACGTCATTGGTATTATGACGTAATTTACTTAGTTTTGACGTCGTAGTAATTACATTTTAATTTAACAGAAAACGAAAATCATAAAAATCTCAAATGATTCCAAATGTAGACTCTGCAAATCCATGGAAGAGACAACAGAGCATATACTAGCTGGATGATATATTCTGGCTGGAACAGAATACACTAAAAGACACAACAAAGTTGCAAAACACATACATAGAAATCTGTGTGAGAATTATGGCATACAAACATCAGAAAGAGCATGGATGCGCTAACCAGATGCAGTCACCCAAACTGAAGAAGTAAAAATATTGTGGGACTTCGAAATAAGAACAGATCAAGTGATTCCTTCACGAAGATCAGACATTGTAGTTCTCAACAAGTCCAACAGAACAGTAACAATCATTGATGTCGCTGTTCCAAGTGATAGAAACATAAAAACAAAAGAAAGAGAAAAATAGAAAAATATCAAGACCTCAGATTAGAAATTCAGAGACTGTTGAATGTAAAAGCAGAAGTGATACCTATAGTGATAGGAGCCTTGGGGAAGATAACATCTGAATTGGAAGTCTATCTGAATAAACTACCTGGAAACAACAGACTCACTCAACTACTCAAAGCAACGCTCCTAGGAAGTGTCCACAACCTCCGTAAAACCTTGGATCTCCCAGAATCTTGGTAAGATTCCGAGATCTTGGATCACAACCGACAGTCAAACAGAAGTCGTGGAAAGAATCCTCCTCCTCCACAACTAATTACAAGCGATGAAAATCTAAATTTATATTATTATTAATTATCCAGCAGACACCACGTGTCTCTTTCACTTGGAAGATATGCTGATGCTGTAAACGATTTTCTCTCTTCCACAACATTAAAGGCAAACATTTACTGTCACACATTATTAGGAAGACGTCTTAAAAGATGAGAAAATAAATCCATCTTTAATCTATATTTAGCAAGCCCCCATCGACCAACTATCTCTCCAACATATGATTATCAATATATAAGAAGGCCGATAAATTTAACAATAAATTTATTAAATCAACAATCAAATATACATCATATCAATATAATCAAAGAGCATTGGCATTTATATAACTTCACAACAATTTTCAATATGCTAAACACTCATTCAGTTTATCCTAGCATAGATATCAGCAGTCAAATTAACATATATATATATAATATAAAGTGGAGTTTCAGAGAAATAATTATTGTCAATGTACATAACCTTTTCAGTGAGGGCAGCTGTCACTGGCACATGTTTACAATCATGCAGTTTGTAGCAAGTCACTTCTTTTTTTTATTAAGTGATGGTCCAATGTACCCTTTCCTGGCATATTACACAATTGTTCCAGAATCTTCAATGTGCTCTCAAAGCACACTGTGGAGAATCACCCAGAACTTCACATTCACTATCACACATCGCACGGACTGTTCTAGAATCTTTATATGCACTACTGAGCACACCACAAGGAATGTTGAAGAATTGTTCATGAATTCTTGAGACCAAACTCAAGCCACAATTTTTGCCATATTTGCTCTCGAATGGAATTCACAGCAATCAACTTATAGCAACACATTACTGATAAATTCAACCGATTGTAATAATTATGCCAGCAGCAGAATTTAAAATGCCTGCTCTGAGACGATTTCAACAAATCTGTTTGCTTTCAGAATCCTTTTCTGTGTCCCTCACATCTCTGTGAAATCTGACTCGGTGGCATGAGGTGCAGCATTTGTTCTGGTCTTGGTTTAATTGTTTACATCTGCACTACTGAAGGTCAGAATTCAAGTCTACTTTACATCTGCAATGCTGAAGGTCAGAATTCAAATCTACTTTACATCCGCACTGGTGAAGATCAGAATTGAAATCTACTTTACATCTGCAATGCTGAAGGTGAGAATTGAAGTTTACTTTACATCTGTACTGGTGAAGATCAGAATTGAAATCTACTTTACATCTGCATTGCTGAAGGTCAGAATTGAAGTCTACTTTACATCTGCAATGCTGAAGGTCAGAATTGAAGTCTACTTTACATCTGCATTGCTAAAGGACAGATGTGAAGTCTACATTGGCATAACATGTTGGACAATACCAATACAATGCTATGCGTGTTACCTGTGAAGGCGTAAGTGAAGGTTTTCCTCTGCAGATCAGCATTGATCCTGCTAATCTGCAATACAGGCGTTTAATATTCAGTAACACACACACACACACGCACCACGCACGCACGCACGCACGCACACACACACACACACACACACACACACACACGTATATAACGTATCTAAAGATCGCTTTCTCCGTCATTACATATTATGATTTTGCTTTGATTATTATTGCAGGTTTTTTCTCAAGGTCGATGACGACATGTGGATAAACATGGTAGCCCTCAAAAACGTCATAGAAAAAGAAGGGCAGAGTTTGCAGACTGCGATTGGCGGTCAGTGCCGCGGTCCGGAGGGACCCATTCGTGACATTCGCAGTAAGTGGCACGCCACGTTTCAAATGTACCCACGTTCAAAGTACCCACGTTTCTGTTCGGGTACCGCGTATATCAGCAGCTTACACGTCGCCCGCCAGGTGGTGTCCATTTCACCGGATGTTCCGTTTTTTCACCTGGAGGACGTGTACATGGCGCTGTGTTTAGAGAATCTGGGAAATGGTTATTCCACTCTGCTGATACCAGGATTCTTAACTTACACAAGAGAATTGTGTGTCCTGAAAAGTAATACGACGATCTCCGCCCACGAAATTTCCCCTGAACAGCTTAAAAGAATATGGACAGCTACTTGTGGTTAAGTGGTTAGAATAGTTTTTCGGGCAAACAATGTGAAACGTGACTTGTGGTTAAGTGGTTGGAGTAGTTATCCGGGGAAACAGTGTGAAATGTGACTTGTGGTTAAGTGGTTGGAGTAGTTATCCGGGGAAACATTGTGAAGTGTGACTTGTGGTTAAATGGTTGGAGTAGATTTTCGGGCAAAAAGTGTGAAATCTGACTTCTGGTTAACTTGATCTGTGGAACAAACTATATGACGTGGGGTATACTTGTTGTAAATGATGTGAAATGCAATTTGTAGTTATCATGGTCTTGATACAATACATATAAAATGTGATTCACATTTATCATTGACTTGGAATGACTATATAACATAGGATTTGTAGTTTGTATGAGATTGGTACAAACAATAGGATATGGGATTTATACTTATCATAGTCTTGGTGCTAACGATATTCATCAGTTTACAGTTTGAATAGTCTTGGTGCTAACGATATTCATCAGTTTACAGTTTGAATAGTCTTGGTTTGAATGAAACTGTGCACGACTTTTTTTGTATCCTGCAAGTGCAGAGCAAGAAAGATTTTAAACTTCATGTAGTCTTAGTGCAAAGCAATATGGGATTTATATTATGTTTATTATATCATGGGGCAAACAATATAGAACTTAGCTTGAGTTTATTATATCATGGTTCAAACTATATAAAATTTGGCTTGTGTTTATTATATCATGGTTCAGGATATATAGAATTTGGCTTGTGTTTATTATATCATGGTGCAAAATATATAGAATTTGGCTTGTGTTTATTATATCATAGTGCAAAATATATAGAATTTGGCTTGTGTTTATTATATCATGGTGCAAAATATATAGAATTTGGCTTGTGTTTATTATATCATGGTGCAAAATATATAGAATTTGGTTTGTGTTTATTATATCATGGTGCAAAATATATAGAATATGGCTTGTGTTTAATATATCATGGTGCAAAATATATAGAATATGACTTATTTTTATTGTATCATGGTGCAAAATATATAGAATTTGGCGGCTTTTGTTGATGTTAGTCACCATGTGCACGACAAGGAACTTAACTTGTGTTTATCACATCATGGTGCACAAAATTGTGATTATCATATCATGGTGTACACGACTGTGATTATCATATCATGATGTACACGACTGTGATTATCACATCATGGTGCACAAAATTGTGATTATCATATCATGGTGTACACGACTGTGATTATCATATCATGGTGCACAAAATTGTGATTATCATATCATGGTGTACACGACTGTGATTATCATATCATGATGTACACGACTGTGATTATCATATCATGCTGCGAACTTGTTGTAAATGTTCCTTTCATGCAAAGGGATTTGGAAGCGGGGCCTTAGGCTATTGTAGTCACAGTGGTCAACTGTGCATTGGAATTTGACCTATTGACACAAATTGCTTTAGTTAGTATGAAGGCAACATATAAATTAAAATTTAATCTGTTAACAATCGCTGTGTAAATAAATACATACAGATAAAAAAATAAAATGTAATCTGTTAACAATCGCTGTGTAAATAAATACATACAGATAAAAAAATAAAATGTAATCTGTTAACAATCGCTGTGTAAATAAATACATACAGATAAAAAAAAATCTGTTAACAATCGCTGTGTAAATAAATACATACAGATAAAAAAATCTCGTTGTAATCAAACTAACTATTCAATATCTTTTTCTTAGAATTTTACAAATATTATTACTTACTAATATTATATTTGTATTTTTGTTAATTTGTAATATTTAGTTTAATAAAGATCAATTTTATTTATTTTGCGCATGAAATTTTAATATGTGCTGATGTCAGCAATATAACTCTTTTGCTGTCCCTGTTATCTACACCTTGTTGAAGGCTGTTTGTGTGTAAATGACCGTTGATGTAGTAAGGGTAAGTAACCGATTTAGGGGAGATTACTGTCCTGCCCTAGTGTACTACACAGAGTTGGGAGTGATGGCTGTTAGAGCTAGGTGCCTTCAATGGATGGATATTGGCAAACCCTAGAACGCCATATGCAATCTGAAATGTGACTACCTTGAGGCTCTCTAGCCGGGTCGTGGCTAGAATCCCCTCTGTCGGGCACCGTCAAAGATGTCAGTTTCGGTACGCTCTGTTATTAGAAGTAGCTCTCAAATAACCGCACGTCTCTTATTTTAACTGACCGAATAGTAAATTTGTGCAATTGTCTCACGTCTTCGGTTTCTTCATATTAGTTCATAAATGTATGACAGAGAAAAGACATTTAAACAAACACAACAGAAGGAGCTCAATCTAGAGTAGTTTTATAAACCACTTTGGCAAATTGTTTTAAAAAATAAATAGAAATGAACTTACAACAGTCATTCTGCAACACTACATACGATATTCATTCTCCAGTACACAACACTTTGTACATTATTCATTATCCTGCATACAACACTTCGTACCATATTCATTCTCCTGCATACAAAACTATATACCATATTTATTCTCCAGTATACAACACTACGTAACGTATTCATTCTCCAGCACACAAAAAAACGGTTGAGAGAGGCAACATTTGAAAGGAGAAACAGAAGCACTCATAACAACTGCACAAGAGAAAGCATTAAACAGGAAATCACACAAAACAAAAATTATGAAAATCTCAAATGATTCCAAATGCAGACTCTGCAAGGACATGGATAAAACAGCAGAACATATACAATCTGGATGTCCATTTCAGGATGAAACAGAATGATGTACGACTCTTTAAAGTGCATCATCTACCCATTTCTCTGAACCCTTTCCTAGCAGTCGATTTTTCGTACACACACACACACACACACACACACACACACACACACACACACACACACACACACACACACACACACACACACACACACACACACACACACTGCGCAGAGGTAAACGTTAATAATATGAGACAGTAGGATGCTATACAAATGTCGCATATATCATACTGTTCAAGAACCACACACACGCACTTTTTCTGGCTTAGATTAATTTTGATACTTATAGACAAAACACTGATGGAAGGATGAATGACGTACCACTTACACAACATCCAACAGATATTTTAATAAAGATTAATTTTTCAATGAATATGTGAAGTTGATACTAGAAATGTTAGACGCTAACACAAAGATAATTTTTGTTTCGTAAGAAACAGGATGAAAATGGGGACTACCTTGGTCGTATGTCTATTTGGAGCGACTTCTTCTGACTCGGTGACGAACTCCGGCTGGCGTATCAATGCTCTTCTTGGGATTTTTAATACACAGTTCTACGAGTTTATTTTATTTTGGTGTATTTATTTTATTTTATTTTTGGTGTATTCTGTTGCAGTCAGAAACGGATATCCATGGACGAAAGATCAAACTGCTCGACAGGGATTCAGAGAAAAAGTAGATGATGTACATTAGAGAGTCGTACATAATTCATTCGTGTAATTTTCTTGAGAGCCAAATTCTTCACATGTTTGTTACTCGGACAGCAAAACCGATCCTTATCTCAGTGAAAGTCATCTGCAGTTTCTAATCAGACTGCAGCTTCGTGAAGAAAACTGTCTTCTAATTGCATACAAGTCGTGACAAACAACGTTAGGGGGTTATAAGGCGGGCCACCACGTGACGTGAAAAAAAAAAACTGTCTTTTAATTGTATACAAGTCGTAACAAACAAATTTAGGGAGTTATTTAGGAGGGTCATCACGTGACGTGGGGAAAAACCGAATTTATTGAAAACTTAGTCATTTATGTGGTTGACGTCATTCTTAGATAAAATCTGATGTAAGAAACAGAAATCAAATAGTGTAAATCACTTCAAATTAACGGTCTGTTTCTTCCTTCAAAAAATCACTTTACCTCAACATGGTCATAATTACATTAAATTGTTAAATATTAATTGTTTATATTTTTGTTATCCTAATAACAGAAGTTGACTAATTATTAGCGAGAGGAAGACCAAAAGGAATTGGGCTGGGGGCCGGAGTCAATGTGAATGTCTGTATGCATAATTAATTAGTCGTTATTAGGATAACGTGCCCAATTCACGCAATATTACACAGACTCATCTGTCACTATAGTTAATATCTAAACTGAGAAAATTAATTAAGGAGACTGAAGGGTGAGTCTGGCAACCAGTCTGTCATCAGCATAGGTGTAACGTTAAAAATTAACAATCTTTAAATCCACATGCTGAGACTGGGTTTCTAAACAATCATTGGTGTGTAACACTTACCCACTATGCATTGTTATCATTAAATGCATTAACTACGACACTGAGTGACCATAGTCAACAGATAGAGCATGAGGCACATCATAACCTACCAATTACTGTTAACCAGTGGCCAAGCATTGGCCAATTACTGTTAACCAATTGCCAAGCACTGGCCAATTACTGTTAACCAATTGCCAAGCACTGGCCAATTACTGTTAACCAATTGCCAAGCACTGGCCAATTACTGATAACCAATAGCCAAGTCCTGGCCAATTACTGTTAAACAATGGCCAAGTCCTGGCCAATTACTGTTAACCAATGGCCATGCACTGGCCAATTACTGTTAACCAATGACCAAACACTGGCCAATTACTGTTAACCAATGGCCAAGTAGAGGGAGCAGGCCAGACTTATCGAAAATACTTTTTGTTCTAATTACTCTTTGAATCATCACCCTGTTGTAAAGACATATTTTTAAGTCTCTGCTTAGAACATGTGCATGGTGAATGTTGTTACAAATTCAGAGTTATAAATTTTAACATGTAACTTTCATGTTTCTTTCAGCTAGTAATAGTGTATTTTTATTCATGTGCACAATGCTTTTTATAATTCTGAGAGACTTTCTTATCTCATAGTTTAATTCAGTAGAAAATACCACGTGATTTAATATTAGTTGATTTTTCTTTTGCAACTTATGTGTGTAGCCATTATTTGGTAACTTTGTAATAGTTAAATGCAGCAGACCAAGATCTATGTGAAATGTCACAGTAGTGATTCAGAGATTTCCTCCTTGTGTACTTTTGATCTATGAAACACAGTTTGTTCGTAATTTGTAGTGATCAACATGTTCTCAATAAAAGGACTATTGTCACTTCCTGAAAAGTAAAGGGAGAAAATCAAACACGTTTCGAGTACAATATTTTTCATGTCAACACTAGTTATTTCCCTTGTTTTCCTTTTAAAAACGTCTCTGCAAGAATGCTATGTTTCCTATTTTTTTCAATCATATTTTTATATTAAGCCGTGTTTATGTTTTCACTTCTTCATTCAGACGGTATGTGTAAGAGTTGCTCTTACAACACTGTAATATGTCAGTACATTAGAGTAGATATTAATGGTTTTATTGGTCTATGGCTTGTCTTGATTGTTGTGTAAACCAGATTTGAACCAAATTCTACAAAACCACAGTTCAGTTTTGTGGATTTTCATTTAACTACCCTTTAAGTGACAGTTACAATGACACGAAATACCATTTACTTGCGACCAATGACAGTCAAAGCACACTATTTCTCGGAGGCAAATGACAATCATTAGCATACTATTTACCTGGTGCTACTGACAATCATTAACGTACTATTTATCTGGCGCTATTGACAATCATTAGTATACTATTTACCTGGTGCTAATGACAATCATTGATACACTATTTATCTTGTGCAAATGACAGTCATTGATGCACTATTTACCTGGTGCTAATGACAATCATTAGCTTACTCTTTACCTGGTGCTAATGACAATCATTAGCGTACTATTTACCTGGTGCTACTGACAATCATTGATGCACTATTTTTGTGCTAATGACAATCATTGATGCACTATCTATCTTGTGCTAATGACAGTCATTGATACACTATTTATCTTGTGCTAATGACAATCATTGATGCACTATTTATCTTCTGCTAATGACAATCATTGACGTACTATTTATCTAAGGCTACCTATAACCATTGGCGTACTATTATCAGAGATGACAACCAGACATTGATACACTACTGATCTGACGCTGAAAACAGTCGCTGATGTACTATTTATTTGAGGCTAAATCAGTCACTAAGGTAGTACTTATTTGAGATTTATAACAGTAGCTGATGTGCTATACGTTTTGAGGTTAATCACAGTCGCTGTTGTACTATATATTTGACAGTCCATGATGTAATGCCAGTAATGCTTATCTTTGGCAAATGAGGGTCAGTGATACATGCTTATCTTTGGCAAATTTGAGTCAGTGATGTAATACTTATCTGCAGCTAATGACAGTCGGTGATATAATGCTTATCTTTGGCTAATGATTGTCGTTGACGTAATATTTATCTTTGGCTAATGCCAGTACCTGGTGTAATGCTCATGATTGGCTAATAACAGTCGGTGATTTAATGATTATCTTTGGGTAATGACAGTCAGTGATGTAATGCTTATATTTGGTTAATGACAGTCGGTGATGTAATGATTATCTTTGGCTAATGGCAGTCAGTGATGTAATGCTTATATTTGGCTAATGACAGTCGGTGATATAATGATTATATTTGGCTAATGACAGTCAGTGATGTAATGCTTATATTTGGTTAATGACAGTCGGTGATGTAATGATTATCTTTGGCTAATGACAGTCAGTGATGTAATGCTTATATTTGGTTAATGACATTCGGTGACGTAATGATTATCTTTGGCTAATGACAGTCAGTGATGTAATGCTTATATTTGGTTAATGACAGTTGGTAATGTAATGATTATCTTTGTTTAATCCTGTAAGTAACTAGTGTGAATTCGAAAGTAGTCCATTGACAGTGCTGCAATTAACTATTGTATCGAAGAAACAAATCACTGTAACATTAGTGACTGACAATTGTGAGGTCTACTGTAGGGTGACCGTGATAATCTTAAGAGACAATATCACTGTTATTTATTTGTTTATTTAGTTATTATTATACATTAGTTTCAACAGTTATACAAAATTGCATTAATATTTCTATATCTCCCAGTTTCCAAAGAGCAATTTTGACGTCTGATCACTCACGTGATTATGGCGAGAATCTTTCATGCTTGTACGCCATCAGACGTATTATTACGTTTAGTGCTGAGGACAAGACAAATTGTACTTCTGACTGCAATGTAATAAAATTATTTCTGTTGAAATTGTGTCTAACACTAGAGAGTAATTTATACAGTCTTTGTCACATACCAACATAAAGTTCTAGCCAGAATTGTTTTCAGGAACTGTCCCATATTTTGTTATGCCCTTTATAAAATAGTGATTAAATTCCATGGAAACCGTAGATTATAAAGTCATGCATATATCCTTAATGTGTTGTTGTACCATCACAGGATGTTTGTTTACAATTTATTATTCCATTTTACTGTATTGTGTGTGTGTGTGTGTGTGTATGTGTGAGTGTGTGTGAGTGTGTGTGTGTGTGTGTGTGTGTGTGTGTGTGTGTGTGTGCAGTAAAATAGTACAAATCAGTACTTCACGGCTTGTTTGAGATTGAACTTCAAAGTCTCGGTGGTTTCTTTCAAGACTAACGGAAATACAGTTAGCAGATTTCCTGCCCTTATGTTATGTTGTAGATAAAGTGGAATTATAGAAACAGCGTCATTGTTAGGGACTAACAGATAGCTAGTCGAACTATAGAAATATCGCCATTGTTAGTCAAACAGATAGCTAGTCGAACTATAGAAATATCGCCATTGTTAGTCAAACAGATAGCTAGCTGAATCGGTATTGATACAAGGACACAAAATCTAGTCGAACTATAGAAATATCGCCATAGTTAGAGTCAAACAGATAGCTAGTCGAACTATAGAAATATCGCCATTGTTAGTCAAACAGATAGCTAGCCGAACTATAGAAATATCGGCATTGATACAATGATACACTAGATAAATTATAGAATCATCGTCATTGATAGAATCACATAGAAAGCTAAGTTAAATTATAAATGCATTGACATTGCAGGAAGTCAGAAAATCAAAAGTCAGTAAGCTATTAGACTAGCCCTGTATTTCCAGATTTATTCCATTTATTTAATTTTTTTATTGAACGTAGTGGAGTTTGTCCGTTAATGCGAAGTGGCACAGATAATTGCGTTGTGCCAGTCAGTTACTGAAGTCTTCGAGAAACTATCAGTGACTTGTTTTCGTGTTACATTGGAAGATGAAAAGAGAACTGACGAAGAGATTCATGTTATATTTTCGAATAACCTTGAACTGATTATATCCTCTTTACAATTAACCTAAGTTGGGGATTCATTTTAAAGTCCAGCTTTGAAGTGAGTCTTCACTGTTCTATTCCTTAACAAAAGGAAGTTTATTTGAGAATCGTGTGTAGCGTATCCCATTGAAATTTGTTCCCCTCCATTTTTGAAGATTGATTTTAGTAAAACACACGTTCTTGAATACAAATTTCTTTTTGAAGATTGATTTTTGTAAAACACACGTACTTGAACACAAATTTCTTCTTGATTGCTTATTTGTATTTGCAATCTGTGTTCCAGCTCTTACTGAGATAGCGATAAGTACTTCTATTACAATCAAAGGGAGATAAGAGAAATATGGTTATTGTACGTTGTGATTTAAATTCAAACTATATTCTGTTTTTTTAATGTTCCAGAATGAGAATAGAAAATCTGAATGGATGGATGGATGGCGGGATTGATGGATAGCTAGAAGGATTTTTGTATCGATAAATGCACAAAGAAAGACTGGTTTGTAAGCTCATTATTACGTGACCTTCTGACCTTCCTGTCATCGACTTATCTTCTTCTTTGCTTAGGATGATGGCAGCTTCCGGCCGGGGTCGATTTCACTGCCTGGCGCGAAGTGTTGAGAGGGTTGATGATGAAGGACAGAATGGAGGGTGGTAGACAAGAAAATTGTAGAGTGGTGATGATGAATGGTGGCCTATTGTCTGTGGTGCACATGTTTCGTCTGCAGAGGCATGTATTAGCCCAGTAGTCCGTGGGCTAATGTCGTGATGGTTGGTGCTGCTGTTGTCGTAGTTGGAGGGAATAAAATATAGTTACAGTTCAATAACAGAGTCAATAAAAGTTGCAGATTAGTCAGCAATAACTGCATTTCAACATTAATTATGACTATTAAAAAAATAATTAAGAATATGCATTATTTTGGGGATGCTGTTTTGTGTCAGTCTCTCATACATGAAGAGTATGTCACAAACATAACAGATCGCTCTGTGACTACATTTATAGTGCTAAAATATTTTTCATGAAAATGAGTAGCTAGGTAGTAAGTCTGCTTGACTAAAATGTTTCAAGGTCGAGATATCAGCAGTAATTCTATGAAGGAGTCGCAATGTTGGTAGATTTTTAGCTCACTGATGTCACATTCGTACGATTAGTAGTTGTCTAACACATACGTAAATCTAGTTGTTGTCTAAAGCATTCGTAAGACTAGTTGTCTAACACATTCGTAAAACTAGTTGTTGTCTAAAGCATTCGTAAGACTCTTTGTCTAACACATTCGTAAAACTAGTTGTCTAAAGCATTCGTAAAACTCTTTGTCTAACACATTCGTAAAACTAGTTGTCTAAAGCATTCGTAAGACTAGTTGTTGTCTAAAGCATTCGTAAGACTAGTTGTCTAACACATTCGTAAAACTAGTTGTTGTCTAAAACATTCGTAAGACTAGTTGTCTAACACATTCGTAAGACTAGTTGTTGTCTAAAGCATTCGTAAAACTCTTTGTCTAACACATTCGTAAAACTAGTTGTCTAACATGTTCTTAAGACTAGCTGTCTAACCCATTAGTAAGATTAGTGGTTGAATAACACATTCGTAAGACTAGTTGTCTAACACAATCGCAAAACTAGTTGTCTAAAACATTCATAAAACTGGTTGTCTAACACATTCGTATGACTAGTTGTCCAGCATGTTTTAAAGACGAGTCGTCTAACATGTTCTTAAGACTAGTTGTCTAACGTGTTCTTAAGACTAGTTCTCTAACGCATTCGTAAGACTAGTTGCTACCTAACATATTCGTATGACTAGTTGTCTAAAACATTCATAAAACTGGTTGTCTAACACATTCGTATGACTAGTTGTCTAACATGTTTGTAAGACTAGTTTCTACATATTCAAAAGACTAGCTGTCTGACTTTTTTGCATGACGTGAGGCAGCCATAGGGATGTATATACAGCTCAATACATTATAAAGAGGCAGCAATAGGGATGTATATAAAGCTCAATACATTATAAAGAGGCAGCCATAGGGATGTATATACAGCTCAATACATTATAAAGAGGTAATCTTAGGGGATGTATATACAGCACAATACATTATAAAGAGGCAGTCATAGGGAATATATATACAGCACAAGACATTATAAAGAAGCAGTCATAGGGGAAGTATATACAGCACAAGACATTAAAAAGAGGCAGTCATAGGGGATGTATATACAAAACTATCCATTATATACTGAGCTTCATTCACTCTGTCGCGTGTCCGGTTATATTTATCTACCCTACCGCCGTATCAGGTTTCAAATTATCAATATCAAGTTATCAACGCTTATACTAACGGCAGCCGAACTATCTGAACTGCCCTTCAGTTCCATATGCCAAATATTCGGGACTGTTATTTATAAGACATAGTAACAGACAAATCAGCTGACATGCCCGAGTTGGCAAACGTTATCTTTCCCCTTTGATTAATTACCATTTATGATATTAATATTTTTGGCTCCAACCCCCATCCCAGCCAGCCCTTCCGGTCACTCTAACAGATTAACCAAAATATGGGTCAAGATAACAATAACAAAATTTAATGATAACAATAATAATAAAATGAAGGAACATCAAAATCCGAATATCACATGCGATTCGATCGAGCTCATCTATACTGTCTCGCCTCGATTGTTTAAACTGAATGTTTATAATGTTTACAATGTTTATAATGTTTACAATGTTTATAATGTTTAGAATGTTTAGAATGTTTACAATGTTAATAATGTTTACAATGTTTATAATGTTTACAATGTTTATAATGTTTACAATGTTTATAATGTTTACAATGTTTATTTATAATGTTTATATTGAGTCAGATTGTTAGTTCGTGTGGTTTCTTTACTTAACTAGAGGTCACTCAAGACGAACGTCCACTCGCAGTGTCCTCTGGCTGGCTGGTGACGTCACGTCGGCAACCGCTCTCTCAGACAAGAATAATATACCACCAAACTGATTCGCTGGTGTGACTGCAGACCGTGGATCAACATGGATCAAGGAATGCAGATTAAAGACCGTTGAAGGTGTTACAGAGCATGCCATTATTTAAAATTCTAAACAATTATCAATTAGAAAATGGATTTGAACCCCAAATCCCAACCTGTCGTAACAGGACAATACCAACATTTGAAAAGAACGCAAGTACTTGTATCTTTAGAGATTAATTCAATTTATAGAAAACAATGTGATGGCAGCAGAAAGATAATCAAAATAACGCAAGTGCGTTAGGATTATTTGATGTTTTCAGCATCCACACTGCTAAACAGAGATAAGGGGTTTAGTAATATTTTCTTGAAAACTTGCCAGGATGGCCATAAGCTGACGCAGTGACGACTGACAGATTTCCTGGCGCAGTTCCGTCAGAGGGTCGAGTCTAGTGCTAGCTTTGGGTTCTTTGCTTTTGCTGACGTGAGCAACTAGGGAGGGTCGTGATCTGGCCCCTCCTACTGATGACACGGCGCGTAAGAAGAGCTTGACCCACAGGGTGCTGATTCCTTCTCGAAAGAAAACACGTGACCAGTTTGGATCTGGGAGAGTTTCTCGGACGGGCTTCTCTAGCAGTCCCAGGATTGACCTTGATCTTTCTGGCTGATTTTGACTCTCACAAAGACCGAGATTTTGCCAGACTGACCAATCATTTCTATTGTCTACTCTATATGAGCATCTTAGTTCAAAAGTTTGTAGAAATAATAATCTACTGAGCTATTCACACAATACATCTCTACGTAAAACACGAGTATAAACTATCAATAGCAAAATGCACTAAACATTTCTAAGTCCAGTCACTCAATCAGCCATACCAAATTCAAGAGATTAGACAAAAGAATTCTCTACAGAAGGTAAACATTTGGTCTTGTTCTCGTAAATCTTAACTGTTGGATAATAAAGCTACTCATCCAGTTGGAACTGGCTTGGATTGCATCAGCAATTTCTAGCATATTTTCAACTCGAGTGGTTTACTCCAACTGACACAAAGATACCTTCGTAATTAGTCACTTCAACAATTTAACAATTTATAGAACAATTAAGCTTAGAAATAGGGATAGGCAAATTTACTCCGACACAGTACACTTGTAGATACACATCAGATAATTAAATTCAAGCTTATTATGCACCATGCTCCTGATAATTAAATGCACGCCTGTTGTGTGAATACAGCTATTGATAACATTAGCATACTTGTGTCAAATCACCTACTGATAATTAATTAAATAGACGCTCGTTTTGTCAATATATCTATTGATGCACGCTTGTTATGTACATACACCAATTGATAATTAATTGAAAGCATGCTCGTTATAAGAATACATCAATTGATAATTAAATGAACGTTCATTATGTGAAATCATCATTTGATAATTATAATCAAGGAGCAATTTGAGCAAAAGACTTACATCAATGTTGTCATGTACTAGAGGGAGGGGTCTACAAGTATGTGATTTAATTTTAGAAAGGTGGGTACAGGTGACGGGGTGCATTAGAATGAATGGGTTATAATGTTACCAAAAAGTGTGACACGTTTAGGACAGCACCCAAAGGCGTCCATTATAATAAATTTGGCTTTCTTGTTTCGGCACGTAATATGGTTCTTTTTAGTTCCGCTTTGTGTGGTGCTGGCTGAGTGTCTTCCAACAATAGGATTAGAACGTTGAAGGGTAAAGTTACAAATGATTTGCTTGTTTTTCAAAGAAGGGGCGGGTTAGGTGGGTGTCCACAATTTCATCCGCCTCTCAAGACCTCTACAGACACGTCGAGCCGAACACGTTTAATAAATCATCATTACAATAAAAATATAATTCTTCTATCGCCATTTTGACTCAGTCAGTACTGGCGTGCGCATAAAACTCCGATATAATGTTGGTTCAACAGGAAATAACTCTTTTTAAACCAGGAGATTCATTGCTTGATTGACGTATATTTTTCTATGGCTGTAAAAAGAGGTCTGTATTATTTGTTTATTATATTGACAGTTGTGTAGATTTCATTTACTCGTATATGATAGACGTACAGTTTTCGATGGCTCTAAGAAGAGGTCTCTATTATTTAACAGAGGTGAATTTCATTCTGTTTGAAAGACGTGGAGATGTCAATGGCTGTAGGAAGAAGTCTGTATATGCTGGGAATAGCTATATCAATCTCTCTCTCTCTCTCTCTCTCTCTCTCTCTCATATATATATATGTTTGCCAAACGTACAGGTTTTCAGTAGACTGTGGGAAGAAGTCTGAATAATCTGGGAATACATTTTTGACGGACAGTTTTCCATGGATTTCGTGGACGTAGATTGACAATGGCTGTAAAAGGAGGTCTGTATTTCTGGGAATATATGTTTGACAGACGTATAATTTTCAATGACTGTAAGAGGAGAGTCTTCTGGGAATATATAGTGTTAGTTATTGTTTTTTCAGTCATATACTATGCATAACATTTTAAATAGTTTTAAAATATTTTATTCTGAAATGTTTCAGTAATTAGTAACTGATAAAATATTCGAAAACTATGCATCTCACGCTTACACTTATTCATAAATAATTCATTTGACCTGACAGTTTGATTATACATAATTTGTATCATTCAACAGAATAACAAACTTTGCAATGTGAAAGTGATCTGAAATAAATAGTGTTTAATTTGTTTTAAATTAAAATTACTATTCCTAGCACTAAAAGTTTAGATTTGGGTATTATAAGTATTATTTCACTTACATTTCTTTCTTAAACAGTAACTTCAATTTTATATAATTTTGATAGACAGACAGACAATCAGATAAAGAGATAAAGACTTGTTTATTACACATATCGTCAAATCGATAGTCGATGAAAAGAAAAATATTACGTACAATTATTATATTTTATATTTGTATTTAAGATTTTTAAAAATAAAGGCTTATAAAATTAAAAATTATTTTAATACAATACATATTTGACATATACAATGAGGGGTTGATATTTATTCATGATTTTTCCAATGGATATATTTATAAAATTAGATACAAGCTCATGAAAACACAATGAACTAACAATGTACTGAACAGATCAATAATAGTTCTCTCAGACGTATAAAACGGACAGTAGTAAACTGCTTTTGATGATAGGTGTATTAAATATTTCTTTTATCACGTGTCTGCATACTTCTACAATCTCAGTAAAGTGCCTAACCTGTAAAAAATTGTGCATTAGTGTAAAGCTCTTTCTTCCGGTTAGAAATAAGAATTTCAATTTCTTTTTCTTGTCCATGATTGTTCCAGTTGAAACTTAAGAAATATTATATTTACTGGACTCCTAGTACGCAAGTGCTTTATACAATGATGGATACATATAGAGATGTCAGTCTAGGCCTCTAGGGCGATGCATGAACTACTAACATAATTTTCTAAGTATATTGCCTTCAGTTGATGGAATTAAAATCTAATATATCACACCAATAAATAAATATACAAAGTTTTTTGACCACAGCTGATGGACATAAAAGATAATGAATTGAGCCAAAATGATTATGCAAAGTACGTTGGCTACAACTGTCAATTTCCCAAAATACAACAAATGCAAGTGTAAGCATAATTTAGAAAGAACATGTGTAAATACTAATAGTTCAGTATTATGTATTTTAAAAAAAACCAACATTTGGAAAATCCTGCATTATAGTGCTTCTATTATAGCTGTACAGTATAACACCCCAACCCTCCCCTCTGAGGAGACTGCTATTAGACATGCGAGTATTTTAAGTAATTTCTCTTATATAGATTTAAGGCTGAGAGATTTGCGGAAAAAGTAATATCGTCGGAAAACGAAAGAATCAAAGAGATATTCAGTATTTTGGGGAATATTATTTCTTACACAACATTAAAAGAGCAAACTGAACATGAAATAACTGTATAAAATAGTATTTCTCAAGGGGATAGATAATTTCCTTTTCCCAACATGTCACTACCTGATAGGGAAGTCCACGAAAATCTGTATACTATTTAAAATAGGACTACAAAATATTTGATATATAGATAGACATAGGGACAGACAGACAAACAGATAGATAGACAGTCAGAGAGACAGATAGATAGACTGATAGATGGACGGACGGAGAGAGATAGAGAGAGCGAGCAGAAAAATGGACGGATGGATAGATAGATATACAGGCAGGCACATAGACAGACACACTCAAACACAGATAGATAAATAGATACATAGATAGATAAATATATAGATAGTAGATAGATATATAATATATAGATAAATAGATAGTAGATAATAGATAGATAGATAGATAGTAGAGAGATAGATGATAGATAGTAGATAGATAAATAGATAGATAGTAGATAGATTATAATAGATAGTAGATAGATATATAGAGAGATAGTGGATAGATAGATAGTAGATAAATAGATAGATAGATGTTGGGAATGCATATGAAATAGAGAGAGAGAGAGAGAGAGAGAGAGAGAGAAAGAGAGAGAGAGAGAGAGAGAGAGAGAGAGGAGAAATAGAAGTGAGATGACAATTGGTAAATGGACAAAATTCTATTTATATAGTATTACATGAAATTAGGTCTGATGCACTATTTTAAAGTTTTTATTAACATTTGTTTTTCAGTCCTCGTTGAACATTTGTTACATTTCTTTCTAATTCTGGCGTTATCCGGTTCTTCAATTTGTTCTGAAGGTAATTATTCAAATCATGCCATTTAAATATTTAATATTTGGTGCTGTAGTAGGACATTTATCAGTTAATTATACATGTTGTACTCTCCCCTTGTAACACTTCAGTACATTATGTGTTCTAATGCATTAATATCCACAATCTTGTAAATAACTGACGTTTATAATTTTTTACCTGTGACGTTTTGCTGGTAGATGAGCAAGATGTTAATTTTCTACCGGGGAAGGGGGGGATCTTAACCTTAATCCCTCAAAACACAACTTCTGGCTGGCTACACGTGTTAGAGAAATGAATGCTAGATAATGTAGTATAGAAGATTGATAGTTTAGAACATAGCTCGAGCCCCCAGATACATACAGCCAGGATAGTAAGTAAATACAACATATCAAATGTAAGTGAGTCACAATAACAGGAGTGGTCTAAGTATTATCAATAAATGGATTCAACAATAAATAACATAAGACAGCATGGATACATATAGCGAAAAGTAGAATATTTATACTTAGAACTTATACATGTTTATAGTTCATAATCACGACCATGTGGTGTCGTCGTAAGAGAATATTCGTTTTGAGTCCTATGGTACTGTGTTGTCAGTTTGGTTCGTTTCTATGAGCAAACATTAAATGAGTTTATAAGAAGACACTGAATGTTTCTGAGTGAACTCTAAAGTACTTTGATTAAAGTTTGATCAAATTTGATTGAATCTTGGCTGAAGCTGTGCATTTGTTGACTTAATAGTTACATAACTTAGGACCACCTGACGTGTCATTTTGGCTCCCAGTGAATGCTGTTAGCAGATGCACACATTGTCTGGTGAATCAGTACTGACCTACTGACATTATCTCTCCTTGCACTCGCTTCCTGCAATCTACTAGCTCCAAGAATGTTTGGCTGCCCCACTAGCCCCAGGAATGTTTGGCTGCCCCACAAACCCAAGGAAATATTGGGTGCCCTACTAGCCCCAAGAATGTTTGGCTGCCCTTTTAGCCCCAGGAATGTTTGGCTGCCCTACCAGCCCAGGGAATGTTTGGCTGCCCTACTAGCCCCAATAATAATTGGCTGCCCTACTAGCCCCAATGTTTGGCTGCCCTACCAGCTCTAGGAATGATTGATTACCCTACTAACCTCAGGAATGATTAGTTTCCCTACTGACCCCAGGCATTTTCTTTTACTAAATTCTTGACTGCTACTAGCCTCAGGAATGCTAAATTGCTAGTCATGTATCTCTTTATTCCGATGAGCAGTTATCAAACACAATGTCAAGGCTGATACTAAATAACTGTTGTCATTCCTTTGATACCTCATTCTATTCACATATCATTCACCTGTACTTGCATTGAATTCCACTCAGTCATCTGTGTACTGTTACCCATTCTCGGGGAAGTTCACATTTCATTCACCTTTATTTGCACTAATTTCCACCCTGTCATCTGTGTTCCGTTACCCACTCTTGGGGAAGTTCACAGTTCATTCATCTACACTGGCATTGATTTCTACCCAGTCAACTGTTTACTGTTAACCATTCGCTTGAAAGTATGTACATCAACTACCTTTATTTATGTTATTTCCGATCGTACACATTTACACTATTCATCATTTACACTATTTACACTATTCATCATTTACACCATTCATCATTCAACATTCAGTTTTAATTTCATTTTCTCTTTCATTCTCTCTTTCTAGTTTCTTCATTCCTTCATTCAACTTGATTATAAGAGTATTTTACATTCGGGTTATTGTGTATTCCCAATTATGATTTTATACACAGAACATTTATGGTCAATGCATTTTTCTTGTAGAATGTGCCAGAAACTTCAGCACACCGTTCGGAGTGATCTCATCGCCTAATTACCCAAAGAATTACACGAACAATTTATCATGTGTGTACTTCATCATACAGCCAGTTGGCAGCAAAATCACTCTCGCATTCCATGACTTTGCCGTTGACACATCTAACGGGTTTAGGGATTACGTAGAGGTAAAGTATTATCAATATTTTCTTTTTTCTTCTTTTCAATCACCAGTATTCTTATATAACAGAAACCACTTTTCTTAAATGTATAACGAAGCCATTTTCGGCATTCTCTTCGGCATTGCTTCCATTATCAGTATTAGTCATTCAATTTCGATTTTTTAGAAATAAATTTGCATATACATTTTTTGTATTACGTCATTTTGAATTTAATTTACGAGTTAATAAATTACTTTATTTCCTTTTCATAAACTTTCCCATTTCCAGTATTTTACAAAATGAAAACACTTTTTGTTTGCTATACATCAGCCACAGAGAGTGCATTGTGATTCTTCATATAGCTCATTCCCAGGCGGACAATCTCCAAAAGAACACTAAAGTATTTCCATAATGTGTCGAAGTATTTACATGTATAATTCGCGAGATCATCGACAATGGAAACAAGCTTGCTTATAAATTTATTTAAACTATAACATTTGTAAATTTTTCTGGAAAACTACCTTAGAGGTTTAAGTGGTTAGTAATCAGTTAAAAACGGTGGGGCATTGATATGTGATAAGTGATCAGTTAAAAACGATGGGACATTGATATAACTGGATGGTGGTAAGTAAACAGAGCTAGGATTTTGTATGAGTGGTTGGTGATGAGTTAAAAGTGGTAGGGATTGTAAGAGTGGTTGTTGGTGAGTCAACAGTGGTAGGATATTGTATGAGTGTTTTGTGGTGAGTAAACAGTGATAGGATATTTTAAGAGTGGTTGTTGGTGAGTCAACAGTGGTAGGATATTGTATGAGTGTTTTGTGGTGAGTAAACAGTGATAGGATATTTTATGAGTGGTTGGTGGTGAGTTAACAGTGGTAGGGTATTTTTATAAGTGGTTAGTGGTGAGTTAAAAGTGGTAGGATATTGTATGAGTGGTTGTGGTGAGTAAACAGTGGTAGGGTATGTTTATAAGTGGTTATTGGTGAGTTAAAAGTGGTAGGATATTGTATGAGTAGTTGTGTGAGTTAACAGTGGTAGGGTACTTTTATAAGTGGTTAGTGGTGAGTTAAAAGTGGCAGGATACTGTATGAGTGGTTGGTGATGAGTTAAAAGTGGTAGGATATTGGTATAAGTGGTTAGTGGTGAGATAAAAGTGGCAAGATACTGTATGAGTGGTTGGTGATGAGTTAAAATTGGTGGGGTATTGGTATAAGTGGTTGTGGTGAGTTAAAAGTGGTAGGATATTGTTTGAGTGGTTGGTGGTGAGTTAAAATTGGTAGGGTATTGGTATAAGTGGTTAGTGGTAAGAAAAAAGCGTTGTGGTAAGTTAAAAGCAATAGGATTTCTCTTTCTTGACCTTCCAGCTCTCTGTATAATACTAAAGCTTCCTTGACCTACAAGCACATGGTTCTTTTCCACATGGCCAACTTTGCCCTAGAGTATGCGAGAGATTTTTTTTTAGAGCCACGCTAAAGCGTCCTTGACCTTAAAGCACGTGGGAGTTTTTTTCACATGGCCAGCTTTATGTTGAAGTGTCGCATTCAAAGTACACATAATAAAATACGACGACCAAGGTCATTTGCTTGAATTTTCACTCGCAATGTGACTTATTCAAATGCGTGTGAGATTTTTTGAGCCACATGGCCAGCTTTATGTTGCATTGTCACATTCATGGGAATGGGAAGGAAGGAAGTTTGGAAGGAAAGTAGGTAGGAAGGAAGACTGGAATGTAGGAATGGAGGGATGGATGAAGGAAGGAAGGAAGGAAGGGATGGAGGGAGGAAGGGAGGAAGGAAGGAAGGAAGTTTCCACATGGCCTGATTTATGTTGCATTGTCACGTTCAAGAAACATAGACATGATCAAAGTTATAGTAAAAAAACCGACGGTCAAGGTCATATGTTAAATAATGTTGGAATTTTTACCAGCAATGTGACTTATAATTAAGCCTTCCAATAAACACATTTATGTTCCTAGCAATGCATTGATTTTAATTTTCTACCCGTCACACGATGGGTGGGAAATACTTTAGTTCTTTATAAGTGGTTAGTGGTACGTAAAAGGTGATTGGATATTGGTATAAAACGTCGGTGGTAAGCTCAAAGCGGTAACATTTTGGTATAAATGGTTGTGTGTGTGTGTGTGTGTGTGTGTGTGTGTGTGTGTGCGATTGTGTGTGTGTGTGTGTGCGTGCGTGCGTGTGTGTGTGTGCGTGTGCGCGTGCGTGCGTGCGTGTGTGTGCGTGTGTGTGTGCGTGCGTGCGTGTGCGCGAGTGTGTGCGTGTGCGTGCGTGTGCGTGTGTGCGTGTGTGCGAGTGTGTGCGAGTGCGTGCGTGTGCGTGCGTGTGCGTGTGTGTGTGTGTGTGTGTGTGTGTGTGTGTGTGTGTGTGTGTGTGTGTGTGTGCGTGTGTGAGGGTTAAACTGTTAGTAATGGGATTTCATGGACAATTGATTTTCTTTTTTAGGTACGTGACGGTGAATTTCCGACTGAATCAAATCTGATAGGAAACTTCAATGGATTTAGCCTGCCTTCCATTATAAGATCGAACCAGAACATCCTGCGAATCGTCTTCAAGACTGATAGAAGCTTTGTTAACAAAGGGTTCAATGCCTCGTATGACACGGGTATGACAAAGATATGAATATGTTTGTAGAGAATGATAGAATCAACCAGACATAGAGATAAATTGCCACGAAAGAGAGAGAGAGAGAGAGAGAGAGAGAGAGAGAGAGAGACAGAGACAGAGGCGGACAGACAGACAGTCACAGAGAAAGAGAGAGAGCATATTTAAACATTTCTAGCAGTTATAGCCGAGTAAAAAACAACAAATAACCAAAATAAATAGCTCCATTTTTATAGCATTTGCCATTTGAAAAGAATTAGGACTTGTATAATTAGTTCTGTATCAATATGTATAGATCCATTGATAAATCCGCCATCGAGGCTAATCCATTGATATATAATATATAGTGGCTAATCCATTGATATATAATATATCGTGACTAATCCATTGATATATAATATATTCGTAGTAATTGCAGCCTATAATACATCCCATTTAGTTGACTTACACGTAGTTGAAGTGTTGAATAAATATTTGATTCCCATTTATTTTGCCTTCTGAAGTCATCTCGTAGATGACGTTAAAGTGCACGCGGCAGACGATGGTAATTTTATTGTGTTGTATAATATAAATGTCCTTTACGAAAAGTCCACGAGAGAAATGTCCAGTAATTCAACACCTCTCCCCTTCACCTCCATACACATGTTGTTCTCTTTTGTCATATAACAGTCACTTGGGGTATACGGTGCAGTGTCCTTTACGAAAGTGCGAAGTGTCCGCCAATCGCCTGCTTTTTACGCTGAGCATCAGCAGACCTTTCAAAAGGGACAGCACTGTGTGAAATGAAATACATTCTTCTTGAAGCGTCTTTCTAGAGTGAAAAAATATTTGGGGTGGGTGTGGGTGGGAACCTAAATCCCAGTTCATGTTTCTGAGTATTAGTCTGAAAGATTCCTGCTAATAAGAAGTATCCATTGACATATGAAATCTTGGACTTAAAATGAGAATTCTTATTTTATACTGGACAAACAGACTTTCAATTTTATACATATAAATATAATTTACAATACTTATTTATACATATAAATATAATTTACAATACTTATTTATACATATAAATATAATTTATAATACTTATTTATACATATAAATATAATTTACAATACTTATTTATATATATAAATATAATTTACAATACTTATTTATATATATAAATATAATTTACAATACTTATTTATACATATAAATATAATTTACAATACTTATTTATAATATTTCAATATCCACGTGTTATGTTAGAGTTCTCTTTCACATTGTTGAACGCTAATCAATGGCATGAATTGTATACTTTCACATTGTTGAACGCTAGTCAAATGGCATGAATTGTATACTTTCACATTGAAGAATTACTATACACTCACAATCTTTATACTCTTTGCATGAACATTCTAATTAGACAGGTAGATAGGGTTGCATTTCAACGGAAAATTTACGCAGTTAATCAAATTATAATGTTTAAATTTTATATTAAGTATACTTCAGTTATACATTTTGAACTCTATTAAAACTATTTTTTCCATTCCTATAAAAATTCAGAAAATAGTGTGATTATTTTATGGCCTGTTGTCAACTCGAAACCCTGCTCTAGCATTGAATATTTATAAGTGACGAATCCACTGGATCAATAAATGACGTCATATCATTTAAAATAGTATCTGGTGACGGAGACTGAAAACTCTTTGAAAATCGGAATCTCCACATTGCCAACTGTTTCGACAATCACCTGCATCAAAGACTTGTATTCATAGAGTTGCAAAGGACGCTTTTCAGAAACGGATGATCGGTTTAAAAATTAACTAAATTTCAAATGATTTTATTTTATTTCAAATATTAAGAAGGACAAAAATCCACCAGCAGCTGGAATGACGTGTGGTTAGAACAAACAAACCAATAAATTACTTCTTAAATGAATAGAGTATTTCTAAATATGTATTATCATTAAATTATGAATTTGTGTTCAGATGGACGATAGGGTTAAGCTGCGGACCTTTCAATAAAGAGCAGATAGCTTTAGACAATTATGAATGTAAAGAAAGGGAAGTTATTGTAATTAGATTTATAAATGCTTGAAATGATCCAAATTTAACATTACGTCCAGTGTATATAAATTATTATTTCAGGTTGTGAAATACATTTCTTCAGTCACACGGGCGTGATTTCATCTCCTAATCATGCGAAATATTACGACAGTGACCTGACGTGTGTGTACGTCATTAAGCAGCCAGCTGGTTACACTATTACACTCAAATTTTCTTACTTTCAGTTGGAGGACAGTTCAAAATGCACGGCGGATGATGTTGAGGTGAAATTAGAATTCACCACAATTATATTTTCATTGATCAGACTGGATTTTTCACAACATTTGATAGATAGACATGTGTGTATTTATATATGTGTTAAGAGATAGATTGATAGATAGATAGATAGATAGATAGGTAGATAAATAAGTGTGATTGTGTGTATGTTGATGCTAACGCCACGTATTTAATGGTTATGATTATTATTATTAATTAATCACAGATAACTAATTACAAGTGATGAGAATCCTAATTTATGTTATTAATAATTCTCCAGAAGACACCACTTATCTCTCCCACTTGAAAGATGTGCGAGCGCTGTAAACATTTTCTCTCTTCCACAACATTAAGACAAACGTTTACTGTCACACGTGGAAATGTCTTACCGAATGAAAAAATAAATCCGTCCTTTAATCTATATTTAGCTAGCCCCCATCCACCCACCTTCTTCTCCAACATATGGTATCAATGTGTGAAAGGTCAATTAATTTAACAATAAATTTATTAAACAACAATCACATATACAACATATGAATATAATCAAAAAATCTTTGACCTTTGCATCACTTCACAACAATGTTCAATTAACGCTGGACAATCATTCAATTTATCCTAGCAAAGACATAATCAGTCAATTAACATAAATACACAATTAAGTTGATGGATATCATCACGGAAATCAGAGTAGAATTTCAGAGAAACAATGATTGTCAATTTTCCTGACTTTTTCCAAGATGGTGGCTGTCAGCGACACGTGTTCACAATCATGCGGTTGTAATAGTCACTGTCTTTCTTATTTAGGCGAGGTTCCACACGTCCTTTCTAGAGGTACGTTACACAACAGTTTCAGAATCTTCAATGCACTCTCCAAGCACACTGTAGAGAATCGTCCTGAATTTCACATGTGCTAATATGCATATCAGGAGGAATTTCTTAAATGTTCGTGTGCATTTACTCAGCACACCACGAGGAACATTAAAACAAATCTAGGTGAATTCTCAAGATCAAACTCAAAGCACAAATTTCTGCCATATTGGCTCTCATACGGAATTCACAGAAATCAACTTACAGCAACACGTTTTACTGCTATGTTTGATGACAATGCTGGACGCACACACCAACATAATCAAGTAGAGTACAGTAGTCACCGTAGCATGAAGAATTCATTTTAATTTATTTATAAATTTATTTATTTTTAAATTTCTTTATGCATTTATCTATTAAATTCGTTTACTTGCTTAATTATCTGTAATTATGAAAGCCACCTAAAATTGCATTATGAATTAACTAGATTTACATATTATTTGTATATTTATTTATTTAATTTTAGTTTACTGTTGAATTAATATCGAGGACTAAGAGAGACAATCCTATTTATGTAGTAAACAGGTTACCTCTCTTGGTCATCACTTTAAGACCTTTTTAAGCCTTGGTCTGGCCAGTTTTATTTGATTTAATATATATATAATATTTTTCATCATTTATTTTGGCTTTGTAATATTCTTGCTTCACAGATGTTTGTCGGCAGAGAATTGTTTTGTTTGGGCGTGTTTTCAGATTCGTGATGGTGAGTCTCCCACTTCCCCTATGCTCGGCGGTCCTTACTGTGGTTCCTTAATTCCTCCACTGCAGATGACGACCCAAAATGCCATGCGAGTGACTTTCAAGACTAATGGCGACATAACATTCAGGGGTTTTAATGCCTCTTTTAAATCTGGTACAAAGCATGAGCTCTTTGCTTGTCAATGTAGATATATGTGGAATAAAAGCATTGAATGTATACAAACAAGGGACATAAATTTTGACGACCATGAAAGAACCTTCTTGTGCCCTTAAATCTATTGCTATTTTTCTGATTAATATCTGTTGTTCCTATATAGCAAATTCATTGTATATTTTGATAATTAAACAGATAATCCATTTCATGCAAAATTTTCATTTCCAAATTTTGCAACATTCTTGCACATACTGGCCAATTGAATCTGCACGAAGAAAAAAAGCAATTATGCAGTAACTAGCTGAGAGATTTTTTGAGTGAATGGAGTGCTTCTACAATAATTTGTATTACTCACTATAGACTTTAGTATATATCCTTCTGTACAAAAAGCTAGATCTTCCACTGGTTCAGAAGCCTACATGCTCACAGACTTGATCACCCATAACTAATTAGAAGTGATGATAATCTTAATTTATATTATTAATAATTCTCCACAAGACACCATTCGTGTCTCTCACTTGGCGGATATGAGGGTGCTGCTTTCTCCCTTACACAACAATAAAAACAAACATTTACCATCGCACAATATTTCCATAGGTAGAAAACGTCTTTTAATCTATATTTAGTTAGGCTCACATCAACCCACTGGTCATAAATATATGTTAGAAGGACAATAAAATTATCAATAAATTTATTAAATGAACAAATATCCATATAACAAGTACAATGAAAAGATTACATGACATCAATAATTATTTCTATGATCCACATAAAATAATCTCAATACCTAAACAGTCTTATATCATAACACATAATTCAACAGATTAGTGTCAATATAAATTACAGAGTAAATCTTATCAGAGAGCAGAAATGTAGTTATAGAGATTATAGTGATAACACTCCTTTGTATCACCGTTAGATGATTGCCTTCATCTGTAAAGGTTGTAAAGTACATACATTGCCGTCATCTGTAAAGTCTGTAAAGTCATATGTAGACCTCGCCTAATATATATATATTGTGTGTGTGTGTGTGTGTGTGTGTGTGTGTGTGTGTGTGTGTGTGTGTGTGTGTATGTATGTGTGTGTGTGTGTTTGTGTTTGTGTGTGTGTGTGTGTGTGTGTGTGTGTGTGTGTGTGTGTGTGTGTGTGTGTGTGTGTGTGAGAAAACTATTTCAGAATGCGGTGGAAATTTCAACATGAGTGCTGGCGTGATTTCGTCTCCTTACTACCCAAAACACTACACAAACAATTTGGCGTGTGAATACGTCATCAAGGGGCCACCTGGAAGTAAAATCACTCTGGCATTCCACGATTTTAACCTGGAAGGGAAAAATTGCTCTTCAGATTACATAGAGGTAAATTATTTTTTTAATTGTTACACATTTATTAATATGTCTACTGCATCTCCTCTTGATATTATATTATTCATATTTATATTCTATTAAACACATAAATAAAATCAGTTTTATATTAAAGAACTGATATACACACAATGTTTATAGACTTCTTGAGCACTTTAATTAGGTGGATAAACAGGCAGACAAACAGACAGACATAGAAATAGGCATAGAGATAGACAGATAGTGTTGCATACTACTTGGGGTGACCTGTACTTATGCATTTAGCTCAAATGCATTTCCAGGCTGTGCACTAATTCTATCAACACGTGCTGATGCAAGTAGTAAGACTGGGATTTATAGGATAACGGCTTGACTTATTTTAGATCTGGTATATTTTTTTGACTTGCCAGCTGCAGCAGATAACTGCGTATATATATAAAAGAAATGTTACAATACACAACAATGATGCTGACATTACAAGATACACTACGCTACAATTATGATGGAGATTTACACTTATGACGTGTATAATAAAGAGCGATTAACAATAAAAAATTAATTATTAAAAAATCATTAAAGAATAAAGAAAGATGATAATACAGGGTTTCTTAGTGACCATGATAGTCTTTTTTCAACGATCGGATTTGTCTACTTCCGTCTTTATGTTTCAATATAAATGTTTTAGAAAGACAAGGGCCGCACCTTTCTTCACTAACATTCCACTCAACTTTCTTGTTGTTTGGGTTGAATTCAGCTCTGGCCCGCACGTCACAACACAGTGCGCACTTCTGTCATGAACTTGGACCCTAAAATATATAAGGTTGCCTGGCCCTAAATCCCTTCTTCAGACTAATGAGATTTATGCTACTTACATTTCCAGTCTCTACATTATCGAAATTCTATATTAAAATACTAAATTAAAACCTCTACTTTTATTCATTCACAGTCTCTGGTTTACCTTCATAAAGGTTCCTAAACAGGGTGTTCACTTAACCATTCCAGAGACAACCCTTCCTGCTTTTCTCTGCCAGTGAGTGTACTGATTTAATTCTGTCTAAGGTTTAAATGCCCACGATACACCCCCCCCCATCCCCGTGCTTCCAGCTCTAATTTAGATATTTATCTGACCAACGTAGCTCATTTGACCGCCTGGTCCAAGGTCAGCTTATTTGACTGCCTGGTCCAAGGTCAGCTCGTTTGACTGCCTGGTCCAAGGTCAGCTCATTTGACCGCCTGGTCCAAGGTCAGCTCATTTGACCGCCTGGTCCAAGGTCAGCTCATTTGACTGCCTGGTCCAAGGTCAGCTCAGTTTCCCAAGTTACATTCCTCTCCTGTACCACTGTTTGTTTATAAGGAAGTTCACACTGACTAAGGACACGTTCACACTGGCTATTTAATTTTTCATTTATTTCAAATTCGGAACTGCAACACGCAATGAAGACTCTTTTCACACACCCTACTTAGAATATACTTGCAATCAAGTTATTCAACAATTATAAATTTGAAATAATCATTTGATTATAATATAATCAGTCTCTTCTATGTACACGAAATTATTTTATTATCTGGAGTTATTTCCCCTCTCATTGTTCAGTCTTCTAATATGCCTATTAGTTCCCTTAAATCTATGGCTCAGACAATCTGCAATAACGTTCTGTTTCCCAGGAATGTTACGCACCACCATTTGGTATTCCTGTAACACCAGTAATCAACACATTAAGTGGGCACACGTGTTTTCCCTGTATTCCTGTAACGCCAGTAACCAACACATTAAGTGGGCACACGTGTTTTCCCTATATTCCTGTAACATCAGGGACCAACACATCAAGTGGGCACACACGTGTTTTGCCTGCGCGAGACAGGCAAAGGGTTCATGGTTTCTTTCAAGGATAAATTTCTGCCATACAAATACTGGTGAAACGGGGAAATCACAAAAGTAATAGCCAAACACTCTTTCTCTGAAAATGAGTAATTCTTTCTGGCTTTACTTAACTTTCTGCTTCCACATGCTATCGGCAAAAGAATTCCATCATGTTCTCATAACAAACGCCAATACGTTTATTGTTTGTGCTACTTCTCCCCTTGAAGTCCTTAGACAAATCTGTCATTCTAACAGTTGAGTCTGATTTTAACCTAACGTTTAGTGTGAAAAGCCTGTTCACAATTGTAGACTCCATTCAATGTGGTTCAGTGACTGAAAAGCCTGTTCACAATGTAGACTCCATTCAATGTGGTTCAGTGACTGAAAAGCCTGTTCACAATGTAGACTCCATTCAATGTGGTTCAGTGACTGAAAAGCCTGTTCACAATGTAGACTCCATTCAATGTGGTTCAGTGACTGAAAAGCTTGTTCACAATGTAGACTCCATTCAATGTGGTTTAGTGACTGAAAAGCCTGTTCACAATTGTAGACTCCATTCAATGTGGTTCAGTGCATGTTACGTGTTGCTGTATTTCTGTCTTTGTCTACGGTCTCTGTATTTTATAGCTGTTCAACCTTTGCCCGGTCAGGCGAGATTATGCCTCTACTGATAGTATGTCCCAAGAAGTTCAAAGTGGTAAATCCAAATTGAACACTTTATCGATCTAGCCGTTAATCACTGTCTCTCTAAGCCTACAGAGCATGTCTGTCAGTAACAATAAATGATCATCCCATGTCTCTGTGGCTAACAATAAGTCATCCATGAAATTATTTAGCCCTTGTTCACCAAATGGTTTTGTAAATTTGCGCAACATATTTGTGAACATGCTCGGCACGTTCAACAATCCAAATGGCATCACTTTAAATTGATACATCTCATCGGGTGTTGAATTTGTGTTTGTCTCTTTGACTGACCTTAACCTGCCAGAAACATCATGCAAGGTTGAGGTTGATCCTGGCATTTGTGAGCAAAAATCAATACAGTGTCGGGTAATATTTCAATGTACGGTTTTGTACTAAAACAACGGGTGCACTGTACACTGATTTCGTGGGTTCAGTAACAGTCTGCCTTAACATTTCCTTAACCTCATTCGGATAATGGTTTTCTTTGTATGTGGCAATGCAAGCTGTTTTAAACGGATTGTTGTGCTATCTGTCAGACTAAGTGAAAACTCCATCAGACTTGTCAGCCCGGGTATAAGCAGTTTGCAATATCCACATCATACAAATTACAAATAGCGTTTTTGCAGATACATGTACCATGAAAAGTTATATCAGTTATGCGGGGAACATTTCCCATCATATGACAGTACGGTTCATTCCAGGGACACGCTCCCTCTGCCTGCTTTTTTCTGCTAGTGAGTGGTACTGATTTAATTTTGCCAAAGGTTTATATACCCCCACCCCCACTTCCCGCTTTAATTTTAGATATCTAATCTCGCCCATCAGCTCAATTAACTGCCTGGTCCAATGTCAGCTCAGCGTCTCAAGTTACATTCCTCTCCTGTATACACCAACACAAACCATGCAACCTCCATCCCTCTCAACTCTTTCCCTCTTTCACAAAAGTCTGCACTTCCGACTACGGACACATTCGCACTGGCTACTTAATTTATGTTTACTTCAAATTTGGAATTACAACTCCCAGTCAAAACTTATTTCATGACAGACAGACTGATAGACAGACAGACAGAAAGAAAGAAAGACAGACAGACAGACAGATAGATAGATAGATAGATAGATAGGTATAAAACAATTAATGGATAATCCAGTTGTATTATAAGTGATTAATGAAACTTTTGAAATGTGTATGTACTCTGGTACCAAGGAGTAGTAATGATTAGGTGATCAGATATATACCACATGTGACCAATGTAATATGTTGAACAATACATTTTTCATTATTAAATACACTGGTATATGTTTGATAATAATCGCTTTAGACTAAGACATAGTCAAACACATGGCACGAGTCATTATGCTTTAAGGTGGTGGTAGTAGAGGTTGGTGGAGGTAGCCTGAGTCGATTTCTCCTTCCCTCTTCAGAGTAGGGCCTTTCATCAAGGACGTTCTAGAGCCCAGGATATCTCTGAAGGGGCTTGCATTCGCTCACTGTATTCTGGGATCTTGATAACACCAAGAGGACCTCTCAATATCAAATTCCCCCCCCCCTCCCTAAAAAAAGATGGAAGTATTAGATATGTTCGCTCTATACAAAAGTTTTGGTATTATTATATTTATTGCATTCCCCACTCGAGATCGATTTCTTACATGACAAAAAATTATAACGTAAATAATTATATTATCAGTGTAATGGTCACAATAAATTTAACAGTTTCTGGTGTTTATAACACGTTAGCGGACACGCCCCAGGCCAGTGAATGTAGCGTACGTGGTGAGGGCACGTAATGACGTCAAACTGTAATGTCCTTTCAGGTCCGAGATGGGAATTCTTCAGTATCACCTCTCCTCACTGAACGTTTCTGTGGAGACATGATGCCACCAGTTCTAAGAACGAACCAGAATATCATGAGAATTTCCTTCAAGACCAATTCTCTTCATGTCTTCCAAGGTTTTAACGCCTCTTTTGCTGCCGGTGAAACGAAGTTTCCATTTATTGGTACATATACGTAAACATAAAAACAATAAACTAATCTGGATCTAGACTGACAGAGTGCAAACAACCCACAGAACCCATACGGACGAATGGATAGATAGTTAGATAGTTAGACAGACAAAAAGACAGATAGACCACAATTGTGAATTTTTGAGTGTTTGGTGTTTTTTGTATGATATGGTGTGTTTGTGCAGTACAGACATTTCTGATCTATTTTAGGGTTAATTAGTGATCCGAGAAATCTAAAAACTAAATAAATGTACAAAGTATATTTCTTCATACTGAAAAACACTTTAAAGAACACAAGACGTGCATGTTTATTCTAATCTTTTAATTCGTTTACATTTCTTGAGGAAACAATGAAGTAGGTTTCTTTATTGCATGCTAACCCATAAAAGTTCTTATATTGTAAAAGTAAATATAAATATATCATCCTACAGCTTTGCATGTAGTCTTGTATGGTGTTATTTCAAAGTAGAGACAACTAGAGAATAATAAATATTGTATTATTAATGAGATTGTCAGTAAAAGTTGATTCATGGTCGTGCAGTCGCTAATTATTTCCGTTCAGATTGTGAAATAGACTTCTACGGTGAGAGAGGCGTGATTTCATCTCCTAACTATCCACAAGACCTTGCCAGCAATCTATCGTGTGTGTACGTCATCAGACAGCCTATTGGGTATATCGTTACACTTAATTTTTCAGACTACTGTTTGGAGACAAATGCTAGCAGTACATTTCTTGAGGTAAAATAAGGATTCCTTAACATTCTTTTATTATTGTAAAGCGCGCGCACGCACACACACACACACACACATAATATATATACATATTTATACACACATATACCTACACATATGTTTACACACACACACACACACACACACACACACACACACACACACACACACACACAGAGAAACATCCACAGTCATAGTCATGCTCTAAAATTAATATCATACTTACCTGTTAGTTTGTGTGTATAGATTTTGATTTTAATTATTGTTTAATATTTTTTACTTATCGTTTCTGGAGGGGAGGGAGATTTCGAGGTGAAAGATATTTGTAGGGGTTGGGGGTCTGGGCGGCGTGTCCCCATTAAATTTTTCTTCTTTTTCTGTCTATTTCTGTTGCTTTGTATGGGTGTGTTATATTAATTTATGTAGACTACTTAGTTGTCTTTGTGTACATATCTAATTTTCTTGCATAGTATATTCTTAGTTATGTCCGTCTGAGACTGTTGGGTTTTAAATAATAACAATGATAAAACTCTGTTATTCTCAATTATTCTTAGTTTCGTGATGGTGAATCTAGGTCATCGCCCCTGATCGAGAATCCTCGCTGTGGCGACACGACTCCTTTTCTGAAGACGAGTCAGAATAACATGTGGATTCACTTCAAGTCAACTGAGGGTGCAGTTTCCAAGGGATTTAAAGCCACGTTCACTACCGGTACACACAGTGTCCATAGTGTAGACACACACACACACACACACACACACACACACACACACACACACACACATTTCAATAAATCAATTAAAACATTACAAATGGCGTATCTAAATTTCGGAATTGTATACATTGATTTTACTTTTTTTACCCCGGCAGTGATAAAAACAAACGTAATTTTAATATGACAAAATTAGTATGGACACATTGTTATTTGCAAACATGGAGCGATGCAGGGTTGATTAATTATCAATACTTAGTTATTATTTTTTTCATCATGACCCAGATAGGAAGTCTAATTTCTTATCATGACCTAGATAGGAAGTCTTCCGGTCTTCACTATCTTACCAGCAAAATATAATAACTGTGTTTCTACTTAGTGTTTACTCGTGGTATGATATAAGGGTATATCTTTACTTATTCAATTACTCGTGACAAGATAGAATACCGGTATATCTCTACATAATCAGTTACTCTTGGCGATAACTATTAAACCCATGGTTATCCCGACCACTTATAAGTGACAAGCACTTAGGATAATTCCCACGCTTGAACAGATCTATAACAATTTAACCGAAAATATCATACAAACAGTGACTCGCCCTCCCCCCCCCCTCCCATCTATCTTTCTTCACAATTAATTAAATTTATGAAAAGTAACAATTTAATAAAATATAGATCAAGTTTACAAATCATTCAAACCACGAAATGTACACATGGCGTAGAAATCAAATTACTAGAAATGGCGGTTTATTGCTGCAAATGTTTTTGTGGTTACTTCTGGAAGTAGTTCTCCAGTCAATCTATAGAAGCCATCTATAACCTTCAATGGATATTAGATGCCGATAACTCTGGATAACTTCACACACACACACACACACACACACACACACACACACACACACACACACACACACACACGGGTCCCCATTGTACAGATAACGATCGTCATAGGCCACGTGATTCACAAAACCCCACAACCAGTCTTGAGACTTCGAGACCTTATAGGTTGAGACATCAAGTCTCTGAGACCCATTCTGGAAGAGAAGAAATATTCCCTGCTATTTAATTTCTTTGATTAACTTGAATTGTACAGTGGTGGTTGATGGAAAAACATTTAGCAATTTCCACTCACAGTTTACATCATTATCAGTCTCAAACAGCAAAATAATTAATTAGTTTTCACTTTAATATTATTGTTAGGCAGTTGTAGAGTGTAAAACTTTGCACTTCTCAATCACTACTTTAGATGAAAGATTACATTTATCAAAATTATTTACAATCAAAATATATTTACTGTCAAAATGTACTTTACAACCAAAATGTATTTACAGTCAAAATATGTTTACTTCAAATGCATTAGTGTCAAGACGAATTTATACTCAATATGGCGGCGATCATTACCAAATCCGCACTTAATCTGTAACGATAAATTTCACACATGAATTATCTCTACAATGGAACTGGAATACCAGACCACAACTCAGAATTTTACGTAGAATTAGTTTAACCAAATAGCATCAAAGAAACACTTCAAATTAAGAAAGAATACTTTTATAACTACAGGGGAGGCAAGCCTGGTTATAGTTACCACGGTTGCAGATCTTTGCATGCTTTCAGTTCCACAACCAACTTTGTTGTCTGCGTCTATCGCCCTGGATAACGGAAGGTGGAACGGTTTGTAAAGTGAACTCCCCCACCCCTCCACAGCTCACTTTGTTCTTTTAACTGTTCCTGCAATTTGATTGGTTCTACATCAAGTAAGCTTTTCTATTTTTAGGAATGATCGCTGCTTCCTTAATTTTCACTCCTACCTTATCGTGAGAAATAAACATTACAACCTGTATTTATTGCCCGATATCAGATATGAAATTCATATTTCTAATAACGGGCCTTCACTAAGGCTGATTTCACCGTTATGCACTACATTTAGGCATTGCAATACAGCGAATTACAAAATTAATGCGCAGATACAAAACATTGCAGTCAAGGAAAAACAGCGTGCTGAAGAGGAATGTGACCATAACAGTACAGATACATCACAGACACTGAATTACGGCGTATTAAGGAGGAATGCGACCATAACGTTGCGGACATACAGACACTGCTAGGAAGAATTCTAGATAAATGCGAGAAAAATAATGTAACAGATATTCTGCCTGCAGCACTCCTAAGCAAAATTGTCGAGATTGTACTGCAAAGCATCTCACGATTACATTTTTTGAACATTTGCAAAAATATGCCAACGATTCCGGAATTTAGTTATGTCCCTGTCTGTTACTAGACTTTTGTGTGTTTATGTAATTTTTGTGAGTAATTTCGTTTTTATATATTGTCATACATTCCTCGCTCTTTCTATGACGTTTATTTACAGCTTGTAATAATAAATCTATTTTCCTACTTTTAAGCTGTACACTTTAATTAACACAAAGTCACACTTAAACTTACCGTAACATGCGTGCGTGCTGCAACTGGCAATGCTGCTGTTAGTGCACTAATTGCCACCCACTGCCCGCTTCCGCCAAAGCTCCGTGCTGCTGCTGTTGTGCTGTGCCGCTTGTGTCAATTTTGTTCCTTTTAGTAAAGGGAGACGACGCATTGGTAACTCTATAGCAGGTCAAAGGTCAAGACTATGGGACGAAAGCAATGGACATTCTGTATACATACATAAATTGAAGGTTGGTTGGTTTGCTTTTAATTATGTTTTATTTAAATTGTTTCTTTTAAATTTATGATAAACCTGAACACAGATACGTGATATCGTTTTTCGACAATACATATATATTGAAAGACATAGATAGGTAGATAGATAGATAGATAGACAGACAGATAGGTAGACAGATAGATAGACGTATAGATAGATAGACAGACAGACAGATAGACGTATAGATAGATAGACAGACAGACAGATAGACAGACAGACAGATAGACGTATAGATAGATAGACAGACAGATAGATAGACATATAGATAGATTGATAGATAGATCGATAGATAGATAAGCACACAATCTTACATACTACTATTTCAATTGTAAACATTTACCTTGCTTGCAATATTTTATATTTTCATATATTAATGAAAATGCTGTTAATAATTATTTTAAATTTTAGCAAGGAGTGGATACAGTTGATCTTCACGTATGATCTTCATTGAAATAATAATAATATGAATTTATTTTGAATTACAACAAGGAACTCGAGGGATTCATTTAAATAATGTTTTCTGAATTGGGTAATAAGTCTTAGAAAAATAAAAATCTTAATATATAATTGACTAGATTATAAAAATTCGTATTCAGGCAAGTTTAGCTCAAGATGCAGGTTACTAGATTGCATTAATCTATGCGCTTATCCACGTTTATGCAATAAATGTACCAGTTTCAAACATCTTCTTGATATTAATTATCTCCCCTCTACTAATTTGAATTACAAAGTATCTCTAAACTGAATAGCTTACAGATTGCTTTGATCTCCCAGGAGATTAAAAAAAATATATGGACATTTCAGAATATTTTCTGCTTTAGCATTTTCCGTATTTTCACAATAATACAAACCTGAATTTAGAAGCAAAATAAAAGTGATATTATTTACATTAATTTATTTTGCTATAAATACTAAGGCTCATTTACTAATCAGATGAAACAATCGAATTTGTGTTTTTCTTGAATTTGTATATTATATTTTTTCACCTCATGATCACGAACTAACTCCAACTACCATCCACCCGACTCAAACTGTGAACTGGAACCAATGCAAGATCCTTTGGCTCACCTGTCTCAAGGACGTACACTCTAATGAAATCGTGTGCACAGCTCTACTGGTTTCCTGATTTAAAAATATGCGTTTGCTCAGTAAGTCAGTAAATTTTAAAATTATTGTAAAGCCACAAGAACGTTCGGTTTATAATAAAAATCCTCCATCCTGAAACATTCTGTAAACGTCAGGGAGAAGGTGGCTGGGTGGGTGAATAATGAATGGATCCATAAATCTCTCAACCAGGTGCTACGATCACCTACCTAATTGGACTGATAAGTGCCAGTTTGATATTTTTGTTTTACCTTTTTTTTTTTTTTAAAAAATGTTTGAAGAAACCGTTGCTTTCCTGAATGCATCTGTCAGTACCATAGTCGCTGTTCCATGAAATATTTGACTTTTGTAATTTGTCGGCTTATACAAAATCAAATGTCTTCTAACAATTTCAGTTCCGCGACAATGGAAGTTTGAGACATCGGCTTCAAAACGTCTAAGACCTCAAGCAAAATAACTGTCTTTATGAACGGTAAGCTGGTGGATATATCAAAATGTCCTCTTTAGAAATGTTTTGTGTTCCAGTAACTATTAATATGCTTAAAATGGAGTCGTGTGCACTCAGATAAATCCTGAATGAAAAACTAAAGGATACAGATCTTTGTAGATTACATATTTGTGAACTTGGTCGCGTAAGGGCAGGCGTGTTATGCCTTGATCGTAGAGAACAGAATTTTGGGAGGTACGTCATTGACACGCTAATAACATTAATTTATTTTGACGTGCAAAGATTCACTAAAATAATAAAATGACGTCATTTTGACGTGCAAAGATTCACTAAAATAATAAAATGACGTCATTTTGACGTTCAAGGATTCACTAAAATAATAAAATGACGTCATTTTGACGTGCACGAGCTTTACAGGTCGTATAGAACACAAAGTTCAGTCAACAGTTTGAGGAAGTGTAGGGTTCAAAACTCATTTACGTCATTTCATGAGCTAACAGAAATTGTAGTTTTCTATTAAACTGCACTGTCCGTTCATTTTCAAATTCGTTTCCACGAGTCGTAATATTTCGTACACGAACTTTCAGGATGGTGTAATTAAATACTTTATAACAATCACACATATACTACATATTTCATTAAAGAATACACTCATAAAGTTTCTTATCCGTCACAGGTCTCTGTTCATCATATTGTGCTTGATGGATTAGTATCAAAACAACTTTTTCTTGCTTTGTGATCATGTGAATGGTGCGTGCAGACCCTACTGCGTTAACAGTTACTTCCCTTTGTGTCTGATTTTAATGGAATTAGAAAGAGTTCTTCCAAGGAACTCTTAGAAGTTGAGACTACACTATCGTCTTCAGTTACTAATAGGACGACAAACAGATAAAGACATGTTTCTTAAACGAAGATCGTACTGGTCTAAAAAATATAAACAAAAACAGTATACATTGAAACGTGTTTCATCTAAGAATATGTTGTAGTCTGTATATCATTTCACTATAATTACCCCCCCACACACCTCATTACATTCAGTCATACACATTTTCGTGATCATATTATTCGTGTGGTTTTGTGGGTGATTTGGTGATAGCGGACGTGACGTTTATGATAATGTGGTACTGATGAAGAATATAATGTCCACGACAATATTTTTCATTTTCAGAGTCGTGATAATGAATCTTCACCATCCTCTCTCTTCGGTGTTTTCCAGTAGATTGACTAAGTTCTCCCAGATCTATGATCAAGCCGCAACATATTCTACTAGCCCCATGACCTTACCTCAAGTTCTTCTAGCTCTATGACCAGACCACAATATGTCCTCCCAACACTGACCAGACCACAGCAAGTTCTTCCATCTCTGTGACCAGACAAGTTCTTCCCATCTCTGTGACCAGACAAGTTCTTCCAGCTCAGTGACCAGACTGCAACATGTTCGCCCAGCTCTGTGACCAGAAAACAAGTTCTTCTAACTCTATGATCAGAACACAAGTTCTTCCAGCTCTGTGACTAGACTGCAACTAGATCTTCTAGCTCTATAACCAGACTGCAACAAGTGCTTCCAGCTCTGTGACAAGACAAGTACTTCCAGCTCTAATACCAGAACACAACATGTTCTTCCAGCTCTATGCCCACACAACGTGTTCTTCCAGCTCTATGACCTAACCATGCTATGTTCTTCCAGATCTATGCCCAGACCAGAACAGTGCTATGCCGACACAAAGTATTTTCCCAGCTCTATGACCAAATCATACTAAGTTCTTCCAACTCTATGATCAGACCACAACACTTTTTTTCAAGCTCTTTGCCCAGATAACAACATGTTCTCCCAGATTTATAACCAAACCCCAATATGTTCTTCCAACTCTATGGTCAGACCACAACAGGTTTTTTCAGCTCTATGACCAGACCACAACTTTTTGCGGAGCATCTTAGGGATAAGGCGGACATATTTTATAGCAACTTCAATGAATTATAAATTTCGTTTTCTTTTTTTTTGACCAGAATGTTGTCACAAAATAACGGTAGAGTGATAGCATTGATAATTATGGCGCAACCGTGCAAATTAACACGTTAAAATGTTTATGAGAAGGATTTTGTATTGCTACAGAAGCAGCTTATATGTGAAACTGCATTCAAATTAAATTTTATTCAGTTTAAAGTGTTTTAATTTGTATATTATATGACATGAAATGTATATTACACATTGTGAATATATTCGTCAAATTACAAATAAATGGAAATTTTAAGTGTAAAGTTTAATTATTTTTTATTGTTTGTTTTTCTTTTTCTTTTCATTTTTTCTGGATTATGTAGAAGATATACCAGCTGATTGAATGGTTTGGTACGAGATGTCTTCCTCATTCTTATGGGTTGGTTTATTGCTTGATGTATTCATTATTTTGATTGGTTAGTTTACTGATTGGTGTGTTCCTTAAATGATGTATTTGTAAGTCAATATTAAAAATAAACAGAATATCATTACAGAAAATTAAGTACTAGTATGTAGTCATTTTCCTGCAGTCAACGGCAAAGTTTGTTTGCTTGGTTTGGTTTGGTTTGGATTTCATAAAGAATCAAGTACTGTGTGAAGTAATTCTCAGTGTGAAGACCCAATAACATATTTGAAAATATAATTAAAATAATATTTTACTACTTACATTGGCGAACACCTGCTACTTCGCCAAGACATCGCTCTAACCAAAGATCGTAGCCATTTGTTAAAGTAAAAAATACACATAGAACAGGAAATTCACGGAGAAGGATAATATCACAAATGGTTTCAAAATACTTAAAGGGGCTCAAACCGCATAAATCACAAACATATATCATACACGAAAGTGTTTGTAACAAATCTCTCATCACTAGTAATTAGTTATGGGTTAATAATAATAATAATAATAATAATAATAACAACAACAACAATTATCTGTAAAACCTTGGGTCTCCCAGAATCTTGGATCACAACCGACAGTCAAACAGAAGTCGTGGAAAGTGGCAATAATAATAATAATAATAATAATTATTATTATTATTACAGAAACAGAAGCACTCAGCTGCACAAAACAAGCACTCAACACCAAAATCACAAAAAACGAAAATCATGAAAATCTCAAATGATTCCAAATGTAGATTGTGCAAATCCATGGATGAGACAACAGAGCACATACTATCTGGATGTCAGATTCTGGCTGGAACAGAATACACCAAACGACACAATGAAGCGACAAAACACATACATAGAAATATATGTGAGAACTATGGCATAAAAACCCCAGAAAGAGCATGGATGCATCAACCAGAAGCAGTCACCGAAACAGAAGTCAAAATACTGTGGGACTTCGAGATAAGAACAGATCGAGTGATTCCTGCATACAGACCATACATTGTAGTTCTGAATAAGTCCAACAGAACAGCAACAATCATTGATGTCGCTGTTCCAAGTGATAGAAACATAAAAACAAAAGAAAGAGAAAAAAATAGAAAAATACCAAGACCTCAGATTAGAAATTCAGAGACAGTGAAATGTAAAAGCAGAAGGGATACCTATAGTGATAGGAGCCTTAGGGAACATAACATCTGAATTGGAAGGCTATCTGAATAAACTCCCTGGAAACCACAAACTCGCTCCACTACTCAAAGCAGCGCTCCTCGGAAGTGCCCCCATCCTCCGTAAAATCTTGGATCTCCCAGAATCTTGGTAAGATTCCGAGACCTTGGATCACAACCGACAGTCAAGCAGAAGTCGTGGAAAGAGGCTAATAATAATAATAAATCATTAACTAGGGTGGCATTCTCTCTCTCTCTCTCTCTCTCTCTTTCACACACACACACACACAACATATTATATATATATATTCTTTTCTCAATTTATTTTTATTACTTTTTCCAAGCTTTATCACAGTTAAATTAATTTTAATTCATTAAGTTACTGACACTTGACGCTTTCGTCTTAATTTTAAATTTAAAAAACCAGATCTATAATAGGTTTTTACGTAAAAAAAAAAAAATCAAAAATCCAGATTACTGTCTGCAGAAAGGATGTAGAGTGTACTTTAATCGGATTTCTTCTTAACCTCGACAGATTCATTTGCATATTAAGCCAGAGAGATGTTAAATATGTTTAATGTTTGTTTCAAAAGGGAAAATTGATGTATGCTCTGTTACTGTGTTGATATGTGTTGAGTATGTATGGTGTGTGTAAGTGAGTATGTGTGCCGTGTGATTGGGAAAAATGTATTCTGCACTCATTGAGGTAAGATTTTATGTTCGAATGGGGTAAAATTTAATTGTAAGGGTTAATTTTTTGAATGTTCATTAGTCATGGAAGGGCTGACAGACAAAACACATAACGAGAATATATTAAATAAAGTTAAAATAAACATGAAACAAACATACAACAGCACTTTTTGCACGGAAACCGGTTTAGTAAAGCACCGTCAATCATTTCTGTTGAGACTTTGTTGAGTAAGTTTTGTGTTCCTAGATTAGACTTTGTTGAGTAAATCTTACTTATAATCGAAACAATAGTTTAAGTATTAATATAAAATACAACAATCATTACAGAAAGAAAGAAATACAGTTAGCTTATGAGCGAAATAATAGATTAAATATTAATATTAAATATAACAATCATTAAAGAAACAAATAAATAGAGTTACTTATAAGCGAAACAACAGATTAAATATAAATATTAATTATAACAATCCCTAAAAGAAAGAAATAGGATTAGTTTATAAGCGAAACAAAATATTAAATATAAATATTAATTATAACAATCACTAAAGAATTAAATAGAGTTAGTTTAGTCATGCACACATAATAACAAAGTCATATCAGATATCTCTGCTGACAGTTTTTCACATGACAGAACCTTCTCTAAAGTTTGCACAATAGAAACAATACTATTTCCTATTTTCTTCACTTTTGCATGTGGAATTGATTCGCCTCCATTGCATAAAACCACCAAGCATTGACTAGATTCTCCAGTCCAATGACTAAGAAATTTGGCAGGACCTTTGTTTACACAAATTTCCCCAAAAGACAAGACAGTAGGTTACTAGGAACTCCCTGCCTCGAGTCTCAGTCCTTGCATGCTAGACATGAATGCTTGCCTTTGAATTGGAGTGTAATTGGATTGGAGTGTGATTGAATTGGAGTGTGATTGAAATGGAGTGTGATTAGATTGGAGTGTGATTGGATTGGAGTGTAATTGGATTGGAGTGTGGTTGAATTGGAGTGTAATTGGATTGGAGTGTGATTGAATTGGAGTGTGATTGGATTGGAGTGTAATTGGATTGGAGTGCGATTGGATTGGAGAGTGGGTTGGAGCGTGCTACACTGAAACACAAAATATTGTGCGCAGATAAATCTCTTGTGTTAATTTCTACTTTTCCCCATTCTCTTTTCCTTTTGTTCTCAAACTTATACATCAGCAAAAACTTAGTTTTATTCCCATGTACACGAGAGAATACAATAAATGAACATCCCAAATTTAAATTAAAAATAAAGTCAGCTTAACAACAAGTCATTTAAAGTCATTTACAATAACTAATGACTTCTCTGTTGTACATTAAAAAAATATATAACATAAACTATTTCTAAGTTTTTCTTCTCATTCTCACTATCAGCTACTTAGCCAACGGTCAGCTATCGCATCGCTCCTTCCTTGGTCTATAATTCCCTTGTAGTAATTTAGCAAAAGATTCCATCCAGTATTAAAACTACAACAGTGTTTTAGAAAAGGAACAATTCGACACTTAACGGGCGGTTGGCACCCTTTCAAGTGCGGTTCGCAATTGACACGTTCTCTGACACTTCTTCTCCCACGTCAGGCAGTTTGAATATACCACTTCACATTCACTGATACCCTTGCCACCCTCACTGATCTCACCTGTACCCTTGTGGATACGTGCAGGCATTCTAACATCTCGGTTAATTTCGTACTCTGTATATTTCTTTATTTTCTATAGACGCCATTTTCTGGTGTGATCTAGAGACAGTTACTTTAAATTGTCATCACACTGGAGGGTTTGGTCCAATTATGTCCTGTTTTCCTCATTTTCTACAATCACATGCCTTGTGTGAATCACCAGTGCCTTGTGTGATGGCTTGTGAATCAAGACTAAGTGTGGTCAGCTGTCGTTTTGACAGATAAAATATCACATCTTTGGTGTAAAAATGATAGAAAAAATTCACAAAAATAATTAAATATATATCATATGGTAATCGCTCCATCACACTGTTTTATTTGAAGGGTTGGTCCAATATTGTCCTGTTTTTCTCATTTTCTACATTCACATGTCTTATGGGAATCAGCCAGTGCCTTGCGTGATGGCTTTAGGCATTGCAATAGCTTGTGAATCAAGACCAAGTGTGGTCAGCTGTCGTTTTGACAGATAAAATATCACATCTTTGGTTTAAAAATGATAGAAAAAATCCACAAAAATAATTAAATATATATCATATGGCAATCGCTTCATCACACCATCATATATCAGTGTGTTGTTTATTGTGACTATAGAAGGTCGAAAGATGATATCCACACATCATGTGTTTATAGCGTCACGAAAATAATTATTGTTGTTGGGGGGGGGGGAAGGCCGGATAGTAATGTCCACACATCATGTGTTTATTGCGTCACGAAAATAATTATTGTTGTTGGGGGGAAATGCCGGATAGTAATATCCACACATCATGTGTTTATTGCATTATAGAAATAATTATTATTATTGCAAAATGGCTTAATGCAATATTCATACATAATTTGTCTATTGTGTCATGAAAATATACATCATCTTGCAAACAGTGAAAAGACATTCATGTTAATTCATTTCCATTATTATAACTATTTCATGAACACGAATCTAGCGTCAGCATAATTATAAAACAACAACAAGAAGACAGTTTGTCTTGTCAATCCTGTCATGAAAGGTATCTATTATATAGCTTACGTTAAAACTACTTTTGGAAACAAAAGTCATGCTGCTATATAATACATACTTTGTTAATGTTTGCATCCGGACTTTTATGACTAGTATGAGAGGACTGACAAGCGGTGTTGAAATTATCATCGTATTTGCTAATCATTAACCAAAAGCATAAACTCGGAAACATGGCGATGTTATTTGCCTAAGTAAAATATTAAAGAGTTCAGAAAAAAAAGACAACTACATCGAACCACTCACTCAACTGCCAGGGCATTCGGTGAAGAGTTCAAGAGGGCAAAGCCAAGTTTGTTTGTGTCCCTCACGTCTTTTTTCATGACTTTCCATGCGCGAAACTAGGTCATCTAAGGCCGCACTGCGAAGACTTGTGAATAGTTATATGTCAAGGAAAACCTTATTTGTGACCAGGAGGGGGGAGGGAGGGAAACATGATGTTTTTCTGAATCCATGTTTACTAGCTGTTGCTGAGTTCCGTATAATATCTATAAGCGAACTGTGTTTTTTTTTTTCTTCAAGAGTGACGGTCAAAATCGAATAAAGTAGGTCAGAGATCGAAATGGTACCACCTTGAATGAGTGGACTTCATTAATATGCTATTTTTTCGATCAGATGTTAAAATCAGAATTTAGGCGAATAAAGGATAGCAATCCTATTCTCTTCCACTACTGATAAAATTTAGTAACTTATAATTATTTAATTTCTTTCTTGGTCCAGTCTTTTGGATGGGGTTTGCAACCGAACTCATTAATGTGCATCGTAAGCTTTGCCTACCATCCACGTCAATCAACCATGAAACATTTACCGCTTTGAGGACAATTTTTACTCATGCATGTCCCTGAAGAAAATAGCAATGAAAAGCGTCTACCTTTGGCGGTTAAACAGATCATAAAACAGAAAGATATGTCACAGAATTCGACTTGTCGACGTGAGCAGAAAATAGGGAGAAACAGCAAATAAAGTGAAACAACTTTGGAGTTGGAGAAAATAAGGGGAAATAACAAACACGTGACTTGCAAAAGTTACGAAAATTAAAACCTCGCTGTCGCTCTACAGACATCACGTGGTGCGTTTCTGGTCACGGTTGGTACAAGCATTGGATGAAAACGATAATAAGCTAATCGTCTATAACAAAATCCGGCTGTGGTATGCGAACCATCTCTTCAACGTTCGTTCTTTCAGTAAAACGACTCAGAAGTGTGGGTGTTTAGCTCATAAAACAGCTCAGTTGTGTTTGCAGCTCATTAAAACTGTTCTGTCGTGTGTGTAGCTCAGTAGAACAGATAAGGGATACAGCATGCAGACAGCAAGCGTCAAGCATCTGACACCGCATAACATAGTCTTCTGTTTCAAGAGACAGGTGTATGATGTCGAGGAGGCAGCCGGGGTGATGCCAACCCAGACCCTGTCCCATCCGGTGCAGGGTAAAAGGTCAGGAAGCAGTACCGTCTTTAACGATGGGCATGCTGGGCAGTTGCCCGGAGGCCCAATACTAATCTATGTATGTTGTGAGTTGCTGTTAATTTTTAATCCTGTGAGTGTTTGTGTAGGTAGAGGCCCCAGTCCACTGCTTTGCCCCTGGCCTGTAATTGTCTTAAGATGATCCTGTCAGGAACATAAATTATATTTATCCGTGCGCTTTTCTAGAGTTTATTTATGAATTCTCCAGGATCAGTTTCTGAAATGCATTTATAAATTCTTCATTATCCTACTCTATAGTTCTGTATAAACTCTTCAATGACCAATTATAGAATTCATGTATAAATTCTCCACGATCAGATTCTGGAATTCATGTATAAATTCTCCATGATCAGATTCTTGAATTCATGTATAAATTCTCCATGATCAGATTCTGGAATTCATGTATAAATTCCCCATAATCAGATTCTTGAATTTATGTATAAATTCCCCATGATCAGATTTTTGAATTCATGTATAAATTCCCCATGATCAGATTCTGGAATTCATGTATAAATTATCAATGGTTAACAGTTGGAATGTTTTTTTTTTAATTCTCCATGTCTATTTTTGTTATATGGTGAGGAATTTTTCCATAAATTTTGTATATAAATTTAATATTTTGATCTATAATTTATAAACGAGATGATATTTGTGATTTATATGATTAAAAATGTTACATAAAGTTTATTTTGTATGATTTAAAAATGTTACATAAAGTTTATTTTGTATGATTAAAAATGTTACATAAAGTTTAATTTTGGAAGAACTCAATGAACAAGGGTGAAGGGAGAAATTAATTTGCTGAGTGAGTAGCCACGGGGTAAGTATGTTATTGTCTGGTAGAACACTGGAATTCTCATCTCTAAGCAATAGTGCATTGTCTTAAGCACTAGATCTGGAATCTTGGTTTCGGCCTTGGTTAGGTGTTATTAAATTCTTATGCTGGCATAATTGCCAATGTGTTTTTGGAAAGGTCGCATGTGTGCTGACATAATGTCTGTTGGAAGGTGGGAGAAGGTCATGGATTTGAAATTAATTGGATCAGGAATGAGTATGAGTAGAGATGGGTGTTGTTTCAAGAGTAATAAAACCAAACCATGATAGAAATTATATTCCTCACTCTTTGCTAAACGACTCTTTGGGCAAGTGAGTCCCTCGTTAGCATGAGTGGTATATGGAACAGGAGACGCTTGGCTAGATAAGGTAAAGACATCTCTGTATTTTGGGGGATGGTTAAGTGGCCCTTACTCTGTATCGTCACTTGTAGATGTTTTGTATCTTATATAACCAGTGGCCCTTACTCTGTATCGGCACTTGTAGATGTTTTGTGTCTTAACTAAATGCTAATATTGATAGGATTCATTATTACAAAGTCACCCAGAGTACAGCGGTGATGATTTTCATGAAACATTTATAAATTCCTCGTATTCCATTATGGGAATTCATGTATAAATTCCACATGCTCACTTTCAGGAAAACATTTATAATTTCTGTGTACAATATCAGGAACACTAATAAATTCCCCATGTTCAGATTTAATAATTGATATGCCTTTTCTAAGCACGAATGCCTTCAGATATTTTTTAAGTAGGTCATTTTTCTAGTACAAACATTTTCACAGCCTCGTTTATTTTTGGCTGAATTTGTTTCATTTAGTCAAATAATAATAATAAATGAAACCACTATTGCTACTACGACATGATAACGATGATCAATGACACGATGACCGTTTACTTTGAAAGAGCATTTGAAAGTTTTATGAATGTTAAGCATGAGTAACCATGTTTCTATATTAACAGATGTCAGTTCAAATACAGAAGTCAATGCAGGTCGCGGATGTGTGTTTGGGCACAAGTTAGTAAATTCTCTTAACATCCATTTTGACCTTAAAACAACACAGGCGTTTTGTAAGCTGCTTGGGTATGTCATTGTATACTTTTGACTGCCTCGTCGACTGTAAACCATCACTGTTTCCTTGAAAACTGCTAGGGTTAGTCAGTAAACATTTTGGACATTCTATTTTAGTATAAATCACCAAAGTCTATTTATAAACTGCTATAAGAGAGTATATTCTCCTCACAACTTCTTTGACTGTATGTCCCTATAGTCAAGAAAAAAAAATTTACGATTCGTCTAAAACAACTTGACTGCATCGGTTACAAAGCCTGTGAACTGAATCGTTAAGATCGGCTATCCAATCAGATTTAGGTCAAGAGGTGAGTTGTAGGAATAAAAATGTTGATCAAAAAAAGAATTAGTATCCCCCAACGTAAACACTGAATATCTGTGTTTTGGTTTGCCTCTGCTTTTCGTTTCTTCTTCTGCTCTGGTTTGCTCTTTCTTGCCTGCCTTCGTCGGTGCTTTGGTTCGACTGTCGCCTGTCTGCCGTGGTACGCTTTGGAAGCCTTTGACCTGGTTTGCCTGCGAAGGCCTGCAGGTGAAAGATTTATATTTATGCCTCAAGCATATAGGAAAAGACGCATTAGATTGGCACTGTAAACATCAAATGTTAACGTCCAGTTTGTATTTTGCTAACTGTAAACCAACAGCCAGGCAATGACATCCACCGATTCATCATTTGAAGATAAATATTCCTAAAAGCGCTTTTCATTTCTGACAAAGAAAATATTTCAAGAAAAGGTAAGTGGATTGCCCTGTATTAGATATAATCTGAAAATCATAAAATAAAACATTACATAAAACAACACAAAGAATATTCTATAACATTATATAATACCGAAAGAAACAGCTGACCGTATGAATTGTTCATCAACGACTAACCCCTATTCAGTTATTGTCGTAAAATTAATCATCATCTTTTGTGCTTTCTCTATGATTTCTTTCACCAAACTATCATGGTTCACCGTGCAATGCAGGTCCGCAGATGTGTGTTTTTGATTTCTTTTACAAAACATGGTTCATCGTGCAATGCAGGTCGCGGATGTGTTTTTGATTTCTTTCACCAAACTATCATGGTTCATCATGCAATGCAGGTCCGCAGATGTGTGTTTCGTTGTTTGATTTCTTTCACCAAACTAACAGGATTCATCATGCAATGCAGGTCGTGAATGTGAGTTTTGTTGTTTTTTTCTGTCACCAAAGTAAATGAACTATAGTGCAATGCGGGCCAAACCTCTGTGCTGTGCTTTTTGATTTTCTTCACCTCGTGCAACTACAATATGGGCCGTCATTTTATGCCAGTAATTTAGCGATAAGTATTAACTGTACAGCGTGACCAACTGTTTTAAGGAGAAACGACAATTTACTTGTTGGAAATACGATTTGTGTGTCAAAATGGTTACAAATTTTCTCCAACCCGTGCCGGTACAAGAAAGCAGATATTTAAAGCATTGAAGCAATCTTCATCTACGGTGTAAATGTAAAAAAAACAAAAAAAACAACCGAATTTAATCAACAACCCTTCTTGCGAATGTATTTCTGCAAACCAAGACAAGTTCGATATACCAAGACTAGATCGGCAAACGAGAACTGGATCTAAAGACTTGGACTCTTCAGTTTGTTTTTCTTTCCATTATTCGTATAGTTGGCTGAACTGATACATTTATCTGTTTTATCATTTAAAACACACACACACACACACCACACACACACACACACACACACACACACACACACACACACACACACACACACACACACACACAGAGTTCAAATAATGCCGACTAAACGGTGGGTGACAGCAGAGAAATGTACAAAAGCACTCCAGTTCTGTCCATGAACTTGTGCGCAGGCGGGTGTAGAGATTAAGAGTTATATCCCCTGCACAGTATGTGCTGACTGTAGGTTGACAAGTTGACAGAATTTCGTCCAATCCGTAATGGGTCTAATCGAACGGCATGATACCCAGACATATATTTGAAAAGAAGAAAATCTGGCTGTTTGTTTTAGTTTTCTTCCTCTCCACTTGGCGAAAGTGAGAAAAGAAATTGCAGATGACTTGCAGATAGGAACGTTCACAACTGTGGGGATCCGGTAAACAATCACGATGTCAAGCCATTGACATCCACGATACAAACTGTTTATAAACTGTTATTTTAAGTTATAAATAAGAAGCACACGTAAGAAAACAATCAGTTGTTATAAATGGCTCTTTGCTATGGCTACAGTATATGTCATACATTTGGTCAACAATAACGACGGCTTCAACAACGCCGAAGAAATAACCACCGCCAACAACGGCGGCGACAACAACAATGGCAGTACTATGAGCAGTAGTATCCATAATGGGATAATTCAACCACCCCGTTGCGGATATGATCCAGTGGTACCCGACCATCTATACTGGTAGCCAGCGCCCACATATGTACATCCCAACGGACACCGGGGACAGCCGCAACATCAGCGACAGTGACGACAACACTACCAGTGAGGAGGCCAGGGAATTGAACATCCCGGGCTCACGTACACATTACGTATAGATTTGGTGTGGTACTAGCCTGAGCTCTCACCAGCCTCCCACTCTCAACACCGGAAACAACAGCAACAACATCCACCACAACTTTAGGCCACGGAATACTGGGCTAAAGTCCGCCTTTGCCGGCCAAACATGTTTGCAGCTGACGAGCGAGCAACGACACTAGAAGTCTGACAGAAAAATTTCACTTCAACAACCCCACTACAAAGACACTTCAAATTTGACATTAAAAAATTCTACTTCACCAACTACACTACAAAGACACTTCAAATTTTACATAAAAAATTCTACTTCAAAGTTGACATATCTACCAGGAACCCTCCCCTACCCCCACAACACCCTCTTTTCTCAGCGAGAAATCGGCACAAGTCGGAAGCGTTCCCATTTTAGTAAAGTACGAGTGTCATGATTTTGTCAAAAGTTTAGCAGAGTAATAAATTGAGCCTCATGATTTTGGTCAAAAGTTTAGCAGAGTAATAAATTGAGCCTCATGATTTTGGTCAAAAGTTTAGCAGAGTAATAAATTGAGCCTCACGATTTTGGTCAAAAGTTTAGCAGAGTAATAAATTGAGCCTCACGATTTTGGTCAAAAGTTTAGCAGAGTAATAAATTGAGCCTCACGATTTTGGTCAAAAGTTTAGCAGAGTAATAAATTGAGCCTCATGATTTTGGTCAAGAAGTTTAGTAGTAATAAACTGAGTCTCATGATTTTGGTCAAGAAGTTTAGTAGAGTAATAGCATGAATGTCACGGATTTGGTCAAGACTTTCTGAAGGGTTAGTAAACAATTGTATCGGATTTTTATAAAAGAAAATCTATATGCCAAATTATCTTTTTAATGTATATCCAATCATATTAAGAGTCAAACGGTAAAAAGTAATGCAAGAATACATAAATTAACATATACTTTCAGCATAATGCAAATCATTTGAAATTGTTTTAACGATAAAGTTGAAGAAAAGTGTGCATTCACATTTGTCTCACATGTTCACAATGAATATGTTCAAGAACAGTTTAAAACGAATTTTAAAATATTGTACAAAATGGTTTCATGTACCCTAAACATTGTTGTAACTATGTGCATACCTCTGTAAAATGGTTTCGTGTACCCTAAACATTGTTGTAACTATGTGCATACCTCTGTATTTACAGACGTAGTAAAGCTGTAATGTACATGATACCCAAACAGATAAGCGAAGAAAAGATATACATATAATGAAATGCATATATAGGAATGGGATAAAGAAAATGAAACAGCTAAGCTATATAATGGAATGCATAATTTGGGATAAAGAAAACGAAATAGAAAAGCTATATATTTATATAATGGAATGCATATATAAGAATGGGATAAAGAAAACTAAATAGCAAAGCGTCCGGATGTGGAGATAAGATGAGCACCATTATGACATCAACTGTCAAGTGACCCACCTCCTAATAAATCTGACGCTACTGACGGTTTCATTTTTGAAAAATGAATACAATTATACACAGTTTATACTTGTACATTATACATCAAATTATATACAAAATACAAAAATACAATTATACACAGTTTATACTTGTACATTATACATCAAATTATATACAAAATACAAAAATACAATTATACACAGTTTATACTTGTACATTATACATCAAATTATATACAAAAATACAATTATAGTTTATACTTGCAAGACCGGAATACATTTCCCGTTCATGGAACCCTAAACCAAATGTAAAGGTCAGATAAAGCCGATAGTCAAAGCAATTCAGTATTAATACATGATAGATGATATAATGTAAGCTCTTTATACCTGCATGACAGGTATATAGGTTAGTAGAGAACTCTCTATATCTGTATGACAGGGATGTGGGTTAGTAGATAACTCTTTATACTTGCATGAACCCAGACTGATGGTTGATATATAACTGACATGACACAACATTGATAAATGTTTCCGTAACGACAGAACCTTTGGGTCATTGTAAAAATAATCTACTGGGTCTTTAGATAATACAAGAACTAGAGCTGAGTGCTTGCCTAGCAAGCGAAACAGTATGACTCTTGGATGATCAGATAACTCCGACACAAGAGTAAGAGATGTCTTTTCACACTCATTGCACTGAGCTAACACATTACTTCGCGTAACGTGTTTCTCGGATGAAAAGGTTATCTAACCCAAATGTGCAAAACTCAGGTACAGTAGCAGTTAGATTTTTAAAAAAAAGATCAATGTAGATGTTTCTTTCTACAAGGTTCCTATCACTATAGGTATCACTTCTGCTTTTACATTCCACAGTCTCTGGATTTATAATCTGAAGTATTGGGATTTTTCTATTTTTTCTATTTCTTTTGTTTGTTTTTTTAATATTTCTGTCACTTGGAACAGCGACATCAATGATTGTTACTGTTCTGTTGGACTTATTGAGAACTACAATGTCTGGTCTTCGTGCAGGAATCATTCGATCTGTTCTTATCTCGAAATCCCAGAGTATTTTGACCGTTTCGGTAAACGGATCGCGGTCACACAGGAACATGGACATGTGAAACTGCTGCCTGGATTTGGTCAGTGAGTTTTACGTGCACAGCGCCAGACATCTTGAAACTCTGGAGATCCAGAAGGCCAACATTTTCTGAATTAAATGCCTTTTACTGAACAACTATCACATACATATTGATATGTACTTTTTACATCAAAGACTTTGTCAAGTGAATATACACACACGTGCTTTACCTGTCTGCCAGATAACATAGATATTATGTTATTAATTAACAAACTGACAAACAAGTAAAAATCTAGAAAGATATCAGATATTCATGCATCCATGAAATAGATAGACAGACTGACAGACAGACAGATAGATAGATAGATACATTGTACATATTTAAATATAAATTTTAAAAAAAGGAATGAACCATTTACAAAACATTTATTCAGTAAAGTTACAGTCAAACTGTAAATATGCATTATCTACCCGGAAGGCAGACACAATTTAAAACAAGGACTTTATTTTACTCGTGGCTTTATCTGAAACGTGAATAAAAGCATTGTTCGTATAACGTGCCATTAAATTCGTGCTGTGGGGTGAAATCCGAGTAACTTTAAGATTCAGGTGCCAATTTCTCCTTGACACATTGGTTTTATACTCTGGCACTAACAAATATCCACTTCGAGCGTTTGAATGGCACGCTGTACAAGACCTTGACACCCTAAAGGCCTCTCCTTTTTGACCTTTAACCTGCATTGGCAGGTGACAAGGAGAGTACGGGGTGGACTTGTGCGGATCGTGTTTTAATCACTATGTTCACTAGTCACAGGCAGTCGTAAGTGGCCTGGCGAGAAGTCAGAGCTATTTTTAGCTCACTCGAAACTGGAAGAGTGCCACAGAGAATGGAAAGAAAAGAAATATAAGGAAAGGAATGGAAAGGGTTAAATCACTAATCTATGACAAGTCGAAAGATACCAGCAGTATTTTTTGCTGTATGATTACTTTGCTTTTCCTATTTCTTTTTCCTTGTACAGACACATTACATCTTAGTAAAGGGAACTAACTCCTGCCTGATTCTAGAAAGTATTGAGGATCTAAAAGTGTGTCCAGGAATAGCAAAATTACCTTCATTCACCTGAGTCCAGCATAGTCATTATAAAATAGAATTAAAAGGCATGCAGATCTTGGTAAAGTGAATGTACCTACACTAATTAATTCCGAAGAGAATTTACAAACTACCTCATTAGTCTCGTAGTATAGTTAGCTATGTACAGATACGTAAATTTAACCTCTGAGCGTCACTAGCAATAGCATATTCCATGTAGATTACTACTGGCTCACAGAAGGTAATTCACGATCACAAATATAACTACATAAAAACTGAAAAACGTTTATGATCCTAATCTTAAGCTCTGAAAGATAGTGCACATCTTTCTTAAAAGCAATAATATATGGCATATATTTTTCTTAATAGCAATAATATACTTAAATACTTTATTTTCAGAATGTTGTGGGTTTTCATTTTACATATATTAAGCCAAAGTGGATTATTTGTGGTCTGAAATATCTTAGGTTATCTGCTCTATTCAACCTCCAATAGAAACTTAGAAACGAATTCCTTAAAACGTCTGGCCAACGTGATCAATGCGATGAACTTTATGAAAACAGTGAAAAGAATTAGGGAAGAAAACGCCCTTAGTAGTCAGGTCCCCCCCTCCCCCAACAGCATTCGATCAGAAAGTTGTTTACAGTTAACTTTAAAACTAGAAATGATAAACATTCTGCACCGATTCCCTGCAATTTACAGGACAAACTCAACCGGACGTGGTTTAACGTTTTAACTGAACCCGCGGTACTTTGCACATCAAAAAACTGTTATTACAGTTTGTTTGAAAATCAAAAAATTTTCCTCTCAAGGAACCGTGTGTAATCACTGTATAACACTTGCTGAATGACTGTCATGATTAAGAGCAATCACAGTTTCCAAGGCAGATGGGGATTGCATTATCGGAGGAGATTTTCGTTGTTATTTGTTATTTATTGTTAATACAAATTTATCCAGTGACCATATTATCTAACAGAATAATAAATATACTGAAGACCATTCGTTTAAGGAGATTAACCATAACTTCCTTAACTCCGTGTGGATCCTTTGTTTATCCTTGTGTAATTATTAATTTACTCTCTTCACATTCTGACTGCTTTCTTACATTCATGTCTCGTACGTTCCAATCACTACTATTCTTAGTAACCAGACATATCTAGACATGTATTTTCTATAACAACATTTATTGTAGTGTAGGAATAAACATCATTTAGTGTTACAATGATGATTCATAACAATACCAGTAAGGTTATGGAAATGATACATAAAATCTCAATCACTAAATCATCTGCCTAAGCAATGGTTCTTATGAAAGAGTGTATGTATTTGAGTAATCATTCTTCTATTTCAGAATGTCCATTGCTCCATGTTCTTCCAACTAACCCTCTTTGTGTACTGTCTGGCTGAACCGCGTCACGTATCCAGCCCCACGATAAGAGCGCATTAGTTCCAATGGTTTAAGAATGCTAGGGAAAATTTAATGACCAGAGCGCATTAGTTAGTGACAGAAGTTTAATGACCAGAGCGCATTAATTAGTGACAGAAATTTAATGACCAGAAAGCATTAGTTAGTGCCAGAAGTTTAATGACCAGAGAGCATTAATTAGTGCCAGAATTTAATGACCAGAGAGCATTAGTTAGTGCCAGAAGTGAGATGAAAGCGACAGATGTAGTCCGAGTAAATATAATCAATGGCGAGCGACTGACCGTGCTCTGGTCAATATTAAAAATAATAATGACGTAGGGTGAAGGGACTGCAGTGTGTTGATGACGGACGACTAACTGTGGGCAGATCAAGATAAGGTCAATAGCCAACATATCCAAGACAGACAGAGAGAGAGAGAGACGGTAGCGACCTAGTGGATTCATATAAAAAGCTGATAGAACTGTTTAACAGGGTCTCTCTCTCCTAGCATTCTTAAGCTACTGGCACTAACTAACGCACTCTGTTCATTAAATTTCTCCTAGTATTCTTAAGCCACTGCCACTACCGAGTTCATGAATTCATAACCAATTTACTTACGTTGATTACATGTGTTCTTTGAGAAACAAAACACTACATTACCATTTTTTCCCAATCTTACTTTGCATTTCCTCCACATAACATTAAGATACTTAATAAATTTGTATTTCGTGAACTGGGCAAGTATTATTTTATATTTAATCATGTGTACTATTCTATGTCTTTGTCTCTATAGTTATCTGTATTCTGAACTAATCATGTGTACTATTCTATGTCTTTGTCTCTATAGTTATCTGTATTCTGAACTAATCCTGTGTACTATTCTATGTCTTTGTCTCTATAGTTATCTGTATTCTAAACTAATCCTGCAATACGGATCTTTCGTCTATAACGTGCTTATAATTGCTTTTCTACTGGGTTTGTAACCTTTGTCATTGTGTTGGTATGCGACAAGCCTTCGGATAGCTTGTTGGAGAGAACAATAAGATCGGATAGCTTGTTGGAGAGAACAATAAGACTTCGGATAGCTTGTTGGAGAGAACAATAAGATCGGATAGCTTGTTGGAGAGAACAATAAGACTTCGGATAGCTTGTTGGAGAGAACAATAAGACTTCGGATAGCTTGTTGGAGAGAACAATAAGACTTCGGATAGCTTGTTGGAGAGAACAATAAGACTTTTCAGCCATTTCTAAAATGTCGTGGTAATAAATGTGGTAAATATATTTTTTTATTTCAACATTTAAAAATTACTATGTATAGTATAGTAAACAGCACGAATGTCTTTCTTGAACTTTGGCTGGTAATGCTTATCTGTCTGTTTGTCTATCTGTCTATCAATCAATCAATCTATCTATCTATCTATCTATCTATCTATCTATCTATCTATCTATCTATCTATCTATCTATCTATCTATCTATCTATCTATCTATCTATCTATCTATCTATCTATCTGTCGGTCTGTCTGTCTGTCTGTCTGTCTGTCTGTCTGTCTGTCTATCTATCTATCTATCTATCTATCTATCTATCTGTCTGCCTGTCTGTCTGTCGAGACGCAGGCACACTTTATATATATATACAAAAATCTTATGCAGGTAAGTGCATATGTATATGTGTGCATGTACGTTTGCGGGGATGTATATACATGTGTGTGTGTGTGTGTGTGTGTCTGCAATGCTTGTACGTATGTATATTTTACTAAATGCCGATTACTATTAACAGAACGTGATAGGAAAGAAAAACCCACAACAAAAATAATGGAATGGTCGTTGTCTTATCTTGGTGGAATTCGTCGCCTAGTCCTCGGGAAAGCTAATTGTTGCTGAAGGCCGCGCGTAAGCGGAGTTATGTACTATTTATCTCTCTGTCTGTATAAATGATAAATATTTTTTTTAAAAAAATGAACAGTCATATCTGCTTTCCAAATGTAATCAGCGTTTATCGTATGGTGGTTTAGCTCACTTCGAATAAAGTACATGATTACATTTGTTTCTCAAAATAAAAAAAACTTTAAAAAAAAATAAAAAAATAACTTCCAATCCACCTTGCTTAAAACGGGCGAACTGATAACCTTTACGGCAAACCAGCTACCGACGGAGTGTTGAGTGTGCCAAGCCACGGTCAAAGATACCCACTCCATTGATCCGGTGTGTTTTGCATGTTGACTTGCGTCATAACTTTTCCAACACAACATGGATTCTATGAGCCGTGGTGCAGAGCTGAGAGTGTGTTGTTATCATTATTATTATTATTAAATTAAGCTGGATCAAGGAGGTCCTCCATTCGAAACTTGACTTGTCGAAAACAAACACACTTTGACTTAAAGGATTTGTATGGCCATCGATCTTGAACAGCAAAGGCAACTTGACAGATTCAAGTTAAAGGTAAGGGTATCAATTTAGAAACAAAATAATGTTTTGCTATTTGAAGCGTGACAGTCATCTTCTTATCGCTTACTTTCACCTACGCTTGGCTGCTTTCATTGCATACTTCAGGACTAGTTAGCACTGTAAAAAATAATCGCTTAAGTCTCGTTCAAGGCAGCATCCTGTCATCTGCGAGTAATTGTTATCGTTATCGGATCAGAACGAATATGTCTCATTCACACCAAACTTCTGTCATTCACAACTGTTTGTCATCACTGTCGGATCAGAACTAATATGTCTCATTCACACCAAACTTCTGTCATTCACAACTGTTTGTCATCACTGTCGGATCAGAACGAATATGTCTCATTCACACCAAACTTCTGTCATTCACAACTGTTTGTCATCACTGTCGGATCAGAACTAATATGTCTCATTCACACCAAACTTCTGTCATTCACAAGTGTTCGTCATCATTGTGGGATCAGACAATGTTCATTGCGACACTTTTTGCGTTTTGTTTACAAGTCATCGAATTCTGCCTTTTACCAGCGTACTTGTCATTGTTTGAAGAATCGAACCACTTTCATGAAATGCATATCCTTTCACACCACTTATCTGTCTTTCGCCCAAGAGTGGTTGCGAGATAAAGGCCCCGTTTTAAAGTGAATTAAGTCTCACTAGCACTAATTATAATTATCTCAGAATCTCGCACATGTATGTCTGTCCTTTACTTAGACAAAGCCAAAGCAATTTAGTCAGCCTGCCTCTTTCACCCCACTTATCAAAACAATTCATTCGCTTGGTGATGGACAATATAGTTCATAAGATTCTCATCACAAAACCCATATCAACATTGATACGTCAGCGCACACAGGAGTCACAGAAAACACTATCAGTCCTTTTGCTTTCAATTCAATTAAAAAATAAAAACGTGTATCCATGTTTTTTTCTAACTGTAACATTCTCAGCTGTTAAGTTTAGAAGTAGGATTATTTCAGTATACTTTTCTAATGCCTCATTCACACCAATGAAGAATTATATACGGCTTACATTTCTAATGCCTCATTCACACCAATGAAGAATTATATACGGCTTACTTTTCTAATGCCTCATTTACACCAATGAAGAATTATATACGGCTTACATTTCTAATGCCTCATTTACACCAATGAAGAATTATATACGGCTTACATTTCTAATGCCTCATTCACACCAATGAAGAATTATATATCTACGGCTTACATTTATACTCAACACTCTCAGTTTAATAAGATCTCAACTGATCACACTATTTATTCATCAATTAGGCCTCATTCACAGGAACTATCCACGGTTTTAACTCAGTTTTGCATTATTGATTTAAAACATCACTTTGTTTATAGAGTTTCACACCAGTTGCGTTTCATTCACAACCCCCCACCTACACCAGTTCCGAACGTTAGATCAGATCATAAGGAATGTCATAAATATGTCATTGTGACATATCAGCCCACCTTCTCATGCTTTTATTAAGTTAAGACTGTTAAGTAAAAGATTAAATTATCTTAGTTCATAATGATATTTTAAATATAATAGTAATAATCAAAATAGTCATAATAGTTTTGACCTTGTTACTTTAAAACTTTATAAACAGTATTTCCAACTTAGCTTCGAGCTAGTTATATAATTCCTGGTCGAGCTAGTTATATAATTCCTGGTCGAGCTAGTTATATAATTCCTGGTCGAGCTTTGTAATTGTCTCTGGCTTCTAAGTATGATTGTGTGATTTGATGTCTTAAGGACAAGGTCTAGTGGAATGCATTGGGAACATGGTAACAATTGAGAGGCTCTTTTCCTCACTTTGCCAGACCGTACAAGATGCCATTCTTGAGATAAAATAATTAATGTTTCTCCTTATATACTTTGCTTACATCAATGCAACTAAACAACATCACTTGCATCTAGTTCTGAGTGTATTCTGGCCAAGGGACAGTCTTCTCATACAGACTGTGACGGATTCTGACCAAATTCTGTGTCACGAACTCCTGACCCACATCCGAGAAATTCGAAATCATATTCGAATGAATTCCTTTGTTAGAATCTTTCCCGTCGTACACCAGTATGAGGAAACAACAGAGAGTTCAGCCTATATTATGCAACTTTAGACGATAGTCGAGAAAGTTTGAATCAGCAAGCATACTTCATGATCTAGTCACGTGATGCATTCATGCACTCCAATAAATACTCTGACAACGCGGTAACTCCTCACTCGCACACAGACCGGCTGGACACACACCAGCTCACTTGCTAGTCGCCGATATTGCTGAGTCATAAAGAGAGAAAGAAACCCGTGTCTTGCAATAAGCTACTATTGAGAAGGTAACATGTCTACTTCTTACAATATTATTGCATTTGCTAATTATATTTTTGTATATGAATTGATGTATGTATTCTGTGCAGGATTATTGTAATTCTCTCCGAATGTACGTGATTCGATAAGGAATGACAAAAATCTAAAAGTTCATTGTATATAAATTAACTGTAACCTTTATCTTTTAATTTGTATAAATCTTAATTCTCTTGTGCCGCAGGAACGTCTGTGCATGTTGCGAATTTTTCTTGTAATTCAAATTGTTTTTCTTGCGTGTAATTTCAATGTTAATTTGTAAAGCGCTCATGCTTGATTTGAATTATAATTTTATCTCCTTGTATGAATTCCATTTTTAATGCTATAAATGTTTGGAAATTCATACGTTCATGTAATGTTAGAAGTAACACACATGTGGACTGTATTGTATCTTTTAAATATAATTATATTGTAAAAGACACGATAGTCAAAGATTTAAACTCTGAGCATTTATTATCGATCACGTGCTTTGGAATTGCAAACGTAAAAGCAAATCGCTCATAGAAATTAAATTTTATTCCAGAGCGGGCCTTTTCTTTTCGTCGTTCTCTTCATATGCCGACTTACAGGTCTGCATATTCTTTGCCCCTACGTTCTACGTGGAGCATGCCTTGTAATTAACCTTGGTCGGACGATGATGCAAGTACTGTGCCGCCATTGTTGATGATATGTCGCCAAGTACCTCTTTAGTGTACAACTGAGAGACGGTTGGTTACTGACACTATCGGCAATACCAGCGAACGTATCGGGATGATGTGGATTGGACCAGACCAGCCTTAGACCACGTGGCATCCATGACTTACTGAGCAGATGAGTACCGCTCTGTACTACTGAAGCAAAGACAATATTGTGCAAACAAAAACTTTCTCGTAACATAAACTCTAGCATAATTATATGCTAATTATTAAATTCATATTTAATTTGTTAAAACCTCTTTCGTAGTGATTCTTATGCATATAAACCTAATCGTGGTTTGGATGGGGGACGATTGAGCTAAATGTAACGTTTTGAATGCATATTAATTTAAGAGTTTTAACGGTTTCCAAACCGGGCTATTGTACGTAAGTTTGTCAGTTCGTAAATCTGTTTGGTCTTGACTACAAGGACACATTTTTAACATAGACGAAAGATAAATTTGAGCAACCAGTCTGTTTAGGTTGGAGAGAAGAAATTAATTTAACTATTAAATTAAAGTTTCTATAAATTCCTAAGCAGGGTCTATAAATAAAAACTGGACTCATAACACAGACACTAAGATTTTATGTACATTTGCATCAGCTGGAGCAGATGAGAAGCTCGACCAGGAATTAGTTAACTAGCTCGACCAGGAATTACATAACTAGCTCGACCAGGAATTACATAACTAGCTCAAAGCTAAGTCTAATTAAAATGTCAGGGCTTCAAGCTGGAAACTCTTTTTATAAAGATTTAAAGTTACAATGTGAAAACTATTTATTGCATATTTACATTATTACTGTTATATTTAAAATATTATTATGAATTAAGATAATTTTATCTTTTAATTAAATTAATAAAAGTATGAGAAAGTGGGCAGATACACCACAGTCATATGCATTAAAAAATCATTTATCTTTCCATATACTCTCTTCTGTTATGTCTCACTCACACCAGAATGTATACACACATTATGCATTCTTGTAAATAATTATTATGTCTTGTTCACACCAGAATGTATGCACACATTTTGCATTCTTGTAAATAATTATTATGTCTTGTTCACACCAGAATAGATTATAAGAAAGTTGCTGCTAAATATCAATGGGTTTTGTTTGTGTCTCTCCTTGTTTGTTCTAAGAAAATTATACCCTGATCTGACTTAAGACATTTTATAATACAGGCTAGGGGCCATGATGTCTAGACTATGGACTCACATTTAGTTAGTTAAAAGAGGTTCAAACCTCCACTCCGTTCGTCTTGGTAGTCAGAGTTCTTTGTAACCCATACACCCACCCACTCCTTTCTTGGGCTGTTGATCTGCACTGGGAATGCAAAATGTTCACAAATTTTTATTTGAAGTACAACTAAAAATCTTCAATTGTTTAACAAGATAAAACATATGTAAATGTTTTCATCCTGCGTTCCTATTACTGATCAATTGATCATTACTGGCGATGTTGACCGTTACTGATTAATTGATCATTACTGACAATGTTTGCTCATTACTGATCAATTGTTCTTTAATGATGATGTTGACCATTACTGATTAACTGATCATTACTGACAATGTTTGCTCATTATTGATGATGTTGACCATTACTGATGACGTTGATCATTACTGACGACATTGACTATTATTGATCAATTGACCATTACTGAAAACGTTGATCGTTACTAACAGTGTTGATTATTACTGACAACGTTGAACATTACTGACGGATGTTGATCATCACTGATCAGATTGACCATTACTGATGACGTTGACTATTACTGCTGATGACGTTGGCCAATACTGATGAAGTTGAATATTACTGACGACGTTGATCATTACTGATCATTTTGACCATTACTGACCATACTGATAACTACCGATGATGTTGATCAAATCTGATGACGTTGACCATTACTGACCATACTGATAACTACCGATGATGTTGATCAAATCTGACGACGTTGACCATTACTGACGACGTCGATCGTGTCTGACGAAATTGATAGTTATTAATTCGTTAACGACAACAATGATCTTTGCAGTAGACTCTAAAACTATCATGCATTCATTACGTTATCAGTCATTAGGAAAAAATCGCGTCATCAAGATCATGCATCCAATACAATGTGTGTTATGTGCGTATGGTGTGTCTGTATCTGTGTTTGAGTGTGTAATTAGATACGTGTGTGTTTATGTGAATGTGTTTTAAGTATTCTTAAATAGGTAATTCATCTTTTAATTTGAAAACTATAATAGGAAAAAAGTATCGAAATTGACAAAACACAACACAAAGCGACTGCTATCAAATCCAAGTAGTACAATAAAATTATGCAGTGCCCCACTATTAGCACACACCTCAACAAGTAGTACAATAAAATTATGCAGTGTCCCACTATTAGCACACACTTCAACAAGTAGTACAATAAAATTATGCAGTGCCCACTATTAGCACACACCTCAACAAGTAGTACAATAAAATTATGCAGTGTCCCACTATTAGCACACACTTCAACAAGTAGTACAATAAAATTATGCAGTGCCCACTATTAGCACACACCTCAACAAGTAGTACAATAAAATTATGCAGTGCCCACTATTAGCACACACCTCAACAAGTCATCTGTCTAGCACTGTACATTCTACAGTCTCGTGAGTGCTAACGGCTTCAGTAGGTTTTTAAGTATTAAGGTGAAATACGCCACACATATCTTTCTAACAGAGAATTCAATAATTATTTGAGGCATCAGAACAGTATGTATCATTGCTTTCCTAAACAAAATAAATATTTTTATTATAATCTAATAATTTCTTTAAATCGGCCATGAAATTCATATTAAATGTACACATGTATGTTTATGTGTACACAGCTCTTCCTTGTTATTTAGGCCAAAGCAAAGGGGGAAAAGTAGCTAACAACGCCGATCAAAATAGTTATCGGCCCTTAGACTGCTGAGCGTTCGCGTGTAGTTGTACCGGGCCGTCGAAGTGTGGACAGCGTCAGACATCTCATTATCACCTTCATCAAGCCATCCATCCCTCTCTCAACAGTCTTCTAGAATAATGATAATATCATGATGACAACGATACTGATGACGATAATGGCGACAATGTTCATGTTTTTGTTGTTGATGATAACGATTTTAACGACGACTATGGTGATGACAAGGCGGTATGACATTGTTTCATGCAGGAATAATTTAAGATAATCTTAGCTTTAAAGATAAATCAGAATCGCAATTATTTATTATATATATGGAGTAGTATACCACTGTTATTGTCCGGGTTCTTTATACCACTGTTATTGTCCGGGTTCTTTATACCACTGTTATTGTCCGGGTTCTTTATACCACTGTTATTGTCCGGGTTCTTTATACCACTGTTATTGTCTGGGCTTTTATACCAATTACCACTGTTATTGTCCGGGTTCTTTATACCACTGTTATTGTCCGGGTTCTTTATACCACTGTTATTGTCCGGGTTCTTTATACCAGTGTTATTGTCTGGGCTTTTATACCAATTACCACTGTTATTGTCCGGGTTCTTTATACCACTGTTATTGTCCGGGTTCTTTATACCAGTGTTATTGTCTGGGCTTTTATACCAATTACCACTGTTATTGTCCGGGTTCTTTATACCAGTGTTATTGTCTGGGCTTTTATACCAATTACCAATGTTATTGTCTGGGTTTTTATACCAGTGTTATTGTCTGGGCTTTTATACCAATTACCAATGTTATTGTCTGGGTTTTTATACCAGTGTTATTGTCTGGGCTTTTATACCAATTACCTATGTTATTGTCTGGGTTTTTATACCAGTGTTATTGTCTGGGTTTTTATACCAATTACCAATGTTATTGTCTGGGTTTTTATACCAGTGTTATTGTCTGGGCTTTTATACCAATTACCAATGTTATTGTCTGGGTTTTTATACCAGTGTTATTGTCTGGGTTCTTTATACCAGTGTTATTGTCTGGGTTTTTATACCAGTGTTATTGTCTGGGCTTTTATACCAGTGTTATTGTCTGGATTTTTATACCAGTGTTATAGTCTGGGTTCTTTATATCAGTATTATTGTCTGTATTCTTTATACCATTGTTAGTGTCTGGGTTCTTTATACCAATTACCAGTGTTATTGTCTGGGTTTTTATACCAGTGTTATAGTCTGGGTTCTTTATACCACAATTACATCATGTTCTCTCTCTCTCTCTCTGCTATTATTTGTTAAAGACAAATTCTAAACCAATTAGACATCACGTAACCTCGTACTGTCTCTCTTTCTCTCTTGAAACAATAGATTATATGCTAATAACTGCTTGCTTGGGGCTTGCGAGACATTATCTCTTTCTCATTGTCTATTCCCGTGTCTGCCATTCTCTCTCTCTCTCTCTGTTTCGATTTGTCATTCTGTGTGTTTTTCGTGTCACATGTTTTTCTGTCAATCTGTTTTATCTCTATTTCATTATCTTATTTTCTCCCTCTAATGCCACTCCCTCTCTGCGTTGATATTGACATGTGTTTCTGTCATTTTTCTTTCTCTCTTGTTCCTTTTTCCTATTTCACCACCACCATCCTCGTTTTATTCATTCTCTCTCTCTCTCTCTCTCTCTCTGCATTTATCGCCGAGTTATTTCTGCATTTGTCATTTTGTCTCTGCCATTCTCGCTTTGCCTTCCGCGTGTGCTCTCAGATTTATTTTCTTTGTCTTTATTTTTTTCTTGCGTTTTGCATATCACAGTCGCTCGTAACCTTACTATAATTATTTGTCTTAACACCTCCACCCCCACTCTTTCAAGCATCTGTATATTGTTACCATTCTGTATTTGTGTATGTTTCTCGACCCGCTTTTTTCTTTATGTGACCACCCCATCCCCTTTCCATTTCTTAAGCTTTTCTTTTAATTTTCTCTTTCTCTGTATGATGGTGGTGGTGGTGGGTGTATGTATGTGCATGCCTGTTTTCTAGTCTCAACTGTTTCCTTAAAAACGATTTTTAAAAGTGGCCTTAAACATTGCCGTTAAATTCATCATCAGTGTATTAATTAATTATATCAGTTTGTGCTAGAAGCTGCAGCATTATGATTAGTTTATAGAGATGATGAAAGAATGAAACAACAAAACCAATCAAACAAACAAACAAACACACTTGTATACAAGCTTGGATTTTAATTGCATATCTTCGTAATCGATGCGATGAAAACAGATATATAAAAAAAAAGTTTCTTGTGTGATTAGCAACAGCTGCTGAGTCAACAATACAGACGATAAACATCGAACAGCACTAACAGCGGCCGTGACTTGCAGGTGTCCCGTAGATTCCAGTATTTGTTGAAATCTGTAAGGTGGGTTGGTGTCGGTGTTTAGATTAAATCTGTATCTATACATTTGTGGCATGCACGAACATGGCTCTTTGTCTCCAAAATCAGCACGACTGAGGTAGTGTGGTGTTTATGCTGGTAGCCTCTGAGGTGGTGTGCTGCGTATGCTGATAGCTTCTGAGATAGTGTGCTTCTGAAGTCTCTGAGGTTAGAATCTCTGAGGTAGTGTGGTGCGTATGTTGGTAGTCTCTGAGGTAGTGTGTTGTTTATGCTGGTAGCGTCTGAGGCAGTGTGATGCGTATGTTGGTAGCCTCTGAGGCAGTGTGGTGCGTATGTTGGTAGCCTCTGAGGCAGTGTGATGCGTATGTTGGTAGTCTCTGAGGTGGTGTGGTGCGTATGTTGGTAGCCTCTGAGGCAGTGTGATGCGTATGTTGGTAGCCTCTGAGGCAGTGTGGTGCGTATGTTGGTAGCCTCTGAGTCAGTGTGATGCGTACGTTGGTAGCCTCTGAGTCAGTGTGATGCTAGTGCTGGTATTTTTTATAGGCACTGTGCTGCTTTTATGCTCTTTCTTCTTGCTTGTCTCGGTGTGAATGTTGAATTGTATTCCTCAGTCAGTGGTTATAACTTTTGCATTTTGCACCCCGTCACACACTAACGAACTCTGCAGCAAAATGCATTGATGCTTATATTGTTTTTGATATTGCTAATTATTCCATAGTCTAGTTTGATTTTAGGAGTGATTATAATAATTATAATTAATCTCTTGTTTTTCACTATGTGATAAATGCTCTCAGAAATGCTAATCATACATCGACATTTTATAAGTATTCTTAATAAAATCATTAATCCACAATCCATCGACATTTAGTGTTATTTGTAACCAGCGTTTTGCCCGCAACTTCCCTTGCGTAAATATCGGAATATGTTGCTTACAGAAAAATGATGTTATATTACGTCTTTTGGCATTTTAACGTCCGGTAAGAACCATAATACAACATGCCATAAGCGCGGGGATTTTTTGGTTTTTTTTTTTTTTTTTAATATTTAAGTGTTGTGGAAATCTTAAATGTTAGTATGTCAATTTTTATTTTCAAAGTGGAGCAAATGTCTATACCTATGGTCCGGTGCATCTGTCACTTTGATTTATTAATCGTTATCGTAAAACAGACATTCCCGGGGAGCTTCAGGCATTTCGAGTGAAAGGTAAAGTTATTTGGAATAAGGGGTATTTAGAGCAGGATCACCGTTTCTCCTTTAGCACACCCAGTCAGTATGATTGCATCAAGAAGATATTTATGCAGCTGTTGTATTCTCAACCTTGTTCCATTACGTCTACGTCAAGTTTGGCGGGTTCACATTATGCAGCATTATGCAATGTTTAATATTTTATGGGCGGGAATGGGGGAAACGTTATGGTGTTAAGAAAGTTAATTGAATAATAATGAACGGCTTCTCCCGGGTTGCCATGGTGTTAATTGTGCAAAAATTAAGAGATAACCACACAGCATATTGTAATCCAGCAAAATACAATATTTTAACGTAATATGTAGAATGAGAAAGTCAGTCTCGGCGAACCCACGATGCGAGCAAGCGCTGACAGTGCACAGAGGTCGAAGTGATATAAGGTTATTTATTTATAGCGTACTATACTCGCATGCATGTATTTTACTATTTTTAGTTTTAGAGCTACTGACTCGTAGTTTTACGTCAACTGGCGGGTGCTGTTTTATAGCCTCTCTTGCTTGTAAGTCACGAGGGTATAAAACAGTAGCAATCAAATCAAAACCAGTTCATTGGGTTTTTAATGAACCCTGGCCAAACAGACAGACAGACAGACAGACAAAACAGATGTAAGAATTTTATTACTAAAAATACACACTTGCTATTATTTTATTTAATGGTTCGTTCGAGGTAGATTTAGTGAACAAACAAACAAGCATAGGAATATTTTTTTAATTTAAAAGTCTATTTCCATATCTACACACGCTCAGAGACGCACACGCATATACCCACAGTTACTAACGCACACACGCCTCACCACACAAATACATGCTCGCATTGGTGAATTGACTGTCTAAACTAAGGGAAGCAGTTCCAGTTGAAGCATGCACGCATATATTCACTAGGCAGATACTACTCACAAACACATGCATAAGTCCTCACGCACGCACATATTTACTAGGCACGCACTACTCAATGCATAAGTCCTCACGCACGCACATATTTACTAGGCACGCACTACTCACAATGCATAAGTCCTCACGCACGCACATATTTACTAGGCACGCACTACTCAATGCATAAGTCCTCACGCACGCACATATTTACTAGGCACGCACTACTCACAATGCATAAGTCCTCATGCACGCACATATTCACTAGGCACATACTACCCGCAAACACGTGCATAAGCTCGCACACTTACTCATGCTCAGGTGCTCATAGAATATTTTTTTGGAAGTATGGGGAAATAAAGCAATAACTTCCATCGTATGACACACACAATCTCTTCAGCAACAGGAAGCGCGCAGCAAATAAAGTCATTAACCGGCCCATCTAAGTGCGTGCAATAGAGGTCACGTGCTCGACTGCGTGACGTACCAAACGCGGATCCCAGTGGACAACACTTTTGAAAGAAAAGCACATTTATCCACAAATGTAAAGACGAAACGATCAAAGCCAAACATTATTAAAGACAAGTGTATATTATAGAATATAATAAAACACGATACAAAACATTTTCGGCTTGAATAATACAGTAATTTTACTTTCACCTGTTTATTTTTTTCCTTGTTCACGTTCCTTTAAAAGAATGCTTGACATTTAGGTTACCTCGTGAAATTAGCTCACAGTCCAAGTGGTCTGGCGTATTCTGAGAACAGGCAGTTTCATTAATGACAGACTTTAATGCCCGATAAAATTTACTTAAGAGATCGGCGGATGCCAGCAATCGACATAAAAAACTACAGTGGCAGATCTGTGTGTGAGAGCGTCCGTGGATATCTAGTGAACACACTTCCCTGAGACGTCTGTGTGTGTGTGTGTGCGTGCGTGCGTGCAGGGGTGTTTCACAACGTGTTTTAATGCAAACATGCACTAAGAGTACATGCGTGAATGAAAAATGGGCACTGCTGTTGTGTTGTCCTAATGCATTACCTCATAAAAATGTATATGTGCGGATGGGTGGGAAATGGACTTGTGTGTGTGTGTGTGTGTGTTCAGCGAACGTGGATCAACGCATGCATTCCACATGCGTGCGCTGGAGTTTAGTGCATTACTTGTACGCTGCTTGACTGTAGCATATGTTTGTTTGTGTGTATGCATGTATGTGACGAGATATTCTATTTGTGCAAGATATAGTGCATCTGTGCATCTGTGTCACTGTCTTTATTACAACGCCTGGTTATAAAGGCACGAGTCGGGTTAGGAGAGACAGGCGCGAAAGCGGCGGAAGCCGGAAGCGCCCCCTACACTCCATCCAGGAGAGACAGTACCGTGTGTGAGCGTTCTGCTTTCTTGACACTGTGGCTTTTTCGAAATTCGTAAATGTAACAAGAGGAGCATGACGAGATATGATTTACTTAAAACATTTTTTTTTAACAATAGCCATTATTATTTCTCTGTAATTTCAGCGGGAAATCAAAACGCTGCTTCTTCTTTGTCCGTTAAGGTATTTAAAAAGTAAAAACATCCAACCAACACACACAGTAACACACAGACACAGTAACCGTATTTAGCAGAAATTATAACAACAATATCCAATGAAAGTTGAAGATCGTTATTGTGCTTCCAATTACATGACATTATGCCGACAGGTGCATGACATTATGCCGACAGGTGCATGACATTATGCCGACAGGTGCATGACATTATGTCGACAGGTGCATGACATTATGCTGCCTGGTGCATGACATTAAGACGACAGGTTCAGGACATTATGCCGACAGGTGCATGACATTATGATGACAGATGCAGGACATTATGATGAGAGGTGCATGATATTATGCCGCCTGGTGCATGACATTATGCCGATAGGTGCATGACATTATGACGACAGGTACATGACATTATGGTGACAGGTGCATGACATTATGACGACAGGTACATGACATTATGATGACAGGTGTATGACATTATGACGACAGGTGTATGCCCAAAACTATATCGCTATCTGTAGCAAGGGCAAGAAAATGTTTACAGCCCCTAGCTCTGCGGCAGACTTTCAAGAAATTTATAATCACATATCACATCCTAACGATTATCTTAGCAAAAGCAAAACACAGACACCTACACAAATAGGTCAAAAAAGAAACAATCTCAAGTGACACACAGTGATTGTCGAGTGCAATGCTTGCTTATTTCAGGCTGCGACTTGCGTCTGCGAGCGTACCTGAGTTTATCCTGTGACGAGGTCAACGTCAGCCTCGGAGCTACAGCCTGAGCCCCCTTGTGTTTCGTAACAGCTTCCTTTGGGAGTGAAGTTCCTGTCGTCATTACCTTCGTGAGAGGTCAGTGAAAGATACCCGTGGTTAAGTCCTCTTCAGGTACACTTATATCTCTGCGAACCCGTGCAACTTCATCTTTAAAAACTCAACGGTATTTATCTAAGGTTGTTTCCCCATAATATTTTTCGAGGTATGTGAATGTGTGTGAGTGTGCGGGGGTGGGGGGAGGGGGAGATTAAATTAATGATTACGCCATGCGACTCACGTATATTCTTCCCTTGCAATATTTCATTCACGTCCCATCCCACTTTCTCTTTCGCAAAAATATCTCATTTTTCGTGGTGTAGTTATCATTTGACCGTGAATTATTTTATTAGGCCGCATGTTGTTTTCCTCTTCCTGTATTTCATTCTTTGTTTCTTTTCGTCATTATTCCTCCTCTCCATACTTCCCGCACGTATCGTTCCCTGTCGTGTGTATTGTTGTTTTTCCTTTTCCTTTAAATCTTATCATTTATTTCATCATTATTTTCTTCGATATATTCTTTTCAGAAAACGTCAGCTAAGGTCTTTCCCTTTCATTATGCCACTGTAAAATAATAATAATAATAATAATAATAATAATAATAATAATAATAAATATTGTTGTAATAAAGTTGTATTTATAAATAAATAAATAATAAATATCCTTGGATCTCCCAGAATCTTGGTAAGATTCTGAGACCTTGGATCACCACCAACAGTCAAACAGAACTCGTGGAAAGAAGCTGAATAATAATAATAATAATAATAATAATACGTTATAACAAGACTTAATTTTTAATATTTTTGTTTAATCACAGCACTTTACTATACTCGCTAATTATAGAGTAGTAACACACGTCACAAAATAAGCGTGTAACAATCATCAGTAGCACGCGATAATAAACACATAAAATTGCACGCAATAACACAAAGTAACACAGAGCAAAATTAAACATGTAGCATACAAAGTTATATTTAAATATATAGCAATAATATGTAATACATTTAGAAGTGTATCAGGTACATTTATAAAATGAAGTCATGAAAGTGAAAACTGGTGGTGTGGGTGAAGCTGTTTCTAAACTTGTTATTTACAGTTTATGAGAGGGGTGAAAGAGTTCGTATTTGTATTGTTTCGTTATGTTCGTCTGTTCATCTAATACTCACTACCATCACATTCACACACTCACATGCACAGCCAATAAAACTTTCCTTTGCACAACAGAATAAATCGGGCCCCACCCAAACATCAATGATGTCTGTCTTGTGTCGTTTGTAAAATCTTAAAGATGATATATTACTGGCATACGTCACGAGCTGCCTGCTCCCTTGAAAAAGGAGATACACTGGAACAGCCAAACGAGACCCCTCAGTCGTGACATGTACATATAATAAATACAATGAAAAAGATTACTTAACATCTTTATTTCCATCAAACCACATTTGAATAATTTTAGTACCGATACAGTCCTATATCCGAAAACAATTCAACAGCTAGTGTCAATACAAATCACATGATTTTTCTTATCAGAGAACAGAAATTGAGTTACTAGAGATGAGCAATAATAGTTTCTATGGTAACCTTGTTTATGATAGCTATGATAGTCTTTTCATGTGCTTTTCATAACAAAGCCACAAGTTTACTTTTGCGTTATTACTGTCAATTCCACGTGTTTCCTTTCGCACATTGTAGAGCACTGATTAGCTGCTATTCTCTCGAGGCTAACCTGGAAACATCTTTGCTGTATTAACTCTTTCAAGCAGAACAACAATTGTAGCAATTTCCAGTAACTTCCTTGTACCAGAAATTGCTCGATGTTGTCAGCATACCTACCCACCATACATCAATACAGTGCAGTGTATTCCTTACACTTACACACTGCAGTAGATACTTCTCACATCTACCATGGTCATAGCGGTTTATAATCAGTAAACCAGAAGATTTAGATAAAAAAGGAAAGACTGCTTATTCTCATTAAGCAATCAGCTGCCTTTCATGACCAGATTTCCTGCCACTCCAAATTCAAGTGACTAGACAGTAGAATTCTTTACAACAGATAAACTTTTTAATCTATTTTTTATCTAAGCTTCTTGGCTGGTCTCATTCTCATAAATCGTAACCTTTGGATAATAAAAACTACTTATCCAGTTGGAACTGGTTTGGATTGCATCTACAATTTCTAGCATATTCTTAACTCTAGTTGTTTACTCCAACTCTGACACTTACAAAAGTAGTATCATAAGGAGTGCTGAAGTTGGGTTGACAAGTTAACAATTTATATAAACATTAAGTCTAAATAGGGATGGGTAAATTTACTCTGCCACAAGAATATACATTAATTATATTCTCCTGGATTATTCATTTCAAAATTCATAATTCAAAATTAGAAATATACTGTAATTATATTCTTCTTAGTTATTATAACGAATTCCCGTCTCTTGTGGGCAAATTATGCCCTTGCTTTTTAATTTTACATTCTAGTTCATTTGCTGTTTTCCTATAATTAATATTAATATTGTGTAACTTATAATTTGTTGACTGCCAGAGTGAACTATTACAGTCCGCTGTGCAGTCAACCATATCAGGTACTGCGCATCTCGTGCACTGGGAGGGAAAGTAGGTTAAGTAGCGGGACCATTAGCTGATGCTTGGAGACCAGAGGAATTGATATTTTTTAGAGGGTGTGAAGTTAACCAGACATCATAACAATATACGAACAGTTGAGTTCTGCCCATGATGGAGACAAAACTATAGTCATGTTCCAGGTAGGAATTTACCACCTAAAATCACTTTATTCATGCTTACCTTTCAGAGAGGTATTGTGTGACATTATTGGTAGTTTTAATTGTATATATATATCATGATGAAATCATGTCGTGAAGAGCCATTTTCTCCACTCATTGTATTTGAAACTATCTGTATTAAGTTGAACGAAATTATAAGTAATGTATTTGATAAATTCAATTAAGTGGTGATGTGAAACTATTTACTGACGTCTATGATAATAACTTTCAATATTTGAATTCTTTAAATGATAATTGTTATGTTTTGTAAATTATTTATAATGACATAAATTCCTTGGAATTGTAATTTAGCACATATGCTAATGTTAATGATATGATGTAACACTATTGTGAGAAATGTTTATTTCCTGCTGTCTCCACTTACCTAGTACTTGCCGTAGTAACTGTTATTTTGTGCAGCTTTTGTGGATTTGATCTGAAGCTCAACACGGTAACAGAAATTTCATCAACGAAATGTAGTCTGTGATTCGAGTGAAGGAGTTTCATCACCAACGGAGACTGTGTGAACATAGACTCCAAGAGCATAAATCGGACTGTTTGCTATCAATCATTAAGGGAATGAGTTGAGAACTTGACCTTGAAACCACTTGTCAATCACAATCTGTTTTGATGAACACCTTTGTGAACTATTCGGACACTATATGTAGTCATTTGCATGGAGTGTATCTCAACATTATTTTCTTCTCTTACTGTCTCATTATTAAATTTTATCTTACCCCATATCATAGTTATTTCCTTGGAATGACCATTTATTGGGATTGTCTGTAGGAAAGCTGTATATAAGTGAATGATTGTTAATTAATTCAGAGGAAGATATAATGTCACCGATCCCAGAAAGCAATGTCATTAATTTACTTGTTGCTGTATTCAACGATTAAAAAACGTAAGTGGTAAGTGTGACACAATGCCACCCTAGTTATTGCTTTTGATTATTTTTGTTTAATTATCCATAACTCATTAAAGATGATGAGAATCTTAATTTATGTTATTAATAATTCCACAGAAGACAACACTCGCCTCTCTCAATCGGTGAACATGTGGGCGCTGTAAACATCTCTTTCTCAACATTAAAGACAAACAGTTACTGTCACACAATATGTCTGTAGGTAGAAAACGTCTTACCAAAGGAGAAAATAAATCCGACTTCTAATCTATATTTAGCGAGCCCCCATCCACTCAATTTCTCTCCAACACATTTTATCAATATGTGTAAGAAGGTCAATAAGTTTATTAAATCAACAATCAAATATACATATAACAAATACAATCAAAAGACCATTGACACTTATATTGTTTCACAAATGTTTGATTAATGCTGGAGAAAGTCCTATATTCTAATCACTTTGAATATGACAAAACTCCAGTCTGGTCATAAAGGCGATTGTTAGCTTACATGAAGAGCAAGCCTTTTTTCTTTTTGCTTCTGTCAACAGTGACTACAGTACTTTACTAGATTACTTTGGGGTGAGAATCCAGCATTTTCGTCAAACTTAACAAGAGACATTGCTGTAAGTTGATTTCTGTGAATTGCATTTGAGAGCCAATATGGCCGAAATTTGTGACCTGAGTTTGGTCTCGAGAATTCACAAAGATTATCTTGAACATTCATCATAGTGTGCTTTGAGTAGCGCACACAAAAATTCAAGAACATTCCTCCTGATGTGCTTGATAGCGCATATGAAATTCTAGATGGTCTTTCATGGTGTGCTTTGTGAGTGCATTGAAGATTCTGGAAGAGTTGTCTGACATGCCTAGAAGGGGCACTTGGGACTATAGTCTGAATAAGAAAGACAGTGATTTGTTGCAAACTGCATGATTGTGAACACATGCCAGAAACAGTCACCATCTTTGGAAAGTTATGCACATTGAATTTAATTATTTCTCTCAAAGTCCACTCTCATTTTCTGATGAATGATATCCAGGAACTTAATTATATATGTTTGTTAATGTGACTGCTTATGTCTATGTTACGATAAACTGAATGATTGTCCAGCATTAATTGAACATTGTTGTGAAGTGATGTAAATGTCTCTTTTGATTATAATCAAATGTTGTATAATTGATTGTTCATTTAATGCATTTATTGACCTTCTTGCACATATTGATAGCCATACGTTGGAGAGATAGTAGGTGGAAGTGAGAGATTAATCGCAAGAGATTAGAGAGTTATCTTCTCCTTTGGTAAGAAGTTTTCCTCCTATGGAAATATTGTGTGACGGTAAATGTTTGTCTTTAATGTTGTGGAAGAGAGAAAACGTTTAAAGCACTCGAATATCCGCCAAGTGAGAGAGACGAATGGTGTCTTCTGGGTAATTATTAATCACATAAATTAAGATTCTCATTACTTGTAATTAGTTATGGATGATTAAATAATAATAATAATTATCATAACCATAACAAGGTGGCGTTGCGTCACTCATACATGTTAAAATGTGTAATATACTATAATTATATTCCCCTTAATTGTTCTGTTCCATACATTTCAATTTTTTATGAAAGACGCGAATTCCCTTAAGTTTTGTTGTTGTTTCTTTGTGGGGTGGGGTGGGGGTGTTCAATAGTAATCTAAATACTTTTTCCTCTGCCATTTGATTTATTTTACAGTACTTTTTATTTTTGTATGTTTACCTTTAGCGTACTCCACACATACTATTTCTTCTTGTCTTTTTTTCGGCATCATTTAACAGCTGGGTTCCGGTCACACTTGAATGAAATTGTGCTTTTAATGCTTGAAAAGGTTAGGGAAGGCTTGGTAAGGAAGAAGGTAGCGACAGTTTGTGGGATTGGGGGTGGGGGTGGGCTAGCATGCGACGATTTGTAAGGGACAAAACAGGCGATGATTGACAGAAGAAGGCAGTCAATGATTTGTGAGGGAAAAGGGCAGGAGACGGTGTGTGAATGAGGGTACGGGGAGACGAGCGTTGGTTTTTAAGAGAGTGCAAGAGGTGTATTTAACATTTCACAGTTTTTTTTTTAGCCAATGATTCTTTAAACTAAAGAAAGAAAGAACGTATAACACAAAAACAATTTAAATGTCCTATCAGGGCCATGCTTAATGCTCAAAATACTTGAATAATGCAAAAAAATTTAAAAACACACATACAAGACCAACCGAATTGGTTTAATCCATTGTCAATTAGCCCATAAGATTGCTTGCAAAAATCGAGGTACGACGCTTTGTCTAGATTCCGATTTCACCTAGCTTGCAAGTGTCAGCAAGGTGTGGCTTGCTTTGCGTCGTTGCCAAATTTCTGGTAACAAATCGGTAACAAATCATAAATAAAACTCGTGTGCGTGCGTGCTTGTGTATGTGTGTGTGTGTGTGTGTATGTGTGCATACATAGATTGTGATTGGGGGTAGGGAAAGGAGACTCTATGTTTACACCCGGTCACAGATGACGCCACCTGTATCAAGGTCAAGACAAATGAGTGATAATACCCCATAAAAAGATCGGCAAATACTGGAGGTAGAAAATAATCGTCATTCTGTCGAATGTCTTTAATAAGATTCGGACGACATACAGACACATTGTGCATCTGCAGCCATGTAAGTTGATTAACTTTAATTTTCAATTTGAGATTTTGAAAGTGCTTCCCTTCCTTTCAGTTGCGGCCTGTCTGATCTGATGTTTACGTATGTTTCTGTATGCTTGAAGTTGTATGTATGTTTGACGGGTGTTTTTTTTCCCCCACAGATATTCATACGGCCTTTAACATTTTTTTTTATACTGCTGCCCCCCTATTCATTGTAGGTTGCTTTTCTCATATTAATTTCATCATATTAAACGCTCGTTGTAAATTGTCAGGCATTACACTGACGGAGAGAAACAGATTACCTCATAAATAGACACATATTATTTTATAAAATCAGTTACGTATTTCACCGCAAAATGTCACAAACTTCTGTGATCAATCATCGCATCCCTGCGTTGTAAATAATTGCACTTTACACAGTCACGTAACGTTTAGTATATATAATCATGAAACGTTTTTGAAAACAAACCCAACGGATCGGTTATTGTGTTCATCCTTTGCAACTGTTCATTAATTGTACTCACTCACCCTCGAATAATTGCTCGCGCCGAAATAGTTGACGTTATATTATACGTAGCTGTGGTGTGACGTGGTTATGCGTTAAATTACATATTACTTCTAGTTACATTGCTCTCAGATATATTAGCCATAAATAACTTTGGACATAAAGGTGCCACACTTTACTTCGGACTTAAAGTACCCACTTATAACTTTGGACATAAAATAGCCACATATTACATAAAGTTAACTACATATTATATTGGATTAAAATAACTACATATTGTTTTGGACATAAAATAGATACATATTATTTTGGACATAAAGTGGCCACATTTTATATTGGACTTAGAGTTGCCTAAAATTAAAGTTGCTTAAAATTGACATATATTTATTTATTTGAACATACAAGAATCACATACCACTTTGGACATAAAATTTCAATAAAAGTACAGTGGACATAAAATTGTTGCAGACATAACAGTGGTGTGGTGGAATAAATTGCCTTTCCCTATTTCTAGACATAATTGTTGTATAAATTGTTAAATGTCAAAGTGACCCGACCTTCGGCACTGCTTATGATGATGTTTTTGTAAATGCCAAGAGTTGGAGTAAACAACTCAGGTGGAGAATATACTAGAAATGTTGCTGAAGCAATCCAAACCAGTTCCATCTGGATGAGTAGTTATTCTAATATTATTACACTTGTTCGTAACAAATTCATCCAATGGGAATGGACCGAAAGTTATTTTATTGAAGAAAGTCTATATTCTAATCACTTTGAATTTCACGAAACTCGAGTCCAGTCATAAAGGCGATCGTTAGCTTATGGTAAGTTAACTGACTGATAAAGAAAGGAAGAACTTAGAATATTTCGTACATGTTTGCTAATGATCTTGATTTGAATTAGAGGATGCTTGTGTAATTGAAACATTATTTCTATATGTTCCCTCTTCGATTACGTTGTACATGTGACTTTTGATCGATGCTATATTTCTTTTGCTGTGTGTGTATCAGGCTAACGAAATTGTTGCAGGATTTGTAAGTTGATAATGTTTGTAAGAGGTAAAGGAATTATAGAGATGAAATATGCCTGAAATTTAGGTCTGCCTTAATTTGAGAAAAGTGTGCCTTTTTTCACTTCAGGCTACTGAGATTACTGCATTCTACCTGATAATGTTGTATGTATCCAGCATTATCATCGAACGTATCAGTAACGTGTTGCTATAAGTTGATTCCTGTGAATTCTGTTCAAGAGCCAATACAGTGAAAATGTTTGAATTTGGTCTCGAGAATTCACAAAGGTTATTTTCAACATTCCTAATGGGGTGCTGAGTAGCATACGTGAAATTCGGGAACATTCCTCCTGATGTGCTTGATAGTGCAAGAGAAGTTCAGGATTCTCCATGGTTTGCTTGGAGAGCACATCAAAGATTCTGGAACAGTTGTCTAACATGACTAGAAGGGGTACATAGGGCCATCAGTTAAATAAGAAAGACAATGAATTGTTGCAAATCGCATGATTGTGAACACGTGCTAGCGATTTCAGTCTCCACGCAATATGAGATCTATCAATCTCGTTGAACACGAGATCTCAAGTCGGGAATAGAAGATCTATCAATCGCGTTGAACACGAGATCTCAAGTCGGGAATAGAAGATCTATCAATCGCGTTGAACACGAGATCTCAAGTCGGGAATAGAAGATCTATCAATCGCGTTGAACACGAGATCTCAAGTCGGGAATAGAAGATCTATCAATCGCGTTGAACACGAGATCTCAAGTCGGGAATAGAAGATCTATCAATCGCGTTGAACACGAGATCTCAAGTCGGGAATAGAAGATCTATCAATCGCGTTGAACACGAGATCTCAAGTCGGGAATAGAAGATCTATCAATCGCGTTGAACACGAGATCTCAAGTCGGGTTTGCTCTGATGAATCTAAGTGTTTTGAAGCCCTGAGAATCTAAAGATGAATTAAATGTAGGGCAGCTTCTGCTTGTACCTTCAGAGTCACTACAAAATACTTTGTATACACAAACCCGTCAATGGGCAATAATCACACGGTTGCCTTGTAAATAGCAATACACACTGCTATACATATTTACACTTCACTTCATAATAACACATTCTTCAGGTTAAAAATAACAAGATTTGTTATAATTAATTCTATCATTGCTTGATAATTACACACTGTCCTATTAATAATAAGATATTGTGTTATAAATAACATTATAATAATATTAAAGTGAGCTTTAAAAAATAAAAATCTGCGCACATTTATGTAGTTAATCGATACGGTTTAATATGATAAAGCGATATTTCCTAAGTGTAATAATGTCCGATTTGGTCACGTGGATAGCGGATGGATCATAAGTTGACTTGAATGGGTGGGAAACTACTTTCGAGTCCTGAAGTAATGTAAATTCACCTTCTGAAGTTTTTTACAAGACAGTTAAAAAAGTACATAATTACAAATGTCATGCTGGCATCCCAGACTGCATATTATCATCAAATAAAGATCACACGAACGTTGCCTGACCGAATTTTATTTTATGGTAACTGATTTTTGATTTTGTGGCAAACGACAGACCACTAGTTGGCAGAACTGGCTGGTTGATGGCTGGTTGGCATAATTGATTGATAGTTCTCTAGTTAGCTTGTTTAATAGATGGCTGGTTGGTATGATTATTGATAGTTCTCTAGTTAGCCTGTTTAACAGATGGCTGGTTGGCATGATTATTGATAGTTCTCTAGTTAGCCTGTTTAATACATGGCTGGTTGGCATGATTATTGATAGTTCTCTAGTTAGCCTGTTTAATACATGGCTGGTTGGCATGATTATTGATAGTTGTCTGGTTAGCCTGTTTAATAGGTAACTGGTTGACATGACTGATTGATATTTGTCTAGTTAGTGTGTTGAATAGATGGCTGGTTGGCGTGATTGATTGATAATTGTCTAGTTAGCGTGTTTAATAGAAGGTTGGTTGGCATGATTACCTGATAATGGCTAATTGACATCATTTAACTGGGGGATAGATAGTTGCCAATGTATTATTATTAATTGATATACATGTTTGATAGATGGCTATTTGGTGTGTTGTGTTCGATAAATGTATATTTGACGTCTGGTAGTTGGTTGGCGTGCTGATTCGATAAATGTACATTTAACATGCTTCATGGTTGGTTGGCGTGCTAATTCGATAAATGTACATTTAACATGCTTCGTGGTTGGTTGGCGTGCTAATTCGATAAATGTACATTTGACAAGTCTGGTAGTTGGTTGGCGTGCTGATTCGATAAATGTACATTTGACATGTCTGGTACTTGGTTGGCGCGCTGATTCGAATAAATGTATATTTAACATGCCTGGTGGTTGATGATGTGTCTGGCGTGCCGATTTCAAATTTGAAATGAAGACCGCGGGGACTGGAGTAGAGAAAGAGGAGACGAGGATGGTTGGATGGATGGTTGGATGGATGGTTGGTATAAGTTAGACTGTAATGTGTGGTATTTATTTTAATATTCGTACATGGAAAATTTTTAGTGTAATATTCAAGGAGGGCAATAGTGATTAATAAATTGGAATTTTACAAAATACCAAGTTTAACCAAGGAGGTAATTTTGTTCATTTCGATCTCATTATATGTTTATTGCATAGGCCTAATACCACTGCGATAATTCAGGAATGAATATAGAACCAACAGACTGTTGGACAAGGTTAGCAAAGACTTTCCAGAGCTCTGAGTGGTCTTTTATGACCCTCTCTAAACTGTCAGACTCTCAGGTAAATCATTTCCTGCAACGGATAGCTGTCGACTAGTCAGAGGTAGAACCTGAATAAAATTATTACTGCCAACATGAAAGTTAATTAACTTGAAAGAGAACTTTAAAAGAAAGACAAGCAATAGTATAAAATATCTAGAATATAGGAATTTTGGTTTACACACACATACACACGCACGGACAGACGCTCACACACACACACACACACACACACTCAGCACAATAACAAATAAACGTCCTTGCTCACATTAAAAAGACACAGACGACTTTCCAAAGCAAACTAAGTAAGCGTCTTGTTGTTAACTGATATGCAACATTCTATTTATAGCTCACTTGTGCCAGGTTCAAGGACTTCACTTGCGACTTGCTTGTGTGCTGTACGTAGCCCAAGCAACTCGCGGGTCGCTCTAGGCTAGAGAGGGGAGAGATTTTGAAACTGTTGTTTGGATTTCCTTTCCTTTTATTTTTAACATGGCATAGGGCATTGGTGTGTATCCACCCCCTCCAATGTTTACTGAATGACCCGGACATTGTACAGTTTGCACTAGTCCTGGAGGATACTTGCAGTCGCCCCACCCCCTCCCCTGTATGTCAATATTTATATGACACCTCTTTTTATTTTTTTTATTTTTTAAAGCCACTAACATCTGTTTGTGTAATACTAGACTCTAGGACCTAGAGGGAAATATCCAAGGGCACCAAGGCACATAACCAGTTAATAACGAACGCTCGCTCTACCCGTTACCTATTAACAGTCTGATATACATAATAACAAAATTTATCAAAATGTAGTCTGTGTGCACACAGTTTGTGGACTTGGGTGAAGGAGCAACTCCCGCACCCCTTCCAGCGTTAACCTTCGTGTTACAGGTAGACACAATAGATCAGCACTCACCTGGCATGTCCAAATAAGTAGTGGACACCTTGTCAAAGGCCTACGCCATCTTATTAATTATTACTCCCCAACCTTTCCTACTCTGACCTTTCAACCGAAATTAAAACACGAGGTCGGTAGTGTTGATAAATAAATAAATATAATTTATTAGCGATATAAATTAACTACACAGTACACAAGCAATTCAACATTGATCAAGTACAAGTAATGACAAATACAACCAATACGTACAGAGATACAACGGAATACAAAAATATATGTATATATTAACGGTTCAACATGGTCCAAGTCCAAAACTCTCTTGATAATTGTTTATAATTGTTTGCTTAATTTATCTCCAGTTCTTCCTAGAGCAGACGATATGCATTAACAACGTTACTTCAGTCAAATGACGTATAGACAACACAAATAATGTAATATCACGAGAGGTCAGGAAAGTTCAAATGGGTTGTTTATAAACAAATTGATCACGTGGCTTGTTAAACCTCTCTGGCTAGGTGTGACGTCAGAGGTAAAATGACGTATGCTTGTTCACGCGTGGCAAGAACTCCAACACAAGAATGCTTGTGAAGTCACAGATGAAGAAACAACAAGCAAGGGTCTTAATAGGTACCAAGGAACTGAAGATCGAAAGTCAATGAATCAGAGCATCAAAGAATCAAGAACCAAGAATGCTGCCACTCCTTCCTCCTGGAAATGTTTTTATTTGGTTTATGAGCCACCCTGACTGGCTTTTCATCTACCTATATATATTTCCTTAACACTCATCAGAATAATTAGTGGTTATAAATTTAATTATTTCATTCTCAGTCCTGACTGAACGGCATTACTCTTTTACTACTCATTTTAATACTCCTTTAAATACATACGACATTGTACTGGCCAGTTTTATTATCAATTACATACATATTAATAGATGATCAAAAATGAACACCATGGTATTTCTACATGCTTCGAGAAATGTCTAATTTATGACAAATTTACATGAACAGTTTCACAGGGATTTATACTTGCCGCATGAACTGCTACAAGTTCCCAACAATAGTTGACACATGTTAGTTACAAATAAATCAGTCAAACGTTAAAGCACAATATGTTTCTACTGGGTAAAATAACGTAAAAGATATCTTAGAATTATAAGACAACACACATAGTTTTCATGAAAATTAAAATACATTATTACTCAGATGAAAGAAAATACTTACAAATGACAAGTTAGAAGATTTACGATGCTGAGTTTACTCGTGAGTGGCATTGACCGCGCGCAAGCGTCAAAAGCCGGCACTTTTCTGAAGATGTACGTTCTACCAATGCTTCGAAACGTTTCTTCCCAACAAGTTGTTTTCCCCTAATTACTATTGGCCAGAGGTGGCTGACCAGATCAGACCATTGGTCAGCCTTAATTGGCTTCTTCATTACATGTCCCCTAGGACTGATTAGCGTCAATGATAATTATAATCTGGTTATCCCTAACAAAATCTGGTAGCTGGACTAAAATTTTGAATTTTATTAAGCAGAATAATGGTTAAAATTTACCGATGGATAGACAGACCGACCGACAGATAGACAGACAGACAGATAGCTAGGTAGATAGTTAGATAGATAGACAGACAGACAGACAGGCTTAATTTTATGAGTGAATAAACAGATCATATTGAAACAATCATTTTTCTTGTAGCGGTTATATCGGTATTCGGTAATATCGGTAATAAATCAGAAAGAAATTGAAAAGCGAAAATTATTACGTTAAGATGGGCCTGCTTCCTTTATAACGATCTATCTGATTTCCTTTGATATCTAGTCACGAGATCCTCTTTCTAAATGAACGATATTCAATCACACTCACAAATATTGTTTATAATAGTACTGTCCAGCGTACATTATTGCACAACTACGTCCAAAGTCTAGACTGCTAATGACGTACAATATTGCACATCTACGTCTAAAGTCTAGACTGCTAATGACGTACATTATTGCACAACTACGTCCAAAGTCTAGACTGATATTTACATATTGCAAAACAACACAACATCTAGATGGCTAACGACGTACATTATTGCACAACTACGTCCAAAGTCTAGAGTGCTAACAACGTATACTATTTCACAACTATGTCCAAAGTCTAGACTGCTAACAATGTATATACTATTTCACAACTACGTCCAGTTTTGAGAACTGTTTGGTTCATGCACTAAGCACTGTTTTCAAATCCCAGGAACGTGAACTCAGATTAACATCCGGGAGTCAAAATTTTGACCCTGAACACCGTGTTTACCACGCGCGTGGGCGATTGTGGGCACAGTACTGTTTTTAATATCGTCAACACTTGAATTCTGTGGACATAAATGACGATTAAAAATATCGTCAGCATTAAAAGTTATCGTTGAAGTGGCGTTTTTATTACCATCAGGACAATATTGTAGTAGGCAAAGTGACATTTCTAATAAGGCCGGCGCATTTTTAAGATTTTGGACGACGAAGCGTTATTAATTACATTATTACTAGACGTTTGTGGGCAAAGTGACATTTCTAATATTGTAGGAATTTGAAGATTGACGACAAAGTGGCATTTTTAATACCACAATGACTAGACGTTTGTGGGCAAAGTGACGTTTCTAATATCATTAACATTGGAAGATTGTGGACAAAGTGACGCTTTTGATAATGACTGCAACACCACTAGAATATTATTGAGGTACCGAGATTTTAGCAGCAACATCACTAATCAATGGACTAGCCATTAGCTACATCACTGCTGAAACGTGACCCTAATACCAGGAAGGACTGTGTGACAGAGTAAATTTGCCCCTCCATATTTTTTAATGAAATTATTATAGAAATTGCTAAAGTGTCAGAGTGACTCGACCTTGAGCACTCCTTATGGTGTTATTTTTGAAAGTGTTGAGTTGAAGTAAACAGCCTGAGGCAAGAATATTCTAGATTTGCTGACCTAAAGGAAACTAAGTGAGCAGTTTTCTATTATCTAATGATTATGATTTATGAGAATGAGACTAGCCAATGGGCTGAGTTTAAGGAGTTCACTTGCTGTAGAAAATTCTTCACTCTGATCACTTTTGAATTCAGAGTGGAAGAAGGAGGTCCAGCTTGAAGACAGTCATTAGCTTGGTGGAACAAGTGCCTTCTTCTTTTTCAGTTTTGAATTTCAACCATTGAGTTTGAGTTGAGAAGTCCAGGCTTCAAGTCTCAAGGTTACAGTTACCTCTAGGCATTCTCCGGTTACAAGTCATATGACTGCGAAAGGCAGAAACACCTGTTGCGATGTGTGTAAGCATAAAAGAGTATGCTACACCCATACTTTGATGTACAAAAGCAAGAAATGCTAAGTATATCTGTAGAGTGAAGTACCAGAACCATTGTGATTGTGTTCTGCTCAAGAAACTGACATAGTGAAGAGAGCGCCAGGTTGGATGATAGGAACAGCGTATTAGTGACTTCCATGCGTAAGGCTGGAAACATGTTCTGTCAGCAGACATTTTTGACTTTGTGTCATTGTTGCAAAGGCATGTAAAGGACTGTCTAAACAGCGCTTGATCCAGATTATGTAGAACATTATAATAACCTACCTCTCTTAACTCCATTTCTATTCTCTGATAGGACTAATCTGTAATTTGTATTGATTCTATCATTAAATTTTAATTCTACATTTTTTCTTATATATGTAGTGAGAGACTGTGTAAACTATAGTTATCCGAACGTGGGTTCATAGAATATTGATATCAGTTGTCTATTTCATTGTAATTGTCATGTGTATATTTGATGATTGTTCATTTAACAAATTTATTGTTAAATTTATTGGCCTTCTTACGCATATCGCTATCTTATGTTGGAGACGGAAGTGGGTGGATGGGGGCTCGCTAAAAATAGATTAAAGACAGATTTATCTTCTCCTTTAGTAAGTTTTCCACTCACGGAAACCTTATGTAACTGTAAATGTTGATTTACGTGGTTGAATAGAGAAAACATTTACAACGCCAAAACATCCGCCAAGTGAGAGACGAGTGGTGTCTGTTGGAGGATCAGTAATAAAATAAAATTAAGATTCTCATCACTTGTAATTAGTTGTGAAAGATTAATTATTAATAATAATTATCTTCATTAACTAAGTGGCGTGCCATGTCACAGATCGTAAATACTTCTATCTATCGTTTGTAGTCGCAGAGACGGTAGTTTGGTTTGTTTTACATCACTTATGATGTGAAACTGGAAACATTTACCTTGTTTGTTGATTTGTTTATTTGTGTTTTTTTTAAAGATTAATTATCTGTTTCTAGTGCCCATTTAGTTTTAAGTTAGAATCTCATTTGAATAACACAACTGACTTGCATTATTTTTACACAAAATCCACCTTGGACTCCATCATTTAGAGATGTTAGCATTAATACGTCACTTTGTCCTCAAACATCTAGTGATGTTGGCATTAATACGTCAACTTGTCCTCAAACATCTAGTGATGTTGGCATTAATACGTCAACTTGTCCTCAAACATCTAGTGATGTTGGCATTAATACGTCACTTTGTCCTCAAACATCTAGTGATGTTGGCATTAATACGTCAGCTTGTCCTCAAACATCTAGTGATGTTGGCATTAATACGTCAGCTTGTCCTCAAACATTTAGTGATGTTGGTATAATACAACATCACTTTGTCTTCAAACATCTAGTGATGTTGGTATACTAAAACGTCACTTTGTCGTCAAACATCTAGTGATGTTGGTATACTAAAACGTCACTTTGTCGTCAAACATCTAGTGATGTTGGCATTAATACGTCAACTTGTCCTCAAACATCTAGTGATGTTGGCATTAATACGTCAGCTTGTCCTCAAACATCTAGTGATGTTGGTATAATAAAACGCCACTTTGTCGTCAAACATCTAGTGATGTTGGTATACTAAAACGTCACTTTGTCGTCAAACATCTAGTGATGTTGGTATTAGTACGTCACCTCGTCGTCAAACATCTAGTGATGTTGGTATTAATACGTCAGCTTGTCCTAAAAAATCTAGTGATGTTGGTTTAGTAAAACGTCATTGTGTCTTAAATCTGCAAACTGTATAAAACGTCAAGTTGTCCTCAATCGCCATACTATAATAATCTGAATTTTTCGTTTAACTTTAGTTGTAATTTTAGTTTAATTTAGTTTATTTTTAGTATGCGTTTCTAGCGTTTACAGTTTGTTGTGAGCATGGACTCTATTGAGGCAACGAGTGTGACGTTCCGATAACAACTCTTGTCATTTGATGCTCTCCGCTCCAAGTTCCGTGTTTGTTAGCCGGATATTCACAAATGTCAATGAAAAAAAATAGAAACATGAATACAAATCCTATTTTCCATTCTGTAAAATGATAGCAACTAAATTTAGGCTAATGCTATGTGAGACACCTCTGGGCAGGCACCCTCACTCGTTATGATTATTATTTATTATTACACATAACAAATTACAAGTGATCAAAAATCTTAATTTATAGTTATTAATAATTCTCCCACAAGACCAACACTGTCTTTCACTTGGCGGATTATAACGGTGTCGTAAAACTCCACTTTTTACATAATAAGAGAGATGTTTTACCGTCACATAATGGTTCTGCAGGTGAAAGCGTCTTACTAAAGGAGTAAAAAATAAATCCTTCTTTTATATATATTTAACGAGCCCCCATCCACCCACTATTACTCCAACATAAGGTTTTAATATGTGTGCAAGAAGGTTAATAAATTTAACAATAAGTTTATTAAATCAACAATCAAATATATAACAAGAATATAATCAAAGAGCATTGACATTTACATCACTTCACAAGAATGTTTGATTAACGCCAGACACTTGTTCAATTTATTCTAGCTTGGACATCAGCAGTCAAAATAACATATACATATAAATATATATTTCTATGTAACCATATTAGTGGATATAATTCATCATAGAAATGAGAGTGGAGCTTTAGACAGATAATTAAAGTCAATGTACATAACCTTTTCAATGATGACACCTGTCTTTAGCACATGTTCACAAACACGTGGTTTGCAACAAGTCACTGTCTTTCCGATTTAGTTGGTGGTCCAATGTACCACTTTAAGACACATTACCTAACTGTTCCATGAGCTATCAAGCATATCAGGAGATTTGGAATGTTTCCAAATCTTTGTGTGTACTAATCAACTCGCCATGAGGAATGTTTCCAAATCTTTGTGTGTACTAATCAACTCGCCATGAGGAATGTTTCCAAATCTTTGTGTGTACTAATCAGCTTGCCATGAGGAATGTTTCCAAATCTTTGTGTGTACTAATCAGCACTCCAGGAGGAATGTTCCCAAATCTTTGTGTGTACTAATCAGCACTCCAGGAGGAATGTTCCCAAATCTTTGTGTGTACTAATCAGCACACCACAAGGGATATTAAAGAAACTTTCATGAATTCTCGAGACCAAACTCAAACTTCAAATTTCACCATACTAGTTCTTGAACGGATTTCACAGGAATCAATTTACAGCAACAAGTTTACTAATAATAAGTTTGACACCTTTGAATACACAACCCATCGAGGTTTGGTAAAGTACAGTACTCACAGCAGTCTGAAGCGGATACAAGGTTGCAAAACAAAGAAAAAAAGCATCATTCTTTCTGCAAAAGTTAACTTAAGGTAGCGCTAAGTTTCATGCTTACTTCATATCTAAACTCTTTTCTCCCTTACACACAAAATTCTCAACTTACAGGTCCTGCAATGGTATTCGTTAACCTGATACACACAGCATAAGAAATATAGCTTCGATCAAAATTCACAAGTATAATGTACAACGTAATCAAATTAGTGAACATAGAAATACATTGTTCACAGTTCAAATCATAGGTCAGTAGCAAACATGAATAAAGTATTTCTAAGTCCATTCTTTCTGTATTTCAGTTAACTTACTATAAGCTAACAATCACGTTTATGACTGGATTCGAGTTTTGTTGAAATCAAAGTAATTAGAATATAGGACTTTCTTCAACAAAATAACTTTAGTCCATCCCCATTGGGTGAAGTTGTTATGAACAAGTATGAGGTCATGAAATCTATCATCCGCTTGGAACTGGTTTGGATTGCATCAGCAAGTTCTAGCATATTCTCCGCCTAAAATATTTACTCCAGCTCTGGCACTTTACCAAAATATCATCATAAGCAGTGGCCAAAGTCGGGTCACTTCATATTGGCTGCAAATACATAATTATTAAGTTTAGAAATAGGGATAGGCAAATTTACTCTGCTACACTATGATTGGTTATAACAAATTTGTAGATTCTGAACCACATGACAAACCATAAAACTGGAGAGCCATTAAACAAAAAAGCCATGGCAATAACTATAACAATCCCCAAATCCTCTTCCCCAGTAAATAAATAAATAACAAAATACTTAATGTTTTGTGGTAATAACTATACCAATCCCCAAATCCTCTTCCCCAAGTAAATAAATAACAAAATACTTAATGTTTTGTGGCAATAACTATAACAATCCCCAAATCCCCTTCTCCCAGTAAATAAATAAATAACAAAATACTTAATGTTTTGTGGCATTTACGACTGTATGTGTGTACGTGAAAGACAGTGAGTATGTGAGTGTATGTGTATATATGCGTGCGTGCGAGAGTGTATATGTGTTTGTGTGCATGTGTGAGTAACAACAGGTCTTAAGAAGAAAAGAATTCAGCAGCTGTAAAAATTTTCATTCTGAAATAGTGTTTATTTCAATGAGCCCAACTCAAAGTAAGCCTAGAATGCGACAGGTGAAACAGATGGATTGTATGCTTTTAATTATATGAATTTTATTTACCACATTTCTGTAAAATTGAAAGGTGGAGAAAAAACAAAAACCAATTGTTGCCCTGACAGAAATTTGATGTCGACGACAACAATTTTAGTGAAAACAGAACGGCTGCCGGTCTCTGCTCCCAACTTGACAAAATAAATACTGTTTAATAGTTAACTGGCTAATGTATTCGTCTTGATCCTACTCAGCAACACGAGCTGAAAAAAAATCTCTATCCCCCCAAACACACGCATACACACATGCGCACACACACACACATGCACACACACACACATACACACACAAACCGTTAAGACGCGCATGAATGGTCAAGGTAGGTGTGCATACGGAACGATTACTTGGCAAACAGACGTCAGGTGGATGACGAATAGCTTTTGAACATGGTTTGACAACTCACACACATACGCACACAATATTCACACACAAGCACGCACACATACAGACACACGCTTGAAAGAAAGCACAAAAACCGTCGACTCGTTTACATTCAAATCCTAGTCACCTTACCATCCATCGTGAATACTCTTCTGAACAGCGGATACCTAAACTACAGATAAAATCAAAGGAAAAAATGTAAGCTTGTGTGTATTTCAAATAAATAATCATCTATAGTTCTATATTTGCATTTTTTGAAAGTAATTTAATTAATAGATTTGTGTTTGATTCTTCTTCTTGAATATCAGAAATATTTTTGATGATTTGCATTTGTATAATCTAATACAGCTTTATTTACAAGTTAAAAATAAAAAATATGAATTCTTTTAATTATTATCATTAACCTTTCAGGAAGACTTGCAAGGAGAAAACGATGCCTGTGATCAGACAGTTGTGGGCGATGCGAGGTCCGATAATCGGAGTCGTCATCTCCCTTGCCCTGTTACCTCTAGCACTCTCGGAATACACGGTAAGTGTTTCGGTTTGCTACAAGAGCTAACAGTGATCTCCCCACACAACGCTTGCACGTTCATTGTACACGGTAAGTGTTTCGGTTTGCGAAAAGAGCTAACAGTGATCTCCCCTCACAACGCTAGCACGTTCATTGATGTTCCGTTCCTGTAAATTAGACTTTAGCGGCAGACATGAGAGGTATCCCCAAAGATATCCACGAGAACTAGTGACTGACTGATTAATTTGGGTCCACTGACGATGGAGAAAATTAATCTGGAATAAACTATTTTGCTGATTTATGGCGCGGTAAATTTAAAACTGTCAATAGGTCAGTGACCGAAGCAGCACACTGGTTTTAGTGCACATGACAACGACTGCTAAGAGGTAGCTTTTAGCAGAATTATCGATCATTATCAATCTAGCTATATTTTAAAGTTCTACCCACCACTAATCACTTACCCCACTCTTTCTCTTTGTCACAGTCTGATAAAAATGTCATGACTTCTTGACCCACTTGTTTGTTTTTCAAATATTGAGATTTGAAAATTCCTTTGTTTGAAATTCTCCCATGATACTTCAGTATCGAGAAGCTTCTAGCAAAGAGGTCAGGAACGTTATGTAACTCTTAGGCCATTGTCTAGATTCTCGAACCAACCACATACTACGTGACCAGTCACGTGATGCACCTTATGATGTTTAATAAATACGGGAGCGCGCCGGTATTACTCACTCCGAACCAGATACTTCGTATCGTCGCTTACTTCGTTGAGTCACATAGGAAGCCGATGCGATTGCTGAGATAACACCTCGATTTCTCACTAAGGTATTGAATTTATTTAATTGTATTTTGCATTGTTGAACATGTATGTAATTTTTGTGCTATGCATTGCTACTGTAGCCTAAGCACGGTTCGTTGATAAATGACTAAAACCTATAAGTTATTGTATATAAATTCATTGTAACTCTTTTTCATTCTAACTTTAATTTATATAATTGTAAATTCACTAGAGCCAGGAGCGCTGTGCCCGACATGAATTTCCTTGTGTAATTCGAATTATTGCTTGTAATTTTAATGTAAATTGTAAAGCGCTTTGCTTAATTTGAATTGTCCCTTGTATGAACTCTAAAAGTTTAACGTTGTAAATATTTAGTAATTCATACCTCATGCTTGTTAAACGTAACATGCGTGAGATTATATTTCTAATCTAATTGTAAATGACGCCAGTCGAAATTCTAAACTCAAGCATTTAAACGCTAATCATTTAAAGGCTAATCGTGCTTAGGTTGGCGAACTTTAAACGCAGAACGACTATAGAGATGTTCTTGTCTCTAGGTCGGCAACCAGGCTCATGCCTATACCTATGTCTATGATTCCTATCTTGGGATCCATGCACTGCCAGGTTCCAACTCTTGGAGATTGAGTTGATTCCGCTATAGTCCTACTACCATTGTGAGGCATCGCTGACGAGCAGGTCTGCATGTCTTATCTACATTCACAGCTCCGTTCAGTAAGGTACTGAGAGACAGTTTTCCTTTGTTATGCTGTGTGCGCATTTCTACTGACGGGCAAGAAGTGAGGTAGAACTGGTCTGGACTGGATTATGAACCTACACATGGCAACCATTGCAAGATAAGTTACCATACTGGTGACAAAAATCATTGGAACTATTGTGGCATATTCTCGTAACGATTAAGCACGTTGCTTATCGAGCTCTTAGAATTAGACTTTCGCGCTCGTATATTGAGTAATTTGTTAATTGTTAAAGTTATTAAATCTTATTTTAAATTGTTTATTCTTCTTCGTAGTACATTTTATGCATATTAGACCTAATGTTAATTCATGGTTTTGGATGGGGGCGAATGAGCAGAATGACGTAACGAATGCATATTAATTTAGAAGAATTTAACGACTCCAAGCCAGCCTTTGTACGCAATTTGTCAGTTCGTAAATCTGTAGTCTGCACTACAAGACACATTTTTAAGCTAGTCGAATGATAAGTTGGGCAGCCAGTCTGTTTAGGACAGAGAGAAGGAATTAATCTAATCTATTATATTTAAAGTCCTTAGGAAATCCTAGGCAGGGTCTACAAATAAATACTGGAAACGTAACACTCTTCGTCTAGTTTTTCCCCTGTCTTTAACATGTTGTTCGTCTATTCTTTCCCCTATCTTTAACTTGTTGTTCGTCTATTCTTTCCCCTATCTTAAACATGTTGTTCGTCTAGTCTTTTCCCTATCTTTAACATGTTGTTCGTCTAGTCTTTTCCCTATCTTTAACATGTTGTTCGTCTAGTCTTTCCCCTATCTTTAACACGTTGTTCGTCTAGTCTTTTCCCTATCTTTAACATGTTGTTCGTCTAGTCTTTTCCCTATCTTTAACACGTTGTTCGTCTAGTCTTTTCCCTATCTTTAACACGTTGTTCGTCTAGTTTTTCCCCTATCTTTAACACGGTTGTTCGTCTAGTCTTTCCGCTATCTTTAACACGTTGTTCGTCTAGTCTTTCCCCTATCTTTAACACGTTGTTCGTCTAGTCTTTCCCCTATCTTCAACACGTTGTTCGTCTAGTCTTTCCCCTGTCTTTAACACGTTGTTCGTCTAGTCTTTTCCCTATCTTTAACACGTTGTTCGTCTAGTTTTTCCCCTATCTTTAACACGGTTGTTCGTCTAGTCTTTCCGCTATCTTTAACACGTTGTTCGTCTAGTCTTTCCCCTATCTTTAACACGTTGTTCGTCTAGTCTTTCCCCTATCTTCAACACGTTGTTCGTCTAGTCTTTCCCCTGTCTTTAACACGTTGTTCGTCTAGTCTTTCCCCTATCTTTAACATGTTGTTCGTCTAGTTTTTCCCCTATTTTTAACACGTTTTTCGTCTAGTTTTTTCCCTATCTTTAACACGTTGTTCGTCTAGTCTTTACCCTGTCTTTAACACGTTGTTCGTCTAGTCTTTCCCCTATCTTTAACACGTTGTTCGTCTAGTCTTTCCCCTATCTTTAACATGTTGTTCGTCTAGTCTTTCCGCTATCTTTAACACGTTGTTCGTCTAGTCTTTCCCCTATCTTTAACACGTTGTTCGTCTAGTCTTTCCCCTATCTTCAACACGTTGTTCGTCTAGTCTTTCCCCTGTCTTTAACACGTTGTTCGTCTAGTCTTTCCCCTGTCTTTAACACGTTGTTCGTCTAGTCTTTCCCCTATCTTTAACACGTTGTTCGTCTAGTCTTTCCCCTATCTTTAACATGTTGTTCGTCTAGTCTTTCCCCTATCTTTAACACGTTGTTCGTCTAGTCTTTCCCCTATCTTTAACACGTTGTTCGTCTAGTCTTATCTTTAACACGTTGTTCGTCTAGTGACTCTAGTCTTTCCCCTATCTTTAACACGTTGTTCGCTATTCGTCAGACAGCAGTTTTAAAAGTAGAAACATGTTTTTAGAGAAACTAGTTTTTCATGCAGATATGCATGCACTACAACTCTACATGATCACATGACCAGCGAGGAACGTGTAAATCTACGATTTATTTATTATATACAGTATTTCATGTGCCAAATTTCATCTGAAATACCGGTGTAATAAATCAAAGTTACAAGCGCTCAAGTGTGAACGGTATTTAACAAAATTTTAAAAAATAGGTGTGCAGACTTAGCCTGTTGTCGGTTAATATATTCCACTGTTTGAGTGAACAAACTTTATTGAAAATTTTTATTTCGTAGTCGCGTGTATACTGACTGTGACACTGACGCATCAGCCGTCTCTTCTACTGCTGGGCCATCCAACATTTATTTTGAAGTCAGCCATTTTGTCTTCTGGAAACCGGCGTAAATAATAGACAAAATGTAAATGAAGGGATAGAGGTCAACAAGAAAGTCACCTGTAAATGTCCTCTAGCAATCACTGCCACCCTTTAATGTGATTGAATTTAAATGGAATTTTTAAATGTTTCCTAAAACAAAGGACTTGTGACGTAGTAGTGAATTTCAGTGCGCTGTCATTAACTTATGGCGTACAGTTAGAGTACGTACAAACACAATACGTATTAAAGTAGAAATATTTTATTTTTAATTTAATACACTCCATATTGTTACGGTTGAGAAATCAGAATGGAACTAATTTGAAAAGCCATCATTCCGTCAACCTCCCGAATGTAGGAAAATATTTTAAATATATGTGCTGATTACCAAACAAAGTACGTCGTCATTGCAAACAGAAATATCATTGTATAAATGAGAGTCTTAGCACGACAGATGAGAAATGACGTCATACACTTTACGTCTGAAATGTAGTTGATTTAGCCACCAATCACGACGTAATATTCAGGACAACCTGATGAGACATGAGGGGGTATTTGTTTTTGGTTCTTTCTTTGATTAAAATTTAGACAAACGTTTTGAAGGGTTTGTTTATCTATCCCTCTTGGAAATTGTCAACAACAGAAACTGCTTTTTAGTAAATGGATATCGATATACCGAATATTTTCTCCTTACAGAAACTGCTTTTCAGTAACTAGATACTGAACATTTTCTCCCTACAGAAAACAATGCGATAATGTGTAAACTGCATGTAAATCAAAATAATACGTCCTTGTCGAAAACAATTAGTCGGAACCGCAGCTAGTGTTTCCACCTCAAAAAAGCTGTTTCAGCTTGACAATTATAACTGAACTTGAAGTCTGGCAACCATTATGAGACGTGCTTTGAAATGTCGCAACACTGCAGTAAAAGAAAATGACATCTACTTGCAAATGGCACGCCAGTTTTAGTATTTCGTTTACATTTGGTATTATGGACCATAAACATATATGAATATTTTATGCATTCTGAATATTTATAGCTGCCATTTCCATTTGGTGATTTTAAAGTAGGATACATTTCTTTTTATCATACGTCACATTGGCGCCTGGATAGGTTTACCACACTACTTACTTTTTAACTGATGTCTGCATATTGATAGTAACTTCTTGCATCGAGACCTGTCTCTCACAACCCTAGCGTTTTAACTTATGTCTGCATACTGATAGTAACTTCTTGCATCTAGACCTGTCTCTCACAACCCTAGCGTTTTAACTTATGTCTGCATATTGATAGTAACTTCTCGCAAATCTAGACCTATCTCTCACAACCCTAGCGTTTTAACTTATGTCTGCATACTGATAGTAACTTCTCGCGTCTGTACATGTCTATCACAAACCTAACATTCTAATTTATGTCTGCTTATTGAGGTTAATTTCTTGAGCCTAGACAGGTTTATCATCCTTCTAATTATTTAGCTTGTGCCTGCATATTGACAGAAACCTTTTTGACGTTAAATAGTTACAGCTTGTGCCTGCATATTGACAGATTTTTTCACGCTAGATAGTTATAGCTTGTGTCTGCTTATTGACAGAAACTTTTTTCAGGCTAGACAGTTATAGCTTGTGTCTACATATTAACAGTAATTTCTCGTGCCTATAGCTATTTTATACTCCTTTTTACTTGTTTCTGCATACTGGCAGTAACGTATCGTAACTTCTAATACCTATACTTCTACCTTATGTGTCTGCAGTACACTTGTCAATTGTACTTCTGTTCAATCAACTTGTGCCTGCAAATGATTATCTACCAATGCTTAGCTATGGATAATTAATATATTCACATACTCGCCTATCCTATCTGTACAATGTCACCAACTCACTGAACTAAGGGCACGACCTTTTAAAATTGTGCCACTAACGCCGGTCAAGAAACATTTTGTAGAATTTATTTGATATGCCTTCCACATACGGGCAAGGAAGGGCGTCTTCATGAAGTAGTGTTGATAATTCCAGTGGCTTACGAACTCGTAAAGGGAATCTATTCGCACGGAAACAAACTGTTTACACAGCGACCTTTTATGAAAGTAAACAAGATTAGTCACAACACTTGTTATGATACAGAACAGGAATAGTTATTTATTTATAGTTAATTTTCAAACAGTTTAAAAAATGTTGATCTCTTGACGACACACAAACACAAATATATACGAACAAGCAAATATCCAGTTTTGCACCTTTACTCATAAACATTGAGTGCACCTGCAACCTCAACACTAAATCCATCCCATAATTATGGTGTCGAGAGTCCAAGGGTCATAAATAGAGTTCTATTGAAACTCTTGTATTTTATAAAATCGCATAGTGCTTAATCAGTTCTTTAAATATGCACCCAACCCTCTCTTAGTTATGTACTGAGCCGCAGTATAAATAGTGCTTAATCAGGTCTTTAAATGTGTAGCCACCCCTCTCTTAGTTAAGTACTGAGCCGCTGTACAAATAGTGCTTAATCAGTTCTTTAAATATGTAGCCACCCCTCTCTTAGTTAAGTACTGAGCCGCTGTACAAATAGTGCTTAATCAGTTCTTTAGGTATGTACTCAACCCTCTCTTAGTTAAGTACTGAGCCGCTGTACAAATAGTGCTTAATCAGTTCTTTAGATATGTAGCCACCCCTCTCTTAGTTAAGTACTGAGCCGCTGTACAAATAGTGCTTAATCAGTTCTTTAGATATGTACTCACCCCTCTCTTAGTTAAGTAGTAAAAGTCTAGTTATGATAAAATTAGTTTTACATTACGTAGTCTTGCTCAAAAATAATGTCATCAGAGAGCACGTGACGTCAAACAAAATGAAGATGTAACTATTTACTAAGAAGCAAGATGTCAGTTGACATCCCGCTGCAAGCAATCCAATATAATCTATGCTTTTTCATGGAGTTTCAGAAAATATTTTTCTGAAATCCATAGAATTTCCGACTTTAACTGTATGAGGATTGTTTCGTTTACAACACTAAAAATGGCTGTTTACCTAAAGCAGTAAAAAAAATCTTATCTTAGCAGGGATTTGCAATATCATTTTACTGACTGTAAAACATATGACAGCACATGTAACTACTTTCAGATGTTGTGCTTATTATGATTTGGTTTGAAATGTTCTCCTTATAGCAGTTCGCATTTTAGACTTATAGACAGGTAAAAACAGTAGTATTACAGTCGTTTTCAAGACAAATATGTTAGTATTAAAGAGTCATTGTCGAGATAATTAAGTTAGTATTAAAGAGCACACACACACACACACACACACACACACACACACACACACACACACACACACACACATTTGTGTGTTTGTTCAATAATACTGTCGAACACATGAATGAATAGATAGCTAACTGGTAGAAAGTCAAAATACATAATTGCAAAGATATATTTCAATATTGATTTGATTTTTTAAATATTATACTAGACATATAATGACCAACGTGCACCCTTTTTTTCATTCTGAAAGTGCTGGAACTAGAACAAAAGAAAATCATACAAACACATGCCCAAATCGAACTCTTTTGACTTTTGACCCCTTGATAAATTACCAGTTGGACTGTGTCATTAACCTCCCTTTATTTTTGTCCACAGTCGACCAGATGTGGCTATGTTGTTCTAGTTATGGCGGCCCTCTGGCTCACCGAAGCCATTCCGATCCCTGTGACGGCCTTGATGCCAGTCTTCCTCTTCCCGATGGTCGGGGTGTTGACCGCTGACGCCGTCTGCAAAAGTTACGTTAATGTAAGTGTCAAGGCAGGATGTTGTGCAGTGACGGGATTTTGTCCTTGCCGCGCAATACGTTCAAAATATCGCGAACCGTGTCTACAAATGAGGCCACTCGCTACGAAAACACTTCACGGAGGTGTTAAAGTAGTTATGCGCATGCGTGCGAATTGTAACTTTAGAATGGCTGTTTACACATGCTTAAAAAATATTAAGTCCTTTTTTAAAATGATGATTATTGTTACTATTGACTATAATTGTAATGTTCAATGGTGTGTGTGTGTGTGTGTGTGTGAACGAATTATATTTTCGTGTTTGATATTTGGCATTTAATTTATTTTATTTCTCACTCCCCCCCCCCCCTACCCCCTTTTATATTTCTGACAGTTATCTTCGCTGTACAAGTAATGTACATTCATTTCTTTACAGCTGCTCAAATGCTGGGACTGTTCATATCTTGCATTATATAGTCTGTTTTTATGGGACTGTTCATATCTTGCATTATATAGTCTGTTTTTATGGGACTGCTCATATCTTGCGTTATATAGTCTGTTCATATCTTGCATTATAGAATCTGTTCTGCTGGAACTGTTCATTTCTTGCATTATATAGTATATTGTTATGGGACTGCTCATATCGTGCATCTCTTGGTGTATCCTTGTTTTCTGGTGAAAGAGATGGTATTAGTAGGCTAATGTCTTCTTCAGTTTTCTATAATTGTCATACTGTTGTCATTCGGCACTATATTTTTCTGCTTTTCTTTTTCTTCCATGTTTGTTGTGACATTGTATTTTTATTATTCCTTTGTTCCTGATCGAATATTCTTCTCGATGAGCTATTGTCATCATGTCACGTGTTGCTGATCATAAAACATTGCTATGTCCTCTAATAGTCATTGTTGTTCTTCAGGGGAAGCTTCTGCTGTATAAGATCACAACCACCACCACCACCACCACCATCACCATCATCATCATCATCATCATTTTCGTCGTCGTTAGTAATACCAATGCTTTATTAAGCTGGTTCACTGGTGTGTTTGTGTACCTATTACTGAGTGTGACGCAATCAGTCAATCACAAATGTAAATAAAATTCACAATCCTCGACTTGAACTTCAGGATATGGAAATAAGAAGTAAAAAAAGGAAAAACAATATACAATAACACATTGTCCTACAAAATGCAAATATTCTTGTATAAACACGATTGTTGTTGGGATTCCCTTGCTGGCTGACTTTTTTTTTTATATCCCATTCTGAATCTTCTTCATATACTTGATTTCTCTTCAGGCGGTGTCCTCTTACTTAATTAAGTTCAATTACAAGGTGACTTTCTATTGTTTTGCGTTTTGGCTGTTGTATTCTGTTGTGCCATTACTATTTAACTCATAGCGGGTGTAAGAGTTAGACAGCATGAACGCAGTTAATTTAGACGTATTGTTTTACATTCGATTTTATTATCCTAGCAATAAAGGTTACTGACCCAGCTTTTGACCTTGTCGTCATTTGCCTATGACGTACTTACTGGTGTTTATATTTACTGCTGCGTAATAATTATTATTATAGCGTATGATTCCATTGGTTGTCCAGATACCTTATGACGTCAGTGCGTGTGACAAAAATATTCATCCTCTACCTTTGTTTTTGTTGTTGACTTCTAACGTCGGTGGAATTATTTGTGCCGACTATTTCAAAGTGCATCGTTTTCCAAATACTTTCTGCCCAAGAGAAATCATTGCGGTGAATTGTTGCATATAAACATTCACATATATACACATGGGCATGAAGATAGATAGATAGATAGTTAGATAGATAGATAGATAGATAGATAGATGTGCTGATTAATTAATTGATTGATTACCAATGATTGTTATTGTTTCTATATATAACCGACTACGACTTCTGTACAGAGATATATCCTGACACTGGCTTGTGTACAGATATATCCTGACACTGGCTTGTGTACATATATGTCCTGACACCTGCTTGTATACAGAGATATATCCTGACACTAGTTGTGTGCAGAGATGTATCCTCACACTCTCCTGTGTACAGAGATATATCTTGACACTTGCTTGTGTACAAAGATATATCCTGACATTTGCTTGTGTGCACAGAAATATTCGAATTAGCAGGCGCACTGGTTTACATATTTCGAGGGGGTGGGGGTGGGGGTAGCGCAGAACTTGGAAACATTGCACTAGTGTATGGAATTCATAAACTATTCTTTGTTAATTACTAGTTATTTCGGTATCGGTAGTTGCAATCACACCTCTATAGACTTTCTTCTCCAATACGAAGTGCATTTGTTGATAAATTTAAATACTTTGTAATTTTATTATATTAACATTCGCGTGCGCGTTACCCTGCGTACGTTTGTTTGTCAGCATGTGTGAGCTTGTGATCTGAGTGCTCGTACAAATGTAACTATAAAAAATGTTTGTGCGTGTAATTTGTATTTATATTGTACTTCATCTAGAAATTATCTGAGTGCTCGGACAAATGTAACTATAAAAATGCAACAACAAAAAAAAAATCAAAGCAAGCGGTAATAAAATGGTTTTTAACATTTAAGGTGGTCACTGAATGGTGTCATACTGCAACTGCCAACATACTACTAAGCCATTTACCACAAGACACAATGTATACAACAAACAACAAAAATACCAAGAAGTTATTTTTACTGTTGTGATATAAATGGATGATAATCGGGTAGGATGGAATCAGTGTTTTACAAGTGAAAAACGTAAATTTTCACTTAAAGAGTGTTGCTACCTAACACATCGTCTGAAGGTTGTCTACAAAACAATAAGAATTAAACATGTATAAGAAAAGATGTTGTTTTCTACCATAACGTGTATAAGAAAAGATGTTGTTTTCTACCATAACATGTATAAGAAAAGATGTTGTTTTCTACCATAACGTGTATAAGAAAAGATGTTGTTTCTACCATAACGTGTATAAGAAAAGATGTTGTTTTCTACCATGACGTGTATAAGAAAAGATGTTGTTTTCTACCATAACATGTATAAGAAAAGATGTTGTTTTCTACCATAACCTGTTTTATGCTTACCTGTGTTCAGGATACATCGATGTTATTTATCGGTGGTCTCATATTGGCCGTTGCTGTGGAAGAGTGGAAGCTGCACAAACGAATTGCGCTGGGTGTCTTGAGGATTGTAGGTTCGGACCCCAAACTGTAAGAATTCGTAATTAATCCTTCGCTTGCTACTTTCCCGCTTAATAGATTCTGATTTTGTTTTTATTTTGTCTTTTAAAATTAAAAATATAATTGATCTTCTGATTGCCTTTGCCTCTTAGCGTTTATATCTTCTCTCTTTCTGTGTTTCTCCCTACCCGTTTATTTCTGTCTGCTTTTTTTAATTTGCAATTATTTTCTATTTATCTCGCTACTTTCTTGTACTTGATACGATGTCCTCTAACTGTTCCTCTCCCACTGAGCGTGTTACCTATCTTTCTCTTTATTTCTTCTCTCATTATCTGTCGCTTTTATTATCTTTCGCTCTCATTGTCGCTTACTCTATCACTACTCTTATTATTTATAGCTCTGCCACTTTCTAGTGCATCAGTCTCACCCTGCCCCCGTACTCTCCCTCCCTCTCTAACAGTCACTCGATTTCTTTTTCAATCTCTTTTCTCTCAACCGTATAAATAAATAAAAATAAATAAACTTGGCATAGTCATATTTGTGGACATCAAAGTATATGTTTATCGACGTCGTATGCAAAAAGAGCAGAAACCTACACGTGTCATAAGTGTGTAGTTTTAAAACATATCACGTGACAAGAGCGTATGTGAACGCCATTTTTATTTGTGTCAATAATGGTTTGGGGTTTTTTTGCTTGTTTTAAATTATAAAATTGGAAATCCTATTTCAAGAACAGGCAGGCTTGTAAACTTACCAGTCTATCTTGTTTGCGAAGAGAATTTGCATACGCAAAAATGATGTAAAACTATCCACGAGCATTAAAAACATGTCAACAAGTCACGTGGTAAGAATCTGTTTACTAAATAACTTGTCAGTTGTAGTCAGGAGAAGTGTTTGCAAAATGTCTGACTTTTACTGTGATCATGTCATGACATTATCAAGAGTGTTTGTAAGAAATAGAATGTGTCAGTCTGTCTCTCGAATCATGCGTAAATCAGGAGAGTTTGTAAAACATAAATTGTGTCAGAATGTCTCTAGAATCGTGCGTAAGTCAGGAGTGTTTGTAAAACATAAAAGGTGTCACAATGTCTCTAGAACTATGATCTCCGTATGAAGAATGTCTCACTATTATGACGTTTTACCGGAATGCTTACAAAAATGTCTTCTCGTCACGAGTGTCACAAAGTGTGCGTCAAATGCCACTCAAATACATAATAATGTCCACGAGTTATTGTCCAGACTGTTGACCCTGCCACGTCATGGTTTTATGTTTTATGTCATGATTGTAAGTAAATTGCAAATAACTAAATGATATAAATTTATAATGTCAAACGTCAGTCTATCGTGTGACGTAGGCTATTTGTAAAATATAGCAACCCAACGCGTTCTCACGACTCGTCATTAAATGTAAGCCTTTATGTGAGTTAACAATACACATAAAAAAAAGTGTAATAAAAATTTGAAAGCCAAGTTTTAACGACTTTGTATATCTTTCAACCCCAAACTACTTACCTATAAAGGGGTATTGGCAAACACTTCAAACTTTGCTCACCAACGTCAGTTTGGATGTGTAACATAAATCTAACACGCATGTCCGTCCGAACGCACAAGTCCATAATCTATTATAGAACGTGCGTAACCTATTTATGAAATAAGGCGATCTATTAATAACACTGCTACATGTGCGAGAGGATTAGCAAAACGTCCTATCGTAGCTTTTGGCAATGGCAATGAGTCATGTGATGAGTGAAATGTTAATTAAATGCTTTATAGCTTAGTGTGGGAAGAAAGTTATTAACATTACCATTCTAAAATGTGTGTGAGAGAAGAATAGGTAAACAGATCTAAATCGCGTGTCACGAGTATTAGTATCAGCCAGCAACACGGTGCTAGAAGAATTGGTAAACTTTCCAACTTAAATCGCGTGTCAGGAAAATTAGTAACAGTGTCAACCAGATATACGTGCTAGAAGAATTGGTAAACTTTCCAACTTAAATCGCGTGTCAGGAAAATTAGTAACAGTGTCAACCAGATATACGTGCTAGAAGAATTGGTAAACTTTCCAACTTAAATCGCGTGTCAGGAAAATTAGTAACAGTGTCAACCAGAAACACCTACTAGAAGAATTGGTAAACTCCAACAGGTGTCATTAATATGAATAACATTTCCAACTCCAACAGGTGTCATTAATATGAATAACATTTCCAACTCCAACAGGTGTCATTAATATGAATAACATTTCCAACTCCAACAGGTGTCATTAGCATGAGTAACATTTCCAACTCCAATAGGTGTCATTAGCATGAGTAACATTTCCAACTCCAATAGGTGTCATTAGCATGAGTAACATTTCCAACTCCAATAGGTGTCAAGATAATGAGTAACATTTCCAACTCCAACGGGTGTCATTAGCATGAGTAACATTTCCAACTCCAACAGGTGTCATTAGCATGAGTAACATTTCCAACTCCAATAGGTGTCATTAATATGAATAACATTTCCAACTCCAACAGGTGTCATTAGCATGAGTAACATTTCCAACTCCAACAGGTGTCATTAGCATGAGTAACATTTCCAACTTCAATAGGTGTCAAGATAATGAGTAACATTTCCAACTCCAACGGGTGTCACGATAATTTACAATCGAGACAAACTAATGCCTAATGTTTCAGGATAGCATTACCATTGTGAAACTGAAGCAGCCCCAAACATGTGTCATAATTATGAGTAACAATATAAAAAAATCTGCTATGTGTTAGGGAAGTTAATTTACATTTCAAAATCGAATACCTCAGGATAATATGATCATTATCGGTCTAAAACAGCTCATGGTTATGGGCAACAATGTCAAACTTGTGTCCAGATAATTGGTTAATTTGTTGGACTTAAACTAGCGTCGGAATAATTAGTAATGTTGCCAAACCAAAACTTATGCCAAGATAATTAGTTACGTTATCTAACGAAAACAGGTCAGGATAGTTCGTGACATTTACGCCAAATTAAGCACCAAGATAATTAGGAATGTTTACAAAACTTCAAAGTGCTTAATTATAAGACGATAATTAGGAATGTTTACAAAACTTCAAAGTGCTTAATTATAAGACGATAATTAGTAATAAGTCTAAACACGTACAGGAATAAATGCTTACAATGTCTACCTTAAATGGGTGTCATCAATCTTAAACTGTTGTCAGGATAATTAGTAATATTGAGAATTAAGTACATATCAAGATAAACAGTAACAAGATCAAAACTAAAACGTGACAATAACAAAAACTTATTGATTTCACATGTATACCAAGAGCTTTAGAAACAGAAATTACAGCCTACAACGTGTGTCATGAGAAATTACAGCCTACAGCGTGTGTCATGAAAAATGACAGCTTACAACATGCAAGGAGTAATGGCAGTCTAACACGCATATGTAAAGGAAAATGGCTGCCTAAAACATGTCACGAGAAATAGCCTAAAACATGTCACGAGAAATAGCCTAAAACATATAACGAGAAATAGCCTAAAAAAATGTCACGAGAAATAACCTAAAACATGTCACGAGAAATAGCCTAAAACTTGCCACGAGAAATAGCCTAAATTCCCTAAAACATGTCACGAGAAATAGCCTAAAACTTGGGGCAGAAGAAATGGCAGTCTAACCCGTGTGTATTGATAAATGGCAGTTTACAACGTGTCTTTAGAAATGAGAACCTAAAACATGTATGATGATAAATGACAGCCTTAACCGTGATGATGCCAGATGACAGCCGAACACATCTGTAATAAAAATCACAGCTTAAAACGTGTCAGCCTTAATAAAAATCACACCTTAAAACGTGTCAGTCTTAAACTTTGGGTAAGGAGAATGGCAATCTAACACATGCGTAATGAAAAATAACAGGCTAAAAGTTGTCATAAAAATAACAGCCTAAACGTTTAATTAACATCCTAAAACGTGTAATAAAAATAACATCCTAAAAACGTGCAATGAAAAATGACAACTTAAAACGTGTCATGAAACACGTGTTTGTTTGTTTGTTTTGCAGCATTATGCTCGGTTTGATGTTGCCGACGTGGTTTCTCTCCATGTGGATCTCCAACACTGCCACTGCATCCATGATGATTCCCATCGCCAACGCGGTGTTAGGACAGATTGAGGAAGTCAGCCCAAACACTAGTACGTCATTTCCGCTTCATTCTCATTTTTTTCCCCCTTCTCTGTCTTCCGGTTCCATCATTCTACTCGCCATTGCTGTTCGTTGGTGTGTTTTTGTTTTGTGGAATGCGTGGAGTTTGTCAGCTAATGTGTCCGCGTTATCGGTACCAGTTGGTATGCATGAAAACTCCCATCCTTACATTCACTACACGGTGCGGATTTTTTTGTGGAATGCGTGGAGTTTGTCAGCTAATGTGTCCGCGTTATCGGTACCAGTTGGTATGCATGAAAACTCCCATCCTTACATTCACTACACGGTGCGGATTTCTCATGGTTTAAAAAAGAAAACAGACTGCAAACAGACCGTGAGAGCTGTTAAGAGACTCGCTGTTGGACGCCCCTATGGCGTACTCTTGACAAGTTGACCTTTTAGTTCTGCGGGTTTATAGCTTGCATCTAATGATGAAAGAGGAAAAGGGGGGGGGGGGTCGAGACGATGTTTTTAACAGCCAACACTTTCCTCAGCCATCCACATTATACAACGAAATTAATATTTTTTTAACTTGTTGCTATTGTTTGAAGATTATGACCTGGAGTGATTTCGTGCTTAAAATTTAGGTCAGAATCTTCTGGATAAGTTAGTTTCAATTGCTTACAATTGTCACTTATTTTGAAAAGAATTAAAACTTCCTGGTCAGTAATATAATGTAAGGAAGTTTCATATATAATCAAACACACATATATATAGACATACGCGGGCGCACGCTTCACTGCGTTCTACAAATTTTATTTATTTTTATTTTTTACTTTGCTTACTGAAAAAGTTTCAAGATATGAATTTATTTTCAAACACGTATGAATAGGATTTAGGGTTAATGAACCGTGTATACTGTATAGCCTATGTTGTTATTGTCCCAAATACTTTAGATTTATTATCAACACAATTTTTTTTTTAAAAGAGTGTTGTGAATAATGAATAAAGTACGCTGTTGCTATATGGTTTCATGACACCGGCTCGTGTAGATTTCAGTTGTAAGGTGAAAGAAAAAGAGAAGGGAATAGAAATTTTTTGCGAAAACAGCGCGCCCACTACATTGAGACAGACATGAGTTGAAATGATCTCTATGCACTTGGGTAATCACACTTTCAGTGGTATGCGATAAAAACAACTTTTAGAAGAAAAACAGGCAGATCACTGATGGACTAGCACGAATTAGTTTTTAACTGGGACTGATGGTCGATGTAGACATTGGCCGTGACAGGAAATGACGTACATCACTCTAGGCTGTAATAAATGTAGAACGCTTTTTTCTTTCCCCTTCCACCCTCTCTCTTTCTCCGTTGTGTCTCCCCTCGTCTTCGTCTCCCTCTGACTTTCTCTACCTCTGTATGTGTGTCTCTCTCTCTCTCAGTTCTTTTGTCCTTCCCCATCTCTCCCTTTCTCTTCCTCTCTCCCTAACAACCCCATCCCACATATCCACCTTCTCTCTTTTCCTCTTCATCTGTTTCCTTCTCTCACTGCATGCTTATCTTCCTACTGAAGTGTCTGCCTGACTGTTAGCCTCTTTGTTTATCTATCATTGTTTACTGATGCGAACCTAGACACGTCAAATTAAAAGACTATTTTCACTTTGTTTGTTACAAGAGAATTTATTTATCTTTACTAATCGTTTAACATTGGTTTCTCTTGTACATAACAATCACTGCATACGCATGAACTGTTTGAATTCCTTTCTTTACTTTTTCACTTTGTTTGTTACAAGAGAATTTATTTATCTTTACTAATCGTTTAACACTGGCTTCTCTTGTACATAACAATCACTGCATACGCGCGAACTGTTTGAATTCCTTTCTTTACTTTTTCACTTAGAAATAATAAAGAGTCCAATGTTTTGGTTAAATAAAATACCCACATACAGGCACAACTAGAAATAATCAGTACCAGCATACAAACTGTAAACTCATTGCATTTTTTCAATTTTGAAATAAAACTTTTCAGATTTAGTGTTCAGATATAGGCTGCTTGCCTATGGTTCCTAAAGTCAGCTCCCCCAACCCACCCCGTTATAGTGTGAGATGACCCAGGTTGGGTTTTGGCAACCCGAGAACACAGCAATCACGAAATGCACCAATAACTGATTATATTATTCCGCAAGTAGATTTCGTGCACTGCTTGAAAAAGAAAATTCCAGTACAAGTGGGGCGTTGTCCCTGTACATGTCGTACTTATTGATTAACCTCTACGTATCACAATAACAGGTAGAGTGGGGCGTTGTCCCTGTACATGACGTACTTATTGATTAACGTCTACGTACCACAATAACAGGGTAGAGTGGGGCGTTATCCCTGTACATGACGTACTTATTGATTAACGTCTACGTACCACAATAACAGGGTAGAGTGGGGCGTTATCCCTGTACATGACGTACTTATTGATTAACGTCTACGTACCACAATAACAGGGTAGAGTGGGGCGTTATCCCTGTACATGACGTACTTATTGATTAACGTCTACGTACCACAATAACAGGGTAGACTGACGAAAGACGGCCTTTGAATAAGACATAAAAGTAATATTTCAATCAATAAATGTATTGATAACTTAGTTCAGATAAACCGGATCAAAGCTGTCCTTCTAAGATGAATCTTGAATATTTCATTAGACAGAGATACTGTCCTCAAGACCAGAGTTATCGCTCTTAATTGAAGTGTGCTTACAGTTCGCGAGATGTCTTCTACCTAAGATACTAATGATCTGATTTCTTTAGCTTCGGCTCCCCACCCACCTCCCCATCGAAATAAGGATCAAACATGTACTCTGAAAATAAAACTACAATAATGTGAGAAGGAGAATATTAATTACTAAAACAAGTGTGTAAAAATACACTTCCACAATAAAGATTCAATGGTATATGGGTACATAGACAAATAGATTAACAGCTCGACAGATAGTCGTATAAGGTAGACAGAAAGATGTTGATTCTATAGATTTATATTTACATGCATATATACTACAGACACATATGCATACATATGTATATACCTATATTTGAAAAAAAGTATGTGGAATGCATTTTTATAATCCCAATTCACATCTATTTTAATCCATGCACAAGATCATTTTAATTCAATCTACATCCAACCTCATTATAATTCTTATACCGACAATGGGCTTATATTATTCATATCCTTTAAAATAAATTCATACACATAGATTCTCCAATTAACTTTCATGTTAATGTTTCGATCTTTGCATTTTGTAATTCTATAGTTTTGGTGAGTTTAGATTCATTAATCTACAATTTCTCAGAAAATATATTAGCAATACCTTACTTATTTTTTTATTGTCCAAATAATCTTATGTAATTAAATCCACAAAGTCTTAGAATTAATATGCACAGCAAATAAAAGACCTCACTCGAGCTCGCAATAATTAAAATTCAAGAATATATATAACACAAACATAAACTGTCGAGGAAATTTAATTATCTGGTTTTGCAAGTACACAAACACACACACACACACACACACACACACACACACACACACACACACACACACACACACCACATCACTCGACTCGAATGTTAGACTTTGCATAGATAACTTGACCCAGAGTTGTGTGCCCTAATCCGCATCAATCATAATACTAATATTAACGTTCAAGACGTGTCGAAGTGTAACACTAACAGACCAGCTCGTTGCCTATATCAGCGTGGAGGGCAAACAAATGTGAAATTTTCGGTAACGATAGTTTGGTATATTGAAATCAGTACTCTTTTCATATCAAGTGCTAAATGCATACTTTTGTTTCTTGGCGATTGCGCCTTTTAATGAATGTGACTGATAAGCAATATAATCGACCCGTAAAACACTCACTCGACAGCGAGAGAATGGACCTTGACCCAGTTTCGATATGTCAGATTTATAATGCGTGCGACTAGAAGCGATAAAAGTTGGCAAAAGACACTTGCAATTTTAACTACTTTGTCCATATGCAATTTGTGAAACATATTGCTGAGAGATAGCTGCGTTAAACTAGGCGTTAAAAAAAAAAACAACAACATAAAATATATCTCTTGGCTTATATAACTTCCTCTTGAACTGCTAGTAGATGAAAGTTACTAAACAAAAAGGAAATATCAAAACTATTTTGATTACTTATGGAGACAACTTGGGTAACGCCGAGAGGAGTTCAACATTTAGAGGACAGTGATTGTATGAAAAAAATTGGCTTAAGAGCATTTACCAACATTAACAGAATAACAGAAAATAAAAAAACCTCAGGTGCATAACACATTCGTATAAATCAGCTTATCTCCTACGGTCGTTTTCCTGCTCTTTACTAAAACCTGATCTCCTACGGTCGTTTTCCTGCTCTTTACTAAAACCTGATCTCCTACGGTCGTTTTCCTGCTCTTTACTAAAACCTGATCTCCTACGGTCGTTTTCCTGCTCTTTACTAAAACCTGATCTCCTACGGTCGTTTTCCTGCTCTTTACTAAAACCTGATCTCCTACGGTCGTTTTCCTGCTCTTTACTAAAACCTGATCTCCTACGGTCGTTTTCCTGCTCTTTACTAAAACCTGATCTCCTACGGTCGTTTTCCTGCTCTTTACTAAAACCTGATCTCCTACGGTCGTTTTCCTGCTCTTTACTAAAACCTGATCTCCTACGGTCGTTTTCCTGCTCTTTACTAAAACCTGATCTCCTACGGTCGTTTTCCTGCTCTTTACTAAAACCTGATCTCCTACGGTCGTTTTCCTGCTCTTTACTAAAACCTGATCTCCTACGGTCGTTTTCCTGCTCTTTACTAAAACCTGATCTCCTACGGTCGTTTTCCTGCTCTTTACTAAAACCTGATCTCCTACGGTCGTTTTCCTGCTCTTTACTAAAACCTGATCTCCTACGGTCGTTTTCCTGCTCTTTACTAAAACCTGATTTAGAAGACAAGGAAGTCGTGTACTCTGAATGTACTATGAACATGTAATTGTTTGAAATGTTAATTAAGAAAGTGCCAGATACAGATGATCATAATTCTGTATTTAATTATCTAAATATTATTACATTTCTAATACAATCATCATGACAATATGTTGATTCATTTGCGGTACACAAACAGTATTTATATTGTTAGTTATTAGCATAGAACAGTGTGCTTATTTCAGTTATTTTTTAGTGTCGAGACTTCATATCTTTATTTCAAATTAAGTTAACATTTGAAGCTCAGGCTAACAACTGCATTTGTTCATTAATAGTTTGCATGTAACAGCATTGCGATGAAAGGAAGAAAATAGAATATTACAATGTGAATAAACATTTCAACACATAGATGTCTTAACGCACATCTATGTCACCACTCAGCAATCAAACAACAAGTCGTGAAACTGTGGTAACGGCTAAGAATGCACACCTAGGTTTGAAGGATTTCTTTTCCATGTTCCACTAGCACTGATTAAATTGATAAATTGAGTTCATTCAACGACATGCTATTATTCAGGTCACAAAAGCCGAGGTCATAATTTTACCTTTTCTTCACACAATGTTGTATTATGTAGAGCTACAAACATTCATTGTCCTTCATTCAGTCTGTCATATTATTGTAGTCATGCAGCCGAATGAACTTTTTAATAAGATGTAGCCTACTGATAGATCAACAGTTCACAATATCTTTACAGACTACTGAAAGGTCAACATGCCCCAGTTATATCTACATATCACTGCTAGGTAGGTCAACAGCCTTCAGATACTAGTACAGTCCAAATATAGATTTTCAGACAACTGATAGGTTTACAAATTACTGTTAGGTCTACAGTTCACAAATAGGTCATCAGTGTTCAATTAAGCTGCTAAGTCTACAACTTACTCAAAGGCCAACTGCCCATGATAGATATACAGTCTTCTAATAGGTAGAGGTAGACAGTCTGATATATCTACAGGCTACTGATTGGACTACACTTTACTGACTGGTCTACAGTTTTAAAATAAGTCGACATACTAAACAATCTTTGACAGGTTTACAGACTACAGACAGGTCTATAATCTTCTGATAGATCTACAATTTACACATCTATAGACTGCTGATTTGTCTACAGCTTACAGATCAGGTCTTTTGATAGCTGAAGAATTTCATGTTAGGTGTCCAGTCTAATGCAAGGTCTTCAGTCTAGAGACAGTGATAGTCTACTGTCCAATGACAGTGATAGTCTACAGTCCAATGACAGTAATATGTCTACAATGTAGTGATATGTCTGCAGCCTAGTTACAGTCATATGTCTACAGTGATAGTGATTTTTAAAGCATGGTTACAATATGTCTACATTCTAGTGGCAATGTTATGTTTAAAATCTAGCGATATGTCTACAATGAAGTGATAGTCTACAGTCTAGTGACAATGATAAGTCTACAGTCTAATGAAAGTGATATGTCTAGAGTCTAGTTATAGTGTTATGTCAGCAATCTAGTGAATGTGCTAGGTATAAAGACTAGTTACAGTGATATATCTTCAGCCTAGTGATAATGATATGTCTACAGTTTAGTGACAGTGATATGTTTATAATTTAGTGACAGTGATTTGTATAAAACCTAGTTACATTGATATGTCTACAGTTTAGTGACAGTGATTTGTATAAAACCTAGTTACAGTGATATATCTACAATTTAGTGACAGTGATTGTATAAAAACTAGTTACAGTGATATGTCTACAGTTTAGTGGTAGTGATTTGTATAAAACCTAGTTACAGTGATATGTCTACAGTTTAGTGACAGTGATTTGTATAAAACCTAGTTACAGTGATATGTCTACAGTTTAGTGGTAGTGATATGTCTACAGTTTAGTGACAGTGATTTGTATAAAACCTAGTTACAGTGATATTTCTACAGTTTAGTGACAGTGATTTGTATAAAACCTAGTTACAGTGATATGTCTACAGTTTAGTGGCAGTGATTTGTATAAAACCTAGTTACAGTGATATGTCTACAGTTTAATGACAGTGATTTGTCTACAGTTTAGTGACAGTGATTTGTATAAAACCTAGTTACAGTGATATGTTTACAGTTAAGTGACAGTGATTTGTCTACAGTTTAGTGACAGTGATATGTCTACAGTTTAGTGACAGTGATATGTCTACAGTTTAGTGACAGTGATATGTCTACAGTTTAATGACATTGATATGTCTACAGTTCAGTGACAGATATTTGTCTACAGTTTAGTGACAATGATTTGTCAAAAACCTACCCATCGTTTGCTCGCTCTCACTACATAGTGTCCGACTATAATTATTCCATAATACATGTATATAATCAATTATAGTTTTAGTATCCTTTAGTCATTTATATACGAAGAATTCTACAATTATATACAATCGCAAACAATTATAGTTTTAGTATCATTTAGTCATATATATATATATATGGCTATACCATATATTACCTCTCAGGAAAATATTGTTTTGAAAAGGAATGGAAAGTGAGCTGAGATTGTCTTGTGGATGACAAGAAAGGAATGGAAAGGGAGCTGAGATTGTCTTGTGGATGACAAGAAAGGAATGGAAAGGGAGCTGAGATTGTAAACTCACACACATATTAACAATCATTAAAACCTAAGCATACAGACACGATCTCATACTTACACTGTGTTGGTTCTGTGTTTGTTATTGAGATTTCGTGTAATGTTAATGGGCATGTGTACGTGTTTATGGGCGTGTGTTTGAGTTTACGGGCGTGTGTGTGTTTTCTGTATGCGTGCTTTTAAGTGTTTGAGCCTGCGTATGTTTGAGTTTTTGTTTAAGTTCGTGTGTGCTTGTGTATGTGTTCATGCATGCGTGTGCGTTTGTGCTCACGTGCGTGTTTGTGTGCGTTTGTGCTCACGTGCGTGTTTGTGTGCGTTTGTGCTCACGTGCGTGTTTGTGTGCGTTTGTGCTCACGTGCGTGTTTGTGTGCGTTTATGCTCAGATGCGTATTTGTGTGCGTTTGTGCTCACGTGCGTATTTGTGTGCGTTTGTGCTCACGTACGTATTTGTGTGCGTTTGTGCTCACGTGCGTATTTGTGTGCGTTTGTGCTCACGTGCGTGTTTGTGTGCGTTTGTGCTCACGTGCGTATTTGTGTGCGTTTGTGCTCACGTGCGTGTTTGTGTGCGTTTGTGCTCACGTGCGTATTTGTGTGCGTTTGTGCTCACGTGCGTGTTTGTGTGCGTTTGTGCTCACGTGCGTGTTTGTGTGCGTTTGTGCTCACGTGCGTATTTGTGTGCATGTGTATGAGTGAATAATTGCATGTGTGCGCGCGTGCATGTTTGTGAGTTTGAATATGTATGACTGTGTGTGTGCTTAAGCGTTTGTATGTGTGTTTGCCTGCGAATACACGCTATGCAAAAACATTAACGAAAGCAAATCCACACAAATAAATAAACACCAATACTCACACAAAAGAAAACTCATACACACACGCCTTAGTGAACTATGATTGGCATGTCATGTCATGGTTAAATTTTCTTTTTCACAGAAGATGATGCCGACCCGATAAGTGAAGCAGAAACGAGCATGACAGGGGAAACAACGAAGAAACAGTCCCAGAAAAGTTTCAAACCCTGCTCGGAGAAGTACACAGTGGTGAGTGACGAGACGCCGCATGTTACTAACGGGGACTGTAATGCTGTTCACGTAGACGACACTATGACGCCTCTCAGCAATGGAAGTGCCAACCCTGTCGCAGAAATTAACGTGTCGAGTCGGTAGGCATGGAATATGTCCTTATGGTGTTGGTGGTGGTGGTAGTGATTAATACGGTAGGCTAAGAGATGTCAAGCGAAATATGATATTGTTGTGTATGGTAGAGTGGTTAATATGGTAGGCTAAGAGATAAGCGAAATATGATATTGTTGTGTATGATAGAGTGGTTAATATGGTTGGCTAAGAGATTGTCACAGGAAGGGGGGTGGCGCTGGTGCTGGTTGTTGCTGGCCTCTCTCTCCTCCTCGATGGGTGGGGGTGGGGTCAGATCAGCTGCCGCGATGCTGAGATTACACCGAATGGCAAGATATAAAAATTAACCACTCTCACATACAGACACCATGATATTCTTGTGTGTGTGTGTGGGGGGGGGGGAATACTTTATTCTGTATGTAGGGTAAAGTGTGAAAATTGGCTGTGAATGTGAGTAGGCATGTTAATGTAGTATGAGGGACGAATGTAATGAACGAACAAACAACTGCACCAACGCACTTTCTCAACAATGAAAGAAAAAGCCCAACTCTAGATAAAGAGTTAAGAAAATTTATTCTAAAATGGGGCTACTTCCATATGGCATTAGTCGTTCATTCAGAAACACCCACACACAACATTCATGGGGTGGGGAACAATAGTGATGAAAATGATAAATAAAATAAAATAAAAAGATAACAAAATCAACAATATGACTAGCAGTGATGACTGCAATAACAACTGCAAAATAAAATCATTGGCACAATTCTCTGGATGAAAACCCAATACTACAACAAATACAACAGCAGTGATAACTGCAAAAATCTATCATATGCTAATGATAATTAGCATTACAAATCTGTGGGTGACAACCCAACACAGATAAAATATACTAAGTTACAAAACTGGTGATAACCTCAAATATTAACATAAAGTTATCTCATTCAAAATTAAATATCAGTAGAAAAGTTCAGGTTGGAAACCCAAATGTCAGTAATAAATATTCTACTAGAATGTTCATAAAAAATGTTCAAAGAGAATGTTCAGGGTGAACAGCCAAAATATCAGATATAATTATTAATAAACTATAATAACCTAAGTGAATGCTAAATATTTCCTACTTACAAATGTTAGAAACCAAATACTGAAACACTCCTGCAGGAAAACATGTCTGCATGAACAGTGAAGAAAACTTGGCCACACCTGCCAACACACTGGCAAAGAAAACACAGTTACATATTTGCCAACACACTGGCATAACACAGAAGTTATGGGTGAATGCCCCCACTGATAAATGAAACAATGTACATAAATGTAGACAAAATCATTTAGCCTGCCAACACACTGGCAAAGAAAACACAGTTACACAGTTGCCAACACACTGGCATAACACAGAAGTTATGGGTGAATGCCCCCACTGATAAATGAAACAATGTACATAAATGTAGACAAAATCATTTAGCCTGCCAACACACTGGCAAAGAAAACACAGTTACACAGTTGCCAACACACTGGCATAACAGAAATTATGGGTGAATGTACCCATTGATAAATGAAACAATGTACATAAATGTAGACAAAATCATTTAGCCGGCACTGAAGATACCTTCTTACAACAATAACAGCGTGCTACTTACCTGCAGGAATGAAAAGATTACTAACACTTCTTCTAGAGCCCTCACATACTTTGTTTCACTAACACTTCTTCTAGAGCCTTTACATACTTTGTTTCACTAACACTTCTTCTAGAGCACTCACATATTTTGTTTCACTAACACTTCTTCTAGAGCACTCACATACTTTGTTTCACTAACACTTTAGATGCTTGGATACTGAAGTTATTTAAAAGAAAGCAAAAATGAACAATGCAAAAATAAATCTATGGATAATTGTTGGAATTTAGTGTGTGTTGAAAAGTCGGAAGAGCAGAAAACTTGCATCTTAAATTATGTTTATGATAATTTTATAATTTGGTTATTTGTTTCATTTTATTATTTTTTTGTGTGTGTCTTATACATTTAACACTACTATTACTTTGTGTGTTGTACTTGTGTATGCGTAAATGTGGTTTTGATTTTTGTTGTTTAAGATCGGAGACCAATGCAAAAGACATTGAAGGCGTTCCGGAAACGCGTAAAGAAAGCAGCAAAGCTCACAAGTTATTGGCCAAAGGCCTCTCTCTGTGCATTGCATACGCTTGCAATGTTGGCGGCATTGCGACACTCACGGGCACACCGCCTAATCTCGTTTTCAAGGGAATTGCTGATGAGTAAGAAATGAATTGTATTCACCTGCTCACTAAGTCAATTAGTAGATCTGCGATGTAATTTCCAAACAAAGGAATAAGGAAATAAATGAATGGAAAAGTTCTTACTTCACCGAAATTTCATTCACTCATTAACTCACCCGATACCCACATTTTTCTCTGATCCTCTCGTTTGCTTTCTCTCTCTCTCTCTCTTTCTCTCTCGTATTTGCCCAGTTTCAGTAGACATATATATGGTTTCATTTCAATGTATTTATATTGATAACAGTCTCTGATAACAGGATAAACTGTTCTATTTTTCTTTATTTTTTTACAATTAATATGAGGCACTCTTATGGCAACTTCCATCTGAAAACATAAATATGCAGAACTTGAAAGAAATAATTTTTGTGTAATTGATTCAATGCCAGTATATAGTTTAATGAAACTTAATATATTTTGGCACTTACAGATATTTCAACAAGTACCAGGAGAAAAAAGTTGGTTCTGGAGTAACGTTTGCAAACTGGATGGCATTCGCGTTACCAATGTCTTTGATAACCGTTATTTTCGCCTGGATTCTTCTAATGATCCTGTTTCTCAGAAAGAAGTAAGTTTCATTGAGATTTTTATAAAATCTAATTTCAACAATTCTTTAAAAACCTGTGTGTGTGTATTTGCCCGGAAACAGAGCGTCAGGGGTCTGCAACAGAGCAGCACATTGCCGGTTCTTTACAGAGAGTCCGGTATTAAAGCCAGTAATTAGATTGAGCTGTTCGTTATCCTTTTTCATCCACAAATGATGAAAAACAGGACTATCGCTTTGCTTTGACCACAATTCTTTCTTTTCGATTTGCTTGGCATCTTTACTTTTTAACTTATCGCGCTTATGCTGAACTAATACACAAAGACTGAGAAAGGCGGGAAGAGAGATACCGTTTTCATGTACAGATGAATATTTGTGGGATTGTTTATAAAACGATTATTAAAGAACGCACACACATGTAATATGAAATAAAGTTAGGTAAACTGAAAAGTAGCTTTCTGTTGATAATTAAATTACTATCCCAGCCACATTTTCCACTCCATACTCCACCCCTACCCTCACATCTCTTTCTCGCACAAACACAAGCTCATATACATGCAAACACACTCATATACACAAACCAGGTACATATTTCCCCACACCATTATCATTAACGTCACTAGTATATTTTTCATCCGATAATTTAACAATATTTGGCTGAAAAATATTCGAATGAAGTATACCCTGTATTGTGGAATGCTGATTTCTCTGTTGTATTTCAATGGAAGCTTTTATCAGTTGATATTTATGTATAGGTTTATTGTCGTACATGCAGTTTAAATACAATTAAATTTTTTTTTAATGTACTGTCATTTTTTTATCGTATTGAGTTACTGACATAAAAAGAAACGTTGTAATGTTTCGGTTTAATCACATCACATTGTGCTGTCAAAGCTTATGCGTGCACGCACATACAACACACACACAGACACACACACACACACACACACACACACACTTTGAGAATGTATCTTATTTACTTTTTGCTTACTGAAACTTATCATAGCTTGATAACTTTCCGTGAATTGAAGAATATACTTATCACTTCGTGCATATCTTTCTCTGTGCATTAGCATATTCCGGAAAGTGCCCTCTGATCATAAGCTAGCTGTCAAAAGAATTCTCACTCAAGAGTGGAAGGACTTGGGCAGAGTCTCGTATGTACAGATTCATCTTGACGTACTTTTAAACATTATTTATATATGAGTACTGTAGACTTCTTTAGTAAATGTATTTTTTAACATTATTTTTATAGGAGTAGACTGCTTTAGTGAATGTACGTGAGACAGAGACAGAGAGAGAGGGAGAGAGAGGGAGAGAGAGACAGACAGAGAGGGAGAAGGAGACAGAGAGACAGAGAGAGAGGGAGAGGGAGAGAGAGAGAGGGAGAGACACAAAGAGAGTGAGGGAGAGAGAGACAGAGAGAGAGGGAGAGAGAGACAGACAGAGAGACAGAGAGAGAGAGAGGGAGAGACAGAGAGAGAGGGAGTGAGAGAGGGAGAGAGACAGAGGGAGGGAGAGAGACAGAGGGAGGGAGAGAGAGGGAGAGAGACAATTGTATTTAAATATATGTATTGCTAAAGAAAACAATGGGTATTTTGACATCTTAATTTAAAAATTATAAAACCAAAATATATTTTTATTCTTTAGTAAAATCTAAAAAAAATCTTATTTTGAAAATTTTGCACTCACCCCAAAATTGTGGATTCATTGATTTGATGATGAAACTAATTAACAGTTAACTTTGCACAGCGATATTCATTAAACAATCAATTTTCTCTCTGTTTAGCTCTACCAGCTACAATTAGTTTAACAAGCATGCACAAGTATGCATGTGTTTATGCAATTTCAACATTTCTACTTAAATGTAATCATTGCTAACGCCACTTAACTTCTGTCAGAAGAAATACATTAGTTCACACACAATCATTTAACAAATTACACAAATATTTTACACAACGTTCTTTGAATAAAATATATAATATTTCAGAGTAGTCAATTATATTTGCCACGGACAGTGGGCGCGGTGGATTTAAGTAATTGATATGTATATAAGAATGGTCTCTAGGTCAGCTAGTAGATTCTACTATGTCACGGCACGGAACGCGAATGACCAAATATAGGCATCTCGTATCCGGCTAGCGGTTGCCCATCCTGTCATTCCTACTTACCCCTCTGCGTCCTTCACCCCTCTGAGCGACCTACATCTTAATAGGACGTAAAGAACTATTGCACCACAGGAACGCAACGTAGCTAGCAATACTATACTTCTCATGAAATAATAAAAAGAATAATAATTAATTAGACAGAGGAAAATGATTTAGAAAATCGGCATAATTTGCCTAGATCTCTGATAGCGGACTTGTTGCTTGAAATCAGCACCGGTTTTTCTTGATGCTGACGTGACCGCGCACATTTTCATCATCGCAGGATAACGCTCCCACAAATTCAGGTTGTTGTCGTTTTCTGACATTGAATCTTGCAATGAGTTTTGTGGTTCACGACGAAAATCAAGATGAGAAAAATGTTTGCAGATCATAAAGTGTGAAAGCGTTTGTGATGGCAGAATTTACTAGAAACCCCAAAATGTATTTCCAGGCCTCTTTGGAATTCCGCCTAGAGTCGTACTTCATGGTCTTCTGGTCATGAATGTCCACTCCGTTCGTGTGAGCATTGTACTCAAAGAGTGCTTGCGGCTGGACAACAGGTTGACAAGCACCATTGAGACCAATGCGTTGGCAAGCTTGTTGCATGTAGGTTGGGTCAGCGAAGGTTGACAGGACGGCCACTTGTTTCTTAACCTGCCAGACCTCTGTGGTCAGATTACTGTTTCCCTTCCTCATAATTTTGCTTTCACCTCGTTGTAGATTTGGCACCCGTTTCGACTCTTGTGGAAAACCTTTTCTCTGCCGTCTTAGAGATCCACAGGTGTAAAGCCCACTCTCGAGCAAATCTTCCATAAGTCTGGAAGATGTAAAAAAAAGTTATCGAAAAAAAATTTTGCGTGAAATCTAAATCTGCTCACCGCTTTATGACATAATAAACCAAGTCCATTAGGCATTGGCTGGAGATTTTCACGGACAAGGTAAATTGTGAATCTGCACAAATACGCAGTTTCACTGTCGCACTTTGATACCACGCTCGACTGATTTTGATGGCATGTACTGATGATACACAAAAGACGCCCGTTAAACTGATTCGTCTATTTCCAAACGATGCCCTGGTATGAATGTAGCAGTCCGTAATCTACAGTGCAGTGCGGAAAACGCGCTTCCGTAATTTACAGTGCAGTGCGGAAAACGCGCTTATGTAATCTTCAGTGCAGTGCGGAAAAACATGCTTCCGTCAGGGAATGGGTTAATTATAAGAGGCATAAATACACGTGTTCAACACTTTAAACATTAATCTCTTGCTACTCATTTCAAATGACAAATGAAAGATAAAGTGTCACTGTGCATACGTGTAAAAATGTGTTATTTCAAGAAATACGTAAATAATTACATAGCATTAGTTCTACCACATGATTCTATAATTTATTATTATTTCTAGTATATGAAAATATGTAATTAGATAATTAAATCTACATATCTATCTATCTATTCATCTCTCTATCTCTCTATCTATCATCTATCTATCTATCTATCTATCTATCTATCTATCTATCTATCTATCTATCATTTATCTATCTATCTATCTTCTTGTTGACTTGGTAAGATATCTAGACAAACTGACAAGACGTTCAGTGACTTATATAGACATTCATACCCAACCCCTTTTTTTCCCACCAGAATGGCCGAGATTGAAGTGTTGGTGCTGTTCATTATACTGGCTGTGCTGTGGATCAGTCGAGACCCTAAGGAAAGTCCTGGATGGCACCTCTTATTCATGCCCAAGTCAGTGCATTTCCGCACACACAAACATACATAGTTGTACACACATCCTTCTCCTACAATGAAACCCCCACACACACAAACACATACATATACACATATCCTTCTCCTACAATGAAAATCCCACACAGAAGCAACCACCAAAGCATTACACATACATCATTGACGTCACTATCTGTTCTAAAATCCTGAGCACATAATTTGATTTAATCTGAAATCTGTAGGAAAGATTAAGACCGCGAGGAAAATGTGTCCACGCCTAGAAAATCCACTACACTTGTGATAAGTCCTTTCGGATAATCGTTTCATTCACAAAGGGTTTTAATTTGAGATATTTCACATTGGTAAGGTGGGAAGAGGGTACAACCACTCCTAGAAATGACACTAAATGTGATTGTACAAAGAATTGAACCTAGAACCTCACTCGTACAAACGTATGCTTTTATTTTAAGTTGTGACCTTTTATCTGTTTTTCAAACATACATTTAGTTCTTTCTGTCTGCTGTTGTCGAAACAGCTCGAAAATCTTCGGGACACATTTCAAGTAATAAATTATTTAATTATGTGCATGCTTTCAGATAACAATATGTCGAGTAAACAATTTCATTAATTGTGCACATGCTTTCAGACAAAAACATTTCGAATAATAATTTCATTAACTGTGTGCATGCTTTCAGACAAAAACATTTCGAATAATAATTTCATTAACTGTGTACATGCTTTCAGACAAAAACATTTCAAATAATAATTTCATTAACTGTGTGATTGCTTTCAGACAAAAATATTCCAAATAATATTTTCATTAACTGTGTGCATGCTTTCAGACAAAAATATTCCAAATAATATTTTCTTTAACTGTGTGCATGCGTTTAGACAGCAAAATTTCAAAGAATAATTTCACTGTTTGTGCACGCTTTTTAACATTTCAAGCAATAATTTTACGTAGCGGGCATGTTTTGACACAGAAACATTTCAGGCAATAATTTCACTCTGTGTACATGTTTTGACACAGAAACATTTCAGGCAATAATTTCACTAACTTCGCATGCTTTCAGACAGAAATACTTCAGGCAATAAGTTTACTAATTGTGCATGCTTTGACACGGAAACATTTCAGGCAAACATTACACTAACTACCCATGCTTCCAGATAGAAAAAGATTTTTCTCTGTAAGTATTTGAACTAGGTATGCTTGCGTTTTTTAATGTACCGACTAGTAAATCGCTGAGTTTTATCTTTGGGTAGATATTTCAGGCTGTAGTTTAGTAACTCCGCAATTTAGGCATTGCAAGCCTATGTTCTGATTCAGAGTGTCCTTTCATATGTCTCCTAATTACTGTCTTGTATAGTCCCATGAATAACTCGTCTTTATTTTAGTCTTCGCTAACCCTATTTTCAGTCTTAGTTATAATTTCAAGCTTGTGTAGTTACAGTTCAAATTTCTATATTGTCCACTTCTAATTCCATGGATGGCTAATCCCTGTGTCAGTCATGACTAGTTCTAATGTCAGTCATGGCTAGTCCCGATGCTAGTCATGGCTAGTCCTAATTTTAGTCATTTTTATTTCAAATTATTTAAGTTATATCTAACCCTATTATCATGGTTGATCCTAATTTTAATCATGTTTATATTCTCAGTGTTAAAAACTGGACTGACTTAAACAGGAACTAATAATATCTCCTTATGTTAAATGTGTGACGTGTGTATTTCTTGCTCAAATGATCAGCTTAGAGATAATCACCGAAACTTTGTTTCACATGTTTAGTCAGGTGACCTTTGCGCAATTCATAATGCATTTATCTATTATTAGATTAATAGATTAGGTTAGAATCTAGACATGTAATTCATTCATCCCTAACCCCACACTATTAAATCTGTGTGTTTTTCTATTTAGATCACATGCCGTTAGTGTGCACTCATTTCACATTTCAGTAGAGCTCAGTATTAAAATTCTGAAAAAATTGTATCCTTTCAGTTATGTCTCAGACGCATCTGCAGCCATGTTCATCTCAGTTCTTCTGTTTATACTTCCGGCGGAAGTACCCCGTGTATTTTGTTTACGGACTGAAGGTGGGTCATTTGTCGGTGTTAGGATTTTGAAATCAGCCCCATTTTCATTTAATTGAAGTGTTTTAGCCATGAACTGGTGAAAACAAGTCTTAATTTTTTATTAATACTTAGGCATAAATGTTGCCATAGACAAAAGGATATTTCCTTCATTTGGAGAAAAGTCGATCTGCTTGCTACTTTGTGTTTCTTGTGAACTATATTGTAACTCTTTTTTTAAAAAATGATTAAATATGCAGTTCTCTAAACTGGATGAAACTATTATTATTATAATTATTATTTCTGAAACTGTTCATTGTAAAACAATGCAATATGCACTTTGTTATTTATGTTATTTTCATTTGTCCGACTGTTAGTATTTCTTTCTCCCATTCACCTGCTTTCCTACGTTTCCAGAGCATTTAACCAAGAAGTATTACCGCCCTTTACTGACCTGGAAACAGGTCCACACAAAGTTGCCATGGGGCGTGATTATCTTGCTAGGGGGAGGTTTTGCACTGGCCAAAGCTTGCAGCGTAAGTAGTGGTCAGACCATTTTGATAAACTTATTAATACACAACGAAATGTATTTAAGGTGCATTGTGTTGAGGATAACGTTATAGCGTTCAGCTTTTCATGATAAATAATTTATACCACAATGAATTTAGTGATACGACTTTGTATGGCGTAGCGTTCAGTCCATTTATGATAAACGTATTTATACAAAAGGAAATTTGTTATCATCACATTGTGCTGTGAGTATTTTTCCTGTTTTGGGATACATCTTTCAATTTCCCTCACGTTGTAGAGTATTAGAGATCTGAAATTATTTGCATTTACTTTTTTTCTCTGTTTTCGGAAACATGTTTCAATTTCCCTCACGTTGTGTAGTATTAGAGATCTGAAATTATTTGTATTTATTTATTTTCTCTTGCATTTTCCCGTTTTACATATTGTTAAAAAATTATTTTTGGCACATTTATTGGTGGCAATACGTAGTTTATAATTCTTGTATAAAGTTTTCTTTTAAACGTATGTTTACTACCTTTCTTATTTTCCCCCTTTTGTTTCTTGCCTTTCCCTTTCTCTTTTGCTCTTCTGGTTTTTAGCTTTCTAGCATCGCTTTCCTTGTTTGCTTTCTTATTTTCCTTTCTGCCTGTCTCATTTTCCTCTTTTACTGACTCCTTTGTCCCCTATTTCCTTCCTTCCTCCTTTTATTTTCCCCATCTTTCTTCATGCCCTGCATTTTGTATTTAATTTATTCTTTCTTTTCCTCTTGTATATCTTAATTATTTCTGCCTTCTCTTCCTAAGAAATTTCGTTTTTAATTGCTTCCTCCTATCTGCCAGCTTGCACGCCTTGTTTTTCTTTCTTTACTTTCCTGTTTGTTCTGTTTTCGTTTCTTTCCTTCTTTTGTGAAGGAAAACTGTGCAAACCTTTCTACACGCTGCAATGCGTCCGAAATATAACTGTGCAATACTTTCCTCTTCTGTCCGAAACATAACTGTGCAAAAGTGTGGTACATATTCCAGGACTCAAAGCTGTCCGACTGGCTGGGAGAACAGCTTTCCTCTCTGTCATCCCTGGAACCATGGCTCCTGAATCTTATTCTTTGCCTCGTCGTCGCCATGGCAACTGAAGTGACCAGCAACACTGCCACGTCCACTCTCCTTATGCCTATCATGTGGCGACTGGTAACTATCATCATTTGCATTAGTGCTTTGTCGTGCTGGAATAGTTTGTGTTGCTATGATCGGAGTCACGCTCCACATACGTGGACTGTATACATGTAGTTTTACCACTGGGCTTAGTGAGATAGGTTAACAACGGTACGTGGACTGTATACATGTAGTTTTACCACTGGGCTTAGTGAGATAGGTTAACAACGGTACGTGGACTGTATACATGTAGTTTTACCACTGGGCTTAGTGAGATAGGTTAACAACGGTACGTGGACTGTATACATGTAGTTTTACCACAGGGCTTAGTGAGATAGGTTAACAACGGTACGTGGACTGTATACAACTATACATGTAGTTTAACCACTGGGCTTAGTGAGATAGGTTAACAACGGTACGTGGACTGTATACATGTAGTTTTACCACTGGGCTCAGTGAGATAGGTTAACAACGGTACGCGAGGAGAGATTGAGATGGACAATTTGCAAGATAATGGGCGTTTAAAGAATCTCAGACTCTATCTATCTATCTATCTATCTATCTATCTATCTATCTATCTATCTATCTATCTATCTATCTATCTATCTATCTATCTATCTATCTATCTATCTATCTATCTATCTATCTATCTATCTATCTATCTATCTATCATCTATTTTCATTACTTTTATTGATACACACATTTGATCAAATCGTCTAAAGTTCCTCCTTTAGCAGCTGCTATGCAATAATCTTTGAGTCTGACATGTTTTTATTATGCCATCTGTGAAAAGGCTTTCGAGGTGAAGGTCAACCCTCTTTACCTCATGGTCTCAGCTGCCGTGGCAACGTCATTCGCTTTCATGCTGCCAGTGGCGACCCCACCTAACGCCATTGTTTTTGCGTACGGTCATATTCGTGTGAGCGACATGGTAAGTGTATATAGCCTTCCATCAAATGTCATTTAGCAAAGCTATTATTAATCCAGGATGTAGGTATCAACACTCTTCAACCGACACGTGGAAAACTCTTTAGGAATCAAAATACGGTGCATCTAATAGACTAAGCAGTCTAAGATTCTGTATTTCTTCTATTATACAGGATCGATTTAGATTGGCTTTGCCAGGATTTATTTGGATTAAGACATTCTGCGTACTGAAAGTGTAAATGTTGTGGGGGGTATTTACAGTTTTATAAGATTGATACTCCATCAATTAATCGTCTTCCTTGTAATCATCGTCATCATCACCATTACTAACTGTGACCCATGCGCCACTTAGTTAATGAAGATAATTATTAATTTTAATTAATCATTCAAAATTAATTTCAAGTGATGAGAATATTAAATTTATTTTATTAATGGTCCTCCAACAGAAAACTCTCGTCTCTCACTTGGCGGATATTTTGGCGTTGTAAACGTTTTCACAGTTCCACAACACAAACAACATTTACAGTCACTTAAGGTTTTCTGCAGGTGGAAAACTTCTTACTAAAAGAGAAGACAAATCCAACTTTAATCTATATTTAGCAAGCCCCACACATACTTTCTTCTACAACATAAGAATATCAAATTCAATATGCGTAAGAAGATCAATAAATTTTACAATAAATTTATTAAAACAAAAATCAACTATACAAATGACAATTACAATGGAATAGATGATTTGACTTTGATATTCCACAAACCCACATTCTGGTAATTATAGTTTACAGTCTCTCTCTACATATATATAATAATAAAATTACAGCTAATTATAGTTCAACAATAGAGTCAATACAAATTGTAGGTTAATCCTATCAGAGAACACAATCACAAGACTGTATTATCTTCACTGACTGATTTACTTATCATCCTTGCTTTGGCACATCAAAACTAGGGGTGTAGAATGCTCCCTTATGCTTACACACTCTGCAACACACTTTATCAGCTGCTCAAGTCACGACTAGTGAACAAAGGGTAGCTAGGAACTTAAACTTGAGGCTCCACTTGAGACTCACACCTCAGGGTTGGACTCACACTCAGACTGAGACTCAACCACAACCAAAAGAAGAAGAAATCAGAAGGCTGCTTGCTGACACTCGAGATAACGACTGCCTTCAGAGCCGAACTTATCTCTTTGTCTTCAAATTCGAAAATGAATAGACAGCAAAATTCTATACTTTAGTAAACTCCTTAAACTCAGCCTGTTGGCTAGTCTTGATCTTATAAATCACAATCATTGGGTAATAAAAGAAACTGCTCATTCAGTTTACACTATGTCAGCAAAACTAGAATATTCTACCCTTAGGCTGTTTACTTCAAACTCAACTCAGACACTTTTAAAATAACACCATAAGGAGTGCTTAATGTCGGTTCACTGACAATTTAGCAACTTAAATAATAATTAAAATTAAAAATATTGTGGGGCAAATTTACTTTGTCACACTAACTTTGGAATTTACTTCACTCTGCATACATGTATTTATATTCAGATAGATTAAAATGGATACATAAAGGTTCCTATGTTTTCCAGTATAGTCTTGTATAGTAGTGCATTCATTTATTTCAGAGCAAGTTACAAGATGGATTATGTTTGCAATGTTGAATGTTTTAACACTGCACTACTACAGCATTGCAATGTATTTCAGAGCAAGTTACAAGATGGATTATGTTTGCAATGTTGAATGTTTTAACACTGCACTACTACAGCATTGCAATGTATTTCAGAGCAAGTTACTAGATGGATTAAGTTTGCAATGTTGAATGTTTTAACACTGCACTACTACAGCATTGCAATGTATTTCAGAGCAATTTACTAGATGGATTATGTTTGCAATGTTGAATGTTTTAACACTGCACTACTACAGCATTGCAATGTATTTCAGAGCAAGTTACAAGATGGATTATGTTTGCAATGTTGAATGTTTTAACACTGCACTACTACAGCATTGCAATGTATTTACGTATCGTTACTTTTATTTATTTTAGAAGCATAAATGTGGTTTATGGTAAGGTGTTCTAGAGTTCTGCTGTACTTTGCTTTTGTAAACATTCATCAGAACCAGTAAAATCAAGGGAAATTATAACACTTCTCTCGAGGTCATCCTCACTCACTTCCTAACTGTGCCAGAATAGAGCGAGTGAACGTTATCGCTGTAGGAATAGATATCAGGTTCTTTTTCCATTTGAAAATGTTTCCCGTTGGTTTGTTTAACTGATATTTGCAATCTGGTATTTCTGCAGGCGTTTGCTGGCCTTTTCATGAACATTATTGCCGTGCTGACTCTAACTCTGGCAGTGAACACATGGGGCAATGCCATTTTCGGGTTTTCAACGATTCCTGCAATATTTGCCAACACAACAACTACTGCCTAACGGTTAACTTCTTTCCTGGAAGAGCAACTCGATCCGCGATTTGAAAATAAAAATCACGTGCCTATACATCGTATGAAAACTGTCCTAACGGCGACTTGGTTCTCTTTGAACAGTCAACGTTTCCTACATTTGTGATAAGCATTTTTAAAATTGTGGAATGGGGCGTTTGTGTTAAAGGGAGGTGATGCAAAAATTATGCTCAACTTTGGACCTTGATGACTTCCCCTCTCTGTATATGTTACAATGTACACTATTCGTTTATTATTCGTTATTCATTATTATTACTTCTGCGATGGTTAAATTGTATTTATATTTCTGAATAACCATTACATTTGTGAAATTACTGTACTATTTTCGATACGTACAAAAATATTTACTTAACTAAATACAAAATGCAATTCTAAATATATTTTTTTAAAATAACACTTAAACACTCTCTAATTCACACATGCAATGCCACCCACACAATAACACCCACAAAGAAACACATACAAACACACTCACACGCTGAAGCCCTGAGCTACGCTGAATAGATTCTACTAATATTCTACAAACCTCAGATGGTTTTGTACAGTAAATCTTACAATATGGTGTGTAGGCAGTCTGAAATATGTGCTTTAAAATGTTTTGCTTTGAGGCCTTAAAATATTTGGCTTTGAGGGTGTAACACGTTTTGTATGGAGGGTTTAAAATGTTTTTAGACTTATAATGTTTTGTATTAAGAACTTAAATGTTTTGTATTAAGGACTTAAAAACTTTTTGTATTAAGGACTTAAAACGTTTTGTATTAAGAACTTTAAAAGTTTATAGGGTTATATTTTTTTGTATTAAGGACTTAAAATGTTTTGTATTGAGGACTTAATTTTTTTTTAGGCATGTAATGTTTGGTATTAAGGACTTAAAACCTTTTGCATTGAGGACCTGTAATATTTTGCTTCGAAGGCTTAAAACATTTCGAGGGTTTATAACGTTTTGTATCGAGAACTAAAACGTTTTGTATTGAGGGCTTATAGCGTTTGGTATTGAGGGCTGAAGCAGTCATTGACCTATGGGTTCAAGTAGCCTTAAATTGCGTTTTAATGTAACTTTTCAGTGTGAGCTCACCTTGAGAAGACTGGGGTAACTTTATGGAACCTGACGTCATCTTACCTAGTCACTGTGTGTTCAAGTAGTTTAATATACCGTGTGTTGATATAGTTTTATACTGTGTGCTCAAGTAGTTTTAACCTTGTTCATGTGGGCTGGAGACATTTTATATTACATATAGAGCAATGAAAGCAGACTTTAACTGCGGGCCACACAAATGGAGCAATGAAAGCGAAAGCAGACTTTAACTGCGGGCCACATGAATAGAGCAATGAAAGCGAAAGCAGACTTTAACTGCGGGCCACATGAATAGAGCAATGAAAGCGAAAGCAGACTTTAACTGCGGGCCACATGAATAGAGCAATGAAAGCGAAAGCAGACTTTAACTGCGGGCTACATGAATAGAGCAATGAAAGTGGAATAATGAAAGCGAAAGCAGACTTTCTCCGCAGCCTTTAGGAATCGAATACAGTACGAGATCTTCTAGTCTTCTGAATTGAGATGGTGTGGTACTTTGCGAATGAAAATTCTCATATTATATTTTCCAAATGATAATACTTAGTATCAAACTAGCAAGTTGCATTGACTTCCGTATCCATTAGCAAACCTAGATTTTGTTAGCTACAAGAAAATGGTGTGTGTTGTATATAAAAATCCGTCATAGTTTGCAAAATTGTCATCAATGTTTTTACTTTATATTTGCAATTTTATTTTTTTTTTAAAGTAATTAATCACAAGGTGTTTTAATACATATTCTTATTTTTAACAAAAACTATTGAATTAATAAATGCGTTTTGGAAAATATTTAATGTTCTGATATGGTGATATTCTGACATGGTCTCATCTTGATTAAAGATCTGATGGCACGTAGAGAACAACCCATTTTCAGGGTCAAAATTATGGTAGAGGGTTGAACTCCGCATAACTAAAAGGAATCCTATTCTCAATTTTAAATATTAGTAGGCATTTAGAGAGTCCAGCTTTCCAATCAAAACCACATTAGGCCTAGTAAAAGAGTTGAGCCTGCCAATCGAAACAACGGTAGGCTAGAAAAAAGAGCCGTCCAATCGAAACCACGGTAGGCTAGAAAAATAGTCCAGCCTTCCAATCAAAACCATTCAAGGCCTATTAAAAAGATTTTTTTAAAATATTAATTTTATCATTCGTATTTCATTAATTTGAATGAAATGTTAACCAAGAAAATGCATTTGTAAACATTCAAACATGCATCATGTCATTTAGGGTAATGGATCATCCAAAGAGAGTTACGGCTCTTGGTTATGCTCTAACTGATATACATGGGTTTCATTCCAAACCATAGAATTGTTTTCTGATTGTTTTCAAAAAGTAATTATTGCATATTGATATACGTTCGTGTGTGCGTGTGTGTGTGTGTGTGTGTGTGTGTGTGTGTGTGTGTGCGTGCGTGCGTGCGTGCGTGTACGTGTGTTTACAGTAAATATAAATTGAATGATTTGAGACGTACCTTGACACTCCTTTCCTTTGTACATAGTTCATAAGACATTTGTTGCTTGTTCATAGAAATGTAACCTAATGTGATAAATTGAAATTGTAGTCATTATCATTCGCAAGAAGAAGACACGTTTCGCAATGAATAAACAAGCAAAACGTTTAGACATTCTGGTAACCGAGATAATTTGTGTGTGTGTGTGTGTGCACAGCACTACAGTGTACGTATTACAATAATTACGTCACACATAATTAAATTTATTTGTCCATCTAGATGCCAGGACAAAAAAAAATAAAAGATATTTTAATTTCTTGGAATTCTTGATGGTGCACCACGTCAAAGCTAAAGCATTTCGATAGAAAACATGCAACAGAGCTACTTAGGAACCAGATGTCGCTCTTAATGTAAACTCTACTGGCATATTTTGTGAATTTTAAACATTCGAAATCTCTTGTATGTTTGGCTGACTTTATCCTTGCTGATAACCGGTTGAATGATAACTACTTAGATGTCTTTTCTGTCCGGAAATATTTTAGACGAATAATGTAACAATTGATAACGGAGTTGAATGTTAGTTTTATTTTAATTTTATTTCACTGTATTGGTTTGCAAATGGAAACCTAAAGTGCGGGAAGTGCACGTCTTTTGTCATTTACAAACATGAAACAATTTCTGAAAATCTAAATTTCTTTAAGGCATTATATTTATAGTTCATTTCATACAAACACATAACCAGTCACATATATTCGTTGACCTAAACCTCCTGCTTTGGTTCATAATAAAGAGCAGATAATCAAACTGACAGCAGAATATATCTGCTTTCACTGTTTTTATATTATGATTTACTTTCCCTTTTGTTCAGTTAGCAACTAAATCAATTTAGTCCATTTCAAAAATGTTGTGACAAAAATGTTCAATCACGAAATATTTACAATTTGATGGATTTGTTTCTGTTCATAAGGTGACTAAATTATGACAATTAATCTGGACATAAATGCATTTATAGTAAACGTTTAAATAAATACAACTTTGATCACCACGCGCTTGAATTGAGCAGACTTTATCGTTGTATGTGTACCTTTTTGTATTTTTGTTTATAACAGTTTTGTACATAACTCACGCTATCACTTTGTAACATAATACACCCTATCACTTTGTAACATTTTGTACATAATACACCCTATCACTTTGTAACATTTTGTACATAATACACCCTATCACTTTGTATCATTTTTGTACATAATACACCCTATCACTTTGTAACATGTGTGTACATAATACACCCTATCACTTTGTAACATGTGTGTACATACACCCTATCACTTTATAACAGTTGTGTACATAATACACCCTGTCACTTTATAACAGTTGTGTACATACTGCACCCTGTCACTTTATAACAGTTTTGTACATACTGCACCCTGTCACTTTATAACAGTTGTGTACATACTGCACCCTGTCACTTTATAACAGTTGTGTACATACTGCACCCTGTCACTTTATAACAGTTGTGTACATACTGCACCCTGTCACAAGGAAATCAAATAGTAACTCCAAAGCTGAAAAGCTATTGACAACAAAACCACCGACTCCTTCTTAGTGATCTTAAAAATACCCTTTACAGTTTACACTGTAAAGATTACAGGATACTCTCCCTTTAAAGGACAAAAATGCTGCGATTTCTATCACAGTATCAGCATGAACTACGAAAAGTCGACCTGTCTATGGCTTAGAGAAAACATGCAAACTGAACCTGGATACAATCAATGGGAACCATTGGAGGCAGGAGACTGAAAGACAAAGGTATCTCTTTCTCACTCATAAATAATGAAAGATATGTCATGCCATACTGATTTGGTGCCAGGCAGCCATATTTTCACATGTGTACTTACGTAGTAAATATGTACACTTGTACTTCTAACCTACTCTGATGACGCAATACAGTGACGTAATCTCTTAAGAAATGATGTAATTTCTACTAGCCAGCTCTTTTATCGCTTGTCAGAAAGGTGGTCCAAACTTTTTCTGCAATTGGGGAATTGCCATACGTCATTCATTTTCATTAGTAGACGCTCAAAGCTTTTTTTTTTTTTTTTTTTTTTTTACAGCGCTCAGGATTATGAATTATGGCTTTTATTTAAATAAAATAGTAAATAATAGCACGCAGGATTATGAAGTAAGTATTTTATTAAAATAAAATAATAAATAATTTTTATACTCTAGTAGCGCGCAGGATTATGAATTAAGGCTTTTATTTAAATAAAATAATATATATATACTGTAATAAAATGCAAGAATATAAATTAGGGCTTTTTTAAAAATAAAATAATAAATATACTCTAACAGCGCGCAGATTATGAATTAAAATTGTTTATTTTATTCCTAAGGGAGAAAACGCTTATTTACACACACACACACACACACACACACACACACACACACACACACACACACACACACACACACACATAAAATAGTAAATGCGTGTATCTAAAATATTAATGCTCACCCATATATTATTTTGACAAGGACACACTCAGGTGTGCGTAGTAATTTTTTTTTAAAATACAGAACAACACACAAAATAAACCAACAACAAAATATCCAAGTGATTCACAAGTTGTAATGCATAGAGAAGCATAGTTTAAGCTTGAAAACATTGGAAGAACGTCAATTTGGTTAAAGGGCCTCAACATTTCTCTTTCAATATGATGATCATTTTGGCAGACCAAAAAAAAAAAAAAAGAAAAAAAGAAAAAACCCAAACAACAAAAACAACTATATTAAAGGGCTATAACTCGGATATAATGTGAAAATATACCTCGGTTCGTTTTCGTACTGCAGTTTCAAATGTATGTGGTTCGCATTTAAAGCCGATTTTGATGTAATTTCTAACTACTAAAGATATGTTGTACATGTGTCGAGCTCTCTTATGTCTTATATCGTGTGTAGTTCTTGCTAAGCGCTTAGTAAAACTGGCCGCTTTTGTACGGCTCAGCAACTTTATTTTAGTATAGCTTCCTGTTGTTCTGGCCACAAGCAGTAGAGCATTAAACAATAATCCAGCACGATGACGATAAAAAAATTATAATCGAGTGTCGTTGTACATTCGTCTAGCTGTTTTGGTTTCATTATATAGATTGGTGAAAAATTTATTTACAATGCACACTTTTCTAAGGGTCATTTTTATGCTCCTGAAGGCTGTTAAGTGACTCATCATGAACAATTGTCTTGTGCAATATGTATATTGCGTTAAAATTTGGCTGCACGAGACTGCTACATTTTGTGTGTATGTGTGTGCTGTGTCTAACAAAATACTATGTTAGTTAAATCAGTAAACAAAAGTAGTTATTCCTAGTTGCTCTTTTCTACATTTATATCTGATATTTTTTCTTCTACTTTCGTATTATTATTACCCATTTCCTCCTCATCATCATAATCAACATCATCATTTTTCTTATTGCTTTTATGTAGTAGTAGTAGCAGTAACAACACTTTAACGGTCTGCCTAGCGCTCTGATTCCTGAAGTAGTCTACGATCACAGCTGAAAAGGATGTAGAAGATAAGCACAGTGAATAAGAGAATTCATTAAATGACAACAATGTAAACGTTTCCATCAGCTCTCTGTCCGACTTCGCAGCCTGATTCTCTGAAAAGGCCATCTGTTCCAGCTTCTTTCACAACTGCTCTGTGTGATGTCACGATGACATTCGGTGTTACTACTGGAACGCGCTATTTTCGACTTATCTCAAAGTGAGACAGGTCCTGCTAGTAAAGAGACATTTAGATATTTGAGTCTCACGCCCGAAGTGTGTCCACAGTTTTGAGTGACATTGACGTGTTCCACAAAACTAGTGCTGTATTTTGCTGGTAAACGGGTTTGTCAAAGAGTGCACATAAACACTTCCGGTACAGTGTGGATGAGGGAGGCAACAAGTGCGCGACACCAACACATGAAGGACGTTGACACGGACAGACGTGCGTACATTATTTGCTGTCTATCTCTCGCACATCGACCCACCACCACCACCACCCCGGTCAACAAAAGATGTTTGTCTCATGCACACATTTGTCATCTATTTATGATCCTGTAGGAGAGTAAAATAAAATACCTGTACTGTGGAACAGTAAATTACCCTACAGAATATGTGGGACTTTTAATTTTGTAAAACGAAAGAACCCGAAATATGATATAAATAGAAAATGACAAGTAAATAACAAATATGCACGAAATAAAGTGTGAACTACAACATCAAATCGCTGAAGAAAACATTTCCCAAAGCAAGTGTGGATAAGAATTATTTGCAAAAGAAACTTCCCGAACGTAAACGACTTGTGTGTGTGTGTGTGTGTGTGTGTGTGTGTGTGTGTGTGAACAAAGGGTTGCAAGGAGGAAGTGTAAAAATAATAAATAATAATTCTCTTATATTTTAAAAATCCTTCATATATACACAAAATGTAATTATAACTCACTTAGATTCTTGTAATTAAAATATCTATCATTTAAATCATTTAAATATTATTTTTCTATTTTAAATAAAACGCTTTGCTCCGAAACAAGTCTGTAGGCTACGAAATTTAAAATCAGAATTCTAGTATAATAATGTTGAAGTTGATACTGCTTCTAGTCCTACTTCTACTGTCACTACTGCTACTTCTAATTTCCAGTTACAAGAAATTTCTCTTTGTGCGTGATCCTTATGTCCGACTCTTCTCTGGATATATAGACAAGGTGTTCCTGCCGACCAGCATCAGGTCCAATGCCATCCTCAAGTACCGACAGATGTTGGACAGCGGTGTCAAGGAGAATGATTGTGAATCTACAACAACCTTTGCAACGTTCATACGTTACGTCCTGAATGACCGCCACGTGGACCCACTTCAGTCCGGTTTATGAACACTGCAACCCTTGTTTGGTGGATTTTGACTTTATTGGAAAGCTGGAAAGTTTCAAGGAAGATACGGAGTACATTTTACATCAAGTTGGCGCACACATGGCCGACATTCTTGACGACACGAAATCTTTCGACCAGGAGAGCGATCTCAGTATTATTAAAGATATCTCAACCAGAACTTTCCAAAGAGATTTGGAAGGTAAGCCGTGCGACGACTCCTATTTCTGCGTTCAGTACAGGAAACTCTGGACTGTATTTCAAGTTCGTGGTTACATTTCTACGAATATCTCCGCCCCCTTTCCGTCAATCAATTGCAGAGTGGTTCAGCTCAGCGACATGTTAGCGAGACTAAACGAAGCTTATGCCGCTTCCGGAAGCCGAGTTTTGCGCATGCGCCAAAGGGAGCAGGCATTGTTGGAGGCATTCTATAGTCTTCCTAGTGGTTTGCTGGTCGAACTGCAGGGATATCTTCAGAAGGATTGTTTGCGTACACATGCGAAGTACATGAAAGATTCCCTGAAAATGGTTATGCCAATAACACGTTTTCTTTCTTTAAACACTATTGGAATTAACGTTTTCTGACGAATTACTCCATAACATTATAATTCGTTAACTTTAATATGCAGCACTGTTAATGTTTTCTTTAGAATGATAACAAAAGAACCAACAATATTTCAAAACAATTTCTTATAAATAAATCACACGTTTTAATGTATAAATAAAACAGACGTAGAGAAAAATAGTAGAACTGTATTGAATCGTACTTTATGAAACAACAACAACAGCAACAACAACAACACACACACACACACACGCACACACCCCACGGAGAGAGTGTACAACTAAAATTAAGCAGACACTCGTGCACGCACTCGCGCACACATTACCTGTAGCATAAATGACTTCAATGAAAAGTGACGTACACCTTACAACAATTCTATTCCTATGACAATTAAACACACTCCATTATGTATGTATGTATGTATGATTGTATGTATGCATATACAGATAGACAGACAGACAGACAGATAGATAGATAGATAGATAGATAGATAGATAGATAGATAGATAGATAGATAGATAGATAGATAGATAGATAGATAGATAGATAGATAGATAGATAGATAGATAGATAGAATATTAACATATTTCATCATCATTACCACCATAATTATTACTATAGCTTTTATTATCATCATTCTCATCATACTAAGTCTTTTATCAAGGGAGAGAAGAGAAGAGTTTATTTTATGCATCTTTAAGTACAAAAAAGTTCAATAAATCATTCTTTAATCATTATTAGGAAATAAGTGATAGAAAGATCTGACACAAGTTACACGCCCAAAGATTCCATTAAAACTAATTAGCTTGAAAGGTTGAAACAAAGAAACAAGCACAAACTATCAAATAAGATAAATAAGCATATACCCGTGTATTTTTCCACCGTATGACGTCATATCTACAGTCAGTATGCAAGTGTAAATGCGCTGCTATTATTAACCTTTATGCACTTGCAGTGCAGTGAAGTAAATATGTGAGTGCTTCTTTTTGGTTTGCAGAACATTATTAATTCCTTGTATATGATTCTATCTGTTTTTCTGATTACTTAATCATAAATCCTTTGTACAAAAAATGTGTAACTGCAAGTGCTTTGAACCTGCTTTGTCTTAATCAGCATTATTATATATCCTTGTTTATGTTAAGCTTGAATTGGTGGGTGATGTCAATACACCTCTATCGGAATTGTATACCTAATTAATAATACTTAAGTAATAATCTCTAATGGATAGCGCGATCGAGACACTTAAAATGGGACTGTACCCATCTTGCGATGTTTTTTTCTGAAAGAAGTACTTTGCAAAGCTGCCTACAGGTAGTATAATTTTAAAGGGGTACAATCAAATGATGATGAAATTTCCATTCGTATGGAATTAGAGGATTTTAATTAGTGCATTGAATATTTTGAATCTTTATCAAGAGAAATGGCAGGCGTTGACACTGATAGGTATGGGCCAGATAAAGATAATTTCTTTTCTTTCTTTCTTTTCTTTCTTTCTTTTCTTTCTTTCTTTCTTTCTTTCTTTCTTTCTTTCTTTCTTTCTTTCTTTCTTTCTTTCTTTCTTTCTTTCTTTCTTTCTTTCTTTCTTTCTTTCTTTCTTTCTTTCTTTCTTTCTTTCTTTCTTTCTTCCTTTCTTTCTTTCTTTCTCTTTCTTTCTTTCTTTCTTTTTCTTTCTTTCTTTCTTTCTGACCTTCGTGCAATTGTTGATGTATACACACTTTTTGTATTTGTGGCGGGATGTCAACAAGAAAAACTGTGAGTTTCATTAATGTAAATTACAACGCCAAATATCAACATTTACACACCGAAGAAAAACATTTCATTTTATTAGCACGTAACTCGGTCAATAACTTAATCTAGTTTTCCACTTTACTTAATCTAGCTTTTTCAGAGTTTTTAACGCAGCTAGTCATTCAGTCAGAAGTAGGGAAAAACAATTCAGCTTCGACAAATTTTTTGTTATTGATCTGGGATAGAACACAAGCAGTAGGGGGCTAAACCACTAGTTCAATGGAAGTAAAGAAAATTGCCATATCTTACTTTCCTAAGAATTCAATGAAATTTAATTTTGTAGCAACAAGATTGTCATGCAGTCAGTGCAAATTCATAAAAGTGCAATACAATAGTTATCGAAGGTTCAGGGGAGTAAGTTTAACATAACTTGTTTCGAAGTTATCTAGAGTAATTTCCCTTTCATCAATGATTTAAGGAGTGCTGTTTAATGCTATTTCTTCTGTGCATAGAAACTAAGAATAAGAAACTTTCTTTAATTTTAGTTTTACATGCTCTTATTTGAATGTAATATTTATGTCATAGTAGTATAAATCCAAACTTTTCACACTAGTTTACAGCCTCAGAAAATTATACAGTAAACATTTCATAATAATCAAAGCATAGGAAATTCATTTTCAGCGAATTCATTTACAGTTTTACACGGCATTTTAAAAAATATAATTTCGAGTACCCTTTACTCAGACCTACCTGAATTACAGTCTAAAATGCTCTACATCGTGCATGCAGGTACCTGTATATGCACACACATAAAATGACTGCTGCAGTAAACAGCCTGGGAACCTTTATACGGTGGTTGTTAACGGTAAACTGTTACAATCTGAAATCTTGGCATGAAAACAATCTATTTCGTGAGTATTCAAGAGGGCTTATTTACTTTTGGAACTGGGGAGACAGTTTTCATATTTAATTTTGTGAACTCCAAGAGGGTGCATATTAAATAGTGTCGTTCTGTATTAGTTTGGAAGTATACTAAGTCAGTCGAAGATGTAGACGTGAGTGAGGTTATGTTTTCATTAAGGTAAGACGGGTAGATAATTCGAGAGAGTGTCTATATGCGCTCTAATGTTAAGTCGGTTTAGTATGGTCGCTGTCACAAAACTGGGAAAGTGCAGACATCACCTTGGCGAATTCAGGAAGGTATGGAGATTACAGGTGTGAATATTCTTTCAATGTCAGTCAGTCAATCTTTTTCTATGATCTGCCGGAAAACAGTGCGGGCGAAGAACTGTATCTGATCTGACGGTATGTTTTGAATTATTTCTTTGATCATGGAAAAATATATTCCGAAAAGTGATACGGCAATTACAGTACAAAAGAAAAATCAGTTTACAAGTGTAATGCGAGCATTAGAAGAGATTGACTACCACTGATAACACTATGTAACACAATTTTTGTTCCTGGCTTCTAAGTGTTATATTTCAATTGCTTATGTCTAAAGTACGTGAAAAAATGACTTCATTAAGCACAAACTTTGCTTACATGACAACAGCACGAAGAAAACTCGTTTTTTTTGTGAAAATAGAACGATTTTTTTTCATTTTCGTCATTATGATCAGGTAAAAACAAAATTTGCTCAAGGAATAGACAAACACAGTTGGAAACCACTCAACAAGGTTCAGAAATGTGTAGATTTTCTAGATTTACGATTGTACTGTGAATCACTCTCTCGAAGTAGCCCCCAAATGTAGTCCCCCATCATGTTTTCATTATACTGTCCTTGGTAACGACGCTCAAAGTTCAATATATCTTGATGAAAGCGCTCGCCTTGCTCCTCCGAGTAAGCGCCCATGTTCTCCTTGAATTTGTCGAGATGCGAATCAAGGATATGAACTTTCAGAGACATTCTGCATCCCATTGTGGCGTAATTCTTTATGAGAGTCTGCACCAACTCCACATAGTTTTCAGCTTTGTGATTACCTAGGAAGCCCTGAACAACTGCAACGAAACTGCTCCGGGATGAACTGTCTATGAATAGGCGCCATTCAATAGGATTACATGCGATACCTATAGCCTGGAATAGACTGGCAACATCGTTGCAGAAGCACAGCCCATCACGCTGACTGAAGAAGTTGGAGAATCTTTGATGCCACTTCCTCTGATCCGTGACTTGTACGCTATCATCAACCAAGTTCCCCTGTTTGAGCCTGGATATCAGAAGCTCAGCATTCGATTTCATAAGCCCGAGGTCCCTAATTAAATTGTTCACGTCTTTCTGGTTAGGGAAGTACGGCTTTCTATCCGCAACTTCATCTGCAGAATCGTAGTCCATATCTCCAGTATCTGCCTCGCTATCTGACTTGCTGCTGTCTCCTGAAGATGGCCGATGCCGCCTAGGAGGAGTCGGAACAGGCAGATCGGGGCTGTGTGGTACTGGGGCGATGGAAGAAGGTATGTCCGGATAAACGATATGAGGGGCATTTTTGCCGGTGCGACGATTTTTTGGGTTTACCATGCAGAAGTAGCAGTTGCTTGAGTGGTCCGTCGGCTCTCGCCAAATTCGCGGGATAGCAAACTTCATGGCTCGCTTCTCTCCTCTGTACCAACCTGTAACATAGCACATAATAATACATAAGAATTATAATAATTTGAGGGCAGGAAATTTCAAAATATGGAATGATTTCAAGATGGAACGTATTTGCCTACAGTACACGACTTATGACAAAACTTTGTAAATTACAACTCTTTGAAATGAACTCGATCTAAAGCATTGAAATTTTATGAATATAAATTAAAACACATCTAAGCGAGAAGCAACTGTTCAGTTTACCTTCAAGTGTTTTTTTGCAATATTCGCATGTGAAATGCGGTGCCCAAGATTTGTCTTGGTCCCCAACCGGCACGCCGAAGTATGCCTTGTAGGCCTCGCACATTATACGACTTGCCTCCACAGAATACTTTTTCGCTCTTGTCTTTATGAATTGTTCGCACACGTAGCAGAATGAATCAGCTGGATGCAAACAATCTCTTGATGCCATATCAAATAAATAACTTCTCATGGAATCTTGGTTTGAGACACCGGTGCTTTTATACTTGTACAGCTACTTTTGGAACGTTCAAGAACATTCTAGAAAGTTCTGAGAGTTTCTCGAAAGTTCTGGAAGTTTCTTGAACGTTCTAGAGTGTTCAGGAGAATTGTAGAAACATGTGGACAACTCTAGCAGTTCAGGGAGGAAGCTCGGCATTGAAAGCAAATCGAGAATTTTCTCGAACACACGCGATTTTCCAAATTTCATTGTCCCGGTCACAGAAGCAAAGTTTTTCTGGAATAACAGTGATTTCCTTTCTGTTCTAGACCTAACAGATTAGAAAAACACACTTTCAACCCAGGAACAGAACAAAAGTGAAAATTTGTTACATAGTGTAATTAATCATTAATTGATAAGTGATCATTAATTGTCCTGTGCAGTGCAAGCATCAGAAGAGATGTGTCTACCTTGATTAATTTCGATCATCAATTTTCCTGTTTTTTTTCAGTGCAAGCATTAGAAGACATGTGTCTCTTTTGGTTATTAATAATGATAAGTAGACTTAAATCATAATGTACACGAGTGTCTCTGACATCTTTAATGCCACGGATACCTATTCAGTACATTTCCTATATCATTAGAAGTAAAAGGCAATGCATTATTATAAACTATGGGTGGTGTATTCTTATAAACAATGGGTAATATAATGCTTTAAATAAAAGGTTATATAGCATTTAAAACAGTGGGTAAGTGTTGTTATAAACAAAGGGTAATGTTCTGTTACAATTGGCAATATCTCTTTATAAACAAAGGGCAATGTATCCCGTTGTAGGTAATGTGTCCTTAGAAACAGAAGGTAATTATCGTTATAAACAGTAGCTAATGTTTCGTTATAAGCAATGGGTAATGTACTATTATAAACAAATGGTAATATATCGTAATAAACCTGCATACTGTTGTTATAAATAAAGGGTAATGTATCGCTATAAACAATAGGTATTGTGTTGTTATAAACAAAGAGTAATATATCTCTATAAACAAAGAGTAATATATCTATAAACAAAGAGTAATATATCTCTATTAACAAAGGGCAATATATCTATAAACAAAGAGTAATATATCTATAAACAAAGAGTAATATATCTCTATTAACAAAGGGCAATATATCTCTATTAACAAAGAGTAATATATCTATAAACAAAGAGTAATATATCTCTATTAACAAAGGGCAATATATCGCTATAAACAAAGAGTAATATATCTCTATTAACAAAGGGCAATATATCGCTATAAACAAAGAGTAATATATCTCTATAAACAAAGGGCAATATATCGCTATAAACAAAGAGTAATATATCTCTATAAACAAAGGGCAATATATCTCTATAAACAGAGTAATATATCTCTATTAACAAAGGGCAATATATCTCTATAAACAAAGAGTAATATATCTCTATTAACAAAGGGCAATATATCTCTATAAACAAAGAGTAATATATCTCTATTAACAAAGGGCAATATATCTCTATAAACAAAGAGTAATATATCTCTATTAACAAAGGGCAATATATCTCTATAAACAAAGAGTAATATATCTCTATTAACAAAGGGCAATATATCTCTATAAACAAAGAGTAATATATCTCTATTAACAAAGGGCAATATATCGCTATAAACAAAGAGTAATATATCTCTATTAACAAAGGGCAATATATCGCTATAAACAAAGAGTAATATATCTCTATTAACAAAGGGCAATATATCGCTATAAACAACTGGTAATATGCTGTTATAAACGAATGGCAATGCATCGTTATAAATAAAAGGAAATGTTTCGTTATAAATAAAAGGAAATGTTTTTTTTATAAATAATGGGCAACCTATCATAATTCTGTTGAAGAGATAAGTTATTTCCCCGCGACTACATTACTCTTGAATTCAGAAAGGTAGGAAGAAAACCTTTTAAAAATTCCAAAGAGGAACCAAAAGCTTCTAGAGATAATACTTATGACTTTAAATTGTAAAGACAACTCTGGATTTATCAATACTGATGGAACTACAAACACTGTATTCTACAGATGTCTCTGAAAAACAACCAGGTACATTTGAATAATATCATTTGTACTGACATTGCGAAAAGATTATATAAAAAATAAATGCATAAAGTTTTGTACGGCGAGACAATGATAATATAATAATGTTATAACAAATGTATATATAATTTTATAACAACTCTTTATAGCCAGCGATAATTTATTGAAGAGTATGCCATTTGATAAAGTTGGCAGATTCTTTGTGATTATATAAATGGTCAGTTACAAAGCTATTTAAGAATTCCCCTCCCTTTTCCCCCACACCCCCCTCACCCAGCGCGAAAGCGGCGGAAGCCGGAAGCGCCCCCTACACTCCAACCAATATTTAAGTAATTTCGATTGAACGGTTAATAATAGTACCACTTAATATTTGATAGGTGTCTAGTGATCAATACTAAATTGTAAAGTAATTTCAGGTGAGTGGATAAACTAATTTCAAGAAATAAGTAACTAGAGAATGAGAATTGGAGACGAAAGTTATGTAATTCCTTACTGTATACTTCAGTGTTTCCAATTCCGTTTGTTTCTCTTGTAAGTTGTATTATCCCATTAGATTAATCAAAAACCGTCAGAGGTATGAAATAGCACGACAAGAAAATGTTTGTTTGTTGTAAACTGAATTTTGCCTTTGCTAAAGAAATGCAAATGGTGTGTATGAGATGGTGGTTATTTGCCGTCACATTATTAATTGGTTAATTTATAATCTTTTTTCCTCCATCATATTCAAAGCCAGTCATAGGCAGGACCATTTGTAACTTTATCAAGAGCAGTACGAACAAAGGTACGTAACTCGACGTTCTGCAGAGATAGGTTGGGTAGAGTAGTCGGTCCCTGCAGACATAATGAGGACCATACTGTTGGCAACGCTTTTGATTTCGGTGAGTTTTATTTTGCACTTTCAATCTAAACGCATTCTAACTGTAACTATAACAAGTTCATATTACACTTATAATAAATAAATGTTAATGCTAATAATTATACACTTTTAGAAAGTTCATATTTTTCATAGATTTTGTTTGATTTAGAATGTAAACTTTGCATGACAAGCATATTTGCACACAAGATTAAAAAAACAATAACAACAATAATGAGCAAAAGCACTCTGCAGTTAAAATCATATGAAGACTGTCTGAACAATCCGCTGACATCTCCATAATGTTTCATTATAAGTATGGCTTCTGTTAATGAGACAACTCTAAAATCAGTGAGTATGCCTACAATGGAAACAACTTACAGTTGTTTTAAATGTAAGCGACCTTTTAAAAAGTCAGAATAACTTTTCCCAAAAAGACTAAGTCAAGTCTTATCGCATGTTTCATAGTGAAAGTGAGGTTCATCATATTCCCTAGAAAGGGAGATAAATCTAAAGATAATGTGCAGGAAATTGACAGCTGCGCGTAAATATCGTTCGAGAACTGACGCGATGTTAAACTGCGCATGTCACTCTGATGTCCTGGTTGAAAGTGAACAATCTCTTCTGCTGCAGAGGTTTATAGTTTGGCTTTCCAGTTTCGATGAATATAAAGTAAATAATAATATTGAATTTGAAAATATTTCAACAAAATTGCAATCTAAACACTCAGAGGAATGAAAAGCATCCAATGGGATTAAATGTCATATTTGTAAGCGCATTTTATAGTAACTGTTCAGTACATTTCATAGAATTATGTTTTTTAAAGAAAGAAGTTTAAGAAACCACTTAATAATTAGTTACTAAAAATGTTTAATGAGTCAAAGTCAAAATCTCTTGGACCTGAATAAAATTCAAATAAACTTTGCACGTATTTATTTTTGAAAGGACACAACATCTTACGACAGTTCACTTGTTAGAATGTATTTATTTTTTAAATATAACAGAAAAAATACCAAGGTACACGTGTTTGCATGTTGCAATTTAATTTGCAGGTATACTTTAGGGTGGGACAGTCATACTGCAGGGGGTCAGACCAGTGCAGTTCTGAAGAATGTTGCGTGGACCTGGGTATCAACAACCCTGGCATGTGTCGACCTCTCGTGCAGTTGAATGGGCGTAAGACAATCGTCATAGTGGGGAGAAGAAGATGGAGAGAGAACGAAAAGAAAGAAAGAGGCGTAAAGATTAAAGAAAGAACAAGGAAATAAGCAAAGAAAGAAACATATAAATAATAAGAAGAAATAAATTTGCCAGGAAAGATTAAAGTAAAAAGAAACAGAGAAAGAAAGAAAGTGTGTGTGTGTGTGTGTGTTCGCGTGCGCGCATTATTTTATTTTTAAAGCTCCAATATAGACAGATGCACTGTACAGGAAGTTCCTTGTTAACATGCTTTATATTCATCGTTATCATGTTTGCATCACTATATTGTGAGAAAAAACTCTTAGTCATGGTGGTGATTGCCTTAACTTTCTTCTCCAGAGCTTTGTGGATTTTTTCGTCTTAGTTCGATCTCCATCCTGGATAGCTCTACTTCTCCTCACTCTAACCTGGGGGCCCGACCACACCAAGTAGATATCTCAATATCGAAGCCCCACCCATAAAGGGGAGAGCATCAGACATTTCTCTCTTAGTGCTGTAGGTGGTGGTAGTTCCGTTAGCTTCCTTTCTCTCCAAATCTTGTCTGGAGTCTTTCGGCGTAGGAAGTTCTCGGGGGTCCTGGAGACCTCTGGAGACATACCTCCGCTGAGTTGTATAGAGATCCTTAGTTTGTAACTTGAAAGTTGAGAAAAAGTTGTAAATATGGGGGGGGGGGTAAAATTTTATGTTTTTATATTCCCTCTTGTTAATGGATAGATATACGCATGTGTATGTCTATTTTATTTAATTTGCTGAATACTCGTATTGTTAAATTTGATGACAGAGTGCACAACAGGCAATGCTGACGACGGAACAGCCATTTATTTCATGCATTGTCCATGCGCAGCCGGACTCGAGTGCTCTCCCTCTACAGGCTTTTTACTCACTGGTATCCATTTTATATTATCAGTTTACTGAAGCGTGTCAGCCGAAATCAAGCTATCAGTTGATATTTAACTTTTTCCGTGCTTATTTGCAATAGCGAGAGTTATCTATTTGAATCAGGAGAGAGAGAGAGAGAGAGAGAGAGAGAGAGAGTGAGAGAGATGGATGGATGGATAGATAGACATATAGACAGACAGACGGACAGACAGACAGACAGATAGATAGATAGATTAATTTTTTGTTATCTTTCGTAACTTTTTCTTACATGTATGCATTGCCTTGGGCTTTTTCTTTGCCGTGACTGTTAAGCACAAGTTAAAATCATAGTGATCTGTTCGAGTTTGGTGAACTTTCACACTGTTCTTCGACAAGTCAGAATTTCTCTTTAAATATGTGACTGTTGTGAGCAGAACTCCAATACTGATAGGATGATAGGAACATTTCTTATATCCTCAAGACCAAATTCTTGTCATTTCTTGTTTCCTCAAGACCAAATTCTTGTCATATCAGTTGTAGGATATTTTTAGCTTTAAATGGCCTCGTAAGCTCACTTCATCTAGTCTAGTGCTACGAATAGTGGTAATATCAGCAGTATAGTAGCAGTAGTAATTACAGCAGTAGCAGTATGGGTAGAAGTAATAGCAGTAGCAATTGTAATAAAATCAAGTAAAATCATCTGAAATAGTAGCAGTAGTTAAAGAAATAGTTGTAATAGCTACTGCAGTAGTAGGTGTTTTCGCAATAAGAATAGTAGGATAGAAACATATTATAGTCACAATAGTAACAGTAGTAATAAAACATAATATTATAGGCACAATAGTAATAGAAGTGATAAAACAAAATAGTATAGTCACAATAGTAATAGAAGTGATAACATAATAGTATGGTCACAATAGTAATAGAAGTGATAACATAATAGTATGGTCACAATAGTAATAGAAGTGATAACATAATAGTATGGTCACAATAGTAATAGAAGTGATAACATAATAGTGTGGTCACAATAGTAATAGAAGTGATAACATAATAGTATGGTCACAATAGTAATAGAAGTGATAACGTAACAATAGTATAGTCACAATATTAGTATGTTCATTAATCATTTTCAGGTACGTGCGTCACACCGTAATGACAGCGATCGCGGATGCCTTCAGTCCACGCAGATGACCAAGTACAGCACATACTTTTAGTTGAGTGGGGAGGGAAAGTGGACAAGAAAAAATATATTGGACCCTCAACACTGGTTTCATATACTTTTATAAACTTATGCTTGTTTTGATATTCACTTGCATCCTTGAAATTCTGCCCAAGACAAATACCTGTAAATATACTTGACGCGAAAACATCCCGCACACACACACAGTCACATGGAATGCTTGAGTACATAAACATGTAAATCTACAAATGCATTAAATAAACAAATAAATAAATACGCATATTATAAAATGTTGATGGCACAAATAATTGTGAAGAAATGCCGATATGTTCGCTGAACTCTCCTATAAAAATCAAGTTCAATAAGGCTCACATTCAATTGAACTCTCCTATAAAAATCAAGTTCAATAAGGCTCACATTCAATTGAACTCTCCTATAAAAATCAAGGCAATAAGGCTCACATTCATAGTAAGTGTTGCTTGTTTCTTTTTAAATAATACATGAGATTTTTAGAATTGCATAGTGGTGTCAATTAAACTAATTAAAAGTTTATTTCCGTCGATGCTGGATTTGAATTTCGTTCTGTTTTGAAGTAGAGTATTAAAATTTAAAGTTTAAAGAATGGAATGTCTTTTAGCAGTAAAGTATTAAAATTTAAAGTTTAAAGAATGGAATGTCTTTTAGCAGTAAAGTATTAAAATTTAAAGTTTAAAGAATGGAATGTCTTTTAGAAGTAGAGTATTAAAATTTAAAGTTTAAAGAATGGAATGTCTTTTAGAAGTAGAGTAGTCAAATTATAAGTTTAAAGAATTGAATTTTGAACAAACTAAATGAAGTGACGGACGAATAAAATGGCAGGTGAATGAAGTGTCGGATGCAGGAAGTGACGCGTGGATAATATGGCGAATAAAGGAAGTGACGGATGAAGAAAGCAACGGATGAATGAATTGACGGATAACTAAGGAAAAGGATGAACGAAATGACAGGTGAAGAAAGTAGTGACGGATGAAGAAAGAAAAGGTTAATGAAGTCAGTAAAAAAAGATGAATGAAATGACAGATGAAGAAAGGAAAGGATGCTGAATGTGAAGAAAGCTCTATCGCTTATGCAGTCAATGCAAACACGCTTTGAGAAAGTGGTCTATCAGTATTAACTTTAATTTTCTTACAGCCAATATTCTGTCCAGGTTAATATTACGTTAGAGAAGGAATACTTCCGAATTGCTTTCCTTTTAAAAGGCGCACAAAATATTTGACGTGGACAAATTTAGAAGTGATTAGACTATGAAGAATAACTAACATAAAATCATACAGTTCCATCAGTTTCTAAGACTGGGATCTGATATTTTGTAGCTAAAATTACAACAACGACAACAAAATAAAATATAAAATAAAGCAGTAGGAAAGGAAATTAAACTTTGGCAAAATACCTAATCAAAATAAATGAACACACATAAGAAATAAAATACAATAATAAAAATAACCCTCTACCCAGTCAATAAACTTTCAAAATGTCTCCAGTGAATTTAATTAATTGCTCTACTCCATCTTGTCTCTAAACGTAAGCTCGTGTAAACAGCGCTTGTGGTTAACCGGTCGTTTTGTTTTGTTTTGTTTATAAAAATATATATTTATTGCATTGCTGATCGTTATCTATGAGACATCACTGAGAGTTTAATAATCCCACTGTTTTGCACTTAAACTTTACAAAAGACGGTCTAATCCTTAATCATACAATGGAACTGGGTTTCAGTATCAGTGGCATAAAACAGACAAAATAGATTTGCATGGACAGAATGTGACGTTTACAGCAGGACTTCAAAACGTACACGAGAACGTGGCGCTTATAGAAAGACTGTATGAAGTACGGATGACAAACGTGACATTTACAGCAGGACTGTTTAAAGTACGGATGACAAAATGTCATTTACAGCAGGACTGTATGAAGTACGGATGACAAACGTGACATTTACAGCAGGACTGTATGAAGTACGGATGACAAACGTGACATTTACAGCAGGACTGTATGAAGTACGGATGACAAACGTGACATTTACAGCAGGACTGTTTAAAGTACGGATGACAAACGTGACATTTACAGCAGGACTGTTTAAAGTACGGATGACAAACGTGACATTTACAGCAGGACTACATAAAGAACATGACGTTTGAAGCAGGACTACATAGAGAACATGACGTTTGAAGCAGGACTACATAGAGAACATGACGTTTGAAGCAGGACTACATAGAGAACATGACGTTTGAAGCAGGACTACATAGAGAACATGACGTTTGAAGCAGGACTACATAGAGAACATGACGTTTGAAGCAGGACTACATAGAGAACATGACGTTTGAAGCAGGACTATGTGAAATACAGGGGACAGGGGAAGACTGTGATGTCCAGAACAGGCTTATCCAAAGCATTTGTAGGAATGTGACATTTAGAACAAGACTGATTTCAAGTATAGACCAGAATGTGACGTTTAGAACAAAATGTTTTTAACTTGAAAATGAATGCAAGGTTTAAAAGAGGACTTAGTATGAATGAAGCATTAGTTTGAATGTGACGTTTAATGGAAGTGATTTGGAATGGAAGAACGTGACGCGTACAGCAGGATTGATTTCAAATATAGGAATGGATGCTATATGTAAAACAGGGCTCTTTCAACATTGATAGGAATGCGACGTCGATTTCAAACACACGGATGAATAGTGACATGTAGAACAGGACTCTTTACAGTGTTGTTAGAAATGTGACGTTTAGAGTATAGGGAGACACAGGACGTTTACTAAAGGACGCACATAGCGTGCAAGGCCAACAACTGGTATAATCATCAAGGAAAAAAACCCACTTGCAAGATAGGCGGATGGATGGATGGATGGATAGATAGATAGATAGATAGATAGACATACAAACGGTTTCCCGAAACACCGAAACTGGAAATAAAAAGCGTCGCGTGCAATATATTGTCTGTATTGATAATTTACATGAAGACCCAAAGTGTGGAAAATAAACAAGGTTAGCACAGCTGTTGCATTCACGTTGTATCGTTGTTATGTTGTGTGTGCGTATGTGTGTCTGGAAGAGAGAGATAGCAAGAAACAGAGGAGAAAGTAATGCAATTTTATGCGTTAAAGCTTTATTTGAATGTTTGCACTAAGTAGAGACAACAACAGTGAGTATACCAGTATGATGATAGGGAACAGTTTTATTTAATGTAAACGTCTTTAAGTGAGCTCTCTTGCACTCCGTCTTGACATGTCGAATATAAAATTGAACAAATCCATGTTGTAAATGTGTCATTCTGTGTCATCATCAATCATTATTATTATTATTATTATCTGTTATTGTTGTGTCTAAGGACGGTCACTGTTTAATTGCTTGATCGTGAGAGGACAATGGGTTCAAGATCAACCTAGGTCTGTATGATTGATCCATTCGGTATATCCTTCTCCCCTAGCTGGGGTTAGCCAGACTTACATTCGCCTGTGATCGAAAATCGTTCAGAAATCAGGTAATAGGTGACTTTCCAATAAAGGTCAGCAGCGTATTAGTAGTGGTCGTTATTTCAAGCGGTCTTCATCTCAGCAAGATCAACCTGTGTTCATGATTATGTTACCTGGGGCTTTAATCTTCGCTACACATTCTGCATCAATCTCTACAGGACACCTTTACGTCAGCATGCATTTGTTGTTTACAGTGTCTTTCCGAACACCATATGTCAAAACATTTGTTGTTTCAGGATGTTTAGGGGCTTTTTTGTATTTTGTTTTCGTAACCTCCTACATACAGTAATTTCAATTCTGAACAAAGCGAACAACTAAGGCCAAGAATTATTATTATTATTATTATTATTATTATTATTATCGTCGTGAGAAATACGCTCACATTGTGCAGCAGTTTTATATATTTTGTGAATCTGCTTCTAGCTCTTTAGTTATGTTGACGCGTGCATACGTGTGTGCGTGAGTGTGTGTGCATGCGTGCGCTCATCCGTGAGTGTGGAAATGCAACTGATCTATAAATAGATGCACCTCAATGGGTAAGACGCACTTGTGCTATCTCAATAGTCCGGAATATATGTGTGCGTTAATCCAAGTTGAAAGCAGTATTATTTGTAATTGTTTCGCCATGTCGAAAACCGTTTTCTTTTGGCTGGTGTGCCTGGTAAGTTAAAAGCGCTGAGGTCCATGGTTTGGATTGTGTGTATATGTTTGTGTACACGTGTGTGCTAAATGTGTGTGTGTGTGTGTGTGTGTGAGTAATTTCGATTTGCTGCGAGAATCTTCGGATCATGACATGCACATATTTTCCATTGCGCGTGCTGAAATCATTGTGACGTACTGCTTTAGATTTATGTAGACAACTACGTGGGATTATGTATTTTAGACTTACTGAGGAACTTTTTTTAATCACTGCAGTCTTAGTGAGGTGCACTTTATGATTATGTTAGACTTACTAAGGTACATTTTTCGATCCATTTCAGTCTTAATGTTGTGCACTTTACGATTATATTAGACTTACTAAGGTGCCTTTTCTGATTATTGCAGTCTTAGTGTGGTGCACACTTGTGATTATAATTTTTAGACTTCCTGACGTACATTTTCACATCAATGCAGTCTGATTGAGGTGCATATTTGTGATTATTTTAGACTCAGTGACGTACATTTCCTGATCATTGCAGTCTTAGTGTGAGGTGTACTTTAAAATAATTTTACATTTAATGAATGTGATTATTTTAGTTTTACTACCGTTCATTTGAGATAATGTTAAACTTGCTGAGGTGTGCTTTGAGAACGCTTTTAGATTCACTGAGTTGTGTTTGCAGTCATTTTCGTTTTACTGAGGTTCGCGATAATTTGAGACATATTTCGAAACGTTTTGTGATCATGCTGCACTTAGAGACAAACGATTTGAGACATTCGAAACGCTTTGTGATCATGCTACACTTAGAGACGAACGATTTGAGATAATTTGAGACATATTGCGAAACGCTTTGTGATCATGTTGCACTTAGAGATAAACGATTTGAGATAATTTAAGACGTACTGATATAGGTCTTGCGATTACTTTTGACTTGCAGATGTATGCTTTGTGATCAATTAGACTTGCTCAGGTAGTTTGTGTTCGTTTAGGCTTGCTGAGTTGCGTGTCATAACCATTTTAAATTAGTGAGGTAGTTTAGTTCGTTGAACTTGGAAAGTTGAACGTCGTAACCATTTTAAACTTGCGGAGGTAGTTTGTGTTCATTTAGACTTGCTAAGTTGTGTGTCGTAAACATGTTAAACTTAATGAGGTAGCTGACGTGATTATTCTTAACTCTTGAAAATACTTGATAATCATCAATATACACTTGAGAGATACGTGTTGTGACCTTGGTAGACAGCTAGGTGTTGAGATTTTTCAAGGTCGACTAATACATTGTTCGATCTCGTGGATTTTCTTGGGTAGATCTTGGGTAGATCTTTGGGTAGATCTTGTAGTTTGACGTAAGTTTTCATGTAACCTGAGTAAACATCTAATTTATACCTAATCAACTCATTCTATTTTCAGTTAGATTTATTTATTTTATTTATTTATTTTTTTGCGGGGGAGGTGTATAGGGTGAGATGGCATAAATATTTCACCACGGATCACAAATCCAACAATATGTACAGTAAGGAATTGTTGCATCTGTCGCTGAAAAGAAATTCATTTATTAAAGTAAATATATTTTACTAGAGCACAATACAAGGGCCGCAACTGGACATTTGAAAATAAATCGTGTTGTTATGTCCAGCCACTCTCTCTTACACCAACACCTGGTCTCTGAATAAAAATATGATTAGAAATCAAATAACACCATTGTCATTATGCAGAAATTACTGGAGTTATGTTATCTGTTTTTTTCCAAAACTTTTTCAAGATAAGCTGCGCCCTTGTTGAGAGCCAGGTGTTACCTAGCGACGTAGAAGATTGGCCATGTAACGTATCAGGGGATTGTCCGACCGGATACTGCTGTGTGTCGTCCACCCGACCTAGGGGCAAGAGACAGGAAGCAAATGGGAGCTGTCGTCTGATGGGTAAAGCTACTGAAGGTGAGTAGTAATGCGTACTAACTAGTAATGCGTACTAAGTAGTAATGGCACTAAAGTGCATCCATCCACGAAACTAATGTGTCTACCCGCGGTTTTAATGTGTCCATCAATGTTACTAATCTGTATACACGATAGTAATGTGTCCATCAAAGATACTAATGTTTCTATCCATGATACTAATCTGTATCTAGGATACAATTGTGAATCCAAGGTACTAATCTGTATCTAGGATACAATTGTGAATCCAAGGTACTAATCTGTATCTAGGATACAATTGTGAATCCAAGGTACTAATCTGTATGTAGGATACAATTGTGAATCCAAGGTACTAATCTGTATCTAGGATACAATTGTGAATCCAAGGTACTAATCTGTATCTAGGATACAATTGTGAATCCAAGGTACTAATCTGTATCTAGGATACAATTGTGAATCCAAGGTACTAATCTGTATCTAGGATACAATTGTGAATCCAAGGTACTAATCTGTATCTAGGATACAATTGTGAATCCAAGGTACTAATCTGTATCCAAGATACTATTGTGAATCCAAGGTACTAATCTGTATCCAAGATACTATTGTGAATCCAAGGTACTAATCTGTATCTAGGATACAATTGTGAATCCAAGGTACTAATCTGTATCTAGGATACAATTGTGAATCCAAGGTACTAATCTGTATCCAAGATACTATTATAAATCCATGATACTCGAGATACATACAAATATTTATCATGCTTCACTTGAATCATCATCAATGCATCTGTAAATGTGGATGATGCAAAATGTTAGCAAGGTGATATATAACGTATACTACCAGTCCTACTACTACTATTATTCACCACACGCGCACGCACGCACACACACACACACACGTCATTAGCTGGTATGTTATTTCTCGTTCTGTTTAGGACACACTTCTGATTGTGATTTTGTGATCCAGGTTTGATTGTGATTTTGTGGTCCAGTTTTGATTGTGATTTTGAGATCCAGGTTTGATTGTGTTATTGTGGTTGTCACAGTCTGATAAAAATGTCCGACTTGGTGACCCACTTGTCGTGTTTACTTCAAATTTGAATTTTGAAACCCTTGACTCCTTTGTTCAAAGCTTCCTTTTTCGAGACGCTTCTAGAACAGGTCAAGATGTTATGTAACTTTAGGACCATTGTCCAGTTCTCGAACCAACTACATGCTTCGCGAACAGTCACGTGATACGCATTATGCTTTTCTATAAATATGACCACGCGCTTCCGCTTCCTCACTTCGAGCACACTTTAGCTTTTTCCATCAGCTAACTCGGGTCGTGAAGGGCAGCCGACAGCCGTAGAGAGACAAAGAAACCTTTGACTTCTCATAAAAGGTATCATTTTATCTAATAGTATTTTGCATATATATTGTTTAAGTATGTATTTGTGCTATGTATTATATGATTTCCATATATGCTTGAGCATGGTTCAGAGAAATAGCTGAAAACCTATAAGTTACGGAATATAAATTTATTGTAACTCTTTTTCCATTTTGTACTTTAATTTATATTGTTTAATTCACTAAGAGCCAGAATGCTGCGCTCGATATGAATTCTTCATGTAATTCAATTATTGCGTATAATTTTAATTGTAAATTGTGGAGCGCTTTGTTAGTTTGAATTACCCCTTTGTATGAACATTATTTGTAACTATTTTTATTGCTTCATACGTCACGCTGTTAAATGGAACACATGTGAGACGATTATATTTTTTCTAAATCTAATTGTAAACGACGCGAGGTCGAAAACTCTTATTCAGCGCATTTTAACTGAGCCATGCTGTAGTAGGAACGTGTTAGATTGAAATTATATCCGAGCACGTTGCGTCAACAGGTCGGATCGTGCCTCACCCATGCCTTACTCGTGCCTTATCCATGCCTTACCTCGCTTTGGCTTACTGGTATAAGCTGGTTGAGTTCTGGTTGAGAACTCTGCTCTGAGGGTCCATGCCACTGAAATTCAAGTTCCCTAGCTACATAAAAGAGGAGCACCTTTCCTTATGCACCACGTGCGTCGCTAGAGGGGGACTGTGAGAATAGACCGGCATGACTGAGTATTGAGACCAGACTGATACAAGGCAATCTAGCTAAGTGCAACACGGTGTACAAAACTCTAAAGAACAAAATTGATGGCAGTTCGTTAAGTTGACAGAATAAGCATGTATGCGCAGAGAATAGAGAAATAGACTATTCGCGATCGTATTTTGATTATTGTTAACTTGTTAAAACCTTATTAAATCTTATTTTCTTTGTTAATACCTCTTAGTAGTTGATTTCTATGCACAATAGACCAAATAGATTATTCTTAGATTTGAATGGGGGCGAATGAGCAGAAAGTTGATAACGAGTGCATATTAATTTAGAGGGATTTAACTGTTTCAAATCTAGCTAAAAGTTCGCAGTTTATTAGTTTGTAAAATTGTCGTCTGAACTACAAGACACTCTTTTAATTAGTCAAATAGTAAATTGAGCAACCAGTCTGCATAGGATATGAAAGAAAGAGTTAATCATATTTAAAGTCTTTTAATTATTCTAAGCAGGGTCTTTAAATAAATACTGGAAACGTAACAGTGGTCCAGTTTTGATGGTATTTGTGTCGTCCAGTTTTTGATTGTATTTCTGTGGTCCAGTTCTTGATTAAATTTTTGTGGTCCAGGTTGAGATTATATTTTTGTCGTTCAGTTTTCGATTGTATTTTTGGTCCAGATTTTGATTGTATTTTTGTGGTCCAGTTTTTTTTATGTCCAATATTTACTGAGTGGCTTCTAGTATTGGGGTCGACGTTTCTTGAGTTGATTCCTACTAGGCCAGGTAGAATTTTATCACTGCAGTGTATGGAAGAGTTGTGAATATCTAGATAGGGATAGTAGTATGTGAGTTTGAATTGCTGACTTTCGTCTTTATCTTCTTAGAAATCATCTTCTTTGCAACTGCCAATCGTGATCGATCGATATTTAAGATTTCGCTGCCGGCTCTCTCTCTGTCATTTTGTGAGAGTTGAAGATGAAGAAAGAGAAGAGGGTTGTTGACAGAAAAAGTGTGGGGTGGTTTACTAGAATATTACATATGGTCAAAATAAGCAAGCGGAGATTATAAGTCAAAAGTTCACTAGAATATTACATATTGTCTAAATAACCAAGCAGAGATTATAAGTCAATAGTTCACTAGAATATTATATATGGTCAAAATAACCAAGAGGAGAGTATAAGTCAATAGTTCACTAGAATATTATATATGGTCCAAATAACAAAGCGGAAATCATATATCAGTAGTTCACTAGAATATTATATATGGTCAATATTTTATCTCCAGACTTCCATCTTTTATTGCGCATTGAACGGGAAATACTGTGCATGTATGAATAGGTGGTAAGCATATTACAACTTAATTCACCATTTAATTATAAGTTCAACCAAACGAAACGTATTCTCTGGTGAGGGAGAGCGAGTTCAAAGGTTAAACAATGGAAAGGGACGTTGACATTATTTAAATGGTCAACAACAACAAGAAAATACTAGTTCACCGGTACTAATAGCATGTAAATAATTAAAAAAAATATTTCTAGTGAAATCTGAGTTTTGTGCACCTTGTTATTCTTCTTTCTATTTGCTACACAACCAGTATAGCTGGCTGCTTCCGGTTCTATACTTTACTCTCTGATTTATAATATTAAAGACACAAATCAGCAAACTATTGTGTATTGAAGCTGCTAACATGTTCATCTCTAAATAATAACTCATGATGGCTCTCTGGGAAATAAAAAAAAATTGGCTAAAATTGTTAAATTACGTTTCACAAATCTCAGAGGAGAAAAAGTTTAAACTACTTAATGTAAGATGACACCTGTATTTCAATGGTTCATACATTGGAGATATTTCCTATACCCAAGCTATGTTCACATTGTAGAAACCTTTGTGTCTGACTTCTGTTCTGGGCTGGTTCTCATTCAAGACTGTAGCTATCATCACCAGACGTGAGTTATTAAATTTACTACCATTTATTCATTCTAGACTATGCTGTCTGTCAATCATCCTATTATTGTCGGGGACGATGTTCATTGCAAGAATACAGTTCATTGTCTAGAAGTCTTCATCAAAGGGAATTATTATTGTGTCTACATAGTAACACATACAGATTAAATATGAACATTTTGCTTATGCATACTCTCGTCACTGTCTACACTCAGTTGAGAAAGAAATAACTATTCTAAGGGGCCGTTACTATTATTGTAGAATCCAAACCAACATTCATTGTCGCAGTCACCCATCAGTATGTCGTCACAAGAAAGTAGCAAACAGACAAACACAAATGAAAAAGGCAGGAAGGATTATTTTCAAATCCTTGTTAACAAAATGTCTATGACTATTGATCACTGCCGGGCAAAATTGCACCTCAAAATTTCATAAAGCCAACCCAACCAGACCTTTATTCCCTCCATCCATGACTCTTATCTTTCTTTCATAACAAAAAAATTCTTTCTTCGCGAAAACGTCAGCAGTGATTGTGAAAAGGCGAAATTTGGAAATGCACGCGAGTCACAAACAAATACACAAATGGATGTATGGTCTCCGTGGATATTTTGTAAAAAATTATAGCATTTGTTTGCTAATAATTCATTTTATGTATTCGGGTATTTGACAGTTCATTTATTTTCTACACATTTGACACTTACTGACACTGTCGATTTTGTTTTGACATGCAGAGTGCTTCACGTCTGTCCGCCTCCAGTCTAGGCAACTGTACTATGTCCACTGTCCTTGTGACACAGGGCTGACATGTCAAAGCAATGGCATGGTGGACATACCTTTGGGAGAAATGGGTAAGAATTGTGATCGTGTTCCAGAATCTGAACACCGTGTGTGAGTGAATAATGTTTTACCTGTGAAATGCGTCATTAGCAGTAAATTATGTTTCTAGCCAGATTATTTACTTTCGTTTTCTTTTAAAGGTGCGCATTCCTTGTCTTACAATCATAAAATTATCTTCATAGCTTTCTTATATTAATCATTGTAAGTCATTCAACCTTCACTTTATTTCTCCCAATGGTTTTTAGGTAAGTGATTTTCAGTGTGTATTATAAGTGTAGACAGACAGACAGACAGACAGACAGACAGACAGATAGATAGATAGATAGATAGATAGATAGATAGATAGATAGATAGACAGACAGACAGACAGACAGACATATAGATAGATAGATAGATAGATAGATAGATAGATAGATAGATAGATAGATAGATAGATAGATAGATAGATAGATAGATAGATAGATAGACAGATAGATAGATAGATAGATAGATAGATAGATAGATAGATAGATAGATAGATAGATAGATTATGTTTCAACATTAGATCAGTACTGGAAATAACAGTAGTATCAGCATCAGAAGTACTATTATTTCTAGTATAAATTGCTGCAGCAGTACTGGAAGTAGTTGCAGTAGCAATCACAGAAACCGTAATTGATAAAAGTAGTTATAATAGTTGCAGCATTAACAAAGGGAGTAGTATTAGAAAAGACAGTAGTAATATAGTACTACCAGTAAAGAGTGTAGTAACAGCGGAGTACTAGCAACTGCAGTAGTAATATTAGTAATAGTTGAAATACTAGCAAAAATAATAGTAATATAGTAATAGTTGAAATACTGGCAAAGATAATAGTAATATAGTAATAGTTGAAATACTGGCAAAGATAATAGTAATATAGTAATAGTTGAAATACTGGCAAAGATAATAGTAATATAGTAATAGTTGAAATACTGGCAACAATAATGGTAATTGTTCTTACGTAATAGAAGTTTACAGATTGTTACCGAAATTGCCAAAAAAACAACAAATATTTAAAAGTATTTCACATTACTAAACTACTTCTTGCTAAAATCTATATCTCTCATTTTATCGAATCTATTCAAATAAATTTATATAATTGCGATCTTATACATATTTGTCCTATACTGTTTTATGTTGAACAGGAAACTGTGTCGCTGAGTAAGGTGCTATTTTCATTGGTCTACTGGTACCCCAAGATGACGTCATAAGCTGTTAAAAGTGCCGTCTACGACGGAAGGCATCTAGCCCCATTACTGTGTGTAGAGCTCACTTGAGGTTCATCTTTGCCGATCTGAACTTCATTGCTATGATTATTTTATAATTTTAATTTGTTAATTTAAAAATAAAAAAATACAACAATTATTAATTTATAAATCTTTTTTATATCGCTCTATTTGCCTGTATATAATCATTACCGCCTCATCATTTTCCTCCTTTTTCTTTTTGTTTGTTTCTAATATCCTTTTTCATTACTTTTCTTTTACTGGAGGGTGGGATGGGTTGCCGGGAGGGTGTCTTCAGTAGTCATTCGATATATATAATTATCAAAGTCTAAAATAGCTCTGCTGGTTGTAAATATATTGGTGATAACGATTGATTTTAAAACAACTTGATAACGGATCTTATTCAAGTATAAACTGACTTTAAACGGCTTGGTAACGATCATCATCAAGTAAATGATTGACTTTAAACGGCTTGATAACGAGTCCCATTCAAGTAAAAGGATTAAACGGCTTGATAACGGTCCTCATTCAAATAAAGACTGACTTCAAACGGTTTGGTGACAGTCCTCCTTCAAGTAAAGATTGACTTTAAACGGCTTGGTAACGGTCCACCTTCAAGCAAAGATTGTAAGCGGCTTGGTAACGGTCCTCATTCAAGTAAAGGATTGACTTTAAGCGGCTTGGTTACGGTCCTCAATCAAGTAAAAGTTGACATGAAAAGGCTTGATAATGGTCCTCTTTAAATAAAGGGTTGACTTTACTCGACTCAAAACAGTACTCATTCAATTAAAGATTGGTTTTATCTGGTTTGATAACGATCTCATTCAGATAAAGAATAGACTTATTACAATTTGATAATGGTCTTTAGTCAGTGAGCTTGATAACAATCCTCATTCAAGTCAAAGGTTGACTTGACATGGCTTGCTATTATATTAGAATGTTTGCAACACAATTATACGTAATGATTATTTTACCGTAATACCTATAGCTTATTCCTTTGTGCACTGAAAAAAAAACATTATTCCCCAAGTTTCACGAAATATGATTATCTTAACAATCCTATGTTTTTTGTGCTCTCCATAGTAAATAGATTGACACACTATTAATATACGTTCTATTTCTAACTTTTAATTAACAGACACAATGTAATCATGTATTAAGTATTTAAATTTCATATAGTTTAAATTGGTCTGTGAACACTATAATTAAACATTGCATTTACTGGGCAGTAAAAAACCCTTCTTATATATATATACACATCATGCATGGAATAATATACACATACTATGTCTACATACAATCTGTCTTATCTAGATGAGATTAGTGAATGGACTTGTGTTTTAGAAATTAAAAGTTATCTATGCATTAGAGCATACGGCGCTATTAAAAACCGTGTCCTTGACCGTGAATTACCTCCCCTAGTTCGTGTTTTGCGTGCGCGGTACGTACGTGATTTAAGTGAAATAAAATATTAATTCTAGGTCCCTCCATCCCTGTGACACTAACTATAATAAAATATTAGTATGCCTAGTCAATGTCAAACATATGTATGTGTATGTATTTGCTTGTAAATTAGCTAATGAAGCTTTCCCTGCATATGGACACAAAGTAATTTGTTTTACTACGAAAAGTACGATCTGGTTACGTCAGTAGATGACCTAATCGAGCTTGTGACGTCATTTTGAAACGTCAGCAAGTGATGTCAGCGACTTCTGCTGGTAAATTCAGTTTACAAGCTCCGAATTTCAATTTGGCAAGTGAGACAGTTAAGTAGCCTGAGAATTTTAATTATCATCATAATGTTGGTTCTTGCATATTGTGGACTGTTAATCATGGTAAGTCTGAGGTGCATGTCAAAATCTTATTTTATTCTTGGACTTAGTTGTCTTCTTTCTACTCCAACGAATTTAGCCCATAGTGTAATGCAGACATTTTAAATTAAGTTTAGTCTTGTTTTCTATTACAGAAACACACAGTGTTTTAAGCGTTTCTTGGAAGAAAATTAAGTAAATGATCGCTGTTGATGTTGTGTTTGTTTTCTATTTCTTTTTTTAAAAATTGTAGTATTGACTATGTATTTTATATATATATATATACACACTCATACACACTGATCTCTCTCTCTCTCTTCTATGTGTATGTGTGCACAAAATATTACATGTGCTCGAAAAGTATTTCTTATTATAAACATTATGCACATTCCCAACTGTTAAGGCAACCTGCGCCTTCGCTGGCAATCAAACAGAAGAGGAAATATTGCCTTGCAATTTAACGGGCGACTGTCCGAGCGGCTCTTGCTGCCTGTCGATCTTTTGGACTCCACCGCCCAGTGAATTCAACTATACTCGTTACAGCGGGACATGCAACCCCATGAGTCAATTTAAAGACCGTAAGTAAATCTAGATGGAAGGAGGGAAGGAGGGATAGCTAAAGAGAGATGTAGACGAAGATAGATGGAGTGAGGGAGTGAGGGATGATTAAACAGAAAGATGCAGGGCGCCAAAGTGATGGGTAGATGAATCATGGGTAACAGGTCGAAGAGGGAGGGAGGGATAGATCGATGGATACAGGGTGACTGAAATATCGATATACACTTTGAACGATCTGCGTGTCTCTATTTGTATGTATTGAACTGTACGTTGATACCTGAGTGTCAGAAAATATTAAGCAAATTATGCTGAATTATAGAACATATTTTCATAATTCTTAATCTTTCATTTTATTAACTGTTTCTACTGTCTGTATAATTTATGAGGAGACTTCTGTTAAGCAACTAAGCTTAGCTGATGCAACAAACTTGTTTACGCCTTAGAGAAATGGTGAAGCAAGCTAAAGGTGGGAAAGGGGTCGTTAACAAGATACGAGATGCCTATATTTGGTCACTTGCGTTCCGTATCGTGACGTAGCGTTAATCCGCCGGCTGACCATGAGCCATTCATATACATGTATGTACCTGAATGAATTGAATTCGTCCGATGCACCAATATTCGTATACAGTGCCCATTTGTCCAGGGGTAAAGATCGCATCCACCATTTTTGACCTCGCATAACTTCACAGACTTGTAAATATAATTGGCTTCTCTAGATTGTGTATTTCTCATTCGTAAAATTGTTGTATTTTTTATATTAAAATATTGTGTAAAATATTTATGTGATTGCTAAATGATTGTTATATTTTTCTTACAGAAGCTAAGTGACGTTAGTGACTGTTACATGTGTAAAATGATCAAGTAAAGTAACGACGTGTATGTAGCCATATTCCCAAGGTTAATTGTTACCATGGGAAAGTACTAGCGATAGTTAACATGCGCTGCTTGAAACACAAGCTAAATTGTATTGTAATGGAGAAAATATATATTGTAAAGATAAATAATTTATTCATTTAAAGACTTTCATTGATTTGGAACTATGAATTAGCTAAAGCTAATTAGTGGAATTTGTAAAGAGCAATCTATTGCTGTTGCCACAAAGCCCAAATAATTGCTTATTGCAACACGATACTGTAGCATGATATCATTCGTTACAGCCGGGTCTTGGGTCCGAAGTCTGGTGTCTGAGATCCAGTAGTCCTGAAAGACTAGGGACCAGAGGAACTCCGACTTGACATCTTCAATACTGGAGATATTGTCCGAAATCTATGCCAAGTGCTGTAAGCTGACAGTGGAAAGGCCAGCTAGAAGATATTTGCTGCCTGATGACAGAACTGCACTTGCCAATCAACGACCACATATCCAACTACTTCATAAACATTAAAGCTTAGTCTGTGTATTCCAATGAAGGACAGAACTGATAACTTACATGTATAAACAATTCAGGCATAGATAGTAATAGATCACTCTAGTAACCAAGATTCGCAATTGTTCATTCTTCTTTTAATTGAGTTGTTATTAAATTTATTGTTATCTTACCTTTGTTACATAATTGTTTGTAACTGACTGGAGATTAGCTAACTGGGGGCCGAGCCTTATTAAAGGGATAAAGAATTATAAATCTTAATTTAATTTATAAATAAAGGGGAGATAACATTGTTAGCTAAGGCAAGTCAACTGATTTATCTAGCAAGGTGTTGTAAATTGCCTGAATATTTTGGCATTTCCGTGGTAGATAAGTCAGGCCGTCCGGCTGTCGCTATTGTTAGAAATTAGTCAATAAACCAATATTGATAATAGGAATCTAAAATAGGACAGAGTCGTTAAACCTAAACCGGACATGTGACACTGAGTAGTAGTAGAAGTGCACAGGTAAAATTTTTGTCGACAGGTGTTTACTATCTAGTTAAGGATTATAAGATGTTAGCTCCAACCTGCATTTAAGAAATATCAAATATTATAATTCTTTAATAGTCAATGCTCTTTGCATCATCATAAAATTCTTTCTCGAATATTACTATTAATCATTCTTTAATTTTTTTTTCCTTTATGGCAGTCTGCAGAATGGAGGACATTACACTGACTAACCTTACTGATAAAATCTTTGAACGTCACTGCCCTTGCACTCCTGATCTACTATGCAAGACAAGTCCAGGAAAGATATGGATAGACATAGCATTGGGAGAAATTGGTAAGAATGTTACTAAGTTGTCAACCTATTAATGTATGTTTCATGCTGTCCTCCATTGTCTCAAGTTTCATACAAAATCACAATTATTCCGTCACTGGAATAATTCAGGAGTTGCAGATAAACAACTGATTACATCAGCGGCACCCTCTGCTTCTTCTCCCCATCATCAAGACTAGAAGGATATGGAAGTGCAGACATCAATTACACACACACTGCTGCTTTCAACATTGACTCGACCGGTTGGTTCCCAACCAATTGTTAGTAGAACTTGTCACCACCAACTTGGTAACATAATTCACTGGTCACAGGCTTCACAGCTGAGTATTCACAAATCACGACTGCAAACTGCAAACTGTAACTGACAAACTTTAAACTGCAACTTGCAAACTGGTTTGCCAACAGGGAACTGGTTTGAAGCACTGCAGAATATAAAACAAATGCACGTGTCACCTCTCCCCTAACAATGTTGCTTAAGTCTCTTCTGTTGCTGTCTCTCTCATAAGGTGAACATATATCTTTACATTCAATTACATTATCAGACAAAGACATACAATTGCCTCATTAACTTAATAGGCTTAAAACGTTATGGAAAATGGTGTTTGCAATTCATCTTGTCATCAAGATGATATGAAAATACAAAAATGAATTTGCAATACTTAGTAAATAAGTTATGGTAAAATTACACGAGCATTCTATCAAGAAGACTTTAGTTTTTTTCATGATAATCTTATAACTATTCCAGACATCCTTCTTGGCTATCTCACCAAACAAACCAGTCAAAAACTCGGGACATAGTAATGGTACATAGTAAAGCATCAGAGCACAAACATACTATATATACTATTGGTCCGACATGTTCGAGAAAGTTCCAGAAACACAATGTATTAGAAATGACGTCATAGCATCAGCCCTCTGGCAAGATTAGTTATTTTAGTTCGACTCTAGTCGCAGAATTTCCTGCTTACAAAAGGAGTCAAATCTTTCATGTTCACTAACAATAGATTCATTAGGTAAGGTTAACCAGCACTGGCCTATGATTCAGATGTAGGTCAGCTCTGCGAGTGTTTCTAACCCTAGTTATGCTATAGCATTTCATGCCCGATGACAATTAGTCTCTATTGTTACATGCTTCAAGTGTATGGCTGGGACATTCCTTACATTCCAATTATAAAATCACCAGCATAGGCGGTTCTTCTTTGATTTGTTTAGCGATTATTTAGTTTACAATTCTATGTAACAAATAAGAACAAAATATTTAAGAAGAAAATATTGAATTAATTATTTACATTTATTTGCATTTTCTGTCACATCTAGAGTCTGTAGCAAATGCATCTATGAAGTATTTGAATTTCAATCACCTCTTAGAAATAATTTATTTTCATTAATTTATATTTCATTTAAATCTTCTTTTGTGTGTTACTCACATATTACATTTGTTGTAACACGTTTTAAGGACTGTAGACATTTTAGTCTAGCATGGACGCTAACACATTTTGAAAATCATGCATGTCACAGATTTGACCAAGGAGAGACTTTTCAGTTACAAAACAGCTCTATGACATGATTGATGTGGACTTTTCACTTATACAACAGCAATGAAATAGTTGACCTTGACTTTTCACTACATATATCTTGATTTCTCACTAGTAAACAGCTATGAAATAAAAGATCTGGACTTTTCAGTTACAAAGCAGCTGCCTGATAAGATATGAAATATATGATTTGAACTTTTCTTACAAAATAGCTCCGAGTACAAGATTGGGTTACAAGTTACAAAACAATTATTTGACAGGATATGAAACAGATGATCCGGAATGTTCCCCAACATTAGATTTTTCACTATCTTCACATTTTTTGCATTTGTGCTGACCTTGTCTCTGTCTTATGCTTTCGTCAGGTCACTGCGATATACCTTAAGAAGTCATGGCATATCCAGCGAACACCTCCTTGATATTTTATTTCTTTGTCCGGACTTCCAGTGAAGCTTCTTGGCGATGAAGAAAGGAAAGAAATGCAGCACCATGGGAAGTCTGGCATGAGAGTCAAGGAGCGTAGTGCACAAATCATATTCTATTGTTTCCTAAACAATACTTATATTTCGTGTTCCTTCTTAGTGTTAGTTGCCAGAATTGGCTTGCTTTGTTCATTTAATTCGAGTTTTTCGCTGGTTGTCTGAATGTTTGTTAGGATTGCCCTGCATTATTGTGTTGGTCGCGAATGTTGGTTCTGGAATGTTCTGCTGTATTTTGAGAGTACTTCTCAATTCTTATTGTATTCACTTATACTAATTTATTGAGGGGAACTCTACATGATGCTGGGTGTGTGGTGTGGGTGGGGGGAATCACCATTACTGACACCTCGCATGTCCATACTGAATTAAAAAAAAAATATATAGTACTTCTTTATACCATTTAAATTCTAACATAAAGTTGGAATTTGGGGTAGCCCAAACATCGACAGATTTATTTGTTTACATAACACCTCCCCACCCAGAGGAAATGTCCTTCCCTTGACATCATTATCAAACGAATTTTTTCTCCTTTTGAAAAGTTTGCAAGAAAGTTCTTGCAGACTGTAGCCGTCTCTTACAGTCAGACATTGCACAAGTTGAATTTTGTAAGGATGGCAATTCAGGTCACTCTTAACAATATGCGTTATAGATGTTTTTTGCAAGACATTGCACAAGTTGAATTTTGTAAGGATGGCAATTCAGGTCACTCTTAACAATACGCGTTACAGATGAATCAGGAGTTCGTAGCATTGCTGAATACCTCTGTGCAGACTTTTTAGGAGTTCTTCCTGACTAACAGTTTAGTGATGCTCGTGGGCCGATGTCCTCTACTCCGCCATCTTTGCAAAATCGCGCCACGCAGCAACAGATAACCACGCTCTGAGATCATTTGTTAATAATAAAGCTGCAATAATGAAGTAGTTGTTTCTAAAGTTCAGTAATTTATGACCTCTGTTGAATTGTCCCCCCTTTTCGACTTTCACTAATCTCAATGTTTAGACAACAATCTGAAAAGTATAAAGTCATGAATTAATAAAAATATAATAAAAATATTCTACATTTTACAGAATCGAGCTGAATGTGGTTGCAGCGTCCCTGATGTGCTTTACGTCTTGCACGCTAAATTGAAATCCCTAAAATCCCTACTCGATTATAAATGTCAAAACAATTGAAGTGTTAGTATACAAATGGGATTGGTATATTATATTTCAGGAAAATAAAGTTATGCATTTTGTTTATAATAATGTTAGCATTTTGCATTTTCAATAAATTGTTTGATCTCATGACTGCATTACTTTATTCTATCATGTTGCATTTTGAGGTGTTTTCCTTATTTTAAATTATCGATGAAGTTATTTATAGACCAAGAATCGAACAATCTAGTCGATCATAGAAACAAAGTTTCGTGGTGAAACAACAAATCTTAAAAGTTCAAATAGAATGTTAATAAAAGGCGTGCTTTAGTGAGACGGTTTGTTTGGGTATTTTGCCATATTTTGTACATATTCAAGGAGGAGAGTGCAACTAAAAAACCTATAGGTTCTAATTTGTAACTTTAAAAAGATTCATTTCATTTTTTAAAAACCGTCTTGGCTCCAATTAATTCCCAACACGAAACTATCATAGTACCCTGTAAAGAATGGCCAGTTAGCTTCCTTTACTCCCTACGACAATTACGTCCATCCATGTAAAAACTATGATTAATATTTATCTTTTAAATCTGAAGTAACAACATTTCTGCAAGATGTTACTTTGTCCATTTTTAGAAAACGGCTGCTGACATTATGTATCCGTATAATAATACGTACAGTGGTTGTTAATCATTATACAGCATTATCTGTTGACGCTTTCTAATATATAGCATTATCTGTGATAGATAGATAGACAGATAGACAGACAGACAGACAGACGGATAGATAGATAGATAGATACATACATACATAGATAGACAGACATATAGATAGATATAAAGATAGAGAGATAGATAGAGAGACAGACAGACAGACAGAGAGACAGACAGTATGCATAAAAGATCTTTCCTCACTTGGTCTTTAAAAATTATCGCATCGATATTCTTGTGAAAATATGTTTTTAAATTTAAATGGAAAAAACTAGCTTACTAATCATATTCGTTGCGCAGGCAGAAATATTTTAATTAACTTTAAGTCAGCATTTCAATTCCAGAGTAAATTATTCATGGATTATGAAACGTATTCTAACAAATTCACACACACACACACACACACACACACACACACACACACACACACACACACACACACACACACACACTCACACACACACATACACACACACACAAACACACACACACACACACTCACACACACACACACATACACACACACACACACACACACACACACACACAAAAGATTAGTGTTTCATGGTGACGTCAAAACAGTACTTGATGCATATCAACGGATTTTTTAAAACTTCATTCATATTAGCAATTTAGTCATGGCATAATTCTATATTTTAGTATTAACTATTTCTGACTATTTGATAAAACATAAAAGTGAAATTGAGTGTGTGTATGTATGTATGTGTGTGTGTGTGTGTGTGTGTGTGTGTGTGTGTGTGTGTGTGTGTGTGTGTGTGTGAGAGAGAGAGAGAGAGAGAGAATACGTATGCGTTGTGTTAAATGAAGAAATAGTTACACAGGCCAAAATATATACTAATGCATATATTCATATCATTCTAAGAATATTATAGCTACATGTACATATCATGAACCTAACATTAAGTGCATAATTAAACCGAAATAGACCAGCATTAAACAATAAGTCTGCTAAGCTTGAGACTAGCGCCTAATGCAGCATCAACATTCAAACACTTAAAGTACAAATTTCGATCCAATAGAGACACAGCTAATCCAATAAGCGTTTTAAGGCAACATTAAATGAATCAGACCTGAATCATACAAGCATTATCATGATCACCATGTGCAAGTTCAAATCCAACTGGAGGCATGGGACGAAATTGTTTCTCCCAAAGGATTTCTGATCACATTTCCTCATGACTACATGGGTGTTTATTTTATAATGTGTGGTACTGGAACTTATAAACATACTTGTGCTTTCTTTTATTTTGTAAAATATTTAAAAATAATAGTGTTTATTTTGTAAAGTGTGGTAATAAAATTGATAGGAGTACTTTTCTTTCTTAAGACCTATGTTTTGTTATGGTAGGTTATGTTTATTGCAGCCATGATTTCAGAAACTAATTCATAATATCATAGTTACTATAGTGCTGATTATTGTCTTTGCAAATATGTCTGCTGCCGAGAGAAAAAAAACAATCTATGCCACGACTGAAAACTTTAAATCAGGTCTACATTAGGATTTGCTAAGAGTAAACATCCTGAATTCATTGACTGCTGAAGTGTATGGAAAGATAATTAATCATATTTGCGAAGATGCTGCTGTAAATTTCGATTCAAGCTCTATTTCAGATTTTATCTGTTGTTGCAAATTCAGCTTTCATTGAAAATGAAACTAAAAAGCCTTTCACTGATAATATTTAGTATCTGAGATTCACTGACAAACTTTTCTAAGAAGGGAAACGTGGGCGTTCGAAAAGCAGACATTTTCCTATAATTAAAAATATTTTGCGAAGATAATCTACTATTCTACTAGTAAAATGTATTTAAGATCATGTTTAAGGCTAGAATGTCTTACAGACTCATTTAGTTTTAAATTTCTAGGACACTTCTTTAAGATTTTTCCTCTATAGTCTTATATCTAGTCTTCCTTAAAGTTTGTTTAGTATTACTCCTGTAAACATTCACCTTATTCGTTAGATCTTTATTTTTTATATTATATATTACCACACTTTTTAATTACCACGTGATAGTTTTATGCTACAAATGATTGTATGTGCTGTTTCAGTATGAGTATCTATTATCATATTGTATGTTATACAGTCTGTTTTTGTATAATGTACAATTGCTAATTTAGCATTCTAAAGAGCTTAAGGCTGGTTCTAAAATAAAGTGAGAAAATGTACACCTTATGGGGAACTGGATTGTGGCGATACCGTGGTTATAAAAAATTGGGGATTTATTACCCTCTTTTTCTGCGAGGGAAAACCCACCGTTTTGTGTGTGCGTGTGTGTGTGTGTCTGTGTGTGTGTGATCACCACACCTGACTGTGTACTGGAGTTCCCAAGTATATGTCTTATCTGCTCGCTGCACGGGCAACCGTCTACGAAATCAACATTTTAGCAAACGTTAGGATGTAAATCAGTCTATTGAGAGAGATTGTGTTTAATCGCTTAATTTGCTTAGCCATTTGTAGAACTAATCAGAAGTGTTTCAGCCAAAGACTAGCCAATACAAAACTATATCATTAAAATCCTTACGTTTGTATGTAAAAAAAAAATAATGAGTTTGATTCTATAAGTTTTCTGGGATATTAACTATGAGAATACACAAGAACTAGCTGTTCACCAAGCCGACCAGATCTAGTCTGCAGGGACATTAACTCTGATCATACGCGAAGGTTATCTGTTCATAAGCAACCCAGATCTACATTCAGAAGTGACAATAACACTGACTATACCAAAGGATTATAAGCCTGCCAGATCTACGTAATTTTTCAATCGTTTTATTCCTAATCCATAACTTTTGCGACAGTTTTTTTCCAGATAGTATAAATATGAAAGACTAATGTTCAACTTAAGACGGAAAATTAACACAAGAAGATAAACGCCTTACTATAGATTACACAACTACAAATAAACTCTATCGTTAAGAGAACAAATACGGCATGCATTGCCACTGCCTTGCTTAAAATGTCATTCCCCGATTTTGCTCTAATTTTAGTTCTCATCTATGCATTTTACATGTTTTGAATGTTTGAAAAAAACTATTTTTATCAGCATAAAACGACTGGAGAGCATCTAACCGAATTCCTGCCAAATTTAGAAATGGTTATTCAGTTATAAAGAGATCAAATGTAGCGAGACAAGTTTGCTCTAACCCGTAGGACAGTGGTTCTCGACACGGTTCATGGTGACTTCCACGGTCCACACGAAAAATTGTCATTTCTAGTCACGTGCCACATGCTAACACGCAAAATCGTTGCAAACGTAACGATCCGAAACCATGCAGAGTCTGTATCCAAAACAATACACATGCTTTGAAACATCTTACTTCCAGAAAATGGTATATGAAGGTGGGAAGGGGTGTGTCTATGGGAGTAGCACACGGGCAAACCACACTCATTCATCAATTTACTGGCATATGTAATATATTCGACATTATAGAAAATGTGCGTGTGTGTGTGTACGTGTGTGTGTGTGTGTGTGTGTTTGTGTGTGTGTGTATGTATGTATGTATGTATGTGTGTGTGTGCGTGCGTGCGTGCGTGTGTGTGTGTGTGTATGTGTGTGTGTGTGTGTGTGTATGTGCGTGTGTGCGCGCGCGAAGTTAAAGATCAAAAGAATAGGAATCCTCTTCAAACATACTTATTTTTAATTTAAAAATCCCAGTTATTTCAATAATGTTAACATATCTAAACACCCTGGCAAATGTTAATTAATCATTAACTTTTATCAATATTATTATTTTTCGCTTAAAAGCGGAATAAAAACCAAACCTTATGACGACACAAAGTGGCTAAAATACTCTGAGCTATAATCCAAGCTTGTTTTTTTGCTCCGCGTGCAGTTAAAGTTTGTAATAGATTGAGGCATTCATGCAGAGCTCGGTTTCCGTTTGCCAGTTCTCTCTACCTTCCAAATGGGTGGATTTTTTAGTCTTCTGTATCGTCACTAAGCTCTACATTGGCAATAGAGAAAATCTCGCGGAAACAAGTTTTTATCAGATCTATCCATTGGGACTATGAGCGACATTTTATATCTATTTCTAAATCCATTGATTGAGCTCATTTGTACGGTTGACCTAGATTACAATTCAGTTGGTCTTCACTGAGTCTCTTTCTTCGTGTGTACTCGTACTCACTACATTAAAGGAACTTTGACTTGATTACATTACAGTCCCTTTGTGACTTTGATTTGATTATAGTACAGTCCCTTTGTGACTTTGACTTGATTATATTACAGTCCCTTTGTGACTCACTCAGACACTCCTCTTGTTTATGTTACACACATTTCTAATACTACGCACGCACGCACGTACACACACACATATTACATTACTGTCGTTTTCTTAAAAAAAAATATTTGTTACATGATTGCATTGTTCAAGTTTATTATTATCCTTGTACACTTATTTGATTGTTTTACATCTTTCATTGTCTTGTGTCGTTGATAGTTCTATCCCCTTCTGCACTTTTCCAAATCAGAGAGCACCCACGAGCGATAACTCTCCAAAAAATTGTTCATTATTTCACTTCAGTACACGTACCTGACCGAGAAAAATAAACGAGTTTATTAAAATACAGAATAAAATGGAAACTCCTTAATGATGGACAGAGATATACAAGTAAAGACAACTGGATCAATTACTTAGATTTCTTGTAGAGAATTAATTACCCAAAACATGATAAAATTACATGAAGAAATTATTTGAAATAAATGATTGTTTTGGGTATTTATAATCAAATATAATACTCTGTTATAATTCCCTTTGTAAAATTTTATGTAAGAATTAGCCGCCACATTGCGGAACCCTCATAAATGAAACAAATACACAAACTTAGCCCAAACTGATAAATTTTCTCTTGTTCGGCTAGCAATTTTCTGCTTCCAAGCTTTTATCACAAGCATCAATTCTTTTCGTATAGAGAACATGTCACGAACGAGGAAATGGGAAACAGAATTAGGCAAGCCATTGGGCCCTATGACGAGCTATTTCCCATAAATAGACAACGAAAACAAGGGGCCTTAATCGGGTTTCAGAGTAAGGTGCCGGTTTGAATCACAATAAATAGAATACACACAAGGAACTGAAACAAATCTTTAGGACACTATTCTTATTTTATCAGCATTTATGTTAAAGGAAAATGTCCGTTTTCGTTTTTAGTCTAACAACTTTGTTCTCTGGTGACGTGTCCATTATTTTCTTGCTTTGAAAGTTGTATATCCATAAAACGTACTGGAAATGTGAGCTCGTCCCATTTCTTATCTAGTACACACCACTCATGTTGATAATAGTGCTAAAAAAAATTAGTTACAAATCGCATTTTGAAATTGTCTGCTGCATTTACTCTTTAATAAATTTAATTATAATAAAACATTTCGCTAAACAGTAAACTCTACTTCTTGTACTTATTTATTATAATCAAGTAAAATGAGGCAGCAAGTTAGAGTCTGACTGGTGTACGATATATATCATTCTAGGCTATTGGTGCGTGTTCGTATCAACTGTAGTCTTGCATATAAAACAAGCTGACAAACGCAAACACAACTATATTTATCCCAAAATCGTCTGCTACTGATTTGTCACAAGATCAACCGTCTTGAAGTAAATGACAACGACTTTCTACGGAAAGCGAAATGTGCCAGACTTGAGTGTTCAAGTTGTATACCTGATGACATATGTACAAGGTCTTGAAGGATTGAAATTAAAAGCAGACTTACCGTACTCGCCTAGCTGCATGTCAAAGTTCCCCGACCCTCTGCAAACAAGACCAGTGTTGCAAGGACATGTGACGTACATAAACTGTCTGGATTCCAGACTAACAGATGTATAGCAGACTGTCAAAGATTAGAAAGCAGACCGAATTAATTGACCGCCATATAAATTTAACTTGCTCATAAATATTTAACTTACTCATAAATACTCTACGTGCTGATAAATAATTAATTTACTCATAAATATTTAACATACTCATAAATACTAAACGTGCATATAAATATTTAACTTACTCATAAGTACTGAACGTACCCATAAATATTTAACTTAGAAATAATTCACTTACTCATAAATATTTAACTTACCCATAAATAATTAAATTACTCATAAATACTGAACGTGCCCATAAAATATTTAACTTATAAGTAATTAACTTACTCATAAATACTGAATGTACCCATAAATATTTAAATAATTAACTTACTCATAAATACTGAACGTGCCCATAAAATATTTAACTTATAAGTAATTAACTTACTCATAAATACTGAATGTGCCCATAAAATATTTAACTTACTTATAAATAATTAACTTATGAATACTGAACATATCCATAAATATTTAACTTACTCATAAAAAATAACTTACTCATAAATATTGAACGTGCCCATAAAATATTTAACTTATAAGTAATTAACTTACTGATAAATTCTGAACGTATTCATAAATATTTAACTTATAAATAATTAACTTACTCCCTTGGACTTGAATGGTCTTTATGCTAATTCAAGTGATCATTTCATTTTTGCATTAATACTTGTCATTTTTCTTTAAGTTCTTGATTTTTAATGGCTTGAAACATTTTATGTACAATTTACATTACGGTTTACCTATCATGTTATTTCTGCAAATTTATAAAGTTATTTTGGTCTGAAAAGACAGGTGGTCAGATTATTTCGGAGTAGTCTATGATTTGAATTTATTAATGCTAAGGACCGCAATTTCTTTTTAAAATAAAATATTTATTTTATCATTTATTTAAAATTGTTTACAATCATCATAATAATCATCATCATCATTACCATCATCTTCATCTGATTATAGCTACCACCATAATCGGATTATCAGTGTCGATTTAAATAAAACGTTTATTAAAAAAATAATAAATATTTGCCATTGACAAAATCTTCTCTTTCGTTCTGTTTTTGTCTTTCTTTTGCTGACAAAATCTCTCTTTTATTCTCTTTCTTTCTCTCGCTTTCTGTTTCTTTAATCTCTCTCTCTCTCTCTCTCTCTCTCTCTCGCTCTCTCTCTCTCGCTCTCTGAGAACATTTCCCTCTGTTGTCTCGTTATCTGTTATGTCCTTTGCTCTACGTACTTCTGTGTTTCTTCTGTGACATTTGCTTGAGAGAGAATGAACGAGAGGAAATGTTAAAGGAATAAAGGATTATCTGATTGCCTACAATCTGAAACTTGTCCCAATTCTTGACAGCTACCCCGTGACGTCATCACTTGTCTTTTGCCTCCGGGCTGAGCAAACGACACACAGCAGTACCCGGACGGGCAGTCAGTTGTGGTATTGCAGGGTATGCTGACTGGCACGATTTGACTTGCAATGAAGTCGCTCCATACCTTTTGGTTCAGCACAAAAATAAAACGAAATAATACATCTTCAGAATATTTGTTAGCAATCCAACATCATATTCGTTGTTGTCATCATCATCATCATTATGTACAAAACAATAAGTTATCATTAAATGAAAATGAATCGAGCAAATATTCATATAACAATCCAAGCATTGAAACTATAGTACGCGGATATTTTATATTACTTTACACCGAGTGATATACAGTTCTAAATCCTATACTTAAGTCACTTGTTTTTTTCCTTAACGTCAACAGTCAATATTACTTTACACCGAGTGATATACAGTTTTATATCCTATACTAAGTGATATACAGTTTTAAATCCTATACTTAAGTCACTTGTTTTTTTCCTTAACGTCAACAGTCAATATTACTTTACACCAAGTCATATACAGTTTTAAATCCTATACTTAAGTCATTGTTATTTTCTTAACGTCAACAGTCAATATTCGTTGATTTCATGGAAGGCAAGAACGACTGTTTTAGTCAGCATGTGGTCTATGTATAAAGTCATGCCTCTGTATGAAATGTATAAAGTTATGCCTCTGTATGAAATGTATAAAGTTATGCCTCTGTATGATATGTATAAACTCATACAATTAGCTAAATGTCATTTATTTTTAGATGACTTCCTATATAAATCTGTATTTTAACATTGTAAATTTAAATTAAGATGGCATGGGTGTCTCTTTGACAATTAAATTCAATGTTTTAACGTCATGAACACGGATTGCCGAGTTTTATATATTAATACGTGTGTGCGCTCAACAGTTCACGAATGAGAGGCCTTATTGTGAGTTGGTACATTCTGTCATGTAATGAAGCCAAGCCAGTGACTCAAGCTTGAAGAGGGAGTTTGTGCGATCAGAGTTATCTGTTCTTAGGACCGTCACGATCATGCAATGTCAAACAAACATTAGCACACACACACACAAAAATGTCTTATATATTCTCTCGGTCATCGTTCACAACGCAGTAAAACACGTACACAAGAATTCGCATTGGATGTATCGGACAAATACATCTACACCGCAAACAACGACGACAGCCAGCAACACTATAGTGACCACCGTGCATTAAGGAAACACAAGTACACGTGTACATAATTTCTTACCGTACACACAAGTACACGTGTACATAATTTCTTACCGTAGACACAAGTACACGTGTACATAGTTTCTTATCGTACACACAAGTACACGTGTACATAATTTCTTACCGTACACACAAGTACACGTGTACATAGTTTCTTACCGTACATACAAGTGCACCTGTACATAATTTCTTACCGTACACACAAGTACACGTGTACATAATTTCTTACAGTACACACAAGTACACGTGCACATAATTTCTTACCGTACACACAAGTACACTTGTACATAGTTTCTTACCGTACACACAAGCGTGACTAAGAGAACCTTCATGGAGTTAAAATAGATGTCTGACGATGAAGATGAATTTTACCAGTGTGTCCTGATAGCTGTGACGTAAGAAGAGTACTTGCAAAACTATGTTCGTGTATTTATGAATTTCTGATTTCTGGTAAGCACCTGCATACTCACAAGATAGATAGGCCAATAATGCGACATACAGATAGCTAATAAAGTCGATATGTAATTCAGAAAACTCTGTCAAGATACAGAGTAAAAGACAATCTACTACGACCTTCAACTCAAGGAAGTTATATTTAGAACATTATATCTTACGCAAAACACATTTTAATTGTCTACCTGTTAACGAAGAGACAAGTTTTTATTTTGTACTGCAAATGTATGAAGTTTGTTTTTGTTGGATTTTGTTTTGTATTGCATATGTATGAAGTTTGTTTTTGTTGGATTTTGTTTTGTATTGCATATGTATGAAGTTTATTTTTGTTGGATTTTTGATTTGTATTGCATATGTATGAAGTTTGTTTTTGTTGGATTTTGTTTTGTATTGCATATGTATGAAGTTTATTTTTGTTGGTCTTTGTTTGTGTCTTCCATATAATTATATGAAGTTTGTTTTTGTTGGGTTTTGTTTTCTACTGAATATATATGAAGTTATTTTTATTTTATTTATTAGATTCTTATTTGTACTGCACATTTATTGCATTAAAGCTTTTTGTGATGGTTTTTGTTTTAAAATTTTGAATATAGTTCTTATATATTGCTTAACTGACTTATTGTTGATAGTATTGAGAGAGACAGATATTTACTTATACAGATACTTGAATGTGCATGCACTTATACATCCGGGGTATTGAGAATATGGTATATTAATAGACTTCAGTCTATGTGCTACTTTTCGTCATTCTTTCTCTCTTTCATACATACTTATTATATACGTAAATCTGTAATACATACTTATATAAGTAAATACATAATACCCATACACGCACTAAAAATGTCATTTCTTTCTCTCTTTCATATATACTTATATAAGTAAATACATAATACACACATACACCCACTTAGAAATTTCATTTCTACCTAGCGTTAGGCAGCATGAAATACTGTGGTTTATTAGTACCTAGCGTTAGGCAGCATGAAATACTGTGGTTTATTAGTACACATTCCTTCATAATCCCATTGCCATCTCTCTTCAACCCGTCGTCTTACTTCAACAGTTGCATATTTAGTAAGTATTGATAACGAATAGTATTGGGTAGATAAGAAATTTTAGTGTTTCCAAACATTCTTGCAAAGTTTACAAAAGTAACAAATTGTAGCAATGTTGCTAATTTAGAGTTAAATAACTAATTCAATATCATACCCTTAGAGGTGTGTTTGAGTGTGTGTGTGTGTGTATGTGTGTGTGTGTGTGTGTATGTGTGTGTATGTGTGTATACGTGTGTGTGTGTATGTGTGTGTGTATATACGTGTGTGTGTGTGTGCGCGCGCTGAAAACATCCCCACATTAGTTTTGGTAAACATTTTCACGTTGACGGTGTTTTACTTTCCCTGACCAGGAAAAAAAAAGCCTCTGGCTCTTTTAAACAACAAACAAAAATAACAAAATGAGCATAAGGCCCGTGTCCCACAGTCATGAAAACGCTGAACAGCACTGCTGTTCAACACTTTCATCAAACAAAACATATTTCTCATGTACTTCTGTGAATATTGTGAAATGGTAACCTAAAAAAAAATCTTGTATTATGTATCAGTCATGTTTAAGAGTGCGGCAATATGTATAAATATTTCCAAGTAATTATTCGATAATTTTTTTAAAAAATAAATATGCTTGTACAGCCTATGAACCTTTGCCACTTGTTTGTCGATCAAATATTTAAACTGTTCATCCGTCTGCCTCACTGTTGGCTTACTGTCCAGATGGTGGAGTGCTACAGGCTTTGAGCGCTATACGTACACCCCTTGGATTTGAACACTATACGTACACCCCATCCATCCATCCGTCCATCCATCTATCTATCTCTCTGTCTGTCTGTCTGTTTATCTATCTATCTAACAAATATAAACCGATTCGAAAAGAGATTAAGCGATTAATATTGCAAGACCTATAGTCAGGCATACATAATAAACATGATTTCGACATGTGCTCTCTGTATTATTTACCGATAACCAAACAATAAACGATTAATGTCGAAAGACCTGTAGGCAAACGTGTCTTAGACATGCAATACACGTTTTCTTTAATACAGTACATACTGGACACGTAAGCTGCCAACTTTAAGTGTCCAACAAGCAGCATGAGGCCAATCTAAATCAACTAATGAAAACAACATGATTCCTGAATATGGCGCTATGAAATGAGAAAATAAAACCCGTGAATTGCTCGATACGCATAAAACGATTACGTGTGAGTGCATTAAAGGTCACAGTGAGCTCACTCGCATGACGTCATGTTCATTTTAGCTTGAGTGCGTCTTTTCTTCCCCATGAATTAAACTTCACAAGAAATTACTATTGTGCTTGTGTGTGCGTGCGGGTGTGTAGGTGTGTGTGTTTTGAATGTTGATGATTCTAATAAAGTGATTGGCAATTATTTAATGCAGCAGAACAAGTAATTAGTAGTTGATTTCTGCCCATAACATGAAGTTTGTTCAGTAACCTCAAAAGTTTAGTTTAGTTTTCAATTTCGGTCACAGACCAAAATGAGCGGTTAACTGATAATGAAATGCGTCACAGAAAACCAGTGATAAACTGATAATGAAATGCATCACAGAAAAAACAAGTGATAAACTGATAACGAACTGTATGCTAAACAATGCATTACTTAACACAGTAACAGTATGCTAAACAATGCATTACTTAACACAGTAACAGTATGCTAAACAATGCATTACTTAACACAGTAACAGGATGCTAAACAATGCATTACTTAACACAGTAACAGTATGCTAAACAATGCATAAGTTAACACAGTAACAGTATGCTAAACAATGCATAATTTAGCATAGAAACAGTATGCTAAACAATGCATTACTTAACACAGTAACAGTATGCTAAACAATGCATAATTTAGCATAGAAACAGTATGCTAAACAATGCATTACTTAACACAGTAACAGTATGCTAAACAATGCATAAGTTAACACAGTAACAGTATGCTAAACAATGCATGATTTAGCATAGAAACTGTATGCTAAACAATGCTTTAACTTTAGTACAAAACATGTATGTTAGCTAATGCTCGTTTTGAATGCAAACTTTACCATCTGATCCTTTACCGATGCACGTGGTAACAGTTAGGTGCAAAGAAAATATCTAGTGCAAGTGGGAGACGTGGCATCGACAGCGGTGGTGGTAATGGAGTTGGTGATAATAGTAGCAGGAATAGTAGAAGTGAAAGGGTGGCCCGACAGGTGGGCGGGCGACAAGAGGTTTGCGACAACTGGCTAGACACAACCGGCTAACGACAACTGGCTTACACATAACTTACATCTGTAGAATAAATTAGATAATGAGTTGACTTAGGTTTTTTCTGTTGTTTAGCAAAATGTCGTATATCGTATTATGCACAAAAGTCACTTGCCGTTCGCCAGTTATGGCTAGGCATGTGTCGGTAGCTAGTTGACGTTCACCACTTGTCGCCCGCTAAGTGTCGTTTGTTTTAGACTCCCTTCCTCACCCTCATCCCGAACCCACATCAATACCGACATAAACAATTTACAATCAAAGAACGAGGAAGCTGCAACAGTAAAACTTGCATGCTGCTGGGCTGGGTGGGGCTTGAGGGTTGATCGGTACATATCACGAAGTCTATTTAAACGAGATCCGTCAAGGGGAGAGAAGTGTGAATTTAGATGAGTTAGACGCCTGATAGTTCCAGTCGCGATTTGAAACACGTTCGGATAAATAAATATTAACATGGAGAAGTTTTTGCTCGTTCTTCTGTGTGTACTCACTCTGTTGGTGAGTATCTGTGTGTACTCCCTCTGTTGGTGAGTATCTGTGTGTACTCCCTCTGTTGGTGAGTATCTGTGTATACTCCCTCTGTTGGTGAGTATCTGTGTGTACTCCCTCTGTTGGTGAGTATCGATCACTTTCTTTGCATGTTTCGCCCTTTGGTGAGTAACCGAAATTTGTCCGCGAGTATATTTTTGTACCTTGAGTGTCCAGCACGCATATGTAAAAGCTTCCTTTGTGGTGATGCAATGCATCATGTTTTGAGTATATCCTCTGTTGATGAGTGGCAGGTAAGGACGTGAGTGTGTTGGATCTGTTGGTGAGTGTGGCGTATCCAAACGAAATCATTATAATAATTCCGCAGTATTTCATTAGTATCCTTATATTAATAAGTATCCTTATATTATCATAAGTAACATTACTTCTGCTGTCATTTTGTTATCGGGTTACTTATGTGCTTTGAAAATTACATCTACCAAAGTGAAAACTTATGTCCAGATGTAGGTAAAATCCATTACTCATCTTTCAACATTTAAATTTATCCGGATGGAGTTAATTTCCATTACTCATCTTACAACGTTTAAATTTATCCGGATGTAGGTAAAATCCATTACTCATCTTTCAACGTTTAGATTTATCCGGATGTAGGTAAAATCCATTACTCATCTTTCAACGTTTAGATTTGTCCGGATGTAAGTAAAATCCATTACTCATCTTTCAACGTTTAGATTTATCCGGATGTAGGTAAAATCCATTACTCATCTTTCAACGTTTAGATTTATCCGGATGTAGGTAAAATCCATTACTCATCTTTCAACGTTTAGATTTATCCGGATGTAGGTAAAATCCATTACTCATCTTTCAACGTTTAGATTTATCCGGATGTAGGTAAAATCCATTACTCATCTTTCAACGTTTAGATTTATCCGGATGTAGGTAAAATCCATTACTCATCTTTCAACGTTTAGATTTATCCGGATGTAGGTAAAATCCATTACTCATCTTTCAACGTTTAGATTTATCCGGATGTAGGTAAAATCCATTACTCATCTTTCAACGTTTAGATTTATCTGGATGTAGGTAAAATCCATTACTCATCTTTCAACGTTTAGATTTACTGGATGTAGGTAAAATCCATTACTCATCTTTCAACGTTATCTGGATGTAGGTAAAATCCATTACTCATCTTTCAACGTTCAGATTTATCCGGATGTAGGTAAAATCCATTACTCATCTTTCAACGTTTAGATTTATCCGGATGTAGGTAAAATCCATTAATTATCTTTCAACGTTTAGATTTATCCGGATGTAGGTAAAATCCATTACTTATCTTTCAACGTTTAGATTTATCCGGATGTAGGTAAAATCCATTACTCATCTTTCAACGTTTAGATTTATCCGGATGTAGGTAAAATCCATTACTTATCTGTCAACATATGAAAGTTAGCGTTCCTGGAGTTTGTGCAGGATCATATGCCAGTTGTCATGTTTGTGCGATCGACCACCTGCGGTTAATTTACTCGACAATTGTAACATGGCTAAACTTCAACTATTTTCTCTGCTTTAAGCGTTGTTGTATTTTTTATCTGTTCTGTATCTCAGCATTATCATATACTTTTCCTTTTCATTAACTAAACATTATTATGTTCTTTATCTGTTCTTGTATTTCAGCATTATCATTTTGTATCTTTTACATTAACTAAGCATTATCGCATTTTAAAAAAATGTTGTTTGTGCTTTAGGTTCTTAACATTATTACATTTATTATTTTTTGTATTTAATTCTTATCGATCAAATTTAAAATCTGTTTATATTGAATTATCTAATTCATTACAATTGCTTGCATTTTAACATTATAGCTTTCTCCATAATTTCCCTATTGAATATTTTAAATATATTTTACTTTTTCTCTGTTTAAAAATTATTGTATTCTTTATACATTTTCACTTTTAAACTTAACTATACAAAATACAGTTATTGGGCCTCTAAAATATTACTAAAATGTAATATACAAAATAGTTATTGGGCCTCTAAAATATTACTAAAATATAATATACAAAATACAGTTATTGGGCCTCTAAAATATTACTAAAATATAATATACAAAATACAGTTATTGGGCCTCTAAAATATTACTAAAATATAATATACAAAATAGTTATTGGGCCTCTAAAATATTACTAAAATATAATATACAAAATACAGTTATTGGGCCTCTAAAATATTACTAAAATATAATATACAAAATAGTTATTGGGCCTCTAAAATATTACTAAAATATAATATACAAAATAGTTATTGGGCCTCTAAAATATTACTAAAATATAATATACAAAATACAGTTATTGGGCCTCTAAAATATTACTAAAATATAATATACAAAATACAGTTATTGGGCCTCTAAAATATTACTAAAATGTAATATATATACAAAATACAGTTAATGGGCCTCTAGTTACACTACTAAAAGGTAATATACGAAATACATTTATTGGGCCTCTAGTTATAATTCTAAAACACAATATACAAAATATAGTTATTGGGCATCAAGTTATACTACTAAAGAGCAATATACCAAAACACAGTTATCGGGCCTCTAGTTTTAATACTAAAATGTAATATACAAAATACAATTATTGGGCCTCTAGTTTACTTATAGAAACATCTCTACAATCACAGTTATTGGGCAGTTACATTACTAGAAAGTAACTAAACAAAACAGTTATTGGACAAATTATACTGCTATAGGGTAACTATAAAAGTAGTTATTGAGTCAGATATACTACAAAGATAACTATGCAATCACAGTTCATGGGTCTGTAGCTGTGCGTTTGATAAGTATTTATACAATATACAGTCATTGGGTCAGTTATACTACGAAAGGTTAATTATACACAGTTATTGAGTCTTTAGCTGTGTCTAAAAAGTAATTTTACAATATACAGTTAATGGGCCAGTTATACTACTAAAGATTAACTATACACAGTTATTGAGTCGTTAGCTATGTGTCTGAAAAGTAATTATACAAAATACAGTTATTGGGCCAGTTGTACTACTATAAAGTAAAAGCACTGTGACAAATATTTTCACTTTCCCCACATATTTGTCACTTTATTATATGTATTTATATGATGAACATGTAGTGTATTTTTTTCTCACTATCAAAGCTATAATTTAGCTGTTTGAGGTAACATGTAATGTTCAGTACTTTAAGCGCAACATTTAATAAAAGTAATGCAAATTGTTTGTGTAGATTTGTATTGCTAAAGAACAAAATTACTGTGTGTTTCACACTACCGAACAAAGAACAGTATGGTTGTTTGACATCTTTAACAACACTAACTATACAAATGACAATTATATCTCTCTAATACTAATCACAATTACAGGCTTTCTAGAATTCTTAACATTTGACCTTACCCTTAAGAAGCAATAATGTCCCTTATTTTTGCACTATACAATGTACAGGGGAGCACATGTGAAGCAGAAAAGAGACAAAGAAAGTGTCTAAAACCTCATATAACAAACTGCATTGTTCCCAATACACAGGTGAGCGGTACAATTGCCTCAAGAAGACATGGACTAAAGTGTAACAAGTCATCTGACTGCTCACGTGATCAGTGCTGCTTGTCAAATACTGTTGTACGTGGGAAGAGGGAGGTACCAGACTCTACGACAGGGGGTACCTGCCGACCACTGGGTGGTATTTCAGCAGGTACGTTCCGCATTTGAAGGAGCATCATAGGAACGTATCTAGCTTTCTAAGAATTGATATCTTGTTATCTAGAGACTGTATGTTGCCTTTTAAAGGACTGTATTTAGAGTGCAATTGCTCTATCGTGCCATCTCAGGACCGTATCTTGCCCTCTCATGACTGAGAACCATATTTTTGCTTTCTATGAACACTTATTTTGCCATCTAATGACGTGCCTTGCTGTCTCCATACTGTATCTGGTTGTCTAGGGATCATATATTGCAGTGTAATGATCATAGCATGTTGTCTGGAGACTGTATCTAGCTATTGACCATAATGTAATAACCATAACGTGTTGTCTGGAGACTGTCTAGCAATTAACCATAATGTAATGGCCATAACGTGTTGTCTGGAGACTGTCTAGCAATTGACCATAATGTAATGGCCATAACGTGTTGTCTGGAGACTGTCTAGCAATTGACCATAATGTAATGGCCATAACGTGTTGTCGAGGGACTGTATATTGTCAGCTAGTGACTGTATTTTGCCGTTTAAGTGCCTTACCTTGCTATTTAAGAACTATATCCTCTCTTCTAATGACTATGCTGTCTTTCAAATCCATATCCGCTGTCTAGGAACTAATTAGCTGTTTATGGACTGTCTTGCTATCTAAGAATTGTATGTTGTCAGGTAGTGACCGTTGAATCTGTAAGATCATTCGTATCAAAGACAATATGTTGCCTTGCTATCTAAGGTCTATATCGTGGTGACTGAACTAAATCTTGTTGTCTAAGAACTATATCGTGGTGACTGAACTAAATCTTGTTGTCTAAGAACTATATCGTGGTGACTGAACTAAATCTTGTTGTCTAAGAACTATATCGTGGTGACTGAACTAAATCTTGTTGTCTAAGAACTATATCGTGGTGACTGAACTAAATCTTGTTGTCTAAGAACTATATCGTGCCGTTTATTGAACATATCTTGCTGTACTGAGACACTTCTCGCCATGTGAAAACTTTATCTTCTCATCCAATTAATGGATAGATAGATAGATAGATAGACAGACAGACAGACAGACAGACAGACAGACAGATAGAGAGATAGAGAGACAGACAAACAGATAGAGAGAGAAAGAGAGAGATGTCTCCTTCTTTATATAAATGTCTCTCTCTGTCATGTCTATCTATATCTACCTCCCTCACTAGCTATCTCATCTACCCTCCCTCTCTCTGTTTCTCTCTCTCTCTCTCTCTCTCTCTGTCTCTGTCTCTTTCACTTAACTTTAACATTGTCATCTCAGTACTCAATAATAAATATATATTAACATTATTAACGACATTGTCGTTGTGGTAGTTACCTTCACTACTTAAACCAAGTCAACGTATGCTAAACTAAATACAAATGTTGTAAATGTTTTTATGTAATTGTTTAACTTTCTTGATGTTTATTTTTCAGATAAATTAATGTTAATGGTTTTTGCTCCAAATTAGATGAATGGAAATTACGTCTTTATCATGTGTTGCTTGTGTTTATGCGACAAAACAGCCTGTTTCGTCAACACTACCGTTACAGGCGACGGAATGGTCACAGTCTTGGGTCGATGTCCGTGCAAGCAGGGTTTAATATGCAGAGGTTCTGGAGTTATTGAAGTTCCTCTTGGAGAAACTGGTGAGACTCGTGGATTTTATTATGATAATATTTCATTAATTTACCAGAATGATTGATAAATTGATTGCCAGTTAATTGAATATACAGCAATGGTTCGCAAGTTCTGTATGACTTACTGGCTGATTGAGTGACTGACAGAGTAACTTATTAATGACATTTGACTGACAGAGATAATTTGATGAACTGCAGTTGCACGAGATTCATATTATTTTGTTTAATTATATTTCTCAATCTTAAAATAGACAGTGACCGATGGCAAGAGGGACGAACTGGCGGAGGGATGGATGTATGGATGGATGGATCAGAGAGAGGTGGTGTCCATCAAAGAATGCAACCTATTCAAAATGTCATATTCTAGAAGTTCTGGATGAAACGTTTTAATGTTTCCATAGGAAAGAAATAATACACTGGAAGTTTACTTTTCTAAAACTTTTATTTAAACCAAACCAAACCAAACCAAACCAAAACAATAAAACATAACAGTCGTTTCCTTCAGTTCCGTGCCGAATTGTGGCGTGTCATCCAATATATACTAAGGCACGAGATGTTAAACTTATTGCATTCTTTCATTGACACGCTGGTACTTGAAGGTATTCATGTATGTATTGGTGGGGCTGGGGGGGGATCGATAACAATTTAACGTCACAACTGGAGCTTGCGTTGATCATTTCGTCGTAAGACGTTATCTGATCTGGAGTGCTCCAGTGGGACCCCACAGCCTCACATTGCCGAGGTGGAGGGCAGGAGGGCTGGCGGAAAGGGGTGAAAAAGGTCGCACTAGTTTGGCACACACCTTCAACCATCCTCCGTCGGTGGGTTTGTATGTATTGTGTACATTGTGTATGTATATATGCAGGTAGGTAGGCACCCTATGTATGTATGTTTGTGTATATACACATTCTTGTATATATATAATGTTTATGTATATACATATTCTTGTATATATATGTATGTATAATGTTTGACGCATGTATGTAAGTATATACAGTCATATATTTTCTTTTCGTTTCAGGTGTTTGTATACGGCCTTACATAGTCTAGGTATTACCTAGCAATGAGAAAAATATATCCCAATGGAATTCCATCTGATGAATAAAATATATTTATTACTGCAATAAATTAATTTCATTTTCATTATAATCACTGCATTATGTATGTGTTGATCTTGTTGATTCAGATCTATATATTCCTTTCCTTGTATTAGAGACCTGTCAATGGCAGTCTTTTCAAGTGAGGACGGTGTGACGTCACTAATGTCTGAAGACTTTCTACGTTGATTTTGATTAAGTACATGCTATATTTGAATCAGTTGGTTGCAATCTGCTGCTTGCAAAGATTAAGCAATTTTATTATTTAAATATTCTTTGGTGTTTTAGCCGTGATAAAGTAAGCACCAATTTACTCCTATGAATACATAAACACAAGCAGTGATTTTGTTTGGTTGTAGATTGAAATACCACTAAATGCAGATTCAAGTACTATTCTCTGGTACACCTGATCCAACAAAATGAAACTGGGACTTGAAAGGGGTTGGGGGTAAAAATAGTTATCATCATTTTAATTATTTTGTGTCTAATCCTCAGAAGAATGCGTTCTGTAGTAGGTCTTTTATACTTTGATTGTTTTGCTATATTACAAGAATATTCTTATTATATTCCACTGGAATTACTTGGAGCTAGGAAAGGAAGATCCATGATGTCACAAAAAGAGGCAGCTAAGGGCAAGAAAGCAAAGCCCAGCGAACCAAAGATTTGGCTGCTTTTTATGAGTTGTCAATACAAACGTAGGAACTGTTAGGATGACCGTCACAGAGTTCCACATGCACACCACCATTGATGCCTGTTTAGCTCCCTTTCTTGCGCATGCAAGGGTTACGTTTTATTGACGTGTTTGCAGTGAGAGTGCATATGAAATGAAAAGAAAATGTAAACAATACAGGACGAAAGGCAAACACAAACAACCGCCCTCACCCCCTCTCGAAACGATAGCAGAGGAGAGGTTTATCTTCTGATGAGTGTGAATAACATTTATTATCTTATTCTCTCTCTCTCTCTCTCTCTCTCTCTCTCTCTCTCTCTCTCTCTCTCTCTCTCTCTCTCTCTCTCTCTCTCACATATACAGAAACTACAAATCATCCATCATAAATAGCGATAACTTCTAAACAATTAATGACGATCAAAACGAGTTCAGAATACGTGACAATGTTATAACGTCTGCTATCAACTGCTTCTATCAGTAAATGCAAGATGACTTAATAAATGTTAACAAAAGTCCTGGAGCTGACTAACTCCTCCATAGTTGAGTGAGAATCAACAATTAATTAAATTACAAATCCTTAACTAACTTTGCTATAATCAAATTAAATGCCATCAGGTTTTTTTCTTCTACAACTTATTAAATTAACTTAGTTACAGTTTTTATTTTTATACCCGTCAAAAATTCAAGTAGGATGAGTTCAATGATGATATAAAGTGGTGATACGAATGATAGCACAAATGGTGATATGAATGTTCGCATAGAGAAATGGAAGAAAAAACAATTGAAGTAGAGACATGGTTGAAACAAGGTCTCCTCTCATGGGTCTGTTGTATCTGGCCTCCCCCCCTGACATCCTCCTGGTGTCAGATGATCAGCACTCAGCATGATCCAAAGGTCGACTGCATGTCCATAGGTCAAGAGGAGTCATCATCAGCGACAAAATGACGTCACTCTTACCGTCAGAGGTATGTCCTCACGCCATGCCGTCACACCTCCACCAATACGTCTACGTGGATTGTGACCGAAATCTACAGTATAGGTCATAGGTCTGGGTCAGAACATGCCTGGATGACTGTCCTTGTGACTGGTTCATCTCTCGCCATAACTAGGCCACATGGCTCACCCAAAATATGGTGGGAGTTTGAATCCCAGCAAACTCCACTGCATTGAGCTGCCCCAGTACATTTGTGGGGTACTCAATAAGGCAACAGGAAAAAAAGACACACAAGGAAATAAATTCAGTTTACTCCCTTCTCTAACTTTCTTCTGGTCTCTCCAACTGTCTTTTGTCCTCTGGTGTTGAAAAACAAACTACATTCTCCCAAAGAATAAATTCACAATATAGACTATTTCTTTCTAGAAGTAAAGTCTTCAACTGACAAAATCTCCATTATTTCTTTCAGAGACAAATCTTCAACTGTCTTACTGAACTATCTTTTCTTAAAAGTAACTCAACTCAACTGTCTTCTCAAAGCAAACTCTGAACTGCGTACTGCAAATTCTCAACTGTTTTTCTTTTCTCAAAGCCAATTCTGAACCGTTTTCTGTCTCAAAGGTAAAATATCAACTGTCTTTCTTTCTATATTCCTTCTGTCTCTGTTTCAAGTTCATAGTCCTCACCTGTTGTTGGAGGACCACTTGAGAAAATCTGCAAGCTGGCAATAATTCCACACTGCAAAACTCCTTCCATGCAGAGCACGCAATTCTAAAAAAAAAATGCTTATTTGTTCTCAGTCTCTCGTACACAATACCAGCTAGTTTCTAGACAATGTGTACAAAATAATATTCTCAGCATAAGCATTGCCATGCTGAACCCATGCAAAGATTTAAAAATGCTTCACAATTTACACATTCAGAAAGCATTTCAAAAAGTCGTATCCCCAAATCAGCATTTCCAAATGACACAACTCTCCTCATTAATACATTCTTTAAAAATATATCACAATAGCAAATCAGTGTGGGTGAAACTGCACACACACTCTCTCTCACTCACACACACACACACACACGTGCACGAACCAACAATTTGAACCTTGTTTTTAAATGCCTATTAACAAAAAGTAGATTTATTAATAAATGTTATGACCTAGGTCTTACATTATGAGTTGATGTAAAGAAATATACTCTGTGTTTGTTAGTCATGTATAACTTTGTTAGTTACACTTTAGAACTTAACATTTAGAAAGCTTTCAGACTTATCCATGTGATGCGACACTAACATGAAATTTCGCGGTAATCGGATAGCTGATAAATGAATGGGAGAATAATCATACGTGATTCGGCAAACAGAAACAACAAAATAATTTTTCTCGGCAAGTCCATTCCCCTTTTCTGTGACACTTGACTATTAGAATGTTTGGATGGTAGTCAACTTACATCATAACCTTATGTTGGAGAAGAAAGTGGGTGGTTGGGGGCTCGCTAAATATAGATTAAAGACGGATTTATCTTCTCCTTTAGTAAGAGGTTTTAAATATTGTGTGACGGTAATGTTCGTCTTTAAATGTTGTGGAAGAAAGAAAACGTTTACAGCACTCACATATCCGCCAAGAGAGAGAGACGAGTGGTGTCTGCTGGAGGATTATTAATAATATAAATTAAGATTCTTATCACTTGTAATTAATTATGGATGATTAATTAATTTATAATATCATAACCATTAACTGGGTGGCCTCACACTAACGAACTGAAGTCTCTTGCCGCTGGTTCAGAGTGTGTCGCGTTGAAAGGCAAATAAGCAAGGGTATCTCTTTGACTGTGCTTGCAGGTACATATCTGTGCATATTCCATTCTTGGCCCGTTTTGTTTTCTTTCCTCGAGAGTGTTTATGAAGAGGTTACGTCCCTTTATCTCAAGAACTGTTTTGTTTGTGCACTTCTTCGTCTTATCTGGAACTCCACTTGACGGTCAAAGCAAGATTCATTAAACCACTAAAACCAGAACTGCTCTAGAATTCAAGAACACAAAAGCATTAATAAGCGAAATTCACTTTTCTGCATTTTAAAACATTTTTCTCATACATTCTGACGGCCATGAAAGGAATTATTGCTAGTGTCTTGGCCACATGGGTAAGTTGCATCGTTTATTTATTTTTTAAAAACTTTTTCTCAATTCTTATGGATAACCGATATATATATTTATGCATGTTGTGGGATGTAGTGTTTGAAAATGTGTTTGTGTGTGTGCGTGCGTGAGTAAAAGAGAGAGAGATTACTTTTGAAGGGGGTGATGTTACGAACTAGGATGACAAATATTTAAAAGATAGTCTTCTCTGTGTAGGAGACTGATTTAAAAGATAGTCTTCTCTGTGTAGGAGACTGATTTAAAAGATAGTCTTCTCTGTGTAGGAGACTGACTTGTATAATTTTTATCAGACAAAATGAAATGGTTTCGCAACTTTAGTGATGTATGAGTCAGTTCCTGCATTCAGGTAAATCTTATAATATGGCAGAGGAAGACGTGGCCTTAATCTAGTTGTTTATACCATATTATAATTACTGAATGTATTTTGTAAAGATTATATGCATGCTTTGCTCATAAACTGATTCATAATTTTAGTATATATACATGCATTTTCGTAATAATGAAAATCAAAGTTTCTTAATCATTTTCGTTGTTACATTTGATTATTAAAAAGATATAGTAATTTACATAATTAGATTGTCATACAAAGGAAATGAAACGTAAAATGAAAAGTATCACTCAGTGTGGTTTAAAATGTATGTTTGACGTCAATAGATAGGTCAAACTCTGACCATTTTCTAAATTAAAAGATAAGAGTACATATTAGCTTTTTGCTGACATGACATATAGTTTCACCGTGCTTTACAATTATCCATAAACTGTAGCATTTTTCAAAAAGGAATAATACTTTTTCATATCAAACTAAAACACTCAAAGTAATTTTACATTATAATTATTATTTGTTTTTTTTGTATTGCGTATACTTTTCACTTCATTTAGCGAGTAGGGGCACGTTATTTAGGGCTGTGAAGGTAACACTTTAAAAAAAAGAAATTAGTAGTTTACTTGTGATTTGTTTATAATCGATATGATATTTGCGAGTTATTTCCCCTGGGCATAATACATGTGGACTGTGTGAATGCAGTATTACAGTTATGTTCAATAATGTGATGTAAGAGTGTATGATTGCACGAAGTGTAAACCTCTTTTCCCTCAGATAAAAAAGAAGAAGAAAGGGGGGAGATGAGAGGGGGTAGTGCAAGATTGTCTGTAAGTCAACTAGTTCAACGTATATTATCATTTAAAAGTCTAAGCAAAGTTCAAGTGAATACATAGAGATATTTAAAATTGAGGTGAATACATGAAAATTTAATATTTATAAATGAATGCAGTTGTTTTACTTCCACGTGAACACATGAAAATATAAATTATAAATATATAAAATGGATTTACTTCTCTGTGCCAAAATATCTTAAATATATTTAATACTTTAGTTTAATTTATGTATATTTATTCGTTTAATTCTTCTTTCGATCGATCATATCTCATTTTGTTTATCAATTATAGTGTTACTTTATTCAATTAATATTTTTGCACAGTATTATATTGTGATTGTGGACTGTGTTTGTGTTGTAGATATATACTTGTGTGTATCTGCGCGCGTGGATGCCTGCATGTGTGTGTGTGTGTGTGTGTGTGTGTGTGTGTGTGTGTGTGTGTGTGTGTGTGTGTGTGTGTGTGTGTGTGTATAAAGTAACTATGTTTCCATATATTTCTCAGATTATATTTGAAAATATATTTCAATTGCAGGTAACATTAATCTATTAAATTAAATTAAACACTTAAAAAAATCTCAGTCTGTATTAAAATAATATATTTAATTATTACTGATTAGGTTTACCTGGGTGCGCACCCATGTAATGTTCATCTAAAGTTTCTCTGCTGATGGCAATTTTTTTTGCAGTCTCACGTTTTAGTGTGAAATATTCTGCTAACGTTTATAATTAACATAGGTGCTACTTGCTGGTAATTAGTGTTACGATGTGTGGTACCTGCTGGTAATTAGTGTTAAGATGTGTCCTACCTGCTGGTAATTAATGTTAAGATGTGTGTTTTATTTAGAGTGACAGTTTCCTTGTACAATACATTGTACTTGCCAAATTACAAACATACTCGGTTTCCTTGACTTTATTATTACTCGTAAATATTTACTTCTCCTACCAGTTATTGTACGCCTTGTCCTCATGTCCAGTATCTGGACAGCAATGTATCACATCCGGGGACTGTTACCATGGTGACTGTTGTATTTCCTTTAATCGTCCTATCGGAAGACGTCGTCGACAAATCGATTCGCTCACCTGTCAACCGAGAGGCTTGTTGCATGAAGGTGTGTAGATGTTTAAGGATGGTGTGTAGATGTTTAAGGGCTTGTTGCATGAAGGTGTGTAGATGTTTAAGGATGGTGTGTAGATGTTTAAGGGCTTGTTGCATGAAGGTGTGTAGATGTTTAAGGATGGTGTGTAGATGTTTAAGGGCTTGTTGCATGAAGGTGTGTAGATGTTTAAGGGCTTGTTGCATGAAGGTGTGTAGATGTTTAAGGGCTTGTTGCATGAAGGTGTGTAGATGTTTAAGGGCTTGTTGCATGAAGGTGTGTAGATGTTTAAGGGCTTGTTGCATGAAGGTGTGTAGATGTTTAAGGGCTTGTTGCATGAAGGTGTGTAGATGTTTAAGGGCTTGTTGCATGAAGGTGTGTAGATGTTTAAGGGCTTGTTGCATGAAGGTGTGTAGATGTTTAAGGGCTTGTTGCATGAAGGTGTGTAGATGTTTAAGGGCTTGTTGCATGAAGGTGTGTAGATGTTTAAGGGCTTGTTGCATGAAGGTGTGTAGATGTTTAAGGGCTTGTTGCATGAAGGTGTGTAGATGTTTAAGGGCTTGTTGCATGAAGGTGTGTAGATGTTTAAGGGCTTGTTGCATGAAGGTGTGTAGATGTTTAAGGGCTTGTTGCATGAAGGTGTGTAGATGTTTAAGGGCTTGTTGCATGAAGGTGTGTAGATGTTTAAGGGCTTGTTGCATGAAGGTGTGTAGATGTTTAAGGGCTTGTTGCATGAAGGTGTGTAGATGTTTAAGGGCTTGTTGCATGGTGTGTAGATGTTTAAGGGCTTGTTGCATGAAGGTGTGTAGATGTTTAAGGGCTTGCTGCAGGATGGTGTGTAGATGTTCAAGAGTGTGCGTGGGAAGGTGTTGATACTGGTTTTTTAATTATTGCCATTATGGTTCCCAATGTTAACTTGTGTGTCACTTCAACTGCGTCTTGCTATTTTCATATTTAATGGTAGTTTTAGCTTCTTTTATTGACAAAATGTTTGTTGCGAAAACATTATATGTAAGCAGTTTAGTATAAGTACCTTTGCTTTTCTATCAGGTTAATATATTATTCATTTCGACAAATATCTGTTCTATCATATTCTATCAAAGTTTTTATCAAGTTAACCTAATATTGCCTCTCTGCCACAAGTTCAGTAATAGTGCTAGTTTTTTGTCAAGTTAACCTAATATTGCCTGTCTGCCACAAGTTCAATAATAGTGCTCGTATTCTCACAAGTACAATGGCAGTTCTGTCCAATGTTTCGTCCGCTGTGTAGTATTTCTCGTAAAATATATCATTTGTTACATGTTCTGTTCGTTGCACTTTCTGTCAACTGTCTACACTATCACATTCTCCACGGTGTTATTATAAAAAAATATAAAAAGCAACTCCTCAAATGCATACCTACACAAGCACGCACAAGTCTTTATTAATTTTGGATGTTTCTATATCTTATAAATATCCACGCAGTAAAACGTATGTGCAAAATGTTTTTTTAAAAGAAAGAAATCAAATTGGTGCTACTTTTTCATTGCTGTTGCTTGCTAGTAGGTAGATAGATAGATAGATAGATAGATAGATAGATAGATAGATAGATAGATAGATAGATAGATAGATAGATAATTAACCTTTTTCTGCTGATTTATGACAGAATGTTTAGTACGAGACTTAACCTTCGACCTGACCCATACTTACTTCGTCTGCCCATGCGCAAATGGACTCGTATGCATAGGAATTGGCGAGTATGACATCCCCTTGGGTGAAATAGGTAAGCCAAATATTTGTGATCCAACGATGTTTTCGTAAATTTAGGGCAGGAGTTGCCTCTTGCACACTACAATAACATTGTCTATACACTTCTGGTGTGCAAAACCAAAAATGAAAACACGTTTATCTGATTATAATATGCTTACTGAATTTATCATAAAGCAGTGCTTGATTAGTGCCGTTTGTATATTTCAAAGCAAAGCGATTAGAAATAGACAATTATTTCGTCTTTACCTTGCTGCAGTAAATCCTACGTCACAAGTGCACTTTGACCTTACAATATAAGTCGCACTTTTCGCTGTAAGGTTTCATCTGCACAGTTTCATATTGTACAAAGCATTTAGTGAACAATATATGTACGTTTATTCTGTTTTTTGCATAAAATTTCATAGACCAACAGGTTAGGCTGGTTGTCACTTTTGTATACCGTTTGTTGTATTCGAGCCCTGATTCGAATTAAACCTGTCGTCAACTTCTAGAAAACTTTCATGTTTAATTTTCTGGGGTCAGATTTTGCTCAGATTCTACTCAAGTTTTCTAATGTAGTTTTATAAAATTTTAGCGTCTCGTTTCAACAGATTGTATGCTTAGTTTTGAATAGGTTTTTAATCTATTTTTTGTAAAATCTTGCCTTAAAACATGCGTTATTTTGCCCACACTTTCACATATGCACACGCATCAACAGTTCCGTTAACAGAAAAACAAACGCATATACATGTTTACCCACTGAGAACATTTATCATTTGATGAGAGAGGTAGACATAGAGACAGACTATCAACAGACCGACGCAGAGAGAGAGAGAGAGAGAGAGAGAGAGAGAGGGAGAGAGAGAGAGAGAGAGAGAGGAGAGAGAGAGAACTGTGTCTGAGCAGGGATGTATGGAAAAAGAAGTGAGTGTATGCGTACATTTATGTATGTCTATGTATGTGTATGTGAGGCTGTGTAATTTGCTCTATCTGGCTGGATTTGAAGTATATATATAATTTCACACACTTATACTCAGAGATGACAAAAAAATGTGTTTGCAAATTCTCATATGTGTGCACATACTTACAATCGTCATATGCACACGCGCACGCGCGCGCAGGCACGGATACATACATACCTACGCCAACGGTTAAACGTTTTTCTTAATACTGTTACAGAGTAGTGCTTTACAGTGTGTTTCAAATCTTGTTGAATGTCGTATTGCTGTTGACACTGTGGCTTGTAGTGTTACTTCTGACACTGTTGCTTGTCGTGTTGCTGTTGACACTGTTGCTTGTCGTGTTGCTGTTGACACTGTTGCTTGTCATGTTACTATTGACAAAACAAATATTTGTTTCACTTAATTTATCATTTCTGTTGCAGGGACCTGTGAGATTCCAAGAATACACGTGTAAGGTCCGGCTACCGCCATAAATAGTGTATAGGCAAGATTGTGTGTCACACGAAGAGAGACAGTGTGAACACATAATAATTATGTGTGAACACATAAGCATTTGTTGTTGTTGTGTTTTTCATCTTCTTTTCATCTGAAGTCATGTATTCGTTCGAGCGCCGGTCTGTCGCTGGATAGACTATAGAGGGATGCTATCGAACACAATCTGTTTTGCCCAGATCAGTTCTGTTTTTTTATTTTCTTCCTCATGATACTCTCCGCATTTGTCTCGAAACCTGTTTTGAAATAAAATACACAATATTACTGATGACGTTGCGCTTTGAAATAAATACACAGTATTGAATATGACTTATTGCAGTTTGAAATAAATACACAGTATTGAATATGACTTATTGCAGTTTGAAATAAATACACAGTATTGAATATGACTTATTGCAGTTTGAAATAAATACACAGTATTGAATATGACTTATTGAAGTTTGAAATAAATACACAGTATTGAATATGACTTATTGAAGTTTGAAATAAATACACAGTATTGAATATGACTTATTGAAGTTTGAAATAAATACACAGTATTGAATATGACTTAGTGAAGTTTGAAATAAATACACAGTATTGAATATGACTTATTGCAGTTTGAAATAAATACACAGTATTGAATATGACTTAGTGAAGTTTGAAATAAATACACAGTATTGAATATGACTTAGTGAAGTTTGAAATAAATACACAGTATTGAATATGACTTAGTGAAGTTTGAAATAAATACACAGTATTGAATATGACTTATTGCTGTTTGAAATAAATACACAGTATTGAATATGACTTATTGCTGTTTGAAATAAACACAGTATTGTTGATGGCTTATTGTATTTTGAAATAAAATACACAATATTACTTATAACTTAATGAGTTTTGAAATAAAACACACAACACTGCTGTTGACTTTTGAATTTTGAAAGAAAATACACAATACTGCTTGTCGCGACGTAGCTTGGGGTAACTTTATATATGGTATTACATTTTTCCTAGTTAAGGGTGTAACACATCTACAAAGTGTCGATGCAGGGTATGAACTACTAGTTATAAATATAAATATCAGCAATAGTTACACTGATAATATGGGTGACATGCCAGTCATTGGACTTATGGCTCTCATTAATTAATAGACTGAGAATTGGGTATCTAGACAAATAGTGAACAAGACAGTATAATTATGCTCTCTGTACATTTGCGACAAACAAATGAAATGAAGTTTCACTACACTAACAGATAGAGAGATGGAAAAACAATTAACAAAATTTTAATAAAGGAAAAGCTTAACATTTTTTTAAAATACGTTCTTAGTTAAATGTTCTTCATCGATTCACTAAACGCTTGTCACTAGTTCTTTTGTTAGATTTAGAATTAAAAGATTCAGTCAACACAATGTCATTGTTCCCTTTTAAAAAAAACACTTGGTGGAGAACATAGCAACACTGGTTCTACTTTCAACACAACACTTGGTGACATCACAGTAACACTGGCACTACATTCAACACGACATTTGGTGACAACATAACAACACTGGTTCTACATTCAACACGACATTTGGTGACAACATAACAACACTGGTTCTACATTCAACACGACATTTGGTGACAACATAACAACACTGGTTCTACATTCAACACGACATTTGGTGACAACATAACAACACTGGTTCTACATTCAACACGACATTTGGTGACCACATAACAACACTGGTTCTACATTCAACACAACATTTGGTGACAACATAACAACACTGGTTCTACATTCAATACGACACTTGGTGACAACATAACAACAATGGTTCTACTTTCAACACAACACTTGGTGACACCACAGTAACACTGGCACTACATTCAACACAACACTTGGTGACACCACAGTAACACTGGCACTACATTCAACACGACACTTGGTGACAACATAACAACACTGGTTCTACATTCAACACGACATTTGGTGACAACATAACAACACTGGTTCTACTTTCAATACAACACTTCATTTGGACAAATTCGGCTTTGGCACAAAAGAACAATCAAAAAGAAGGGCAAAATAAAAACTCTGAAACATACGTAATGCGGATCCTAAATACACTGCTTACTACATAAGTAAATATTTGATTTGAGCTGAATCTTTGCAATCAAATAGAAAGACGTGTTTATAATAACATAACAACTTCCTAATTATCATCTAAAATCTTAACCATTCACACAAATAAAGAAAACATTTTTATCTTTTCTAGCCGAGGGTCAATCTTCTGGGTTCCTTTAAGAATTTAACAGCTATAATCTGTAGGTGAAGGGATTGTATAAAGGACATTTCACCCAAAGAGGATGTTTGCGAAAGAATAGTCTTGGGAACTGTACACGAGTTTCATCAGCCTGGAGACTCCACCCACGTATTCCTTGACTAACTTTATTAATCAATCGAAATCAAGAATACATCTAGAACTAATTAAATATTTATGATTTTCTCGCAGCTTCCACACCCACATTCTGTCAACATACATGTCCCTTATCCGTAAACAAGTTCACAGTTATTCAGACTAAACGTTAGATAACCACATAAAATAGTCTTGAACAATAAAATAAAGTATCATGCAATTAATCCGTTTAGTTTTATCTTCGCTTGATTGCACTTCATAATCAATGCTGGCTTTCCGGACTTCCCGATAAGCTAGAAGTCCCAACCGAGAGCAATATCCACATTCCTACTCACTACTAAACAATACTCCCACACCTACTCACCACTATATATTACCCCGACTCCTACTCACCACTAAACAATATCCCCACTCCTCACCACTAAACAATATCCCCACGCCTACTCACCACTAAACAATATCCCCACTCCTACTCACCACTAAACAATACCCCCACTCCTACTCACCACTAAACACTGAATGTGCTCACACTCAATAATAACAACATTTTCTTTCTCCGCTGTTTTGTCTATCCCTGATTTTCACTTTACAAAGAAACTTTAGCATAGTATTCTGAATTATTAAAATTACAAGAAACATATCATCACAAAATTATAGATTTAAATAAAAAATTTATTTTATTATAATATGTGGGGGAAATTCCCACCATACAGTACTGCTGATGACCTTTTGCATTTTGAAATAAAGCACACAGTATTATTGATGATTTATTACGTTTCGAAATGAAATACGCAATATTGTTTATTAGATTTCAAAATAAAATGCACACACACACACAACACACACACACACACACACACACACACACACACACACACACACACACACACACACACACACATATATATAATATATATTTGGAATAGGATTGTGGATAATAGTTTATAATTTTTGGTGTTTCTTTATATTTGAGACACACATTTAATTTTAAAAGTATTGTAAATTTACGTAAGACGTGATGCTCAAAGAAAGAAATGTTAAAATGTTCCAGCATTAGTAATTTGAATGTTCGGCTTAACGCACCCAGACAATACTTCAGTACGGCGAGTGTTTTAGCGACTAGTACACTGCAAGAGGGTTAATGTTTAATGAAGGGGTTAATGTTTAATGAAGGAGCTAATGTTTAATGAAGGGGTTAGTGTTAAGTCAATCGTCGTCGGGATAAGAGAAGAAAAGAGTCCTTAGAATTTATTTTAATTTGTTTCTTTCTCTATAGAGTCTCATATAAATTTTCTTTCACTAAACAGTTTAATGTTTTCACCATAACGGGGGGAAATAATATAGTTGTATAACTTTAGTTCTGCTTTAAAAAAAAAGTGTTTTTGAGATATGCTAAAGTGCATTTTATACAGGTGTGCTATAGTGCATTTTTATACAGGTGTGCTATAGTGCATTTTTATACAGGTGTACTATAGTGCATTTTTATACAGGTGTGCTATAGTGCATTTTTATACAGGTGTGCTTTATGTGCGCCTACATTTCTGAAGTGTTTACGTTAATGTGTATATATGTGAGAGTGTCCGCGTTTGTGCGCGCGTGTTTGTGTGTGTGTGTGTGTGTGTGTGTGTGTGTGTGTGTGTGTGTGTGTGTGTGTGTGTGTGTGTTCGAATACAACTCATTTTGCAACAATAGGCAAATAAATTTATGCGTATGCATTCGTGTGTGCGTGTCTGACTAGTACATCATATCTTTCCTCGGGGTCACGGTTAACATGACTAAGTCAGCGCAAGAGACCAGATTGCTAGACAAGGGAAATGGTCCTCCTGCCAATGACGTAAAGATATTATCTTTAACATGACTAAGACATCGCAAGAAACAGATATTTGTATCAAGGGAAGTGATTCCTCCTTCGCGATATTATACTGGAAGTTCAACCCTTCAGCACCCCTTGAATAAAGAATGAAAGCTGTGTTAGCTGTGTTGTGCATGCTTCTGGTAAGAAATTTTGCTCCACGGTAAGACTAAATGAAAAAGACAGTAATTAGAGCAAATGTGACAGGACCATAAATCAGTGACAATGAAACATTGTTTTAATGTCCGTTTCCAACAATAAACATTTTAACAAAAAAGTTTAAAGAACTCGATAAGAATAGGATAGAACAAGAAATTAGAAACAGTCATTTCCAATTTTTAAAAAATCTATTTAAAAAAAATTAATGACTAGAAAATTTTAAAATATATTTTATAAACTAGTGCATTCAACATGGCGAAAGTGACGTTGACGTAGATGACGTCACTTACGTCACTTCAAGTACGGCCTACTTAGTTTGTATCATATATCTGTTAGATGATTGTGCGATTTTTTCAAGCGAGCATCCTCCCGGCGGCTTTAGTATTTCAACTCCACAAAGTTCACCACGACCACCCTCAACAACAACAACCAACTAACTAGCACTATATCAACACCTTCACTGTCATACTGGAACTTTCGCCGCCGCCATGTTTTGTCTAATTCCGTCATCATTACTTTGTCAACACAAAAGTCACCACTGCTGGTATTACGTCCCTAATTTCACTGCTCTACTTACTACTACTACTACCACAACCACTACCACTACTACTATTGCCACCACTACTACTATTTCTACACTTTTACTACTACTACTACCACTACTACTAGTACTATTACTACTACTACTAGGCCATCAATAATACTATTATTAGTATCACTACGACGACCCTCGCTATTGCCATTACTACTACTGTAACCAATACTACCAGTACAAATATTATTTCTTGTCATTATAATCCACTCTCACCACAATAACCACGGCTGCTATTATTAAGATTGTTGTTGTAAACAGACCTATTTTTGCTATTTAATTTTCTATCTTCTTTACATTGTGCTTAACTACAACACTCCTGTGATACTGACGTAAAGAAAACAAAATTATAAAAGCTTCAGAGAGTCCAGTTTACAACCTGTTTTTTGTCCAAATACACATGCCACAAATCTCGGTACCTATTAACACTCTTAATAAACAGCTACCGATCTGGGTTATTTTTTATAATTATTATTAAACCAGTTCCTCGGCTCCTTCTATGAGGCGTCTGCACAGACATGCCAGACCTCAGGGGATTGCGGGAATGGTTATTGTTGCCACTCGGCCATGCGACCGATCGGCAGACGGAGACAGAATGGCCTGACCTGTCAGCCACGGGGCCAGCTTAATGACGGTAATCATTCATAACGTTTCTCTGATGAAATTATTTATTTACTATAAATAATATAACGTACACTAATATGTTGTAATATATATATATATATTGTGAGTCTTTAGTCAATTCCTTTCTAACCCTAACAACTCTGTGTAACGTCAACAGGTTGCCTAGTTCCAAACTCGGTATATGACGCAAATCACGTGTATTACTACTGCCCATGCGCAGAAGGACTCATATGCCTAGGAACCGGAATGATTGACGTCCCACTTGGAGAAACTGGTAAGATTTATGACGTATTTCCTGCTGTATCGCACTCGTGATATTTGAATACAACTATGAATGGTGGTAATGTGCAGCTCTCGACCCACCCGCCCCCTCGTGCCTTGTGATCTAAGTTCAATTCAGAATCCCAAACTGTAGCCCGACTGTACTTATTTATAGAGCAACAAAGTGTTTCTTTGATACCTTAATCATGCCACAATATAAATCATACAGTTTAATGAGCAGTAGTGATGAATAAGTCAGATTTAATGAGCGTTGAGAGAATTCAATGGAATACTCGATTAACAAAATTTCAGGCTGTACACAATCATACACATAAACACACACACAAATAGGATTAGTTGGTACGTACATACATACGGCTTCAAAGAAAAAATGCGTTTTCATGCGTTTTGTGCAATCCGGTAAATCGCGAGCACTTTTCTGATGTTAAGTTACACATGTAGGGCCTACAATTTCAGTACACATGTATAATTTCAGTTTCCGAGAAATACACTCTAAGCATCTTATAACTTTTCATATTTCATTCATTACCTTAATGGGGTTCTGAAGAGGTCCATTAGAAGCATGTACTGTTTTACCTGTTATGACGTGGTGGGGCCGTGAGGGCTCTATTTCAAGTATGTAAAGGTTTAACTCCCCTTGTCTTGGTGGTGCTAAGAAGGAAGTTTGGGCTTGGCTAGTCCGACAGTCAGTCTGAATGCATGCAATTGATCGACTGATGAGTGTAAAGTAGCCAGGATGGAAAATACTCAGGACGTTATGTGATAACAATGTACAACACCAATATTATATTCTCTGTAGTTTGTGTCATTAACACTTTTTGAGATTGTATACTATGCACGGTTTATCTCAGATAAGTGTCATGCTACCATGAAATTAAACATTTTTTTAAATTCTTATAAAGAACAACACAATAGCTACCTGTCAACATTTAGTGAGGTAAATAACGGGATTTTTACATTTTAAAAGAGTCGTCAGCTATATGCCAGCAAACTAAGCCGGTGCTTGTTGTTTGACTTCCATTTCTTCCCACTTTCAACACACAGTGTTCACACTAGAGCAGACATTGCATAGTTAATTATTTGACCTACTTACGCATTTGAACCGTCGACCTGAATGATCTCCCCTAGCAAAAGCAAGCCACATTTGTGCCAGAGCGAGAGCCCCGCAACTTAAGTTGTATAGAACAAATATATCCTACAGCAAAATGGAAACAATAACAGATCCTCCTTCTCCTCTACACCCTAAGCTTTAGAATCAAAATTCAATGCTTGTTTTTTTATAAACAGATTGTCCTATGTTAAATGTTAGGATGGATCTGTAGAGGTTTTACTTGCTAAAATGAACATGACGTCATGCGAGTGAGCCTCACTTTGACCTTTAATGCACTCACACGTAATCGTTTTATGTGTATCGAGCAATTCACGGGTTTTATTTTCTCATTTCATAGCGCCATATTCAGGAATCATGAGTCATTGAGATTTTTTGTTTAATGTTATAAATATAATTTTCAGCAGTGGGTCATTTTTTTTTATATTGTACGTGATGGATATTTCATGAGTGGCTTTTTAAATAAAAAGTATTCATAGCTTTGTTTTGAATTTATTATGTTATATTATTTCTTTAAATAAAAAAGTATTCATAGCTTTGTTTTGAATTTATCTTATCAATTAGAATGATCAATTCAAATATCCTTTCGTTTTGTTTAGTTTTTTAATATTTCCGCCGAATAAGTAATTCTTTTATTTGCTTTTCTCTGTGTAGGAGTGTGCGTTGCACCTTAAGCACAGTCTCACCAAACGAAGAACATTGTTCAGAAAAGCGAGGAAACTCAAGAATGAAAAATACTAAGGATGTGTTATAGCTTTTCTTGATAAAACATTTTCTTCAGTTCTGAGCCACCGAAATGGTTATGACGTTATAACAAAGAGCCCCTGAAACGGTTACGAAATTATAACACAGAGCCACTGAAAAAGTTACGAAATTATAAGCATTTTAACAAAGAACCACTGGAACGGTTATGAAATTATAACAAATTTATATATGATGCGCTAATCAGCAATAAAGTATGGTTTGTTGATTGCTAGTCAAGACTGTTTCTTCCTTGTTTAATTCTTGCTTCAACTGCTGACGTCATAATCTATATAATGAGTAGAGATCTCTCTAGATATCGTGTGCAATTCATTATTTGAATGGCATAATCTGATGTGGAGTGTTTCTATTTAGAAGAAAGAGAATAATAGAACTTGGATCATTATAGATAATCAGAGAGAGAGAGAGAGAGAGAGGTGTGTGTGTGAGCAGAGATGTATGTAGGAAAATGAACGTGTGCATGTATGTGTGTATGTCTCTGTGTGTGTGTGTGTGTGTGTGTGTGTGTGTGTGTGTGTGTGTGTGTGTGTGTGAATGAGAGGGAGGTTTTGTGTAATGTGTTATACCTGTTTGGATTTAAATTATTCACCTGCTGCTGGGAAGCAGAGGTTAAGTAGTCACACGTACCACAATTTCTAGTGTGCATACACTCTTAGTACATTATCACATTCAGTTTTTAACTGAATCAAGTACTTTTGGCTGTATGGTTTATGGTAGCAATGATTTTAACTGAATCAAGTACTTTCTGGCTGTACGGTTTATGGTAGCAAGAATTTTAACTAAATAATGTACTGTCTTTTAATCTGTAAATCGATCAGTTAAACAAAACCAAATGTATCCGAAGTAAAATGATATGTAAATTATTACAGCAAAACATTGTTCATAGTGCCAAAGAACGCCAGTTAAGATATAAAATTTAAGTAAAATAAGCTGCTTGTATTTATTTTGAATTCATTAACAAAAGATTGTCATTGTGCATTTTTAGGTCATACACGGTCACACATACAAACACACATTGCATAAACACATGATATTTGCAAACAATTCTTGATTATCTTCTCAATAATCCTTCATTCTTCTGCAAAACTGTTTTGCTTAAGACTGTACAACACAGAGCGGCACATTTCAATTTTCAGCTAATAAGAATTTGTTTTTAAAATTACTTTTTAAACAATACAGTCATTTCAAGTACACCCGTATACATATTACATAATTTAGGACACTTCATTTGTTGTGTTTGCGAGACACAGGCTTAAAGTTGTTCCCCTTTGTTTTGTCTCACTTGAATCAAATGTTACTAAGACCAGGTGCTCACGATAAGAGAAGCACATTTACGTGACATGCAACACCACAGTAATAAGAAAATTAGGTCACGGTAACCTGGAATGGAAGAGGGGAAAGAAAACAAACTGGCGACGAATGCATTTCATTGTGAAACGAAAAACCATACCGTAGACTACAGAAATGAAGTTAATACTTATTTCATTTTTGTCGGTGCTGGTAAGATAGTTTTGTTGCCGTTACTGTTGTTGAAATTATTATTGAGAGAGTTTTATTATGTTTTGTTATTTTTCTTGAGGTAAAGAAATGTAATTATTATTGAGAGAGTTTTATTATGTTTTTGTTTTTTTCTTGAGGTAAAGAAATGTAATTATTATTGAGAGAGTTTTATTATGTTTTTGTTTTTTTCTTGAGGTAAAGAAATGTAATTATTCTAAGTAGTGTGAGCCTATAAATAAAGTGGTGAGTTGCTTTACACGCAAGTCAGTTAGTTTAGAGTACTTTTGACCATAGAAATATGTTTTGGAGAAGATAGTTTAGAGTACTTTTGACTATAGAAACATTGTCTGCTGTACAAAGGTCATGATTATTGTGTAATTGTCTTTGAATGTTATGTTAGAACTTCACTTCCTTTTTTCTCTGTGTCGAACTGCTTAAATGAGCCCAGTTACAGAATGTCCCACGATTTTCACGTTCCAAGATGAAAACAACAATTGCAGGTTTAGAACTCATGTTTCAAGACCATCTTATCAACAGCTTTACATTTGTGTGCATGAATGAATTCAGCAAAACATCTTTGTACATTTGTACATGAATGAATGAATACTCTTTAACGTATTTACACATCTATACATCAATAAACGTACTCGCCAGCAACTTAACACATCTGCACAGTTCATCTGAACGCATGTGAATACAAATGAACACGTACATGAATATGTCCGTGTACACCCATACAACAATAATCGGACGGAATGAATTGTGTCCTTGTAGGCTGCTCTTATCTTACAGAAGGGAAAAAAATCATTCTTGAATAGTGCTCTTGATTTTTTTTTTATTATATAAAAGAAACGGAAATGCTTGGTGTGGAATTTTAATTTCGCAGACTCCTTTCTTTTTCTCTTTTATACATTTTCTTTCATGTATGACTTCTTTTACAGTCATTTGAGAGAAAATTATATTCAGTATATGTAACCTTGCTTCCATGAGTGGCTACAATCTATTATTAATTTATTTTAATTTAGTCTGGACTGATCTCCCTTTTCTGTACAGAAATTTATTTACATTTTTTTTTCTTGCTGTTGATTGAATAATATGACTGATGTGAGGAGTGCTAACATTAAATAATACAATTTATGTGAGGAGTGCTAACATTGAATAATACAATTTATGTGAGGAGTGCTAACATTAAATAATACAATTTATGTGAGGAGTGCTAACATTAAATAATACAATTTATGTGAGGAGTGCTAACATTGAATAATACAATTTATGTGAGGAGTGCTAACATTGAATAATACAATTTATGTGAGGAGTGCTAACATTGAATAATACGATTTATGTGAGGAGTGCTAACGTCTACGTAGATAACTCTGATCGTATTTTCCTGGCACCTTGTACACGTTTACTATAAAATTGTCATGTCTTACATTTGATCAAGGTGTGTTACGCCCAAATCTGTAAGTGTCAGGATGTGAGTGCAACGGTTTGTAAGACGTCAGGTGACTGCAAGGATGGGTATTGCTGTGTCAACCCTGACCGACCAATCGGCAAGCGTCAAGAGCCGGCCTTCACCTGTCAACCTCGTGGCCTTGTGAATGGTGGTACGAGAAGAATATATTTGATATCACTCACTCACTCAGATGTAGATAGATAGATAGATAGATAGATGGATGGATGGATAGATGGATGAATAGATAGATAGATAGAAGGAGAGAGAGGAGAGAGAGAGAGAGAGAGAGAGAGAGAGAGAGAGTAGATAGATGGATAAATAGACGGTTGTTCGATGGACAGAAAATGTAGAAAAAAGAATTACATCTGAACCCAGAAATATATTTAATAGTTGTGAGCATAATATGTGTGTGTGTGTGTGTGTGTGTGTGTGTGTGTGTGTGTGTGTGTGTCTGTCTGTACGTGTGTACCTAAATGTATGTGAAATCGCTGCGTATTTAATACTGCTTGTTGGAATTTAAATAATAATAGGGTTTCACTGACAATAAAATGAAAACTTTATGTCCAATCTGGGAGTGTCTGACTGTGGTAGAATGCTATGCTACTCTAATGAACGAAACATTTTGAACATTTCTTTATTTTCGCTTGTTCCAGTTGCTTGTATGAAATTATTTTTACCCACTAATAACGCTTTTACAATGTTCACATATATAGGATTTTTAAAATAGCTGATAAGATCATTATGGTAGAGAAAAAATTACAATACACATATTTATTGATTCCTTATTATTTGAATTTAAATTTTCAAAATTGTATTTCGGTGAATTACACTTAACTCCAAATGTGATTAGTAGTTCATAAAATAAAATGTATTTCGATTACTTTTTCCTATTCCCATTATGCTTAGCTATTCATAAAATAGAATGTGTTCCGGGTAATTATTCCTATTCCCATTATGTTTCGTCACTGTTTCGAGCAACATTATTCCTTTAAAATGCATTTTGAAAATACTTTGTCAACAGGTTGCTTGGTACGGTATCCTGTGTTCAACCCAACATACGTGTACTATAGGTGTCCGTGCGCCGATGGACTCTATTGCAAAGGAAATGGAATCATTGACGTCCCTTTGGGAGAAATGGGTTAACTGAAATTATTCTATTTTAACCTTTTTCATGCTGTGAACAAATGTTTGCAAAGCAACACCATTAATAATATAATTTACTTCCAGCTTACACTATTTTGCATGCGAATACAAACACACAGACACGCACAAGCATACATAGCAAAAACACGGCATAAGCGTACACAGGCACACACGAACACACAAACACACACACGCGCGTGCGCGCGGGAATATTTCTTGTGCGATTACGATCATTTAGAAAGCGAATGCGTGCCGTCTCTGTTGGAACTAAACTTTAAAATAATCTCTGGACATTTCTTTATCTTGAACATATATTTGTGCCATCCTGTCTCGGGATGGATGTCGTCCAATCTCGGGATGGAGGTCACCCAATCTCGGAATGGATGTCGTCCAATCTCGGAATGGATGTCGTCCAATCTCGGGATGGATGTCATTCAATCTCGGAATGGATGTCGTCCAATCTCGGAATGAAGGTCGTCCAATCTCGGAATGGAGGTCAGCACGTAGTAAATCATATATAGGACGATTAAATCGACTCTCGATGATTCTACACATGGGTCACAATTTCTGCTCTCAACTAAAAAGAAATCTCGGAATGCGGTGCATTATTATTATTTCAACACGTGAATACGACCCTGGCTCTAAACTAGTTGAACATTGTACTAACAATTCTCTTCCTTTCCACCAGTCACGTCAAGTGACGTCAAATGGAAAAGTCAAGTTACGCTAGTTGTCAATGATAATTATGACGATGAAGATGATGATAAATCACTACTCATATGATGCTGTTGATGATGTTCATAATTATGACTGCGTTTTAGTTACATGTATGCAATGACCTACCAACATTCTTTGATGATATTTCGAACTGGTAAGTTAATGAAACTAAAGTATTATCTTCGCATTGCAAAACTGCCCTTCTCTAAATTCCTTAAATGCTGTCAAACTCAGAAGCTTCTAACAAAAGTCGTATTGAATGCACATTGCACTTTACTGATTCCTTGCAATCTCATTTCATCATCACTTTCATTCACTACTTTGCATCCAAGTAAATGTTACTATTTCCGTCTCTTCTTGCAGGCAACTGTACTCCAAACTGACCTCGTAACCTGTGTACCACCTCATCTATATCAGCTTCATTTGCAGGCAACTGTTTTGCATTTTCGAAAACGGGTCTTCATTGAAACCCGTCAAACGTGTGACCTTGAAATAAGTACAAGTCCTTCAACAGGAAATAAACAAACAATAAACTAATTTTTACTTTTGAAATAAACTTAAATACGCTTCGTGAAGTATGTCACACTGTTCACACTGCGAGGATAATGTATGCATGCTTCGCTTTCGTTTTGTAATGTTTTACTATAAAACGTATCCTAAAATAATTAAACATTATCCACTACAACTATTGCATCGTTGAGGATTGAATTTCGTGGTTTAATGTGTGCAGCAAACTACGACATTCTTTTATATTTCTGTGTCGATGTTTGATGGGGGGTTTGAATGAAAATGCTATGTACAGCAATATTAATTCCTTCAAGTAAGTTTCATGTTTACTGGGGGGGGGGGGAGGGTGTTGAAAGAAAATTCTATGTACAGCAATATTAATTCCTTCAAGTAAGTTTCTTGTTTGCTGTTGAACTTAAAACAGGTGCATAAAATAATTAATTTCAGAAATTGCAAATGAAATGATTAATTAGCCTAACTAGACATTCGTTTAATCTGTGTCAACACTGAAGAAATACGCAATATGCTGCTCCTATGATTAAAGATTCGTTATTATTTAGTGTATTAGTAGTAGTAATAATAATAGTAGTAATAGTATCAGTAGTAGTAGTAGTAATAATAATAGTAGTAATAGTATCAGTAGTAGTAATAGTAGTAGTAGTAGTATCAGTAGTAGTAGTAGTAGACGTGATGGTGGTAGTGTTCTTCGTCTTCTTCCTCTTTTCTTTCCTCCTGTAGTGTGTGTGCGTGGGTGTAGTGCGTGAGTGGAGGTAGGGGCGGGTGTTTGGCTAGAGCAATCTTGGATGGGTTGACCTTGGAGAGACTTGGTTCCCATCTCTGGATTCTGGCTTTCCGACCACGCCAGGTGGACCTCTAAGTATCGAGCCCCCCCCCCAACCCCCAACAAATGGGGGAACATTACAGATATTTCTGCTCTCTTAAATAGAGTTATTGTTGTTACTAGCATTAATATTGAAACTGTTACGTTTTTCTTGTTATGTTGCTGGCAAACGCTTGTATTGTGTCATGACATCTGGGACAGATTACGTCTTGTTATGTTGCTGGCAAATGCTTGTATCGTGTCGTGACATCTGGGACAGGTTACGTCTTGTTATGTTGCTGGCAAACGTTTGTATCGTGTCGTGACATCTGGGACAGGTTACGTCTTGTTATGTTGCTGGCAAACACTTGTATTGTGTCATGACATCTGGGACAGGTTACTTCTTGTTATGTTGCTGGCAAACGTTTGTATCGTGTCGTGACAACTGGGACATGTCTCATCCGCATGCAAGCCGATTTTATTAGTTTGTCATTAGGTTTTGTTTCATTTGTCGGTCAGTTAATAAAACAAAAGATTTCAATGTTTAACGACCATCACAAACACTGACTTTGAAGTAATTTATGAAAATGTATGTTTGTGTACGGACGGTGCGTGTGTATACGTATGCATGTTTACGTTTGTAAGTTTGCGTGTGTGTGTGAATTTGCGTTCCAGAAAACTCAAGTTTGTAAGTTTGTGCGTGTGTATGAATTTACGTTCCAGAAAATTCAAGTTTACAAGATCTAAATTAATCTTCACTGCAGCTTGCACTGAATTTGATAAGACATTTAAATGTTATCATTTATCTTCAAGCAAACGGGGAAAAAAAAACAAGAGAAAAAGAAGAAGTAATAAAAGGAAGAAAAAGTAATAGGAAACAAACAAACAGATGGACAATTACATGGGCTGTTAAGGTGAAGCTAGTGACCAACATGGAATGACGATAAGGCAAGCAGAATTCCAATGTCACGTCTTTGCGACCTGTGCTGAAGACAAAAACAAAAAAAGTACTTTCTGCGACAGACGAGTTATGTATACAATCAACGACTTAACTGAATAGACGACACTGCAGTAAACACGTGATTCTTATACTGACTCTACTTATTTTGAATTTGGTGTACTATGCTGACTTGGTGAAGTCACTTATTGGGTTTTATATTGAGAGTGTTCAGGTCATATTTGAGACTTTGAGCTGCATAAGGTCTCTCTATTTGGATTTCTTTCTGACCACACTGGAGTCATTGCTTGAATTAACAATGGTGACATTCGTCAAGATTATATTTCTTGTCATGGTAAGTATACCCTGAGTAAGGTCACAGCTTGCTGAGCGGGTAGTATTATTTACAGAGTGTCATCACGTGTACAGTCAGTATCACGGTGAGTAGACTCACTGTTGGTAGGTCTACAGTCAGCATCATGGTGAGTCGACTCACTGTTAGTCATATTCCATAGTCAGTATCATGGTGAGTCGACTCACTGTTAGTCTACATTCCATAGTCAGTATCATGGTGAGTCGACTCACTGTTAGTCTACATTCCATAGTCAGTATCATGGTGAGTCGACTCACTATTATTCTACGGTCATATATGGTGAGTCGACTCACTCAGTCTACAGTCAAACAACAGTTTGCGTAATGGACTAATGCGAATATGATGTAAACTTTCCCCGAGGTTTTAATTAATAGATTGCACATTGAATTGTTGCATTTGTCATCGATTAGTACTTCACTTCAAACACGATGTTTTCAACTACAATCCGTCAAAAGAGGCGTTTTTTGAAAAATAAAATTCAGATGACGTCACCAAAAATAGACTCATCACTTATGAACTTCCACGTTAAGTCTAAATGTTGAAATAATAGTTATATATATATAAATTAATAATAATTCATTTTCGTGATTAAAATGAATACTTCTTGCTTTGAACGTGTAAATATTTGTCAATCTTAATTTTATTTGAATTTTATTAATTGTCATGTTTCAAGTCAATTAAAAAATATTTTATCATTTCGTATTATCAATCAATCAATCAATCAATCTATCTATCTATCTATCTATCTATCTATCTATCTATCTATCTATCTATCTATCTATCTATCTATCTATCTATTTAAGCAGTAATATATATCTATATATATTACTGCTTTTCGTTTCTGAAAATTGCAAAGATACACCAATGAACAATCAAAAGTTGTCTTTTCTTGTACGTTAAACATTATGGGATTATATATTCATTAAATGAAGTTTATGTGTGGCTGTAAAATTTCACTAATACATGACCATTACTTTATAAACATTTTCTTTCTTCACCGCAGTTACACCAGTGCACTGTGTTCTCAGAGCTATGCCAGGATGTGTCTGGAACAGCTTGCGAAACTTCAGCCGACTGTAAATGTGGTTACTGCTGTGTCAACCCTGTCCGACCAATCGGCAAGCGCGATAACCCATCGGCCTTAACCTGCCAACCTCTTGGACATGAAAATGATGGTGATAACATTATAAAATTAATGTTTAAAAATATCTAATATGCGCATACTTTAACTTATAATTTTTGGGCTTTTTTGTGTACTTGGTTGCTTCGATATCTCACAGGTGTACACGACCTGAAAGTCAAAATATATGGTCAATATTATTTCTCTCATCAGGATCATGTCACTTAGAATGAACTGCCTTTTGAAATCTCAGTCCATAGTTGTGCATTATGACATCTTTCCTTGAACTCAGACATAGTTGTACTGTAACATCTTTCCTTGTACTCAGACATATTTGTACTGTAATATCTTTGAACAAAATCTTTAGTCTTCAAAACAGCTTTTACCTACGACGTCTGTCTTTAATGTCACGATCGTCTGTATTTAATTGTCTTTTATTTCATCCTGACATGATTATTTGATTTAATTATTTTAAAATTTCATTCCTGTCATGATTATCTGTATTTAATTGTTTTTTTATTTCATTACTACCATGATTATCTATATTTAATTTTATTTCTTTACTATTATGATTATCTGTATATAATTGTTTTTTATTTCATTACTACCATGATTATCTATATTTAATTTTATTTCTTTACAAACATGATTATCTGTATATAATTGTTTTTCATTTCATTTGTGGTCCATCTCTGCGTTCAATGTATTATTTGTAAACATTCACTGTGTATGCTGTATATATGTTTTCCAATTATGTTTATTATTACATACTACATACACCTGCGCGCGCGTGTGTGTGTGTGTGTGTATGTCTTACTATACATGTAAATTTCTGTATGCTACAGTACATTTATGAAATATATTTTATTTATCATAGTATATTACTGACACTGAATGTTTATTGTGAAAATTTCAAGTGTTTATATACTTTTACATTTTGTTATTCAAGCTTAAGTCCCTTGCAAATCATTGTTATTACTGTTTGTGTTCACTTTTTCTTTCTTTTTCAGCTTTCCAGATAGAGCTCTTATTGAAATGTTCTGTATATGACAGAATAAGTACAGTTTATTCACAATTCTTAATGTCATTGTTTTAATTTTTCCTTATTTAATTGATGGTGACTATTTATGGATATATATATATATATAAGGTTAAAATATTTCTTTCCAATATTTTTTTACAGTGTTAATGATAAAATAATTTAATTCCTGAAAGATTTCTCTTCTGTTTCATCAGAGTGTTTGGTGAGGTGGCCGGTTTATAACGCAAGTGCCGTTTATTTCATATGTCCGTGCGTTACCGGACTCCATTGCAAAGGAAACGGCCATTTTGACATTCCTATGGGAGAATTGGGTAAATAGATACAGTTTTTACTAAACCAGCAACACTATATAGACCTTTTCTCAGTTTACATCACAAACTCATTAATGACGTACACACACACTCATGCACAGGACATGTCCACTCATACATACAGACAAACAAGCTAGCATGACGTGGCATGTCCACTCATACATACAAACAAATAAGCTAGCATGACATGACATGTCCACTCATACATACAAACATACAACCTAGCATGACATGCCCACTCATACATACAAACAAACTATCGTTCATAGGTGAATGTTCTCCATCCCCATGCAGGCTTACATGACCAAAATTTTATTTTTATTTTTAAAGTAAAATCTATTGTTGCGATTCATTCCAAAACGTCCATGACCTGGCATGTGTTCCATCCATTGACAGAAATCCAGCTTTACGAAATTAGTTCATTATACTTGCAGGTACACGAAGCCTTAGGTGTCGTGTGCAAAATGCATTGTTTCACGATGTGACATTGTGTGCAAGATGTCATAACATGTACGTGAGTGGTGCGTGACGTCACGCTACAACTCTAAAGACTTTGTTTGACTGCTTAATTCTTCACACCAGCGTAAAACTATTGCATTAAAATGTTGAGTGTAGTTGAAGAGTGCATTAAAGTGAATCTAAATTGGTTAAGATGGTGGTGGTGGTAGTAGTAGTAGTAGTAGTAGTAGTAGTAGCGGTGGTGGTAGTAGTAGTAGTAGTGGTGGTGGTAGTAGTAGTAGTATATTATTATTATTATTATAGACACATTTCAGTCTCATGGTTGATTTTTTTTCTACTTAACGTAGTTTATTTCGCAGATAAACTCCAGTCACATATTACTAATTGCAGTCACGATTATAATGGTGACCGTGGTGTTGCTACAAATAATGATGATGGTTCTGAGTAAAGGCGTCAGTTCTGTGGAAATGCTTTAATAGTTGTATCTTTATTACCAAGTTATTCATATGAATCTTACTTGGTAGGTACATTTTTCAAACCCTGGCTTCGTTCAAAAATGTTCCATGTTCATCAAACTGAACCTTTTTCACCGGTCACAAAAAGTCTAATTAACGTTGCCTGATTGTGAACAAATATTTAAATAATAATGGTGATCATTGCATTAAATTAAATTAATTAATTACTTTCCAGGAAACTGTGTTTCTTACTAAGAAAAAGAAACTGCACAATGGGAATATGCTGTCTTAGCTCAGTCGACGTCATCTGTCATCAAAGGTATTGGCTATCCCTGCCTAATGAGCCTAGTCTTGCCAACTGCTTCAAATGAAATACCTGTCATCAAATACCTCACAGGTGTACTGGCTATCCCAGTCTATAGTGCATGGCTCATACGAACACTTCTAATGGAATTCGTCTCATCAAATATCACAACTATCCTGGCTATCTCTGACTAGTGTGTCAATTCAAAATAAAATTCACGATTATGACCAAGAGTAAAATATTTTTACTTTCAGGACTGACGATTTATGAACGCATCAATAAAAAAAAATGAGAGCGAGAGTCTGGTTCTTTCCAGTTCATATCCATCTGCTTTTTGTGTTCAGTCTCTCCCTATCTTTCTTGTTAATTTTCATTTACATTGCATATGTGTGAGTGTGTGTAAGTCTGTGCAACGATCAAAATCTGACCCGAAATGTATTTTCTTTTTCGCCCCCTCCCCCCCCCCCCCGCAATAATTACGAGTTTATTACTATGCACCATTCAGATGTATTTTTACTGAAGTAATATTTTCTTTACTTGTACTATGCATGATTTCGCTATTTTTATTTTATTGTGTGTTATTTGGCTACTATATTATGTGTGCGTTATTTGGCTACTATAATATCTGTGTTATTTGGCTACTATATTATCTGTGTGTTATTTGGCTACTATATTATCTGTGTGTTATACGTGTTCCATTCACAGATCAAATGAAGTATACAAACAGGAATGCTGTTGTGTATGTCATTCATTGTGCTTCTTTTGTGTTTCCCTAAATAAATGCCTGTATCAATCACCTGTCACTTTATCCTGGAATGCAAACTGTCTTTCAATGCATCATAATTTTCAGATTCTTTTCCTGGCAATACATGTAAACATTCAAACCATTTGCTGTCAATGATAAATTCTAACCCAATTTTTTTTTCAGTATCTTATGCACTTCTGCAAGATGCTCTAATTGTTTCAAAAATGTGTCAAGATGGTCCAGTTTGTTTGTGAATGGCTGCAAAAGAAATTTGAACAATGCGCTGGTCATGAGCATCAGAATAAAATCACTGGTGCTGCATGTTCACTTGCTTCCATGCTGTTGGACTTATATTTGTACTGGCTTCAATTCCTAATTTCTCTAATTCTAAAGACCACGCCTCCCTTTCCCTGTCTCTCTCTCATTTGACTTCACATTCAGTCATATCTAGATAATTTCATTCTTGTTCTTGAACATCCTTGTAAATATCTTTACCCTTAAACCTGAACATTCTTGTAAATATCTTTATCTTTAAGTCTGAACATTCTTGTAAATATATTTACCCTTAAGTCTAGATAAGTCACTCACTTCATCATACTACTTCCTTTTTAACTCATCGAGTTTGGTTTGCCCCCTTTCTTTAAATTCAAAGTACTGTTACAATAAGCCTTGTGGCTCTCAGGAAGACAGTGACATCTTTGTTCAATAATACTCTCTCACACACATGTAATCAATCTAACTTAATAATTACAAAACTAAAGTACATTACTAGTACAATATATACATATGCAAGATACTACCCTTTTCTCTTAACACATAATGCAGTCATGCATTCAAAGTAATTTCTCTAACTCAGGAGCGCATGTCAATCAACAATGTATACTAATAACATATTATCAGCATTTGTAAGATAATATCCACTTTTCTTAACACATAATCTAGTCATGCATTATATCAATCAACATGTGTAAGATAATGCCCACTGCTCTCAACACATAATCTAGTCATGCATTATATCAATCAACATGTAAGATAATGCCCACTGCTCTCAACACATAATCTAGTCATGCATTATATCAATCAACATGTGTAAGATAATGCCCACTTCTCTCAATACATAATTCAGTTATGCATTATATCAGCCATTATGTGTTGGATACTGGGATTGGTAAAGTGCTGACCTGATCATATGCTAGCTCGGTTGGTGCTTATGAGCACTTGATATTAATTTGTAAGACATCCCTGTCCTAGTACATAGTGTGGTGAGTGACTTAGTCAGGTCAATAAACTTTGTTCTCGCTTCAGGTGACCGCTGGCAAGCGTACGAACGCCATTAGGGGTAAGGGTCTCTCGTGGGACAAATAGTTAACAGTGAACGAGTGTGTGGGTGGGTGCAAGCTTTTCTTGTAGCTTCTGTTTCCTGCTGTGCTTGTCCCCCTTCATTATCAAAAACTCTAAGTTGACATTTTATATCTTGTATGCCTTATTTTTGGCTTTGAAATCAAAGTCCACTGGCTCGAAAGACTGTGGAAACTATAATTGGGTGTTTAAAAACTGTTTGAACCCTTTATATATTTTAGTTGAAGTTAAAGTTAGTTTATTAACAATTCCTTTTATGTGAATGCAGTGCTCAGCGCCAGAGTGAATGACGTCAGACAGATAACTTGCTGGTTCTTATTTATCTTCCTTAAATTTTTTGTAACACTATTTGATATATATAGTTTGTCTTTACTGATTGTTATTCAGGATTAAATATTTATATTAATTTACTTATTACCTTTCTACGTCACTTCCCGTTCTGATACGAATGTGTCTTAGGGTTTGGTTTGAGTGGAGGGGAGGAGAACAATTTCTTTTCAGACTGGTTAAAGGGGCAGCACTCAAACAGAAAGATAACCTAAGGCAAAGTTAGACTAACCATTTATCTAGTCCCGGAATGTTTATTTTATTTTACAACATTCAGGTTTTTATTAGTACAAATTCGCAAAATAATTTTGAATGAATTGTACTCGATGGAAATAAGAATTGATGAAATATTAACAGCAGTTTCTACTTGAAACATTTTTAAATTTCCAGCTACGTTCTACACTAATTTAAATCATAATTAATCAATACTACAATCCAACAGTACTTATATGTGTGCCTAATGCACATTATCTTCTTGTCTGTATACTTGTCTCTTTATATCTATTTTATTAATCATATCTATCCAGTCTATCTGTCCATTTTTCCAATCTCTTTATACTACCTATGTATATATGTCTGATTACTGACTTGAGAGAGAGAGAGAGAGAGAGAAAGAGAGAGAGAGAGAGAGAGAGAGAGATGTGTGTGTATATATGTTTGTGTGTGTGGTTGTGGTTGTCTGTGCTTATGTATGTCCGTGTCTACAAGTCTTTTTTTCTCCACCCATCAATATCTCAAGCAAGTAATTTCGATCAAGTCACGTACATTTAGGAGTAAATATACAGTGACAGCAGTGACTTTTCCTCTATTCTCGTCAGTCAATAAATCCATGACACATGAGGTAATCGGAATATTTATACATGAGATAAATAGAATATGCAGTTTATTAATCCTTGCACTGTGGTGTGTGCCCAAATGTAATCACGCAGGTGAGTAAATGAATTTTAGCCCCATGGTCTTAACATAGATGAGAACTTTTTTATTAGAAAGATTTTTAAAATTAAAAAGCAACCCATTGTACAAGATAAGGAAAAGTACGTTATAGTGGTCTAGTCCATACTTGCGTCTCATTTTTGTTATCAAACATTTTCACCACCGCACGAAGACGATGAAGGCTGTGATTGCTACGATAGTGGTAAGACATTATTTTCATATTTTAGGCAAATGTGTGTTATGTTTGCATCTTATTTATTTGTATATTATGTTCGTTTTTATTTGTTTGATACGTTCGTTTTTATTTGTTTATTTGTTTGATACGTTCGTTTTTATTTGTTTATTTGTACATTCTGTTTGTTTAATTCATAAAATATTTCATTCTATTTTGAAAGTCCTTTTGATTAGACTGGAGGTGGATGGTGCTTACTCTTTTATGAATATTGATTGTTCGTTTGTTTGCTTACTTGTTTGAGCATTGGGAAAGACATATCGGTTTTGTCGATAATTTGGTAATTTCACACCGTGAACCACTCTGTGTCTGTCTATTACTGTCGCCTTTCTCTATATTACCGGTGCCTTTGTCACAAGAATTTGTTTTGTCTGCTCATAAAGTTTGTCTGTGCATTACCTGTGCCTTTGTCACATGATTTGCTTCGTCTGCTTGCACAGCTGGTCTGCATCCTGACAGAGGTGTCCGGAGTGCCGTGCATGACGTCGGCAGACTGTGGTGCCAACGAATGTTGTGTCTCTGAGAACCGGCCCATTGGCAGAAAGAGGCAGTTTGGCATGAGCTGCCAGCCGTTGGGTCAGGATGGTGACGGTATGCAATGACTTTAGAAACCACGGGATGTCTAAAAATAAAACCATGTCAAGTTTGTTTGCTGTCATGTCCTGAAACCATGTCATGTTTATTTTCTATCTGCAGGCAACTAGCTAAACATAATAGAATTTCTAAAACTGAAATCTCGTGATGTCCGTTTGCAAGGTTCTATTTATATATCACCAAGGTCATCGTGAGATTGTGGTGTTGATCTCCCTTTGATTAAATGACGACATCAGGACTAACGAATAAATTCAACAACACCTAACAGCCTTGAGATTTTTTAAGACTGCCTGCTTTGGTGGGTTTTGAAACAAAAATAGTACCCACATGCTTCATGGAAGTCTAATAAAAATAAATCTGCTCACCTGTCCATGATGATACGGGCAAGAAGCTACGTCGTCAGCTTTGACAATAGTTTGAGGGAGGATCTTAGTGGGTCGGGGGTGGGGTGAAAGGTGGGTGCGGTGGGGAGGGCTTTCTGGCTACTGCCCATTTTCCCGTCAGAGAAGGGATGTGGGGTGGTGATTATTAGCGGTAAGTTTACAAATCTTTATTTAGTAGGACAAGTCCGTAGGGTTTCAAGATTTCAGTAAGTTTTTGTTTTTCATGCTGTATATAAACTTGCTAATGTTTCGTATAGGATAAGAAGAAACGATGTAAACAATCAATGTAGAAAAGAGATAACTGTTTGTTTGTTTCAGACTTTACGGGGGAAAGGTGAATGTAAATTTACTTTGTCTTCTTAGACACTCGTGTCATTGCTACTATAAGAGTAAATGAGAGGGCGGGGATAAACATTCCAATGAGACATTATCATGTTGACTCTGTAAAATGACCACAATCTTTTTACATGTCATATTTGAACCATGACCACAATCCTTTAACATGTTGTCTCTCAACAATGACCACAATCCTTTAACAGATTGTCTCTGTATAATGACCACAATCCTTTAACAGGTTTTCTCTGAACAATGATCACAATCCTTTAACATGTATACTATGTACAATGACCACAATCTTTTAACAGATTGTTTCTGAACAATGACCACAATCCTTTAACAGATTGTCTCTGAACAATAACCACAATACTTTAACATGTTGTCTCTGAACAATAACCACAATCCTTTAACATGTTGTCTCTGTACAATGACCACAATCGTTTAACAGACTGTCTCTGAACAATGACACAATCCTTTAACAGGTTGTCTCTGAACAATGACACAATCCTTTAACAGGTTGTCCCTGAACAATGACACAATCCTTTAACAAGTTGTCTCTGAACAATGACACAATCCTTTAACAGGTTGTCTCTGAACAATGACACAATCCTTTAACAGGTTGTCTGGTGCGATACTCGTCGTTCGACCCGACTCTGTCCTACTACTCATGTCCGTGTGCAGATGGACTGGTTTGCAGGGGAAGCGGTTTGTTTGACATACCCTTGGGAGAAACCGGTGAGATGATTTGACTTTTGCATTTTTATTTTCACACCTTGAGGTCTTAGAAAGTTATTACAACAGGCCAGTGGCATATTTCGTTATTTTATTCTCGAATAAATTGAATATGTGGCCGACATGGCGGACGTCGATACCAGCATCACTATTTGTTTATGCGACTGTCGTTTTCGAAGGTGATTCTATTTTAACTGTTTTCTTTGTAAACCTGTACTCTTGTTGTTTATCTGCAGCATAAATAGTTTGTGTGTACATGTTTGTGTGCGAATTGTTTTTCTGTGTCCGTGTCTGCGTGTAATTCAGTGATTATATATATATGGCTGTGTATGTGTCTGCGTGTATGTGTTTGTCATTATTATATGATTCTGTGTGAATGTGCTTGTATCTGTGTATGTTTTCAACTGTATTCATATTTATGTATGATAGCCTGTTTGTGTATGTCTAATCATATGTGTATGTGATTGTGGGCTTACATTTCTAAGTATATGTGTGCGTTTGAGTGTATGTCTCGGTATATGCGTGAATCTGTTCTCTGAACACGTGTGCTTGTGATTATATGTACATGTTCGTGCGCATATGTGTCTGTCTGTGTGTGTATGTGTGTGATTTTGTGACTATTGACATACCGGTAGTTTATCACTCTGCTTGGAATTGATTAAAACAATGAGGGCATATATTCACGTAAATCTTCAAGTTTAAAAAATTGTCCCTATTCGATTGCTCGGCTTTCTTGTACTTAATGTGTTTATGAAATTTCATTTGGCGTTTATCTTATTTCCTTTCTCAGGCACCTGCGCTTGAGGACACATGAGACAATGAAGGAAGGACTAACAAGAAACATTTTAAGATGAGGGGTATAATTAAATAATTAAATAATAATCATCAACAATCCAAATAGATATTGTTGCTCTGCTTCACATAAATATTGTACATTTTACCAAAACAGGACAAAACCGTTTCCTTGTGGATATTAAATGCTTTTTTCGCACCGATGTTTGTGTCTGCCTTCTTTCTATGTGGATCGGTGTGCGCGCGTGAGTTGAGGGTTGTGTGGTTGTGTTGTTGTTTTAAAGGAAGTATTTTTCATACGTGGTAAGGATTCTGTCAGTTGACTGTCTATCGTTTCTAGAAAATAATCTTGAAGTCAAAAATATATTTTCAAGTTTGGAAGATACTTTTAGGTCTATGAAACAAGACTCTGTCTTTCCCTCTCTGTTTCTTTCTCTCTCTCTCTCTCTGTCTCTGTTTCTCTCTCTGTCTGTCTCTGTTTCTCTCTGTGTATGTCTCAGTCACTCTATCTCATTTTATCTCTTTGTTTATCTCTGTCTCTCTTTCTCTGTCTCTTCTTTGTCTCTGTCAGTTTGCAGCTCACACTTTCCATGCCCTACTATTTTACTCAGCGATCAAGCGCCACCTACATTTCCATTTTCTCAATTTCCTTGCCACTTTAACACGCTCTCTACAAGTCCAAATGTTACTCTTTCTACAAGTCCCAATGTCACTCTTTCTACAAGTTCCAATGTTACTATTTCTACAGGTTCCAATGTCACTCTTTCTACAGGTTCCAATGTCACTCTTTCTACAAGTTCCAATGTCACTCTTTCTACAGGTTCCAATGTCACTCTTTCTACAGGTTCCAATGTTTTGCCACATTCACCATTAGAATGTCATTTCCTCTGTCAGTAAGTTACTCCCCACCCCACCCACACACACATAGTTTGCCAATCTATATTCCTATGTCCCTTTAGCCACTAATTGAATAATGTCACTCCCTTGAATAATGTCACTCCCTTGAATAATGTCACTCCCTTGAATAATGTCACTCCCTTGAATAATGTTACTCTCTTTGACGCGTTGCGCTCGCTCTGTCAGAGTGCCATTAGGCGACAGTTTGCTGTAATTCCCTTGTGCCATTTTATGTGTCTTTGACAATAAACCACACCATTTGACAATTTGCCATTCCATTTTTTTTTCAGTTAGCTATAGCAACACTTTGCCCCCCCCCCCCTCCCGTTTGTCAATTAGCTGATTCTTTCGACATTTTGCCTCCATCACCCAACTTTTTCAGTGAGCTATTTTTTCGACATTTTGTCCCCACTACCCCCTTTGCCAGTTAGCTGCTTCTTTCGACACGTGGCCCTCACCTCCCTTTCCCTTGAACAATTTTCACTCCACAGTTTGCCAGTTTCTTGACTGTTTACCACTCCCTTCGACAGACTTTCATCCTTTTAAAACAAAAATATTTTCCATTCCTTTCGACAATTTGCAACTCTATTTCATGTGCTAAGACAAAGGAAACTAAATGTTGTTGTTTATTTCAATCTGTTAACCTGGGTTATCTCCCGTATCATGATCTCTCTTCTTTGAATAGGTGTGCCATGAGAACTGTCCTTCTGGCCAAAGTTCTCCTATAGATTAGTAGGCTTTGCCTACACATATTAACAACACTTCCGGCCAAAGTTCTCTCCTTGATAAGTAGACTGACAACTATGACAACTCTCTTTTTCGTCAAATTTTGGCAAACAGTTCGACAGTCATATCCAACTGAAAACCTTGATACAATGCAGGCTGGTGTCGTTTGCATTTGCACATTTTTCATGAACTTGAAACTTCTGCTCCGCATCGAATTTCTTGTCTAATTACAGCAGGAACACCTTAGTGTGGCGGGTGGGAGTGGGGTTAAAAAGACATTACAGATTTTGTAGACGAAAACTTGGGGTCTGAGTAGAAAGGAGACTGTATATTCATCATCAGTGATTCCAGCTAGGCCTGGAGCGAGCTGCTGTGTATTTAATTGCATGTAATGTATAACTATCTGCACGGCCAGTTTCTTAGTTCGCAGACACAGGGCAATACTCGAGGCTTGTAACGTATCTTTCCTGTGAGTGAGGGGACTAAAGACACAGGGCAATACTTGAGGCTTGTAACGTATCTTTCCTGTGAGTGAGGGGACTAAAGACACAGGGCAATACTTGAGGCTTGTAACGTATCTTTCCCGTGATTGAGGGGACTAAAGACACGTACGTGTTTGTGTCACCTTTGCCCTTTTCGTGACTTGGCATGGTTTGCGACATAACTTCTTCTGTCCTCTGCTGCACTATTTCTTTCTTTCTTTCTTTCTTTCTTTCTTTCTTTCTTTCTTTCTTTCTTTCTTTCTTATATATTTATATATAAAAGTGTGTGAGCATGGCCAAGGGACATAACTTCATCATATAGACATTTACGAAATAAGATTCATTAGATTTGATTCTAAACGTGACGACAACGCCACTTAGTTAATGTTTGTGATTATTATTAATTAATTAACAATTCAAAACTAATTACAGGTGATGAGAATCTTAATTTAAGTTTTTAATAATTCTGCAGAAGACATCTCTCGTCTCAAGGCAAATATGTGGGTGTTGTAAACATTTTCTCTCTTCCACAACATCAAAGACAAACATTTACCTTCACAGAATATTTTCAAAGGTGGAAAACGTCTTATTAAAAGAAAAGGCAAACGAATCCTTAATCTATACTTAGCGAGCCCTCATCCACCCACTTTCTTCACCAAAATAAGTTTATCAATATGTGTAAGGTCAATAAATTTAACAATAAATGTATTAAATCAACAATCAAATGTACATATAACAAGTACAATGAAAACTATTACTTGACATATATATTTCCATGAAAACACCTTCCAATAATTTTAACACCTTTACAGTCTTATATACTAAAATACAACAGATTAGTGTCAACAAAAATCACAGGATAGTTCTTATCGGTAAACAGAAATGGAGTTATTAGAGGCAAGTGATAATAGTTTCTACATAACCGTGTCATGGTGAAGCCAAAATAGTCTTTTTACAGACTATTCATAACAAAGTCAAAAGTTTATTTTCATGTTATTACTGTCAATTCCACGTGTTTCCCTTCTCACGTTGTAGAGCACTGATTATCTGCTATTCTCTCAAGGCTAACCTAGGTGCTCCTCAAGCAGAACAACAATTGTAGCAATTTCCAGTAACTTCCTTGTAACAGAAGCTCCACAATGTAGTCAGCATACTTTGCCATCATATATCAAAGGAGTGCAGTGTATTCCTTACATTTACACACTGTGGCCATTTTGTTTTATAATCAGTAGACCAGGAGATGCAGTAAAACAAGGAAATGCTGCTTATTCCCCGTAAAATATAATCAGGGAACAAATGCTAAGTTTCCAGTTTATTCATGTTTAACTCTTTCTCTCTTACATTCAAGTCTAAACTTACAGTTTCCTGCAACAGTATTTATTAGCCTGATACATGCACATAGCATAATCAATTTTATGAGCACATTCACTAGACATAATGTCAAATGTTTAGATTACTAGATATGAGCATCTTAGTTCAAATATTTGTAGAAATAATAGTCTACTCACATAACACATCTCTACATAAAACACAAGATAACACATCAATAGCAAGAAATGCATGAAATATTTTTAAGTCCATTCTCTGTCAATCATTCAGTTAACTCACCATTAAGCTAACAGCTGTCTTTCATGACCGGACTTCTTGCCACTCCAAATTCAAAGTGATTAGACAATAGAATTCTTTACAGCAGGTAAACTTTTGATCTCAGCCCTTTGGCTGATCTTGTTCTCATAAATCTTAATCATTCGATAATAAAAACTACTCATCCAATTGGAACTGGTTTGGATTGCATCAGCAATTTCTAGCATATTCTCAACTAGAGTTGTTTACTCCAACTCTGACACTTACAAACATACCATCATAAGGAGTACCCCAGATCGGGTCAGTTTGATAATTTAATAATTAAGTCTCGGAATAGGGATAGAACTTGATAAAGATCACGTGGTTTGATTTTTAATAACATAATAATAAACCTTAACTACATAGAAATTAAAACAAAAAACATCTTATTAGAATTTTGTTCATAATTGTGTTATTCAAAAACAATTGTTTTCAAACGTGATGGCAAACTATTGTTGATATTATTTAGTGATTGTATTTGAAAGTGTAATGCTACAAATTAATATTTTCAAAGATATTTACTTTAAGCTTTTAAAATATGAAAGAGCTTTTTCTTGCCCAATACTAAACCCATAAATCAATATAATAAATGAGTAATAAAATTAATTAAATGTGACTATATAAATTACAGCGTTAACTATGGCATACACAATAATGAATGCCATCACGGTGTCCTCGGCACTGACGTGCTTGGCTGGTATTTTCAAAATGGTCGCACTGAAACTTCCGTTAGCGATACATCGGCAAGGCTTGCTATAATTGGATGTCCTCTCCATTTATATATAGTTTCAGTGGCTACATGAGAAGAGCAACCTCTGAGTACCCCTCCCATCCCACAACACCCACTCGACCCCGACCTACTCTTGTGCGAAATTGGCGCAAGCCTGAAGTGCCCCCCACCCCCACCCCCACTAATTTGAAGTAAAAGTGTGCAAATGTGGGCCAGAGATATTTGGCGTGATGTTGCATTTGCGGTAGTGAAAGTCATTACCACAACATGAACGAGTTAAGTGGCCTAGTGCCCTAAATAACCAGAGGATATTGCTTGCCTGTTTCTCTAGGGCTCTTTTATGAACAATCCGAAACAGTGAAACAGACAATTCATTGTTAGGTCACACCGATCTGTGACAAGAAATATATATTAACATCCTTTAAATAGAACTTTTTCATACATGATAATTGTTAAACTCTTCTCTACGTGTCTTTGTTAGTGTAGTATTGGTAGCCATAAGTGCAGTGTTCTTTTGCGCTCTTAGTGTAGTATTTATTGTTAGCCATAAGTGCAGTGTTCTTTAGCGCTAGTGTCTTTGTTAGTGTAGTATTGCTTGCCATAAGTGCGGTGTTCTTTAGCGCTAGTGTCTTTGTTAGTGTAGTATTGCTAGCCATAAGTGCGGTGTTCTTTAGCACTAGTGTCTTTGTTAGTGTAGTATTGCTAGCCATAAGTGCAGTGTTCTTTTGCACTAGTGTCTTTGTTAGTGTAGTATTGCTAGCCATAAGTGCAGTGTTCTTTTGCACTACTGATATTGCATCGTCAAAATGAACTGTAGTATAGTCTCTCCTTGTAAAATTAACGTCATTGTAGTGTAATAGTTCCATTGGGTTTTTTTTATGTTGCAGTGGTTTTGTTGCATTTTGTGTTGTTTTTTAACTGTGGAAGGGGGAATGGAGGGCGGCTACGAGTGAAAATTAGTTAATTATAAATAATAGAAGACCGTCGACCCTAAATAGCCACGGTCACTTACCTGACCAAATAGGTGACTTGGGTGCATTAAGCCGAAGTGCATCCGCACTAATGGCATGAATATAGGTCATCCCAGATACCATATGAAAGTGTTATACTGGTTTTTACCTTTCGATGCTTTTACATTTTTAAAAAATTTCCTAAATAATATGAAATATGTTTTGTGGATAAAACTTATGAAGAGCGCATTCTCTGGCTCAACGTGTGTTGAGGGATGGGACTTGTTCGGGAACCACCAGGGATGGGGGGTGGGGGATGGCTTATCAGTTTCAATTTTCTACTACTACATTTATTATTACTGATGATGATACAATAACAACTACTTTTATAATACTGATACAAATACATATATTTCTATAAACAGTTATTACTAATGAGGATAATTATAATAATGATTCTATTATTACTGCTACTCTATAAAATGATGATAATGTTGCTGAGGATGATGATAATGATGATGATAATTATGACTATAATAAAAGGAATGTTTTCCGTACATAACCTTAATCAGCCGGTCATGAAAATGACATCGCAATCAAATATGAACCTATAAAGTTATCAAATTAATTATTTAAAGTGTAGTGAGATCGACATAAATGATTTCACTCTTACGCTAATATCGTAATGATTTTACTGTTACATTTATATCGTAACGATTTCACTGTTACATTTATATCGTAATGATTTCACTGTTACATTTATATCGTAATGATTTCACTGTTAAACTAATATCGTAATGATTTCACTGTTACATTTATATCGTAATGATTTCACTGTTACATTTATATCGTAATGATTTCACTATTACGCTAATATCGTAATGATTTCACTGTTACATTTATATTGTAATGATTTAACTGTTACACTAATATCGTAATGATTTCACTGTTACATTTATATCGTAATTATTTCTCTGTTACATTTATATCGCAATGATTTCACTGTTACATTTATATCGTAATGATTTCACTGTTAAACCAATATTAGCATGATTTCTTTATAACACTAATATTTCTTTGCTAATTTTAATAAATCTTGTTTTTCATAGAGAGTGCCATTCTGAATCATTTGAATGAGTGGTGGAATAGCGGTGGCTTCCTAAAGGGAGAATTCATTATCTACATTATTGTGGCTCAGTCTATACTCTATAGGCAGGGAGAATTCATTATCTACATTATTGTGGCTCAGTCTATACTCTATAGGCAGGAAGAATTCGTTCTGTTTTGTACTGATGTTCACGTTCACGAATTGGAGAGTCCTTTGTGCGCAGTACAGTAACACAATATCTAGAAAAGGGATGATTTATTGTGCATAATAAAATAAGTGGCTCACTTTATAGACATCTTTCCATTTTATATAACGTTTTAGTAGTAGGGTCAGTGTTAATTTGACCATATACTATAGTAGATAACTGGTGCGTGAAACCGAGGATTTATTGCATAGAAAGTGTTGCAGAAACAATTATTCAAGGATGATTTACTAATGTTAAATTCATCTCAACACATTAATAGTCAATGAACCAGAACCAGAAATAACACACAAAATTGTGACTTAATTACAATAACCTGTTATTTTGTTGCTATTAAAAGCACAATTATTTACTACAGCAGAGCGCTGACAGTACAGCCAATAACATGTTCATCCTTTACTGGGCCCCATCGTGATTGAGTGCAAAAATCACTACGGTTCTATTCAAGTCACGTTTTGCGCAATAACCAATTGATTGGTTGTTCAAGTTGTTATGCTCAGGTTTCGTGTGAGATGAGTTCTCGTAAAGCTATTAGGCTTAAACTTCAGATTAATAAAGCAATTAGGCTTAAACTTCAGATTTTCAATTTGAAGAGTTCAGACGATTGCTGTTAACATGAATACTGAAGGAAAGGAGAGGGGGGTCGAGGGGGGGGGGACTTGGTGGATGAATGGGTGAATTGTAGGTGGATGGATTGAGTGACGAATGGACAGACAAACAAACGCATGCATACACATAAACACATACGTATATGCATATATAGATTCGATAAAAGAATCTCGAAGTCTCGCGACAAACCCACCGCTCACCCCCGTACCACTACCACATCACCGTCTCACTAAGTGAAGACACACATATAACCCCATCATCGATCCAGCCACGCTCCTAATGCATTTAACGCCTGCCAATGTGTCGAATTGAATTGTGGGATACTGAAATTGATTGACTACTGCAGATTGTGGAACAACTTCAGAGAAATCCCCATAGCCTGTTAAACTCTGCACAGATAGAGTTCTTGGGTCTTACCATAGGTCTGGCTCCCTGGGACAATATTTCTTTGAAATAAATCTCTTCATCGCTTGGTCACAATTTCAATTTGGTTGTTTTTTTATTTTTTACTTGTGTAGAATATAGAAATATGTTGCAAACATCTAATTATGCACACGTACACACCAACACACATACACATTTTTACATAAATGTGCATGCAGGTGCAACTTCACATCACACACAGATACACTGCGGCAGGGTAAATTTGCCTATCACTATTTCTAGACTTAGTTTTTATATAAACTGTAAAATTGACAAAGTGACCCGGCCTTGGGCACTCCTTATGATGATACTTTTTGTGTCAGAGTTGGAGTAAACTACTCGACTTGAGAATATGCTAGAAAATTGCTGGATGCAATCCATACCAGTTCCAGCTGAATGAGTAGTTTCTCTGACTAATAGTCTCATATTTGTTCATATCAATTTCATCCAGTGGGGATGGACCGAAAGTTTCTTTGTTGAAGGAAGTACTCTATTCTATAACTTTGAATTTGAACATAACTCGAGTCCGGTCATGAAGATGATTGTTAGTTTATGAACAGAGCAAGCCTTTTTGGTTGTCACTTCATGCATCAGTGACTACTGTACTCTACTTGAATACATTGGTGTGTGTATCCAGCGTTGTTGTCAACTTATCAGTAAATCATTTTGCTGCAAGTTGATCCTTGTGAATCACATTCATGGAACCAAAACGGTGGAGATTTGTGGCCTGAGTTTGGTTTCTAGAATTAATGAAGGACATTGTGAATATTCCTCATGTGTATTGACTTTAACTATTTCTCTAAAAGTCCAGTTTCATTTCTGTGATATCTATGAACTTGATTATATATCTATGTTACTGATTGCTTATGTCTATGCTAGGGTAAACTGAACAATTGTCCAGCATTAAATGAAAATTGTTGTGATGTAAATGTCAATGCTCTTGATTATATTCATATGTTATATATTTAATTGTTGATTTAATAAATTTATTGTTAAATTTATAATCTTTTTTTTACACATAATCATAGCCATATATGTTGGAAAAGCAGTGGGTGGATGAGGGCTTGCTAAATATTGATTAAAGATATATTTGTCTTCTCTTTTAGTAAGAAGTTTTCCACCTACGGAAATAATGTGTGACGGTAAATGTTTGTCTTTGTGGAAGAGAGAAAACGTTTATAGCGCAGGCATATCCGCCAAGTGAGAGAGCCGAAAGGTGTTTTCTGAAGAATTATTAATAACATAAATTAAGATTCTCATCACTTTTAATTAGCTATGGATTATTAATTAATAATAATAATCGAAACCATTAACTATGTGGCATGGGCGTCACACACAAATACACAAGCACACATTATCACTTGCAATTTTACTCTTGGAAGGCGTTGTAATCTGTTGAGGTTCAGATCAAAATAATCTCCCCAGACCCGTGTACATATAATGTACGTGCTAGTTAAATATTATATTTCATTATATTACTAATAAATATATTGACTAGTAATTATAATTACCTCAAAGGAGCAAATAAGATTGCTAATGGCGAATCCTCACTTGTCAAATGTGTTCTTTCTAAACAACAGTCACGTGATTTCACACGAACAGAATACGATCTTATCTCACTTTGGCGTAACACTCTGACTACATCCCCTGCTTTGCGCTAAATTTGTAAGCAGGGAGGAGGAGTCTCGCTTTTTTCAAGTTATTGAGACAACTGTTCGGTAATGAGGTCACCGCTAGAAGGTTAGTAATTGAGGCTTTCCGGCTTGTATGCCAGTCTCCAGACTGTAAATTGCACTCCTCGAACTGTGGGCACTGTTAACAACAGCACAAAAGCTTTGCCGAGTCAGTAGTGCAGCACAAGGGAGAGGATCTGTGTCGATACTCTGGTGCACATCGCTAGCTGGAAGCCATTATCATTGCACGAGCAGACAGGCGTTACGTTCCTCAGGTAAAGATAATAATAAATAAAATAAACTATGTCGTGACGTATTCGTGACGACACTTAATATTTATTGATTAGTGCGCACCGATAAATGTATTAGAATGGCATATTTCTGTATTCTGTAGCTTGTTCGCAGTAGTGTGCATGTGTAAATTTGAGAAGACAGAGACCGTGTGTGCGTGCGTGCGTGCGTGCGTGCGTTTAATCTACTTCTTTAGCGTAATTTGTGTTATAGGCACAATGCAAAAAGTTGTTTACATTTCAAAATAGGCAGATAAGTAACCGGCATTCCGTTGCTGTCACAAACATGAAGGTAAACAGGAAAATACATCAGTAAACTGACAAAGAGAAAGCATATCAGTGTGCATAAAGACACTTTACACAAAAATATTTAAAAGGAATTTTGAAAAACAAAGCAAAAAGATGAATGGTTAGCGTGTTGGATAGATTTGTTGTTTGGAAAAACATTGAAAGAATGATTTTCAGTAGAACTAATAGATAGATAGTGTGACAAAGCAGTGCTGTCTGTCCCTATTTTTAATTAAATATTATATTACTTCTTTAATGTCATCATAACATGACCTTCGGGTACTGTGTGTTTTGTAAGTACCAGAGTTAAAATAACAACTCAGAAGATAATGTTCTAGAACTTGCTGATGTAATCTAAACCGGTTTTGTGTGGATGAGTAGTTTTTTTTATTATCCAATGGTTAAGATTTACAAGAACGAGACCAACCAATGGACTGGACCAAAATTTATCTGTTGAAAAGAATTTTAGTTTTTAATCACTTGAATTTAGTGTGGCTGAAGACCGGTCATGAAAGGCGGCCGTTAGCTTAATGGTGACTTAACTGATTGATTGGAAAAGAATGGACTTAAAAATATTTCGTGCATTAACAAGATAACAAGAAATGCATGAAATATTTTTAAGTCCATTCTCTCTCAATCAGTCAGTTAACTCACCATTAAGCTAACGGATACCTTTCATGAACGGACTTCTTGCCACAATTCAAAATGATTAGACAATCGAATTCTTTACAGCAGGTAAACTTTTGATCTGAGCCCATTGGCTGGTCTGTTTATGGTAAATCTTAACCATTGGGTACTCATCCACCAAAAACCGGTTTAGATTACATCAGCAAATCTAGCACATTTTTATCTGAATTGTTTACTTCCAACTTTGACATTTAAAAATATCAGAACAGGCAGTGCCCGAGGTCGGCTCATTGACATTTAACAATTTAGATAACAATTAAGTTTAGAAATACAGATAGGCAAATTGACTCTACCGCAAATGGCTTATGTAATCATTTTCAAATATGTCTTATTCTTTATCTTACGTAGTAATGTAAAAATATTTGTGGTACCACATACAATTTGTTATCAATATTTGTAGAAATCATATCTGCTAGATAGCGAACTGACTTTAGAGAAGAACATTGAAAGTCATGTCAGATTTTTACATGCTGCCATAGTCATAACATAAAATAATTAACACATTGTAGAAGCCTTGTAGGTATTATAAAACTCTGCAATATCTATTTTCCCTTTAAATCGTTGATTTGGTGTTACATGCTGTCATAGTCATAACATAACATCATTAACACATTGTGGAAGCCTTGTAGGTATTATATAACTCTGCAATATCTATTTTCCCTTTAAATCGTTGATTTGGTGTTACATGCTGTGTAGGGTACGTATGATAAAATGTATTACATTCTTAGAAATAAATTTTATTTTATTTATAGTTCACATCCACAACTTCTTAGTTATATCCTTGGAAGTATATTTCTAGCACAGTTGGTAGTGGTGATTGGGCAAGAAGAATGAAAAGAAGGGAGATATACGGAAATCTTGTGTGGATGTCTTACAAAGTGTCTGTGAGTTTTTTTAAAGGGTCAATGTTCACTGTGAAATATATGTAAATATTTTATGGCAGTTAGCATTGGGTAGGGGAGACGTATGGAAAGACTGTCCTATCGTATAACCCGGTTCGCAGAAGAAGTGTAATTTATTATGGGTGGACTATAATATAAATCCTCAAATCAAAAGGGGCACTTCTTAGTGGAGAAAACACCTGTCGCATAGTTAGATCGATCTTTTCTTTGCTATGACAGTGTGCTAGACAAGGGAATAAAAGTGCCACTGGAAAGCTAGACCAGTATAGTTTCATTTCAGTTCTCTTTCGTGGGGTGTGTGTGGGGTATACTTATCAGATTATATTTCTTTGCGTGGCAGGTGAGTGAACTGATTCAAATGTGAAAGTTCTCTTTCATTACACTAGAGATAATTAATATTCATCACTCAAATGGTGGCGGTACATCGACTTAAACCCCAAAAATCTCTCACTAGAGAGACAAGAAGTTCGAAAGTAAGCGACCGGACGACACATGCTAATCGCCACACCCACACGCCCATGCAAAAACTATGTCAACATCATACACGCGTGATCTTTTTTCCGTCGCCATGCAAGCGGTCCTTGCAGTAGTTCATTTTACTTCCGTCTACACGCGCACAACACTGGATCGGTTGCATACGGGTGTGAAAATTTTCAAAAAGTATGGCGAGAGCGAGACAGAGATTTAAGTAAACTGCTTCACGATCTTAATGACCTTGAACTATTGAAGTCGCAGTGCTAACTACCGTTGACTGTAAGTCTCATTTGCTTTCTTTAAAAAAAAAACAAAACAAACGGGTTGTAGCTTTCTTGTGTGATGATAGATAGTCAAGTTGACGGTCGTGAGCTATGTCAGTTACAGACACTGTGACACTTCTGTTGACACTGCTATCTGTACGTCATTTTGTTTCGTGTGGTAGGACTGACATTTCGTATAGCTTAGCGTTCGTAGTTCAATCCAAACTGTCAGATGTCTTTTTACTTTAGAAACAATGTCTGTAGATGGTGTTAATTTTGAAAATTACTCAAACTGTCTAGCATACGACGGCCAGTTGACAAATAAACAATGATAAAAATAAAATAATCGACAGATTACTGAATTGTATAATTGTTCGTATATAAAAGAGCGCTATGGTAATAACGTGAGAAGAGCTAATTGCAGCGAAGACTAACCGTGTTAAAAGGTCTGTGCACTTGGCTGAACCCTGATAGAAGTAGGACAGCGGCTTCTGGCTGGCTAGGTTGATCGCCGTGTTTATTGTACTAGTTCGTTGTGTACCTCTTGCTATTTCTTACTCTCTTTCATTCGCTTCTCTCATTCTCATTCTCATTCTCTCTCTCTCTCTCTCTTTTGCTTTCTCTTTTTGTTTCTCGATCCCTCTTTCTCTTGCCTTTTGCTCTCTTTCTATTTCTCTCTCTTTCTCCCTCTCTCTCTTTCTTTCTCTGTATTGCTTTCTGTTTCTTGTAACAGTATATTTTGTAGTATATATATCTTGGTAAAATAAAATGTATTCATTTCAATTCTCTCTCTCACCCATTCTCTCTCTCTCTCTCTCTCTCTCTCACACTCACACACACACACACACACACACACACACACACACACACACACTATACTTGTTTAATATCCACATTCGTTTCCGTGTACGGCGTTGTAAAGACTGTTCAGACAGACTGATAGATATTTCCAACTGAAATTTATGTTACTAAACATAGCATGACTAAGTCTACATTTGCTAAAGCATGCATTACATTGGTTTTGCATCACGTTGATTAATCGGGTGCCTGTGGATTGTGGATGGATACACAAAATTTTTTAAAGATTTTAATATGTAAATGCTATTTTCTTCCAGAGTCCAAAATGGAATTGCATTATTCTGCCAAATTATATATTAAACGTCATAATAGTGGAGATTTTACAGTTTATTTTTTTCCTCTAAGCAATAGTCATCTAGACCTGTAGGTAGTCATCTTACACGATGACAGTTCAATTGAATTTATATATATCTATATATATATATATCCAGCATTGTGGGATCATTTATATTGGAATATAATTTTAGAATGACATGATGAAGTGCATAATTCACTATCACTTTATCCATTTGGAAATAGGATTCAAAGAATTAATAACCACATGTGTCTATTAAAATGGAGGAAATGTGGATTAGAATAAGGTTACAGGCAGCCCGGGGTGGTGGAAAATTAACATCTTGCCCATCTCCCAGCAGAAGATCACAGTTGCATTCAGCATAAATTGTTTATTTGGCTCAAGGTCAGTTATTAAATCGTACATTTTGGGAATTCAGTCTCTCTTAATGCTAAGAAAACTATTGAGTGCATACAGGTAGATTTCGGTTTAATTACATTCAAAAAAATAGAAAAAGCTCCATTGCTGCCAGGCCTCTTGTACATTTCACAACCTCCACAATCCATTGCTACGCCACCGGTCTCTGATGATTCATAGCAAGCCTTGCAGATTTAGATTTTGTAGAATGTTATCTTAATAATCTAGAGATTTTAACGCGTAGTTTGATTTCGTACAGAATATAGCTTTGTGTAATTACGCTTAACTGTACGATATATTTAGCACCCTTGTATGGAGATTGTGTAGTGCAGTCTAAATTTATAAAGAATGTTAATTGTAGCTTTGTGTGTGTGTGTGTGTGTGTGTGTGTGTGTGTGTGTGTGTGTGTGTGTAATAGTATTGTTTCATTAATTTGCCTGCAGTAATGTTAATCAGCCAAGACTAAGAGAACTGAGTAATTAAATTCTTTAATTACTAGAATGGTCTGATAAGTTATTTTATGGGGATGATAAGTAATGTAAGATAGACCAGATTCTTACAAGACAGACCTGTTTGATGCAGGACTTGGAACAACACCTTATTATCATCTTAATTACTCGGGGTGGTGGGGTGGTGATACATTAGCTGTCTTTCCTTGCGTATGTGCCCTTGTTTGGCTTTTGAGCTCTACCTTCTGTTTCAATACATGAGGAGAACATAGTATGACTGTGTGTAACATATTGAGCGGTAATATAACTTATAACTTGCAAATGCGCATATAGCAAGATAATATTTAAATTTAATGTAAATATGGAGTTATGCGGTCCCCTTGTCAATCAAAATGGCGGAGTCTCGCTTGATGTACCATTCGTTAGATGTAATGTTCATGCATGTTGTTAAATCTGGTATGCGTGATTCTCAAAATATATATACTGACCGCTATAATGGACTGTATTTGACCGCAGCTGTCCGAGTCAAGGCAGGCGGTTTTTATTTTCACCCACCCAGTTGCTACGAGAAATCACCATCTCAAACTCCTAAACCGCTCCTGTCAATCAATGTTGCCTTCTGGACTGAGCAATAGAAATACAAATAATTATCTTTCTTAATTCAGAATTGAACACGTTGCACTTGTTTGTCTGAAAGAGTCAGCCCCTTTGCTATTTGTTTGATTCTGTTGTTTTTCTTTCTTTCTTTTTCTTTTTCTCTTTAGTACTTCCCTTGCAAATTGTGGAATTGCACCCGAAGAGAATTTCGCCCTTGTTTTGCCACTAGCCTGGCAGCAGAAATGACGTCATATGTTGTGACTGATCCTGGTGGATGCAAAATGACGCTCATGCAGTACAATGGCTACATATTCCCAGTTTTTCCCTTAGAAGCAATTCAAAACCTGGAGACGTTTGTATTCCGAGATGACGACATTGTAATAAGCGCCTATCCCAAGGCAGGTAGGAGAAAACGATAATTAAGTATATGAAAGTGTTGAGAATGTATTTCAATCTGCAATAAATACATTTACTGCCGTAACACATGTAGGAAATATTTACTCTGAAACTATGCCATGTGAAAATGTTCACGTAACCTACCTTAGAGCTGTTCAATTAGTCTGCTTTATGGTTGTTCACAAAATGCGCCTTAGAGTTGTTCACATAACCTACCATAGAATTGTTCACATAATCTGTCTTAAAGTTGTTCACATTACCTGCCTTAGAGTTGTTCACATTACCTCCCTTAGAACTAAGTGAGCGCAAAAGTGAAAGACGTCTACAATATAAGAAGAATTCATCTGGCTGTTCTGAGCACCCTCTTTCACTATGTACATCACTGAACGGAAAATTGGTATGATGTCAACGCAATTCCACCCTGAATCTGATACGGGCATTATCTGAGAACCTGAAACTGTGTTGGGGACCAGTTATCTACTACTTGAACCAAACCTGTAGTAATTAAACCAATATTCTGTATCTCTTGAACTAATTAACTGAATCATTTAGAACAATGAACCTTTCTATTTCGACCAATAAGATGTTTTATTTTAGTTCATACATTATATTTCTTCGACCAGTAAATAAATTCTTGGGGTCAGTAACGAACCTTGTGAAACCCTTGATGATTTCATTTCTCTGCAGGAACACACTGGGTATGGGAGATCGTGCGCATGCTCCAAGAAGAGAAAACCGAACTTCCGGTCGTGGAGAAGGACGATTACATGCTGGAGTGGAAAGGAGAGAAAGAGTACTTCACCTCCTTGCCCTCACCCAGAATTCTCAACACACACGTCCTCTTCCGCCACCTTCCTGGACTGCGCAAGAGTAAATGCAAAATCATTTACGTCACGCGCAATCCGCGAGATGTAGCAGTGTCGTTTTACAACCACCACTACAAGCTCACCAGTTACTACAACTACAAGGGAACGTGGAATGACTACTTTCAATTGTTTCTGCATGGCGAACGTAGGTACACCCAGCACATCGTTCTGCATTGGGAGATGACGTATAATATTATATGTTGTGCACTTTTTCATGACTGGACTGCCTTATACTTGGCTTCTGCGGCTTTTAAACGATTTTATAAATGACTTTATAAATTTCTCCAAACTAAAATGAAAGATTTATTAGTTTTCTCATTTATGAAAAAAATATAAAGTATTAAAGTGCTTTTTGTTTTAAATATTTTAGCTAGCTAGCTAGATGGATGGATGGATGGATAGATAGGTAGACAGACAGACAGACAGACTGATAGATAGATAGATAGATAGATAGATAGATAGATATGTACAATTATTCATAAAATGGCATGAATCACTTCCCTTGCAGTTGATTACGGTTCTTTCTTTGACCACGTACGGGAATGGGACCAAGCGATGACCTCCCTCCCTGACCTTGACGCCCTGCATGTGTCCTTCGAAGACCTGAAGGAGGTGAGTTACTGATTATTTGTAGTAGATGTGGACGTATTGTTCGTGAGGATTGAAATACATACAACTGATGATTTGTGGTCATATATAGAGTTGACGATGTCGATTAAATTCTTTGTTGACAGTTGGCTGAATTTTTGCTAGTGTACTTTGTTTGGCTCGCCGTTAAATATGGTGGCGTGTGTAAGATATGTCACTTTTATTTATTTGAACAATTCTATACTATTTACATGTTCTTGTGTTGAGTTCACACATGCAGGAGATAAAGACATTTGCTGTGTGTGCTTTTTGTTAGTGACAGTGAGAATTCTGAAAAATGTAAACGGGTTGTGCTTCAATTGCTTGTAATCAGCGTTGCCACTGTCAGCATGGCGTGCCTGTTTTCTTCTAATCCAACGACTACAAATAAAAAGTATACAATTAAAACTTGTTTGTGATGTTTATTAATGTTGACTGTAACCTTATTTGGGGCGGGGGGGGGCGCAGGGGAATGTACAGAAAGGCTCGTTAGTTTTGAAGTGATAATTAGTTTTCATTTAGTCTGTGCTTATTCCCTCAATGAAATGTTATAAGCTGTTTTGTTCCTGTATGCGTCTATGCCATTGGTATTAACGGAACAATCTGAACAGCACAAATGACCACAAATCATGCTAAGACATCATAATACAGCTAATACAGTTTACGTTAACGCAACACTAGTTAACAGATCAAACTAACACAAGTTAACACTACAAACTAACACAAGTTAACACTACAAACTAACACAAGTTAACAGAACAAACTAACACAAGTTAACACTACAAACAAACACAAATTAACAGAACAAACTAACACAAGTTAACAGAACAAACTAACACAAGTTAACAAAACAAACTAAAACAAGTTAACACTACAAACTAACACAAGTTAACACAACAAACTAACAAGTTAACAGAAAAATCTAACACAAGTTAACACAACAAACTAACTTTATAAGCTAACACAGCACAAGGTAACAAAGCAAACTAATACAACACACGCTAGCAAAACACAGTTTAACACATTACAACTTAACACAAACTCAACAACGCGTTGGGAACCTATCCTTTATGGTCATACTTCATACTTCATACATACATGAATCGATTTTATAATGGAATTCATTTCCATAAATACATGTGTAAACCTACTTCTGTAAGTTTCCGATTGTTCATTTCCATAAATACATGTGTAAACCTACTTCTGTAAGTTTCCGATTGTTCATTTCTATAAATGTGATAAAGATGTTCTCTAGTGTGTTAACTAACCTTCGAGTTCAGTTATACAAAATTCCATCGTAGACGTTATTTATAATAATACAAATAAAACTACTTTTTGTGTGTCATGTGATGTCACAAGCCTTTAACATTTCTGACTGCCAATAACCTAATTGTATACATTCTACAATTAACCATTTATATTAATTTAACACAGTCTACCCTAATTGGTTTGATCATTCGATTTCTGTTCCTTTGTCTGAAAAGAACCCGGAAAGTGAAATCAAGAGAATCGCAGGATTTCTCGGGAAAACTGCTGATGATTCATTCATCCAATCAGTCTGCGACAAATGTGGATTTGAAAACATGCAGAAACGAAAAGGAAAATTCGATTTATCAGAAGATGGTGAAACCGTTATGTACCGTAAAGGTTAGAAGTTAAATATTTAATTTCACACGTTAAATATTTATTTCCTCTTGATGGAGATAAGAGTGTGTTTGTGGTGGTGGGGGGAGACAATAAAGTTGGGTTTTTAAAATTTGATATTCGAATTATGTTATTGTTCTTTTTTACATTGTATAGGTGTATTCGCTTTAAAATGATTAAACTGTATAATTAAAATGTTATGTAGAAACACGTAAGCTAATTACTTTACTAATATATAATACATTCACTTAAAACCGACCAGTCGAAAATAAACAGTACTTAATATCGATGAGATTCTTTTCCTAATATGTGGTGCTCCAAACCAATAAGTTTCTTGTGAACGGTAATTAAAATCAATCATTAACTTGTTAACGGTAATTAAAATCAATCATTAACTTGTTAACGGTAATTAAAATCAATCATTAACTTGTTAACGGTAATTAAAATCAATCATTAACTTGTGAATGGTAATTAAAATCAATCATTAACTTGTTAACGGTAATTAAAATCAATCATTAACTTGTTAACGGTAATTAAAATCAATCATTATCTTGTTAACGGTAATTAAAATCAATCATTAGCTTGTTAACGGTAATTAAAATCAATCATTAGCTTGTTAACGGTAATTAAAATAAATCATTAACTTGTTAACGGTAATTAAAATCAATCATTAACTTGTTAACGGTAATTAAAATCAATCATTAACTTGTTAACGGTAATTAAAATCAATCATTAACTTGTTAACGGTAATTAAAATCAATCATTAACTTGTTAACGGTAATTAAAATCAATCATTAGTTTGTTAACGGTAATTAAAATCAATCATTAGCTTGTTAACGGTAATTAAAATCAATCATTAACTTGTTAACGGTAATTAAAATCAATCATTAGCTTGTGATCGGTAATTAAGGCAGAACGTTGATATCTGGAGCTAATCATATTGATTACTTTACTTATAATTAAAGATAATATTCTTACAGCATCAAAAGTATTAAATCCAGCAAATTAAACCCATCCTTGTGCAACAAGTGCTTGACGACAAACTAAAGATCTAGTGTAGTCTAGTCAACAAGTGCTTGACGACAAACTAAAGATCTAGTGTAGCCAACAAGTGCTTGACGACAAACTAAAGATCTAGTGTACTCAACAAGTGCTTGACGACAAACTAAAGATCTAGTGTAGTCTAGTCAACAAGTGCTTTTTAAGATTGTGAATCCAAACTTTGGACCACTTGGCTAGTGTCCGGTGTTGAAGTTATCAGTAAATATTCACGCCTCTCAAGTCTCATACCATGTTGATAATTTCATTTCATTTGATGAGGCAGCGCTTGTGGTGGTGATGGGGGTTATCTGACGTCATTTTGTACTATAGCCTGGTTGTGGCGATTTAGCTACAGTCTCAGGTTGAGAACTCGTTCGCTTTGACCTCTCAGTAGTGATGAACCCACGTGGGCCAGGCTCGTGAACATCTTGATATTTTGTTTGAATGGTTTGATATTTTAGGAGTAGAATATTTATATTATTCTTAATGATATTGAATTTCTTAATTAAAACCTTCCTCTTTATAGTTTCAGTTCTTAAACATTCGTTTAATAGGTTATTCCGATGAGAAATTCGCCATTTATTTTGTTAACATTGCACTAATTTTTTGTTGTTGTTGTTAAAGAAAATGAAAGACTGAGTGACTAGCTAAATAAATGAATGGTGTTCTAAAACAGGAACTAACTTCATTGTCTTCTATGCTTCACAGGTCTGGTCGGCGATTGGCAGAACTGGTTTACAGCAGAACAAGTTCGAGAACTCGATAAAGTTTGTGCAGACAAACTGTCTGACACTTCCATTCGTTTCCGCTACAGCTTGACACGAAAACTAAATTCAGTTGAACAGTTAGGAGTGTGAATTCGTTAAAATCAGTGTTGCTCTAGAGGTCACTTATACCTAGCTCTGGACAATATCTTATAACTTCTTTGGACAGTCACTTAATAGCTTGCTCTGGACAATCACTTATAGCTAGTTCTTTACAGTCACTTATAACTAGTTCTGGACAGTCACTTATAACTTGAATGACCCGCAAGTGAGGTCTGTATTTGTGACTTTTGAAAGATACTTTTATGAGTCTGAATACAAGTAAGGTCTCTCTGTTGTGACATATGATAATACATTGTTGAATACGAATGAGGTCTCTATTGTGACTTTTGATGTTATTTGCTGAGTCTGGATACATCCTGGACTGAACACAACGACTTTGCAATCAAGATGGCACCAAATCAGTCGTTACGAAACCAATACCAGCTGACTGCTTGGTATCATTTGTGATCTTTTCCAACACAGTTATATAAAAATATGGTGTTTTCTAATGTCAGCGAAGTCACAGTCAGTTTAAGAACACCAACCTATTATATGTATTTACTAAAGTCAGCTAAGTTACTGACATTTACAACCACCCCACCAACCACTTATAAGTATGTAATAAAGGCACCACGTTAACAATGCATTATACATTTTAATCCTCATAATGTTTAGTTGATAAAATATTATATGTCTCTCATATTTTATTGAAAAATAATCGGATCTCTCTGTACAACGGAATCGTATTATCTTGGTATTTATGCTGAGTGTGCAACTCACCACTGGCCTTTACATTGCGTATTGCCTCGTTATGAACTTACCATCGCTCTCTGCCTTTCTAGGTCATTAGTTTGTCACGTGACTATCTCACTACCTGTAATTAGCCTAATGTCACAAGTCTGTTTTATGTTCATTCTCCACCAGTTTCTTATAATAGAAAACTCATTTGTTTTTTCCTCTTCTTCCCCCCTTCCCCCTCCACTCCTAACTGAATCTAACGTCTTGATCTTCCCAACAGACATTTATTCATGCTGTTCCTATGGACCCCGACCGTTTAACACCCAGTCGCCAACACATTTCTCTCACTAGTGCAATGTCTGTGAACCACATTGCCAGCTATTTTTCACACTCGTGATTCTACTCTAATGACCCATTGACCAATGTACACGTTCTCTAGCTATTACTACTCTAATGACCCATTGATCAATGAACACGTTCTCTAGCTATTACTACTCTAATGACCCACTGACCAATGTACACGTTCTCGCGCCATTATATCTAATGACCCACTGACCAAGGTACACGTTCTCGCGCTATTACTACTCTAATGACCCACTGACCAATGTACACGTTCTCGCGCCATTATATCTAATGACCCACTGACCAAGGTACACGTTCTCGCGCTATTACTACTCTAATGACCCACTGACCAATGTACACGTTCTCGCGCCATTATATCTAATGACCCACTGACCAAGGTACACGTTCTCGCGCTATTACTACTCTAATGACCCACTGACCAATGTACACGTTCTCGCGCCATTATATCTAATGACCCACTGACCAAGGTACACGTTCTCGCGCTATTACTACTCTAATGACCCACTGACCAATGTACACGTTCTCGCGCCATTCTGTCTAATGATCCCACTGACCAATGTACACGAACTCACGCCATTACTACTACCAAACAGACTACATGTACTACTATTCATTCATTCATAATTTGCTAAATAAGCAAATAAATACATGAATTCCTGAATTTATGACAAAATGGTTAAGCCAGATTTTGTCTATTTGTTTTGTAAAATTGTTGATTTTACATGATTGTTTTCTAAGAGTTGTAAAATAGTTAAGCCAGAATTTATCTAATTTGTTTTCTTAAATGGTTATGCCAGATTATACCCGTTTGTGATTTTAAGAGTAGAAGTTATGCCAGATTTTACCTGTTTGTGTTTTTAAGAGTTGAAGTTATGCCAGATTTTACCTATTTGTGTTTTTAAGAGTTGAAGTTATGCCAGATTTTACCTATTTGTGTTTTTAAGAGTTGAAGTTATGCCAGATTTTACCTATTTGTGTTTTTAAGAGTTGAAGTTATGCCAGATTGTTTTTCTAAGAGTTGAAGAATGGTTATGCCAGATTTTACTTGTTTGTTTCATAACCTGTTTGTTTCATAAAATCATTAAGTCAGATTTTATCTTTATTTTTTCTTTCTTAGAGTTGCAAAATTTATCAGACTTTTTGGTGAGATGTATTTATAATCCTTATCTAGATTAATCCTTTTTGAGAGCTAGTTTATCAGCCTCTGGATTGCCTTGTATTTGCAATTGTGATAGTATCCGTATTCTTTTAATCCCGATATCATTTAATTTATTTTTTTAAATTTGTTTTAGTGCCAGACAGCTTTTCTGGTCTGGTCTTTCCCCATCACGAGCGCAGCTACTTCTGAGAGTGTCAGTGGCTAAAAGACATTTACTGTAATCGGGTTTGTTTTAAATTACCTGGTTGATACCAATCAGAATAACCGTCATTTCAGTCGTGAATATTAAAATGGCATCCTACAGGTTGGTATGAGCTTCTTTGTTCGCTGTAACTGTGTGAGATGATATTTTGGTAAATACCAGAGTTAAAATAACAACTCAGGTAAAGAATATGCTAATACTAGGTGATGCAATCCAAACCAGTTCCAAGTGGATGAGTAGTTTTTATGACTCATAGTCTCATAACAAATTCATCCAAAACTTACCTCTTGAACAAAGTTCCATATTCTGATCACTTTGATTTTGATGTAACTCAAGTCTGGTCACAAAGGTGATTGTTAGCTTACGGTAAGTTAAAGACTGATAAAGAAAGAATGGACTTAGAAATAGTTCATACATGTTTGCTATTGATCTATGATTTGAATTAGAGAATGCTTTATGTAATTGAATCTTTATTTCTATATTCACTAATTTGATTACGTTGTACATTGCACTTGTGAATTTTGATTGGTGCTATATTTCTTATGCTGTGTGTGTATCAGGCTAATGAATATTGTTGCAGGATTTGTAAGTTGAGAATGTGTGTAAGAGAGAAAGGAGTTTAGAAATGAAATATGCCTGAAACTTAGCGCAGCCCTTAATTTGACTTTTGCAAAAAGGAGCCCGCCTTTTGACGCTTTTGATATTTTATAACCTTGTATCTTTCAGACAAGAGAGACTACTGTACTCTAGGATCACGTTGGTGTGTGTATCCAACGTTGTTGTCAAACTTATTAGTAAACGTGTCGCTGTAAGATTTCTGTGAATTCTGTTCAAGAGCCAATATGACGGAACTTGAGGCTTGAGTTTGGTCTCGAGAATCTCGAGAAGATTTTGAACATTCCTCATGGTGTGCTTGGGTAGCACATGTGAAGATTCTCAAACATTCCTCTTGATGTGCTTGGATATTATGAAGCTCTGTATGATTCTCCATTGTGTGCTTGTGAGCGCATCAAAGATTCTGGAACAGTTGTGTAATGTGTCTAGAAGGGATATGTTGGACTGGTAAAAAAAAAAAATTGTTAAATGCTTGAGTTTAATGAGGTTAGGTGAGATATGTGTGTGTGTGTGTGTGTGTGTGTGTGGGGAAGGAGGAGAGTGAGCAGGAATGTGCGTGTGTTTAGAATTCATTATTATTTATTTCTACTCTGCCACTGAGAATAAAACAGTAAAATGTCAACAACAAAAATTCAAAGTGGTTCGACTGGATCCTGTACAGAGCAATTTCACTGAGATTTATAATTATGCTACTATTCATTCACACATACACTCAATCAACTGCAGAGATTAACATTCTAGTTTCTTTTTTACAGAAGACATTTAAGAATATTGCAGATCCTCTGTGTTTATTTACAAGGGAAAACCGGCATGTCAATACATCGTAATAAAGACATAAAATTAACACTTCTTATGGAGGAGGAATCAAAGACCTCTTCCTGCTGAAAACTGCCAAATAGTTCACAGAATTGCATAATGCCTCAATGAACTTGCATGTAAGTATAATACATATCAATGACTTTCTTGAGATCATGTGGCTGATAACTGGGCTTGCTGACATTGATAGCAGACATGATAGAAAGTTTTCAAATCCAACATGAACTAATTTTGTAACATAATTGTGCAGGCAATTGAAAATGTTGTGTAATACATGTTTGCCCTCTTGACTCTCTTGTTGATTCAAGAACAAAAGTAATGACATTTTAGATGGGTCATTCACAAACATTTACTGAAAATTTAAATGTTTAGCTTGCTTGTACTTGGAAATCGAACATCCTCAGTATAAAACTTAAGTTTCATTAAGTTCATCTTTGCAATCATTTGTAATTACAGTTCTATGAAGGTTGCTTATTTAGATAATGATACCTGCAATAAAAAATATAAATAAACAGTAGGCTGAATATAAGTCAGATACTATACATAATCAATCTAAATTGCAGTTAAGTTCAGCCAGTAACTTAAGACAGATTTTATCTTAATTTTCAATCAGTTTCATACTGATATTAATCAATAAAATAATTTATATTTTCACAATGCAACCCTGTACAAAAAAAAACATAAAAAAATCCACAGATGTGTACTGACCAAACCTTTAATAAAATATGAAAATTCTTTTTACTTTAATGGTCTAATAATGTAACCAACAAATTTTCCAGTGTGACTCTTGATTGCTGCACACTGTCTTTATGAAGTAACATTTATAAGAACCCACATATACATCCCAATGTCCAAAAGTGAAGCACATTAAGGAACATGAAGGAAGGTTGTTTTCTTTTTGTATTTTTTTTTTGGTGGGGAGAGAAGGAAGAGTAGTAAGAAAGAAGTGGTGGAGATGGTGGTAATAGGGGTGGACGAGGTGGGAAGACAGAAAGCACTTTAGTTTCCAAGGAAACCATGTGGAACGTTGTTGTCTTCAGTTTTGCTCTCCAAGGAAAATGGCGGGATTTTGCAGTCAAAGTTTGTACCATCTCTACGCTCCATTTTGTATGTGCCCCTAGAGATAAGGGAAATAATTATAATCATTAGTGCTACATTCAAAAGTCAAAAAGATGAATGCACTCCACTTGAATTTCACAATATTTAATTGAAAACAACAAAAATGGAGGAAAATATGCAAGTGATGAAAATACAGAAAGAGAATAAAGATAAACAACATAAAAATTCTGATATTTTTCTTTATTTCTTAAGGTAAAAACATGAGATTTCTGTCTGACAATAATGAATGTGTCAACATATCATCATTAAGAAAATATGAAACCAAGCAAAATCAACGACATTAAGTGACACAATAACATTTTAAAACGTGCCCCAGTTTTATGTAAAATATAGAAAAACTGAGATTGTAATCTGTAGGTATGTCTTATACTGTTCTGAAGAATGTTATTTATTAAGCCAAATCTTTCCTGACTCTTAATGCATACCTATAAATTCTAAAATAACATTTATAGTTTCTTCTTGAATGTTTAGCAGTCTTGTTTACAAAGTAGATAATTTCATCCTATCAAGCATTTGCAAAGGGAGAGAAATATAGTGTGCAACAGTGGAGAGAATTTACAGTCAATTTTTTATCAAGCATGAACAATGGTGATGAACATTTAAAAACCCAGTGAAATATGCACAATAATTGAGCAAAAACACAACAATTCAGTTTTCATCAAGAATGAGCACTTAGAGAATACCATTTATAGTCCACATTTTATCAAGAATTTGACACACAGGAGATCGTTTACATTTTATATTTTTGTCCTATGTGCAATGGGCAAAATATTATACTATCCAATCTTATCCACAATGCACTCTGAGCAGATAATTTACAGTCAACAGTTAGCCAAACTAACAAGAGAGAGACAATTTACATTTCAGTGTTTTACACATTAACTGCCCATAGCTCTATCAAACTGCAATAAATTTGTCTATTTTGTACACACAAATGATTGATGGTTCTGATGTGGCTCACAAATTCAAATATTTGTGACAGCATGATTAAATGAAAATAAAAACACTGAAATTTAATTAAATCTCCACATACCACATGTGTCCACTGGGGGCCTGCAGTGATACATGGCTACTGTACTGAAATGCTGGCTGCTCACGAGAAAGGATTGGCTCCTGAAAAATAAACAAATATAATATCAAACAGTGAAATTACAAACATAATAATTCGAATTGAGAAGTCTGAGAAAATATTCAGGTAAGCATATATAAACAAAATATAAATATGAAAAATGATTAATCCATTTACAATTAATGCAATGCCATTTTCTTTAATTCTATGAATTCCATTTTATTGTGGACCCACTTAAAGCTACTGTCATTGGTCAAATTCGCTAGAACACTAGTTTTCTTTAATTCATGCTGTGCCAACAAAACACAGGAAAATGGTATAGCTTAAAAATTCATTTTACCTGCATAACAAGAAATAAGCTTCAATTCTGCATTGTTTCCAGTGGTTGATTTTAGTGAACTATTAACAATTTTGAAAGCAGAATAACTAGTGGAATAAATAAACTTTCTCCTTTAAGAGCTTTAAAAACAATATCTGAGAATGAGTGTGATGTAAGAGATGACTGTTGTTACTGATAACCTATTAACATGTCAAAATTTGCAAACCTTTGAACAAAGAACAAATTTTGTGAAGTGTAGCACAAATAGAAAATATGATGATAATTAATTACTATCAATAAAAGTACTCTTTTCTATAATAAAGTGGTGAAAATAAAAAAAATTCTGAAATGACCAAAAATGAAAATTCAAAATGCCTGCTATTCAAGAAGCCTATTTCAAAATTGGGAAATTTTATTTTAAATTAGTTATAGCCTCCAAACATTCTTAGTGTTTCAAGTTGGAATTCACAGTTCCATACCTTGGACTTTTGAACAACAGAAACAAGTGAAGTTAATGCTGAAGTATCAAGTCAGTGATAATGTGACTTGCAAATGTTTTCACAGCATTTTATTTAAAATAGACACGTTTATACAAACTAATGGTAGAAAAATAATGGGTAGGATATTTCTTTAAAATATCAAGGATTTCTCAAATAATTCAAGAGTTTATAGAACGTTTTAAGTGCTTTTCAAGGACAAAATAAAATTCAAGTACTTTTTAAAGATGGCTCTCATTTTTCAAGAGTTTTTCAAGTTTGCTGCAGACCCTGACAGTGTGCAATGGAAAAATTTGGTATATAATAATTTGATTTAATGATGATTTTACAAAAAATAAAAAAACGAAAGAATACTTAATTTTTTTTCAATATCAGAGAAAGAATAGAAGCCAAGTTACCAATCAAAATAACACTAAAGAAAGTTGTAGCCTCACCTGTCCGACCACACCCCTGCCTCTGACCGTTTCAAGGGTGCCAGACAAACTGAAAATACGCCAGTGACGCTCTCGAAGCTGTACAGTATCCTCCCCTATATTTTCAAGACGTACACAGTAGCGCCACTGTAGAAATAAAAACAAGAAACATACATCACGCTTGTGGAATGTCATCAGAATTATTTCACTTTTAGTTCATAGATATGTGTAGTTAAGGAAAATGAAAGACTATACAAAACAGCCTATTATTTAAATATGTAAATTCTATTCTGACTTATTAGAATTTTCATAATTTTATATATTTTAAGATGATAAAATAAAATGTCCAAAGCCAAAGGATATCTATTTAGATAATCTTTACTTGTAGAACATCTACCATGTCTAGCATCTGTGACTGTCAAGAAGGCTTGACTTTGGACGTAAACTACTCTTGCAATACATTAATAGAGTAATAGGGAGCACTTCAATAATTACACCTTTACTGACAGGAATATGTAGTTTGTATATCAGTATTATAGCTAATTAATTTATTTTGTAAAAGAAACTTAAAAAAAAAATATCTAAAATATCTGAAGATCTAGTGTAAAATCAATTATTATTATTTTAATTAAGGAATTTTAGTTTGACCAACCCCCCCCCCCCCACTAGTTTTATCTTAAAATCTAATTTGGAGCAGCTTAAATATATTTTTTTTTCAGTTTACTGATTTCCAGTGTGGCAAAACAAACTATTTGTTCAGGAATGTTTTTTTCAGTTTACTGATTTCCAGTATGGCAAAACAAGCTTTTTGTTGAGGAATGTTTCAACTAAATGTATTAGTCTACTGTGTTCTTGTCTTCTAACTAAATGACATAAATTACAATTCTTTCTCAAAATAAAAGGATTTGTTTTAAAGTATTTCTCACATTTACATGTTCAAAATGTGTACACAGAACAATTTTTTTTTAAAACCAAATTCTTTATTGTAGAGTAAAATAAAATTTTATAGTTTTAATTGCACACATCATTTATCAGAATTATCATTAAAGAATGCTTTTATTCTATGCCAAATGGAAAATTTTATTCACAAATTACAAAAAAGGAGAGATAAACATATTTTGAAAATTAAAAAAATGCAGTATGATTTTAGACAGAAAATAAAAAAACTGTATATGAATTGTGAACTATAAAGACATTCAAAAGTACAACAGAATAAATAAAACAAAAATGTAAAAATGCACCAAACATTAAAAAATACAAATTCACTCACCCAAAATACATTTGTTTGTTGTGCTTCCTGAAACAGATATTTCCACCAAACATTATAAGAGAAGGTCAGGACTGACTACTTTTTACTATAAGCAATTCTGAGACATTAATGAAAATTTCATTTAAGTAAAACTTTATTTTGACATTTTAAAAATTCACTTAAGCATGACTTTATTTCGAATTCTCAATGTAGATTCCAGTACGACCTTATTTCATATTTATAGAGCTAAATTATAAATTTCTTAAAATATATATATATATAAATATATGTCCACATGAGTTTAATGGCTCTTATGGTTCATACAGGCAAAATTTACAAGATAGACTGCCATCAATAGAGCTGGCAGTAAAACAAAACTGCCCAAAATTTATGACTGCCCTATAAAAGTAATCTGTTGGTGCTATCTGACAAGGAAAAAAAAATGCAGTTTGGAAATAAAAAGTTGCAACGAAGGTAAGCTTCCCTGAGAGCTAAGTACTTCATTTAGGGGAGGGAACTGGTAATACTGAAATTCTATAAGAACAAAAGGATAGGCCCGTTTCTGCATCATTTTACCCTGCAGCCCATGTAGAATGGAATAACTGTCACACGGATTTTCTCTGTTGTCTCTCTATGTACATCAGACAGCTGAAGCCAAGGGTGGTTCTTTTCCTGCCATGCGAGGAGTGTTTCTCTGGCCATGAAAGGGGGATCTACAGAGAGAAGGTTTTTTTTCAATTCTGAGATATATTTTGTAATTCTTATTGTGTGCACTAGTCAACAACACTGATATCGGATGTTGAATGATTTTTAAACATATTCAACCTTATGGTTTTGAAATAAAATATTCCCTTCTCTTGATCTAAGTCATATGGAACATAGAAACTTTCTTTAAAAATTAAAAACCAATGTGAAATGTCTGATTCAACTTACATCTACATGTTAAGAGATTTCGGAATTTTTTTCAATGCTAAACTAATGTTTGATATTTAACCTATACAAATCTCCTTCTCTACTCTATCCTACCACTTCCTCAGGTCTTTTTCACTGTCCCAAACTCACGACTTTCAGGATCACTCATAAGGAATTTTTCAAATAGTTCATGCTGAATGGGAACGCGCTCTTCTGTGGTGTATGGTAGCAAATCTTCATGGGCGACATAGTCCAGACCTACACAGAGAAGAAAATAAACAACTTAAAACAGGGATAAAACAATGGAAAATCAGATGACCACCAAAATTAGAAGTTTTTCTCAAATTTTTAAAGCATAATTTCTAAAACAATTATCTTACAATGTAAGTGTGCTAACACCAACCCTGAACTTTTGTTTGGCAAGTAATTTTCAAAGTAATGGAGTACCTAGTCTATTCAATTCTAAATAAAAGTCTTGGGAAGCAAGCAACTGTGCTGAGGTTTCTTCCATTTCTGCCTTAAAAATGAAACTTACCATTATAATCTGTTCTTAAAATGAATTTTTTTCAATTACAGTCTTCCTTAAAATGAAACTTTCCATCATAATCTGTCATTAAAAAGATATATTTCAAGTAAAGTTGCCCTAAAATTATATTTATCATCTGCTCTTAAAATGAAATCCACTTAGTAGTTTTATTAACGCAGAACCTACCTGGTATTGCATAAAGTGCTCTGCTATTTTCATGATTTCCCAAAAATGTTACTGCCTCAGTCTGTGCTCGCTAGAATTAAAAAAAAAAAATAAAAAAGAGAGATGAAAATAAATCAATAAATAAAAATACTGTTAAATTTAAAAATAATATTTTAGTGATGTTCATATTTTGTAGTTTTACTTTTTAAAATAAAAAATATAAGCTAGAGAAAGAGAAATTAACTTGCAAGCATACCAACATATTTATAAAAAATATGCCAGAGACAAAAACAAAACAATGCAAATCATGTTTATCTGAAAGATTTTCAGATATGAAAACAAAATTAATTCTGAAACAAATCTTTTGATTATAAAGTTTTAATTTTTTTTAAAAAATAAAACATACAAACAATGTTTGTTATTTGTCATTATGACATAGACAGTACAAAAGGAAAGGTTAATCTATGAAATTCAATTCATACAAATTGCAAATATACACATTTTCCACCATCTGTTACATCACTTACTATATGAGGACAGTCACGGGCATCTATTAATACTTGGTAATAAAGGTGGTTGCGCCCCTTTACTTCTTTACCCACTGACATTGCCTGCTCATCTAATGCCCTGTACAATGTCACAAAAACAAAATTCATAGACAAAGATAAGCAGAAATACAGTAGCCATCAATGATAAACTCAGAATATAGTGAAAACAATAGAATATATTTATTTAAATTAAAAATAAATCATTAAAGTCAAACTAATGCGAACTGTTCATAACAATTAACCCTGCGAAAGACTGGTTGATACCTATGCCTATTTCCAATCAGTGAAAGAATTTTACAGCATAATTCTTCATATTCTTAATTTCTAACAATCACACAAATATGGAAATGACAATATACTGTTGTATTCTTGAATGTAAACCATTTATCTCCTCTTAGCTAATCCTAATTAGAAAAGTCACAAGTAATTTTACTAACAGTACGAATGGTCTGCTACGGATGAAATTTAGGAAAGATTCTAACAGCAGAAAAAGCCACTGATAAGTAATTTACAAAACAAGATGCAAGCATGCAAATCTTATCTGAATCAAAGTGGCAAAAGAAATATGTGCACAATTTTGAAAAATGTCAAACAACACACCAAAATGTATACCTTCAAAAGATTATACAACAAATCCTGCACACAGGCACTCCACAGTTTAACATACAGCTTTATAGATAATTGTGAACTGAACTAGTTTGTTAACAATGTTTCTTCTTTTGTCTACTCTTTACTTCTTCTAAAATATCACAGATTTCTTAGAACCTAATCATATACAACAGTTTTAACTGCATATTTAAGTTTACTCATTCATAACAACTGATTTATAAAAATTTAAAATAATAAAAATAGAAAAGTTTGACCACAAAAGATAAATTAGGCCCAATTAATTATTTCTGTCATTAATATCTATTTTTTTCTCTTGATTTGCAGAAAGCTGTTCAAAATAAATTTTAATCTTAAAGTGAGGCTACTTTCCCTACCTTTCTTCTGTCTTTGATGTCAGGTCTCTATCATACATACGTGCGATCCAGGGAAATAAAACTATACCTCTGTACCCAAAGATTTTGTGAAGAAACAACTGCAAAAGACAGATTTTTGGTATAAAGATTCCCTTTTAAAAATTTAAAAAAGCAAACATGTAAAACAATTAACACTAAAAATGTAGAAAAGAATAAAATGCATAACATGAATTATCAACAAAAGCAATTGGGAAGATAATAAACAAAAAAGAAACATTTTTGTTCTTTCTGTTGTCAATTGCAAACAAAGGAAACTCTTATACACAACATTTATTCTGCAGGGCAATGGAGAAAATGAAAATAATTAGCATTAAATTTAAAATATATTTATAGGTAAATAGAATATAGTTTTCTTTAAACAGATATTATGTTTTTAATTATTAATAAACAAATTTCCTAACTATTTTCTGTTCTTTAAAACAGAATGCTGCACAAACCAACAACCCTCTTGTTAAGACTAATATCTCTTAAGTACAACATGCATACAGGCACAGTTACTCTCTGTAAATACTGCCCCCCCTCCCCCAAACCAACAACCATATTGTTAAGACTAATATATCTCTTAAGTACAACATGCATACAGGCACAGTTACTCTCTCTAAATACTGCCCCCCGCCCCCCCCCGGAAAGCTGTTTTATCAATTTATATTTAATTATTAAAATGTTCATGATTTAAAACATAAGTTAAATTATATGCTCTGGTCTCATTTTTAGTCAGCTGTCTATGTGTGGAACTATCGGTGGGCAAATTATTGTGTTGTCATTTACTATTCACTAAAATTAGTAAAAAAGGTAAGAATTACTATCAGCATCAATACCTACATGATAGAGACTGATGGACAGAGACAATGATTGAACAACAGACAAACAGACAGACATATAGATAATTACCTACTCATTCACTTTCTGTAAATGTGTTTACAAATTAGTCTGGGAAATTGAAAGTAAATTTGCTGTGTTAAGTTTGTATATATAACCACAGACACTTTTAAGGAAGAAAGGACAATCCACCACCATCATGTCTTGAATCTTCTCCCCGTTAATTTCCTTTTCATCAAGCATAATGGTCAGTTTGACATCAAATACATGCATGTGTTCTGAAATTAGATTAACTTTAGCCTGCTAAAGACAACATTCCATTTCCTTACACTATGGTAATTTAGGAAATGTGTATTTTCCTGAAAGAAATCCTTTCCAATCTTCTGATACCCATAGCTAAGTAGTAAGTTATATATCAGCTATCTTCCCACCAAAGTATCAAATCTATTCCATTGTCCTTCAATTGATGTGTGTTTCTTGGCAAAGAACATAGTCATTTTATTGCTTAACCCAGGAATTGAGTCGCCATATTTTCAATTTTCAGGTGAAAGACTATAAGTTGCTGTAGTAAATATAAATTATATTCAATTATTAATATTACACCCTCTTGTTACAATTAATATTAATACACTCTCTGCTAAACTTAAGCATGTTGCTTCATTATGATATTAGAAGAATGTGAAATACTTCTGTGCAAGTGCCAATTATAACACTTTTATTTAGTTATTATTTAATTATTTTGTATTGTGCATGATTATTGTAGTCAACATATGCATATGTTATCAATATTTATCTTAACGTCCACAAGCATGAAAATCTTACAGAGTTGTTGTATGAACTTAATAAATGTAATAACACTGTTGATTATAATTAAGTAGTGTTTACTGTGAGTTTGCTTGTATGATGAATGAGAAGAGTGTCATGTCATATCATCTAAAGTGTCATACCTTCGTTGTCATGATAAATAGTCTTGTGATGTTAGAACACTGTACACTGAACTACCTATATATAAGTGGCTGACATATATATGACAAAGACAGCCTGTATTGTTCACATGGCTAGAGTGAACTAGCATTTATTGAGAGACCTAAGACCTCTGATTACAATCTACTTAAAATGAACCAAGAAATTAAGGCAGCAAAGTGCTACAATGCACATATATGGCCACCACAAGTACTTCCAGCCTATCTTGACCAGAGCCATGGATTTCAGGGAACAGATATGACCTCTACTCTGACTTAAAATCTAAGCTGTTCAAACCTTGATGCATCTCATTGATTTTACTAATCTTACTAGCTAACAACACAAAGAGACCAATGAAATCTGACTCTCCGAATAATGATTCTAAATAGAACTTAGAAGTAACAATTACTATTTTATTGTCTTTAGCAAATAAGTCCAATAATTAATTTTCTTCATAATGTCACTACCCCAATAAGCAGCTTATTTTTTAAACATTTTAAACATTTAGACTACTGTATATTAGTTATTACATATAATTATAATATTACTTTAATATTTACTCTCTAAAGTCCAGTACTGTAAATAAATATGGACTCTGCTTGCTCTTTCAGTTCAAATGTTACAGACCAAGTGAACAAATATAATTCAACAACCAGATATTTCATAATATAAATGTCAACATTTCTAAATATCCTGGCTGAACTGCAGTACCTGGAAACTGCCTCATGACAACACAAAGTGGTTAAAATGCTCTGGACTATAGACCAATCAAGATTGTTCATTTGTTCTGCATGCTGTTAAAGTATGAAATAGCACAAGATATTCATGCAAAGCTCATTCACTTTTGTTTAAGTGTCAAACCTTAAGTACAAAAGAGTAGCTTTTTAGGCCTCTGTATCATCATTGAGCTAATTTGTATACATTGGTAACTCTGAAATCCTAATAGGAACAAGTTCCTTTTATCATTTATATTGCAATATTCATCAGGACTATGATTTTTAAAATGTATATATACTGTCAGAAAATCTAAATCTGTTGATTGTGCTTGATTGAGCTTATATGCAAAGTTGACCTTTTTCACTTGATCTTTAACAGTTTAATTTAAGGCAGGAAGGGGAAAGTGCATCAACTCTAATCACAATCTACTGTATACACCCACTCTACCATCACATGATCACAACATATATATAAATTATAATATTATAGATATTATATTAAACAGATATGTAGATAGACTAATTTGCTGAGTTGCTGGAATATCTTCTTCAAAAACAGATATGGTGTGGTCAACAAATATCACTCCCTTGTAACTTTCTATCCTTTGCAAAGTACTCTAATTACATATACAAGAAACAGTTGCATTTTTCCTTAGTTTTCTATTCAGAATCAGCTTATTTTAAACAATACATGTGTTCTGGTAAACAGAAGCAAAAACTTACCTGTTAATAATTTTCAGATTAAAAATTTTAAATAGTGCTAGTGAAGATAACAAAGCAAAAGGTGAGTTGAAAAGATAATTTTAGTTTGTATAATGAATGTTTTACTCTGCATTACCTGGCCAGTTTCATAAGACTTTCCATGATCCCGTGGTTTTTCTAAAACCCCAACTTCTGCTAATCTGCAATTCATAAAATTATATTAAATTATTAATAGTAATACTTCAGCGATTAAGTCTATTTCAATGCTAAGTGCAGATATGTCCAGAGAATCAAGATATTTTCTACACTAAATATTAGACAGTCAACTGAATGATGAAGGGGCTAAAGATATATATAAGGCATCTAATTTATTAGTAATAGTATTATTTGTAGTATTACTACTAATAGCCTTATTATAGTAGTGTAGTAGTAGCTATAGAACTTAAAGTAGTATGAGTAAATATAAAAAGCAGAAGAAAGTGTTATTGTTAAGAAATAAGAAAGTAAAGTTACTGGACAGTCTAAAGAGTTTGTTGTGTCCTGGAGGTGACTGTGCATTTAAGGTGTGAGGTTTAATAGAGCAGGTTATTTAAAGAGTACCCCTAAAAATACAGTTATTTTAGTTTTTCAATAAAACTCATATTTTCATCCAACACTTTTGTAAAAATAATTGTTCATTTATAAAATGTGAATTTTCATATTTGCAAGAGTTGTTTGAAAGTGCACGAGAAACACCCTTGCAAATAAAAAAAATATGGACTTTATCTCTTCCTCAAACACACAGAACACACATACATATACACATGCCCATGCACGCACACACATGGGCTCCGATCATCAGTCAGTCTCACAAGAATCATCGTCAGTGTTAATTCTCATAAAAGATCGCATGTGCAAGGTAATCTCGCGATCATGCACTAATATGGTTGAACTTGACACTAACAGTAAACATAAAATATCCCCCGCCAAATATGCCAAGCATGCTCCATTACTGGCGACTGATTGTTGTCATTGACATCCAAAGCCACAGTGTATTAGTTTAGTAAACGTACTTTTAATTGTTTCAAACTTTACATTTTCACATGGTTCAGTTTTTTTAATTCTGTAGTTAATTAATTCATTCCATTTCTGACAGTAAGTGATTTACATAAGTATCACAGGGTATCACTTTTGTTAATAGTCATTGTGCTATTTCAGGATGTAGTTTATTACAATGTTGATTAGCTGGCTTATACTCAAAGTGTCCCTGCTAGGCAGGATGCATTTATATGTACCGTTATGGATAGGGAATGGGGATAGGACTGACCAGATCACAGTGGGTCAATTTCAATGAGAAATCACAAGAATCATGGCGACTCATGACCACAAGAATCGATCTGTAAAACTGACAGCGATCAGAGCCCTAACACACACACACACACACAATCTCATTAGATTTCTTTAAATATTCAACTTTTCAAGCAAATGAGTGTATCTTTTTCAATTACAGATAGACATTTTCTACATATAGGGATAAAGGTATACAAGATAGTTAAATTCAGATTTGCTGCAAAGTTCAGAAAATGAATTCTGAAACAAACTATCGTACTTCCATGAGATAAAACTACAATATACCTTATACAACTAAAATATATAAACACGAGTGAAGGTTCAAATGAGGTACTTTCTGACATAATGCACTTTTGTTTGCAATTTGATTGGCTTCAGTCTCCAATATGAACATGTTTTCATCATTATTTTGTAAAATAGTTAATACTAATAATATATGAATGTAGTCAGAGTAGAAAAATACAATTAGAAGTATACTATAAGTATTAATTTTCTTAATAAGCTAACTATTATTCATACACAATTAGCTTTGTCAGATAAAAAGTGGAATGAATTATGAATGCAAAATATTTTTTTAAAGTATCTGCTCAACACCTAAACTTGAAAACATTAAAATATTACAGTTAATAATATATTATTTTGTTCCTTTGCTCAACATACCATGATTCAGAAAAAGAACTGGTGTAGCTGTTCATAATAAGTTTTAATTAAATTAACATACTAGTACATAAAATATGCAAATTCAAATATTATTTCTAAAGACATGAAGTAACGTATATAATAAGCAATTTTATATTACAAAATTTAACAAACAAGAGATAAATATCGGCGTTCAAGTGCGACAAACTGCGTCAGACATTAAATAACGCGGGAGAGATCCGATAATGCTGGTGTTTATGAAGTGTACGTTTACTTCTTTTGATTTTACGATTAACTTGATTAACATCACAAGTAAACTTGGTGACATTGTCATTATTGAATATTAAATTAAGTCAAGGATAGTAGTTATGAGACAAGAACTCTTACGGAGTAATACATTTCTCTATCTACAAAATATTTATAAAAGCTAACGACTACCTTGTAGAAAGGCATCTGTAACATGTATTTCGAAAACCAACTGGAATCAAAAGTTTTGTTATAACTTGTCTCGTTAGAGTCGCCATTTCGTTCCTTCTAGAGTTACCCCCCTTCTGGAAATCAACAACTATCTCGTACGAAAACGTGAACTGGAAACAACATGGATCTACATATACACAATTTTAAGCTTCACGTTTGGAAATGTTATGAAAATTTAACATACTGTATAGTCGGAGTTTCAATTATTTTTATTATTATTATGTTGTTTGTATATGAGTTATTTTAAAAAAATTTGTATAACCACTGGGTGTCTCTTTGTGGGCTGTTTATTTGTGTATGTGTGTGTGTGAGAGAGAATGTGGTATGTTTTGCGCGCGCATATGCAACGTGTGCGTTTGTGATGCTGATAGCGATTTCAATCACTAACGAATTAGCAATTTCGAGATGCTGATTTGTTAGAATATCGTATTTTTAAAAAAATAGTAGAATGTTTATTTCAGATTTTAGCTATGCTAATCACTACTGTATTAATTATTGTATCACATATATTGTGTTAAAAAAATTAACTCTTTCTTAGGGACAGCGCAGCGTTTATATTAATTCCTGTAGCAACCAAATAGTACATATTATCTGCTGAAAATATCAATTAAAATCTGTATTACATTTACATAACATTCAAAAGTTTTTGTTTATCAACTGAGCATTAATGTTTACATCACTTATAGTTTGATAGTGATACAGTATCTGATAAAAATAAGAAATGTGCTACACATTTAAATAGTATATACATGTAATTTACACTGAATAAAACAATAGGAAGAGATAACACTTGATACATTTAGAGTTTGTACTTTGTAGTGTTCAGTATCTCCTAGTAATGCAACATGTAATACTCAATAGGATATAATGTAGTTTCATTTGAGACTGTCAGTATGTTTTGCCTCTTTTGAAAATTTATTGAATTACACCAATATATTCTACTAATTATATCACTAAAAGAGCCATTTTTATTAAAAGTACATGAGTGAAACGTTTTATGCATGATATTCATTGGCTGAAAAGTCTTAAACTTTTCAGGTCTTAAAGTCACTATGTAAAATTGGGAAGAGATACCCAATTGTAACTTGATTATCATTGAACAGCCAGACAAATGGGTGTTTGTGTGTGTGTCCCTCTTGAAAACTGATTCACTATTATAATTTTTCATAAACTTATAAATGATAAATTAAAATTCGCCTAAATGGCTTCTATTTGTTTTGTTACCGATCTATATAACAGTAGCCTAAATGACCCATTTATAGATAATGAAATAACACTACGACAATCTAATGCTTTCTTTAGCTGCTTCAAGTCTGTTCTTGAAATGCCATCTGCAGCATCCATTAAGAAACTGATAATTGAATGCCACTTAAAAGATGGGATGTTAACCCACAAACTTGTCTTGCATTTTAAACCATCGCCACACTTTTAGAGTAGACACATTTTTAACTTTAAAACGTAATAAATTAATATTTTTTAAAAGATGCTTTTGCATTTAAAAGCACATAAAGAACAATCATGGAAAATTTCTCTCTTCTTGTTCCTTTTTCTCAACAGCTAAGATGTTACACATAATTTTTATCTGATATTTGTTTGATTACAAAATATATGTTCAATTTTAAATTTGTCAAATAAGAACTTTTGACTAAATAGTTTAGCAGTCTTTGGAACTGATGGTAATCATACACATTGGTGAATCATTCTGGTACTAAGAAAAACAAAAACATAAATCTATAACAAATACAGTAGTTTGTGTTTATATTGTCTTTTCTAATCTGTTCATTTTTTATCTTGATCAGCCATTTCTCTTGTTAAGGTAGTTAACTTGTAGTATGATTTTAAAGTTTTAAAAAAAAATTACTTGGCTCTAAATACACATTACCAGATTAAAAAAATGAAATATTTAAACAACCAAAGAACTAAACAAATAATGAAATAATTTTTTTATTAAACATGTGTCAGGATTGTTATTTGATTAAATAAGCAGTTTATGACTATACTTATATTGTACTGTCTTTAGTTGATGTGTAATATTTAGTCAAAGAAATTAAATTATTAGTTCTAATACACAAGTGTGAATGAATGTTTGTAAACTAATTGTGTAGGGAAAGTACAGTGATGACCGAGCAATGAGACAAAGTATGTTAAAGTTTTTTATATCTTGCTCTTATACTTAGTAATAGTATTACAGGTATTATTTTTGAAACTGTATTTTATCAATAGCTATCAGGTCTAAATATAATTTTACAAGTCTGATTAATTACCTGTATGACTGAATAGAGTTATTGTGTACAGATAATTACACTGGAATATTTAGAAACATTGCAAAATATGCCTGGGTGTTAGGATAAGAAAACAGACAAATTACAGTTCTTGTTGAGTAGATGACAGAGACAATTGGGCACTCAGCTTTACTGATACCTATAGAAGCAATACACATGCAAATGCGCGTGTGCGCGCGCACACACAAACACACACAATTCTCTTGCTTGTGCCTTATTCTCTCCCTTGTCCATTTTTCATCTTGTTCAGTTTCAGAACTTAGCTGCCCTCTTCCTGTGGTGCACTTTTTCCATTAATCTCTATTGTTTTCAACACACCACTTCCAACACACACACACACACACACACACAAACATCCTCTTTTTCTAAAACCTTAAAAACCAACTTATTACACATAACACAAAACTGATAGAAGCAGAAAGTATCCTCCCTATTATTTTATTAAAGCTGAGCCTAACAATATTGAATAAAGTTTTAAAAAAAACATCCTGAATAATGCAGGCTTTTTCTTTTCAAAAAATGTAAAAATAAACCACACATGCAAATGAACACTCTCTCTCTCTCTCACACACTCTCATACACATAGGCATCACACAGAGAAATGGACTCCGTCATACATGTAAGCTCCTACACTAGTTGCAAAGAAAATCCTATATATAATTGGATATAAACAAAACAAGTAAGCTTCTTTAACAGCACAAATGGAAGTGAACATTGCACACACACAGAGAAATGGATATAACCAAACTCCTACACTATTATTTAAGAAATGGTTAGTGGAGATGCCGGTTATTCACTTTCAACAAGAGTAAAAGACTGCTCTATCAAATAATTAATACCCAACTAAGTTAAACAAAATCAATAAGGAATTGTAATTTTATTCATTTGTAAGTGAATTCAAAACATGATTGTAGAAACTAGAATTAAACAATGAATACAAGGTACTGTAGCTCTGCAAAGAAATTTTTTTTAATATAAGCTTAAGAAAGAAAGTACTTTTAAACTGCATTCTTTCAGTTTAAAGAATTTCTTTTAGAAGTATTTTATGACCATATAAAGTACAGATAAAATGTGAACTGTATTATTAAAAATATGCTAAATATGCACTTCAAAACTTTGCTTTTTTACAGACCTATTGAAAGACAATTTTGAGAACAACTATAGATTTGATTCCAACCACTTTAAATTATGCACAAAAATTATAAAGAATTACATGAAACAAAAATATACTGTATGAAATAAACATATCAATACTTATCAAATGCCTATTTCATATGATGGAGCATTATATTTATAAACACAGCTACTACAAGAAATAAGATGTTAATTATAACAATAACGATCAGTAATTGACAATAAACAGACTTGCTGTACTGTATTTTATTTTATGCTGGTGGAGCTTTTTGTCTGTTTTGAATATTAACTGATTCATGAAACATTTGTAATTGCATTACATTTACATGGTAGTTTTTATTTTAATACTTGTTCCACAAATATTAAAAATTTTGTTAATTGTTTACACCTAATCTAATTAGTGTGAACCCTTAAATAACATGCATGATCATTCTATACTGAAAGCCATTATAAGGATTGTGAACTATGCAGATATAGTGATAGGTATAGGCTTGAGCCTATTATAAATCAATTAGATCTGCAGATATGGTGATAGAAACAGATATGTGCCTGTTATAAATTAATTATTTCATATACATTTATGGTTTATACATGAGTCTGTATAATATGCATAATCATAATGTATGATCAGGCCATGTATTATATATACATTTTGTTTTGCAAATTACTTTTGCTCCAAAGTATTAATTTCATGATTATAATTACCTATGTTTAAATATTTTGTGCATATTTCATTAAAATTCATGCAATCCAAAACTACTTATAAATGGTACAAGATTCAGTTTTGTTAAGATTCCAGTACTATGCTTATGTTTAGCAGCTATGTATTTCTGGAATTATTAGCGTGCAGTCCATCCACCGTCAATAACCAAGGAAGACCCAGTCATCTGGTTAGCTGCAGGAGAGCAAACATATGCAACCAGCTCACCCACCTGAAACATTATGATACATATACAAAGATTTAAAACAAAATCAAAAATTTTAAACACGTGTAACTGCAAGCATCCAGATTGCCCACCTGATAGCAATCCTACAGACAAGTTATATACATTATGCATACATGCAGATGTAATGCAGAAATTGTAAACACATACAAATGTAAGCAACTACCTCACCTTATCTGTTTCAATCAGGCAGATATGATACATACAAACTGCTTAATACAGAATCATTTGTCATCTTTCAATCTTACACACAACTACTATAGGTGCTATGACAGCAATGGTTATCACTATATCTTACAATGATCATTTAAGATGTTTTAATCTTGGTAGATTTATTCTGGATAATAGGTTTATTGATGTACAAGTGTTAAAATATTCAGTTTTACTGTATGAATGTAGAAAAATATAACCCTAAATGTTTTTTTTTTTTAAAAGAGATACAAAACAATTAAGATTTTTGTAAGTTTATTTTTATTTTTAATTCTCTCTGGTATGAGTTCATGTTCATTTGTGAGAAAGTATGAAAATATTTGTAGGTTAGCACACTATGTTCAAGTAGCCACAAGGAAATATTTGTAAATTAGCACACTATGTTCAAGTAGCCACAAGAAATTATTTGTAAGTTAGCACACTATGATCAAGTAGCCACAAGGAAATATTTGTAAGTTAGCACACTATGTTCAAGTAGCACAAGAAAATATTTGTAAGTTAGCGCATTATGTTCAAGTAGCCACAAGGAAAACAGTGCTCAGATTCCTTATGGGACACATTTTATGTACATGGCTTCATATTAGAGTTAGACAAGTGGGAAAATAAGTTTGCTTTTTAATTTTCTTCTTAATTATGTTAACTAATAAAGTAATAATTCTGATTCCAAACATATTTACTTACATCCTGAGGTTTGACTGGTTCCTCAGTAGCATGTGTGCTAACAGTCTGTCGCTGTTAAGTACATATAAAAAGATGCAGTGAATAAATAGACAGACAGATCGATAAACAGACAGATATATCAAATAGAGACAAATAAACAGAGAGAGGGATTACAATCAGAAATGCAAAACAATCTTGCAACTACTGTCACAAAATGAAAATGTCTTTCTAAATATCCTCTCACTGAAACACCCTCCCTCAGAATCATTTCCTAATTATCAATACATGTTTTTAAAACCAAATATAAATATTCTTCATGCCTTATAAATCAAATCAATTAGGCACAAGAGATCATGTGCACTTTGGTACACAATATCAAAGTGTAAATCTTTATTCAATAAATACCTTGGCTTCATCATATGTAATGTTTTGTTCCTTGCTTCGAGCCTCGACTTGTTTAATGAATACTATAAAGTGAAATAAAAACAGTCAGAATAAATTACCACTAATAAATTAAATATGTTTGCTTAAACAAATAAAAAATTAATGTATCTGTTATGATTTTTTTTAATACAAAATATCCTATTTTTTGATGAATTTATTAGTACTTATTGTTTGCAATTTTTCTATCAATAATATCTTTTAAAAAATAAATACACCAAAAGATTGATATATTTTAGTGTTTAAAAAAATACACCATGAAACTAATTTATAACTAAAAACAACTTTTAAAAATGTAAAATCTGAAGTAATTATCTCCTGTCAACAAAATGAACATGGATTAGATAAAGTACTACATACCAGAGTTTGACTGATGAACTCTGTTTTACTTAATAGTTCAATTAAATGTATTCAGTAATTATAATATTAATAAAACCTTCATTAATATTCAAGCCAAGTTTCCTTAAGTTTCTTCTTTTTCTTTTAGACTCACGTTTTTACCTCTTTAATGGCATTTAACAGAAAAAAGATGTTATTCCAATGTTTGTTAAATAAATGATTTAATGTTATGATTATACTATTACTTACAAGGATTATTATTTTTTATTTAACAAAGAGGAAATAAAATATAGCAAAAGGAAAGCCCCAAAATTATATCTTACATGGAGTCTCCACCCATCCTGGGCATATTGCATTACAGGTAACTCCTGTCCGAGCCATCTCCAGTGCAATCACCTGTTTCAGTGTAAAAAAAAAGACAATATTTAAAACCCATAAATGATGGTGATGATGATGATGATTATGACAATGATGCTGACGCTGCTAATGATGAAAACGATGATGGTGGTGGTGGTCGTGGTGGTTTTTCTTTTTCTTCAAAGAGTTCTAAGCACTGGAATGGGTCAGTGTACTAAAATATAAAAAAAATTACTTATTTATAAAGTGATTTTTAAAAATTCAAACTACTCTGTAGTATAGAAATGTGTTAAGGAATTTAAAAAGTAACTGATTGGTTGTTTTGTATGAATAGAGTAACTATAAATAGTGACCCGATTTTGTGGTAAAGCCTATTTATCACTGACGGCCAACGGGTTAAAGTGTCCTTTCCACTGCTACAATGAAACACAACCCAAATACTTCCAGACATCAATTACAAAATGCATATTAATGTGTGTGTGTGTGTGTGTGTGTGTGTGTGTGTGTGTGTGTGTGTGTGTGTGTGTGTGTGTGTTAAATACACACAAAAATTACCTTGGTTAATCCAATAATTCCGTGCTTGGCACTCACATAGGCTGACTTATAAGGAGAAGCAACAAGTCCATGAATAGAGGAGACGTTTACAATGCGTCCCCACCCTAAAAGCAAAATACAAAATGTTCAAATTAATTGCTTAGTTAATAAAATGATATTTCATTTGCAAACTTTCCAATTCCTGCAGATATGCACAAATACACAGTATGTTTATTTACAAACCTGTAGAAAAATAGATATGCAGTGAAACCATTTTATTATTTTATTTTTAACAGTTATATACTTTATATTTTGTTTACCTTTCTTAATCATAGTTGGCAAAAATTTTTGGGAAAGAAGGAAAGGTGCAGTTAAGTGAACAGCCAGTAGTTTTTGCCACACATCAATCTGAAAGTCAACTACTCCACTTACGCTCTGAAATCCTGTTAGGAAAGAAAATAGGAGTGATTTAAAGTTAGAAAGGAGAAGTTATTATTACTACAGCTCTACTTCAGTGATTAAAAATGAAAGCATTTAAAACTACTGGCCATTAATTTTTAAAGATTGTTCAAACATTTCATTCACTTCTTTCAGGATTCATTTCAATTTTAGTTTCCAACTTTAGTAAATAATTATCCAAAGGGAGATAATGCTATGAAATAATGAACCAGTATGTAGTGTTGTATACATGTGGGTTAAGCCTCTCTGGATTAATAAATATCCTAATATGTCCTACATTATACTCTAACAGATACTCAGTTCAGAATGAAAATCAGAATTCAGACATATTCCAATCTCTCCCCCATTCCCTTTTAATATATGTTAAATATACAAACAATTATCTGAGGAGTTTTACCTCTGGATCTAAAATATGTTTTGTTTCGTATATGATAGTAGATACATCTTTCTCTCCATATGCATTATCCATTCATTTTACTAAAGTAAAGTACAGTCAATGGCTTCAATTCCAACTACAATATGGTGAAAACAGCAACTAAAGAAAATGGCTTCTTAATGCTTCTATTTTGTTGGAAGATTTAAAAAATGGTGTATTTGTTGTATTTGTAAACAAAACTGGCAAAAATGTATCTTTTCAGCCCTAACTCTTTGTAATTTGTTTTCATTCTTCTTATGTATCAGCATTATGAACAGGTCTTTGAATGATATCAACATCAGATGAATATGATTTGCAGTGTATCAGCATTATGACCGGGTCTTTGAATGATACTGATTTCAGACAACTGTGATTTGCTGTGTTGAGAAAGTCAAATTACTGTGTGATGTAGATAAATTGTGATGCCATGTATTCATAACAGTTTATTATTGAATTTCATTATTTTTTTTAATTGTGACTTTATATTTTTGTATCGTATCATTAAATGTTATCTGTGTTAACCGGCATAAATGTATTATGTAACTTTTGGTGACCTACAGTCCAAAGTGGGACTGTTAGAGAATGAAGCAGTAAACAAGTTCAGCACAATATTAGCAGTATAACAACTGAGTTACACTTAGCATGAGTGATTATATCATGGAAGTCTGTTTGATGCAGGAACATCAATGAACAACTAAGCCATGGCTTGGTTTTGATGACAACAGACTCATTAGTGGTAACAAGACAGCACAGGCATACGAACAGGTATGGGATGGAAGTTGCATGGTCATGTGATGAGGCAGGGCTAATTACCCACACTGGCCTTTTGACTGACAGTTTGTAACTTTGTGGAGTAAGTTCTCTAACAGTACAACTGATATTAATTTATTAATAGACATCGTACCTATCAGAGCAATTTTTGATATTCTGTCTGAATACTCCTGCTGTCTTTTTAAGTATTTACAAAATTACATTGTAGTCCATGTTTAAAGTGTCACATATAGCCAAACCTTGGTAAATTTATTTGATGATTTAAGAGTGAGGATTGTATTTAGATTAATTCTTGATTAATAGTGAAATTGTATTTGATGTAGTGTTAAAATAAACTTTGACTGTCCTAGTTAAATTCAAGATGTATTTTAATTTCATTGTTATGCATAGATGAGGGCTAACAATAATCTTATCCAGGGTACTTGTAAGTTGTGGATGAAAGACAAAATGGAAACTATAATCATTAATTTCATATATTCATGAGCCATCCACCTTGTATTTTTCAGGAGTGGCACACATTTTACCTTCTTTGTAATAGGCTGTCTCTAGGTTATATTCCTGCTATGTTGAAAACAACTTTTGACTGTGGATTGTGAAACATTTGCTAGTTTTCTAGAGAGAACTCAAAGGTTGGATTCAAGGTGGAATAACTGCAAGACTGTCTAGGATCTAAGAAAATTCCTAGGAGACAGAATGTTTTTTTGCCTCAATCAGTGTAGTTGTGGATACATGATGATGGTTGAGAGACCATTATTTGCATGGTTTTATCAAGACTTGTTACATTGAAATATTTTAAAACTTTTTTGTTGTCAGTAACTTTAAAAACAATGAAAGTATTAAGTGTCTCACCCATGAATTGCCTAGAATGCAAAATATGTGATGATGATGACAATATTTTTTTTAAATATATTATTATTGTTGTTGTTCTTATTCTTTCTTTTCAATTATTTTCTGTTTATTTCTGTTATTTTCCATTTATTCATTAGTCTATCCTTTATTATTATCCCTTCATATTTGAGGATGTCTAAGTGTATGACCATTACAATTTGATTGTTGAGCTTGACAATGCCAATTAAATGGCAAAGTCTTGTGAACCCAAATGGATTTTGAGCCCATGGAAGTAATGTACTAAATGACAATTCCATTGATTGGAGTGGATCTTGAACCTGTGAGGAAGTAATGTGCTAAATGACAATTCCATTGATTGGAGTGGATCTTGAACCTGTGAGGAAGTAATGTGCTAAATGACAATTCCATTGATTGGAGTGGATCTTGAACCTGTGAGGAAGTAATGTGCTAAATGACAATTCCATGGATTGGAGTAGATCTTGAAGGAAGTAATGTGCTAAATGACACAATTCCATGGATTGGAAATCATGAGAAAATGTGTTAAATAACAACATCTGATGGACTGGATTGGATCTGGAACCTATTAAGACATATCCTCCTGTCATGACACACACCTCTTGACCATCCAGCACTCTCCTCAGTTATTCACAGTGTTAAGCTTTGCAGATTGTGTGCATCTTTGTAATTAAGTCAATTGCATTTCTTTATTCACTCATTTATTCTTTCACTTAAATCTCAAACTACCAATTTATCCAATCAACATATAATGTACTTGTTGAGCTTTTATACAAGTCTTTCAATTGCAGTTCTCTCTGTCTTACCTGCATTGTTGACCAAAATGTCTATTCCACTGGGATATTTGCTAAATATGGACTCAGCCAATTTGGATATACTTGTAACTTCACAGAGGTCAGTATCTTCATAGCAGGACTTGACTTTGTGGCTACAGAATATGAAAAATATCAAATATATCAAAGCTGTCCTCTAGCCATATTCATGTTTTCTGTATTTTGTGATTAAAGCTATTGTCTGGGCAATAGAATTGTGGAGATGGTATCATACAATACTGAGAGCAGCATTGGTGGTTCTATAATAATGGGACTTCTGTGATGATACAGATTAGTATTAATGGTTCTGCAATAATGGGGACTTCTATGATGATATAGAGCAGTATTAGTGGTTCTGTACTAATGGGACTTCAGTGGTGATATCAAGTATCATTAGTGATTCTATAATAATGGGACTTCTGTGGTGATATAAAGCAGCATTAGTGGTTCTATAATAATGGGACTTCAGTGGTGGCATACAGAAGCATTAGTTGTTCTATAATAATGGGACTTTGGTAGTGACATAGAACAGCATTAGTGATTCTATAATGGGATCTCTGTGATGATAGTGAGCAGTGTTATTGACTCTATAATAATGGGACTTCTGTGATGTTAATGAGCAGCACTAGTGGTTCTATAATAATGGGGATTCTGTGATGATATAGAGTAGCATTAGTGTTCTATAATAATGGGACTTCTGTGATATCATATTGAGCAGCATTATGGTTCTATAATACTTCCATGATGATATAGAAAAGCATTAGTGGTTCCATAATAATGAGATTTCTGTGATGATATAGAGTAGCATTAGTGGTTCTATAATAATGAGACTTCTGTGATGATATAGAGTAGCATTAGTGGTTCTATAATAATGAGATTTCTGTGATGATAGTGATCAGCATTTGTCATCAATAATATTTTCACGATGATAATTAGCAGAATTAATAGTGATAATAAGATAACAATATAAAAACATAGGAGATTTAATTGCATTAATTTGATAAAGATTTTTTCAAAATAATAATAATAATATATACACCTTTATGAACAAAATTAGTTAATTAAGAAATCTGTACTGATTATTACTGGCTCTGCAGATATGCTAGTATTTATATATATATATATATATATATATAATTTAGTTAAATCTTTATTCTTCTACCGGCTTAAAGTATGTTAATGTGTGGTTGTGTATTAATACTGATAGTTCAACCTTACTTAGCAAATCTACACTGTACAAAGATTATAGTGGTAGAAGAATTAATACAATGACAAATCTACACTGTACAAAGATTATAGTGGTAAAGAACTAATACAATGACAAATCTACACTATACAAAGATTATAGTGGTAGAAGAATTAATACAATGACAAATCTACACTATACAAAGATTATAGTGGTAGAAGAATTAATACAATGACAAATCTACACTGTTGGATGTAGCATAGTCATGAACGTTCTGACGAGCCACCTTATCTAGAATAGTAGAAACATTCATATATCTGGTGTCAGATTGTAATACCTTTCTACAGAAGACCTGGCTTTCTTGATGACATCCTTATCCCCAAAACCATGTATGATGATGTCACATCCTCTTTTGGCCAGACTCTCAGCAATGCTGAGACCAATACCACTGGTGGAACCAGTTACCAAGGCAACTCGTCCAGCTAAGCTAGCTGCAAAGTTTTGTTTAGATTTAAAAAAAAAATATTACAAGGCAATTTTTTTTCTTAGCATTAAAGCATTTGCAAATTGCTTGCCAGTTATGCTAAACAAAATATTCATTTAAACCAGCTCACAGAATACAGGCAGAAGGTGCATTTGAGCTATCATTGGTTCACAAACATATCTCTCACAATTTAAATTTTCAAGTATCTACAAGAAAAATCAGTATGCTCTTTCAGTGAACATGTAATATGTAAAAGAGATCAACTAACCCCTCCCCACCAACAAAAAAAATTTAGGAAAAAAGAAAAAGAAATAATAAAAATTTAAAAATAAAAATGAATAAGAAATAAATAAGAAAAATATTAATTAAATAAACTAAATACATATGTAATAAAAAAGCCAATCAAATAATTAATAAAATTAAAAATTGAACAATAGATCACACATTCTCTCTCACTCCCTCTCATCTCACACACACACACACACACACACACACACACACACACACACACACACAAACACACAGCATTATAAGTGGAATAAAACAAATAAAATCAGTGCAAACTTATAATACTCCTCCCCCCCCCCCCCTTACACACACACCTCTCAAAAATAAGACATTGTGACCCATTCAAAAATTCAGTATGTGAGACTTCATATCTTATTAACTTCTGCACTAATTGTAATTAAGTACTCTACCAACATTAGAGCAGGCCAGTGATGCAGAGTTCTTGCAGAAAATACTGTATGATAGTGTTCCCAAACTTTTTCCTTTTTAATTTATAGTAATTTTTCTCTAGCCCAGTTCACACAGGATTGTAGTAAATCATGGTTCTGTTCATTATTGTCATGTTCACCAATTCTAGTAGTAGCTGTGTGATCATTTTTTCTTTTCTCTCTTTCTTCTTTTCCCCCACTTTCATCATACCTACACAGCTTATTAATCTAGCCAGACGTATGTCTGTTGAGCCATCAAATCAAAAAATTTCTTATGGTCAACATAACTGCAGGTATGTAATATTTTTGTCCATGATGTGCAATTTGTATGTTAAAAGTAATAAGAAAAATCTATATCCTGAATGGGCGCTAAAGATTACAGATAGGTGATGGCACGGTGAAGAGACAGTAGCCTTTTGCACACGGCCCAACATCAACTGAGAGAAATGTACAAGCATTCGCTTACTGCCTATTTCAGCAAATGGGACTATCACAGAGGCCTTGTTTGCTATAGACTGTGCATATTAAAGATCCCTTGGAAGCTGAAAATCAGAAAGAATAGACCAATGGATACTGCCATTGCAAACGTTGAGCTCAGTAAATCTACTATACAAACAATCATTGCAACTCATGACATTATAACTCTTCCTGTTAGAACAATATTGTTTGTCGCAAAGCCTAGACCCATTTGTGCAATCAAACAACACTGAAAGAGATGCAAATCTTCAATTAAGCAAAAAATGGAAATTCTAGAGAGAAAAAAATGTCCTCTGCTCTAAGTTATACAAGAACTGTATTTTGGCCCAATTTATAATCTTTTGTTAACAGAAAAGAACAGAACGTCTCTATATTTTTATAAGAAGAATTCAACAAAATCCCCCAACTGACCTAAATCGAAGACTTTTTTTTACAACCTAGATTTGTCAGTTTATGTTTGCTAGGCCTCTGAAACTGAGATGAGGGGAGATTCGAAACAAAATGTCTGCACTCCCATAAAACTAAGATCACTTTTACAGATTACATATTCCCTAACTGGGATCCTTGTTGCATGACTATTAATAATAATGATACTGGGTATTTATTTATCATGTGTGCTGATTCTTAAATGAGATCTAAGCACTTACAGTTATGCTGCTTGCTCAAAAGTTCAAATGAAAAAGATCCCCAAAGTTCAATGCCCAGTTTGAACCCAAACCTGCACTCACCTCACAATCACTGAGTGCCAAAAGTGACAGTCTTAGTAAATTAAAGAAATGTTCTGCTGTTTTCATCCTAATACATGTACCTCAAACTCATCATGACCGATTTCCTGTAACTAGTTGTATCACCCTTGCTGAAGATGAGTACATTTGCTCACACCTCATGAAAATCAGCTGTTAAATTTTTTAATTTTTAACTTTTGCACAGCATGAAATTTAGTGCCTCATTCATTCGGAATTTCAGGCTAAATCATTTCTTCTAACTATAAAAATCAAGGAGGGAAAGACACGGCTATTCAACAAGAAAACAGAGCAGCATGACAATTAAAATATAGTTAGTGTTTTTGTTAAAATAACATTCTCAGAGCAATATATTTGCTAATAACAATAATGAATATGTATAATGAATAAACACTGAAAGTTTGAAAGCCAAGAAGTTGGCGCAGTTGTGCAATGCAGAAGGTCCTGGCGGTTGGGGGTGGGAGTGGTGGGGTTGGAAGCGAGGGGAGTGTATAATTATTATATATACATTGTATGCAACAGCGTCATTTGAAGTCCAAGGGGCCCACCACCGAAGCTCTGCGCCACTGGTTACTGTTCTTCTATCACTGTTATCAGAAAATATACTGACCTGATTAATTTGGTTTATATATTATTATTATTCATCTTTCGCTGTCATCAGGAAAGGTAGTGGTGGCCTGATGAACTAGTCTTTGTGTTGTATCTTACTTAGTCACGTTAGTGCTTTAAATTTCCACTCCCATATGACGATAATTTAATTTTAATATGTGTTGTATTTTATTATTTGCAAAGTAGTCAATATTGAATGAAATTAGTTTTTATGCGCAAGAGATCAATAAAATGCAGGATTGCTTCCCTTGACAAGGGGAATTAATAAAAATTAACATCATTCACAACTAATTCAGCACTGCAGGTCAGACCAGTAGAATGATATGAGCTACTTAATGGTTATTTTAATAGTAAATCTGTTGCATGTTGAACAGGTGGCTCTTTGATAAAAGTAGCAGAAGTAATAAGGCCAGTAATCCCAAGAATACGAGCTTTCTGTATTGTATTTGAAAGTAAGAGTAACTTTAAAAAACAGGTGCAAAAAAAGAGAGAGAAACAAGAATGCTAAACTTGAAACTGCGGTATCCAAACTAACAATGTAATAGTCTCACTGAAAGTGATTCACAGATTAATTTTGAGAAAAGAACACAAGCACTGACTAACCCAGCAGACTTGCAGACAGGCGCATTTTCGTAGAACTTGACGGCGAGAGGCTAAACCTCCTAACACGCTGGACAGCACAATTGAATCTTATTTCTAGCCTCTGTGAACTTTTCTTTAAAGTTTCTTCTAGTGCACACACCAGCACAGGCACTTTTTAGATGCAGCTGCTTTAACAAAATGCATGAAATCTTGATTTACTTGGTCGTTTGGGAAATACTGAAACATGTGGTAGATACGTGCCACGAATACAGTAGGTCACTAGGTCACCACACGTACATCACATGTATACCAGCGTTTTGTTGTTTTCGAAGTCATGGCCTATTTAAAAAAAAACAACAAAAAAACTTTAGCTGTGGCATTAGTAAGTGGAGAAAATGCGCACAATTTTAGAGAGAAAAATACCAATCTATCTATGTGACGTATTTCGGCAGTTTTTGTACTGGAAAGACTAACAAATAATGTGTAAATGTGCTTGTCATTTGGCAGAACGTCTCCCGTTAACTTTGAACCTTAACCCCTGGTGAGGAAAGTACACGCGATAACCAAGATATCACAGCATTTTCGGGACAGTGGATTTCGACCTATATATTAATCTCGTATCTCACTAAGTAGTATTACAAAGATAAAAATTAAGACAGTACTGGTGTATGGCTTGAAACGTATTTATTACTAAATGCTATTTTGGGGAAAACCCCACATATTAATGTGCAGAATAGACTTCAATTTTGCTCAAAAGTATATAGATATGATAAACGAGTGTATTTAATTACTTGATAATCGATAAACTAGTGGTGATTTAATGTGTATAACAAACTAACAAAGTCACTATGTGTTAAATCAATAAAAGAGTGAAAAACACAAAATGATATTTTTTGCGGGATGTCTTTAAAGGGTGACAACTAAGTCACGAACACATCTTATAATCTAATAACTAATTTATAATTAATAACTCTTTGTCCTTGCTTATACGACAGTTAGGATTAATTTTTTTTTGTTTGCAAAAGCATAACAAAATCTTGTCATAAATTATAAATACGTTTTCAGAGTGTAAAATGTGTTCATTTGCCATTATGACTTATGAGTAAATAAAATGTTAGTGCCTTAATGTGTAAACACCAACCATTTGCACTAATTAAATAAATTTATTACGTTAGTCATCAACGGAAACTTGTGATGTCAGTAAGCCAAACTATTTTTTTTTTTTAAATGAAGAGAGAGAAAAATCCTGTTTGATGGCATTTAGATTTTTGTAAGTGCGCAGTCTTGAAACTGTTGCCATTTTGAATTCCTCACTTCTCAAAGCTAAACACTGATAAATACAGCAATGTAGATTTGTTGTATCATAGATATAAATGGTAAGGTGTTTAGTGATAAATACAGCAATGTAGATTTGTTGTATCATAGATATAAATGGCAAGGTGTTTAGTGATAAATACAGAAATGTAGATTTGTTGTATCCTAGAAATAAATGGTAAGGTGTTTAGTGATAAATACAGCAATGTAGATTTGTTGTATCCTAGAAATAAATGGCAAGGTGTTTAGTGATAAATAGAGCAATGTAGATTTGTTGTATCATAGAAACAACAAGGTGTTTAAGAAATACATGGCTTATCAACTGAAATGGCAGAAACAGAATGTCAGTTGAAAAGTGTATTGTCTTACAGTACAACATTGCCCATTACGTGCACTCAGTTACATTCAGGAGTGATAGATAAATAAAGGGTTGCATTGCTAGACACACATACCCACATAGTTGACAATTGTAGACGCTTTAACAGAAAAAACAGCTTTAATTAATCATGCTTTGTGTAGCAGCCATAATTTTATTCTGTCTGTTAAATTTTGAAATATATTAAATAAAATACACTTGTTATATCTTTTTCTTTCAAGCTAAAAATTAAGTATAAAATTTTATTATTTTTTAAAAGTTTGTTTTGGACACCTCCCTTTCCATTAAACAGTACAGTACTGGCTGGAGTCAAAGTCACATACAAACACACACACACAGGTGCATGGTTCTAATGTGTAATTTTTCATTTTAAAAATACAAAATTTTAGTTGTATTTACATTTCTATAGTGAGTTTATTTTAAAGTGTGTATTAGACATGTGCCTTTCCATTAAACAAAACTGGTTGGAATTAAAGTCACATACACAGTTATATTAACATATATCTGTTATGTATTTTTCATTTTAAAAATAAAAAATTGTAGTCACATATAATATTTCTGTAGTGTGAGTTTATAAGTAATCCATGTCTTAATGTTGGGAACAAAACATTAATTCACTAAGCCAAACTGCTAATTTCCATTCTGCCTAAAATGAAATGTCCAGTAAAATCAACATCCACAATTCAGATGTTAACATTTTCATTAACTGCAATAAAAAAATAAAAATGCCTTCAGGCACTTAGTTGACAGAATGTAGGGGAAGACTGTAGACAATTTAGGGTGAAGGCTAATTTCTGGCACCTTGAGAGCTGGAAGCAGAAAAGGAGGCTTTCAAAATGAATAAATGGTTTCAGAATAGCTAACTCTGGCCGACCACAGTGCTGATTGATAAGATTTGTCTTTCTTTAAGAAGTTTTTCATTAGATGGAACAGAGAAAATACATTGATGTTTAATGAAATATATTTAGATTTGCTCATATGAAAGTAAATTTTTAGATATATGTAACAATGCTAATTAAAGAAAATGCGATGTTCTGTTCACATATAAAGGCCACCTTATTATTAATCAATCTCTTCAAAAAGATTAACACTTTACTAGTATTACCATTAATGACAGAACAGTTTTAAAAAAAACTGTTGCTTTAAATGATTTTAATTTAAATGTTTATCATAAAATAATAAAAACTAAACTATATATGTTGAATAATTAATTAACATTATACAGTTTTACTGAAATTTATTTCTACAACTCTACTAATATACAAACAAATAACAACATCTTTATATATTCATAGAATTTTAATATTAACTCAACAATATTTATAGATGAAAACCATTTGTGTACACTACAGACATTCATACATTTAAAAAAAAAAATAACCATATTAAAATTTTAAAACACTTTAAAACAACTTGTACCAGTAATTCAATATACACAAAATATTTCAGCTGAAACAATATACAAATATAGAATATATACAAGTGCTGCATTATTGAATTTTAAAAAAAATAAAACAACAGAAGACTGCACTACATACATACATTTGCAATTTTTACTCACACACTTTCTCACATTTGCCACTTTTAATTTCCAAGAGACTGTCCTATCAATACATGAAGAATGTAATACCAGAGCGTTCATTCATATAACATCTCATCAAAGGGCAATTTAAACTAATAATAGTAATGATTCGTTTTTGTTTAAATTACAAAAGTAATGATTTTGTAAACACTATTTCACTACAAAAAACCTAAAATGGTAACAAGTGTGTAAAGCATTATTTCACCACCAAAAACCTATCATTCTTTGACAATGCTATTTCTTTTCCAAATGCAAAAGTTCACTATTTTGAACAAGGGACTAAACCTCGGGCTGCTAATAAGAACTTAATGGTCCAGAACTCTAAACAGAACATAAAAGGTCAAGGAACTAAGCAAAACTTAAATGGGTCAGAGCTTTAACAGAACATAAAAGGCCAGGGCACGTAGCAAAACTTAATGGGCCAGAGATCAAACAGAATTTAACAGGCCAGAGCATTAAGCAGAACTTAATGGACCAGAGCTCTTAAACAGAACTTAACAGGCCAGAGCATTAAGCAGAACTTAATGGGCCAAGGCAAAAAGCAGAACTTAATAGACCAAGGCATTCAGCAGAACTTAACAGGCCAAGACATTAAGCAGAACTTAAAAGGAAGTATGCTTCAAAATTTGGATCAAGGATGGATTTTGTCACTTTATAGATATCTCTTCACCCAAACAAACTAATAACCAAATGAATTAATAAACTCCAAAATATTGAAAGAAAAATTTTCAATAAACAGTGACAAACAGTGAAACCGATAAATTCTTATGGCAGTTGACTAAAATAACAATATTTGTAACAACAATGCAAACATCTGAACTCGTACAATGACAGGAAGTAATTACTGTAGGAAGTTTGTTTAAAAGGCGGAGTCCATTTTGACTTTGAGGGAAAAGACTCCCCAAAAGAATGATCCTGAAGCCTGTCTCCTCACAATGAAACAATCCACTTTATATGAAAAACATGAGCCATTCAAGATATATTTGAATATATTTTTTTCCTTTTAAGAATATATACCACTAGCTGATCATTTCTTTCTTCCTTCTGATTTTGCTTGATATATGGCAATGCAGCAAGTCAAACAAATCGAAAGTGGTTAACCAGCCCCAAGGTCCCTCTTGTAAAAAAGAAAAAATAATACACTTCTTATTCTAAAATTTAAAAAAACAACAACTCAGCTATTGTTATACCCTTAAAAAGTAAAGTGAAAATATAAATATTTAATTAGGCTTAGATACTTCGGAAAAAATTTAAAACATATTCCAACATTAAAAAAAAAAAATTACTGAATCCTTACCTCTGAACAATATATAGAATTTTCATTGCAACACTGCATAACATATTAATACAGTTCAATGAAATGCATACTGTTTTGAAGGGATTATAACAAGTGATTGCATACATACATAAACACCTAATTATAAGGAATGGAACTTGTCACTGTACAAACTAAGATACCAAGCAAGCATTTAATTCAAGCAACTCTTGTGTCCTCACAGGTGCTTTTCAATTTTATAAAGTTAAAAGAGGATATTAGGAACCAATCAAAAGATTTTAATTGTAAATATGTGTTTTAAAAAATTTTTTTTCAATGAGTTGTTATAAAATAAATATTTACCAGTTGCCAAGGACTGCTCAGGAAAAAATGAATGGACACTGTATTCAAACTCACAGCAAGAAGTGATTGTTTTTCAATTTCTTGTAATTTGTATGACATTATAAGAGTTTATGAGGGAATACTGACAAAGGGCAATGTTTTGTTGCTGTTGGAGAATAGTTGTAAACAAATGAAATGGAGCTTGAAGATGTTTTCAAATGAACATTTTCAAAAACACCTTTATTACTCAATGTGGAATAGTAATAGAATGTCAAAATAAACCAGCTGCTACTATAATGAGAATGAGAGAGAACAATGGACACTGATGACCAGGACTACTGTACAATATCTAGAGAACAATGGTATCAAACATATTGTTTTAAACTTTCTTAAGTCAATAGAAGAATTTTTTCATTGAATCTGAAGCCATCTTCTGCCTATCTTTCTATATTATATCCACCAATAAAAAGATCAATAAACAATTGGTGAATACTGCAAACTTGTCATATTACATATCAGCCGGAGGCTTGTAAATAAAAATAAAATGATACATATTATGTAAGACTTCCACCCATCCCCTCACAAAAAATAATACATTTTTGAGTGAAGAGTACCAAGTGCCTACAACAAAGACATATAGTTATTTATAGTGTGGATCCAATTTTATTATCACAAAGGATTCAAGAGTAACCAGTAATATGCAATCTAGATTTGCTAACTCCTTTAATAATTTCAAATTCGTCTTGGCACTAGTACACACACACACACAATAATAATAATAATAAACCTCTTCAGAACAGAACTATTTAAAAAAAAAAAAAATTTCAAAAAAATTATTGTTCCTAAGTCAATAAACATGAAGAAATGTGATTACTGTCAAAAGTTACTTTTGTCACAAGCATTTGTCTCTGAATGCAAGCTAAGGAATTCTGTGCAGTGATTTTTCATGAAAACATCTTGTATATATTCTGATAGCACCAGGAATTATATGAAAACCTACGAATTATACGCTTTATTGTATTAGAGTTATATTTCGATTTAGAGATAGCATCAGAATTAGACCAGGAATAAGATTAGATTTATGTTTTGAGATAAAAAGAAGCAATTACTAGTGCACATCTTGGCATTTAAACAGACAAATTTAAATATCCCTGGCTGCATGTGTAGGAGAAGAGGTATTAAATTAAATATTACTGCATGAGAGGTTAGAGATGTAACAATATAATAATATTTACATAGGTTAAAAGTGTCAACTGTCATAAAACAGAAGAAAACATAGCCCATAAACTGTCTGGTAAGTCTTTCATTTTATGCAAATATATATTTCCATTATGCTTCCAAAACTTGTGAAATATTTACAAAAGATCGTTAAAATATTTTAGAATTTTAAAAGTGTAGAGCAAAAGAAAGGCTGTATATTTTCTTATCACATCTTTTCATCAACTCAAATAATATGATGACAAAAAATTTACAGTTGATGGACCTTAAAATCCAGCAAAGAGAATATTGTTTCAAGAAAAATGTTCTGGTAAAACTCTGGTACAATATCAGCAGACATATTTGTCTCAGCAGCATATTACACAACATGTAAAAAAAATATCATGAAATTTACCTTGAATCATACCTAGATAAAAGAGTTTACAGTATTATTTTTTAAAAGTTTTTCTTTGAAAAATAAAACTTTTACAAATATTTTTTGTGTCCACGTGTGCTCAATGAAAACATAACTTTTTAAGGAAATTATACATTATCAGTGATATCATTTATATTATATGTATGTGATAGAATAAAGCTTACTGCAAATGCTTAACCTCCATCACGGGATGTGACATCTGGTGATATACTGATGTATCGGGTATGATGTCTGGTGTAACATCTGGTGATAAACTGATGTATCGGGTGTGGCATATGGTGATAAACTGATGTATCCGGTGTGGCATCTTGTGAAATACTGATATACTGGGCATGACACCTGGTTATATACTGAGTGACTGAGTGTGATGTCTGGTGACAAACTGATCTAGTGGGTGTGATGTCTGGTGATATACTGATTTACTTGGCATGGCGTCCGGTGATATACTGGATGTACCACTAGGACTAGTTGTGTTGTGAATATTTAAGAGCTCCTTGATATACAAATAAACTACCATGACATTTTGTCACAACTTGGAGTGGTAATATTGCCAATTTGAAAGTAGATTCTTTCTTTGGACATGTGAGTCATGATAAGCTGCTGATGCAAGCTAATTTACTAAGTACAGTTGTTTGTGTGACTAACACACATTTGGTGAAGTATGTTATCACATTTGCAATGACATGATAAACATTTTTACAGTCAGTTTGCTCTGTCCAAAAGTTTAATTATTTCATGCTGTTCACTAATTTGAGACTAACTAAATGACATAATGCATATATGTTTCAATTTTAAAAAATTGGACAGTTCTGTTTTGAAGACCAGTAGAAACACTAAATTAAAATTGAGTTAACTTAATATAACTGAGTGTTATATATTCTCAAGTGTTAGTGGTTAAAAATAATTTCAAAACTTCATAAATCTGGCATCAATATTTACTATATTGACCTGAAATAATGAAGGAGTGCAAAAACCAGTCAAGAATGAAAGAAAATCTTTTACAAGCACATACTTTATCATATTTTTAAAAATTCTGAATGATTTTTAAAAATTATATTTTAAACTAAGAAAAAAATTAGCTGCTTGTTAACCCAAGGTTTTTCACCAAGTGACTTGAGTAAGAAAGAGAATAACAGTTCCATTACAGCCCAGTTGATGACAATGATAATAACAGTAATAATATATATATGAGAAAGAGAGAGATAAAGATACGAAGAAATGCACATAAAATAAAGACAGCACAACATTTCAAACCACTGAGAACTTTCTTTTGACAAAAAAAAAAAAAATAATAAAAAAATTAACATCTATCAATTTTAACTTGTGAAATCAGAATGAATAATTTGTAATAAAAATTTGGTAATCAAGAATTTATTTAATTTTCTGTGAATCTCTTTGGCAAGAATATTAGTCTTAAAAAGGTAACATAAAGTCATATTTGCACATTTTCATTAGTTCTACTTCTGTAGTTCCCAATCCGCATCACAGACCACACCTGAATTCAGGTAAAAATAAACGAGTACAACAATATTTACAAATATATTTCAGAAATTTCCACCAATAATGCATACAGCATTTTAACCAAAATCTGTGAAGCTTTACCTAAGTTTTTAGTAGGTATTCAAGATTAATAGACTCCTTTAAAAATAAAAATATATATATTAATTTAAAAATAAAACTATATCAAATCATTTTAAGTTCAAGGATGCTTGCTTCTTTCTTTCGTATTTTTTTTTTAAAGGTTAAAAAGAAAATGTAATGTAATTTCTATCAGATACATTTTATCATTCTTATATAAACAGCAGGCGTTTCTATCACCCATTAACAAACATAAGCATCCACACAATTACAAAAAAAATTTCATTGCACATAAGCAAAGTTTGTACAAACCTAGTGGGCAAATTGCAAATAACAAGTGGTAAATGAAATCATTTTGTGAATCATGACAAAACTTGAAATCATGAATAATGAAGATGCACGGTGTTAAAGAAAGGGGGGAAAGGCCATAGAAGGTCAGTTTATTTAAATTCAAACATCTTTTCCTACCACAGACAGAGACAGTTCCCAAATGAAAAGAAATGTAACCTGAACCTCTCTTAATTGGCGCCATGTTTGTTCAAAAATAATTATTGTTGATCTGTACAAACCGTCGGTGGTACCACACTATCACAAATTTCTACATTCACAATAAGAAAGATCATGTACAGAGAGCAATTATGAACACATTACATATGCATATGAATAGAGAAAGGACTTGTTGCAACTGCTATGTACACTCTCAGGACAGTGCTGTGTATGATGGAATGTAGTGACCTGTTCAGTTAATATGTACAAGTCAAATGTAAACAATTTATATACTTGTTTATGTTAACATACAATGTACTTATACATTTATACAATTTCAATATTAACAGCATCATATATTAATCATGCAGATACATATAACACTATTATGTTACCAACACTTAACTAATTAAAGGGTGAAGAACAGATAAATATAACAGTATTGTTACCAAAAGTATGCTAATTAAAGGGCAAAAAAGTACACAAATCTAACAATACTATGCTACCAAAAGTTAGCTAATTAAAGGGTGAAGAATATATTTTAAAATATGCTGGAGTGAACAATAATTATATGCAAATACAGTAATTAATTTCCTGCACAAAATGTGCGTATTTCCCAAATATGCACCTCTAATACAACTTGTATTAATCAGAGCCTGACTAGCTGCAAGCCCAAACTGAACATGTTTCCAGAGAAAATATAAATACAGATAAAGAAGCTTAAAAAAACATATACACACAAACACCCAGAATCTATTTCTTTGTTGCTTACTATACTACTAGTGCTCAGTTCTACTGCTGCAAATATATCTGAGGCATACAGCCAAATGTTTCTTGAACTAAGAAAGAGAATTTCTGAAGAAAACCAAAAACAAGCCTGTGTCAACGGACTGAAACCCTGAGATCAGTGGTTGTTACACTGAATGCTGCCAGTTTCGGGCATGTCACTGTTTTTGGATGAGAAAAAGTATCTCTTCATCTCATCACTAAATGAACATGAAGACAAACCAATGCCTGGTGCATTTGGAAAAAGCAGTATTTAACCACACCAATGCTGAGGTCAGTACGTATGGTTATCTATGCATTGGCAATGCCTTGACCAGGTTAGCAATGAAGTAGGTTATAGTATTCAAAACTATAAGTTTAACTACATTAAATTATACACACACACACACACACACACATGCATGCACACACCACATATAGTTAAACCAACACAATAAGCAAAAGTTAATTTGCTTTTACTTACTTAATTTTTCTGCTATGTATTTATTTACTTACTGTTTAGGATGGGTGGAGTATATGTGTAGAAACATCATGAACAATTAATTATTCTCATAAAATTAAGCTTATAATGAAATGTACTCTACGAACATAAACAGAACATTTCACAAGTTTAATGGAATGGCTGTAAACCATACAATAATAGGTTTATGAGTCAGAATAGTTTTATTTCAACAATTTATTCTGTGAAATCTTCTGTCTGTAATGTACACTAAGAATATTTTAAAATGTAAATTACAATAAGAATAACTTAACTGTGAATGCTTTTTTTCTGAATTGGTCAGTAAAAGGACTGAAGAAAAAAACGTCCCAAAATAAAAATGATAAAGGGTGATGCATAAATTTTTAAATTATAGGGAGCAAAAGTTGATGCTCATAGATGTACAAATTACAGATTTTATAGAAGTTTTAAAGGACGATGATATTGATGATATATATATATATATATACACCACAACACAATGGCGATATTAGCTTGTCCCAGCTATATATATGGAAACCTGTAAGAAAGTCAAATTATATACTACCAATCACACATGGTGATTACATGTATCATATATATATACCCATCTATACAGGTGGAGATCTACAACAAAAGTCAAATATACACCACACACACACATGGAAATTACACACACACATACACACTCATCTACTCTGCAACAAAAGTCAAATGTACACCATACACACATGAAAACCACACATACACACACTCATCTACTCTGATGGATACCTGCAACAAAAATAAAATATATACCATACACATGAGTCACCTGTATCAGGTACACACCCATTTATTCCAAGGAGAATCACCACAGAAGTCAAATATACCACACCATACTACACTTATGGTGAAGTGTACATACTAGATATATATATCCATCTACATCCATGTACATACTATATATATATATATCCATCTAATCAATGCAAACCTGTAACAAAAGCCAGATGTGCCACACTCTACTGGAACACAATTAGATGTCTATATCACAGTGACTAACAAGTAAACAACAAACATCGGATGTTCACCACACTGTACAGTCATTACCATGCAGCACTGCAATTATTTGCAAAAGTCTTACACCAGTTAATAAAATATGCTGGCTTGTAATACAAACAAAGGCATGCAAAGTTAGATGCTTATATGTACATCACATTATACAAATATATTAGCAAGTGTACCTTAAGATTTGTACAAAATCAAAGAACACAGTTAATATGTGTATCAGTATATCTTAGACAAAGAAAATCCTTAAACTGTACTAAAATAAATGCATTTGTGAACCTCCACACACAAACACTCTTTACTGCCCAAAAAAAAAAAATACTAGAAAAAACAGCAGATATATGAATGATAATCAATGATATAAAATAAATATTCACACTTCTCATTCTGTGAAACTTAGCAACGTAAAAATTAGCCCTAGAAAATCTGGGACCTCTGGTCTACAACCTATCACCAAGCAAGCAATGCAGGCCAGAGAATGTTCTCATTCATGCCAATAACCGAGAACTTATAATTACATATGCATTCAGACTGCATTCTCATTCATGCCAATAATCATGCATGTATGACGACCACTGTTCTGCATCACCTTTGTGTCTCAGAGCCATCAGATATTATCAGTCCTCAAAAACCTGAAACCACCCAACTAACACTTCCAAGATACACTGGAGATGACAGTCAATCAGGAAAAAAGGAATCTTTTCAACCTAAGAAAAAGGTGCTGATCCTGGTGGGTCCTCCTCCATAGAATCCATCTGACATGAGGAGGGTGTGTTGGGGTCTTCAAAGCCACTGGCAACATTGAATGGAGACATGTCAGAGGGTTGAGTGTCTTCATTATCCGCAGCAGACAAGAAATCCATCTCTTCTGTGTCAGCTGGAGATGTCTACAATGCAAGAGAAAATTTCATCTTACCAGCAACCTAGTACATCAAGTTAATTTAAAAATCAAGACACAAGATGGAAAGATAAAAGATAAGTTGAAAAACAAGACGTGATGGAAAAACAAGGACACTTAAGTTGAAAAAATAAAAATCAAGTGGGAAACCAAGACACAAGTTAAAATGACAAAATACAAGTTGGATAACAGGACACAAGCTGGTAAGACAAGATGCAAAAATAAGAAATAAGTTTTGCAATATACAAAGTGACACAATCACACCCATCTCAACAATTTTATCCTCTACAAACACAATTAATGTGATAGTACAATACAACTGATTACCTAATAAAACTGTTATCCCCACAAACATAATCAATGTGAAAGTGCACCTCAAGTGATCAGCTGATAAAATTCCATCCCCACATTGTCAATATGATAGTAAACCTCAGTGACTAGCTGATAAAATTCCATCCCCACAAATATTGTCTATATAATAGTAATCCTCAGTGACTAGCTGATAAAACTTCTATCCCCACAAACATTGTCAATGTGACAGTAAACCTCAGTGACGGGCTGATAAAAATTCTATCCCCACAAACATTGTCAATGTGACAGTAAACCTCAGTGAAGGGCTGATAAAAATTCTATCCCCACATTGTCAATGTGACAGTAAACCTCAGTGACGGGCTGATAAAAATTATATCCCCAACAATCAATCAATATGACAGTAAACCTCAAGTGATCAGTTAATATGCCCTGTATTAAATACATAAACAACCTACTCTTTGCCTCCCGTTGACTGAATTTTTCTCTCTCAAGATTTAAGAACAATAAAAGCACACTGTGTATTTGTGTGCTTTCCAACCTTCATTTACATATTTCATGAAGAGTGTTTCCCATATTGTATGATCAGAAAAAAATTCTGCACGTGTCTGGATCTAAATTTAAATACACCATACCTTAAAGGTAGATGTTAAAACATAATGACTCAAAACCAAACCTGTAGACTATTCTTGTTCCCAATACTGTCAAAGTCATTGTTTGATGCTGTATCAGAAAATGTTGAGAATGGCAAAGATTTTGGAGGCTCTGGGTGATCCTACAGAGTTTAAAATGAACAAGATTAACGAGGAAAAAGTTACAAATAAATGCACTATAAAATTAGTTCACAAAGTGTTTCAGAGCTCTGACAACTCAGTTAAGAGGAACAACACTAAAAATATTTATGTTTATCTATTCATGGGATGATACAATGAAACAGAAAAATGTTAATTTTAGCTTTGCTGTGCACTGGCTTTTGGCTGTAACCATGCTTTTCAAGATTTCAAGTTAGTGAGAAACATACCAAAACTGGGGAATGAGAGTGACTCCGCTTTGCTCTGTCTGTCCGCAGAGACTGCATTTGTTCTTTCACCTTGTGAAGCATCCAATCTGGAATGCGGAAACCTCGACATTCATGCATCATCAGAGTAGGACTGTCCCTGTAAAGAACAAAGCAATAAGTAATTAATTATGTAACTTAACATGAAATTGAAAGGCTTATTTTCAAAAATTTCACAGCCTTGTAAAACAACCTAGTTGCCATGATAAAATGTCACTCTTATTCATTCTTCTTCATAAAATACAATTATCTGATTCTATGTTAGCTATTAATGAAATGATTATAATCATATCTCTATAAAATATTAAAAAAAGGACTTTAATTTACTTTTCTTTATTTTAGCAGATGGAAAGCAAAAAGTAGGATAGTTTAAAAGGAAAAACTTCATATTATGAACACCAATAATCAAATACATTTCAATATATCTTTTCAAGAATGAAACGAAGTTTAAATCAAATAAAATTGATTTAATGATGGTTAGTGAACAAAGCATAAATTATCATGTAAATTTCCTATTACTATTTTTCACATATTCGATTGTGACATGGGACGCTACAGCTAGTAAATAACAACTGTAAAAACCCTTTGGATTTTGTTTATTGTAATGAAACATTTTATAATATAGTGAATGAGTGAATGCCTGAACTGAAATCTTTTGAGGTGGAGCAAGAGTGTAGTTATGATAATATTTTTAGAAAAACAATAAAACAAAATAACAACAAAAAAAACCCAAAGCACTAAACAACATTTCATATACAAGTCATTCTCTGTACAAGTGCACCATTTTGTGACATAAATGCAAAAAATAAAGTGAATTAAATCTAATTATTTTACACGTTAAAGTCTACAACAAAACCTAATGCTCATATATAAACATAAGAAAAGATAAAAATTAAAAAACTGTGGATGTTACAGGAGTTTAAAATATGTAAAAGGCAGTCATGGGTACAGCAGACAAATCTGGATGCTGCATTTCAACTGCAACCATTGATGTAGTACTGCTAGTATCAGTACAAATGTCAAGAAGAGATTTTCTGGCAGTGGATGGGTGGGTGAGGGTAGTAGGAGAAAGTACATTCAAATGTGCATGATGAACCTCAAACATAAGACATCGTGACTGAATTGGGGTTAGGGCCAGTAAAAACATTCTGCACAGTTCTTTCTGGAGTGGGTGGGGGGTAGCTGAAAGCATGTCGTCTTCAGCAAACCCCACGGTATTGCTAGGGCCTAGGTGCACGTCCTGCACTTCATTCTGCTTATTCCATCGAGATCTAACAGTTAATCTTGCTTTCTCATATCTAGACAATTTTTGTTTCTCAAGCGATATTGGCCGTTAGCTTACAAGAACTCATTTCGTCTCTGCTAGAAAGATCAGTAGCAACAGAAATAGTGTGGCAGCCTTTTTGAAAATTCCCAGATGTGGCATGTTGCTATGGTAACCCAACAGTTTTAACCCATCAGATTGCAACAAAAATTTTCACCACATGATTCAAAATAACAGTTAATAATAGGTACATAGGTGGGGTCAAGGTTTCTCAAGCCATGGAAATAATTCTCTCTCTCTCTCTCTAATATATATATATGCCATGTGTACTATTTTTAGTGACAGTAATGGCGCCAGCATAAAAATGTGCATTTCAGTGAAGTTTAGACTTGGGAAATACTTTTTTGAACACAGGTAGGTTAAAAAAGAATGCTTTATTAATGCAAAATTTCAACTTTTTTCACTTTTAATATATACAATCGTGAAAGAGAACATATTTAAGAATGCACAGATGAAATAATCTAAAAAAACACATTTTTTTGTTGCTTTTTTGACTTTTCCTCATATACGCCCATGCCGTTCATGGCAAAATGTTACAAACTAACACATACAATTAACCAAGGAGAGTCAAAAGGAAAGATAACTCAGCACATCTTACTTGTATTCGTCTGTCTTGCTAAGGTCAATAATGTCCTGTACAAGCAGCATATATGCTTTCCCACCTGTTGCTGGCATCAACTTCTGCTCATGTAACCACACTTTATCATCCTGGTCACCAGTGTACTGTAACACAAGTCTCAAAATCATCAGCACCCAAGAGGGATCTAGGATTGTACAACTGAAATAAGCTGTGTGGTAAGAGCATATTTCTGTGAGAATTATGAAGTTACCACTGTACATAATCACACAAAGTGTGGCAAAAGCAGAAAGTTTCTGCAATGTTGACAAGTATAACACTGGACATATTTCAGAACAGTCTGTATTGCTGTTTTGTGATGCTGCCCTTACCTGATTTCAATAAGATCATATATTACCATTTTTTTGTGCACCTAGCCTGCTTGCCTTCTGGTTTATATTGATGTGGCAATATATATCAGTAGCTAGAGCTGTAACTTGTTTACTTTAACAAGAGCACAAATATTTGACAATTTAAATCTTTTCTCACAATTCTGAAAGTAATGAAATTACTTGTAAAAAGAGAATTTATAAATATATATGCTTGGTTTTAATCTGTCTTCACTTGACTTTTAAAAAAATCAAACAGCTATTGTTATTTCAAAATATAAATAAAAATGAAAATAATGGTTGGAGAAGGTTAGCACTTAAAATTTAGATAATGAAGTAAATGAAAAATCTTATTAATGTTATTAATTTAAGATAATAAATAAAATATTCACTGCAATGACATCATAATATTGCATAATCATTCATGCCATATTATGGTAACATTTTGCTTCAGAAATATTTTGTACACTCCCAACAGATACTGAGATAGCTAGTCTGTCTAATGCACTTCTTCAGCCGGTAAAGTGTGTAAATTCTATTACAATTAATTACAATATATTCTTTTGTAAAATCAACAAACATTAAAAGCAAACAATAAACACCAAGCCATGTTAGTTAAAAATATTTCTCTTGGTTTAACAAGCACTAACAGACTCTTGAGATCTTGAACAAATATTGCCCTTGGTTTAATAAGCACTGACAGACTCTTGAGGAAATAGATTTACAGGACTGCAAATGCTGGGCATAAAAAAAAATACTAAATTAGCTGATAATGAAGATATGCATATTAAAGAAGCTATATAAATGTAAAATCTCACATCCATGCACACATGCATACACTTTGTACTACCAGCAATTCATATCACCTTAAAAACATCTGGATGTCTGATGTATAGTCGACCTCGAGTATTTCCTAATCCAAGAGCTCTGAGAAAAAACACAACAACATACCAAATTGTTTATACTATATGAGCAGTAAATCTTGCATGAAGTTAAAAATAAGTTCTAAAAATGAAGGCAACAATTTGCACAGAATCTTCTTTGGGAAATCTTATCATCATGCAAAATGAATGAACGATATTTATCTTAGGAGAGAGAAAAACAGTGTATTTTTCTTTTTAAATGTGTCAAGTTATTTGTTTCCCATGTGATAATAAAATGTTCCCAAAATTTTTGCATTCTCTAGATTTATTATATTTTATGACAACAATAAATTCAAACACTTAAAAATTTTTTTTAACTATTAATTGTCTTAATGGATGAAAAAAATAAAAAGACTGATAACAAGTTCTTGTGGAAAACACAAAAGTGCTAAACTGTAATTTCTATAATTTTATTTGAAGCAAATGAGCACTCAGTGAAAAGAGACCAGCATTTCATAAATGTTTTCATAAATATGGACTTTTATATAGCCCTTTAACAAGAATACATTTGCATTTTCCATTGTGTTATTGTGTGAAAATTCCTGTTAATTACATTTTCCACTATGCTGTAGTGTAAGCATATCATTTAACAAGAATACGATTACATTTTCTATTGAGTTACTGTGTGAACACACCTGTTAACAATTACATTTTCCACTGTGCTGCAGTACTGCATCATTTATGTTTTCATACTGCTGTTGCATGAATCATTTAAAATTTTATGTGGTAGGAAACACCGGAAAACAGAAATAAGAATTTTAATTTTCCATTTTAGTGTGTGTACTGCTGAAGAAAACCCCTCTTTCCTAAAATGATAGTTTCGTAAATGAATTAGATGGCAGATTCTACCCGCAGATTCTACCCATTAATAAGGAATGAAAATATGATAACTACCTCATTTATTTATTTAATGTTGTTTGGTATTTTTAAATATTTCAGGATAGGAGCTCAATACTTGCTTCTTGTGAGAAATCATTTCAAATCGACCTAAAATTTTTATTTTTAAAATGTTGACTGATTGTACATGCAGCATCCTATTACAAGAGAACATAAATTCAGGAGAGAAAAAGGAAAGGTAGGGGCAGATACTATCACAAGAGAACATAAATTCAGGGGAGAGAAAAAGGAAAGGTAGAGGCAGATACTCACTTGTTTGCTCTGGCACCCATTATGAACAGCATGTCTGACTTAATTCGATCTGGATCCCACTGAAATAAAACGTCTGAAAACTGAACACATTAATTATGTAACTAGTGAAAGAATTACAGCATCCTGCTCACCAGCCAATCATTTATCATAATATGGAACCCTCAGAAATAAAAAGTTTGAAAAATGAACACATTAATTACGTAACTAGTGAAAGAATTACAACATCCTGCTCACCGGAATCATTTATCTTAATATGGAACCCAGAGAAATAAAACATTTGAAAAATGAACACATTAATTAAGTGACCACTAGTAAAAGAAATACAATGGACTATATTAAAATCCTAAATTGGATCCCACAGAAATAAAATATCTGAAAACTAACAAAATAATATTGTTACTATTACAGTGACAGAAATACAAAATCCAATTACCATTTTATACAAATATGCATCCCACTGTATATTCTGAGTAATATTAACCAGGCAATTTGCCTTTTCAATGGTCTGAATTGGCTATTTACATTCTGAGTAAAATTTATCTGGCAACTACCTCTTCATCTAATCTGATTTTCATTTTACTCTTTAAAACAGTGCAAATTTACTGAAAGAGCATAAATACCCCCACCCCACCACTGATATTATAAGGAAAATATCCCCCCACCCTCCCAAATGAAAACCACATTGCAGTCTAACACTTTTTCAAAAATACACTCTTTAGACTATCTTTTGAGATGATAGTAGCTGACTTTTCTTTAAGAAATAGAGATAGATCCTTTCGATGGAGAAAAGTAAAAAGAACTTTTGTATACGCTTGTATGAATGATTAGGATTTGTATATTATAAATAGGAAATAGTTTCCATGTTATAAATATGTATGAATGATTAGGATTTGTATATTATAAATAGGAAATAGTTTCAGTATTATAAATATGTCTAATACTTTCTTCTCCCCCAAAGTCTTGATTTAAATAAGTAAAACATTTGTATATTAAGTTGCCTTATACTTAGGACCAAAATTAATTATTTCAGAACTTCTTCTAAACTTCTCCCTCCTGTTATGCTTGAAGTTTAGAAATTGTGATGTTGAGAAGACAGTGCTGAGAATTGTCTGTGTACCACCAACTGTCTCCCAAATAACTGGCTGAAAATGTGTGATGTCAGTAGGCAAAACTAAAACTTTTTGATTACTCAAATCTAACAACATTCAATCTGAGAAGACTCAATCAACAGTGAAAGACATTCTCTGGAATTAATGATGATAATGACTATTCTTAGTTACATGTACATGTATCAGAAAAGTATTTTTCCCTGTTTATATTTAACATATTGTTAACCTTTTCTTTATTTGTTATTCTGTCTTGTATATATATTATTATAGAATAACTTTTTGTTTGTTTGTTGGTCAGGAAATGTAATAATAATGTTATTATATCATCTTATTCTTAATTTTGTCTATTTGTCTCTATTTATTGCTGAGTAGGGGTTGTGATCCAAATGACTGATGTCCTTTCCCAAATTATCAATTTAACGGATATTTTTAATATACCCAGTATTCCACACCCCACATCAGCACCTTATAGATTGGCTATTATGCACTTAACAATAAAATGTGAAATAATACATTAGTATAAGATCACCTCAAGGTATTCCATGACAAACAGTACTTCTTACACTTAAATGTGTACTTTTTAGAATTATACAAATGCAACGAATTCACAAAAATAAATTTATAGGAAATTGCACTTGTTAGAATTACACAGTGCATGTGATCCACCATAAAGAAATTTGTTCACAGATTTGTAAAGAAACTACAACTAAAAATATTTTTTCCATTTATTATACACACCTTTTTTTTTGCTTGAAATGCAAAGACACTGACTTATGTACGTTCATATTTATTTATTAATCACATTTTACAAAAGTAAGTATTTTATCAAATAATGCATTGTTACCTTTGGGCCTTCTCGTTTAACTTGATCACCGAACTTCACAGGCTTCAATGGTGTACTTCTTCTGAAATTAAACAAACATCAGTAGGTAATCTGGTGGTATTCGGTATTAAGATTATTTTTACTCAAATAAAATATGTATTCATTGTAAAGAATATATATAATAATTTGACGAGAATGCTTGGGAGCAAGTCTTTATTTAAATTATAGACCTACCTCTTGGGCAACTGTCAACTCATTCACTGCAGGATATGACATTTAATTTTACTCCCAGAGAAACTGCCAGGTGTTTTCACTTCAATACATTAATGACAATTTGACAGGCAGAATTGAGGAGAGTAAAAGTAATAATAACTCTCTTCAAATGGGAACAAAGAAAAATTGATCATGTGTGAATGACACCTAAACAAACCATCAAAATATATATTTTTTTAATATTCCACTTTAAAATACCAGTTACATATCAAAGTTAAAGATTAATTTATAATTTATATAACTGCTCTTTAAAAGAGAAATTGTATTATCATTTCATCTTCATAATTTCATTAAAAATCATAAACAAAGGATGCATCCTTGACTGCCATCTTGAATTTTTCATGTGACTATTCTCCTTGGTTCATGAAAAATGTTCTAATGGATTCTGATTATGAGCCTGTTACAGAGTGGTTGTGATATATGTTCAGAAACTTCACAATATTCTGAAGAAAATATTATTGCTCCAAATTTGAATGGGATTGCTACAAGTAGAAAAAATTAATTTAGTTTTTGTATTTAGTATTCAATATTATAGGTCAAAGATCAATTTATAATAAATTTTTATAATCACACAATCAGTCTCAAACACACACACAAAAAAAACATACTCACAACACACACAACACTCACATAAATAGCCAAACTCACAATATACATTAAAAAAAAAAATTCACATTTAAAAGTACACATACCCCCTCAAAATAAAATTAAAAGTATGGATGATAAATAACTAACCCCCAAACAAAACAGCAACATTATAAAATACTAGCAATTCACATTATAGTGCTCTGCTAGTGTCCATTTATAACACCTAAAAGAAGTTACAATCTTTGTAATTATGTATCATAGTTATCTATGATCAAATTAGTGATAATTATTCTTAAAAATCTTATTTATTGTTATTCACTGATCTGTGTATTTTTGCCCTATAGTTTTATAGCTTGATATATATTTGCCGAAAAATGTTGGGCCACTTTCTTGATTTTAATAAATGTGGGTTGTTCATTTTAAAAAAATCCAATAAATGCAAACAACACAAACATACATACCCATACATTCGCACTAATTAACAAAAATACCCATATCTAATTTTCCTTACCCTGAGGCATGCAGAGGTGGCCTCCCCTTTTTCTATCAAACAAACAACAACAAAAAATGAAAAGTTGACTAAATTTTCATTACAAAAATAAAAGTAGTTTCTTCATTATCTAAGCACAAACAAAATTACCTTAAAAATTATAATACAAACAGACTAGATGCGCCCAATAATTACATTAATTATAATTTTTAATACATGCACTGCTTAGAAAAAAAAATCTGGCTGGGATGTCTAACTTTTACAATTCTGCATAAAGGGAGTTAAGGCTGTTACCTGTTAAAAAATTAATAAAAATGTACCTTTGGAAACCTGTAACCTATTTTAAGAATATAGGATGATATGAATAGTTGTCTACAAATAACTATTTGTGTAATAATTATTTTAGACAAAAACAACACCCTCATCCCCACCCCACCCCACCCCACAGTAATTATAAAGACTTATATTTTATAGTGGAATAAAAAGAAGACACAGAAAACTAAAATGATTGTATAATTTAAAAATACAATATGAATGTATGAATACAACTAGAAACAAAGATATATATTATTATAAAGCAACTCTTTTAACAGCAGGTATAAAAACACTCCAAGTTTGAATCATAGGAAACAAATTTGAACAGCTGAAGATAGGGCTTTTCATATCAAGGATGGTAGTTCAACTAAGGCAGGGGATTTAGGACATTTTTTATTTATATCTTCAACAAATTTTGAAGAGGTTATAACTAAATGTAAAACTAAGTGAATTTACCACTTAAAGATCACCTATTAATTTCATGGCAAGTTTATTAATATATACAGAACTTGATTACATTTTGCATGTGCATGGCCTGTCAGAGGAGCAGTAATTACATCATAGAACTTTAAAACGTTAACTTTATTTTAAGCAAAACAGATAATGATCAAATGCCTGCATAGAAAACTTTGATTCAACATGCATTTAGTGGATTAGTAAATGATAATGATCAAATGCCTGCATAGAAAACTCTGATTCAACACTCATCCTTTTTTTAGTTTATTGGATTAGTAAATGCACACTACAAAAATCAACCAGTTAATGAGGCACACTATTAAAATATAAAAATGTGCTCTCAGCCATATGCATACAAATTGAACGAGACTCATGAGAAAAATGGAAGACCTAGAAATATGTTAATGAATACTTCTATAAATATACATGCCTTTGGCAGTTTCTTTGGTACACCACTGTCACTTCCTTTCTCCGAGTCACTATCACAAGTATCAGACATCTTGAGTCTTTTCAATGGGTTCTAGAAAAAGACATGTCCAAATTTACACACTCGTTATCCTTATAACAAATTTGTGATTTCCTTTCTTTTTGAAAATGTTCAATTGGGGAAAAATTTAGAATATGTGTTGGACCATAATCTGGAAAAAAGTATGAAATATTTTTCTTAAATAGGAGTAAAAACTAAGAAGAAAGACAACAATTTAAATGAAAAATATTATGGGTTATCTGCCTTATTAAAAAATATATCTTTTTTAATTTAATAAAAAGGAAATTATGTTAGCTTTTGCCAGCATACATTTAATCATATTTATGCAGATGTGGAATTTTAAGTGAACACACATTATAATTAACACAAAGAGAGTAAAGTATTTGAAAATGTCTGCCTCTTCAGTGGCATAATAAGAGATTGCTTATGCCTAAAAGCTATAATATTGTACCAGTTTATAACTTCACTAAAGAAATATCAACTGATTTAAAAGTTATAACTATTGTGTTAGTTACTTTATACATCACTAAAGATATATCAGAGAGAGAGAGAGAGACAGAGAAAAAGGAATGGGGGAAGTGGCCACACTAATTCCAAAGGAAATGTGTATATAAATGCCAAGTTGGACTGAAAATGAACTTGAGCAATGGAATTTTGCAAATGAAATAAACTGTATTCTTATTAGCTATAAAAAGTATAATAAAACAATATAGTTTTCAAGCAAACTGCAATATATTCCTTCTTTGATCCATAAACTAGCTTCAGTTAAAACAAAAGTGTGAAAGCAGAAGCAACTAAAATGGCATCAAATTGCATAAGTTGCTAGAAAATACATGGTGCAAACATTTTTTTCTCTTAGTTTTAAAATCACTGAAGTGATTATAATTATATACACTGACAGTACATGCCTTTAAATGTTAAATACAGTGTGACATTTCTTGAAGAAAGTATCAACACAAAGAAAGAACAATAAATATGTCCTAACTTTTTCACAGAGAAGCAATACCAATTATTTATAATGCTCAGGCAAGACAGCAAGCAATCTGCTGAATAACAGTATATCTTCCATCAAAATTTCTCTTTTCATTGAATGGGTCAACCAATCTTTGTCACCATTATTTCAGGGTGCAACAAGATTTTTTTCTGGCATAATGCTTTAAAATTCTGCTTATCAACACAACAGTATTTTCCCACTACAAGCAGTGTGAGCATACCTATCAGTAGTAATTAAGTGAAGGAAATGAATTATTTATCAATGTGGTTTTTACCCATTTATTTTTCTGATAAAACATCCTTTTCTCATATTTCTAAAATTATTTGAATTAAAACATGCAGCAGTAAATTAAAAAAGAGTGCAAACCCTGAACATTTTTTTTTAAAGAAAGTGTGATTTGTCACTATATTCATTTTTTGTCAGTACCTTCGTTGTTATGTCAATAAAAAAAAATAAAAATGGACAGTTACTGATTTCTTTAAGCCTTCAGATTTGAATGAGTTGCTGTATTATTAAGACTTGCTGGTAAGAGATTAAAAGTAAAAATAATGAACAGGAGCAAAGTTTGCTTGCCAAGCACTAAGTGTTGGCTTTCACTAGAGGGACAAGCCCTCTACTGACTTTCACCATAGGAACATGCAGATTATTGACTTTCATTACTGAGATGAGCCCATAATTACTGACTTGCGCTAGGGTCAGGTCCACAGTATAAAACTGTTAAGATGAATCCTGCTCTTAATAAAGTAGTATTGTTTAAATTTCATTCCAGCACTGACAGCTAATTCAAATTTTATAAATCCAAACCAAATGTTCTGAAGAAGTTACAGTAAGAAATGACAAAACAAGCAAAAGTCATATTTATTTCTTTTAAGAAAACTCAAGCAACTGAAAATGCTTACTGGTGACACTCTCTTGCCATTGATACTGCCAGACTCTGAGATAGTGTCAGAAATATCTCCGACGGGAGTTGCACTTCGACGAACCTCAGTTGTAAACATTTTCTTGGCCTAATAATATATTTAAAACAAAACATTTTAACACATAACTCAATACTAAAATTAAGAAACAAATTACACTACGTTATATTAAAAGATACTATAACCGTAAGAGGTAAAAGTTCAAAAGCATAGCAGTTTTTAATGTTAGTGGTGATTACCCACAGATCTACAAACAAATAGTAATATCTAAGTAAACAGAAATACTGAATGTATCATAAAGTGTTCAGTAAAGTGAGTGAAAAAAAATGACAGTGTAATCTGAAATGCCCAATTTAACCTAGCAAATACTCTGTGAATGTATAAATATTTATTTAAAAAATTGTTTGCACTTGAAAGTTTTAACATTTATTTAGACTTAAAATTGGTATCAGTGAAATATGTCGTATGAGCCTTTATTTCTTCTTATTTGTCTGGAAGCATCAATCACAAACTTTCATTGCAATGTGTCATGCTATTGCTATTTTCCAAAAAAAGTTTCCTTTTTAACAAAGAATAAAAAGGTCTCAACCAAATGCATTAATCAATGTACACCAATATAACAAATATATAACCTGCCAACCTTAGCCAGGAGTGAGAATTTGGGAAAATAACAGTGAATTTAGAGGGCAGTAGTGAGTTTTAACCTTCAGAAAACCACCAAAACTTTAGAAAATCATATCTAGTTAAGAAAACTATTTGAATTGTACTTATCAAAAGTATGCACAATAAATAAAGACTACAGTGAAACATTTTAAAGTCCAATGAAGAAATTTACTAAAAAATAGAAACATTTGTGTTCTTTTATTGTTTTAACACTTACAAAATTATGTATGCATGCATTTGTTTGGCCTCCAGACCTGCAAAATCTTTTTGCCGGTAGGTGTTCTCAGTTTATGGGTTGGCCTGTGAGGGACTTGGTTCTCTGAACTATATTTTGGGGTTCCAACCACACACCAGGTGGAATGCTCAATACCAACCCACCCATCCCCAGCAAAGTAAGGTATATCAGATATTTTCACTCTTTGCAAAATCCACTTCTTTAAAATTATATAAGTTTTCTTTAAATATATTTAAAATCTGCTTGAATCTTTGGTTTTATAAAAATGTGAAAATGGAGATTAATTTATTTCTGACAAGTGTTAATTGATTTCATTTATTTTTTAAAATTATGAATGGCTTTATTTGTACAACTATGTTTTATTTTAAAAAAAATTTCTTAAGTATTTTAGTCTTATAAATTCTTTTAAAAATATGCTTGATAGCAGGAATGTTGTATAAATGTACATTCTACAATACTGGAAAAACCTCAAGTCATTTGAATTATAAACTAGCAAATTTGAATAGTCAGTATCAGAAATAAACTAGCAAATATGAATAGTCAATATTAGAATTAAACTAGCAAATTTGAAAAGTCAATATCAGAATTAAACTAGCAAATTTGAATAGTCAATATTAGAATTAAACTAGCAAATTTGAATAGTCAATATCAGAATTAAACTAGCAAATTTGAATAGTCAATATCAGAATTAAACTAGCAAATATGAATAGTCAATATCAAAATTAAACTAGCAAATTTGAATAGTCAATATCAAAATTAAACTAGCAAATTTGAATAGTCAATATCGAATTAAACTATTGTAGGTTCAGGTTATATAATATTTAAAAAAACTTATACTTATAGACTATGCACAATAAAAAGTACTCTTTATGCAGCATTATTCCCTTTAGTACAAGGATATAAAAAATTAGACAAGAATAAATATTTGTTCTTCAAAACATTCCACCATAAATATTTATTTACAACAAACAAATATTTTTTTCCAGATTGTCAAGGTTTAAGTTTCAAGAAATGTCTTAAGCTTTCCTCAAAAATCATGCTTAAGTTTCGTGAAATGTCTTATACTTTCATCAAAAATCACACTTTTCTGAATCTTGGATTGATAGCTTTGAATTTCAATCCGTTTGTGGTGAATAAACATTTCTGCTTTATCTAATACACTTTCCTTCAGAGAAACTTCAGTACTGAGAGTCCACCTGGTGTGGTTGGTACCGTGAAATACCCAGGGTTGGGAACTTCAGATGGTAGAAAAAGTCCACATAAGCTATGGGGAGGAAGGAAGTTAACAAACACATACAAGTCAGGACCCCAGAAAATAGTCTCCCCTCAAGTCATTCTAGAAATATCCAAGGCTGACAATCTGTAAAGTGAAAGGCCCCATGCAAGCTATGGAGAGGAAGGAAACTAATAGAACACATTTAAAAACTTGTTTAAACAAAATATTTTTGGAAAGTCATTAGTGTTGTTCAGGTGGCTGAAAGCATGAATTACTAACAATAATAGAGAAGTTCATATCAAATCATAAGGGTTGGCAGATCTGTTGAATCATCTGTAATATTGTGGGACTTATATTATACCCCTCTCTTGTAGATTACATCCTCTAGCAAATTTGCAACTGATCAACACAATTTCATTGAAGAAAAAATTAAACATGAAATAAATCTTACTTTTTCCTTCAAGAACTAAATATCCAAACTATGACACAGTACCAGTATAATTAAAATAAAATAATAATTTTAAAAATTTTGCCATACAAGATTTAAAATGAAATATAACCTCTTCAAATATCTGTCTGCATACAGCATTGATATGTTCTTCGCTGACAGCATTGTGGCCATTGTTTAAGCGTATGTTTGTAGCTGCAGGCTGAAAGAATTTCTGACAAAAAGATCAAAATAGAGTCATAAAGTATGAGTGGCTTATTTTACAGGCTGGAAAACAAAATTACAGGAAGACCCAAGAGACTTGAAATGTAGGGCTTAAATGGGCAGAAAAACAGTTACAATAAAACCCAAGAGTTAAAGTGTCTTGTTATTTGTATAGGTACAAAAAGAGAGTTACAACAAAATTCAAAAGTCATAAAGTGTGGCTTGCTGATTAATATTATTTAGGCAGACAAATAATCAGAGTTAAGAAAATCCACCAAAAGTCATAAAGTATCTTAAGATACAGGCAGAAAAACAGAGTTATAAATCACCTAAATCATAAAATGTCTTGCATGAATATACATATTATAGTCAGTTACACTCACAGTAAGATGCATCCACACAAAACTTTTTCACTGTCTACAAATAGTTCCTACTATATAAACCAAACAAAATAAGATTAAATTTATAAAACACACACACACACACACACACACACAAATATAGTAATTGGGTACATACCTGGACATATTTCTTTATAACGGCATCTAATTCTTTGTTGATGCTTTTCTGGACATTCTGTCGAAGGATGTCTAAAGATTTGGCTGCACTGGTAATAGAACCAGCCCTAAACAGACGACACAGTTTGATTGTATATGGTACAAATGAGAGCATTCTCAATGGGAATATAAAACAAATACAATATACTGTGGATCTACAAAATAAATTATACATTCAATCATTTTTCAGCAGTTGTGAGGGCATGGATACCTCAAACTCATCAAGTTGGATTTTAGTTTGAAAGTCATGGTTTTAATACAAATTGTACTTATGCTCAAGATTAATTTCACATCTGCCAGGAATCCCAATTTCTAAATTCTGGAAGGCCTCTCTAAAAAACCAATCCCATTTTAACATCAAAACCATACCCCATCTTAAATTGTAGATAAAACTCAATACTTAGTTAAAAAGAAAATGATTGATGATCTATTTTTACACAGTGCTTTATTAATTGGGGTTAATACATTTTAATTTACAATTTGAAACAATTTTAAATTTCTTCCACAAATACTCAATGTCAGCAAATCATCATGAATGATTAATTATAGATCAATGTGGAATTGGTATTTAAGAATTTCTTACTTCTAAACTGAACATATCATTAAACAGAGCATAAAGGAACATTTTCCAGAAATGTTTCTTATACAAGTTATAGTTATATAATATTTATTTCAGTTTTTTTTAACAATAAAGGTAGTCATGTCAACTCTGACTTGAAGTGTGAGAAAAACTTCAGTCCACTGCACAAATATTGTAGTTCATAAAGCTGTAACAGTACATGTATTAGCAATGTTAACCAATTTTGTTACACAGTTTTACAAATTTACTAAAAAGTACTAATGTAGGTGATAAATAAGAACCATGTGTTAACAATAATAGAAATACAGCTGTCTTTTTTACATGAAACAAATGGGTCTATTGCATATAACCTGCATGGATGTACACCAACAATGACTACCTTTTTGTAATTATGGCATTGTTCAACTTAACAAAAAGAGCAATGACTTTAGCTACTTAGTACTTGTTGCAGTTAAAATAAATGAAGCCTGTACTCAGCAGCATTGAAAGCAGAACATGAGCTGCATGTGTCTACCCTCTTGCTATTTTAATAATCGTTTATCATACTTAAAATGTTTCAAACTGTAACTTTGTAAGACTGATCACACACCAAGGAGCAGGACCTGTGTGTGTCATGGCATCATCCACTCCTCCAATTGTATACTAACTTCTATTTTTTTTTAAAAAATATATTTTGAATTCATGATACACAACTGTATTACAATGTGTGTCATATTTTCCCAAATTTAAAAGTTCTATTTACAACTATGAATTTTAACTCCAAGCTACCTAATGAAGCAAAGATCACTATCTCAAAGTATTTGCCCATGTAACATAAATGGACCTATCATTATAGCAATTATTCTTGTATAAAGGATTTCACTACTATATGGGAGATATTTGTAGTTGTACATGTGAATAGAATTATTCTTGTATAAAGAGTTAATATCATTCCAAGGGAGACAATTTTACTTATACATATGACAATTATTCGTTCTGTATTATTACCCTGCTAGACTTTGTACTTTCTCCTAGGTACTTTAGGGTTTTATAAATTATTTATATCCATATTCAAAACAATCCAGGAAACACACAAATACCAAGGTTTATTGTATTATTTATTATATAACAAAGGAAAATAACTGTTAGATATGCTATTAGTAAACAAGCAATATTATCAGTGAGAAAAAGGGGAATAAATATTACAAGAAGTGATAGCTGATCTTACTTGGCTCTCTGAACTGCCACGGAATGGGACCTATAGGCAGATCGGTATGCTGTGGTGGCCGATGGAAAGTTGGACAGGTTTTTCAGGCGCATATTGAATGGATTTTGCTGTGAAATGGAAATATTTTTATTCTGTCACAAATGTAAACAATAAAATGCAATGAAATAAAGTGTTACAATATGTTTCAAATTTTAACAAAATGGAGAAAATAAATATACAGGGTGACCATAAAGTTCTTGGATTAAAACTTTAATAATGCACATATATGTGACATTAAAACAAACCTGTAAATATACTGTAAAGCTAATTTATTCTAATTTATTTTTAATGGACAAAATCTGATTATTTACTCTAACCACCCCGACACTCCAGGTTTAGCAATATATTAAAACAAATATAATGAAAAGTAAAAATGCATCAAAACACTCACCAGTTGTTCATTTTGTTGACCCCGAGACCCACTCATGTGATTCCGAACTGAAAGATTTGTGTGACTAACAATGGTATTTGAACAATTATCTGGCGAATTAGAATTAGCAGAAAAAAGTGTAAGCCTTGGCATATCCCTTGGCATATCATCACTAGACTGGCTTAAGTCCCCACCAGCCTGTTCTTGAATCATTGTCATATCTGACACAGATTTCTGAGTGACAGTCTTGGTTTCGTATGCCTCTTTCCCCCGACTAATAGAGTAGCTGGGAGCATCTCCACTTGAGAAATGAATCTTAATGCCTGTGGTTGGAAATGTAAATGGGTTGACGTGTGGTGGTAGTGGAGGCCTATTCTGAGAATGATGTTCTGGAGATGTTGCCACAGGTATAAAATCTTTGACCACCACACCAGTTTCCACTGTCTGACTAGTCACAGTCTGTGCTGGCTGATAACTATAATGCCGATGGTGAGGCTGATAATTACTAGAGGCAGAGTCATCAGTCACGTGCACATCAGGTTCTGTCTTAACTACCCCAGAATGAACACTTGACGGATCAGTAAGACGACACAAAGTGACAACAGGCTGCAGCCTAGGGGCAAAAGAGGCATTGTTGGACAAGGACATTTCAGTATTGGCAATGGATGATGAATGAGTCTGGTGCCTTGGGCCTGGCTGAGCATGGTGCACATGGCTATGGGAATGAGCCAGGAAGGACGGAATTGGGATGGGCTTGTTGCCATGTATGGGAGTTGGTGAGGGACTGTGTCGTTTTATTTCTAAAGCAGTCGACGTGTGTCCCTTACTTAAATCTAATGCTGAAGCAACAAACGTTAATGATAAACTGCCTGTGAAGTCTTTGCTGTTAACGGTGGTCAACTGTGGTGCTTGGAAAATGCTACTAGTACAAGTAGTAACACTAGATATACCTCTCTGGCACTGTTCTTCCACATGTGATGAAAACAAACTCTCAGAAGGTAAATTCCCAGAGAAAAGCCCAGAGCCGATGGTGCTTACAGTCTGATGTTTTACTCTAACCTCTTTCTCCTTTTTATGCATACCCAATGTGGCCTGTACTTTACCTGCTGCAGGTTGTGCCTGACCTGATTCTGCTGCTGTTGAAGAAAGGGACTTACCTAGAGAAGTCTCTTCTGATCTGACCATGGCTCGAGAGCCAAGCCCAGTTTGTGCTGCATGGCTCGAATACTGCTTAGCTTCTGTTTCTGTTCCAACAGATGTCACATTAAATGTGCTTACTGAAGCAGTTGCACTTTTCTCCCAGCTGCTTTGATGAATCGGAGTTGATGCTACAGCGTACGTGGCTGCATTCTTTGTTCCAGTAGTTGATGTGGAAGACAAATGAGAAAATGGCAGAGAAACAGGGGGGAGCTGAATGAGACGAGATGTGAGAGAAGCTTGGGGTGGAAGTGATGGTTGTGAGTTCAAGCTGGTGGAGACACTGTTTGTAATCATAGCACCTGTCAGCAAACCATGTTGTACCAACGGAAGTGAAACCTAAAACAATTTACGGTACAATTAAAATGTCACTCAGATTGTCATCTTTTGTAGTTAAGTGACTGCATATGATTATACTATAGTAAAACTCAGTTAATATGAAATGCAGAGAACCAGCATAAATATTTAAACATTCATCTGTATTACTATTAGAATGTAAGTATGCAATATGCTGCTTACAGGTGACACAACACAACTAGCTATTATTGAAAAAATAATTAGCAACAAAATACAATAACAGCTGAAAGATATTTAATTTAAAAATTTATATACATCAACTCTTAAATTTGATGTAATTTGTATTTCCTATCATAAACCTACAAACAATTTTACCTTCCAAAGTTCCATTCTATTTTCTGTCATTATATGCTAATACTGTGTGTGCTGGATGTATACCAAACAAATTTCAGTTAATCTATTGTAATTGTATAAACAGATGAAAATCTATTCTTTATTTAAAAAAATATTTATTATACCATCTATTGATCTAATTCTAAATTGAATTAGAACTAAAAGAAATCAGCTCTTGGGACTGTTTAACTTTAAGCCATTAATATAAGAAATAAAGCAATTATGCCGTACTATTACTACTCATCGGTCTCGAAGTCTAAATCACAATTTTTTGCTAATTATGGGTCAAAATGGTTTTATTTCTCAAACACAGATGTATGATTTACTTATGACTTCCTATACTCAAAATATAATAATAATTATTAACAAAAGTAATTCTGATATCTCAAACCTCTTCTTTTACTTTTAAATTTCTTGAACAGAATGGCACATAGATTATTACCATTATTGTGCATAACCATAATTTGCATTTTAAAATTTAGTGACTGAGCATCCATTTTGTTCTAAAAAAGATGGTAATTGCTTCACCTTGAATGGCACAATAAGTCAAGAGCTGACACACTATTATATAGTATTAATAAAAATACAAGAATAGAGAGCAATCCACTGACAAAGAAACAATGGGGAAGAAAAAAGAATGCTTTACACTAAAAAATAATGTTATTACAACTGCTTAACAGTTAACAAAACACATTCACTTCTCAAACTAAAGCAAAATAAACCACTTACTTGTAAATGGGTCTAAAAGTAAAACTAAAAGCAATGCGAAACAGAATTAATTTGACAAACTTTAAATTTAGCTTTACATTAAAACAACAATGGGGCATCAGAGGAATCAGGAATGAGAGTCACACAGTAAATCAACAATTATAGTATATAGCTGCTTATCAATATCACCGATGTAAATATACTCTCAATGTTATATGCAAAAGTAACATTGCTATAATCTTTAATTTGACTGTAAGTGTAACACTAACTGCAATATTAGTTTTCTCCTTAACTTTTTTATATGTAGTCATTTAAAAAATGGAGCAAACATTCTACAATTCAATTTCAAGACTTGCTCATTCAGATAGTTTTTCTTTAATTTTCCCTCTGCTCTGTTTCAGTGTTTGGCCTCAAAACAGTTAAAAAATTATAAATGCAAACAAATACCAGATAATCACACCAATATTATTACAAATTTTAAAAATTTAAATTAATATTAGATACAGTTGTAAGCACTGTGTGCATCAATATCTTTGTATAAAAGTAGGCTTCATCTTCTCTATGTTTAATCAATTTTCAGTACTATAGAGTATAGGAGACATCCTACGAACCCCTTTACTCTGGAAGTCTATGTATTTACTACATATTTCCTGACCCCAGTTAAATGTTTACAAGTTCTGTCAATACATTTAAGTATGTGCAACCCACTGCCAAATAAGTTTTTTAAAAAAATTGCTATAGTAACAGAGTTAGAATCAGCCAGTTTACATTAAACCAGATTTCAGAGAGTGAATTCAAATCATTAAAAAAAAAAAGACCTTTTATTTTGCCTTTTGATCTGTACTGGAAACAAAACTTTGCTATAGTAATTAGTATAAGTATAAGACTAAGACTAAGAGTGAAAAGATAAATTATTTCTTGAAAACAAATATCTCCATATCAAAAAGATTTCAGGATGGTATTATTTTAAAATTCCTTTAATTAAAACTATACGAGAAAATGTACTGAATGTAAAACAATTACTGGTAAGTCACATTTCCAACTCATTCAGGCCAAACAGAAGCAGTTATAATTTACATTTCCTGTTTGTATATTGCTATGCTTAAACGTGACTAATATAGGTCTTTGTACTCTTCACGAGCAGCATGCTTTCCATTTACTAAAATCTGTCTTGAGAGAATTGCAAAGTTTTAGTTATATTACTTATAATAATGATTAGAAGTAAATAGGTAACCATTTTAAGTTACTAATGTTGTAAATCAATATTTATAAGTTATAACAGTATTAAAACTATTATAGAACAGTAGGCCCCACTGACTGAATTGTGATCGTGTTTTTCCTTTCATATTTTGATTCTGTTAGTGTTAACTAGCAATTGTAAAAAAATAAGAATACTGCATATGATATACAATAGTCTGAAAGAAAAATAATTGTATCCTTAATAGAGCTTATTAATATTATAGTGGAGTGCATTATTATATGCAGGTTTATTGAACTGATATCAGTGTGAAGCTGAAAATTGCAATTATATAGTTAAAATGATGATGATGATAAATACAGAACCTGTAAGACAAATGATGAGACAAACTGGCTTTCAGTACAACCAGTTTTTTCTTCAACTCAGGAACAGATCACTCTTTCTTCAAATGACCAACTTACAAGTACATTTAATCAGCTTGCATCTAAAAAATTCTAAGGACCATGCAGTATGTGTAGATACACACTCAGCACTGTGCAATGCTGAAACTATGATTGGTGTGCGAGGAATGAGGGAACAGCAGATTCATGTCTTTCATCTCACCACTTAAACGACTGCCCACTCTTTATTGTGTTTTTTGTTTGTTTTTTTGTTTTACCACTTTCTACTTACTACTTAGTGAGTGTACTTGAATTCACACAAGTTAAATGCACAAGATGTGACATCTATAGGTGCATATGTCACTTTATGTGTGTATATACTATATATGTCAATAATGTATTACTCTCAGAAACATTAAATTTAAACTGTAATAAGTGATGACTTAAACTGAATATATGTAAATAATGAATATTTAATTTTCAGCTAAATGCAATTCATGAACAGGTATGAGTATCTACATACAGGCTTAGTTATATATTGTAAAACAGTTTTAGTTTAATATAGACACTTCTTTTAACTTTCTTTAATTGTCAGTAGAGTCTACTACTACTAGTGAGAGAGTAATTCATAATATTAATAATGGTTACAATAGGGTCTAATAATTTTTTTTTCAATAATAATGTTAACCATAGTCTAAGTTAAAGTAGTACTAGTATAGAGATTGGTTATCATAATAATTGTCACCAAAGTCTAATGAGAGAGGTTTCAAAATAATGGTCACTATGGATTTAAATGAGAGTTCTTAATAATAGTGGTCATTATGGAGTGTATTGGGAGAGGTTTTTATAATAATGGTCACTACAGAGTCAAATGTTGCAACACATTACACAGAGAGTGTAACTTTGTGAGACTGAGAGCTAGGCAGAAAGGAGCCAAACAAAATAATAAAATTAAAATGTACATGCTTCATGTTTGGACTGAATAATCAAAGTATGTAAATTGTAATTTATGAAAGCCGTCTATTTAACTCCTTAGTCATATTACATATTAATATTGTTCAAAAATATTTCAGAAAAATACAAGCCATGCTTAAAAATAAAATTGAAAATTAGTTCAATCAAGTGGTCAAGAGTTGTAATTGTGTTCAAATATGTCTATAACTTGCAATTTTCAGATATATTACTTTTTTAATTCTTATATATATATATAAGGTATTCATTATAATTATAAGTACATGCACACTTTGTTGATTTGAATTCCTGGAATTCTGACTCTAGCATAAAGTAGCTGTTTCTACGGGCTGATACTTTTGATAGTGATAGGCAGTACATCACATATATGTATGTAAAAGACATTTACAATTACATATATGTGATGTACTGCCTATCACTATCAAAAGTATCAACCCGTAGAAACAGCTACTTTATGCTAGAGTCAGAATTCCAGGAATTCAAGTGGAAAGAGTGGAAAAAAACTACTTCTTCAAAAAATATTAATTTATTAACCAATATTTAATCTTAAAGCTTTTATAAAGCCAGTTAGTTTAGTAATTTTCTTAATTCTAAAATTTTTACGATATTTAGTACACTGCACAATAATTACTATAACATTTGCTTATTTACTAAATATTTGAAACAGCTTATTTCATAAAATCGAAATGTAACTGACAAACATGACACAGTAACTTGAATTTATAGCTGGTGCCAACTAACAATGACAAGTGTCTAAAGAAAATAGAAATTTTGCTAATATTGCTAAATAACAAGAAAGAAAAGATAATTTAAGAAAGCAAAAACAAAGAAACACTAACAAATAGTACATCCCCAATATATAATATTAATATTAATTATATTACTTATCATAACACATATGTCTACAGTATAAGCTTTTCTGCAAAGTGAATATAGTAAACAACATGAAGCACAAAGTATTTAAAAGCTCCCTACCCCTGGTGCCAGATCTTGCTGAACTTTTAAGGGGGATATTCTTCTTTCTGTGCTCACACTCACAGGAGATCTATGTGGGATTTGTTGCATGCTTTGCCAGTGTGTAGAAGATGGACTGGAAACTGCCTTGGGTGATGGGGATTGAGTCCTCCTATCAGGCTGATTATAACTGGGAACAGCAGCTGCAGAGCTATGTGTATGCAGTGCAGAAGAGCCCCTCCCAGACAAAAGCCCTTCAACAGATGCACTAACAGATGTCTGCTGCTGCTGCTGCAATAAGCTGCCTTGCAGTTTCTCACCTCTGACATGCACAGGGGGATTAGCTTTGAAAGCAAGAGCCCTAGTGAGGTTTTCAAATGGTACTTTAGTCAGTGGTAGCACAGATTTGTCCTTTTTCTCAGTCTGTATGTGGCCTTCTCTGTGCACAGGTGAACCTCTACTATCATTACTAATACTAGTCCAAATGGATCCCTGCAATGCTAGATCCCTAGCATTTGTTTGTTTTGATTTTAAATCTTGCTGCAAAAAAGACCTGGATGTGCTCCCAAGAATTATTGGAGCTGGCATGTTTCCAGTGAGGGCTGATAAAAGCAGTGGTTGTGATTGTGAGCTTTCAGACATCACTGAAACGACTTGATTTGTGAGTCGGGATGGTGAAATGTCTCTACTGAGTGATGAACTTTTTGTGGTGTGCTGGGAATCTGAAGTCTGATTGTGTGTCTGATCCTGGCACGGAGGTACTGGGTGTTCACTTAACCTTCCTCCCTGGATGGGGTGCATTCCTTTCTGATCTATTCCTTGATTAATCTGGTTGCCTTTGGAAACAATTACCCTTATCTGGGATGTATCTTCCAGCTGCTGCCGTGGGTTTGACACATGTTTTGTAGAAGCCCCTGGCATATTCTTCTGTACTTTGTGTTGTATCTGGGCATTAGTTGATTTTTTGAAAGACTTATTGTCCAACAAGTCTTGTATTCTGCACAAACCATGACTGTTATGAATAAAGATAGAATGTAATGCAATTCATCATTTGAAATCACATAATATTCCTTGTTCATTTAATAGCATATGGGTTTTCTTGTTTCAGTCTTAGCTCAGGCTCTCCCAACAAAATAATCATGCCTATAATTATAAATAAAAGAAAATATACACAACGTGTGTGTTTAATTTTGAATCTGTACAATATTATATAAAGTTTAAGTTTATTTCACTTTTTCAGTCAATCAATCAGTCAATGCATACATATTGTAGAAAAACTGTTGCATTCTTAATCTTATCTGAAGTTTTGGTGATAAACACTATAACTAGTATAACTATAAGTGCAAGTTATATATTCTGATAAAGTTAATCTATTCTTCATTTCTTGATTCATTGTTTTATATTATAAAATAATAACCAATAATATTATTATTTATTTATTTGCATTTCTGATTCATTTTCTATAATCTATTCAGTGTGAAGACTTATAATTCAACAATGCTTACTGCCAGCAATAGTACTGGATATGAAAAGCAGGTCCAGTGTAGTTAGGTTACTAAAATTATTATTTGCATGGTTTACAATTGAATAGGATTAGGAAGAAGGAAAAAAATAAAAACAAATTTCAAAGAACAGGGATAAAAACATTTGTGAAATGAAGTATGAACTGGATTTAATTTTTATCTTAGTTGTACTTGTTATATTTATTTTATAAATGCATGCTAAATTAACAACTTGTGGACTAAAGTAGAAGATGAAAAATAAAGCTGCTTTATATTTGTATCAGTCTTAAAATTAATATATTTTTAAAAAACAAACTGTGATTTAAATAGTTTTGATAAGTAAAACATTCTATATGATATGCATATTGATTTTATAATCGGGAAAACTTGTTAAGTTTCACAGATTTGCTGACTGACAATGAATGAATGAGATTGAAATGGAAATCTATTGTTCTGTTGCTATATATATCTAAATATCCCTATATGAATGTTACAAATTATACAATGTCCAGACAGTCCAGAGTACTAAAATTATCCACCTTTACAATCAGTGAATCACAAAGTTCTTATTTAGGGAAGGAGAAAATCAAAAGGAAAAGTAGGAAATCACGAAATAAATATAACTTTTTTCCTTTCTTTTTTTTTTTTTTTTTTTTTTGGGGGGGGTTCAACCCCCACCCCAGCAAATTCAATAGTCTATGATTTAATCTAAAAAATCTCATTTAATTTAAAGCAATCTCTGAAGATTGTAAATTTACAAAATGTTGCTGGGATCAAATTTGGATGAAAGAAAGAGAGCTCACATGAAACTGCCACATTGCTCATACTCATAGCTAGGTATTATTACATTCTATTTCTAAAAAGATCAGTCTGCATCTATTCTAATGAAAGATTTATGTTGATTAAAATAGTATGCTAATAATAAAATATGAACTTTAGGCTATTGGATGGACTAAGCCATTCTAAGGAAATACAGCATCTCACTTAAGTGTTCAATTTGATTAAATAAAAGAGTTAATCAGGACAAAGCTTTATAATTATACTATAGGCTCTATTCTAATTTCTATAGCACAATTCTAAATGTAAAAATCACAAATCTCTAAAAACATTGTTTAGTCAAAATCTCAAATGATATTGTTCAACCATAATTTTAAAAATAACAAAGGCGTTAACTATACTAATTACATCAGACTGCAATTAATATTAGTTATAATCTGTTAGTGTTACTTGATCATAAAGATCATAAAGCCACAACGCAAACATGATTCGCAAACACGATTGGCACACTGAATACATTAATTAACTCTTAAAAAATGCTTTCACAAAATTTAATAAAATACGTCTGCACTAATAAAGTTTACATCAGTACACGATTTGCAATACCGATGCTATTTATGCTGCTGATTGAATGTACATAAGGGACTACTACTGTATTAGTACAACTACATAATAACTTGATCAACGAATTCATTTCTATGCCGATTTAAATAAAATTAATGAAGCAAATTCTGGTAGCTGCTTTGCTGTTTATCAATTTTCTTGCTTCGGCAATATGCGTACATCTTATAACTTTACTATGTGCCAAATGAATGCACATTTACAATATTGTCAAGAATGTTTGCTATGGATATATGCAATAAATTTTGATCGCGGAACTATCCTTATTCCTACAGTACGCTTTCTAAAATTGCTGTTCCTCGTGGTTAAATGTTCGTGAAAGTCGTGTGAGTGGAGGATGCACAACACTAAAATCTGCAGAAATTATAAAGAAAATATATGTTTCTATTAGTCGCAAAAGTAAAGGACTTGACTTACGTATGCTTAGAAGATGGTGTTGCTTTTGATTTATAAACCTGTTGGTCGCTTCGTCTATCCATGTTAGTGAATAGTGTTACGGTATAAACACCTACTGCTGCGGGAAAAAGTCTAAATTTAAATGCAAAAATTGGAAACCGTTTAAATTAAAATGTATTCGATTTTTTGTAGTATTTCCTTTATTTAATTTTATATATTATTGTCAAAAATATTTTCTGCTGAAATTTCACCAATCGTTCTTTAAGATTTTCTGATATGTTGAATTAAATATGGCGACCGCCAACGAAAGCAAGATTGCAACTGAATCCGAAAGGTATCTTCCCTAACGTATATGTATAAGCTTAGCGAATCACACGTTCATTTTAAACTTGCTTATTTATTAATATTTTTCTTCTTGAATAGGTAAATTATAGTGTTTGACTTTGGTGGGTATATTAATTTCTAATCAATTTCATACATGTTTATGTCATTTAGACCATGTACTGTACATGTTGTATGGACAAAAAAAGAAAGTACATTCTATAGGCCTAGCAAAAGGATCTGTAATGAGCTTACTATGTTGTTATTTAAAGTCAGGGATAAACACCACATTTTGGTGAATTAATAATTAACAAATCATTGCTGGTACTAAAATCAAATCTTACATAATTATATCTATAATTTGGTACGTTTCGTTTTATTCCTTATACAAGTTATAGTGCTAAGGTCTATCGACACCGTGGCCTTTTTTGAAAATTTCGCTAAAGGGCTTTTTTGTAAAGTATTTCACGCAAAGAGGAAGTAGGAGAAGTTGGAAAAGTGAGACACTATGATAAGATGTTGGGGAGTCCAGAAATCTTAACATATATATAGCTCATTCTCTGGCATGTGTACCATTTTGTGACACGAAGTGCAAAAAATAAAGTGGTTTAAATCTAATTATTGTACATGTTAAAAGTCAGCATGGGGCCTAAAGCACACACAAAAACATTTTAAAAAAATTAAAATGTTGATTTTATATGAGTTAGAAATATGTAAAAAAAAAAAAAAAAAAAAAAGTTTCTGGTTAAAACTTAGAAAGTAAGGTTGAGACATATTTTATCAGGAAAAAATAGGCCTATTCTAAACTAAGCAAGATAATTATCTCATTACAACAAATAATTTTCTTCATTAACCTAAATTATTAACTTAATGAGTTAATCTGAAAACAATGCAATGAACTAAAACCTGATTTAAAGAACTATTTCACTAGTGTCTGAGTTAGTGAGTATCACTATCAGAGAACAATGCAGTGAACTAAAATCTGATTTAAAGAACTATTTCACTAATATCTAAATATCAGAGAACAATGTAGTGAACTAAAATCTGATATAAAGAACTATTTTATTAGTGTCTAAGTACCAAAGCAGAATGCAATGAACTAAACCTGATTTAAAGAACTATTTCACTAGTATCTAACTTCTGAGTATCAAAGAACAATGCAGTGAACTAAAATCTTATATAAAGAACCATTTCATTAGTGTCAAAGTATCTGAGAAGAGTGCAATGAACTAAAACCTGATTTAAAGAACTACTTCGCTAGTGTCTGAGTATAGCTCAAAAGCGGCGGAAGCCGGAAGCGTCCCCTACATTCAATCAAATCAGTGTCTGAGTATCAGAGAACAATGCAATGAACTAAAATCTGATATAAAGAACTATTTCACTAGTATCTAAATATAATAGAACAATGCCTTAAACTAAAATCTTATTTAAAGAACTATTTCATTGCTGTCTAAGTATCAAAGAACAATGCAATGAACTAAAATAGTAAAATCTGATTTAAAGAACTAGTTCACTTGTGTCTAAATTCTAAGAACAGTGCATTGAAGATTGAAGTCTGGCATAGATATATGTGACTTATAATATCTAAATATATAACCCCTTCACTTTATCAGCCAACATTCTTCATCTCCCATTTCTTATACTAAGGACCCTTCATCTTTAATCTCCTCATCCCAAATCTCTGAAATGTGTTCTGCATCAGTTTGTAAAATCATTAAAATCATTCCTTTGAAAAGGAATATGAAGCCTAGATGAATCAATAGTAAATCTCTGAAGAAATGGCAACATTGAGAGACAATCTGCAAACTTAGTTTGTTGAGACGGGTGCATTTAAATCTTCTTTGAATGGATTTTTTATTGTTGTTCTTACCTGATTGAATTGTGCTCTTTATCACTGGATTGTGTTAGTGAACTTTGTAGGAAGGGAAGGGCAGAGTGGGTACTGTCGCTCAACAGAATAGTTAACATTGCTTTTTTGTACAGCATTCATTACACTTATGCTTTGTTTGTAACACTGAAAATATTCTTATTGTTTACTTCAACTTCATTTTTAACACAAGAGATAGTTATTCACATGTGGATGTAAGATTCTGATATTTTACCATTGGAATGCACTTGTAATTTGTATTGTTTCATTTTGTTTAGTTTGTACATGTTAGATTTGTATAATGTGTATTTAATCACTTGTAAACCACTCACTAGGAACTTGCCTTTATTTGTTCTGTGATAACATGATTCATTTGATTGATTATTTTTATTTATTTCAAAATAATATTACTATTGATTTATTTACAGCGTGCTGTTTGAAGAGCTTAATGTTCTTGAGTCTATCTACATTACAGAGCTGACAGTAGATAAAGATGATCAGTGAGAATTTTTACGTCTGTTTATGTAATATTAGTAATATTGTTATTATGTTAAGGAGATATTTTTCCTTTCTTTTTTTAACTTGAAATACTATAGACACTTAGATTAAAACTTGTAGTAAAATAGTAAAAAAAAGATTACTTTTTGCTTTTTTAACATAGTCTAGCCATTTTATGTAATATTGTCTTTTAAATTTTATTTTGGCAGCTTCTGCTGTATTGTATATCTTTTGTACTTGTACTACTATTATTACATCAGTATATTCCAAAGTATTTAGTTTATTATAAAGATTATATTGTCACCATTTTGCTCCTTATTATTTTATTCATTAAAGAAGTAATTGGGCCATTTATAAATTTTTTTATATAAATAATTCACCTCCATGCAATAAAATCATCTTACCACTTTTGAATTAAAATACTTCAGCAATATAAAGAATGTGATTTCTAAGTATTATAAAGAAACCAATGCAACATGAAAATTCAGAATGCTGTGTTAGTGTGTATGTGCACAAAATAAATTAAGTATTTAAAGAGTCTATTTTTGGGCTGAATAATATTTATATATATATAGTATTACATATTAATATCATTGAAATAGTTAAGATGGTGAGATAAGACAAACTTATGAAAAGACCTAGTGGCTTTTCTATTCAGATATATTTTTCATAAATGAAGAGGCTTAATCATACTTTATTGTTCATACATCATTGTTTTTAATAAATCATTAATTTACCTGTATTAACTATTTATTATTCATGTGAAAATTATTTACCCAAAATGTCTACTTTTGTTGTATTAATGTTTCTGTTTTGTACACATTTAAAAAAAGAGATGCATATAACTATCATACACTTCACAATTATGAACCCCATGTATAATGTACAGACTGTTTCTTAGAAACCTAACTAAGCAACTTTTTACAGAAGGCAGTGAAACTGAAAGGGGGTAAGTGATGTTAGAAGTGTGTGTGTGTGCGCATGCATGCGTGTTAGCGTGCGCGCGCGCGCGCATGTGTGTGAGGGGGGAGGGAAGAGAGAGAAGGGTGGATGGATGAGTAGGGGGATAGATTGATGGATAGATAGATAATTTATGATTATTTAATAACTGTGAAGTGATAGCAAGATTAAGTACATAAGCACTTATTGATTTTTTATTCTTTCTCTTCCCCACTTCCATGAAAATTAAAAGATTTAGACAAATTTTTTAAAACTTCAACCTCCCATTTTTCTCTTCCTTTTTCTCCCCCCTAGCCTGCTCTCTGCTTTAAGTTTGGAAAAAATGTCAATCAAATGATGAGTGAAAGCAATAATACACTTATTAAAGTCTTTTGATGACTTTTAATCTCATTCTGAATTCAAAAAGTGTGAATAATCAACCAGATCTTATAAGAATTTTAAATGGATCAGTCCAGTACCTACTGTAAAATGTTCAGGCATGATCTGATGTTGGTGTGTTTACAAACACCATCTGCTAAATAAAAAAATCCTCTGTAATTTTTAATTTTTACATAACATTAACAATTCATAGTATATCTAATATCTATATTGGAAAGATTTTACTAATCAGGGTGATGAATCTCTACTGGAGTTGATCAAATATTTGTTGTTGATTGTGCTTCTAAATTCAAGCATTGTGACTGAAGGGAAATCATTTTTATTATACGTTATATCAACCTCCTTTTTCTTTAAAATTTCTGGAAAACATAATCACCATCATTGCAATAATAATAAATAGTATTTCACTATAAACTTAACTGTTTCTGTTCATTATCAGTTATGCATATTTACCATAAATATATTTAACCTGTAATTTTGTTGTTACCATTTCTGAGCTCCAGAAGCAAAATAACCGAGCTCTAGATCCAGAGACTTGTGTTAGACTTGTTAAAACTTCTGTTTGTTGCAGTGGACGCCCAAATACCATCTCAGTGCTTCTTCATCCAGCAACAGGCATGGACGAGAGCAAGAAATATGTATGCATGACTCTTGTCCTTCAAATTCCTCACACTGTGAGTTAATCTTCATCAGTTATCTTTTCCTTTGGAATACAAGAGTCTGTTCATTTTGAACAAAAGAGTTGCTTCACACACAGCCAATGAAATGTTCTCAAACAGAGCTAATTAATTTTTCTATCAAACATCTAGGTGAACATATTTTAGGAGATTCCACGGGTCTCAACCCATGCAGACCAGAGTACGGCTAGAGGGGGCACTTCACCTCCACCAAAGAGAGATCCAGTACAGTGTAACATCCCATCTCATCAGTAGTATTTTTGCTTGCCAAATGGTCTGGCATTTTTTAAGTCACATTGTGCTTTCTACTTTTTGTTTGGGGGTTTTCAGCCAAATCCCACTTTTATTTGCTGAAGATTTCTCTGTTATCCTGTCACATTCCTTTCCTCAGGTTCCAGAATATATTTTTGGTTAGCTGACACATGAATTGTTTTGTTTTTTTTTTAGCATCCTTGATAATTACAAGTTCAACATAATTCAGTTCAGCTGGAGCATGAGGCAAAATGCTTAAGGGGGTAGACCTACCTGGCAAGGGGTGTATTTTTGTTCATTTTTGCTATTCAGTAACGTGAAGGGATTTTGATAAAATTTGGTGAGCATCTTTATCTGTTAATTAGCTTTTCAGGAAAATAATTGTTTAGTTGATAGATTTTCACAAACATGATAGGAGAAAAAACATTTTTGCGAAAGAAAAATACTGTCATCACCTTGTACACAACATTTCTTACACTGTCTGAACCTGAAAGCTGTACTCTGGTAAAGTGATTATGAGCATGTTTACTTGAAACCTGAACTAGGGAAAAGCAGGCTTGTGGTATATTATCAGTTTACAGCCTATACAAAATTTGCACAAAAATATATATTTTCCCCTTTACTGTAAATGATATTAATTTAGTTCTTTCTGTTTAATTACAGTTTGGCTAGTTTAGGCACCAGACGGCTGATAAAAATCTTGACAAATTTCAAGGTTTTAGCTTGAAAGTTGATAAAACTAGGGTGTAAAACACCTCGAAAAGTGGTATTTCAGATGATCCCTCTTGACTGATTTTGTATTTTCCTGAATGCCGAGCTTTCCAAGACCTGAATCTGTCACTGTTTGGATCTTGTTTCTCCCAGAATTCATAGGATTTACAGAGTTTGCTTCGGGATCCACTGTCCACAACCTTCCTTGTTTCAAGTCCCACTGCTGTTGACACATTATTAACATGCACAATATCACCTTTGTCCTCCTCAAGACTGTGCTCAGTTTCCGCTGCCTTCCTCCTGCTCATCGCTTGCACAGCACACACTACTTTATGTATAGTGTCATTGATGACACTGAAAGAGCTCTTGCACACTGGGTTTAGCAGATCCATCACGCCACAGAATGCTCTCAAATCTGTGTGATCTCCTCATATACATCGCATTGCATATACAGAGTGCTGATTCACCGAGTACACACTTACATTACCTCCAAAATTATGGGACATGAGGGAAATGCTTCTTGCCTATCACATCTGTTGTTCTGATACTTGAAAAGAAATCTACACCCATGACCTTTCCTCTCAATTTAATACATTTTCATATCACTGAAGTAAAACTTGTAACATAATGTTTTGGTTCAATGTGTCAACATTAACCAGCCTGTAACCTCTTATATCCTGACTGAATGTATCGTCTACATCAGATTCATCACCACTGCTGTCCTAACAGCTTCTTTGATCACTTCTTTTTTTAGAAGTATCTTCAAGCAGATAAAGGATTCAAAATTTTCCTTTCACTTCGAGTGGCCATGGCACTTCTAGCTGATCCACTAGTAGGCTATTCTGAACATACTATCTGGCTGTTTTCACTCTCACTTTCAGTTTCATCTGAAGCATTTTCCACAGCCTTGTTACAGTTGAATCAATGTCGTTTTGTAAACCTATTGCCTTGAAACTGTCCTTTGGATAATCTTTTTCTTGTCTAATGGCATGGTTCAGTCTTTGACCCACTAAACACTACTTTCACTTTTCTAGCTAAATACAGCATGAATCAAGGATGCAGCCATTTGTAAAAGGGAAGTAATTCTGGGAAACTCGGGGAGTACTCATAACCAGTATTAGGCAGGGAGCAGTTTTGTTCTGCAAACAGTTTTGATACAAAAAGGTGTAATATTGGACTGGAAATATTTTTTTGTGGTTGGCACCCTTGCTTTGAACCCTCTTATCTCCACTTTGGTGTGGAATTGATTCAAAATTCAAACTGTGACTGAAAGTAGAAATATTTAGCTTTCTAATATTGTAATAATGCCAAACACTAGTAGGATTTTTTTAAAATTGATTTTTTTCTAGCCCCTTAAGTTTGAAAAAAAAATAACAAGACTTTTATAAAACTGAATGAATGTGTAAGTTGTTTGTTTTCCTCATTAAGCATTTTTATCATGAATATAGTTTGTACATAGAATTTATTATAATTTGGTTTGTTTTTGTTTTAATTTTTCTTAGCTGCTAATCTTAATTCGGTATAAAGTCAAATCTAATAAACGCACGCATGCATACATGCTTTATTTCTAATCATAGACAGCCAGAAAAATGAAAATCTGTTATTAGGAAAATGTAAGTTCTTTTTTATTTACTTGTAAAGATTTATTAGCCATATCTGATTGGATGTGGTTATGTGACTTTCTACAATACTCTCATTGATAACTTGGGTAAAATACAACTGATCATTCAGGACTAATCAGTGTACACAGTCTGTACTTTATATTTGTAGCTATAATATTTAGTTTTAATAAAAATTGAAATGTTGAATTGTTTTTATAAAAATTTTCGAAAGTTAATTAATGGTGATAATTATGATTTCCAGGCTCATCTCTTTGGAGCATCATTAAAATTATCAGAATTTTGATATTTATTGTTTTTTGTTTTTGTTTGTGTACTTGTAGTACCCGAAGGACACACCAGTAATAGTGGTGCGAAATCCAAGAGGTCTTGGAGAGGAGGAGGTACAAAGGTTTGTGCAGTTCATCCGATGCACCACATTTGTCTTGCTTTCTTTCGTTCTGCCCGCAGCACACTTTATTTTCTTTAATGCCAGAAGCACAATATGTTGGTTTCTCATAATCACATCGGGATAAAGGGATTAAAATACCTCAAGTTCAAAACTGCTATTTTATTTAAGCCCAGAGCTCTGCGATCATAATGCTGAAAATGGAACTAAGCTAAGAAATGTAGTTTTTATCTTGTTGACAAAACTAGCTCACCTCTAGATAAACATCATTTTGAAGAAAGTTACCACCAAAGAGTTACATAATTTTATATAATGTGAAGATAAAGTATCAAAAGGTTGATAATTAGCACCATACTGTATTTAGAATTAAAAGAAATGTATTACCTAAATAGAAATATGAAAAAATGGTAATACATTTTATTACCTTTATGGTGCGAAGGTATTGTGAGAGACTTTAAAGCATAATTTTAAAAATAATTAATAAACATGTTTCTCTGAAAAATGACACTAGCAAATAGGTTATATAAAGTGATAAATGTATAATAGAAAATGAACTTGTCAGCAATCAGTAAATTTAAGATTTATAATGCATTTGTGTTAGAATCTCAAATTGCGACTTTAAATCCCTATTCCATACATCCTTGCATACATTCTTAGGTCCTGCTCACCTCTCAGCATGCACAGTTTCTTAATGTGTTTTTATGTCCTGCTCACACCCCAGCATGCACAATTTCCTAATGTGTTTTTATGTCCTGCTCACATCTCAGCATGCACAGTTTCTTAATGTGTTTTATGTCCTGCTCACACCTCAGCATGCACAGTTTCTTAATGTGTTTTATGTCCTGCTCACACCTCAGCATGCACAGTTTCTTAATGTGTTTTTATGTCCTGCTCACACCTCAGCATGCATAGTTTCTTAATGTGTTTTTTATGTCCTGCTCACACCTCAGCATGCACAATTTCCTAATGTGTTTTTATGTCCTGCTCACACCTCAGCATGCACAGTTTCTTAATGTGTTTTTATGTCCTGCTCACAATTCAGCATGCACAGTTTCCTGTTTATACATCCTGCCCACAGTTCAGTATAATTTTTTTTTTTAATGTGTTAGGTCCTGTTTATAGCTCAGCTTGAATGGTTGTCACTATTCCTAGGTCTCACAACTCACAGTAAATGGTTTATGTATAAGGCATAATGCTTATAAAAATTAGAAACAATTAAGAATATATACAAATTACTTGACGAATCATCCCAATTTCACTGATAAAATGTCCTTTTTGCCAGCATTGACAAGCAAATTCAGTAATTAATCTTTTGTATCATATTCTCAAAATTATCTTATTTCCACATAGATAAGGTGATTAGGAATTGCATATCTGATACTTTCTTATGAAAGTATGGTCATTCATGCAAAGTTATAAACTGTGTAAATTAAATTACTTAAAAGTGAAATGTTTATCAAAATTATATACCTATTTAAGAATGTTTGCCAGCATAATGTGCAAATTTCTTGATTAAAGCTTTTTGGGTCATATAATCAGAATATCTTTTTGGTGTTTCCAAACATTAAAGGTGATCATAAATATCTTGTTATGGAGTTTTATTCAATGGAGGAGTTTCTCTCTATCCCATCATCATCACCACATAATAGATAAGTGTAAATATATTATTGATGAGTCTATTCATAAATAGTGTGGGTCACAGTTTATTAGCACAGATTATTCAATATCAATTTATAAACTATAAAACAGAGGGCTTTCATTTTGGAGATGTGAATAATATCGAAAGCATATGTGCACAAATGATATGTATACTAAATATAACATCTTAGTGTCATTTCACACAATGGCAGACAACTCAAAATAATACCTGACTAGAGGGGTAGAAATGGAACTCTTTTCATTTAGACTTAAATATTTACTTATGTGTCCATTGTTTTAGACTGTCAATACAGATAATTGAAATGTATAACAACATTGTCAATTATTCTTGTTAGTTTAGCTGATATAATACTGTTTATATTACTGCACTAAAAGTTCAAGCTCTTTTAAAATAAGAAATATGTTGCTCTATCTCAAATTGGTCATTTGAGTACTTTAACATAGGAGGTAAGAAATCTTTACATAAAATGAAAAGTAATAAGGCAGTAATTATCATGAGCAGTTCCTTTTTGTCAGTTCGTCTGCTGTTCAAATATGCTCGTTAAGTGGAGACAGCAGAAACAGTAGAAATAGCAGTACCAAAAGCAGTTGATGTATATTTAACAATTTAGAGAATAATTTTATTTCCTGTTTTCAGTTTGGTTGCGGACATGAAGAAACTTGCTGATGAACGTAAAGATGGCCCAATGTTATTTGAACTCATTGAGGTATTCACTATATAGAAAATATGTTCATATTTTATAAGAATGAATGATTTTTATGTCTGCCTGTTTTTTTTAAATTAATTTTTCATATTTCTTTAAAAAGCAAAAAAGGGGGGGGGGGATTGGTTGAATTTTTCTTTTTCTTTTCTTTTTTAGTCTTTGGCTTTTATTTATTAAATGGGAATTTCTTTATTTATGTTTGTAGAAAAATAATGAATATATATTTAAGATTTGATTTTTTAAAAATCTTGTGATCCATTCTTCATCAGGCAGTAATTGATAATAATAATATTTCCAACGTTAAGACCCAGTGGCCTTACACTATTCTGGCATTAATCTAGATGCTGCAGGTCATAAAAGTCAAGACTCTTTTTATCTATTTTCTCCCATGTGACAGATATTATAGAGAAACCATGTCATTTTGACATAATGACAGATCCTTAGGGATGCCTAGAAATGTGCACAATACACTTGTTGAGATTCTATATGGTTTAGGTAGCTTTTTACAGATATATAGCCCTTAAGGATATTTTGCCAGCAGTAGGTTGGCAAAAACACTTGCAATAAATTCTGGCCCTGTTGCTTCTGACCCAGTGTAAAAATCCTGATTTTTTACCTTAAATAATAGAATTTGCTTTTGTTTCCCTTTTCTTTATTTAATATTTTATATTATATCTCTGGTAATCAGTCTTCATTGCGAGTCCTGTCTGATACCTTCCTTAAATGATAGATTTTTGTTTATTTTTTTGTATATTAAATATGTTACTTCAGATAGCCAAGGACAAACTTCATTCTGAATCTTGTCTGATCCTTTCCGTAAATAATAAATTTTTGTACCTTTTTTGTACTTCATATTTTATATTTCAGATAGCTTCTGACAATCTTCATTGTGAATCCTGTCTGTTCCCTTCCACAGTTTTATTCCCTTAAGTAGCTGTTCTCCTACTCTTTATTTATATTTTATTTCAGATGGCCAGAGACTGTCTTCATTGTGGATCTTATCTGATCTCATCCTTAAATATTACAGATTATTGTCTCCGTTTACATAATAAATATATTATTTCAGATAGCCAGAGACTGTCTTCATTGTGAATCTTATCTGATCTCATCCTTAAATATTACAGATTATTGTCTCCGTTTACATGATAAATATTTTATTTCAGATGGCCAAGGACTGTCTCACAGAAGGTAACACCCCTCACTGTGAGTGTGCCATTTGTCTGGATCATTTTGAAGATGGCTTGCCATTTATAAAAACTGACTGCTATCATTATTTCCACACTCACTGCCTGGCACGGTACACTTCATTCTTCATCAAAAAGATGCAGGTGGAGGAAAATCCGACTGCGGCTCATGCAAAAAAGGAAGAGGTATAGCACTCTTGTCCCAAAACTAAATTTACTAAATTTTAATCTTACCATCATGTGCTTTTGCCTTTAATCCCCATAATTGTTCATCATCATTTTTTTAAAAATTAATATTTTTTTTTTTACAACTGCTGTGTGAAAACTGTTGAACATCACATTTGTCTTCATTATATACATATATTTCTCCACTAGAAAATGCTCCCATGTCGATAAGTAGACTGTAGACTGTATTCATTGTTAAATGCTAAGTGTGAAGAACAGGCGGGATAGCAGTTTTATATATTTCCATAAAGCTAGTTTTTAATGAAAAGAAATATGAAAATGATAATAATCTATTAAAAAATGGAAGAACTTTTATAAGAAATGTTACTGTGATTTACTGAATATATGTAAAAGCCCTGGTTCGAGTTTGGATGGTATTTTTCAAATGACTGGGCCTGCATACCTTTTTGCTTAATATACCTGTTTGTTCATTAATAGCTAATCAAGTTCTTGGTTAATTTGGTCAAAGATAATCCATATTCCTGTTTTGTACATAATGTACCATATTTCAAGGGTGAGACAATTTCCTATCAGATCCAGACTACTACCATATGCTTTTTACCCACTTATCAATTTGTTGGTTGTCAAATATTCATGATGTCATTAATTCTTATACATCAGTTAGTGATAATGCTTTTAATATGAATACATATAAAAAGAAAAGAAAGGAAACATATTAACTTTCAGCATCCTTCTTAAGCACTGATAGATGGTATGTTATAGAGGAAAAACTTTCTAGCTTGGATTCCACCTTAAAAGTTAAGCATCCTGCAGGGCTCCTGCCCATCTCCTATTGGCTAGCATTTGCCGTAACTGTCTTGTTCCTTTTTAACTCAGAATATTCTGGGCTGTCCTATGTGTCGCCTGCCTTTGACCTGTGACCTGTCCGAACTCCTGTCACAGCCACTGCCACCAGAAGAGATGGTTGTTTTCACACCAACCTCCGATCTTCTTGAACGTCAGGCAATGATGGCAGAAATTTACACAAAGCAGAAAGCTAATGGTGGCATTATTGACCCAGAAGAGGAAAAAAATAAATTTTTAGTATCTGAGGTAAGATAAAGACACTTGGAACATATCAGAATGTTTGATGTAATTTCTAGACTTTAATGCAGATCAGTCTGTCTTTTGATATAATCCAGCTTTGCTTTCTTGCAGAGTGCATGTCAGAGTAAAAAAGAAAAACAAACCACAAAACAGCTATTATTCCAAAATGTCATATGCTTAACTTTTTAAGTTTAATTATATGCTTTCCATGTAGATTTGCAATTAAGTTAGAGGTTTAAGGTTTAAAGTTAATGACGTATTTTTGTGTAATTTTTTTTTCAGTTTTCTGAATTTGACGGCAGACTCAAGATATAAATCATTTCCACTCCTTCCCCTCATCTCATTTTTATCATTTTTCAAAATCCATAAAGACACTTTGAAATCAGTGCAGTTGTATAGTTATTGGTAGTCAGTAATTTAAATTTTATTTTATATTAAATGACGCATTGTCAGAAATGCATTTGTACAGATATTGAGTTATTTATATTAAATGACATTGAAAGTAATATGTTTGTACATATACTGGTAGACAATAGATTGAGTTATGTAAATGACACATTGAAAGTAATACATTTGTACAGATACTGGTAGACATTGAGTTAATTATATTAAATGACACATTGAAAGTAATACATTTCTAGTCATTGATAACACTAGATTGGAGTTATTTATATTAAATGACACATTTAAATTAATACATTTGTACAGATACTGGTAGACAGATTGAGTTATTTATATTAAATGGCACATTGAAGTACACATGTATTACATTTATACAGGTAGTACTGGTTGATAGATTGAGTTTATATCAAATGACATGAAAGTAATACATTTGTACAGATGCTGATAGATTGTGTGGCAGAGTAAATTTGCCTTTCCCTATTTCTAGACTTAATTGTTATATAAATTGTCAAAGTGATCTGACCTTGGACACTCCTTATGATGGTATTTTTGTAAGTGTCAGAGATGGAGTAAACACTCGAGAACGTGCTATAAATATTATCCAGAGGTTAAGATTTATGAGAACGAGATCAGCCAGTGAACTGAGATCAAAAGTTTACATGCTGTAGAGAATTCTATTGTCATATCACTTGAATTTGGTGTGGCAAGAAGTTCGGTCATGAAAGGCGGCCATTAACTTAATGGTGAATTAACTGATTGTTTGAGAGAGAATGGATTTAGAAATATTTAATGCATTTTGCTATTGAAATGTTATACTTGTGTTTTACGTAGAGATGCATTATGTGAGTAGACTATTATTTTTACAGATTTTTGAACTAAAATGCTCATAGATAGTATGCTAAACACTTGACATTGTTCTAATGAAACTGCTCTAATGAAGTATTTATTGTGCTGTATGCATGTATGTAATAAAAACTGGTGCAGGAAACTGTAAGTTGAGACTTGAATGTAAGAATGAATGGAGTTAAAAAGGAGTAAACTGGAAACTTAGTGTTATTCCCAATTATATTTTTACAGGGACAAAGCAGCCATTCCATGTATTATTTGAATCTCCTGGTTTATTGATCATAAACTGCTATGACAGTTATAGATGTAGGAAGCCTCTACTGCAGTGTATAAGTGTAAGAATACACTGCACTCCATTGATGTTATGGTGGCATGGTATGCTGACTACATCGAGCGATTTCTTATACAGGGAAGTTACTAGATATTGCTACAATTGTTCTGCTTGAAGGAACTGATACAGAAAAAAAAATGTGCCCAGGTTAGCTTTGAGAGAATAGAGTATCAGTGTTTCAATATGGAGAGAGAGACACATGGAGTTGACATGGACAGTAACTTTTGATATTGTTACAAAAGCATGTGAAAGACTATTGAGACAGCATTTGAACCAGGTTACGTAGAAACTATTATCACTTATTTCTAATAACTCAGTTTCCATTCTCTGATAAGAACTATCCTATTATTTGTATTGACATTAAATTGTTGAGTTGTATAAAAATTATTTGAATGTGGTTTCGTGGAAATATTGATGTCAAGTAATCTTTTTCTTGTATTTGTTATATGTAGATTTGATTGTTGATTTAATAAATTTATTGTTAAATTTATTGACCTTACACATATTGATAACCTTATGTTGGAGAAGACAGTGAGTGGGTGGATGGGGGTTCGCAAAATATAGATTAAAGATGGATTCTCCATTAGTAAGAAGTTTTCCACCTTCGGAAATATTGTATGATGGTAAATGGTTGTCTTTAAAGAGGTAGAAGAGAGAAAACATCTACAGCCCTATATATCTGCCAAGTGAGAGAGACGAATGGTGTCTGCTGAAGAATTATTAATAACATAATTTAAGATTTTCTTCACTTGTAATTAGTTATGGATGATTAATTAGTTAATAATAATCATAATCATTAATTAGGTGGCGTTGGCATCACACATTGAGTTATTTATATTAAATGACACATTGAAAGTAATACATTTGTACAGGTATTGGTAGATACTAGACTGGTGTTATTTATGTTAAATGACACATTAAAGCTGTACATTTATACAGGTATTGGTAGATACTAGACTGGTGTTATTTATGTTAAATGACACATTAAAGCTGTACATTTATACAGGTATTGGTAGATACTAGACTGGTGTTATTTATGTTAAATGACACATTAAAGCTGTACATTTATACAGGTATTGGTAGATACTAGACTGGTGTTATTTATGTTAAATGACACATTAAAGCTGTACATTTATACAGGTATTGATAGACAGTAGATTGGAGCTTTTTAAATGAAGAATGCTTGTGGAAATCAAAATTCTTGGAATTATTTGAACTAGATGAAAATAAATTTACAAGAAGCATGAGTGTTTGCAATGTAAGATTTAAGTAATAACATTAGCTGATTTTCAATTATATATATAGTTATGCACTGTGCAGTTTATTTAAGCCCTTTTAATATGTTAGTATATGCAGGGGTTTGGAGATAATTAAAGTAAAAACTGTTATTGGATTTCCTACTAGCGCATATTTATTTTTTATAAAAAATATTGAAGCATGTGTACTGCTTTTTTCTTGTTTAATTTTCTGTGAGCATATGTTGAATAATGATTTACAACTTAAGAAAGATTAAATACATCCAGGCTATTTATGATTGCATAAGTACCAGCGCTGTTTGTCTGTGAACCCAGTATAATATTTCCGATTCAGCTGTTGGAAGGAATTTATCATATAATATTTTCTTTTTAATTGGCACTCTTTATGAATGCATCATTACCTTCTCTGTCATCTAAGGTTAAAAGTGCCTGGGTTTTTCTTTTGCAGAATACCATGGTCTCTTTGGAAAATATTCGAAGAGCTAAGCCAGAAGAATCAAATTCTGAAGTATCTACATCCATACAAGGTAAAGTCAAGCAGACTTTCAACAGATTCAGCAAGGACTTACATGATAAACAGGACTCTTATCATGATAAGAGAGGTGGTCACATGCAAGAGAACTATGAAAGAAACAGTAGGTTTAAGCACAATAGAAAATTTGATCAAAATATATCATTAGGCAGAAGAGAACAGGTTGTAAGCAGGCCTACTGATGAAGGAAGAAAGTGTGATGATCATAAATTTACGGAAGATAAGCCATATAGAAGAAGTTCTAGACATGGTCAGAAATCCCATATGCAATCACAGAGACATCATTCTGACCAAGGCAGATTTAGCCAACAGGACTACAGGTCGGGCACAAAGTATTCCGAGCAAAATAAACCACATCACTCTCCATATAATGAGCAGGAACATAGTGACAATAGGCAGGGCAGGAACAACAGATCTGAGGATCATGCTAAGAAAATACAAGAGTCTGGACGCTCTGAAAATTCCAGAACAACAGCCAATGCCTGCAGATCTGAAGGCAGTAGTGAGCAGGAAATCAGCACTGAGAACCCAAAGACAGACAACTGCACAAGTGTTCAAGACAAGAGTCAGGAATTGCTAGCTTCTGCATCAGAAACAGTGACTGAAACAAATGATGATGATGACTTGCAACAATCTGCTGGAGAAACTTTGAAAGAAATTAGTGATAAACAAGGAAATGATGGCTTGCAATGCTCAGATGGAAAAACTCCAAAAGAAATTAGTGATAAGCAACAAGGAGTTGATGGCTTGCAACATTCTCCAGGGAAAAGTCAACACGAATTTGGAAGTCAGCATCATACAGCCTTGGAAATTTGTGGAGATCGAAAAAATTCCTCAAGAAACAACCCTTCCAGAAACAGACGTAACATAAAACATGCGAGGGATCCACGCTATGCAACATCTGAACCAGCCAACAATCAACAAGAGCCTGCACCTAATATTAAAAGCAAAAAATTCCTTAATCACTGTACATCTGAGATTGACAGAGCGAATGGAAAATATTGCCAAACTTGGGATGGTGACAGAGCTGGAAAGCATGATAATGTATCACACAGTGACCAAGCTTCAATAGCTGGCCATAAGGCACGCAGTGAAAAACTTGAGAAAAATCACTGCATATCACAGAATGAAAAGAAAAATAGACACAGTACAGCATCTTACATTGATGAGCATTTTGAGTCTTTCACTGTCATTGATGAGAAAGACAGAACTAATGGTAATGTTGACGGAAGCAGTTTTAGAATGTTTGAAGAGAGAGTTGGTAAGCATGATTGTGTTAACAATGGCAAAGAGGATAACAATGATTATAGACCTTACAAAGATCGTAAAAGCTGTGATGTTAGATTTGATAAACATGATGACAGAACTTACAGCGGATCAGTTGATAAACAGAATTGCAAAACACACACTGGCAGAGTTGACAAACAGGATCACAGAACATACAGTGACAAAGTTGATAAACTTGATCAGAAAACATATAAGAGAACTGATAAACATGATAAGAAAGCATATGATGAAAGAGTTGTTAAATGTGATCAGAAAACTTGCATTGAAAGAGTTGATAAACTTGATCAGAAAACACACTTCAGTAGTGAAGAGCATGATGGCAGATTGGTTAAGTGCAACCAGAAAACCTGTGACAATAAACACAATCATAAAGCAGACAGTGACAAAGTTGATTGTACAAGATATGATGATGATGGAGATGAAAGTCAGAGGGGTACAAAATATAGAGAGAATAGATATGGAGAGAGAGCATATAATGATAGAGTAACTAAGCCTGAACATAAAATATGGAATGATGGAGGAGATAAACTATATAGCAATGAACATAGAACAGTTAATAATAGAACAGATAAACAGGATAGGCATGAACATAGAACAGTTAATAATAGAACAGATAAACAGGATAGGCATGAACATAGAACATGGAATGATAGAGCATATAAACAAGATAGGCATGAACATAGAACATGGAATGACAGAGAGGCTAAGCATATACATAAAACATGGAACAACAGAGAAGATAAACGGAATAAAGTATGGAATGACAGAGAAGATAAACAGGCACATAATCCATTTGATGGCAGATTTAGTGAAAAAAGTGGCAAAGGAAGACAATATGAGAAGGCTTATAATAATTCACAACAAGAAAACAGTCCATTAAGGCATCACAGAGGTGAGAGAGAGAACCATTCTGAGAAAGAAGCTCATGAGCACGAGTCAAAACAAAATTTCTTTGAGCATGACCCTGACGATAAACCTGTCAATCATTTTGAGAAACAAAGCAAAAGAAACCCACACTCTCTGACGAAATCTAATTCAGCAAAACACCAAAATATAGAGCAGGAGCAAGGTACACACCAGTATATAGAACAACAGCAACATATACTAAGGCACCAGAAAGTAAAGGCACATGAAGATGACTGGACTGAAGAGTATGTTGCTCGACCTACGCATAAAGGGTACCGAACTGTAAGACCACCTCTGAGTACAGCAGATGATGCTGAAGAGGACTGGACTGATGAGTGTGTTGCTCGACCTATACATAAAGGATACCGAACTGTAAGACCGCCTCTGAGTACAGCAGATGATGCTGAAGAGGACTGGACTGATGAGTGTGTTGCTCGACCTATGCATAAAGGATACCGAACTGTAAGACCACATCTGAGTACAGCAGATGATGCTGAAGAGGACTGGACTGCTGAGTGTGTCATTGTGCAGGCACAAAATTCTAGCAATATCAGAAGTTTAGGAAGTGTAGAGATTACGAGAAAAGTCTCTCTTCCACCACCTTTAAATGATGTCCAGCATCATATGCCAAGTCATGGTGCATTGACAAAGCCCATAAGTGGACTTTACTCTACCAAGACTGAGTCTATAGATAGTGAAGTTATAAAAGACAGTAAATCGTTCCCTCCAGGATTCAAAACTTGCCAGCCACCACCAGGCTTTCATAATGTCGGCAATGATTTAGAAGTTGCACTCAGTGCTTCTGTTAAGCCTCCACCAGGATTTACATCTGCTTCTAATTAAATGAAAAGCACACATTGCATTACATTATTTCTTCATATGCTGTAATGATAGGACATGATCTCATTACATTGCAACTTTTGCAGCTCTGAAGCAGTGGAACACATTGGTCATGTGCTGGTTTGCATCGCCTATGGGATATGAGAACTCTTCTCATGTTACTTTTGCAAAATACTTTTTTTTCCCCGTTTACAGACTGTTTCAATGACCTTGAGATAACACGTGCAGGGAGCATGGACAGCCTTGTAAGCCTGTAGTTTGAGACATTGCTGCTATGCCTCTTAAGCTATTTTGTGATAGTGCTTGTATTTCTGGTGATCTGTAGTTTGTAACTTTGCAGTTATTATTTGTTACTTGAGTAATTTCCCAGTTGTGCCAAGAACATTGCAAGCATTTGAGTTTTTGTGGGGTTGTTTTAAGTGTTTAATTTTTATCTTGATTATTTTGTTTTGTTCTTGTTGATTGAACTGTAGAGAGCATGTATGAGAGATTGTTTTGGCGTTTTAATGAGGCACTTTATTCTTTATTCTTTGTGTGCTTTTCCTTTTCCTTTCCTTTTGCTGAAACTGCATGTGCATTGGAAACTGGTTAATTCAAGCCAGATAATTCTAATTTCTGGTCAATTCAAGCTGGATAATTCAAATTTCTGGTCAATTCAAGCAGGATAATTCTAATTTCTGGTCAATTCAAGCCAGATAATTCTAATTTCTGGTCAATTTACCTCAGATAATTCTAATTTCTGGTCAATTCAAGCAGGATAATTCAAATTTCTGGTCAATTTACCTCAGATAATTCTAATTTCTGGTCAATTCAAGCTGGATAATTCAAATTTCTGGTCAATTCAAGCAGGATAATTTTAATTTCTAATCAATTCTTACCAGATGACTGATAATCTGAAACACGGATACTTTGATCAATTCACATGTTGATAATTCAAATTTCTGGTTAATTCAAGCATAGATAATTTAAATTTCTACTTTTCAAACTTATTGATAATTGAAATTTCTAATTAAAACAGGATAATTTGAATCACTTGTTGTTTCATATAGTTTTAAAAGAGGATAGTTTTTTATTATTATTATTCTACCTTCCTTCTTCTTTATTATCAATAGTTTTAAAAGAAAATGCTTAATTCAAAACCCCAAATATAATGTGAGTTAATTGACTCTAACACCTTGATTATAGGCTGCCAGCAGACAAGATAACTTACTTTATGCAAACCTTTTGGTATATTTATTTTTGTAACAAATTGAACTCAGACCTTATATATGCTCCTTGTTATTGGATTTTGACAGTAATTGGATTTCATGATAATTAATTGTACTGCACTCCTTTGCTGTGAGGAAATTTGCTACTTATAATGAAACTGCTTTAAGAGGAAAATTTCTGCCCATAGGAATTAATTCAAATAGGGGTCAGTGTTAAACTGCTCTGAGAAGGAAATTTCTGTCCATGAATTAATGCAAATAGGGATCAGTGTGAACTGCTTTATGAGGGGATATTATCTGTCCATGGAAATTAATGCAAATAGGGGTCAATGTGAACTGCTTTATGAAGGGATACATCTGTCCATGGAAATTAATGCAAATAGGGGTCAATGTGAACTGCTTTATGAGGGGATATTTCTGTCTATGGAAATTAATGCAAATAAAACGGTATGAAATGGAGTGCTAAGCAGGAGAATGGGAGAAAATAATGAGTAAGCACATAGTTTGTACCAAAGGTACACAGGTGTCATCCTCATAAATGCAGGGAATATTCAAATAGTGCCTGAAAAGTATGTGCGTGTGTGCACTCATGCATGCATGTGTTTGTGTGTGAGACAGAACTCAGAAAATGTTTTGCATGTTAATTTAAAGAAATAACATGATTCATTAATTATCCTTTAATATCTTGTAGTAGTTTACAGTTTTGTGTTTTGCAGTACTTGCAACACTTCAACTTTTAATACATGGAGAAATGTTGGGGTGGGGGTATTTTATTTTTTTGTTGTTGAAATCTTATCAAGTCTCTGCATATGCATCTGCCCATGTATGTCCTAAAATACAAACAATAAATGCATTTGGTTCCTGTCTTATTTTATTCTGTACATTTGCAAAAGTGTTGGCTATTACTCAATAATAATGGTAAAATATGTTTTCTAGCTCATCACATAGCATTGAAGTTGACACCCCAAACTTGCTACATACTGGAAAAGTGGTAGCAGCCTCAATCTCACTACATACTGGGCAGGTAGTAACACCATCCGGCAAGTAGTGACACACAATAAAAAGACACATCAAGGGCATCTAGTGACAACTGCAATTTTGCCATAGACTTGCTTGTAGTGATGCCCACAATCTCCCTAAATATAGGGCAAGTAATAACCCCCACAAAATCCAACCACATTTATGGCAAGTAATGACACCCACAAAATCCCACCACACTTAGGGAAAGTACTGACACCCACAAAATCTCACCACATATAGGGCAAGTAATGACACCCACAAAATCCCACCACACATAGGGCAAGTACTGACACCCACAAAATCCTACCACACATAGGGCAAGTAGTATGCACCCAATCGCACCACAAATGGGGAGGGGGGGGCAAATAGTGTCATCCGCAACATTTTGATACCTCTGAGGAACACTTGTAGATGATTCTTGCCACACTAAAGTCAAATCTTTGCTCACAAGAGCTTTCTTCTTTAATGTGCTCATACTGTAACGAAACTCTCTCCAGTATTTTTAATAAAATGAGATGGGTGAGGGGAGATAATCTTTATGAAGTATTTATGTAATAATATGGTTCTCTTTTATGTCCCTGGTTTGTAACCTTAGTTAATTTAATTTTCTATTTATGTTGTCTTTAATTTCAAGCATTCCCTATTTACCAAGTTCAACTGTATATATGTAGAAAGTCCAAGGTCAGGATACTTACTAAAGAAATTGTATAGGTTTTTATTGTGGGTTTATTTATTTTATTTAGTTAGTTTTATTTATTTCATTTGTTTAACTTTCTTTATTTTTTGTTTGGTTTTTTAATTAATATTTACTCTGCAGTCAGTCCTGTTATGTCCTTCACTTTAATTACTTTCAAGTAAAACATTTAATGGATTTCTTGGACGAATGATACAAGCCATAACTAAACTTGCAGCATAAGTTTTGCTTGAACCTCTTTTTATTTCAATATGGTAATGAGCAAATGATGTACAACAATCTCCACAGCACAATAGATGCACATATTTTTTTTTTTCTTATTAAGTGAGTTTTCTTCACTCTTGTGCACGTATGTGTATGTGTGTGTGGCTTCTATATTTGAAAGAAAGGATTATAAAATCAAAGAAAGGATTATAAAATTCTGAAACCATTAAAATATTTTTGGGAAAGATAGTGTAAAATTAAAACGTCCACATTTGAAATGCTCAAATTTAAATATCAGAATTTGTTGATTTAAAAAAGGTATATGAGTATTTCATCTTTCTTCATTCCCCCTCCCTTCAGTCCATCCAAATCTAAATGTTTTCATGGGATTAAATAAAAAGGAGTGATGTTAACTTTCTACTGTGATGTTGCTTCTTATTCTATTTAGATTTATATGTCTTCAGAAGAATATTTGTTAAAGGTTTAATAATAAATTAAAGTGTTTTACTTTGTTGAAGACCTACTGAAATCTTCATATTGAAAATAAATACAACACTATTTGACTTCACCAAAGACTGGCTTGCAGTATATATATAGTATATCATCGACCTTTCTTAATTGTCACTTGTGGTACATGATTGTCTTGTCAGGTCATAGTGGTGTTGCATATGCTAAAGCTGGTTTTGCCAGCTCTTTTAAATTGTGTGTATATGCAGCCCTCTTTTAATGATGGTGTGTAATGTGCAGATCATACTAATGATGGTGTATAATAAGGTATGAGTGGCCCTTCTATTAATGGTGTGTAATGTATGGTTTCTGTTAATAATGGTTGGGTGGCACTTCTATTTATGAGTGTGTGTAACGTATGTGTGTGGCCCCTTTCATTAATGATGTGTATGTAATGTGTGGTCCTTCTATAAGAGTGTAATGTGTGTGTGGACTCTTTCTGTTGATGCTGGTGTATCATGTGAGTGTGGCCCTCTATTAATGTTGGTATGTAATATGTGTGTGGCCTCTTTATTAATGTTGTTATATAATGTGTGTGTGGTTCCTCATGTTAATGTTATGTAATGTGTGTGTGGCCCCTCCTATTAATGCTGTTATGTAATGTGTGTGTGGCCCATTCTATTAATGCTGTTATGAAATGTGTGTGGCCCCTCCTATTAATACTGGTATGTAATGTGTGTGGCCTCTCTATTAATGTTATATAATGTGTGTGGCCCCTCTATTAATGCTGGTATGCAATATGTGTGTGGCCCCTCCTATTAATGTTGGTATGTAACATGTGTGTGGCTTCTATTAATGCTGTGAGGTAATATGTGTGCTATCTCTCCTATAATGCTGTTATATAATATGTGTGTTATCTCTCCTATTAATGCTGATATGTAATGCATGTGTGGCCCCTCCGATTAATGCTGGTATGTAATGTGTGTGACTTCTCCTATCAATGCCTGTATGCAGCGTGTGTGTGACCTCTCCTATCAATGCCTGTATGCAGCGTGTGTGTGACCTCTCCTATCAATGCCTGTATGTAATGTATTTGTGATCTCTCCTATTAATACCTGTATGCAATATATGTGTGATCTTTCCTATTAATGCATGTATGCAGTGCGTGTGACCTATTAATGCCTCTATGCAGTGTGTGTGTGACCTCTCCTATTAATGCCTGTATGCATTGTGTGGGCATTGTATTTTCAAAAGATTAATTATGGACACGATTGTAGATATGAATGCTTCATTTTCCATCTTCAGACTTGTTTTCATTTGTGAAAGATGTGTTTCTCAAATCTGTCCACTTAAATAAGGAAACACCTGAAATAACATCTACTGTCAGTTAATATTTGGGAGATGTCTTCAGAAAGTAGTAAACGGAGATGGAGATCTTTGCATTTTGGTCAAGTGAATTTCACTTGTGTGTGTGTGTGTTTTAAAAAGTATTTTTGCAGTTCTGAAATGCAAATTAGTAAAATTTATCTTGTATTTCAGAATATTTTTATTATTATAGATTGACCTGTAATACTGAGAAAATAGAAGGTTAAACCTTCCTGTTCGATTGAGTGAGTGAAAATGAAAATCTGTTGCCTTGGCAAAATCGGATCAATTTGCTTTTTAAAATTACCTGAACCTTTAGTGGTTCCCAACACAGTGTCTGCAGGTGCCATAGCGACGAGGTGTGAAAAGTAGTGCAGATGTAGATTGTTCCGACCAACTTCATGTCACCCATTTTAGGTTTTGTCACATTCAAAGCAAGATTGATGTGGAAGTCAGATATGAAGACGAAGACTCTTGTACATTTCCCAAGTATGAAGAAAATAGTATGTGAGAGTGATTTTAACACTTAAATACTTTTTAAAGAAGGCCCAGATGCAGTTTGAAAAGATATTTCAACAGTTCGTCATCACTGAGCCTGTGATTACCTCCCTTTGGAATCCTTTCACTTGCCAACGAGGTAACGAAAAGTTCATCACTGAGCCTCTGATTACCTCCCTTGGGAATCCTTTCACTTGCCAACTAGAGGTTTAAAAAAAGAAGGGCTACATCGAATGCACGTCTCATTCAAGAAGAAGTGGAACTCGAGATTTCGGGCCTTCAAATTGTTCTCAAATCGCCTCAACAGATGGAATTTGTAGCGCACACAGTAAAATCTTAATTTGATTCCATTTAACTTTGTGAAGCTGTTTTTAACGATGAGCATAATAAAGTCAAAATACAGATCTTGACTTATAGATGCCCTTCTTGTTGATTGCTTACAAACGTGAATATCATTTCACTCCCCCAAGTGTTAAAACTGGCTAATGAAATGCAGTGCCATAAATAATTCTGATTTATTACAATAAAAACTGGCTAATGAAATGCAGTGCCATAAATAATTCTGATTTATTACAATAAAAACTGGCTAATGAAGATAGAGTGCCAGAAATCATTCTGATTTATTACAATAAAAACTGGCTAATGAAATAGAGTGCCAGTAATCATTCTGATTTATTACAATAAAAACTGGCTAATGAAATGCCAGAAATCATTCTAATTATTACAATAAAAGCAGGTGAAGTAATAATATCTTTTCTCTATTCAGTGCTGGTGAGCGCTTACGAATATTATTCATGTTTGTTTATAGAAATCCGGATACACGTCACAATAAAAAAAGAAGTTGTGCTGAAGTTTAATCATAATTGTATGTTTCCCTGTTGATATCAGGTACAAGTAACAATATAGAGAATATTTTTAATTAACCATAACTGGCTATCTATGCAGAGAGGTAAGCGCTGAAAAATTATTCTTTCATCCACTGAACCAGTCAGGTCATGGTGCTCTGTGCGATTTGGAACACCTCTAATGTGTATTGATATATTTGACTGAAGTAATGTAGAAGAGTTTAACAGAGTTGGTCATCAGAACACCTCTAATGTGTACTGATGTATTTGACTGAAGTAATGTAGAAGAGTTTAACAGAGTTGGTCATCAGAACACCTCTAATGTGTATTGATGTATTTGACTGAAGTAATGTAGAAGAGTTTAACAGAGTTGGTCATCAGAACACCACTAATGTGTATTGATGTATTTAACTGAAATAACGTGAGTATAATAAAATAGGTCATCAGAACATCTCTAATGTGTATTGATATATTTAACTGAAATAACAAAGAGTTTAATAGAGTTGGTCTGTAGAAAATTTCAATAATTTCAAATTGGGACACAAAGTCATGCTAAGTATAGATTTGTCTCCATTATGTAACGATCAACAGTAAGTGTATAGTTTTTGTAATTAATGCACATTTACGTTTATTTGTCTGATAGACTTGATCATTGCTTCCCCAGCTAGAAATTGTAGTATCTTAAAATTGTGGCTGTGATTTTCTCACCCGTTTGCTTATTTTTTCTGTCAAGTATTTGTATATTTTTGACCCTTTCACGTGTGGCCATGTTTTTTGTATCGTAATTAGTCTACTTTGAGTCTGTTGAACCCTAACCTTAACCCTGACCCTGACCATAACCCCTAACCCTAACCTTAACCCTTTTGTGTTACCCAATCAAACATACAGTTTCTTAGTAGTGGTGGAAATCACAAAATATATAACAAATAAGATGCTAGAGACGTTTATGGAGTCAGGCCAAACAAACAAAAGCAAGAAAAATCCACAGCGGGTGAGTACGGCCTAATTGTTATAACGGACTTTGACCTTGACAGCATTAATAAATGCATTTTCATTGGGTAGACTATTTTGGCCTACATGATCGAAGGTAAAACAAAGAGTCCTACTTTTGGCTTGTTTTGGTTTTCGTTTGTATTTTTTTCTGTCAGGAGAGAGATTTATAATGTGCCACCTCAGTGCCGAATGCTTTATAATAATAAAAATACCGTATCACATTCCCTCAAGTGATTGCTTCTGTCATGTTTATTGCGAGAAATTGACATCTATAACGGGTGTGTTCCAAGTGTTAAATAAAAATGACGTTTTATGTTTTTAGAGGTATCGTACATTTTACGGCCATCATCTTAATTCGTAATTGCGTTTCCAACAATCCCGCAGGAAAGCGCCAACAAAAATAACCGTTTACGGCGGTCTGCATTTTCCCAATTTTATATTATTTTACTTTATCGCCGTGCGTTTATGAAAGCTATATTTAGGAAACCCACATCGATTTAGTTTAGCTGTTAACGTTACGTTAATGGGTAGTATGGATTGCGGTTAAAGTTTGTTCTAGTTAAATTGTATGAAAACATTTTCAATAAACTGCAACGACCCATTCAAAAAAATTATTGCTTCTATTTTTGCACTCCCCTTTCCCACCTTGACATTCGAGTCGTGTCAATTTTAGTATCAGAGAAAAGCATTTATGACTTTTTACTTTATTTTGGGATGATATCGGTTAAATAGCGGGTGGGTGGTAGATTGATTGAATGATTTATTTCGTTAGAAAATTATTTTTTTATTTACTTGACATTACGGTTGGCTGAGTAGGTTATTTTTTCTGTTCAGCTGGAGGATTTGAGTAGTCTGGAATTTTACTTTGAAGGTTGATTATGTCATGAAAGGTTTAATGGCTTGGTGTTGTGTTCTAATGGCTTGGTGTTGTGTGCTAATGGCTTGGTAGTTTGTGTTAATGGTTTGATGTTTTGTGTTAATGGCTTGTTGATTTGTGTTAATGACTAGGTGTTTTGTATTAATCGCTTGTTGTTTTGTTAATGGCTATGTGTTTTGTGTTAATGGGACTTGGTGTTTTTGTATTAATGGCTAGGCGTTTTGTGTTAATGGCTTAGTCATTGCTATATTAATTTAATGTTTGATTCCTGGCTGAATGGTAAACTGCCATTTATTTCTTTAACATAAATTAAGCCGAGTTCTTCCATTTGTGTGCTTACTGTCTGATTTTTGGAGAAATAAAATTCAGTGGCAACTTGATAAATATTTCTGCAAACATTTACATACCATAAATTGATAACATAGTTTCTCAATACGTGCAAGAAGGTCAATAAATTTAGCAATGAATTTATTAAATCGACAATAAAATATACATATAACAAATACAATGAAAAATAACAAGGTTTTTTCCCCCTAGAGTGTGGTAGTTGTGTTGATTGACATTAGCGATAAAAGTTTCTATGTAACCTGGTTCAAACACTGTCTCAATAGTCTTTCGCATTGTGCAACATAATAAATACAACAAAATCAATTACGAATGTGTTTTTGTGTTTAACATATTACACACAAGTATCATAATTCACAGTTGTAGGAATAATAAGTATATTCACATACTACATTATACAAGTATAAAATATTATATATTTCACTATTGATATATTATACTTGTATAATAGTGAAGTGCATGAAGTATTTCAAAGTCCAGTCTATCTCAATCAATCAGTTAACTCACCATAAGCTAACAATTGCCTTTTCATGACCGGACATGAATTACGTCAAAATCATAGTGATTAAAATATAGAACTTTCTTCAACAGGTTAGTTTCAGCCACTATCCATTGGCTAGTTCATTATTTGTAAACATTAAACTGTTGGATAGCAAAATTTACTCAGTGACTCTGGACTGGTTTAGTTTACCTCAACAAGCTCTAGCATATTCTTTATCTGAATTATTATTTTAACTCTGGTACTTAAAAAAATATCGTCATGCGCAGTACCCGAAGGTCATGTCACGTTGACATTTAACAAACTATATAATAATTAATTTTAAAAATAGGGACAAGTAAATTTAATCTACCACACTATCTATCTATCTATCTATCTTTCAATCTATCTATAATGATATATTTCCAGTTACCATAAGAACCACTCTATTGATCCCGTCAATCCCCACCACAACAATAGATATGAAAGTTTTATTCACTAAGGTGCAGTTCATCACCAGATTTTAATTTAAAGTATAATTATACAATTTAGTATAAACTAATATAATGTTTTATCCAAATCTTGTCTTTAAAAATTTAGAAGATTTGCCAAACGTGTACCAAGTGTTGGTTCCAGACACTCACTGGCATTATCTGGTTGCAAGCACTCTCTTCAAGTTTCATGAGTTATTTATCTCTTAGCCTATCATGACCCTGACTTCTCTCCACTAAGTCTCTGAAAAAGGTTGTTTTTTTTCGACAATTGCTTAAAAAGAAATAATGTGTAATTTAGCATACTCTCATTTATTTTTTAAAAGGAAAAAATCTGTGTTATTTATTTCAAGAACAGATAAACAGAAGAAATTATTAGTATGGGATATTGTATTTGTCTATGCATCATTGACAACTTTCATTAGGGAGTTTTTTTTTAAATCAATCATTTCAACCCCCTCTTTTCCCTAAACTTACACAGGGATGGTGCACTTAGAAGAAACTTGCACCTACATATTTAAATGACATTATCCAAGTCACTTTCTTTTCGTAAGCCACATATTTAAATGACATTATCCAAGTCACTTTTTTTTCGTAAGCTACATATTTAAATGACATTATCCAAGTCACTTTCTTTTCATAAGCTACATAATCTGTGCTTAAGTTTATTGCTACTTCGCAAAATACACTTCCGGTTTCATAACGACTGTTTTCTAGCTTCAAGTACTGCATTACTGTTCTCCCCCAGTGGCGCAGGGCTCTCTTGTAAATGAAATTATTTAGAGTGATTGCCCCTGTCATGTTTATTGGGGCTCTGTAAACAGATTAAACATGCCTAGATGTAGGACAGAAACGGGGGGAGGGGTGGGGAATAAAAGGCCCAAACAGGAACTAAAATGTAATTTGTCAGATGTGATAAAACGAACTTGGGATTCTTTACCACGTATTATTAGACTGGAGACATAAGAGTAAAGAAGATATAACTTACCATTAAGTATTAACAGGTAAGACTTGACTACTACCAGGTACATCATCATCATCTTCACTGTCACATAATGGCCTTAGGTAGCCCACACCCACCCTCCTCCAAAAATAGACTACAATCAACCATTGCTCTAGGACAGTTGACCTTTACCCCCCTGAGCTAGAGAAATGCCTGAGTTGCAACTCACTTTAAATGAACTATTAATAGCCCAGCTCAACCTGTTTTTCGGCAGTTCAACACAGCTGACCATTGAGGCAACATGTGCTGTGGCTCCTGGCATTATTAACAAGCTATAAGCATACTGCATATCAGCTACTAACCTTTATTGCTGGTTACCAACGCAGCAGGCTAGAAGGTAACCATCCTCTGTATATATTACTGCGGAAGGAGATAATGGTTTTGCTTGTATAACCAAATATTATATCCATGTTATTCTTAACCTTAACCATATTTCGTATTTACTAAACAGTTTGCTAACGATATTAAAATGTATGATGACCATGTACATAAGAAAATACATGGACAAATTCTTCGCCCATTTGGAAATTACTGGCTGATAAGAACCTTATCTCAGATTCTGACTTCTGATGATCGCTGAGCCACAAAGCATAGCAAGAGTGGAATGACCCACAGGCCAGAAATTATGGTTCAACGGACCACGTGCGCATCCACAACAGCACCACCAGGACCCTAAGATAACAACATCAGGCATCCGGAGTTAAGTGACTATAAAACCAACAGCTGTACAGCTTCTCTCAGATTTAATTCAGAGTTCACCCAGAATTCTCGTCTGGAAACAATGTTCTCTTATGACACAACAAACAGCCATGAATATGAACGATTTACATTTATGACTTTGATTATAACTATTGAACTATTTATTTTAGTAATCATGCTGTTTTATTTTATTTCTTCTTAAATAGATTAAAATATTAATACTTAAACACTCGTGTTGGCGTGACTCACTTACATATTATATATTGCAGTCTGACAGCTTTATTTAATTAATATACCTGGCTGTACGTATCAGGGGGCTAGGAGCTATCTATTAGACTATCACTCTTCTTTTCTACATTAACTATCTTCCCTCTTTCCAACACGTGTGGCCAATCAGAAGGTGTGTTTGGGGGATTAGCTAAGGTTACGGGCGGTCTGGGGTGGTGGAGAATTAATATCGTGCCCTTCTCCCAGCACATCATAATCACCACCATCATCAAATTTTAATCACCACCATCATCAAATTTTACTTCCTGAATGAGGGCAAAGAAAGAAGAACAGTACTAGTGCCCCAGATCTATCTATCTATCTATCTATCTATCTATCTATCTATCTATCTATCTATCTATCTATCTATCTATCTATCTATCTATCCGTGTATCCAAACTGCTTATGAAACAATTAAACAAATTCAATGACCTAGGAGTATCCTTGACCTTTAAAACAGAGGTTGCCACGAACGTCAACTTTAGATGGTTAAAATGTCATACCATCTCACAGATGAATAATGAACTAACTCCCACCCACCAAAATAATCCTACCCCTCGCTCACATGAAGTAATCAACAAGGAAAAATATGTTCAAAAAGTAAAACGGTGAAATATTTGGCACGTCATTTTCGATGCACTCTACTGTTCAGTTTGGCGGGCACACCCATCAGAGAAAGGTTTGAACGGGTTGTCAGACGAAGCGACAAGAAAGATAACTGATGTGTGCAGACACGCAAGGATCCAAAGGGAGGGAGATAGAGAAACCAGGAAGGGGGAGTGTGCATGCTTGCATTGCTACTCCGCGAGCCGTGTCTGTTACATTACGTCACGCCTTTTGTAATGTGCATCCCATTTATTTTGCATTTCGACACCTTGGGTAGAGGGTCATAGGTTATGAATTTTGACGTGTTACTGACGTCTGCAACAAGTTCTCAAAGACTCAGAGTCAAAAATATTTCCAGCCATTTGCGCGCAGCCCTTGGTGTATTGCGACTTGGCAATTTTCTTTTTAAAAAAAATGGAGTTAGTTTCTCGACTTTACATCTTCGCGGTAAGTCTTATTAAATTAGTTTTTATCGTTATATTTAATACATTTTCACATTAAAAATTCTTGTTCCTTTGTCCCTTATTGTTAAATGTACATTTCAGTTTGAAACATAACCTGCAAAATTATAGAAGTATTTATTTATTAACCCTTTTTATTATGAACACATAGATATTGTTGACGCCCGTTATTATGCCATATCACTAAAGCATTATAAGTGTGATTTTCCTATTTTAAATTACTACTATATTAAGAAAAATTGTAATATCATGAACTTTAACGTAAATAACACTTAGCACTTATTATCACCATTGTCTTTATCATCAATAAATTTATGATAATTCTACTACTTATAGTAGTTGCTCTTTGGTACTTTTATCGGGTTCCTTTTCCTTTTATTCGTCCGTCAGAAGAATAAATAGTATCCATATCTCATCATCATCACTGACGTCATCAACATTACCATTATAATCATTATCATCGTCGTCTACGTCGACTCTTCTCATGACTTGTTTTGGTGAACTTTGGCCTTCCAAGATTCTGGGAGATCCAAATTTTTATAGAGAAAATACACTTCCAAAGAGAGCTGCTTTTACCAGAGGGACAAATTTGTGTTTTCTTGGCACTTTATTCAGACAACTTTCAAGATCTATTACTACTGGTACTAAGCTCATGACTGTGGATTCACAATCTGAGATTCTCGTGTTTTAAATTATGTTTTTCTCTCTCTTGCTTTTGTATGTTTCTGTCAGCTGATACAGTGGTATCATTGAGTGTTGCATTCCTGTTGGGCCTTACTAACTATAATGTCCTGTCTTCATATGGGAATTACGCGAAAGTTCTTATTTCGAACGGAATTTTGACCACATCTGTTTCACTGACTGTTTCTGGATATCTTTTGTCTTTCTGGAGTTTTGTTTCCATAGTTATCTAACACACATTTTGTTCTTGCACAGTTCTTTGTATCGGGATTTTCTACTTCAGTATAGCTTCTGAGGTATTCTGTTTCATCCAGAGACTGACATCTAGATGGCATCATCATCGTCATCATCATCATCACCATCATCATTGTCGTCATCATCACCATCTGTGATGCAGGATGCCACATAGTTAATGAAAATGATTACTATTATTAATTAATCTTTCGTAACTAATTTCAAGTGATGAAAGTATTAATTTTATTTTATTAATGATTCTCCAATAGACACCACTCATCTCTCACTTAGCGGATATTTTGGCATTGTAAACGTTTTCTCTATTCCACAACATAAAACAACGTCTACAGTCACGAAAGGTTTCTGCGAGTGGAAAACTTCTTAATAAAGGATTAAACAAATACGTTTTTAATCTATTTTTAGTGAGCCCACATCCACCCACTTTCTTCTCCAACATAGGATTATCTATATCAATGTGCATAAGAAGGTCAATAAATTTAACAATAAATTTATTACAAGAAAAATCAAATATACAAATGACAATTCTCTATGCCTCAACAATAGAGGGTGGGTGGGTGAAGAATGTGCTTACCTCCAGACAAACTCTGGACAGACATGTCGCGCATGTGATATGTCTTTGTCATAAATTTTGTTTAAAATAGTAATATACTACATCAAAAATGACGAGCTGTACACGTCAACGCATTTGATAGGTTTTGAGACGCTATCACGTCACAACGAACGTCATTTCACGTGACAGCTTCTATTAAAAGAATATTGTCTTTGCGGTCACTGACTGCCGATTTCAATTATTTTTTATTCAGAAAATCTGAATTTCTTTAGCCTATCAATCAATAGTCTTTCTGACACATGACACTGCATTCTGTCAAACACACACACACACACAGACACAGACACACACACACACACACACACACGCACCGCGCGTACACACTCACACTCGCGCACACACACTCGCACATTTGTATGGTAACCGCTGACGGTTCCGTAGTAGAAAAAGAAAGAAAAAGAAATAAACTAGCACTATAAAGTAAAGACGATTATATTGGCAGAACAGAATATCATTTGATCAAATTATCTGTTTGAGGAGGGAATGTGGAGTTCGGGGGAGGGGGATAGAGGGGAGATGTCACTTTATGAGGTTTTCAAGTTAGACAAAAATTTTAAATCTGCGAGTTATTTACTGAAATGTTCATTGTTGTTATGGAAAAATTCTAATTATCTGAATTGTTTAGCAAATTTAAGCTATGCATTGTCAGACAAATAACTGTTGAATAACATCCCCAGCAAAACATGTCTTTTCAAGGTACTCGCCTGCTTGGGTCTGGCCGACGTGAGGAAACTTACAATACAGCGAACACCCTGTAGAAGTGGAGATAACTGTGGACCTGATGAATGTTGTCTCGCTCCCGGAAATTGCCAGCCAATGGGTGACATCATTTCCGGTAAGTAAGTGAGTATTTGTTGAATCTAGTTAGTCTTGTTGATAAGTGAATATTCGCTGTACCTTAAATGCGATTCGCAGACATTACGGCATACGATATTGACTTGAATTGGTAAGAGCAAAATTCTGTAAATAATATTTGCTATTCAACAGAAATATGTTTTTAAAAAAAAATATGTTAAAGTTGTTATGCAGCGTTATAGTTAAAGGTGTCTTTAATTTCATAAGGTTAGAGTTGGGAAAACGTCTGTGTGATCTGAGAGCGACAAAAGTTAACTCTTGTTTACTGAAAACACCGCCGTATATGTTCCCAATTAGCAAAGATAATCTGACACAGAAATAGTTTATATGTTCTAAGTCAGCAAAGATAATCTGACACAGAAATAGTTTATATTTTCTAAGTCAGTAAAGATAAAAGATAATCTGACTCAGAAATAGTTGAGTTGTTCTAAGTGAGCAAAAATAATCTGACACAGAAATAACTTATATGTTCTAAGTCAGGAAAGATAATTTGACACGGAAGTAGTTTATATGTTTTAAGTCAGCAAAAATAATCTGACACAGAAATAGTTTATATTTTCTAAGTCAGCAAAGATAATCTGACACAGAAATAGTTACCATGTTCTAAGTCAGCAAAGAAAACGCTTTCACTAAAATACGTACATGTGCCTATTTAAAAGTACACTCTAACTTTAACTCTTTTTTCTTTACTTTACAAGAAAAATGAGAGATTTACATTTGTGCAAACCCTTTACTGATAACGTCAGTTATTACCATATGTGTTGCTATTTAATTTATTTCCATTTAATGACCGCCAAACAAAGTGTAGGAATTGTATAAAAGATTTAAGAATTTCGTAGCATGTGATAGATAATTGTCATTACACGACTTGATGTCACCTATTAAAGGGTTAACAGATGTTGACACCAGAATATCCATTCACTGCTTTAAAGACAAGTGGTTGGCTGGGATTACTAGTTAGAGCACAGTATGAACAGTATTCTTCGATTTAAAGAAAATAATGTTTTCCATTTTTGTTAGAGTATTTTTCATTTTAAACGCTTTTATAAAACTGAATTTCTTTACTCCGATTAGACTGTGATATAAGACAACAACACACAGGGACAAAACCCTCTCCCATGGTGACTGGTTTTCGAATGTGTCCATGTGGATATGGTTTAATTTGTACATCCATCTCAGTGGATTTCAAAGGCAAGAGTTTATTCAATCTTTCTCCCTACGTATTTAAATTTTAATTGTTAAAGGAATATTTCTTTTCTCTTCCATTTCGTTAATAGGTTTCCTGGTCAAAGGCACTTTTCTAGTTTCCTTTTCCGCATTTCTTTTGTTTTCGCTTTCTGTGTTCCACACCGTTTTCTTCATTATTTTCTTCTTTCATTTCCATTCTCTATCATTATATGTAATACGTATTCCTCCTCTTTAAAAAAAATAATCCTTGATCTTTTTGTCTTTGTTCTGTTTTAACATTTTCTTTCTGCAGTACAAAAATGTTTTTGTTCTTCTTTGTATCTCGTTTCTTGTATTTGTTAAAAAACATTAAACCATTTCTTGTATTTTGTGTAGAGCATTTGTATTATTATTTAAAATAAATTCACATATGCCATTGACTTCTTGTTTAGAAATTACGATATTTTACAACCAAGAATGTGCATTCTGTTACATGTTATATTGTCACAGACTTTGTAGTTGTTGAAGAAAAATAGATGGAAACTTGATTTTAATTATTTTCCTTGAGTAGAGACTCTCCGTGTTAAATATAAAAATGCAAGAAATAGATGGAGACTTTCTAGGAACAGACAGTGACAGTGTTAAGCATAAAAAACCAGAAACAGTTGGAGACTTTCTAGGAAGAGGTATTGTCAGTGTTAAAAACAGGACATTGTTTTTATTGAAGACAAACAGATCGAGACTTAAAATAACTTGTAAATTCGTACCTACTATCAGTATTAAACACATACTTTTGTTTTTGTTGAAGATACATAAATGGACACTTGAAATGGGTTATTTGAATAAGTAGACATTTTTTTTGTTGTTGAAGATAAATAGATGGGTGTTTAAAATTGCCTTTCCAGCACGCAAATACCGCTAGTATTAAACACAGGCATTTTATTGCTGAAGATCAACAGATGTATATTTGAAATTAGTTTTTCTATGATTAGTTACCGCTAGTATTAAACACAGGCTTTTTATGGTTGAAGATCAATAGATGTATATTTGAAATTAGTTTTTCTATGATTAGTTACCGCCAGTATTAAATACAGGCTTTTTATGGTTGAAGATCAATAGATGTATATTTGAAATTAGTTTTTCTATGATTAGTTACCGTCAGTGTTAAACACAGGCATTTTATTGCTGAAGATCAATAGATGTATATTTGAAATTAGTTTTTCTATGATTAGTTACCGTCAGTGATAAACACGGGCTTTACATATGTTTAAAGATAAATATGTGGAGACTTAGTTTTTTCTAGAAACAGTTATCGTCAGTGTTAAACACAACCCGTTATGTTGGTTTTCTTTTTTTTGCTGAAGCGAAAGAGGAGACTTGAAATTAATTTTAATAGAAGTTGATCGTATTAACACTAAATAGGTCAATTGGGGTTGTTGCAGATTAAAGATGGTTATGAAACACTGTGTTCGTTATACACCATAAAGTAATTTGTGCTTGTTTATTACATTCTTGGGGGGGGGGGGGCAGAAGATCGTTCACGAATAGGGGTCTCAACCCGTTACTAACACATAGTAGTCCTTCATGGTGTCTTAGTCTTTGGACGGCAAGATTAAGTAGTTCCTATGCGCCATAGAGTAGTGCAAGAAGTTGTGTAGTTCCTATGCGCCATAGAGTAGTGCAAGAAGTTGTGTATTTCAAAGTGCAGGTGTTATGTTCGCTTCTCGAGAGAAATTACAGATCACTTCCTTCCCCTTCCCCTTCCCTTTCGTTCTTTGACTGACTGTTGCGCTAACTGAAATATTTCCCTCGTCGCATTAGCACGCTAGATCAGGAAATCTTGAGAGAAGGCTTGAAACAGAAAAGCCAGAACTCCTTCACACTCATCGCGGAGTTTCCCTGACAGGAAAGCAAAATAAGTCATTTCGTTTCATACCCACTCTTCTATCTATCTATCTATCTATCTATCTATCTATCTATCTATCTATCTATCTATCTATCTATCTATCCATCTGCTAGTTACCGTTACTTATTATTCATTTTATATATGCATATTTTGTTTCAGGAATTTGCATTTATGGAAAATAATTATTTTGAAGTCCAAGCAAAACAGAAGAAGACAATTTTATGTTGGGCGCCATGCTCTGACGTAAACATTAAAGGAAAACTCATATACGCTGTACATTTGTTCGCGTTCGAGTGCACGTCTTTGGTCTTGATGTGGCGTATTTTATGTAACATGTGACGTCATTGACCTTCTTGAGCAATGTGATACAAGTCAATTATTGCAAAGCCCCTTCAATTTCATAAACATCTATTTCCTCCCACATAAAAAAATAGTAAAATAAATAAATAAAATTTTGAAAATCATCAAAATATATTCAGTGGATAATCTTCAGATATTCGAAGACTATTTTTAGAATCAAAATGAACAGAGGATCGAAGAAGAACGCTCTCAGTTCCAGAACTGATAATAGGTACAACTGTACAAAAGTCAGTTTGCATCTCCAAATCTAGTATTGCAGACCCACCCCCACCACCACACACACCAGAAGGAGGAAACTCTTTGTTGAATTAAATTTTAACTCTACCAAGTTAGATTTTTATTAAGCAGAGATTAGCAATGCTGAAATTAGATTGGTGACAGTGTGTCAGGTTTCACTTTGAAGCCACGCCTAAATCTGTCAACTGAAGATGAAAAGAAAGCCGTCTGTGTTGACACATTTTACCAAGGCAAAGCAACTCAGGATAAAACTGAACACTTTAGAGACGAAAAGCTGTCTGAATATTACTTTGCTGACAACTTCTTTTCCTCATATTTTTTTAAGTTGTTTCCAGACACTATATTCTTTTGCATGTAATTTATACTGTCAAAGTTAAGAATTATCGGTCTTAGGTCCACATCTTCTTCCTCCACGATCCCCACCCCGAAACACACACTTATGAATTCATATGAGCCACATTTGGATCAGATTGGAAATAGAGAAAAATTACACGTATGAATTCATATAAGCCACATTTGGATCAGAGTGGAAATAGAGAAAAATTACACGTATGAATTCATATAAGCCACATTTGGATCAGAGTGGAAATAGAGAAAAATTACACGTATGAATTCATATGAGCCACATTTGGATCAGAGTGGAAATAGAGTCAAGTCTTACCATGTACATAGACCCCTTCCCCTAATATTCATTTTGATCATACATAACAATGAAAACGAAACAAATCTTTCCATGTACATGGACTCCCTTTCCCTAATATTTATTTTGATCATACATAACAATGAAAACGAAACAATTCTTACCATGTACATGGACCCCCTTTCCCTAATATTTATTTTGATCATACATAACAATGAAAACGAAACAAATCTTACCATGTACATGGACCCCCTTTCCCTAATATTCATTTTGATCATACATAACAATGAAAACGAAACAAATCTTACCATGTACATGGACCCCCTTTCCTTAATATTTATTTTGATCATACATAACAATGAAAACGAAACAAATCTTACCATGTACATGGACCCCCTTTCCCTAATATTCATTTTGATAATACATAACAAACAAATGTGCGCAATGACTCGTGTGTATATTTGCATATTAACCAACCGTACGCGTGTCAACATACACAATAATTATTTATTTTAAAATAAAATTGTTAATCCACTTTCTTAATGTTTGGGTCCGTTGGAAAGAGATTCATTTAATAATATGCGTCTACACATACATACACGGTTGCTGAGGAGTTTCTTTAGTGAAATGTTTATTTTCTTTAATTTTTGAATTTATCTAAAATAGCCGTCTGTCTGTTTCTAAGTGTCTACAACTATGTGTAAAAATTTGGATCAATATTTTATTTTAAAGAAAGAGAGAAAGAAAGAAAAAAGAAATTTCTATACAGATCTATAGATCTTACATTAGATATTTCACCATTGTTCTTTTCAAAGGGATCAATATCATATCACTTAAGCAGATTTAGCTTTTAAAAAATCAAGATAAAGCATTCATTTATTTCACGTACAAAGCAACAGCAGTCAAAAGTATTAAGACTTGGACCAGTGTTCTCCTTACAACGTGTATCAAGTAACAAAAGTATTAAGACTTGGACCAGTGCTCTCCTTACAACATGTTGAGAAGACATGTTCACACTCGTATCAAGTAAATTAAAAGAAAGTTCTAAGTCTCAGGAACGACAGTGACCTTGTAATAAATGATAAGTTGTTCTCTCTCTTCACAACATTAAAGTCACAGCTATTTCTTTGGCTTTAAATCGTCATCCCATCCATTTTCTCTAGACCATACCTGCCCCCACCCACCCATTAAACATCTCACCAAAACAAAATAAACCAATCAAAACCAAAGAGCAAACAAAAAACCCCCATGCTTTGTCAATAGATGTAGAATGTGACCTAATATGTTTGATTTAGTTTTGCAGTAAGTGACATTGACAAAACACAAACAAACAAAACACCCCATGCTTTGTCAATAGATGTAGAATGTGACCTAATATGTTTGATTTAGTTTTGCAGTAAGTGACATTGACAAAACACAAACAAACAAAACACCCCATGCTTTGTCAATAGATATAGAATGTGACCTAATATGTGTGATTTAGTTTTGCAGTAAGTGACATTGACAAAACACAAACAAACAAAACACCCCATGCTTTGTCAATAGATATAGAATGTGACCTAATATGTGTGATTTAGTTTTGCAGTAAGTGACAATCACAAAACTGTCACAGGAAATGAGGGACAGAAATTATATTTTATTTCATTTTAAAAAACCGCTAACAAAACTAATTGAAGTAATCCGAGTTTTGTTATTTTTCGTATGTAGCATGTAAATTCCAGTAACGGTCACCTAAGATCTCTTTAGTAGACAGACGTTCGTGACGCAGTGTGTGTTAATTATCATATTGAATATATATATTAGTTTATGAAGAATATGTATATTAAATAAATTGGGACAACTGCGCAATACCGTCACATGTTGTTGACGAGTGAAATGGCCAGTGCGCATTAGGATTGACCACAGAAAAGCGTGCATCACGATTACCACTATATATCCAAGGCAAAAATCATGTCACAGGACATAGCTTCTGGAAGTTTTGGAAACCTTCAGTGAGAGCTATATAAGAGGCAAAATGAAGACTTTTACTCTCAATGTTGAAAACGTCGATTCGTCTGAAGCCAGTCTAACTTCACGTATGAATTATCTCATGTACAGAGATTTCATAAAGGAAAGCTGCAATAATCTCTTTCCATCCGTTTTCCATCCGTCTGATGCCATATATTGAGTAGCGAGGCAAAATTACTCAGTATAACTGTTGGCAAAGTGGAAAGTTCGCTGTCAAGAAAAATCCGATGCATGTGACGCTGGTTGTATGCAGTTAACGACACGAGGGACCAACTTGCTCTTCCCCCTGTCTGAGTTCGTTTTGGCAGTCTATCCCGCAAATTGAGGGGCTGGCGCCGGAGATACATATCCGGATTTCTACACTCAATGTAATGCGACGACACATCCCACTGGACGACTCCATCCGATAATGCTAAACGTCGTTGAGGTGTCCGTGTCCACGACAAACAACGATAATTATCGAGGCTGACAGCAGTCAGCTAAATTTCAGATTTCTCCCCGTGATAATCTGAAAGTGGTGCCTAGATTCTGCAGAGTCTTCACCTGTAATGCGACGCCTCAATTGCGCCGTGATCTTCACTTTGAAGTGCCGCTTATAAGTGACGTGTGAGATTACGTCATCTCCTTGGAACTCTGACATTAATAGTGAGTAATCATTAGCACGGCTAACGCGCACATACTTAAGTCTAGGACTCTTAAGAAAATGAACACTATTATATCGTTTGCAAAATAAGAACTCTAATGTTAAAAGTAATGCTTATTTTACATGTCAACTATTGTTAAAGCGGCCCCATTTGCCGCATAAGAATTGTGTAATTAATCTTTATTTTATATTTTGAATTTCATCATTTTCATCTCCCCTTATTTCCCACAGAGTGTATGACATTGGAAAGTTGAATGAATGATTAATCACTGTGCGAAAGAGTAGTGCCCCTTTTAAATCGGGAAATAAATAACCTGATTTAAACATCTTTCAACTCTCTTGTTATTCATAGTTTTTGAGAGGGACAAAAGAATTTGTACTATTGTTTTGCACCGTTCGTCTGTTCGTCCATTTATTCACATTTATGATACACACTCACAACACACACCGCCAATAAAACGTTCCTTGGCATGACACTAATAAAGTGGGCCCCACCCAAACATCAATGGAGTATGTCATGTGTGTCATTGTAACAACCTGACACGACGTAGTACTGGCACACGTCACGGGCTTTTTTTGGAGGTGCACCGGAGCAGGCCAAAAATAGACTTCACCCCTTGCATCTCTAACTTCAGCTCGGGTCGGCTTGTAACAAGCCCGCCCGTTTTGTAAACATCTGGTGACCACTGACCGTGATCTGACAAGGTAAATTGTGTTGTTGTAAGAAAGTGTCATCTCTTTCCTGCTTTTCTATCTCATCACCATTATGCATTGTTTATTGCATGTTAGGGCTTGCTATTGAGACTTAGGTGAACTGGATTTTGATAAGACTTATTATTATTGTGTTGAAATAAGTTTTATAATCTTTACGCTATTATCGTTAACGCGTACCGACTCGTGTTTAGACGTACATAGATCGATATTTCGTACGCTACATTAGCAACTGTTGTTTTGCTAATTTTGCTAACTTTGCAAATTTCCGATTAGGATTTCTTTTATTCGTGATTGTCATAATCCTAATCACGTGGTGGCTGGTGTTCATACGCACACCATTGCACCACTTGTGACCTACAGAGGTCAAAATCCCGCGAATATTCTAAGTCACTTTATCCATACTCGTGATAACTAGCAATTTTAAAAATGGCCGAGCTAGTAAACATAAAGAAAGAACTCATGGCTATGGGTAGAGAATTCGGGTATGAAAAAGCCGAGTTAAAGGAATACGTGGATGAGGAGATAGCTAAATGGTATGTTGCGAAAGAAAATGAGGCGAAAGAGGCTATAGAGCTAGAAGAAAAGAGACAGGTAGCTAAGGATTTAGAGATGCGAACTTTGAGAGAGCTAGAGGAAAAAAGATCGAAAGAGGCGAGAGAGCTAGAGGAAAAAAGATCGAAAGAGGCTATAGAGCTAGAAGATAAGAGAGAGTTAGCTAAACAGCTAGAGATGCAAAACCTGAGAGAGCTAGAGGATAGAAAAAATGAGCTAGAGGAAAAAAGAGCGAAAGAGGCGAGAGATTTTAAAGAGAAAGAAATCCAAGATATGAGAGAAATAGAGTTATTAAAGATTCAGTCAGCTAGGGATTTAGAAGATAAAAGGCAGGAAGTAGAAGAGAAAAAGCTTAAGTTAAAAGCTAGAGCACATCAGGAACAGCTTGAATTAGCTAAGCAAGAGGTAACAGCTAGAGAGAAGTTGTTAGATGGGACTGCTAAGCAACAGGCCGAATTAAATAAACCCTGTACACGGCTAGCTTTCTTTAACCCTGAAGTCGAGACGATTGACGAGTTTTTGACACGCTTTGACAGTTTCATTGCCAACTTTAATTACTCTGACATTGAAAAGAAACAACAACTCGGTCAAATACTCCAAGGTGAAAGCTCGCGCGCATTTACTGATCTAACGCGCGATCCCGCTATTACTTATGCAGATCTCAAAACGGGTTTGATGCGTACTTTTCAATGTACAGCAGAAGGCTTTCGAAAAATGTTTAGGAGAGCCATACCTAAAGCAAATGACACCATGCAAGCCTTCGGTACCCGGTTACGCCATTATCTTGATAGATGGATTGATTTGACAGACATCCGGAAGACATATGAGGGCCTATTTGATTTGATATTAAGAGATCAATTTCTCCATATTGCTCCGCCTGCAATGACGACATATTTGCAGCGAAACCCCCCGGCTAACTTCAGTGATATGTTGAGGTTAGCAGACACGTATAATGATTACCCTGATCCGGTAATTACGAGGAGCGCACCACGCCCTCCTCCTACAAATCGGCAGAAGTATACACCGAAACCGAACCGACCAATGACGAAATCGGAAAAACCCGAACCGGTACAGCGGACATATACTAAGTCACAAGACGTACGACGTCACACACGTGACTCCCCACCTATGACATGTTACACTTGCAAAGGGAAGGGGCATAGTTCTCAGAACTGTCCCAGTCCACGTGATGTAAAAGTATGCACTGAAACAGGTGCAACTCTAAAGACCCAACAGGCTACAGTAAACGGACAAAAAGTCAAAATACTGGTCGATACAGGCGCGTCCATAAGCTGCATAAATGCTAAACTTGTACGCCCTGAACAGTATCTAAGAGGTAGTGTCCGCATTCGATGTGTTATGGGACACCTTAGTACATGTCCAAGAGCCACTGTACATGTTACGTCACCCGTATTTTCCGGTACAGTCACCGCCGCAGTAATAAGAGACATGCAGTTCGGATTCATACTATCGCCCGAACAGTGTGACGCAAACACTGATGACATCTATCCTGTTCTCCCCGTAACCACTAGAGCACAACGGGTACGTAGTAAACAAGGACCCCCAGCTCTAAAGATAGTCGAGAATACATTCCCGCAGTTGACCCCAAGTCAACTCAGTCACCTGCAGCAGGAGGACAAAAGTTTGTCCTCAATGCTAAAGCTGGCACGGAAAAACACTATTACGTCCAGCAAGTACGCGACAATTACGTATTTCCTGAAGGACGGACTAGCGTTTCGGCGCACCGACTTTAAGGAAAATGATACTAGAAGCACCACGTGTTTATGTACCCCTACACCACTCAGACCGCTGATTCTTAGCTTTGCACACGATTCAATCATGTCCGGACATCAGGGCGCACGTCGCACTGAACAACGGATTCGTGAAGACTTCTTTTGGCCAGGCCTGAGTAGGGATGTTCGCTCGTACGTTCGTACATGTACGCAGTGTCAACAACATATCGACCGAGGGCGTGTCAGTCGAGTTCCCCTCGAGATAGTACCAACAGTAGAGGAACCATTCCTAAAAGTCGCAGTAGACATTATTGGCCCAATCATTCCCGCGGCCGAAGGAGGATATCGCTATATCCTAACAATCGTGGATTTTGCAACACGATATCCAGAAGCAGTCGCATTAAAGGGCATCACAGCGATCGAAGTCGCAGACGCTTTAATAGACGTATTTTCTCGCACGGGCGTTCCCCGAGAAATATTGAGTGACCAGGGCACTCAATTCACCTCAGCAATGATGGCTGAAACAATGCGTCTACTGGCGTGTAAACAGTTGTTCTCATCACCATATCACGCTCAGTCTAATGGTGCCGTTGAACGTTTCAACGGTACAATAAAGAAAATGTTAATTAAAATGGCCTCGGAACAACCCGACCAGTGGCCGCGTTTTCTAGCACCATTACTCTTTGCGTATCGCGAACTCCCACAAGAGAGTACGGGCTATTCACCGTTCCAACTACTATACGGCAGGCAACCTCGTGGTCCCCTTAAGCTAATAAAAGAAACATGGGTCAAGGGAGACACTGTGACCGATGGTAAAGATGTTCACACGTACGTAGCCGAACTACGTCAACGTCTGACCGAAACGTGTCACTTAGCACAGGAAAACGTTCGCGAAAAACAACCCCGATACAAGCGAAATTTTGACCGTACGGCTGTGGAACGTGACCTCGAACCAGGTCAGCTCGTGTTACTCTTGCGGCCCACGCATAACAACCGCATGCAAATGCACTGGCGTGGACCCTACCGCGTTATTAAGCGTGTGAAGCAGAACGATTATAGCATACAGATAGGAAATAAGCAGAAAATCTATCACATAAATATGCTAAAGCGTTACTATGAACGCAGCGACGAACAGATACAAAACGTGAATGTCGCACTGATACAATTGGAAGACTCCAATTTCAGAACAGACATGATGTCCGCCGAAACCCAGCCTAACTCCGCAGTTACAGTCGATCAAGTCGAGATTGACTCAAACTTAACGGTTGAACAGCGCGACGCAATGTCAAAGCTCTTACACAGACACGCGCGCATATTCACCGACCAACCGGGCCACTCAGATTTGGTTGAACACCGCATCAAACTTTTAAGTGACAAACCGATACGCTTAAAACAGTACCCACAGAAATATGAGAGCACAAAGTACATAGCAGAACAGGTGCGTGAAATGCAAAAACAGGGCGTGATTGAACAGTCAATCTCCCCATATTCATCACCGGTCGTCTTAGTTAAAAAGAAAGACGGTACGCTTCGTTTTTGTGTGGACTACAGACAGTTAAATGAGATAACTGAATTCGATGCGGAACCTATCCCAAATCAGGACGAATTATTCGCAAAACTAACCAAGGCACATTACTTTTCAAAGTTTGACATGTGCAAAGGGTACTGGCAACTGTCAGTTGCTATTGACGACAGACCAAAAACAGCATTCCCAACTCCGCTAGGCTTATTTCAATTTTGCCGACTACCGTTCGGACTAGCGAACGCACCCGCAACATTCGCGCGCTTCATGCGAAAATTACCGTTAGAGAGCGTTGACGCATTAAATTTCTTTGATGACATACTGGTAGCAACAGGAACATGGGACCAACATTTATCCTCAGTGGATGGTCTACTTGACATTCTCGAGCGCCATAGATTGACCGTGAAACCCTCCAAAGTTCGCGCGGGCTTTCGAGAAATTGAGTTTCTTGGCCATATCATAAGTGACGGACAGATAGGCCCAAATCTAGACTTGACTGCAGCCATTCGTGACATGACCTTACCGACTACAAAGAAACAGGTCAGGGCAGTTTTGGGGCTAGTGGGGTACTACCGAAAATTTGTCCCAAACTTCAGTACACTTCTTAAACCACTGACGGACTTAACTGGAAACAAACAACCCACGAAAATACGATGGACGGCAGAGTGTAGCACCGCCCTCGAAAAAGTGAAGGACATCTTGACCAGTAAACCCGTCCTACAGTTACCAGACTTTGACAAAAGATTTATTGTCAGGACCGATGCATCAGACGAAGGCCTCGGTGCCATACTTCTCCAAGAGACAGATGACGAATACCTACCGGTAGCATACGCTTCTAAGAAACTGTTAGATCGTGAGACACGGTATTCTACGATTGAAAAAGAGTGCTTAGCAATCGTATGGGCACTCAAGAAATTTAGTGCATATCTGTACTCTAAACCATTCATCCTGCAGTGCGATCATAAGCCGCTGACATATCTGCGCACTAGCATGTATGATAACGCTAGGCTAACTAGATGGACACTCCTGCTACAGGAGTATAGCTTCGTTGTCGAACACATCGCGGGCCGAGAAAATTCGGGTGCCGATGCATTATCCCGGCATGCCATAACCGCGATATAAACAAGAGAGAGGATAGTCTCTCCACAGATGCGCATATAATTCCTGTGGAGACTATCGTGTGAAATAAAATTTTTTTTTGTTCCTAATTGATTTCCACTCTGTGAGCTCCAATCAATTTTAAGAAGGGGGTTGTCACAGGAAATGAGGGACAGAAATTATATTTTATTTCATTTTAAAAAACCGCTAACAAAACTAATTGAAGTAATCCGAGTTTTGTTATTTTTCGTATGTAGCATGTAAATTCCAGTAACGGTCACCTAAGATCTCTTTAGTAGACAGACGTTCGTGACGCAGTGTGTGTTAATTATCATATTGAATATATATATTAGTTTATGAAGAATATGTATATTAAATAAATTGGGACAACTGCGCAATACCGTCACATGTTGTTGACGAGTGAAATGGCCAGTGCGCATTAGGATTGACCACAGAAAAGCGTGCATCACGATTACCACTATATATCCAAGGCAAAAATCATGTCACAGGACATAGCTTCTGGAAGTTTTGGAAACCTTCAGTGAGAGCTATATAAGAGGCAAAATGAAGACTTTTACTCTCAATGTTGAAAACGTCGATTCGTCTGAAGCCAGTCTAACTTCACGTATGAATTATCTCATGTACAGAGATTTCATAAAGGAAAGCTGCAATAATCTCTTTCCATCCGTTTTCCATCCGTCTGATGCCATATATTGAGTAGCGAGGCAAAATTACTCAGTATAACTGTTGGCAAAGTGGAAAGTTCGCTGTCAAGAAAAATCCGATGCATGTGACGCTGGTTGTATGCAGTTAACGACACGAGGGACCAACTTGCTCTTCCCCCTGTCTGAGTTCGTTTTGGCAGTCTATCCCGCAAATTGAGGGGCTGGCGCCGGAGATACATATCCGGATTTCTACACTCAATGTAATGCGACGACACATCCCACTGGACGACTCCATCCGATAATGCTAAACGTCGTTGAGGTGTCCGTGTCCACGACAAACAACGATAATTATCGAGGCTGACAGCAGTCAGCTAAATTTCAGATTTCTCCCCGTGATAATCTGAAAGTGGTGCCTAGATTCTGCAGAGTCTTCACCTGTAATGCGACGCCTCAATTGCGCCGTGATCTTCACTTTGAAGTGCCGCTTATAAGTGACGTGTGAGATTACGTCATCTCCTTGGAACTCTGACATTAATAGTGAGTAATCATTAGCACGGCTAACGCGCACATACTTAAGTCTAGGACTCTTAAGAAAATGAACACTATTATATCGTTTGCAAAATAAGAACTCTAATGTTAAAAGTAATGCTTATTTTACATGTCAACTATTGTTAAAGCGGCCCCATTTGCCGCATAAGAATTGTGTAATTAATCTTTATTTTATATTTTGAATTTCATCATTTTCATCTCCCCTTATTTCCCACAGAGTGTATGACATTGGAAAGTTGAATGAATGATTAATCACTGTGCGAAAGAGTAGTGCCCCTTTTAAATCGGGAAATAAATAACCTGATTTAAACATCTTTCAACTCTCTTGTTATTCATAGTTTTTGAGAGGGACGAAAGAATTTGTACTATTGTTTTGCACCGTTCGTCTGTTCGTCCATTTATTCACATTTATGATACACACTCACAACACACACCGCCAATAAAACGTTCCTTGGCATGACACTAATAAAGTGGGCCCCACCCAAACATCAATGGAGTATGTCATGTGTGTCATTGTAACAACCTGACACGACGTAGTACTGGCACACGTCACGGGCTTTTTTTGGAGGTGCACCGGAGCAGGCCAAAAATAGACTTCACCCCTTGCATCTCTAACTTCAGCTCGGGTCGGCTTGTAACAAGCCCGCCCGTTTTGTGACAAAACACATACAAACAAAAAAGAACCTTCCTGTGATGCGTACAATACAAGCTTACACAAAGACAGAAATAAGAGGATTAACGAATTTGTGGACGAAATCAACTGAAAAAAGTGAGCGGAAGAGACAGATATAGTCACTGTACTAGGAGTACGAGCCGCGCATGGGTACATGAATACATATTTTTTTCTAGGAGCCTTTTCGTCGTTATGTTACGCCCCTTTATGTTAAATCTCTCATTTTCGCCAGACTTCATTTCCGTTTCATCCAGTCACGAATTCTGATTTGGTTTCCGGGTCGGAAGCGTGTGACGTGTCTCTGATTCCTCTTTTCCGCGCACAGTGAGTTCTGTCAGACTTAACGACATGCCAAATGGTTGTTTACATTCTACTCACGGCTGATTACAAACATGGTGATAATGGGATATGTATATTTTCTGTTCTCTTCTCACGATAAGATTTTAAAATAAAGCTCATTTTTAAGATTTTATGGACAGATATGCTTATATTTTTAAAATTTAAAATAACATTTGTTTTAAGTTTCCAGACGTTTCAAGCCATTTACTAATATTTAGTGATATTTTCATTTTCACAGCTTTATTTTAAATTAAATGAGATAACTTATACATGAAATCCATCTTCTGTTAACATCATCGTCGTCATCATCATTATCGCCGTCGTCGTTAAGATAACATACGTATAAGAAATCTCTTATTATCATTATAAACAACACTATCACTATGGACATCATCATTTGATATGCAATATCTTTAATACAATTTCCATTTATTGATAGACAAATCTCCCAACGTTTCTGTCACTAGTTCGACTGATGCTGGAGGTCTTCAGCACTGAAATTGCTGAGTTCCCATGTCACATTCTACATCAATAAAATTGGATAAGCTTCATTATTTCGCGAGACTGTATGCAAGCTGTGGCAGAGTAAATTTGCCTATCCCTATCTCTAAACATAATTGCTCTATAAATTGTTAAATGTCAAAGTGACCCGACTTTTATGATGATATTATTTGAGTATGAATAAACGACTCGGGTGGAGAATATGCTAGCTATTGCTGACGCAATTCAAACCAGTTCCAACTGAATGAGTAGTTTTTCTGACTAATAGACTCACACTTGTTCATAATAATTTCACCCAAAGGGGCTGGACCTAAAGTTGCTTTGTTGAAGAAAGTCAATATTTTAATCACTTTGATTTGAACAGAACTCTAGCCCAGTCATAAAGGCGATCGTTAGCTTATAGTAAGTTAACTGACTGATAATGATAGAATGGACTCATAAATATTGTGTACATGTGTGCTATTGATCTATGGTTTGAATTGGAGAATGCTTTATGTAATTGAACCATTAGTTCTATGTTCACTAATTTGATTATGTTGTACATTACACTTGTGAATTTTGATCGATGCTGTATTTCTTATGCTGTGTGTGTATAAGGCTAATGAAAGTTTTGCAGGATTTGTAAGTTGAGAATGTTTGAGAGGAAAGAGTTTTGGAGATGAAATATACCTGAAATTTAGAGCTGCCTTAATTTCACTTTTTTGCAGAGAAAAGCATGCCTTTCTCACTTCAGGCTACAGCGACTTTGATACTCTACCTGAAGACGTTGGTGTGTGAATCCAGCATTATCATCAAACGTATTGATAAACGTTCTGCTGTAAGTTGAATTCCATTTGAGAGTCAATAGAGTGGAAAATGGTGGCTTGTGTTTGGTCTTGAGAATTCACAAATATAATTTTGAACATCCCTCATGGTGCGCACGAAAATTAGGAAACAATTCCTCCTAATGTGCTTTGATAGCATAATTGAAATTCTGGATGATTCTCCATGGTGTGCTTGGAGAGCACACAGAAGATTCTGGAACAGTTGCATAATGTGCCCAAAATAAGAAAGACATAGATTTGTTGCAAACTGCACGACTGTGAACACGTTCTAGTGACATCGGCCATCTTTGAAAATATTATGTACATTGACTTTAATTATTTTTCTAAAACTCCATTCAAAATTATGAGATGATTGATATCCATGAATCTGATCACAATCATGTGTTAATGTGATTGCTGATGTCTATGCCATGATAAATTGTATGATTGTCTAGCATTAATTGAACATTGTTGTGAATTGATTAAATGTCAATGCTCTTTTGATTATATTCATATGTTGTATGTTTGATTGTTGATTTAATAAATATATTGTTAAATTTATTGACCTTAAACATATTGATACCATATGTTGGAGAGATAGTGGGTGGATGGGGGCTCGCTAAATATAGATTAAAAGACGGATTTATCTTCTCCTTTGGTAAGAAGTTTTCCATCTACAGAAATATGGCATGATGGTAAAAGTTTGTCTTTAATGTTGTGGAAGAGAGAAAACGTTTACAGCGCCCAATTATCCGCCAAGTGAGAGAGATGAGTGGTGTCTTCTGGAGAATTATTAATAACACAGATTAAGATTTTCATCACTTGTAATTAGTTAAAGTTGATTAAATAATAATAATAATAATAATAATAATCATAACCAATAACTAGGCGTCAAACAAGAAAAATCAGCAATTATAGTTAAACTGACCGTACAAATGCGAGGTTATAAGCAAGCAAAATGAACAATTATAGTTAAACTGACCGAACAAATGCAAGGTTATAAGCAAGCAAAATGAACAATTATAGTTAAACTGAATGAACAAATGCGAGGTTATAAGCAAGCAAAATGAACAATTATAGCGAAACTGGGTGAAAAGTTGCAAAGTTATAGGCCAGCAAAATCAACAATTATAGTGAAACTGGGTGAAAAGTTGCAAAGTTATAGGCCAGCAAAATCAACAATTATAGTGAAACTGGGTGAAAAGTTGCAAAGTTATAGGCCAGCAAAATCAACAATTACAATCACAATGGCTGAACGATTTCGTTTTGTGCTCTAATTAGTAAACGAGAGATCAGTTATGTGAAAATTAGGTGAACTGAAATCTAAAGGAGAAATAAACAAAATCAGTCTAATAGACTAAGCATATTGCATGGCGTTATATTGATTTGTCAATGAAATACAATCGAATGTATCTGAACTAACCCATGTTTGAAAAAGTAAAATAAGAAAAACTGAGCAGCCAACATTTCTTGATCTGTGCGGCCTTGCCATCTAATCTGTATGCCACAGAACTGGAGTCATACCTAGCTTAACTATGCATTTAATCTGTAATCAAAGAGATGCTGTCAAAATTAGCTGAATTATTTCCTCTTTCAGTGTACAAAGTCATGTTCTTTTTAATTTGTAAATAAATATGCAGAAAGTTTTAAGCAATGAAGCCAACCTTGTGTAATGTGCAGTAGCTCTGAAAAGAAGATAACTCTTACCTCTATTATGTGTCTTTGCAACACCTGTTTTTTGAAAAGACACATAATACAGTTAAGATTATTAGTGTTCATTAATCTATTTGATGTAAGGTTTCAAACATTTAATGGATATATGCCAGACCATAATTATGGCGCGTTTGGAACAAAACATATTTTTCAAATGATTTTGCCGAACTTTTGCCAAAACCACTCTGAGAAAATATAACACGGGCAACAACTCAGTGTCACTATCAAAGGGGAGAATACTGTGGTCCCAATGAGTTCGCCTTTAGCTTGGATCTGACCAGCCTTTGGGAGGCATCGCTTCCTGCACTTGCGCATTATCACTCTCAGTTTCTTTCATCATGATTTATTTTTAAGTATTTCAGTTCTCTCCTACTAATTAGTAATACAGTGCAGACGACCTGCACATATAAAAGGTATGACAGAAAATAGTTCTCATTCAGTAGCCCACATTGTCCATTACTAATTGCAGGATTATGCTATGTTAATTTGAAGTCAAAATGAAGTAATCATGTAATAGAAAGTAATTGTGTGGTACTGTGAAGTAATCATGAATATCCACAAGGTTAGACTTAATCAAGTAAACAGAAGATTATATCTGCTTTTGAAATTTGATATTTATAAATACTATTTGGTATCCTAATGGTTATGAGATTGACTTTTAACACTTCCAGAATAATGCCTATTCTTTATTGAAAATATAGTCTTTTATCTTAATCTTGGTCATAAAGATTAATCATTGTCATAAATACTTAATCTTGGCATAAAGTTTAATCATTGTTGTAAACACTTAATATTGGTCATAAAGTTTAATCATTATCGTAAATACTTAATTGTGGTCATAAAATTTAATCATTGTCATAAATAGTTAATCCTGGTCATAAAATTTAATTATTGTTGTAAATACTTAATCTTGGACAAATCCTATTCTTGATAAATCTTATAATTGGTCGTATCCTAATCTTGGCTGTAAAACTTAGCATTGGGCATGTCGTAATCTTGGCTGTAAAACTTAACATTGATCTGTCCTAATCTTGGCCGTAAAACTTAAGATTGGTGGTATCCTAATCTTGGTCGTAAAAATTAACACTGGTGGTGTCCTAATCTTGGTTGTAAAACTTAATATTGGTCGTATCCTAATCTTGGCCGTAAAACTTTATATTGGTCGTATCCTAATCTTGGCCGTAAAACTTAATATTGGTCGTATCCTAATCTTGGCCGTAAAACTTAATATTGGTCGTATCCTAATCTTGGCCGTAAAACTATATATTGGTCGTATCCTAATCTTGGCCGTAAAAATTAACATTGGTCGTATCCTAATCTTGGTTGTAGATTTATCTTGGTCGTAGACTTAATTACAGTCTTATTTTAAGACTGGTCATAGGTACAATTTAAGACTGGTCAGAGAAGATAGAGAGAGATGGAGAAATGACTGATAAACGAGGGAGAAGAAAGAGAAGAAGAGAGAAAATGAGAGAGATGAAAGAGAAAGAGAGAAACGAGACGGGCGAGAGAAGGAAATTAGAGAAAGAGAACAGAGATAGGAAATAAAAGAGAATAAAGCAAGAAAAGAGAAGAGAAAGAGAGAGAGAGAAGAAAATGAAGAAAAGGGATAGCAGAGAGAGAGAGAAAAGAGAATGGAGAAAAGGGATAACAGAGAGAGAAGAAAGAGAATAGTGAGAAACTTGAGGGAGGAGGAAAAGAGTGAAGATAGAAAAGACAGAAGAGGGGAGAAGAGAGAGAATATTATAGAGAAGAGAAAGAAAAGAGAGGTCAAAAGAGAGAAACGATAGAGTGAAGATATAATGAAGGTGGGAGGGAGAGAGAGAGAGATAGAGAGAGAGGGAGGGAGAAGGGGGAGAACATATAGACGAGAGAGAAAAGAGAATGAGAGAATACAATTTTTACAATTGTTTACTGTAGCTTTCAAAGCCAAAAGTTCTTGATTCCTTCTTTTGGTTGAGTTTGTTTGGCGCGCATCTGATCTGGACAATGTTGTTATAAGATATTCGTGAAGTTACAGGCAATATTAGGTCCATTTACCCGTGTGTAATTGATCTAGCATCCATTTCATGTAGTTAAACGACATATTTGCTTAATATACAACTTGCAGATTTGTAGAATCGTCTTGATGTTGGCTGTTCTTAGTTGTCATTTATGGACCCACGTTTTTCGTATCTGTATTTTTACAACTTTAAATATACCACCCATATATATCATCAATTTGTGTGCCGTAGATTCTACGGAAAACCACAATCTATCTGTTTCCAAGGATTTTCAAAGGATGTTCTATCTATCTATCTAGATAGATAGATAGATAGATAGATAGATAGATAGATAGATAGATAGATAGATAGATAGATAGATAGATAGATAGATAGATAGATAGATAGATAGATAGATAGATATGGCGGAGTAAATTTTCTAAACTTAATTGTTAAATAATTTGTTGAACGTCTGCGCAAGACGATAGTTTTGTCAGAATTAAAATAACAACTCAGTTAAAGAATATGCTAGAGCATACTAAAGCTATCCAAACTTGTTCCAAGTGGATGAGTAGTTTTTCTGACTAATAGTCTCATACTTGACAAAACAATTTCATCCTATGGGATGGACCGAAAGTTACTTTGTTGAAGAAAGTCCTATGTTCTAATCACTTTGATTTTGACGTAATTCAAGTCCGGTCCTAAAGGCGATCATTAGCTTATGGTAAGTTAACTGACTGATAAAGAAAGAATGGACGTAGAAATATTGTATATATGTTCACTATTTATCTATGATTTGAACTGGAGAATGCTTATGTAATTGAACCATTATTTTATGTTCACTATTTTGAACACGTTGTACATTATACTTGTGAATTTTGATCAGATTTTGTCATGAAAACAATTTGGCTCAGCCAAGCATTTTAACTGACATCTTTGTAAGGCTACAGTACTTTTTGAATTAATTTCTTTGTTCTAACAATCAATTATGGAGGGGTCATGTTTATTCAATATGTTTATATATGTCTTTTTCTTTCCTTAAAACTTTGTGTATAGAGCATGCGCAGGCTGGATGTAGGTTTGGGGTTGTTGCATAGGTGTGTCTAGCGTGGTAAGCTGTTTTGTCAGACGGCTTGAAATCGTCGGAGAGGGTGTAAAACATTACAACTGGGTCATATAATTCAACTGTTGTCATAAAAACATTACGTTGTTGGTTTCTAAGATTAATAACAATCCTTATAGCAACATATCCAGACAGGACCACTTTAAATAAATATTATGCAAAATATATGACGTCAGTAGGAACGATGTCTACATGAGTGTGCACTTGGTTTAAAATGGGAGTTAAAGATTTGGTGGGCGAGTTTAAATCGTGTGGACACTTGGTTTAAAATCGGAGTTAAAGATTTGGTGGGCGAGTTTAAATCGTGTGGACACTTGGTTTAAAATCGGAGTTAAAGATTTGGTGGGCGAGTTTAAATCGTGTGGATACTTGGTTTAAAATCGGAGTTAAAGATTTGGTGGGCGAGTTTAAATCGTGTGGATACTTGGTTTAAAATGGGAGTTAAAGATTTGGTGGGCGAGTTTAAATCGTGTGGACACTTGGTTTAAAATCGGAGTTAAAGATTTGGTGGGCGAGTTTAAATCGTGTGGATACTTGGTTTAAAATCGGAGTTAAAGATTTGGTGGGCGAGTTTAAATCGTGTGGATACTTGGTTTAAAATCGGAGTTAAAGATTTGGTGGGCGAGTTTAAATCGTGTGGATACTTGGTTTAAAATCGGAGTTAAAGATTTGGTGGGCGAGTTTAAATCGTGTGGATACTTGGTTTAAAATCGGAGTTAAAGATTTGGTGGGCGAGTTTAAATCGTGTGGATACTTGGTTTAAAATCGGAGTTAAAGATTTGGTGGGCGAGTTTAAATCGTGTGGATACTTGGTTTAAAATCGGAGTTAAAGATTTGGTGGGCGAGTTTAAATCGTGTGGATACTTGGTTTAAAATCGGAGTTAAAGATTTGGTGGGCGAGTTTAAATCGTGTGGATACTTGGTTTAAAATGGGAGTTAAAGATTTGGTGGGCGAGTTTAAATCGTGTGGATACTTGGTTTAAAATCGGAGTTAAAGATTTGGTGGGCGAGTTTAAATCGTGTGGACACTTGCTTTAAAATCGGAGTTAAAGATTTGGTGGGCGAGTTTAAATCGTGTGGACACTTGCTTTAAAATCGGAGTTAAAGATTTTTGGTGGGCGAGTTTAAATCGTGTGGACACGTGCAGCTTTGATTGTTTGACTGGGCAAACGCTCAGAACTTCACTACTTAAAGAATTCAGCCCTTAAGAAAATAATACATGAATTCCGATCAGGATATGTTACTAGACAGCTTACCCATGGCCACGATCGTTTTCAATGATTACAGGTTTTGAAAAGAGAAGAATCAGGGATCGAAAGACTTGGTGCTCGATTTTCGGTTGAAGGAAATGTTTTGCAAGACGTGGACGTGGTTCTGAGGTTCCTGGGATTCTGCTTGATTTAGTTGGATTAAATCTTTGACAAGGTGTTGAGTTCGTTTGGAAGTGCCATTGACGTTCTATTAAGTTGAAGTAAATTGTTTCAAGGCGTTGAGTTTATTTTGAAGTTCGAGGGATGTTCGATTAAGTTGAAGTAAGTTGTTTCAAGGAGTTGAGTTTAGTTTGAAGTTCGAGGGATGTTCGATTAAGTTGAAGAAAATTGTTTCAAGGAGTTGAGTTTATTTTGAAATTCCGGGGATGTTCATTTGGCTGAACTAAATGTTTTACACGTCATCACATTTATTTTGAAGCTCTGGGATGTTTGTTTCTTCTTCTTCGTCTTCTTTTTTTAAAAAAAGACTGGTTTAGTTGCAGTTCTGACTGTGTTAGTCTAATCACAAGTGATCAATATATTTTTAATGTTGTTTAGTTGCAGTTCTGACTGTGTTAGTCTAATCACAAGTGATCAATATATTTTTAATGTTGTTTAGTTGCAGTTCTGACTGTGTTAGTCTAATCACAAGTGATCAATATATTTTTAATGTTGTTTAGTTGCAGTTCTGACTGTGTTAGTCTAATCACAAGTGATCAATATATTTTTAATGTTGTTTAGTTGCAGTTCTGACTGTGTTAGTCTAATAACAAGTGATCAATATATTTTTAATGTGGTTCAGTTGTATTTCTTAGTGTTAGTCTAATCACAAGTGATAATATTTGTTTCAGATTGGATACATTTTGAGGAAAATGGCGGTTTTTCATCTTTCTGTAAATCTAATAAAGATAGTTCTTAATTCTCACTGCTGGTTTTTCATCTTTCTGTAAATCTAATAAAGATAGTTCTTAATTCTCACTGCTGGTTTTTCTGCGGAAGTAGGGAAAAAAATCATTTCACATTTTCACAAACGACGTACACAGTATGTAAAATTATCAAAATTTGAAAGCTATAATGATTATTTTTATAATTTGAAATATTCTTGCAATGCAGTATGTTAACTATAAGCTAACTGTTTCTATTAATTATTCATATGCATTGAACATTCATTGGTGAGTAATATGATGTAAGGGGCTATTGAATACCTTGCTATTGAGTACCTGCCTGTACCCTTCTGTAACGGTCATTCAATTATTGAAATAGCACGAAAGAAATTAGCATACATAAATTAGGGATATAAAATGTGTTCAAAAATAAAACAGTTGTATAATTATTTTAATTGGTAAACGATTACTCAACAATAAATAGACTAATTCATATAACAATAGACTAAAACGTAGAACGAAAAATGAATAGATGGATGGATTGAAAGAAAAAAATATTAAACGGTAGAAGAAACGGCACTCGAATTGTAAGACAAACAAATTGATAAAAGGATGAATAACTAACTAGATAGATAAATGGATGGATGGAAGGATAGATAGATAGATAGATAGATAGATAGATAGATAGATAGATAGACAGATAGATAGATAGATAGATAGATAGATAGATAGATAGATAGATAGATAGATAGATAGATAGATAGATAGATAGATAAATGTAAGTAGATAGGAGGGAGAGAGAAAAAGAGAGAAAGATATTCAGAATTACGTTATTTCATTTTATTATTTTATAATATTTCTTGAGGTTACTCAAAGAAATTTGTTCAAAGCTCCTATCACTTTGCCTTCTCCATACTGTGTTGTTTCCTGCACACGAGTGTGCCTGTGTAATAAAATGTGCTTGTGTATAATAGTATGTGCGTGTACGTACACGAGTGTGAATTGTATATGTATTCTTGAGCCCCTGATACTGTAATCTCTCTTTTGATCCCTAAGTACTGAAATCTTTTATCGATCCACAAATACTGAAATCTCCCTTTGATCCCCAAATATTGAAATCTCCGTTTTGAACCCCGGGCATAGAACTTTTCCTCTCTGTAGAAAAAAATCCTGTTGATTTAATCCTGCAGAATTGGAATTCTACAAGCTTCTGTTTAAATAAACAACATGTACGCTTAAACTCAAACATACAACTATTTTATTTTCTAAAACTCTCCTCAAACCCTTCTAAAACCCTCCTAAAACCCTCCTCAAACCCTCCTAAAACCCTCCTCAAACCCTCCTAAAACCCTCCTAAAACCCTCCTAAAACCCTCCTAAAACCCTCCTAAAACCCTCCTCAAACCCTCCTAAAACCCTCCTAAAACCCTCCTAAAACCCTCCTCAAACCCTCCTCAAACCCTCCTAAAACCCTCCTAAAACCCTCCTCAAACCCTCCTAAAACCCTCCTATCCTTTAGAAGGTCTACTAGAAAAAGAGGCGCACGACTAAATTAAATTGTTTGCTATTCTGTGCAAGCAAAACTTCTTCCTAATAATGTGTACATACAAATAACAGTCATACATCCTTTTACTGTCGAGTACAAGCAAAACTTCTTCCTAATAATGTGTACATACAAATAACAGTCATACATCCTTTTACTGTCGAGTGCAAGCAAAACTTCTTCCTAATAATGTGTACATACAAATAACAGTCATACATCCTTTTACTGTCGAGTACAAGCAAAACTTCTTCCTAATAATGTGTACATACAAATAACAGTCATACATCCTTTTACTGTCGAGTACAAGCAAAACTTCTTCCTAATAATGTGTACATACAAATAACAGTCATACATCCTTTTACTGTCGAGTACAAGCAAAACTTCTTCCTAATAATGTGTACATACAAATAACAGTTATACATCCTTTTACTGACGAGTACAAGAAATACTGACCTCACTAAGCTTGACTTTTTCCGGCCTTCTAAAAATATATTTTAAAATTTGGACAAATTCGTTAATTTGGATTTAATATTAATAATAATAAGCAAAGACAAAAATGGCATTATTCGACAAATATTAGGAATCTGATTCAGCTTTCATAAAGTCTCTGAAATTATAAATCCAACTGATTTATCGCAGAAAGGGGCAGACGACTCACTACGCCCCCGATGTGGAGTTATCTGTTAGCCTTTTCCCTGCATCAAGCTGGTTGTCTTTCACCCTATGTAAATCTGAATCCACTTGGGTATTTTCCTGACTTCAGATTTGTTCCAATTTTCACCTGACCCTCTATTGCGTAGATGATTGTGTTTGTGTGGAGAGTGTGTCTGTGAAACCATTGAATTATCTCTCTTTAACTTGTACGTTTACACATATGCAGTGCAACTAGATTCATAATTCAGTATCAATCCAACAACGAAAATATAGAAACCTTCAACAAAACTATTTTTTTAAAATAAAAATTGGAATATATAATAATATTACGACGCAAAAGGTAGAAGGATTCAATATGATATATATCCTAGCACCCAAACCTCCAAATAGCAATGGAAGAGATCAAGCATTAATAACTAAACTAAGATTAGGCAGCAAAATGAACAAACAAGATGTCACTGTAGTCATTGAGTAAATTTACATGTCATTAGAGATTGTAACACTGAGTAAATTTACATGTCATTAGAGATTGTAACTTAGTAACGAGAGATTACAAATTCAAACTGTGTATGTAGAAACTAACGTGCCATTAAAAGTTATGGGGATCCTATCATAACTAGTAGAATTAATAAATCATCCTCAGAGAGATCTAATATAACTAAAATTTAAAATAAAATACCACCATTAGCAGCAACCATATCATCGTCAGCAACTACCTTTACTAAAGCCACCACCTACGGAGACAGTTCAGTTATCTATTATATTTACTGATGAAGTTCAGTTTTCTATTATAGTTGTTGACGAAATTCAGTTATCTGTTATCGTTTTTGATGAAGTTCAGTTATCTAGCATAGTTGTTGATAAAGTTCAGGTATATATGCTAGTTGTTGATAAAGTTCAGGTATATATGCTAGTTGTTGATAAAAGTTCAGTTATATATGCTAGTTGTTGATAAAAGTTCAGTTATATATATGCTAGTTGTTGATAAAAGTTCAGTTATATATGCTAGTTGTTGATAAAAGTTCAGGTATATATGCTAGTTGTTGATAAAAGTTCAGTTATATATGCTAGTTGTTGAAGCTCACATTTGTATTGAGTTCTGCAAATAATTGCTGAGAAAAAAAGCATTTGAAGATTCACACGATTATTTCTTTTTAACCCCTTTAATTTCTTTGTTCGAGTAAATCATTACACGTAATATTTAACCACTATTATTTTTTTTTGGCTGTTTTAGATTTTGGAGTGCGCTATTTCTCTGCAGTTACTCGTCATCTATATCGCGAGCTTGTATAGTGTAATCCTACTCATCTCACAACGTGAGCTTGTATAGTGTAATCCTACTCATCTCACAACGTGAGCTTGTATAGTGTAATCCTACTCATCTCACAACGTGAGCTTGTATAGTGTAATCCTACTCATCTCATAACGTGAGCTTGTATAGTGTAATCCTACTCATCTCACAACGTGAGCTTGTATAGTGTAATCCTACTCATCTCATAACGTGAGCTTGTACAGTGTAATCCTACTCATCTCATACTGTGCGCGTGTTATCAGATCATTTATTTTACTTGTAATTTCCGACACTAAGTTTTGACTAGTTCGTTATTAATTAAAAGTTTAGATGAATATAATAATTAAAGCTGCTTGATGGTGTAAGCTTAAATAAACTGATCATCTATTTTCTTTACACCAGAATCTATTTTTCTTCTCGCTAGTAATTATTTTTTTCACCAGTACTTATTTTCTTTTCACCAGGAACTATTTTTCTTTTCACCAGTAAATATTTTTCTTTATACCAGGTAACTATTTTTCTTTTCACTAGTACATATTTTTGAAGGTAGATACATTATCGGTCCCATTTGAACACACTGTAATTTGGAGGCCTTTTGCTTTCTCTACGTCATGTGCTTGAAGTCTGTTTTTTTGTACGTCACGAGGATGAAGTCTGTTTCTGTACGTCATGCGCTGGAAGTCTGTTTCTGTACGTCACGAGGATGAAGTTTGTTTTTGTACGTCATGTGTGTTAAGTCTTGTTTTGTACGTCATGCGCTGGAAGTCTGTTTCTGAACGTCACGATGATGAAGTCTGTTTTTGTACGTCATGTGTGTTAAGTCTTGTTTTGTACGCCGTGCGCTTGAAATCTGTTTCTGAACGTCACGAGGATGAAGTCTGTTTTTGTACGTCATGCGCTGGCAGTCTCCGTTTACATTTTGCATTTAATTTTCTTTTATCTTGTTTCTCTACGTTCTTTATTTTGAAAGTTAACTTTGTGTAGTCATGTACAATCAGTATTTTGAAAGTTAACTTTGTGTTGGCGTGTATAGCCTGAATTTTGAAAGCTGATTTTGTCTAGAGATGTATAGCCTGTTTTATGAAAGCTGACTTTATGTAGTATGTATTTTGGAAACTTTCTTCCATATTTGTTTTGTGCTGTATTTTGGGAGTTTTGCGCTTTTATTTATTTTGTAAGCTGCATTTTTCTTTTGTGTTAAAGCATTTTATAAAGTTATTGACTTTATTTCTTTTGTGCCCTGCTAACTGAGTTGTTTTTCTGCATTTTAAAAGGTGTTGTTTATTATTTCTCTTGTGCCCTCACACTGAGCTGATATAAACTATTTTGAAAGTTGATTTAATTAACGTATTGTGTGTCAAGCAATTCTGAACTGTTTTTCTTTATACGCCCTATTTGTTTCTTGAAGTTATTTCCTGTTTTGTTGACTCTCCTTGTGTCCGGTTTCCTGTGAGTTTAGGAAATTAGTTTATAGTACTTGTTGTGCTGTCGATGGAAATATTTCGTATTAAGTCGTCGCATTTTTAAATATTGTAGTAAGCATGTTTTGTTGGAATGTTGCGACGTAGAAGTGTTTTATTAGAATGGAGAAGTGTAGGCTTGTTTTGTTGGAAGGAAGTGATGTGGAATGTAGTGACGTAACACGTTTTGTTGGAATGGAGTGAAGTAGAAGTGTTTCGCTGGAATAGAGTGACGTAGGCATGTTTTGTTGGAATGAAGTGACGTAACACGTTTTGTTAGAATGAGTGCATTAGAAGTGTTTTGCTGGAATGAAGTGACGTAACACGTTTTGTTAGAATGAGTGAAGTAGAAGCGTTTTGCTGGAATAGAGTGACGTAGAAATGTTTAGCTGGAATGAAGTGATGCAGGTGTTTTCTTGAATTTGGGTGACGTTGGCACGGTTTGCGAGAATGAACAGACGCAGGCGTGTTGTGTTGGAAAGGAGGGACGCAGGCAAATGGTGATGATGTTTCCTTCAGAAATCAAAAGTGTTTTCTAATTTGACGAACATTTTCTGCTGATCATCGTAAATACTCAAAGGACACGCTTTATTACGCATTACAAAGGGTACTAGCTTAGTTATTACGAATTACAAGCGGGACTAGCTTAGTTATTACGAATTACAAAGGGTACTAGCGTAGTTATTACGCATTACAAGCGGGACTAGCTTAGTTATTACGCATTACAAGCGGGACTAGCGTAGTTATTACGCATTACAAGCGGGACTAACGTAGTTATTACGAATTATAATGGGGACTAGTTTAATTATTATGAATTATAATGGGGACTAGTTTAGTTATTACGAATTACAAAGGGTACTAGCCTATTTATTACGCATTAAAAGTGGGACTAGCGTAGTTATTACGAATTACAAAGGGTACTAGCCTATTTATTACGCATTACAAGCGGGACTAGCGTAGTTATTACGAATTGTAATGGTACTAGTTTAGTTATTACGAATTACAAAGGGTACTAACTTTTATTACGCATTACAAGCGGGACTAGCGTAGTTATTACGAATTATAATGGGATAAGTTTAGTTATTACGAATTACAAAGGGTACTAGCTTTTATTACGCATTACAAGCGGGACTAGCGTAGTTATTACTCATTACAAATCGGACTAGCTTAGTTATTAAGAATTACAATGAAGACTAGCTTAGTTTATTGCGCACTACAAACGGAACTAGCTTAGTTATTACGAATTTCAATGCAAATTAGCTCAGTTATTAGGCATTATAAAATGGACTAGCTTAGTTATTACGCATTACAATGCAGACTAGCTTATTTATTAGGCATTACAATACGGACCAACTTAGTTACTGCCAATTATATTGCAGACTAGCTTAGTGGTATTACAAATTAAAATGGGGACTAACTTAATTATTACACAATTTAATGCAGACTAATTTAGTTATCCAAGGAACTGGTATTGCATAAGCACCCGTCCATATCTAGTCTAAGTAGACTTCTTAGTTTCCCCACAGGGAGCAAACCAAGAAAAACAAGCGTACGGATGTTCATACAAAGATCTACAGGCTATCAATAAACCAACAGTCCAACAGATAGCTGGATAGATGGATCCTGCAATTTAATAAAGGCAGTAATCAGTCTGTTACATGCAATCTGGTAGTGCTCTTGAGCCAAAATCTATTTTCTCTGAGCAACAGTCTCACTAAGATGAAAGAAAATATGAATTGATTATACATGACAAAATATTCTGTTTATCTTTCACGCAAAATCTTAATCATAAAATTCAAAACAAAGCAACACGTACCTATCCTCTTTCAGCAAACCGAAAAGATCAAAACGTCATCTGTATCAGAAGCTCATGAATTTCCCCACACAATTCATTGGTTCTAATTTGAAGAAAGATTTCCACCTAGCAGTAAAAGTAGGTCAGAGGGCGTGAAAAGATCTATTTTGATTTGAAAAGTTGAAAAATTATTCTACTAAGAATTGTAATATTTTGTATATGTTCGACCTTTTAAAATAAACCATTTGGAAACACGTAAGTACGATTTTGTAACTCACGAAAGGGGTCAGAATGTCTACATTTTGAAGTCTCCCCCTGTGCTCTGACTCATTCTGGCTAGAATTATTTCAGTGGAAAGTTTTGACTCTCTTATGTTTAGAATTTTGCACCTTTCAATGGATGAACTAAACATAATTGTCCGCTGAAATATAAGAAGATAGAGTGAATACCAATGCCAGCCTTGACTTTGACAAGGATAAAATGAGATTAAAGTCAATACATTTATACACAGTGTTGATTTAGAAATAACAAATTTCATCCAAATCAGGTCAAGTATTAATTCTAAAGGTTATATACTTTATCACTTTTATTTTTATAGCAAGAAAGATTCTAATTTAATCATTTTTACTGCGTTTCTATTTGCAAAGTTTGTACTCGCAAAGTGTGCATTTGTTTTTCTTTTATTAAAAATTCCTCATTAAGCAATTAAATTGTCCGTTTGCCAATATTGTGTTTCTGTGAATGTGGTTACTAAGGAAAATTAACTTGCAACAATAGCAGACTTTTCTTATTCTTCTTCTCAAAATGAAGACCTACAGAGATACCCATCTGGTTTTGACCATTGGTCAGTGGCGAATTGTTTATCATAACTTGCACTATTTACAAGTGTCCTGCCCCACTACCGCCTACTTTCTATAAACGTGATCAAATGTTTAAAAAGTGTCTTACGTTTCATTTCTAGGCAGGCAATATATATTTTTATACTCTCCTTATTTCTTAACTATGTCTTCAACAGTATAACAATGACGTATCTGTTGAAACTAAAATGTAACCTGTAACCAGTGAATTACGACAATGCTCTCGTAAACCTGAAAACACCTGTCGCGGATGTCAAATCACGAATTCATGACAAGTCATATTTAGTATGAACTAAAATAGCTGACTATTTTTAAAAGAGATCTAGAATTGTCTCAGAGTATCCAGGTCAAGGTAGTTTTTTTCACGTACAATGCCTAAACTTCAGTCTTAAATTATATTCACTCATGTGATAACTCGTGATCACAGAATTACTCAACGAAACCCGGGTTTTTTTTTCTTAAAGAAGAAAACAAGGGTGGGGTTCACATGGAAAAGTAGATGTGATAAAGATTATCCATTGCGTGTCCGAGTTACGCTGTTAGTGTGACCGATATGCATCACTTCAAGTGAGCTGCAATGCTCTCTGGGGATAGAAAGGGATAGGTTTATGAAATCCGTGATCTTAAAGTTGTAAACAACCTCGCTGGAAAGTTGTTCGACAGAAGTGAATATTAGTTGTAAAGTTTTGTCAGTTATGTTTCACATATAAATGCTGTAAATTTAAATAAAGAAAGGAATAATATTTTAAAACGAAATTTGATTTTAAAAATACATTTGTTTCTTAAAAAAGAAACCTAATCCCTAATTTCAAATCTTGATCTCTAATTCTATTCCTAGCTACTGACACTCAAAAAATTATCTTCTCTTGTTAACTAAAATATTATGCATTAATAAATAATTAACCCTTTGTGTTCTAAATTCATATTAAGCTATCTTTTCTTTTTGTTAACTAAATTATTATTTGCTAATAAATAATTCAGCCGTTGTTTTCTAAATGCATACTTACCTATCTTCTCTTGTTTTTAAATAAATTATTATTTGCTAATAAATTATTAACCCTTTCTTTTATAAATACATACTAAACTATCATGTGGAGAAAGACCTAATTATTTTCTAGAACAAATATATTAGAACAGTTTAGATCTAATATATTTGTTGTAGAATCTGTACAGTATTAATATTTTAAGTAAAACACGAAGCCTGTTAAACTTATAACTACATATAATAATGAGTTTACAATAAATTTTAGGTATGCTTCTTAATTATATTTCGTAGTAAATAAGTAGCCTTTCCATTTGCTTATTTTCACGTGTTTATTGAAACCACTGGTTTACTGATTATAAACCTGAACTACCTGGAAGATGCAGGGAAATGTCGTTTGCGGTTTGTGTGTATATGCATAAGAGAGTAGGCTATACACTTTTGTTGTATTGTGGCCAAGTATGCTGAGTACATCGGGAAAATTCTACTACAGTGAAGTTACCAGAATTACTGTAAATCCTTCCGCTTGAAGGAACTGACAGTGAAGAAGGCGCTCAAGTTTGTTTCTAAAGAAAAAAGTGCGTCAGTGTTTTCCACGTGCGTGGAGAGACACACTTTAAAAAAAAGTCCGTGAGTCGTAAGTTGAGAGGCAGGTATGTAACAATAAGAGGCTTTCTATTTGTCTTAAGTGAACTAAGGAGAAAACTGAGAAAATTATATCTAGACTAAAGGGAGTTTACTCTGTACCCGGAACATACTCTTTACTTTCCTTGCCCTTCCCTCCTCCACCAGGACTGATCGGAATGATCGGCTGATGAATTTCTTTGTGTTGCACGTCCCTAGTTTTGATTATGAGCAGAGATTTAGAATTAGGTAAACGATTATAAGAAACAAGCCAACAAACAAACAAAGAAAGTCTTCTTACATTTTCGCTCTCTAGACCTGTTATCGTGTAAAGAGAGAAATTGAAGTGGTCTATTAGTTTATAAAATCTGCAATAACCTTGATAATCCGAGATTTGAAACTTTTTCGTTGTTATCTTTTAATGTTAAGTGACTTTTATTTCCTAGCAAAATATTTTTTAAAATTTTACATTTTCTGTCCAATGCAAGCTTAGACTAGTCCCTGGTCGAATCTTATCGATTGAAAAATGTTTGTTCGTCCTTAAATTGTTTGAACTTGTCGATGGTACTGGACTTGCTGATCGATACATATTATAAACTGTTGAAACGAAATCGTTGTCTTTTCTTAAGCAAATAAGTCGTATTCGTTACTCGCACCTTCGTATATTCCTGTCTTCTATCCAGTTCAAGGTTGTGTTTGTCCATTGCACATTTTCACTTGTATTCATTGTGTTTCTTTAAAAGTCAGGCAGAAGGGAATTAAATGGTTAAGGAAAAGCAAATACCATACAAATGTGGCTCGTCAGCAAATCCTCCTTCCCCCCCCCCCCACACACACAGAGTCATTTGTCTTGAATACTTGTGCTCCAGACTCCAGAGTAAATGCTTACCTGACCTAACACCCCTTTAGGCAATAGTCCAGACTCCAGAGTAAATGCTGACCTGACTTAACACCCCTTTAGGCAATGGTCCAGACTCCAGAGTAAATGCTGACCTGACCTAACACCCCTTTAGGCAATGGTCCAGACTCCAGAGTAAATGCTGACCTGACCTAACACCCCTTTAGGCAATGGTCCAGAGTAAATGCTGACCTGACCTAACACCCCTTTTGCATTCAGTCTCATGTTGACTTTCTTACAATCTGTCCCCACCTACTTGCCCGACATGTCTTCCATTTTAAATACAAAGAAGTGCGAAATGTAAGAAAAATTAATAGGAATTTAATACTAAATAAAATAATTATTTTTTGTCAACAATATACACTACATCAGAATTTGAATTATTTTATTTTGCATAAAAATCTCGTACAAGACAACGAACATGTAGAAAAATGAAGAAATAGAGTTCTAAACAACAACAATAATAATTCTAAATCTAAACAAATTCAAGATAACAATTTTATAATTCTTGTGTTGACCTGTAAATGTTATTTCTTATACTTCATCACTTTTAGGAAAGCACCAATACAAAGGAAAGTACCATTACAAAGCACCAATACAAAGGAAAGTACTAATACAAAGAAAAGTACCATTACAAAGCACCAATACAAAGGAAAGTACTAATACAAAGGAAAGTACCATTACAAAGCACCAATACAAAGGAAAGTACCATTACAAAGCACCAATACAAAGGAAAGTACCATTACAAAGCACCAATACAAAGGAAAGTACCAATACAAATGAAAGTACCAATACAAAGGAAAGTACTAATACAAAGGAAAGTACCAATACAAATGAAAGTACCAATACAAAGGAAAGTACCAATACAAATGAAAGTACCAATACAAAGGAAAGTACTAATACAAAGGAAAGTATTAATACAAAGGAAAGTACCAATACAAAAGAAAGTACTAATACAAAGGAAAGTATGTTACAAAGGAAAGTATTAATACAAAGGAAAGTACTAAAACAAAGGTGCTCTCATCTCTAAATGAAATAAAATCACCCTTCCACTTTAAATCAGTTCAGCATGATGCTAATATACCTTCCTCTATACTGTTACAGTTAGGTCCAACTTGTTATTTGTTTCTATCAGTGAAATAAATGATGGACGAACACAACCATGCAGGGCAATTATGTGATAAAAGTAGAAAGAAAAGTAAGACAGTCAACCAGAAATACATGACTGTTCACGTGACCAGTAGGTACTTGTTATTTTGGCGGTTCCTGCAGCAGTGGCTTGGTGAATCAGTGGCGGAAACATTAAAGCCAGAAATCAACAGTCTGGCAATAATAATAAGCAGTGTGCAGAAAACAATGTGCAATAAGCATCGAGCCATGAGCAATAAGCAGAGATCAGTATGGAAGGTGGGATTAGTGAAGGAAGTGAGAATCGAAGACATATTTTACAACTTCCGGGTCATGACAAACTAAGTACATGTGAGTGTTTGCATGAATGTTTGTGCGCGCGCACTTGTGGGACCACATATATTGCTTACGTATCTAATACGACAAACAAAATACTGACATGAATTGCGAGCCCATCTTTAAACATGGAGAAACACGGGGTCTGGAGACCAGAATTAAACACTGCTTTAAACATTGAAAAAAATCATTGCAATTGTGCCCAATTTCCTTCACTCCTCGGCGATAGGGGGCAGATAGTGCTCTGAAGAATATGAAATTATCTTTGGCAGAGGTCATAGAGGTCATGGCGCTCTGTAGGAAACAAAATGATGTTTGGCAGAAGCTTATCTTAATGTTTTTCATTGACCTTTGTAAATGATACACGGAGAAGCCATTAATTTGCCACTTTAAATAAAAATTATTTCTGGCAACTTTACAAAAAAATTGGACTTTCAAGCGAAGTTGGAAATATATTTGTGTTTTGAAAGATATTCTAAAGTTGCGGTTTTTTGGGGGGGCAGGGTGGGTGGGTATTTTTTCGCTTCTAACCGTTAGTGCACAAATGTCTGCTTAGATTTGGGTCCCAGTGCCGTCCGATTATACAGATAAAATTTTCATTAAAAGTCTTAGTGGTCTGCGGGTGGTCTGCAGGGCGTTTACTTCACCCAAATTTCAGTGATTCATTAGTTTGTCGATAAATCATGAGGATTTTACTTCCTTTTTTTCTTAACAGAGTCATGGTGGTAGTGTTTATTAATTTTGTATACATACATGGAAGCCATTACGTAACGATTAAACCGCCAGCTGTTTTATTGAGTACGCATGGGAAAAACCAGTGGGTTTTTTTTTAATAGTGCGTCCGTACTCGGTACTGAATTTATTTGTCCTACATATTTTTTTTTCATATCTTTTATTTACTCCGCTACTGTGAATGACATAAGACTTGACATTTCTTTTATTTAAACATTTGTCTCTTGCTGCAGTGAGACTGAGTCTTGCCGCCAAGCGTTGAACTCTTGACACAGTTCAGTGATTTCAAAAATTAATCATTTATGCAAGTGAATCAGGGGGCTGCGACGTTTTAGAGATACGTGTGTAATCGTTTATGTTTGTTAACATGTTTATGTTATGTGTGTGTGTGTGTGTGTGTGTGTGTGTGTGTGTGTGTGTGTGTGTGTGTGTGTGTGTGTGTTGTATCTTAGCATATACCATTCTGGTAGGGCTGTGGATGTCAGGAATATTATACGCTCCATGTTTGTGTGTATGAGTGATATTTATGTGTGTGCGTGCTTAATACGTATCCAGTATAGGTAAGGAAATATGTGTATGTGTGCCAACTGAATGTCATGTACGAGTGTTTGACATGTTTATGTGTGCTAATTGAACGAGTGTTTGACATGTTTATGGGTATCAACTGAATGTCATGTACGAGTGTTTGACGTGTTTATGTGTGCCAACTGAATGTCATGTACGAGTGTTTGACGTGTTTATGTGTGCTAATTGAACGAGTGTTTGACATGTTTATGTGTATCAACTGAATGCCATGTACGAGTGTTTGACGTGTTTATGTGTTCAATTGAATGTCATGTACGAATGCTTGACGTACTTATGTGTGCTAATTTAACGAGTGTTTGACATGTTTATGTGTATCAACTGAATGTCATGTACGAGTGTTTGACATGTTTATGTGTATCAACTGAATGTCATGATGAGTGTTTGACATGTTTATGTGTATCAACTAAATGTCATGTACGAATGCTAGACATATTTATTTGTACCAAATGAATGTCATATACGAATCTTTGACGTATTTATGTGTGCTAATTGAATGTCATGTACGAGTGTGTGACGTATTTATGTGTGCCAAATGAAGGTCATGTACAGTGTTTTAGGTGTGGTTTTTTTTGTATGCTGTGGTAGAGCGAGGATTCATAATGACTAAAATACAATTGTGACGGTAAAGTAAGATAAAGAGAAAATATAGTGGTGTCAGTAGAGTAAGGAGAAAAACTAATGGTTGTATTAAAGTAACGAAAAATATAATGGTTGTATTAAAGTAACGAAAAATATAATGGTTGTATTAAAGTAACGAAAAATATAATGTTGTTGAAAGGAGAAAAGATACTGGTGTCGTTATAGTCAGGTAAAATATACAGTGGTTTTGGAAAAGTAAAACCGAGAGAATACAGTAGTTTTGGTAAAGTGAGGTAAACAAAAAAATATAACTGTATTAGTAAAGTCAGGCAAAGGGAAAACAGCAGTGAAATAAAGAAAAAGCATTATGTTGTTGCTAAACTGATAAAGTGAGGTAAACAGAAAAATGGTAAATAACGCTTTACATAATGCTTGCCTAAATGGTTGACAAGTAGGCCTATCTCGATCAGACAGTGGTTTTAGCAAACAACATAGTATGTAGGTCGACTGACGCAATCGTATACACGCTGTTTTTGTAAACGTGCTGCAAAACAAACATTATCTTTATTTTCATGTAATGTAAGACATATCGAAACTGAAATAAATAAAGAACAATCCGAAAGCAAGCTATGGTGACATTATTTTTTTTATTATGCACTTTTTCATTCAAAGCACTCCACGTGTGTAAGCGGGCTTCAGGAAGTTAAAAAGCCTTCTAGTCTTTTTGACCTACAAACCTACTTCGTTTGCCAGTAAACAAATTTTGATTAGCCGCCAAAATATCACGCCTTATAGGGATAAGGGATACTTGCTGCAAGTTTTATCAAATTAGTTTAGTCAAATCTTTCTTTTAATAAGCAGCAATATAAATGAATAAGAAAGAAACGAAATCCGTGCATTACATGAACTACAATTTCAGAAAATGTGCTAGCACTTTATAAGAATTGTTATCTACTGCTTGCTATATAGAATATGTAGGAATAAAAGGGTGTGAATATCAAATACATTTCACATGTTCTACCACTAATTCATCGCAGAGTATGGTACAGAAAGAAAGACAGAAAGAAAAAATATGTAACTTTACAGGAAGAGCCATTTACCAAACGTACGTCACCTTACATGATGCTGTACATAAGGGAATTATGTTAAAACGTTTACAGACTGCAATACAGAAAGGATCTAAATGTAAAACGTTTACAGACTGCAATACAGAAAGGATCTACATGTAAAACGTTTTATATGTTTCTTAATTTTTTTTTAATTTAAGGTTTTATATCCGCATTATCATTTTACTGATTTAGCAGACGGCGCAAATGTCGATGGAGGAATTTTAGCTTTGAAAGAAATTATGTACCTTGAGCAGGAAGCGTGACACTTTGAGGTTGTGGATGGAATAGTGTCTGTGACAGTAGGTCCTCTTCTTTGTTGTAAATTATAATTATCCAAGGCCCTTAGAATGCTCCAATTTGTAGGATAATTCATCCGCTCTGTAATTCCATCCAGCTGACTAGAAAATAGATCCACCATCATAACCTAAGTAAAGAAAAGTGACTCCATCCAGTTCCCTTGAAAACACCTTGCTTAAGTAATGCCGCCACCACACCCACCACCACCACCACCACCATCATCATCAAAGAAAAAAAGTAATCTATACGTTTGCCGAGCATCCATCCACGAATCGGAGTCTGGCTTGACTGTCTTGTCCGTGATCGACAATCTGGTGTTCTCCTTGTTGTATGCGGACTCTGTTTAGAATATTTAATGACAATAGGACGTAAACCGTTTTTACCGAGGGGTCTATTGACGTAATACCCTTTCACCGAGTGGTCTAGGGAAGTAATACGTTTTCACCGAGTGATCTAGTGGCATAATATGTGTTCACTTGGTGGGGATCTAGTGACATAATACTTTTTCACCAAGTGCTCTAGGGATGTAAAACGTTTTCACCCAGTGGCCTAAAGACATAATACGTTTTCACCGAGTGTTCTAGGGACATAGTATGTTTTCACAAAGTGGTGAAGGGACATACTACGTTTTCACCGAGTGGTCTAGAGGCATAATACGTGTTCACTGGGTGGTCTAAGGACATAATGCGTTTTCACCAGGTTGTGTACTGACATAATACATTTTCACCGAGTAGTCTATTGACGTAATAAGTTTTAACTGAGTAGTCTAGGAAAATGGTGACGTTTTCACCGAGTGTTCTAAGGAAGAATTACGTTTTGGGGTGAGAGTCCTGTCGTGCTGTAACGTGCTGTTAAAATCTTTTAGCTTAGTTGTTATTCTCTGAAAGAAAAATGTTGACTTGCTGCAAATCTTTCTACTTTAGTTCGCTTGAACTGGCAGCTTTGAGTCGTGAAACTTCCGTTTGTTTGTTAGCGTTTGGGTTGAGTGGGTGTGTAAAGTGGAGATCGAGAAAGTAATATTAATTTTTTTCCTCGTTGAGGAACAAACCATAACGAAAACGCAGAGAGAAGAGTCGCGGCTCATGGTCTCGTGAGCATGTCGATGACAGGCTATGATCTCGTGCCAGCAACCGTGAACGAATGAATAGCACAAGTAATGTATCAACAGGACTACGTCACAAGCGCGTGGGTCTGCGTCACTGATTATGAAAGAGTTTCCGGTGCAGGTCAACTTTCCCAAGCATGGGCGCACTGCGAAAATAGTTTTTAAAGAGAGAGAGACAAGCAGAGGGTAGGAAAATTACAACAAACGTTGTGTGATACGCGGAGTTAATGAATCAATCTTTCTACTAGTTAACCGCCACCACTACCCCTAACTCTACCACTTGTGGTCTTCAATATACCCGGATGAGGAATCTCAGGCCCCCTCTGATCCAGTACCTGCTTTAAATAATAATATTACTCGCACAGAGTGGTACCAGCTTCAAACCTAAATCAGTTTTGTGAGCTTGCCTACAACAACCTATAGTGGATCGTTCTTCATTATAATTTCTCTTCTTGGCAGGGCAAACACTTCAGGTCTGTCCTGACTGATAATTACAGTTACATACTTGTCTACACCTCGCCCACCCTGCACATACATTCTTTCTTTATGAATTCTTGAAAAGCGTGAGTGTTACAACAGCAATAATTCATTTATTTTATTTTAAATGAATGAATGTTGAGTTTAACAGAAATGAGAAATCAGTCCATTAATTGGATAAAGAGAGATATGGTTCATATATAGAATGTACGACAAACTGTCACACGTAGAGATCTGCAAGCGAATAAGTTAAAACTCTTAAAGAACAGCTGCCACATTCAATTCATTGGCTTAATGCACACGTAACTAGTCACATACTAACCAATTGGTTGTAGTGTTGTTCATATTTTATCTGTTCATAGTACTTTCGTGTTCACTAAAGACATATTTTTAAAAATCTTTTATATATATATGTCATCAAAGCAACATTTCTTAACATTTGTCATCAAAGCAACATTTGTTAACATTTGTCATCAAAGCAACATTTGTTAACATTTGTCATCAAAGCAACATTTGTTAACATTTGTCATCAAAGCAAAGAAACAAGTGATATCGTTCAAAGGATTTCACCTGGAAAAAAAAACAACAAAAACCCCAATGGTTCTCCACTGACCATTTCCTTGACACACAGCAGGCACATTTATAAGTCAGTCCACCACCAGATATCCAAAAGATCTGAAGGCATTGTCATGCACAAGTTAAATCAGTCAAAAGGGAGATAATTATCATATCAAGGCAACAGGTCAAAAGGCATTGGGATGTACAAGTTAAATCAGTTAAAGGGAGATAATTATTATATCAAGGCAACAGGTCTGAGGGCATTGTGATGCACAAGTTAAATCAGTCAAAAGGGAGATAATTATCATATCAAGGCAACAAATTTCAGACAGACACTGCCACATCCAGACTCTGCTTCCTGTGCCTTGAAAATGGCGAGAAATCTAAGACACTGTGGTACAACATGTCTTCAGTAATAAAGCTGTGTGGTATTAGTCCTACAAAATGTTTTCAGTAATAAAGCTGTGTGGTATTAGTCCTACAAAATGTTTTCAGTAATAAAGCTGTGTGGTATTAGTCCTATAAAATGTTTTCAGTAATAAAGCTGTGTGGTATTAGTCCTACAAAATGTTTTCAGTAATAAAGCTGTGTGGTATTAGGCCTACAAAATGTTTTCAGTAATAAAGCTGTGTGGTATTAGGCCTACAAAATGTTTTCAGTAATAAAGCTGTGTGGTATTAGTCCTACAAAATGTTTTCAGTAATAAAGCTGTGTGTTGTGTTCATTTTGAACATCCTAATAGAACTTACAGCCTCAATGTTATTGACAATAGCACACCTGTCTGAATATTCTGTTAAAATGATTCCCTTATTTCACCCACCCGCTGTCCCTCTCCCTCAGTCTCGAATGATGCATCTTCCTGGAGATTACGTTAACGTTAGACTTGCGTCTTTAAATCTGTCTCAGACATTATTATGATTAAATCACAGGAAAAGTATATCTAATAACTATAACAGAAAATCCACTTCATGCATGACATAACCAAGATACTTTCAGCAACAGCAGCATAATATTACCAGCACCATTCCATCCAGAACCGTCAAATTTCTACTGATTCCTTGGTAGCATAAAAACACACAAAAATGCCAGTTATCTTGCGCCTATGGTCTAAATCTTACATACATTGCTAGAATTGCAGCCCTTCTACCAAAACTAGATAGAACTGGTACCAACTGACCAATTCTACAGATTTGCATCAATGATAATGTTGCTTTCAGTCAGTGGTGATTTTCCTATTGCCTGAAAATAGTACATTCTATTGGTGCTTGACCTTCACCTTCAAGTGAAAGAAAGACAACCACTATTCACTCTTATTATTTACTCCCACATTCCTGAAGTAAATTGTCAAAAGTTCATTTATTCATTCAATTATCTCACTCGTTTTCCCTCCTTATTGAAATCCACTTTATTCTTTATCTTCCTTGTTTCGCAGCTTTCAGAAATTCACTTTATACCTTTATTTCTTTTGTTTTCTCATTTTATAGGCTTTTACTTTATTTATTATGCTTCATTTATTTCCCCATTTTTCTTATTTTAACTTTTCTTTCCTACTTTCAACTATACAGGCTCACTGTATTCATCGAAGATTAAACAAAAATCAGCAGGAAATTAAAAACAAATTCAAATTAAAAGAAATAATTACAAAATGTGTGGCCTTGATAAGAAATTTCAGACGCAAAATAGGTATATTTAACACTAAAAAATGTGTAGCCTTCAGATACAAAATACATGACACTTAAAAAATGTGTGGCCTTGATAAGAAACTTCAGACACAAAATACATGACACTTAAAAATTGTGCGGCCTTGATAAGAAACCTCAGACACAAAATACATGACACTTATAAATTGTGCGGCCTTGATAAGAAACTTCAGACACAAAATACATGACACTTAAAAAATGTGTGGCCTTGATAAGAAACTTCAGACACAAAATACATGACACTTAAAAAAAGTGTGGCCTTGATAAGAAACTTCAGACACAAAATACATGACACTTAAAAAACGTGTGGCCTTGAATAGAAACTTCAAACACAAAATACATGACACTTATAAAATGTGTGAAAGAAAATGAAAACATATCACTAAGTAATTCACACACGAAATCTACATTCACGAAGTATAAATAAAGGAAAACTCATACAGAGAATAACACACACACACACACACACACACACACACACACACACACACACACACACACACACACACACACACACACAAACACACACACACACACACACACACACACAAACACACACACACACACACAAACACACAAATAGTACATGTAGCAATATATAGGCTACGCTTTACCCGTAATACATGCAAAGAAGAAAACAAGATATAATTAAGTACACAGACTGCACACATACATGCACATAGGGATACAACGCACTTGCAACACACACGCACACAAACCTACAGGCACCCATTCAGAAAACTCAACTTACAAGCAGTTAAATTTTCAAAGTAGGACAAAACTGCCTAGCTCATTTATATGCCATTAACTTTTATTTATTTAATCTAAATAAAATTAAAGAAAAAAAACAATTTTTTTTTTTTAATCCCTCATCCAAACTACCACTGACGCACGTTGGTTGCGCAGAAAATCTCATTTTAATCGTGGCACTGCATGCGTAGCCAAGTTTTGATAAAGTCGCTACACGTCTGCACTGGACTGGAACAAAAATCTCACGGCACCGCCAATGAATGGAGCGCCCTTCTCGCACTATTCAGGTCACGCTGATAGCGGTCACTACAAGAGATATGTGTCCGAAATCCTCACAGCGACAGGACACGTATTTTCCTTGGGCAAGCCAAATATTTAGATATCATTAATTAACACAGAAGATCATATTCTCGCAAAGTCTTCCTTCCCTGCTCCATACATCTATTTCAGTCTTTGGGTTAAATGGAGGGCACTCGACTTCATTAACTTGCTTTTAGCAACCATGCAAGCAAACAGCCAAAGGTATCGAGAGTAAATTTATAAGTTGTTTGTATTTTTCTAGCTAATTTTTTTTTCTACACCCTTGCCCCCCCCCCCCGCCAAAAGATTCTTCCCCACCTCAAATTCTGACTCCTTCCTGACGTCTGAGATTCGCCTACATCTCTCTGGCCTCCATAAGTCAAAGAAAGCGTCCAAACATAACGAATCTTAGACCGGCAAGGAAAAATGTAGCGGAGACACCAACCTCCCTTAACCCCCCCCCCTTCCCAATAAACAACGACCCCAAAACTCGTAATCATTTAGAGTGAACAGGGATCCAGTCGTCCTACCTCCCGTTAGGGGCTTGAGGATCCTCTTTCAATAGCTGTCTGTCAATCGGGCTGCACACTGCATTCACCTGGCGAGTAACTCGAGGCATTCTATAAATACCTTGTGACGATACTTTCAAACTGCAAGGAGCGTAACGCGCCGCGGTCCTTACTTCAGTGGCACGTAGATTTGACGCCAAGACTTGAACCCTCGCCGTGTAAAGAACCTCTGTAGGACCGTACAAGTGGAATCTTTGTCGTTGTCAATCAAAATGGAACTATTGACGAGGAGTGTTGTTCTACTGTGTCTGGTAATTATGCCAATCTACTTATAATTTTAGAGATTTAAAAAAAAAAATAGGATTTCAAGTAAAACTTATGAATACATTTTAAAAAAACAAATAATACCTGGCATTGTCACAATTATATTCTTGATTTTATATATTATTGTTTTTCATTAAAAATCGTAAAGGTTTTAAAATGATTTTGTAGGAGTTTCTATGTCACTTTAATTAATTAATTTTATTTTCCAATTTTAACAATTATTGTCTTTTGTGTGGCGAAGCATGTCTTACTCTTCTTTTGCTAGCTTTTTTTTCACAATGTGAATAAAATATAATTCTTTATTACATTTTCCTGATCATAATCATCGTCATTTTCTTTTTTAATACTTAATACTTTTATTTTCTTCTTTTCCTTTTTCCCTCGACTTGATCTGTCTTCGTCTTCATCCTTTGAATTCATACAATGTGATTGTTATCAACGTTAGCACTTATATATCCCATAATATAAAAAGATAAAAATAGATGTACACAGCTTTTTGCAAATCCCTTCACACTTTTCAAAAATATCTTGAATCTTAAATGTCATGAACTAAAGACAACAATTGAAATCTCATTTCATTTTAACCCTCTCTCTCTCTCTTATAGCTTTCGTATTTCTCTTACTCTCTCCCTCTCTCCCTTCTCTCCCATTCAATTTCTTCTACTACTGTTGCTACTAATACTGCTATTATATGTACTACTATTGTTTTCTTCGTCTAGTACTCCTACTATTCTACTGCTACTACTGCTGCTTCTAGTGCTACTATTCTGCTACTGTTTATTGTTTCATTATAGAAACATCAACTACTACAACTACTACTACTGCTGCTACTACTACTAAACGGGCATAATTTTCTATTCGCATATCTCAGTTCTTCTGTGTTCAGTTTTAGAGCGAATTTACACTGTTCAGACCAGTGATTTTATGTTGTTCTATAACAAGAATTATCGTCTGCAGGAATGATCTAAGTACATCAAGTAACATGCCACTTTTTCTTCGTGAGAAGCACTAAAAAGCAAACGAGTTTGATAGTACTTGTCATCAACATGTGGCATAAAATTGTAAGACGAAAGAAGAAAGAAATATAGAATGAATGAATTAAATCAAGGAAAGAAACTAGTAATAGAAAGTATAAAGAAAGGAGAATCCAAACTTTAAAACTTTTTGGGAAAAAAGGTTACGAGCGAATCTGAACCATACAAAATAAAAATAAATGTTATTTTGTATAAATAATATTATGTGCATGAAAAAATTTTTAATGAAATAAATCAAACTAGATAAGCTAAAAAGCCACACAACCGTATTGCAAATATCTGTAAATATTTAACAGAATATATTTGAAATATAATACACGAGACAGTAAAAACATGGGTTTTTTAAATATAGGTCATAAAAAAGAACTCGCTTGCATAAGTGGAACGTTACGCATGAGGTGCGTTGAGGCAGCGTATGAATACAGCCTATGCAAGAACCTACTCGCATTTCTTTCTTGCTCTGTCGCGGCCGCGCTTGCGTGAGTGCCTGCGAAAATCCAAGTTCCCAACAAGTTGCGTTGTTGACAAGACTAATCGCTCAATCGTCTGACGCTGAGTGTCGCTTTGAATATCAAGAAGAGTAACTAGAGCAAAAAAAATAAACAGTATGCGACCTTTAGAGCTCGACACTAAGCGCGAAAAGACGTGATTGTAATTTTCACGTGAAACACGACAAAGCGTAAGACATTTAAAAGTTAAATGATCAATTCGAGTGTGTGTGGTTGCTCCAGGAAATACGAATGTGAAATAAAATGAGCCAGGCGTCCGTATGATAAAATGAGCCAGGCGTCCGTATGATAAAATGAGCCAGGCGTCCTGCTCCCTACTCTCGTCTTGAGTCAGTCAAGCTAAACATGTAGGGTAGATTCGTTTCGTGGTGCATTGATATTTCATTGCTCAAGGGGAATAATTTGTCGTCAGTCTTTGTTTGTGGGTGCGTTCGTATGTCAATTGAGAGGGTCATTAGATTTGTATAAACATTACTTAATTAACTGCGCGATATATTATTTTTTAATGTGTGTGTGTGTGTGTGTGTGTGTGTGTGTGTGTGTGTGTGTGTGTGTGTGTGTGTGTGTGTGTGTGTGTGTGTGTGAATTTGAAGTGTAGGCGTGGTGTGAAAGGTATTTTTTCCTGAAGAGAGACACTGGGTCACAGAGAGAATAAAGATAGCTGTACAAGACCAGTAAGAACGCCATGACATTTGAATGAAGGTTCTATGTGTGTGTTTGTTTCGCCATCCCTCACCCAGAAGCCGCATTAGACTTTTAATCCTTAAATGTTCTGTCTTGGGATGCTTCTGGGGAGCCCCACAGCCTCACATTGCGTCCCTAGGTGGAGGGCATGAGGGCTTGCGGAAAGGGTTGAAACAGTTTGCACCAATTTGGCGCACCCCCTCAACCGTCCTCCGTCGGTGGGTGAGGATTCTATATTAGCTGAGGATATAGTATTACTTGAGTGAGAGTACCATACGGGTACCATACGGGTATCCGATCTGTTGAGTTACGAAATCATGACATTTAAACGAAAGTATCATATTATCTATTGACTCTAAACTACTCTTGTGTGACGTAAGCGACAGGTTACTTTAAACGACGGGAGGGTCTCTTAAATTATGAGAATGTTATCATCTCTTCACGTTTATGATAAATACTGAAATTTGCACAATTCTGCAGTGAAATTTACACAATTCTACAGTAAAATTTGCACAATTCTGCAGTGAAATTTGCACAATTCTGCAGTGAAATTTGCACAATTCTGCAGTGAAATTTGCACAATTCTGCAGTGAAATTTGCACAATGTAGCAAGTGAAATTCAATGAAGAGCATCATGGAAATGTACACAACACTGGGCACCAGTGAAGCAAGACAATGGTTAGTATATTTCTCAGTGGTCAGTATATTTTTCAGTAGTCAGTATATTTCTCAGTGGTCAGTGTATTTTTCAGCGGTCAGTATATTTTTCAGGAGTCAGTATATTTCTCAGTGGTCAGTGTATTTTTCAGCGGTCAGTATATTTTTCAGGAGTCAGTATATTTCTCAGTGGTCAGTATATTTTTCAATGGTCAGCATATTTTTCAATGATCAGTGTATTTTTCAGCGGTCAGTATATTTTTCAATGGTCAGTATATTTTTTTTTTCAGTAAGCCGGAATCCTCCCATTTTATTTCCTCTTCACGGATGGAATGTGAGGGCTTTCGTAGCTTACAACTTCACTCTATATATTTATATATTAACAATATCTCGTAATGTTTCAAAACATCTCGAAATTAGAAAAGAACGGTTGTTCGGCTCGTAAATCGTTCAAGACTACATATACAGACGCTTAACGAAATCGGAAAACCCCACATGCTGGCTTTCGGTCGTTAAAAAAAGTCTTGTTTGATATGAATCGCTTGTATCTATTTTTACATTCACAAAATTCTCGAGAGCCAATAGGGACGCTCCCATGTATCATGTGACAGGTCGACAAAATAAGCTGGCGTTCGTTGTGATATGGTTCTGCAGACGAGACAGAAGAAGAAAAGAGTTGACATATTCATGAGTTTTAAGCCATATTTATAAACAAAATATATTAAACAAGTAATTATGGCAAAAAAGAAACAACTTTTCCTTGGGTTATTAAAAGAATATAATAGTTGCCAAAGATTTTACTGAGCTGTTAAACAGGAAAACAAATTTGCCTTGGCTTATTTCTGATCAGTATGTACATTTGACGTTAAATAATAAAACAAACCGCTACAAAAGACTTTTAAAAAAAAATAACAAGTACTTTCTCAGACTTTAGTGCAGTTGATTAGATATTACTTCTCCAAAATATTTTTTTTTAAATCACAAACGGTATTTCATATTTCTGTAATTGTAAATATTTTGTAAATCACTTTTTTCCTCGCATTTCTCGATACTATATAGGTGGAGTGGACAGAAACTATTTCAAAATTATTATGATGTAAATAATTTTATTTGTATACCTTTTGTTTCTCAGAATGAAATTAGCAAAGTGAATTTTGACAACGAACGATCCATTTTAGTCAAAAATTGGAATCACACGAAGCTGTTGGGCTATTAGTGCGCGTTTCTGGTTCTCATTTCAGTTACTCATGAGATGACCTTTGTTTTAACCCTTCGTCGCCCAAGACCGTTAGCGAAGTTACATAATTCTTTCATATGGCTACTAATAGGTTCGTGAACATCTCAACAATCTTGCAGACTTTAATTTTTCTATGTACACTATGCAAATACCATCAGTGCTGTGTTTCTGTTTATTTTCTGACTTCTGTATAACTTTTCATATTTACACAAAATCATACATGGATGCAACACGTGAAGACATTGAATATTTGGGGTGAAATGTTTTCCATAAGTTTCGTCTGGGCAGCAGTCGACAGCGTACCTTTTCCAATTTTCGAATGGCTTTATTGCCTCATTGTATGAAGTGTCCACTTATATCCACCACCATAGCCGGGGATCGAACCACTGACATCTTGATTTAGGGGTTAGTGTTCTTCCTGTGCACATCATCTTGCCCTGCACAGGTTTAGCCTTCACACACACACACACACACACACACACACACACACACACACACACACACACACACACACACACACACACACACACACACACACACAAACATATACACACACACACACACAAACATATACACACATAAACACACACACACACACACACACACACACACACACACACACACACACTTGAACTATCTTGCGAGCTCAGCGCGATGACACTGGGAAGAAATTTACGGGCCCATAAAATAGCAATGGTCGCTTTATGACCACAATCTCTCCGGTAAGGGCACTGCTGGAGCCTGTACGTGCAATGAAGCCGAAGATGGACCTATATGACTAAATCGTACATAACATTTTAAGTGCAAAGGGGTAAGGACTTGTGAACACAAGTGCAAATCAATATGTGTGCCAAGCAGCTCACATATTCAAAGACACATTTTCGTGTTTTTCTCTACACAGTTAATTGAAAACGTGCGAAAGGGAGGGGGGGGGGATTATGTATGAAATTAATTAATTCCTCTTAAAGTTAGAGGGACAAGCTTTGTGATACAAACCAACAGCAGTAGAAACGTTTACAATGATGCTGCCAATCTAAGTTCATCTTTAGGTGCACAGTCAGACAGATAGATAGATAGACAGACAGATAGGTTGATAGATAAAAAGATAGATAGATGACTGATTGATTAATTTACTAAAGTAAAAAAGTGAAAATCTAGGGTATATAGACACAAAACTAAAGTATAAAAACGTGAAAATATAGGGTAAAGTAAAGTAAAGGAAATTTTCAACAAGAAAAAAATCCAGATATCCCGCCCCTATCCACCTTTAAAAATATCACTCCCAAAATAAACAACAACGTATATTAAATAATTTCAGCTCTAATTTTTATTTAACCAAATGTATTGTATTCCGTTTCCGTCAAAAAAACGGATATTTCACTGTTTTATTACACTTACCGATTCCTTAACTGTAAAATGATCTATTTTTGGAAATCTATTTGCGATTGAACTAGATCTCCATTCTGATATTGTCAGTAACGGCCTTTGTTGTTTATCTGTGGCTGATATAATTTTGCGTAATACGTAGAGCACTCTTTGCATTCTGCCTTCGTCACGACTGACAAACGACTACAGAATCATATCTTTTTACGTTTTATATTTTCTCTTTCAGCATGCTTTTGGTGATCCATCCGAACAGTTCTCAAGTCAGATGATATGTTTTATTTTGTAGTGACAATTGCATGTGATTGTAAATAATAGAATCTATCTATCTATCTATCTATCTATCTATCTATCTATCTATCTATCTATCTATCTATCTATCTATCTATCTATCTATCTATCTATCTATCTATCTATCTATCTATCTATCTATCTATCTATCTATCTATCTATCTATCTATCTATCTGTCTGTCTGTCTGTCTGTCTGTCTATCTATCTATCTGTCTATCTGTCTATCTGTCTGTCTGTCTGTCTGTCTGTCTGTCTGTCTATCTATTTATCTATCTATCTATCCTTGCGAATGTATTAATCGGCTGATATATTTTATTATGCATGTCATATTTATGCGATCATGTGCGTTCCACTGCTCTTGCTGCGTGTGTGTCTGTCTGTCTGTAACGGGGATGGATGGGTAACGTACATTTTCAAACTTGAAAATTCTTGCTAATGACGGTGTGGGGCGTGGGACGTGTGTTGTTTCATTCACATTCATTCATGCTCCGAATTAAAAAAAAAAAGGAAAAGGAAGAAAGACTACACGATAAAATTTTAACAACGTTTATGGATTTTATCCAAAAGAAATAAGCAGATCTCGGGCAGTGGATGAAGACGGTTAATAAATAGCTTGATGTGTCAGCGGGGTGATCTGCTTCGAACGATTTGCTTCGCGTTGATGATAAGCATACTTCCCTTTAAAAATGACGACTAGATATTATTGTGATAAACATACTTCCCTTTAAAAATGACGACTAGATATTATTGTGATAAACATACTTCCCTTTAAAAATGACGACTAGATATTATTGTGATAAACATACTTCCCTTTAAAAATGACGACTAGATATTATTGTGATAAACATACTTCCCTTTTAAAGTGACGACTAGATATTATTGTGATAAACATACTTCCCTTTAAAAATGACGACTAGATATTATTGTGATAAACATACTTCCTTTTTAAAATGACGACTAGATATTATTGTGATAAACATACTTCCTTTTTAAAGTGACGACTAGATATTATTGTGATAAACATACTTCCCTTTAAAAATGACGACTAGATATTATTGTGATAAACATACTTCCCTTTAAAAATGACGACTAGATATTATTGTGATAAACATACTTCCCTTTAAAAATGACGACTAGATATTATTGTGATAAACATACTTCCCTTTAAAAATGACGACTAGATATTATTGTGATAAACATACTTCCCTTTAAAAATGACGACTAGATATTATTGTGATAAACATACTTCCCTTTAAAAATGACGACTAGATATTATTGTGATAAACATACTTCCCTTTAAAAATGACGACTAGATATTATTGTGATAAACATACTTCCCTTTAAAAATGACGACTAGATATTATTGTGATAAACATACTTCCTTTTTAAAGTGACGACTAGATATTACTGTGATAAGCATACTTCCCTTAAAAAATGACGACTAGATATTACTGTGTAGACCCCATATTTCAAGTTAGTATCTTAGCGTATCAGTTAGAGTTGAATATATGGTCTTTGTTGACTATATATCTCAAAAGCATGTATATAATGAACTGCCTATCAATACGATCATCTGAATTTTGACTTGCGATGAACTTTATTGGACATAGATTTGGCAAAACATAATTATAATGAGAACTGACAAAACATAATTATAATGAGAACTGACAAAACATAACTATAATAAGAACTGACAAAACATAATTATAATGAGAACTGACAAAACATAACTATAATGAGAACTGACAAAACATAATTATAATGAGAACTGACAAAACATAATTATAATGAGAACTGACAAAACAATTATAATGAGAACTGAAAAAACATAATTATAATGAGAACTGACAAAACATAATTATAATGAGAACTGACAAAACATAATTATAATGAGAACTGACAAAACATAATTATAACGAGAACTGACAAAACATAATTATAATGAGGACTGACAAAACATAAATATAATGAGAACTGAGAGTCTTAATTGTTAACTATTATAGAACAAGCAAAACATATACTAACAACTGACAGTTCTAGGCTATTGTCAGGCTTAGAAGTGGCAAGACATATAATAAGAACTGACTAAATATTGTTAGTCTTAGAATTGGGAAAACATAATATTGAGAATTAATAGTCCTAGTTCATCTTGAAATGACCTTCAATCTCGTATCAATTTGATTAAATTAATTTCAGGATTATTTGTTGTTAATCAGGATTGTTAATGTGAATATCCAGTCAGAGTTACACCTCAGAGTCCTGTATTGCCAAATTTAAATCGAAATTAAAAGACTACACTCTTTTACTTTTGTCTGCAAGTTATACTTGTGTAAAATGTTTGTTTCCTGATATATATTTATATTTTTACAAATTCCCCGAATGTATTTGTTATGCAGACAAAATCTACTAGTAAAAAATCAGACGACTATTCAGAAGTTATACATCTTCTACTGTTATACCGTTACCTATTGGATTTACTTCTCTCTCTCTCTAGCAAGGGAGGTAAGTTCGCACTAAATAGCGCTGCGATTATGGGTCACTATATTCTGAAGAATACAGGTTAGACAACTTCTTTAGAAGTGTCTAGAGTTCCACCACATTCTCAGTAGAACTGGAATATACTGGGAAATAAGCTACTAAGTATTAAATAGTGTGATTAAAAATATATATTAATATTTTTGTTGGTCAGCAAACCTGAATTACTTGTTAGTCTTGGGTACATAGCACTGTATAATAATCAGTGCGTAGCAGTAAGTAGAGACATCGGGGCACAGATTTTACACCTGTATTCTTCGTTTAATTTCCATCGCTTTCTTTGCTGGCCACGAAAGTAAATTCTTTGAGGGAACTGGCAAAGAAATAAAAAATATGGCGATTAAACATTGGGAGAGGCAGCTGAAACATCGTAATGATCCATGTTCCAACAGCCATCTGTGATAAAATAAACCAGAGACATTTTAAAAAAAGAAAAAGAAATTAATACATTTTTATCGCGTGTTTATTGCGTAGAGCGCAGCTCAAGACGAAATTTGGAAGGAAGTCAAAGTACGGATTTATTCCTGGGAATGACATTTCTTGAAATAGCATTCTGTAAAAAAAAAAATAATAAAAAAATTCGAATCCGGATTTAAACAGTAAAGTTTCTGCATTGTGCTTCATTCTGGTTCTTTCTTTAAGTACTGATTGTTAATAAATGGAATATTATGCATTTTAAAGGAATTTATTTGTTTGTTTGTTTCTTTCTTTCTTTCTTTCTTTCTTTGTTTCTTTTTTTTCTTTTTTTCTTTCTTTCTTTCTTTCTTTCTTTCTTTCTTTCTTTCTTTCTTTCTTTCCTTTCTTTTAAATAATCTTTCATGTCTTGTCAATATAGTTGCTTTCTTTTCCTTCTTTAGTTCTTGTCCTTTTCTCTGATCTTCTCCTTTAGTCAAAGATGTTATTTCTTTTTTTCCTCTTATTCTCTTCTTATTTATTTTTTTGCGCGCATCTTCTTTGTTCTTCTTTGTTCTGGGGTTTTAAAATAAATGTGTGTTCTTACCTTTCCTAGCATTGTTCTTGTTCTTGCTTTGGTTCTTAAGTTTTGTCGGTTAGACGGTTGTGACTGTTGGTATGTGTATACTAATATGACTTCTCAGAGTACAACGTTTCTACCAAGTACTAATAGAAACATTTTAAAATGTTTATTTTCAGGAAATAAATACCTAAAGCCGAAATATATTCTGTAATAGTTTCTGAGCATAAACTTGAAATTTTGTGTGTAGTGGAATATTTGTTTGTTGCAGGTGGCTGCTGTAATGGCGAAACCCGTATCGATGCCAGAAAGAAAGTTGCTGGAACGCCTCTTGACCATTATCAGAAAGATCTTGGCCACGTATAAAGATCCACCATCCCCGGTGGCTGAACCCCTGCGTGCACCCACCCCTGGCCCTAACCGACACGCCCATATAAAGGCCCACAAACCTCTCCCAGCGCATGGAAATCTTATCACCGTTCCTTCCAATTCCTCCGACAAAGTATGCACTTCCGGTGACCAGTGTCCTTTGAACAAGTGTTGTCTGCAGGTGCCAGAAGCGCCATATGCCACGTGCCAACCTCTTCTTCGATCGGGTCAAAGTGAGCAGAGCTGAGAGTTTCTAGTCTTCTTGTCTTTCTTAAGTTTTAGTTTTTATTTTCCTTCGAATGGGTTTGCTTATTATCTCCCTTTGGGGAAACTTACCGTATGCTAGCGCATCTCGTGTCGCTTATCTTTCGTTTATCAGTTTGATTGCGTGCCTGGTTTGACTGCTGCTTGCCTGATAGATAGTTTGTTTTTCTGAGTTTGCTTCAACATACATTTGTTCACCAACAATTTGTTCTTGTTCCACCGTAATTATTTAAATATCCGCTCCTCAATACCAGTCCTTCAATAACCGATCCCCCCCCCCCCCCCCGCCTATAACCGCCCCTCGATCTCTTTGTGTCTCGGTAGACAATCAAGTCGTTATCGAACTAAATCCATCTCTTCGCTTAGTTGAGCTGTTAAGAAGTCAGTGCATTTAACAAATCTTCCGCTTACCTATCTCATCCTCCAGTTCCCCATCCATCCAGCCATCAACCCAGTTGATAATATCTGGGAAAGCACGGTACCGGGTTCACTATTCTATATTTATAGCCATGACATTCACTTTAAGTCTTCGGTTAGTTTACATTTTCAACTGTCAAATAAGGATTTGGCCACCCTTTTAATTGTTTATCTGTCCATCTGGGTCAACTGGAAGTAATCTGCACAAATTTCTTCTAATTAATCTGTACATAACTGAACCGTGCCATTTTTCTCTTCAAAATAAATTATTCATATATTCATTATTTATTCAACCATTCGTTGATTCCCTCCCTCCATTCAGTCTCAGTCTGGTCTATGTGCAATACTAATTCCATTTCATAATAAATAACATTTCATTCATCATCAGTCTGGTCTATGTACGATACTAATTCCATTTCATAATAAAGAACATTTCATTCATCATCAGTCTGGTCTATGTACGATACTAATTCCATTTCATAATAAATAACATTTCATTCATCATCAGTCTGGTCTATGTACGATACTAATTCCATTTCATAATAAAGAACATCTAGCATCTACTATTCAGCCTCTCACACATTTATCACACATCTGTTTCTGAGGCCACCTAACCACCATTCCATATGGAAATGGTTTGGTCATGCTGTGGAAGCAAATAGCATTTCTCAAAGATTAAAAAAAATATTGCTATTATTAAGATATAAAAAAAACTAAAACTGTTTCTAAGCTACAACATCCACTCACTCACTCACTCACTCACTCACTCACTCACTCACTCACTCACTCAATCAATCAATCAATCAATCAATCAATCACTCAATCACTCACTCACTCATACACACACATGCAAGAACAAAACAGTACTTAATATGTAGAAAACTGTTTGCTTAGTGTTTAAATACAATACTTAATATTTAGAAAAGCGATTATATTTACTGTATTTACAATACAATACTTATTATTCAGAGAGGCAATTGTGTTTACTGTATTTACAATACAATACTTATTATTTAGAGAGGCAATTATGTTTACTGTATTTACAATACAATACTTAATATTCAGAAAAGCGATTATGCTTACTGTATTTACAATACAATACTTATTATTCAGAGAGACAATTATGTTTACTGTATTTACAATACAATACTTATTATTTAGAGAGGCAATTATGTTTACTGTATTTACAATACAATACTTAATATTCAGAAAAGCGATTATGCTTACTGTATTTACAATACAATACTTATTATTCAGAGAGACAATTATGTTTACTGTATTTACAATACAATACTTATTATTCAGAGACAATTATGTTTACTGTATTTACAATACAATACTTATTATTCAGAGAGACAATTATGTTTACTGTATTAGCACTTGATTTATTTTGTTTCGCAGCGTGTTCATGGTCCCATTACACACAGCGACAACCCAAAGATATCGTGACGAGAACAACGTGCCCTTGTTTTATTGGCCTGGTTTGTATCCAAGGTAACCGTACGCTTTTCATTCTTGATAACTAGTGTTGATAACTAGACACACCCTATGTCGGACAGAATATTTTACATGCACACACATACACAGGCACGCATGCAAACACACACACACACACACACACACACACACACACACACACACACACACACACACATTCATGCACTCATGTACACGCATATTTGATAAGTAGTCGATTTTCATCTAAATGCATATTAGAGTGATTAGTATGATATGTAAAAGTTTAATGCATATGTATGATGAGTAGATGTGTGATGTGTAGATGTGTGATGTGTAGATATGTGTTATGTCGATGTGTAATTTATTCAATTCTTATTTGTTTCACTGTTATTGTCATCAGATCGACAGGAATCTCAATCTTCTGCTTGGAATGTTTATTCAAAATTCTTGTATTTAAATTATCATACATAAACACTTAGCTCTATAGTACTTAGTTCTATAGTATAATTATGTGAATATTTAAATGGAAAACATTATTGTCACGGACTACCCTCCTGGATGGGGGGTTAGCAGTGAAGCTCACGACACACCGACTTTGCAGGATGTAAAATACAAAGTCTCACACACAAACACCACGATGCTCTTGTGGGGGAGGGGGATAATAGTTTATGAGCCCAATCACCTCAGTTCATTGAACGGAGTGACGTATCGATATCATGAAACTGATGAGCCCTCTCAGCTTAGTGAAACTGAACACAGCGTATCGCCATGCATTTCGTGACACATTTTAGCTCACTCTAGTCACGCTTATTGCCATGCATTTCGTGACACATTTTAGCTCATTCTAGTCACGCTTAGTATATCCAAGGCCTTTCTTCTCAGTAACAGACAACACACGGACATAGATTATGCACTACTCAAGATCTTTTAACTCAGTGAAACTAGACACAGCATAGTAGATAATATATTTCACAAGTCCTCTACGCTAAATAACAACTCAATTAACACTAGACATGTCACAATTCATGACAGCTCACGAATGTATTACACGACTTTCATAAGGCCACTCGACGTTTTGACATCAGGCAGAAAGTCGTATGGACATACATAAAAAATTACATATACATAAAGAAAACTAGTGCATTAAAAATAAATTTTAAAGAGCCAGAATATTCATATTTTAATTTTGAATTTATTATTGTCATTATTTCGTTTTAAATTATTCATGAGTGTGCGTTCTGATGCAGTCTAAACGAATGATAAGTAAAAATAAAAACATTTCTATTGTTTCTTCTTTTTCATAGATTTCTGTGCAGTTGTGTAATGGTGGTAGCTGAACTGTTTGGGGGTGGGGGGAGTAGTAATCCACATGTCTTCTGCATTGTGAGAGGAAATCCTGTATACAGATGCGTCCTGGTGATGGAGGAGTTATCTTCTGCTGTGTTTGCTGATGAATCATCAAGTGTTTACATTTCTATTTATGTACATTATGTTGTTGATATTCCATTTGTTAATATATTTTCTTATAATTCTTTGTTCTTGAGATCCTTTTTGTATGTTCTGCAGGTTAAGAATTTGTCTTCCGCTGAATATTATATGTATGTATGAGAATGCATTTGTGTACAGCGCGGAGGTGGGTGTGTGGTTGGTGAAGCAATAAAAAATGGGCGCGGTGATTTGTGACGTCACCTTGCATTTCACTTACCAACTGCAAACAAAAGAGTCACGTGGTCTCTGACACTGAAAAGGTCTGTGCCTGTGGAGACATCAATTCATGTATGCTGGAATATAATTACAATGACAGTCGTACGTAATACATGCGGCTAACACTATAAGACAATTGAAGGAATAGTTATCTCATTACCGACCGACTTAAGAGAAATGCTTGCTTTCTGAGAAAAACTCCTGATAAAAACTGTTCTTAAGTTTCCATTCCAGAGGAAAAAGTTAGCAAAGAAAAGAAAGAAACTGACAACGATGACGAATACAACGGCATGATATAAATAGATGAAAGTGTGTGTATGTGTGTGTGTGTATGTGTGTGTGTGTGTGTGTATTTGTGTGTGATTATACTAACATCACCTTGCCCAAAATGACATCAGACATGCACTAAGACGTTTTACCATTTTTTTCAAATAAGACAAAACACCGCAATGCAATCTGTGGAATTATCTCCACACAACAGTTGTATTACTCGTTAAAGAAGTTATAGTCGTCATGGCTTTGCAATCATTCACTATTAAACATTTGGAACAAGTCAGTTTAAACGAACTATCTGTTATCGTTATTGTCCTCAGATTTAGAATTAGAAAAATCTTTCGCATAGATGTGATTTACAGGAAAACATGGCTTTAAACCTGCCAAAGGAAATATCAGAACACACAACACGAACCATCTCTTTCTCCACATCTTGAGCACAGTGGGTGTAATTATTATTAGTGCTTTCTCCACATTTTGAGCACAGTGAGTGTAATTATTATTAGTGCTTTCGAGGAGAAACATTTGTGCAGCAATCCACTCGTATGTCAATCAAGGTCCCACCACCACAGTTCCATTTCTTTCAAGAAGAACAATTCAATATTTAAAAATGTTTGTAATTGTATTAATAATATTGTTATTATTAATAATAAAAGTCACACATGCCTTTAAAAAATGAAAATACTACTAGAAGTTAATAATGTGGGGAGTAAAGATATCTCATTGACAACCAATATACAATACAATTCACACACACACACACACACACACACACACACACACAGAGCACAAATATTCTTGCTCATCTCTTTATGTTGTAATTTTCTTTAAAATTGCCTATGACATTAGCTTGTCATTCCATCAGATGTGCAATGCTGAAATTCTTCATAGCTCAAATAAATGTGTTGTTGTGCAATTCTGAAATTCTTCATAACTCAAATCAATGTGAGTGTTGTTGTACAATGCTGAAATTCTTCATAACTCAAATCAATGTGAGTGTTGTTGTGCAAATACCTGACGTTTACTGCATTACTAAATTTTCTCTTTAACAAATTATTCGAAGAGTTTTTCCCTTCAGAGAAGACCTGTTAAAACTTTAATATTTTTATTCCAACAGTAATTCCCTTCAGAGAAAACCTATAGGACCTATTAAAACTTTAACAAATTATTCCAACAGTAATTCCTTTCAGAGAAGACCTGTTAAACTGAGTGACGGCTGCTTGAATACTGTCCAACTGCAAACACAAAAAAAAGCGAAAGATTTACCGATTCAGCTAAATGCATTTTTACTACTACTACTGATGATGATGAAGATGATGATAAAAATAGTAGTACTAGCAGCAGCATCAGTAGAAAGTAAAGATAATATAGAAAGCAGTAGGCAAAATAAATAAAATAAAGAAATGTCAATTCTGACACTACACTACACAATTCAAACTATTAGTTTTGAGCAACCAAGCTGGCAGGCCACCGACCATCTGGATGACTGAGAGAACACAACACATCTACAAAATTCAGCTATAGAAGTACCTAATTTGAATACTAAATTACCAATAGATAGTTATGAAAGATTAATTAATAATAATAATCATTATCATTAAGTAAGAGGCATTGGTATCACAAGATGTATTGTGAGATTAAACCATTATTTCTTTAAATTGTCAACTATGATGCTTATAATATAGTATGCTAATCACTTGACATTGTTTCTAGTGAACCTGATCATACAGTTGATATGCTGTAGTTATTATGCTGTGTGCATGTATCAGACTAATAAATGCTGTTGCAGGAAACTGTCATTTGAGACTTGAATGTAAGAGACGATTCAGCTGAGAAAGAGAAGAAAGACTCAGAACCCTCGTGCACTGACAAACGGAATAGAGTGAAGATTTTAACTTGCAAATCTCATTTTGTTATTTTTTTTATTATTAAATTAATATATCTTTCTCCATGTTTATTAATTCTTTGATTGACAGATAATTGGGATCGACTTGAGCAAGCCTTGTATTGGATACTGATTGCCAACTTAATTAAGGATAATGTTTGTGATCCCAAAGGGAACGTTAACTATTCTGGTTGAATAATTTCCCCACTCGATTATTGCAGCAGGAGTTAATGCAGTAATAGAAGGAGTAGGCTAGGCCGTGGAGCTGTTTTTTGATATTTGAACTTCATAAATTAAAATCTCGATAATTAACACTATACTATAGATCTACACATGTTCCTGGTAGGGGGAAGCTTCCGGGGTTTCACATGGCCTGTTCCAAAGAAAGAAACACTACTTATAATTAAAGCAGCAAATTCATCGTATTGACGTCATTAGTATTGCGTCATTGGAGGTCGTGTGCAAACAATGTAATTCTTTTCGCTCGTATTGCGAAACGTCATCAATACAGACACTGAGTTTCTAACTCCTGGTGACCATGTGCCTTTCGCTATTTTTCTTGTTGTTGTTTGAGAAAGGGAAGTTTTTAGTGTCAGATTTACAATGGGAAACATGGCTCAATTAAATCACTCAAAATATGAAGTACATACTCTACCTTCTTTTATTAGACAGACATAAAATACATGCAAGTACAACAGTTAACATAATGCAGGTACCACAGTTAACATAATAATATTTTCCTACTATAAACAGACAATAGTGAAATGGTGGAGGGAGCCCAACACTCACTTCCTTCCCTTACCCCCTACTCCAGAACTCCAGAACGAGCAAGGTCTAAGAATCAAGATAATAAAGACAACAAAAGCAAAAAGGCCAGCTAAACTCTCTCGTACTCAAGAACGACATAGTACATATGTGTGTTACGTAGGCCTGGATATGACGTTGCAATTTACGTAGCTGGCGATCTTTAGGATGAGGGAGACATGGCTGTTAAAAAAAGAAACGTTACACTAAAACTCTTTAAATTATATTACTTTATAAGTGCTAACTTTCTGATTTTAATGACTTATGCAGATATAGTATTCGTTTTGATTTGTGTGTGTTTTCTTCCTCTTACTTTTGGCCAAACAGGTAAGGTCCTTCTCTTTCATTCTCCTGGCCAATTTAGAAACATTTTGCCTTTTAATTAGGAAGGCTGTCTCTGCTTGCAATCTCCAGTCTTAATGTAATAATTACTCTAGGGAGGTGGTCCATAAGAATTTATACCTTGAATATAATTTGATATGTTTCTTTAATGTTACGGACCCACCCTCAAAGGTCGTAACTAGGTTTTAACGATGGAAGAGAAATGTTTCAATAGCTGCAGCAAATATTCCTAAATGATAACTCCTTCGTTTCATTACCAGAAGGAGTACTCTAGAACTCAGCACTGTACGAGTACACTCCGAGTTCAGGATTAGCTTGCAATCTTATTTTAACGAGCCTACAATCATTATATAAATAGGATTCTAATGAATTATCATAAGGATTTTACCAGAAATTAATGGAGGCCACACGAGGTGCTGTATACGATAACTCAAAACTTATTGATTTCACTCTTAGAGTGTAAATGTATGGTTGCGTGAGTTATGAAATAGACTCCTGTTCGTTCTTCATCATATCAATGTCCTCTGACTATTTATTAGCCTTGTTCAAATCCAACTGCGCATTTAATAACGCTAGCCTATGCATCATAAATTGCTCTTTTACAAACTTGTTCACAGAAGTGTATATTATTGTTAGTATCACTCACGATTTACTGTCTCACATTTACACACACACACACTCACACACACACACACACACACACACACACACACACACACATACCCAGACACACACATACACTAACACCACAATGAGTTTTGTTCACCAATTTATGATTATCTTAAATCCACAAAGGTCATAGTAATCTTTCACATTACGTACTCTATAACTTTTATTGCCATGGTGAATAGCACCAAAATATTATTACTGTCAAACACCTTTCTACATAAATACAACATTATACTCTAATTCTACTTCAACATCTTTCTACATAAAAACAATATTATACTCTAATTCTACTTCAACATCTTATTAAATTTATACGTGCTTTTCGTTCATCAGAGATTACTGACTTGAGTATAACTTACTCTTCACATTATGAAGCGATATTCTTTGATAGCTATAGTTACAATAGGGTTACATTACCTTTAAAATCTCTTTGTTCACTATAACGATTGAAGTGCTTTATCAAAGTTGCAATATTGATTCACAAACGTTTATTTTCTATCAGTAAATAAATGCCCGTACATCACTATAGGTTATAGGTTTACTCATATAGTGTAAAAAACAATTTCAGTTTTGAAATAAAATTATGCGTTCTTCCATTGAAGTAGATAGGAATTCTCATTACGACCGATATACTTATTAAATATTATGGTAATTTGTAGTATCGTTAATCAAGCAATTGGTCAATAAACTGATTTACTGTGTTGGGACATTGTCATTTGTTAGATTAATCAAACAATTCCTTTGGGATCTGTTTGAAAAGCATTCGTTGAGATTTTCCTAGTGGCTTGTTTTACTGCGTCTTTAAATGATATTTCCTTTGAATGGAACAGGTTGATTTAGTCCTCCTGACCAAAAATCATTTACTTATAAAAAAAACTAGTTAAAAACTAATCGCTTCATTACTTATATTCTTCACACACAACGACCAGTAATACTAATTCAAAAACTTCCAGTAATGATCCCTATCACTAAGTGTTCAGGTATTTTTAACAGACTTGATGTCATCATACTATTTTCGGAGCTTTTCCTCAAACACATGTCCATTTTTAATACATATAAAATACCTCTTTAAAATGTCACGGTCATTAATATTACACAGATTTCTTTGCCATATGTATTATGCCGCATGCATTATTTATTCCTGTCTTTTGGAATTCCTATTATATATACTTTACTCATTCATCCTCTGAATACGAATGTCTGATAAAGCTGTGCTATTAGAATTTTGAATAGTAATTGGAATATTCAATTTCCAACTTGTAATGATTTAGAAGTGATAACATTCATCATTAATAAGTATTATACATTTTAATACAAAGTATTATTCAAAATGAAATTATTTATCTACACGAATATTACACATCAGTAAAATGATGAATTTAATTCATGTCATCTCGACTAATAATTGTCCAACCATTTTTACAATGCCATTAGTTAAATATATCTGTTGGTCAGTAAAATACGTGCAATGTTATCCATCTCGACTAAATCTGTCTAACCATTTTTACAACGCCATTTGTTAAATATATTTGTTGGTCAATAAATTACGTGCAATTTTCTCCATCTCGACTAATAACTGTCCAACCATTTTTACAACCCATTAGTTAAATATATCTGTTGGTCAGTAAAATATTTGCATTCGAAATGTTCCAGAGTGCATTCACAAAGCCCCCAAATGTCAAAATAATCGACTATTCAAAGAAAGACCATGTGAAAACAGTCTTAGTGAAATATTTTACGATCGACACCATCACTATTTAAAAATTCATATTAGGTATTCAAGGTACTAGGGTCCCATGCATATATAATTTGACCTACGTCTACTCAGGCTAGCAAATATAAAATCGTTTGACTGGTGTATCCTGTTTAGTAAATTGTATTTTTGTCCTGAAATTTGTCTGGATGGCAATATTATCACATCCACATTGTTCACACAGCGTTCAAAATCTGTATCTTAATCATTTTCCGTACACTGTCAGTCGGTAAACAAACGACACTCACGATTCTTGTTCCTTGACCTTGTATGATAACTTCGTTTTAGACGTTTAGATCTCTCTACATTTTCTACATAACCGACAGAAAAAATACTTTGAAATATGTATTCATAGTTTATCCTCCTCCGTTTATCCATCATCTTTTCCAAACAAATAATCCGTTTAGAAATTTGTTGTGTTCGAGGTCATTCTACATTGTTAAACGACTCAACAACAATATTCACTACTAGTGTCTTTCAGTCATCAGCATTCAAGTACAAATGTTCTCGCATCTCTGGAATATCTGAAAGGAAATATTCCATTGTTTCGTCTGTTCTTGTTCTGAAAAGCATCTAACTTGTCTCTTATAGACCTCATCAAAGAGCTTTTCTGAGAATAGAAATTATAATTATAGGTAACGTGCATTTCTTCCATTTTGATCAGTCTTTGTCTTGTGTGACTGCTCTGTCTGTCAGTCTCTATATCTGTCGGCATCTATCTGTCTCGCTTTCTCTATCCAGTTTTACATCCCTGTCCCGTCCCTTTATGTGTAATTATGTCTGCCAATCTCCATTTCCTTATCTGTCATTCTAATGGCATATTTGTGTTGTATTTGTGTGCGGAGAGAGTGTGTGTGTAAAATTGGATCTTTTTCAACACTTCTCAAGCAATTTGAAATCAGACGTATGTACACTAATTATAAGAGTGAAAGATAGAAAGAGATAGATGTCGGAAATAAAGAGAGAGAAGATACAGAGATAAATTAAAATAAATGTTATTATTTCTTTTTTCTTCTTTTCCTTGTAGATCGGAGTTGTTCGTGTACTGGCGGCATGATATGTGATTTCTCAACAATATACTGCGCGCCGTTTGACAACGGCGCATGCAGAAGAGGTATATATTGCATGTGATTTCCAGATCCTCCAACCACCCCCCTCGTCCGTCCTTCCGTCTGTCTGTCTGTCTGTCTATCTCTCTCTCTCAATCTATCTATCTATCTATCTATCTATCTATCTATCTATCTATCTATCTATCTATCTATCTATCTATCTATCTATGTCTATCTATCTGACTCACTGCATATGTTTGTATATTTATTTATTCACGTGTTTTCTTAAGTATCCATGCGCCAAATCCATCTGTCTCTGTAGTGTCCTCCTAATTCATTTTATATTGTATTTATAAGTCAGAATGTGTGTGCGTGTGTTTGTGTGTTGGGTGTGTGTGTGTACTTTAGATTAATATATCTTTTGAAATACCTCTACATGATAACATTATTTCGAAATAGTTTTGACTTTGTCGAAATTTGAATTTATGCATATTATCTGTTAAATGGTTTGTAACTTTGTTTTGCTCACATTTCCTAACATAAAGTGACTTCCGAAATAATTTAGTTGCTTTGAGCTAAATGAATAATTGCACGAATTGCAAGAGCAGATACAAAGTTTATCCTCATAAATAAGACTTAAACCATTAAAAAAAGAAAATGAGGACAGAAAATATGAACAACATATTTCATCGATACTGATCACATATCTCTTCATTGTTGTTTGTTTGTACTTGTCACGAAGTCAAGGTCGAATATATTTATTTTTATTATAATAGTCTAATCTCTATTGGCAATATACTTTATTTTGTAAAGGAAATCTATTTTATTGTTAGAATAATTTAATTCTTTTAAAGGTTTGGATGGAAAGGACAATTTTTACCTCAAAATTCTCTCCGTGTGTAGTATGATACGCTTGACTTCTTTAAGCACGATGAATTGTATTAAGATGGAGTTATCGTCCTTTCCATTATTTCTTACTCACACTTACTGCATTATAACTAGAGTGATGAATGCTTTAGGAGTGGTGTTTTCATGTCGCTCTTACTCATTTCTCTTTCCATTATCTCTTACTCACACTTACTGCATTATAACTAGAGTGATGAATGCTTTAGGAGTGGTGTTTTCATGTCGCTCTCACGCATTTCTCTTTCTGCTAACTTTGAAGTTACTAGTGATTGGACAATCATCTAAAAATATTTTCCAGACAAATAGAAACAATTAAGTTTATACCTCTAATAACAATCAACTAGAATATTTTTCACTTAGATAATGAATAATAAAAGTGAACAGATGAACATGTTTTGTTTAAGTTCACTGTAATTAACAAGACAAGATTATAACCGTACATAAAAATGTAATTAACAAGACAAGATTATGACTGTACATAAAAATGTAATTAACAAGACAAGATTATGACTGTACATAAAAATGTAATTAACAAGCAAGGTTATGACTGTACATAAAAATGTAATTAACAAGCAAGGTTATGACTGTACATAAAAATGTCATTAACAAGACAAGATTATGACTGTGCATAAAAATGTAATTAACAAGACAAGATTATGACTGTACATAAAAATGTAATTAACAAGCAAGGTTATGACTGTACATAAAAATGTCATTAACAAGACAAGATTATGACTGTACATAAAAAATGTAATTAAGGAGGCAAGAAGTGTACCTAAAGGAGGCAAGCAGTTTACCTAAAGGAGGCAAGAAGTGAACCTAAAGGAGGCAAAAAGTGTACCAAAAAGGAGGCAAGAAATGTACCTGAAAGAAGCAAGAAATGTAACTAAAGGAGGCAAGAAGTATACCTAAAAAATGCTAAAAGTGTACCTAAAGGAGGCAAAAGGAGTACAGGAAGGAAGGTGTTGTCCCTTAGTTGGTAAATTATAATTATCAGTGAATCAGCATTAAGCTGGCCAGAAGCAGGTGTAGTCAGAAATACTCAAGACCAGTCCGAAGTGAGACGTGTGTTAATTTGCAACTATACTGGGATCGGTTAGTGCACTGATGGCTACAAAACCAATTAAAAAAGATTAATTCAGCGAAAATCTCTAGTGAAGCGCTTTTTTCATGACAGCGATCGAGTTGACTGGAGAAAATGTCCTAATAAGATCTGCTAAGATAGAATTCTAACGGCGGAATTGTGATGATAGAGTGTTCATGAGAACCTTCCAAAGTTAAACTCTATGTTGATAGAGAGCCATATGACACCTTCCACAGTTAAATTCTATGTTGATAAAGAGCCATATGACACCTTCCAAAGTTAAATTCTATGTTGATAGAGAGCCATATGACACCTTCCAAAGAAACTCTATGTTGATAGAGAGCCATGAGACACCTTCCAAAGTTAACTCTATGTTGATAGAATGCCATGACACACCTTGCAGTGTTAAACTGTATGTTGATAGAGAGCCATGACACACCTTGCAGTGTTACTCAAGCTCTGTGTTGCTGGCACGAAGAAGTCTGGTTGTCTGACGGAAAGGAATAAATATGTGCTAAAATGTCGACTAAAATTCAAGCAGCTCTATACGAACAAAGATTAAAGTGAATTACTCGCTCAGATAGCAGTGTGTTTACGGGAAAATACCATTCTAACACTCTGGCTATCTCCAATCTAAGGTTGATACACTCTTTAAACACTTCAAATATTCATATGCATTCATGCATTGAGTTTTATTTTCACTCACTCATGCACACAGTAGACTTTTGTTTAAGTCTGGGAACAATTAACACGTTAGTGTCACAGACACATACCAAGAAACAACTCCTTCATATCGTATTAATACATATTCATAATTCATCATCATCATAACAAAAAAATAATACATTATTCACAATTTAATAACACCATTTTACATTATTTTCAGAGTGTTTTCTTATTTATGATTTTCACTCTTAGCCATACTATTTTCCTCATTCATCATTTTCACTCTCAATCATACTATTTTTTCTTATTCACGATTTTCACTCTGTTATAGTAATTTTCTCTCTCCATCATATTATGTTTTCTTATTCATCATTTTCACTCTCAATCATACTATTTTCTTATTTATCATTTTCACTCTCAATCATACTATTTTTTCTTATTCATCATTTTCACTCTTAATTATACTATGTTTTCTTATTCATAATTTTCACTCTCAATTATATAATGTTTTCTTATTCATCATTTTTCACTATCAATTATATAATGTTTTCCTATTCATCATTTTCACTCTCAATCATATTATGTTTTCTTATTCATCATTTTCACTCTCAATCATACTATGGTTTCTTATTCATTATTTCACTCTCAATCATATGTTTTCATATTCATCATTTTAACTCTTAATTATACTATGTTTTCTTATTCATCGTTTTCACTCTCAATCATACTATATTTTCTTATTCATCATTTTCATTCTTAATTATACTATGTTTTTTATTCATCATTTTTCTCTCTCAATTATATAATGTTTTCTTATTCATCATTTTCACTCTCAATCATATTATGTTATCTTATTCATCATTTTCACTCTCAATTATACTATTTTTTCTCGTTCGTGATATTCACTCTTAGACATACTATGTTTTTCTCATTCTATTCACTGTTCACGACAGATGTGGCTGAATACGCTTCAAAACTCCGAAGAGATTTTTCATAAGTAAAATTTGTTTCCACAGTTCCTGAAAATTCTAGATAATTTCTTTTAGACAAAAGAGCTTTTACGATTGCAGCCAACAGTTCATTACTAGAAGTACTTTTGATCTTGAGTTGGAATCCAAAACACCTGAACAAAAGAAAATCACATCCATTGTGTACAAATTATTAATGTGTTATTTGCCAAATTTGCTATGAAATTAGTTTCCTTCTTCTCTATAGAGAATGGGATAATTATGACTCAAGGAACGCACTTCGAGCTTGTTTTCTATAGAGACTGGGATAATTAAGGAACACACACCAAACTTGTTTTCTATAGAGACTGGGATAATTAAGGAACGCACACCAAACTTGTTTTCTATAGAAACTGGATCATTAAGGAACGCACACCGAACTTGTTTTCTATAGAGACTGGGATCATTATGACTTAAGGAACGCACACCGAACTTGTTTTCTATAGAGACTGGGATCATTAAGGAACGCACACCTAGCTTGAGTGATAAGGGAACCCATTTCATAAGATAACAAAAAATAATTTGTTACTTAGAATGTTGCTCCTTGGATTCAACACGAAAATGTTATTAGATATAATGATTATATACTGTAAAGACCAGCGGATATAAAATCATATCAGTCCATTTGAAGCAACGTTTAATAAACGTATAACGCCAACACAGTTTGATTTCATCTATTGTTAATTTTAAATATTTAAATAAATAATCAGTTTGATTCATTATCTGTGGGCGTAGATGACATTACAAATTTATAGGAAAGTCCTGGATTTCATCTATGACAAGATCTTCTTCTGTCCCTTGACCTAGTGTGGTCGTTGGGTCGCCGAGCTACTGAACTTTTGATCAGCTCCCTCTACTTGTCTCGCTCATGTACCATACTCTGTGTCTCTGCAAATGTTTTCCCAGACCATTCTGCGATTTTGTCGGCCCACATTTTTCTGTCTGCCACCCATAACGCTACCCTGCAGGACTGTTGTGGAGAGGTTGTTGGCTCGAGTAACATCGCCATACCCTTTCCTCTTTCTTTTTTTGACAGTGATAAGGAGGTCTTCGTATTTGCCAGCTTCACGTCTGATGGTATTACGTACATCTTCGTTTGTGATGTGACCTTTGTAAGAGATGTCAAGGATGGTTCTGTAGTATCTCATTTCAAGTGCTTGTATTCTGCGCTGTATTTCTAATGTCTTCGTCGAAAAAGACTGAGAGGACTAGCGTTTTCAGAAGCCTTTTGTTTTTAAACAGATATTTTTGTCTCTCCAAATAGGTCTTAGTTTTGACATGGTAAGATACTATAAGCTATATTTTAGTAAAATCACACTATATAATAAACATGAAAACTTAATTTGTACTATAGATTGGCCCTGTCAATGTTAATAATCAGTCACATATCTAGTGCAGGGTATTGTTGACTTAAACATACACAATTTCACATATATACCAGCATCTCTCCCTTTCTCAATCTATCTCTGTGTATACATATATTGGTCTGCCTGATGTTATTTCAATAATTCAATTAGTATTTCATAGTACATTGGTATAGTGTTCACATTGACAAATATACACCTTCATTCTGAATGATCGACAAGTTAAATGTCACACCCTTAATTAAGTCACTGTGGAGATTCAAATTAAGAGCGGGTGGGATTAGTGAAAACTAACAAAACACATTTCATAACTTTTCTTTTGGCAAAACACTGATTACTATTCAAACCAAAGATGTCATTAAGTCACTGTCGAACAGTATGCATATAATAAACTAGTGCATTTGTATAAATATGTATGCAGTCGTTGTTTGTATATTTGTCACTCTTCTTTGCGTTTTGATGTTTTCAGAAAATATCGCACTTGGAAAGAAGGCCACTATCAGTTCAATTTTCGAAGCAGGAAATAATCAAGCCGAAAATGCTGCTTGTGTAGCGGTGAATGGCAATACAAATAATGAGTGGCTTCCATTACTGAGAAACCCAACGACTGGTAACTGTATTCACACAGACCCAAACCAAAATGGTCTCCTTTTCTGGGAAGTGGACTTGGGCAAGAGCTATTTCATCAAGTACATGTCACTCTACCCACGAATAGTTTGTAAGGATTACGTAAAGTTTGTATTTCTTGTCTCCCTTCTTGCTTTATTTAGTCAATACAGAGATGCTCTATGAAAAACAACATTCTGCTAGTAGCAGTTGTTTACTCCTTTCAAAACAAATCCCAATAGAGTGAGTGTCACTGTCACCAGTGGACTGCACTGACCTACGTATTTGGAAAAGTGGATGTGAAAGTTTTATTCATTGAATCACATACTCCAACAGTGTAATAATTCTGACAGTACGTCATCCATCTTTAGTGCACGCTCGTTGATAAATATAATGAGTATTTTCTCATTTGACTTGAAGTACGACATCCATCTTTAGTGCACGCTCGTTGATAAATATAATGAGTATTATCTCATTTGACTTGAAGTACGACATCCATCTTTAGTGCACGCTCGTTCATAATGAAGATTATCGCATTTGACTTGCAGTTGTAGGCCTGTAACAACAATGTATCCACAGGTAGTTCGACATTAGATTTTACTTCAGTCTCCATGACAGCCACTGCTAAAAATTGTTTCTTACATTTCTGAGATTTCAGAGAATTATTATTGTTTCTGACGAATCTATACTTAACAGCAGTTTCAATACGACCTTAATATTTATAAAGAAGATTTACATTTTTAATAGTCGGTCATGTATCAATTAAAAGTATTGTTGACTTAAATATACACAATTTTACTTATATACCAGCACCTCTCTCTTTCTCACTCTTTGTCTACATACATATTGGTTGTCGATACCTATATATACTTATATAAATATTGATACAGAAAAAGATATAGATATAAATATACATAAATAGATATTGACAGCTAACACTTTTCTTAGATCAATTATCAGAAACTTAATATTTTATTAAACAAAGCAAAAAAGAACAGTTGCATCATGTTTCAGGCACTTCCACATATTACCGTTCACTTCATTATAAATAAGACATTTAAACAGGAGTTTGAATCAGGCACTTCAACATATTACCGTTCACTTCATATAAATATGACATTTAAACAGGAGTTTGAATCAGGCACTAGCACTTCAAACAATTTTTTAAATAACATTTTTCTTGAAAATAAATACAAAAAGTATTTGTTCCTTCACTATAGTCCTAGAATAGACTAGCAATGGTGATGAAACGGTATTATATAGTTACACCTGACTGAAGATAGAAAAATGCTCTAAGTCCATTATTAGTAATAATTCAAGATCTCGGGTAAATGTAAATCATAACATTTATTACGTTTTTATTCTCTTCTACGTCCACAACCTCCCCCCCCCCCATCCCTCTACAAATTTCTTACAACGTTTTACCGAATACTTTCTCTATGTCCTACAATTTGTCTGTCTAGCTCTTTCTCTTTTTCTCCATTCTCTCTCTCTTTCTCTCTCTCTCTCTCTCTCTCTCTCTCTCTCATTCCCTCTCGTTCTCTCTCTCCTTCCCTCTCCTTCCCTATCTCTTATTCCCTCTCTCACTCTCTCTTTCACTCGCATTCTCTCTCTCATTCTCTCTCTCATTTCCTCTCATTCTTTCCCTCACTCCCTCTCCTCCTCATTCCCTCTCTCTCATTCTCTCTCTCATCCCCCCTCTCATTCTCTCTCTCATTCCCTCTCATTCTTTCTCACATTTCCTCTCTCTCTCTCATTCCTTGTCTCTCACATTCTCTCTATCAATCCCCCACTTTCATTCTCTCTCCTTCCCCCTCTCACACTCTCTCTCATTCTCTCTCTCATTCCCCCCCTCTCATTCTTTGTCTCATTCCCTCTCTTTCATTCTCTCTCATTCTCTCTCTCATTCCTCTTATCTCATTCCCTCTCTCTCATTCCATCTCATTCTCTCTCTCTCATTCCCACTCTCTTTCTCTCTCATTTCCTCTCATTCTATCATTCCCTCTCCTCATTCCCTTTCTCTCATTTCCCCTCTCATTCTCTCTCTCATTCCCTCTCATTCTTTCTCTCATTCTCTCTCTCTCATTCCCTCTCTCATTCCCCCGCTCTCATTCCCTCTCTCTCACTCTCTCTCTCATTCTCTCTCTTATTCCCTCTCATTCTCTCTCTCATTCCCTCTCATTCTCTCTTTCATTCCCACTCTCTTTCTCTCTCATTCCCTCTCTCATTCTATCTCATTTTCTCTTTCACTCTCTCTTGTTTTCTCTTTCATTCTCTCTCATTCTCTCTCTTTCACTCTCTCTCTCTCATTCTCTCTCCCATTCTCTCTCATTTTCTCTTTCATTCTGTCTCATTCACCCTCTCTCATTTTCTCTTTCATTCTCTCTCATTCCCTCTCATTCTCTCTGTTTTTGCATAAATAAAACTAGAGATGTTAATGTTGCAAGATATATTTCAGTGAAAGAAAAATAAAATTGTAATACTATAATAAATTAAACAACCTCGGAATTGACCCCGACTTTGAACATCCTCGATAGCTTTTTCCCATAGTGTTGATAGCCGTCTGCCACAGTAACATTCTTTGCGATATGAAGAGTAGTTTAGAACAAGTGACCAAACTTACTGAAGTAGATTTAGAACAAGTGAACAAATTTACTGATTTAACTCATTTAGAACAAGTGAACAAGATGGACGTTGGAAATCCTCCCTCACGCCCAGCCCTAGACCTAATGGTTCGAATTTTTTCTATTCAACTGTCAGATTTGAACTTGAAATTATAGTCAGAGAATAAGTGACATTTAGCAGTACAGATTTCTGACAGAAATTATTGCTTGATGCTTGCGTTCAGCCATTTTCTCACGGTGCCTTGAATCTCTTCAAGTATTAATATACTAACTAAATGTTCTATTCGGTAAGATATATTTGCCATTCTTAAGAAGTGGGAGTACATTATTCGACCAAGAATTATTTTAAAGGTAAGGTGTTGTCTAAATCTGCAAAACATATCAACTTTCATAACCAGGTGTTTTGCTTATAATACAGAGATTATATTCATTTAAGTAATTTTTGTTGTTATTTTGTATTTTCTGATTATATTATATTTTCCAAATTAATAATGATACAATATACAATTATGCATATATAATTCTAAACTATAATCAATCTTGAATCCATTGATTTCTGATTTTTTACAATAAAATAAACTAAAATGAATCGACATGCATTAATGCCTGAAGAATGAATGGCAGTTAATGAAGTGAACGGATGACTAAACCAAAAGACCAGATTCCAGCTCTGTAGTTTTATCCCATTAATTTATATAATCTCTTATAAAATATTTTTATAATTTATCTTTTATCCTTGGTCAGCTTTCTCGGCTTTTAGTATAATTTATATGTAGAGTCTTCTCTAGTTTTGTGATCAGTGTCCGCCATGACTTGAGAATCGTTCTATTGCGTCACACTGACACGGCTCTTTACTAATGAAGTAAACGTCACATGACACGGCTCTTTACTAATGAAGTAAACGTCACACTGACACGGCTCTTTACTAATGAAGTAAACGTCACATGACACGGCTCTTTACTAATGAAGTAAACGTCACACTGACACGGCTCTTTACTAATGAAGTAAACGTCACATGACACGGCTCTTTACTAATGAAGTAAACGTCACACTGACACGGCTCTTTACTAATGAAGTAAACGTCACATGACAGACAAAGCGTGCGACGTGTAAGATTAAAAAAGAATAGATATTGTTGGCGTATCTTGGTGTACTTCGCAACAAATTTTCAACGAACACACACACAACACACAACACTCACAACACACACACACAATAATGCACAATCTCTTACTCTCACAACGGTCACATAAGCAAGCGCCACACACACAATGCTTACACAAACAATAAACAACACAAGCACACGCACAACACAAACACACACACACACACACATGTACATATGTGTACAAAATGCTCTTTTAATATTTCCGATTAGATTTAAAACGTTGTTTTGTTTTCCACAGCAATTATTGATAACTAATTTAGTCCCCCCCCCCTACCCCGACTGTTAACTAATTCAGCGGCAGATCGCATGAAACATGTGTCGATCTTGGTGGACAAAGCGATATGCTACGTTTTTCGAATTTCACCATATCCACAACCCTATTATAAAATAGAATGCAGGCCATCTCTGACAGGGCAAAAAGTACGGTTGGAAAAGCCTCCATTCGAGCAAAGATATGGAATTCTACGACATGACTATTCTATTAACGTATGTGAAATACAAGTTTGGGGTAAGTAATTTACACTGCATACGATATGTACTAATATCTTCCTATTTTTGTCAACATGCTGGAATTGCTCACACTAATGCATACAATTCAGAAGATTAATCTTTTAAGATACTGATTAGTTTACTCAAGACACAACACTTCTTCATGACACAGACTACACATATATTCTCTGCTATTTATTGTGATAGTGACACATACAAACGTGAGGCTATGTAATGTTATTAAATATACAAAGGTGTGTAAACATCAGAAATGTTATAAGCATGCAACCAAATGTCTTGTGTTCTAACGAATGAAACCTGTGACGCTAATGCCAGCTAATTAATGGTCATGATTATTTTAATTAATTATCCACTACTAATTACAAGTGATGAGAATCTTAATTTATGTTATTAATAATTTTCCAGCAGACACCATTTGTCTCTTTCACTTGTCGTATATGCCGGCGCTGTAACCGTTTTCTCTCTTCAACAACATTAGTGACAAACGTTTACCGTCAGGCAATACTTCCATAGGTGGAAAATTTCTGAAGAAGATAAATGAAGAAGATAAGAAGGCAAATCCATCTTTAATCTATATTTAACGAGCCCCCATCCACCCACTTTCTTAGCCAACATAAGGTTATAAATATATGTAAGAAGGTCAATAAATTTAACAATAAATTTATTAAATCATGAATAATATATACTTATAAGAGATACAATGAATAGATTACTTGACATTGATAGTTCCATGAAAACACATTCAAATAATTTTTAACTTTATACAATCTTATATCCAAAAAAATATAATTCAACATTTTAATACAAATCACAGAATAGATCTTATCAGAGAACAGAAATGGAGTTATTAGAGATGAGCGATAATAGTTTCTATGTAATCTGAATTGAGCACTATCTCAATAGTCTTTTGTGCACTTTTGTAAGAAAGGCACAAGTTAATTGTCCACTGTTTTTATGTCATCTCTCGCACATTTGTAAGACTCCGATTCACTGCTATTTCTCTCAAGGTTAACTTAGGCACCTTCACTGTATTCAGCTTCCTTAAGCAGAACAGCAATTAAAGCAATTTCCAGCAACTTCCTTTACCAGAAATTTTGGATGGAATCAGCATATTTTGCCACCATACATCAATGGAGTGTAGTGTATTCTGCTCCCCGTCTCTTCCACAGTTTACAATCAAGAGGTTCAAATCATACACAGAAAGAAAGGCTGCTTGTCTCTGGTAAAAATAATCAGGGAACATTGCTAAGTTTCCAGTTTATTCCTTTGTAACTCCATTCTTTCTTACATTCAAGTCTTAATTTACATTTCTCTACAACAGTATATATTTAGCCAGATACATGCGAACAACATAATAAATACAGTTTATCAGTTTTATGGACAAGCTCACTAGAAACAATGTCAAGTATTTAGTATACTATATACGAGCATCTTAGTTCAAACATTTATAGAAATAATAGTCTGCACACATAATTTATCTCTACATAAAATACAAATTTAGCATATCAATAGCAAAAATGCACAAACTATTTCTAAGTCCATTCTCTCTTAAACAGTCAGTTAACTCACCATTAAACTAACGGCTGCCTTTGAAGACCGGACTTCTTGCCACTTCAAGTTCAAAGTGATTAGACAATAGAATTTTCTACAGCAGGTAAACGTTTAGATCTCAACCCATTGGCTGGTCTCGATCTCACAATCTTATCCATTGAATAATAAAAACTTTCTATTTATTTATCAACTCGAGTATTTACCCCAAAATTAGACACTTACATAAATATCATTATAAGAAATGCCCAAGGTTGGGTTGGTTTGACATTTTAACAATTTATATAACAATTTAAAGTTTAAGATAGGGATAGGCACATTTTATCCACCACAAAACATTTCATACATTTAATAACAGTATAATATTTATTTTTTCAATTATATAATAAACTATATTTAAAAAATAGTAAGTAAGAAAAATGCCCGCAGATGTGTGATTGTGAAGATTTAATCGTCAGAAGCGTTGCCATAAATGGTCCAAGGATATACTTATAGAGTCATAAATAAACAATTTTTTTTCAATTATTATATTTATACAAATATACATATATGCAAGCAGATACATATGGCGCGCGCACATACACACATAAACACATATATAACTATCTTTTTGTCGACTAACCATTACATTCATTGTGTTTTACGAATATTGATTTATTCCTAAAATTGACAACAGCAGTATGACATTTGGCGTATTTTGTGTTTTCCTAACACTAAAGAGTAGTTTTGCAATACACATCATTTTTCTTTCGGCGCCACGAAGAATGCTTTTAAACGGCAATGGAATGGAGATAATTGTTCGTGTGTTGGAGACGTCTTTTAAACGGCAATGGAATGGAGATAATTGTTTGTGTGTTGGAGACGTCTTTTAAACGGCAATGGAATGGAGATAATTGTTTGTGTGTTGGAGACGTCTTTTAAACGGCAATGGAATGGAGATAATTGTTCGTGTGTTGGAGACGTCTTTTAAACGGCAATGGAATGGAGATAATTGTTCGTGTGTTGGAGACGTCTTTTAAACGGCAATGGAATTGAGATAATTGTTCTTGTGTTGGAGACGTCTTTTAAACGGCAATGGAATGGAGATAATTGTTCGTGTGTTGGAGACGTCTTTTAAACGGCAATGGAATGGAGATAATTGTTCTTGTGTTGGGGGCGTTTTTCGAGCAAATATGGTCGCGAAAGGAAGTTCCAAAGCTGTGTATATACACCATTTCCATATAACTTTTGCAAACATATTTTCATAACTGAGGACAGAGTCCTTGAAAACCTCATCATTGACCTTAAGTACTTTACATCTATCTGCACATACTTATTTTGGATTTCAAGGCCTGAAATTCGATTAAGAACTTTGTGATAGAAAATTTCTGGACATTTAAGAGACGAAAAGTTCTTTACTTATCTTATTAAAGCAGATATATACACAAGCGTGTTTCACACAAACATATATCCAAATAAGTCACGTGGACGGGTGGAATTATAAAACTAAATTTTAGAAAATAATCTGAATATCACTCAACTCGACACCAGTATGAGTTTGTTATTAGAAAGATGCGTCGACACGTGAGATAAAAGTCAATTTCAAGAGCAGAAAATATTTACTGCAACATTATTCGCTCATTTCAAATTCGAGTTATTATTATTTGGACTCTCACACAGGTCAAGTACACTTTGTTTAGTTCATTGCGAAATGATTCAAACTTGTTCAGAAACAAACATTGTCGGCTGCTATAAATTTCCCCCCTGGTCCAGTGATGTTGCGTAAAATGCGTCCAAGGCATAAAATAGACAGCATGAAAAAATATATGTATTAGAAACTGATAGTGTAAATTCACGGCCCGATAAACAACGGACCAAACAAATTAGACTGATTGAAAACATTAATATTATTTGCCTTTCCAGTGGTCTAGTTACTGCAAGAAGTAAAGACGAGTTATCTACATCTTCACTATTTGACTGAAAGAGTATGGTGACATTAGGATGTTTAAAAAACACTGATAGATAGTGACTGAATTAAAAGCACTGGTTATAAACACTGATTGATAGTGATTAGTGACAAAACACTGGTTATAAACACTGATAGATAGTGACTGAATTAAAAGCAGTGGTTATAAACACTGATAGATAGTGACTGAATTAAAAGCACTGGTTATAAACACTGATGGCTAGTGATTAGTGACAAAACACTGGTTATAAACACTGATAGATAGTGACTGAATTAAAAGCACTGGTTATAAACACTGATAGATAGTGACTGAATTAAAAGCACTGGTTATAAATATTGATAGATAATGACTGAATTAAAAGCACTGATTATAAACACTGATGATTAGTGATAGAGACAAAACACTGATATAAACACTGATTGATTAAGACAAGGCACTGGTTATAAACACTGATTGATTAAGACAAGGCACTGATTATAAACACTGATTTTTAAACACTGGTTATAAAAATACGTTAGAGTATCGGAGTAAATATGCAAGTTTCATAATGTGATATTAATTCCATCTGATCCAGATCAGGTTTTTCAGACTAGATACGTACTTGATAACTTCGGCAAATCAATTTAAAAGAATTTTAAAATGTCAAGCATTTCTTCCATAAATAAATAAATGATGTATGCATGTATCAGGTTAATAAATACTGTTGAAGGAATCTGTAAGTTGGGATTTGAATAATACAAAGAATGGGATTAAAATGGAATAAACTGGAAACTTAGCATTGTTCCCTGATTATATTTTACAGGGAAAAATAAGCTTTTATTTGTTTATCTGAATCTCTTGGTTTACTGATTATAAACCGCTATGACCTTGGTAGCTGTGAGAGGTATCTACATCAGTGTGTAAGTGTAAGGAATACACTGCACTTCATTGAAGTACTGTGGCAAAGTATGCTGACTACATCAAGCAATTTCTGGTTCAAGGAAGTTAGTGGAAATTGCTATAATTGTTGTTCTGCTGGAGGGAGCTAGTACAGCATAGTGCCTAGCTTTAGCGTCGAGAGAATAGCAACAAATCAGTGTTCTAAAATGTGAGGAGGGAAACATGTAGACTTGACATGACGATGAACTTGTGACTTTGTCATGAAACGTGAACGAGAAAGACTATTGCAGCGTTGTCTATAAAGGTTATGTAGAAACTATTATCGCTTATTTCTAATAACTCCATTTCTGTTCTCTGATAAGAACTATCCTGTGATTTGTATTGACACTAATCTATTGAATTGTGTGTTAAAATATAAGATTGTAAAGATATTAAAATTATTTGAACATGGTTTTGTGGAAATATTGATGTCAAGTAATCATTTTCATTGTATTTGTTTTATGTATTTGATGTAGATTTAATAATTTTATTGTTAAATTTGTTGACCTTCTTACACATATTGATAACCTTATGTTGGAGAATAAAGTGGGTGGATTAAAATACAGATTTGTCTTCTTTAGTAAGAAGCTTTTCACTTATGGAAATATTGTGTGACGGTAAAGGTTTGTCTTTGATGTTGTTGAAGAGATAAAACGTTTACAGCGCACACGTATCCGCCAAGTGAGAGAGACGTGAGGTGTCAACCAGAGAATTATTAAAAACATAAATTGAGATTCTCATCACTTGTAATTAGTTAGGGATAAATAATTAAATAATAATAATTATAACAATTAATTAGGTGGCGTTGGTGTCATTGATAGCTTTCCAAATATGCACAAAATTCTCTGTATTGTGAATCGATTTAGTAAAATATATTTGTTTTATGTGGGCATTTGTTTGATTTATATTGTATTTTGAACACTCTTATTTGGTAACAATCAAAGTTGCATGACTTTTAAAAATAGATTATGTTGAACCTTCATTGGATCTATGTACACACACTATTCCAACACAGAGCAGACATTAAAATCACCAGATAAAACAATAGTGTAAAACCAGACATTAAAATCACCAGATAAAACAATAGTGTAAAACCCAGACATTAAAATCACCAGATAAAACAATAGTGTAAAACCCAGACATTAAAATCACCAGATAAAACAATAGTGTAAAACCCAGACATTAAAATCACCAGATAAAACAATAGTGTAAAACCCAGACATTAAAATCACCAGATAAAACAATAGTGTAAAACCAGACATTAAAATCACCAGATAAAACAATAGTGTAAAACCCAGACATTAAAATCACCAGATAAAACAATAGTGTAAAGCCAGACATTAAAATGACCAGATAAAACAATAGTGTAAAACCCAGACATTAAAATCACCAGATAAAACAATAGTGTAAAACCCAGACATTAAAATCACCAGATAAAACAATAGTGTAAAACCCAGACATTAAAAGCACCAGATAAAACAATTGTGTAAAACCCAGACATTAAAATCACCAGATAAAACAATAGTGTAAAACCCAGACATTGTTCATCTATTGAGAGTAACTCTTCTGTCTTGTAATCACGTTCAGATTGAAGACGTAAACGAAGAACAATCCTCAGAGGTGCGATAGTTTTCTTGATTTCTAGAATTATCAAAATATTGACATGTATGAAGCTGTTTAACGGGCAACATTTTATTTGCATTTTAAATGGTAACATTGCGCATCAATGAAATGTCTAAACAGTCAAGCATACACTTTTGTTTCTCTAAGAGGTGATAATGTAAATGATTTGTTTTGCAGTTTGCAGACATGGTTATTATGGACCAGAATGTGATAAGGAGTGTCACCCCTTTTGTTTGAGCTGTGATAACGTCAATGGAGAGTGCAAGGGAGGTATGTATTCTACATGTTCAATTATTTTTCTTTCATAATAAAGAAATTCAATACACACGAAGAAAAAAGTTCAATGTTCTCGCACACACGCACGCACACATCTATCTATCTATCTATCTATCTATCTATCTATCTATCTATCTATCTATCTATCTATTTATCTATCTAATCTAAACTATCTATTTGTCTGTCTGTCTGTCTATCTATCTATCTATTCAAAGGCAGAGGGATAGATGGCTAAATCCTAATATGTACAGACACAAATGCAATATAACATATATTTAAAGATAATTATAGCTAGCTAGATAGGCAGAAAGATACTTAGCTAGGTATTTAGATAGATAGATAGATAGATAGATAGATAGATAGATAGATAGATAGATAGATAGATAGATAGATAGATAGATAGATAGATAGATAGATAGATAGAATGTGTACGAATATAATTAACTGTACAGTTCTTTGTTCAGTGTATTGAATCATTTAAGTTTATTTCAAGACACACGTTGAAATTAAGCCATTGTACTTAAACCATTTTTAGAAGAAATACTTTTGAAAATGAATATCATTGATATATTTCAGGCTGCAAGGCAACCCATTATGGCCCTGGATGCTTACAGACCTGTTTGACATGTGTGGACTATAATTGCAATGACCAAGGGATTTGCCAAACCAGCTGTGAAACAGGTTTTACAGGAGAGAAGTGCGATATAAGTAAGAAACAAATATTCTTAACTGGTTATGTCTTCAGTTACCAATTTGTTTACTCACACACACACACTAACACAAACACACACACTCACACACACACACACACAGAGGCACACATTAAAATGAGATCTTAATGTTGACCAGATGGTGTTTTGTATTAAATTGACGCACTGTTAGTCATTAGACACTTAATAAGGGGTAGACAGACCTTGCTTAAGATGTAGTTGATTTTGTTATTCAATAACGTGTGAAGAAATTTTGATGAAAGTTGTAAGCGTCTTTATCTGTTATGTAGTTTTTCAAGAAAATAATTGTTTAGCCGATAGACTTTAACAAATATAAGGAAGGAAATAAAAAAATAACATTTTGTGAAAGAAAATTACTGGCATCAGTATTCACAACATTTCTTACACTGTCTATCCCAGAAAGCCTTACTTTGGTAAAGTGATTAAAAATTAGTTTACCTGGAACTTGAACTAGGGAAAAACAGGCATGTTATATTATCAGTATACAGTATGTACAACATTTGCACAAAAATAAATATTTCCCCCCAAACTGGTAATGATGTTAAGGAACTGGCACGTGGTTTGGAACAAATCACTTCCTTTCACATCTAGGCGAGGTTCCACATTTCCCTCCTAGAGTCACATTACACAGCTGTTCAGAATCTTTGACACACTCTTCAAGCATGCCATATAAGATATAGAATTGTCCTGAATTTCACATGCACTTTCAAGCACATGGAATGTTCCTGAAATTCCGTGTGTGTGTTTCCTCAGGAAACATTTATAATCATCATGAATTCTCGAGACCAAACTCAAGCCACAATTCTCACCAGATTGACACTCGAATGGAATTCACGGGAATCAACTTACAGCAACAGGTATTCCTGACAAGTTGACGACAATGCTGGATGCACACAAGACCATATTTAAGTAGAGTACAGTAGTCACTGAAGCATGAAGTGACAACCAAATATGCTTGCTCTGTTCATGAGCATAAAGGTCGCCATTGTGATTGGACTCATGTTATATTCAAATTCAAAGCGAAAGAATACAGTACTTCAACAAAGAAACTTCCGGTCCATCCCCATTGGATAAAAAGATGATGAACAAGTGAGAGACTATTAGAAAAACTACTCATCCAATTGGAATTGGTTTGGATTGCATCAGCAATATTTTAGCATATTCTCAACTCGAGTTGTTTACTCCAACTCTGACACTTACAAAAATATCATCATAAGGCCTGGTCATTTTGACAACTTAACAATTTATATACTAATTAGATTAGAAATAGAGATAGGCGAATTTACTCCACCACAATGTCATTATTATTTGTCGTGTGGGTCATGATTAATATGTCATGGTGGAGGATGGGCAAGTCCCATCCTTTATTAAAATACTTTACTAGCTGATAAAGATTGAACAAACAAGTGCAATGAGTTTACCTCTACAAAAGCAAGTAAGATGTTTGTGTGACAATGAAATATACACACCCGGGCCTAACAGAGAAGAGTGAGCTATAACAAATGTTCAATGGACTTTGTCGTACAAATAGTGATGTTTAGATTATTGTGGTAGTGAAAACAATTTTAACAGGAAATCTTATCCACAAGGTGTCAGATCCGTATTTTCAAGCGTCCTACATTTAGAAGAATAAATTCGAAGAATAATATATATATTTTAAAATTACTGTAATTTTTGTGTGTAACACTTTTACACTAGATTCAAAGTATTGTATGAGTGATCGTTTCATTTCTGTAAAAATAAACAACAGTGAAAAATAGTCATAGAGTACTTGCATATGAATATGAAATCAATGTTTCATAAACATATCAAAAATGCTTATTTCTGTTAAATATGGAACCTACCGTTAGAAGTGAATTTTATTTCTGTATATAGTTTGCGGACAGATCTGTGGTAAGACATTTTTAACTGCAAGGACACAAATTGCAATGATGATGATGTGTGCCTCGATGGCTGTATCGAAAAAAATGGACAGGACCTAAATGCTTAGATGAAGATATATGTATGACAGTGTCTATACACAATAGTAATACTTTAGCATTTCTGTACAGAGAGTAATGAATGAAAAATAACAGAACAAAATATTTGTGTATGATCATGACTCGATCATGCTGAACACATATAAAGACATGTGTCATGTAGGATATTTTACAGAAGCAGGCAGGCGATGATCTTGAAGAGTTTTGTCTCCTGTCCAAATGTGCAGCAGTCTTCCCTGTGTTGTCCTTTGCTTCACTGTGATGATTATCTACATTTTGTGTTTGTAGTTTTTAATTGTTTGAATTTTATGTTTTTCTTTCTCACTGAATGTATGTGCTGTTTTCATTTTGTCTTTTCTTTCTTGAATTTACGTACAGTTTTCATGTTTGTCTGTTCTGTTCTTTCATTAAATATATGTACAGGTTTCATGTTTGTCTGTTCTTTCTCAACTGAATTTTTGTACCGCTTTCATGTTTGTCTGTATATTCTCACGTCTTCAATGTGCTGTTTTAATGTTTTTTCTGTTCTTTCTCATTGAAATGATGTGCTGATTTAATGTTTTTCTGTTCTTTCTCATTGAAATGATTATCCTGTTTTAATGTTTTTTCTGTTCTTTCTCACTGAAATGATGTGCTGATTTAATGTTTTTCTGTTCTTTCTCATTGAAATGATTATCCTGTTTTAATTATTTTTCTGTTCTTTCTCACTGAAATGATGTGCTCTTTTCATCATTTCAAATGTTTTTCCTCACCAAGCAAGTAATGTGTGCTTTTTCCTAATTATTGGAATACTTCAGAAATCTATGTTTACTTATATTATGAGTGTTTTATGCTGTTTGCTCATTGTTCTGTTTTTTAGTATGTAAGTATGTCTGTGTTTATTTTATTTTAGTTTGCTGTAAATGCTTTCTTTGGACGTTTCAATAAATTCCATGCTTGTGTTGTCATCTTGTTGTTTGGCATATTTTCGAAGAGTGTTTGCTATAAATGGGTTGTTGTTACTTGTATAATTATCGTCGCTTGTCTTATGGTCGTGTCCAGTGATATCTTGGGCGTAGTTACAGTTAGGCCCGGGTGAGCGGTTGTATCGGGTAGGTGCAGGTCGGCGATGACCTTGAAGATTTTTGTCTTCTGTCCAAATGTGCAATAGTCGTCCCTGTGTTGTTCTTTGTGTTTCACGCCTTTGGTTGTGTTGTGCATTGGGGTGAAATCTTGTTCGTGTATGGTTGGAGTGAATGTGATAGTGAATGCCTGAAAGTGTTGGTGGGGGTCGTTGATTTTGTTAGTTATTTTTGAGGAGTAGAGTATATGTTTAAGTGGTGTGTTTATACTGACTTTCTATGAGTGTCGCAATATAGGCTTCCTGTCCAGAATCCTTTTCATTGTTGATGTTTTGGACCTCTCGCTTGGTTCTAAATAAAAGTGTGAGGAAATGCACATTCACGCCACAGTCCTATTTCTTTTCTAGGACTCTTTATAAATAGCTTCTTGCCATTCTGTGTTATGGCGTGTTTGTCTCATAGCATGGTCGTAGTATTACAGACAAAAAAAGATGAAAATAAAAATTAAAAAAGTCAAATATGAGGGTTGCTGACAATATGCTATTATTTTGTTGCACTTTATTTTATAAGATTTTAAGATTTTAAAATAACAAGTGCTGCGCATAAACTCATTTGTGCGTTTGCGTGTATTTGTATGAGAGCGCGCGCGTGTGAGTGTGTTTGTGAGTGAGGTTTAGTCACAGTAGATGACATTGATTACATCTTTCCGTTTTGTTATAGAGTATATGGTCTCACCTAGAATTACAGACAGGAAAAGATGAAAATAATAATACAAATTAAAATGTTTGGGTGCTGACGACTACACTGGGCAACATCACATTTGTTGTCTAACATTTTTTTGACAGATTTAGATCCAAACATGACATCGGTTTTGTTCAATCAGGTTAACTTTTTGATCTATTTTTGATCAACCTTTTGATATATAGCCACATGATTTATTTTGGTTTTTTTTTGGGGGGATTGTTCTTTATACCTGTAATTGTATTTCTATTTATATGATTTAAAATTATTTTTTTATTTCTTTAAATAAATAAATTATAATTTGTTTTACATAAATATGAAGAGGTTACATAAACTAATCTTTTACTAATTGATATAATTGATATTTTTCTTCTTTAGGTAATGAAATGGAATCGGCCAGAAGACATTGCAAAATTAAACCCGATGTATTTTGCTACATCTGCGGCGAATATATCTTTGTTCCTAATAGGAATACAACAACAGGTTCTATAAAGCGTGCTTACCATGCTTGTTCTGGTATAAAACTTGGTGACCAGGATAACGTTTGGGCGCCACACATGGTATGCAAGACATGCACCGATTATCTGCGTCGTTGGACCAAGGGTAAGAAGAGTTGTCTGAAGTTTGGAATTCCTATGGTTTGGAGGGAACCGACAAACCATACCACTGACTGCTACTTCTGCGCTATTGATGTGAATGGGATTAACAGAAAAAACAGAGCAGCCTTAAGTATCCCGATCTTGAATCAGCACGACGTCCAGTAGCTGACTGCGATGAAATTCCAGTACCTGTCCCTGGAGAACTTACCGATATTAATGAAGAGGATTTGTCTAGTGTTGAAGAAGAAGAAGAAGAAGAAGAAGAAGAAGAAGAAGAAGAAGAAGAAGAAAAATAATAATAATAATAAGATGATGATGATGATGATGATGATGATGATGATGATGATGATGATGATGATGATGATGATGATGAAGAAGAATTAGCAGTTCTTGATGATGATGTTCCTAATCCTTTCTTGAAAAAGGAGCTAATTGATCTAGTTTGCAATCTCAGCTTGTCAAAGTCATCTGCTGAACTGTTGGCATCCAGATTGAGGGAGGGGGGGGGAACGTCCTTTCTGACAGTGTTCGCATCACCTTTTACCATAACAGACATCAAGAGTACCTCAGGTTTTTTTCTATAGAGAAAACCTGGTTTTACTGTATAGATATTGTGTAGCGTCTGTACAAGCTTGGAGTGCCACAGTATAAACCTGAAGATTGGAGATTGTTCATTGACAGTGTTGTATGGTGGAGAATTTTCCCACATATCAATTTTCATTGTTACATTTAATTGAAGCTATTTGTAATTTGAATGACGTGTGTATTGCGTCATGTTTGTTTCAGCAGTGAGGTCCTGAACGAGAATGAGTCCATGCATGGTGGCAGATTTACTGTTAGTACTTACGTCAGATAAGTGAGCGAGTGTTTGTTATGTGCATGATCAATGGCTGATAAGCGTAGCGAGAGATTAATTTGTGGCATGTGTTTTTTGGTATACAATGGGAAGCGTTATTAACTGGAGCGGAGCGTGTGGTAGAAGTTGTTAGAAAGTCATAAATAGTATTAGTGCTAAGTAATTGGCCAGATCGAAGGCGTGTCTAACAGACAAGATGTGGTTTCAAGGGTGATAAAGGTGATAGTGAACTTTATCCTTTACTTATTGTTTGCAACCATCTCTTTGGATGAGCACTTGAAATTTGGATCCCTCCCTCATTTGGGTTGTTAATGGAGCAGAAAACTCTGGCTGGATAAGTTAAAAGCGTCTTTGTGTTGTATGAATGGTTAGGTTTTATTAGGATGTTATATGCTATGTTTTATTTGGAACATGTTGACATTTCTTTCTTTCAGAGGCCTATGCCAAATTTAGTATTTATTAATAGAGCAATTGGCTGGACACTTAGACTCTGTAATTGCTTGTGTTTCTGGGTTTTGGGTTTTGGCTGTTTTATTTTGTTTCTGGCTTGTGGCTGTTTTGTTCCTGGCTTGATTGGAAATTGACTTGATTCTGAGATTTGAATCTATTGCGAGTTTACCAGTCTGTGTACGTCACTCCAGCGCATCCAGTGTATGGAACTTATGATGAACTGTTACTTATTTTCCTAAATCTTGTTAATTTTTCTTTTTATTACATTTTTTGTTATTATTTTGATCGTGCATTTGTTAGTGAAGTAATTCTATCACTTGTTAATGGAAATTACGTCTTGTCCTCTGTTCGTCTATTTATAATCGTCACACACACACACACACACACACACACACACACACACACACACACACACACACACACACACACACACACACACACACATATATATATATAATATATTCTCAGCGAAATCTGAGCCAACTTTGCGGCGTACCAGTTACAGATATACATAAATAACCAGAGACCCATACTCTGTATCGGCACTTGTAGATGTCTTGAATCATAACTACTCATATTTGAAATAATTCATTATTACAACGTCACCCCAGGTACAGCGGCGAGAGACAGCAGCAAGCGATCACTAAAATGTGTTCTGCTACACAATGGTAACCAGTGTGCCTCTGTATCTCTAGCTCACTCGATTACACTGAAGGAGAAGTATGAAGCGGTGAAATACGTGCTGGAGAAAAATTCGTTATGATCAGAATGGATAGTAACTTTGTGTTGACCTGAAGATGGTAAACGTTTTGTTGGGACAACAGTCTGGGTTCATCAAGTACTCGTGCTTTCTGTGCATGTCGGATAGTAGGGACAAAGCTCAGCATTATTATTATTTTGCTGCACATTTTAATAAATGGTATTTAAAATTTTAAAGAAGTTTAGAATACTAATTGTAGCGCATAAATGCATGTATGCGTTTGTGAGAATTTGCACGAGTGTGTGTATTTAAGGGTGACGGACATTTACAGTAGATGGCATTGATTAGTAACCATTTTGAGAATGTCATATTTAAATGCACTTATTGAAGAGAAAGTTTAAGTTTTTATTTTATTACAATATCGAATGGATGTCTTTAAAATATAAAACAATAACATTTTATTGATGATTTTATAACTTTGCGGACTTTCAGTGGGAAATTGTATTTAAAATGTTGAAAACCTGTGTTTGTATGGATTAGCAAAGAGTTAAGTTGTACTACAAAATATTAATGCAGGGTATTTAATGCTGAATTTATGCTGTAATATCCCCAAGTATCATGAATATAATATTTATTTACTTTTGATTACAGTTATGTATTGGACTTGCATTAATCGCCATTTGTTTGTGCAAGTCTAGCTAAGGTCTTATTATTTAGATTTTAGAATGAGTGCTGATTTCGTATGATTCAGTAATATGTCATCATTATTTACTTTACGACGATTTTGGAGAGATAATATTTTTAGAGGGAGACTAACTCACTGTTAGCGTTGGTATATATTAATTGGTTTAATTTAGTAACAATTGCATATTTCGTTTTGAAATTATATCTTGTCGTATGCATTTAACTGTCAACAAATTATATTTATCGAGCACCCATAAATTAAATATTTTCGAAAATTTCAAGTATGCTGTTTATTAGCTGTTCTCATTTAGAAATGACCGTTTACTTTGTATTGTCAGTCAATCTTGTCTTTCATGCATTAAACTGTAACCAAATTGTGATTAATAAGCATCTTATCTATTTAGAAACTGTACAATGCATTCTGCATACTCGATATGTAATGTCTATTTTCTACTGTTTGTAGGAGTGGCTATGGAAAAACCTCTTCGTTATGAAAAATATGCTGGTATCGGCTTTCTTATCCTTGCACTACTTACAACATGTATCTGCTACAAGATGTGAGTTACAGACATCTTTTACAAAACCTTTCTAATGTATATCGTCAACTAGTTACTAATGGTATATTCATTTTATAACTATTTATAGGAAGAAATTACTCATTTATGTGTTACTTTGCCAATATATTTGCCTCTTATAAACATTTTGTGATAGAGTAAATTTGCTGTCCCTATGACTAAATTAAATTGTTATATAAATTGTTGAATTATCAGAGTGACACGATCTTGGGAACTCCTTATGATGTTATTTTGATGGTGTCTGAGTTGAAGTAAGCAATCTGAAGCAAGATTATTCTAGATTTGCTGACCTAACGGAAACTAAGTGATCAATTTTCTATTATCCAATGAATATGATTTATGAGAACGAGACTAGCCAATGGGCTGAGTTTAAGGAGTTCAATTGCTGTAGAAAATTCTTCACTCTGATCACTTTTGAATTCAGAGTGGAAGAAAGAGGTCTGGTCTGTAGGCGGTCATTAGCTTGAAGGTGATTTGAGTTGAATGAATGAGAGAGAATGGACTTATGAATATTTCATGCATTTGCTATTGATATGTTCAACTTGTGTTCATGTACAAATGTACAATATGAGTTAATGTTTATTACTACAAATGTTTGAACTAAGCTGCACATATATAGTGTACTAATATGTGACATTGTATGATATTTTACCATATGCGCGTAGGATTAATGTTGCAGGAGAACATAGGTTGAGAAATCATATGTAAAATATAATGGAGTTATATTGTGATAAACAAGAAACATAGGTTTGCTCCTTAATTATATGTTTGCAGTGAACAAGTGGCCTTTTGCCTTTCTGTGTCAAGTTTCACCTTTTGAATCTTGAGCATCGAGTTGAAGTTCAAGTTTCAAGTTTAAGTGTTCGTGAGATGCGAGAAACATTTGTTGTGGTGTGTGTAAGTATAAGGGAGAATGCTAGACACGTTTGATGTATCAGAGCAAAGTGTGCTGGATACATTCTGGAAAGTTCTGGTGCATTGAAGAAGCCAGAATTACCGGGGTCATGTTCTGCTTGAGGGAACAGAAACGGTGGGCAGAGTGCTCAAGCAGAAAGTACAGTCATCGTGTGGCGGGAAATACGTGTTGACACGGACATTGTGACATTGTTGCAAAAACCAAGGAATGACTGTTAAAGCAGTACTTAATCCAGGCCAGGTAAAATATTTCAATAGCCTACCTCTAATAACTCCATTTCTTTTCTCTGATAGGACTAACCTGCAACTTGTATTGACTCCTTAATTAAATTGTAATTATATTTTTTCTTATATATATATATATATGTGTGTGTGTGTGTGTGTGTGTGTGTGTGTTTGTGGAGAGAGAGAGAGAGAGAGAGAGAGAGAGAGAGAGAGAGAGAGAGATTGTGTCTACTATAGTTATCAGAACATGAGTTTGTGGTATATTGATATCAATTTGTTTATTTCATTGTAATTTTCATATATTTATTTGATTGTTCATTTAATAAATTTATCGTTAATGTTATTTACCTTCTTATGCACATTGATACTGATAGTCTTATGTTGGAGAAGAAAGTGGTTGGAAGGGGGCTTGCTAAATATAGATTAAAGTCGGATTTTGTCTTCTCCTTTAGTAAGACGTTTTCCACTCACGGAAACATTATGTGACTGTAAATGTTGTATTATGTTGTGGAATATAGAAAACGTTTACAGCACCAAAATATCCGCCAACTGAGAGAGACAGGTAGTGTCTGTTGGAGGATCATTAATAAAATAAATTAAGGTTTTCATCACTTGTAATTATAAATGAGGACATTTTTAACTATTTGAAATAGTTAAATAGTCACGTTGTTTGTTGTTAAATGCAAATGTTAAATGACGTCATGACTCGCTGCTTGATATTGTTTATCACCGAGATGGGTTACGGGTGTAGTATTAAGACTGAAGACGTGAAGCTTGTATTAGCGGTGAGAAAAAAGTCAAGGTATTAATCTCATACTCGTGTCCAAATGTTGGGCAAATTTCAAGTGGTCAGTTTAGTGTCAAGTCCATTAGGCGGATCCTCTCAGCTGTGAAAGGCTCAGAGTCCTTTGCAAATCACTGTCGGCAAGAGTTGGTCCCTGGAAGATTTGGACGAAAGCATTTCAACCTTCATTCTTTCTATCAAGGCTACACTGAAAAGACTTGAGATTCTTTCCAATAGGTGCTTTCTCAACTGCAAATTCAATTGATTTTAGAAAATGATCTGAAACCCTTGATGAAATACATGTATTATTACATTTGCAATTATAACACAAATAGATGCACTTTTAATGTTCTATTACTTTACATTTACAACTTTAAGTACCAGTTTACTATGTGGTGAATGTTTGTTTGATGTATGTCTTGTCAGTTTACTATGTGGCGTCATGCATGTTTGTTTGATGTATGGTCTTGTCAGTATACTATGTGGCGTCATGCATGTTTGTTTGATGTATGTCTTGTCAGTTTACTATGTGGCGTCATGCATGTTTGTTTCATGTATGTCTTGTCAGTGTACTATGTGGCGTCATGCATGTCTGTTTCATGATCTTTTCAGTGTGTAGCGCCTTGCATGTGCTTTTCATGACTCTATGGGGCGTCTTGCGTATTTGTTTCTTGACTGTCTTTCCAGTTTAATAATTGGCATATTGGATGTTTGGTTCATGACTTGTCAATGTATTTAGTCATGCATGCTTGTTTCAGGACTCTTATTATTATGTGAACTTTTGCTAATTTGTTTGATGACTGACGTGCCAATTTGTCTGATGACTGACAAGACAGTTTGTCTGATGACTGTCACGGCAGTTTGTCTGATGACTGTCACGGCAGTTTGTCTGATGTCTGGCTAGCCAGTATTTTTATGACTGACGTGCCAGTTTGTCTGATGACTGGCTTGCCAGTATTTTTATGAATGACATGCCAGTTTGTTTGATGACTGACTTGCTAGTCTGGATGACCGATTTCTACCTAAGGTTTAGGTTAGTAAGAGTCACATAAGTTCAAGCTTACCTTGGGTTTGCATTTTCTTTTTCGACTGCTCGCTGTTTGCCGATGCATACTTCCTAGAGTATTAAGAATTTTGCATTAAGAAGACCTCGGAAAGATGTTGCAGAGAGTAGTTTGGTGGTAGACATAAGTATTTGTCTTTACTCCAGTTGATGTTGGGTCTTAGTTGACACTTTGTTGTATTATTGTCATGAATGATGAATGTCGTTTGCTTTGGTTACAGCGTCTGAGTCTGACCTGCTTTTGCGTTAGACTTCTTATGAATTTAATTTCTCTTGATAATAATTGTATATAACCTTTTGCGTTATTTTCTTCTAAATATTTAGAGGCATTTAAAGGCATTTAAAGCATTCATGTAGGTCTTATCATAGAGGTATTTAAAGTCGTTTAAAGCATTCATGTAGGTCTTATCATATTACTTCCAGTCTTTGTTGTAACTGTCACAATTATCTCTCTCCTCTCTTCCTCTCTCTCTCTCTCTCTCTCTCTCTCTCTCTCTCTCTCTCTCTCTCTCTCTCTCTTCTACTATCTCGCATCTTGCAAATCCAAACACTGTCTCCACATTAATCCCAGAATTCGTCTAAAACTACTTATCTATAATTTGTAAGGCCTCTATATTATTTTATATAGACAAATTAAATGATGAGTTACATGAATAATATTAATCTGTCATTGTATTATGTGAATGAGTGTTGCAGGTAATCTATAATTATTATGTGTAAGTGTTTTCAGACACTGTTATATTTAAGATGTATTTGAATGCATATTCTATTATTGAGCTCCGGCATGTCCTAGTTTTCCTTGCAAAATGGAATGTGGGGATCCCAACGGATGAGTAGTTGAGGCGCTAACGTCACTTTGATGATAGGTTGGAGCCAAGTCATGGTCATTATTCAATCATCACATATTGCCTAGTTCATGAAATCGGAATGCAGTGACCATGACTGTGACATTTGGAACTTTACAAAAATTAGTGTAAATCCTTACTTATTACACGCTTAGATACTTACTTATTACTTTCTTACTTCTTACATACTTACTTATTTACTTACTAAGTACTTACTCAATATTTATTTATTCATTAAGTTTTACTTACTACTTTCTTACTTCTTACATACTACTTACTTATTTACTCACTAATGACTTACTTAATATTTATTTATTATTACTTACTCCATACTTATTTACTTGCTACTTATTTACTTACTACCTACATACTTACTACTTACTTACCTACTACCTATTTACCTACTACTTATTTAATTACTGCTTACTTAATTTCTACATATTTATTTACTACTTTGTTATTTACAACTTATTTATTATTTACTACTTCTTTACTGACTAATTGCCTACTAGTTATATTTATTTACTACTAATCACCCATAAATACTTACAAGTGATGAAAATCTCAATTTATTGGGGAAAAAATTACTCATCCAGTTAAAAATAGTTTGGATTGCATCAGTAATATTTAGCATATTCTCAATTCGAGTTGTTTACTTCAACTCTGAAACTTATAAAAGTACCAGCATAAGGAGTGACCAAGGACAATTTAATAATTAATCTAAAATTAAATCTAGAAATAGGGACAGGAACATTTATTCCGCCACAGGTGTGTGAATTGTTTGAATTAATTATCCAATGGTTAAGATTTACAAGAATGAGACCAGCCAATGGGCTGAGATCTAAGTTTAACCAATATAAAGAATACACACACACACACACACACACACACACACACACACACACACACACACACACACACACACACATGTTTATGTATGTATGGAGTTTGTTACCAACAATATAAAATTAGACATGCATTTGTTACAAGAAAATATGAGAGAGAAATTAATTTCCTTTTACACAACATATTTATTTTCATATGTATTTCGTAAATTGGTCCTTAAACATTCACTGAAATATGGCCAAAATGTATTCCAACAGATATAGCCCACAGTACCAGTTAAGGTCTAATTGAGATGGACACGTGTGCCTGGAGATATCACCACGTTACCAGTTAATGTTTAGTGGAGATTATCATGTGTGTCTAGATATATCACCACGGTACCAGTTAATGTTTAGTGGAGAGCGAAATGTCTGTTGCTCTGTCTCACTTTGATCGTTTGGATACTTGTGAATAGAGGATGTGAAACAGACTGGTACTTGTGAATAGAGGATGTGAAACAGACTGGTATACTATTCATGAAATAAATAAAGTAATTAGCCAGAAAATAACTCAGAAAAATGTTATTTTCAGTCTAACAATTATTTTACTGAATTCATGTAATGGAAAGTGTGCCTTTAATATTTCTTTCATATTTTTGTTTTAGATAGATATTCGTGGTGCAATGGAATGAATTGCCACATGTGTTTTTATTTTAATGTTTGGTTTGTTAGATTTCCTTAAGTCCCAGTCGTATTAGCTGCCTCATGTAGTTAAATAGGAAATATTTCTTTGTAAATCACAATTTAGTTAATGTTAAATCGTTACCATTGACCAGTTTTTCCTGTTCAGAACCGTCAATAATTTTAATGTTGACATCGCAAGAACATCAATCCCTTGATAAGGTGACATTTAATTGACCACGTATATAGAAATTATGAGCAGACTGTGCACTATACATATTAATTGACCATGCATATAGAAATTATGAGTGGACTGTGCACTATACATATTAATTGACCATGTATATAGAAATTATGAGCAGACTGTGCACTATACATATTAATTGACCATGCATACAGAAATTATGAGTGGACTGTGCACTATACATATTAATTGACCATGTATATAGAAATTATGAGTGGACTGTACACTATACATATTAATTGACCATGTATATAGAAATTATGAGTGGACTGTGCACTATACATATTAATTGACCATGCATACAGAAATTATGAGTGGACTGTGCACTATACATATTAATTGACCATGTATATAGAAATTATGAGTGGACTGTACACTATACATATTAATGGACCATGTATATAGAAATTATGAGTGAACTGTGCACTATACATATTAATTGACCATGTATATAGAAATTATGAGTGGACTGTGCACTATACATATTAATTGACCATGTATATATAAATTTCTGAGTGGACTATACACTATACACATTAATTGACCATGTATATATAGAAATTATGAGTGGACTGTGCACTATACATATTAATTGACCATGTATATAGAAATTATGAGTGGACTGTGCACTATACATATTCAGTGACGTCAAGCTAATATAACAAAGCATGGCGGTAGTAGGTAACAATGTTGTATTGAGACTGGTGCCCCGTGAGTCCCGCAAGTACAAATGGGATAGACTCAGGTCAACAATGTTGTATTGAGACTGGTGCCCCGTGAGTCCCGCAAGTACAAATGGGATAGACTCAGGTCAACAATGTTGTATTGAGACTGGTGCCCCGTGAGTCCCGCAAGTACAAATGGGATAGACTCAGGTCAACAATGTTGTCAGCTTCAGACCATTCAGTGCTATGTTACTTTGTAAGGAAAGATGTCTGCACGATTGTAGTGCTCATGTGCACTTGTCTTTGTTTCCAGTGGTCTGCAAACAGCCGTGATGCTGAATTGCGATTATATAGTGTTTTGTGGGTCTCTGTAACTCAAAGCATGAAGTCATCGTATGAGAAAAAGAAAAACCTGCATACATTTGTGTTGCAAACATTTCATGTTCTACTTTCGACTTTGCATTTTCTAGCCTGTCCGTATTGAGGAAAAAGAAAGAAGAAGAAGGAGGAGAAGAAGGAGACGGAGGAGAAGGAGGAGGAGGAGAAGGAGAAGGAGGAGAAGGAGGAGAAGTAAACGTTGAAGCCTTACAAGGTATCCAAAAACAACAACACTAGATGTTTCGATTGAATATTTCATTGATATCTTTTGTAATTATATATTTTGTTTTCAGCCTTGGCTTAAAGGTACAATATAAATTTTGTACATGATAATGAAAGAATAAGTTCCCGTCTTTTTTTTACAGCCCATTGCAACAGATAGATAGATAGATAAATAGATAGATATATATATATATATATATATATATATATATATAGATAGATAGAGATAGATAGATAGATAGATAGATAGATAGATAGATAGATAGATAGATAGATAGATAGATAGATAGATAGATAAATAGATAGATAGATAGATAGATGTGTGATTGAATTCAGCTAAAATTGGAGTGAATGACACAAGGAGATAATTAGTTTACATCTGCTTGAGTTTTTAATTTTTGCTTGTTTGAAATGCTCGATAATGATTTATTAATGTATGAAATCTCTCTTGTTTATCATTCATTAGATTACTAAATATTATGAGCACATTCATGAAGAATGTTGATGCTTGTTACTTCATAGAATGACTAAACTGTAGTTTCTCTCTTTATATTTTAAGTCTTCTTTATGTTAAAACATACTTCACAATTATTATATTCATACAAGGCACATTGAAGTTCTCGAAATTCCGTTGGTAATATATATATATATATATATATATATATATATATATATATATATAGAGAGAGAGAGAGAGAGAGAGAGAGAGAGAGAGAGAGAGAGAGAGAGATTTCTTACAATCATGACTTTTATTTTCCTTGTTCAGTCTGTGGTTAAAATGCCTGTGTAAAAGGAGGTATTATATACAAAACACTACATTGCTTTCTTTGTCATTACAACTCCCAAGCTATGGTTGAAAAGATAAGATTATTAATCCAAACTATACTTTAACCGCAGTATTTGCAGATTAAATAGCCCTATATTTACTCGACTAGCAAGCTATAAAATGAAATCTAATCCTTGAATCCAAAACCGGAAACAACAAGCAGAACCGAAACATAATTCGAAATTCAAATCGAATGAGTTGGACGTGGAAATGAAAAAAAAAACATAATCTCTGAAATACAACAATCGGCAGGACACACAGGTTATTGAGGCTAATCACCATCTGTCTGTCTTTCATTCTCAAACCTTCTAGTTACCTGGATAAGAACATTTAACACATTCATTCTCTGTGAAAAATAAATTAGAAAAATCATAAATCAGCTACAAATGGTACTATAAATCGCATTTAAAAAAATAACGTACAATTTTTACTCTTACATCAACCTAATAACTCACTTAATCTGTCTTATCTTGACTCGTACATCAATCTAATAACTCACTTTATCTGTCTTATCATGACATTTAGCAAGGACTTAGACATAAATTTACTAATGCCTGCAATCAAAACTACAAGGACATTGTACTAGATATGAAAATGTATAAAATAATTTCGATAGTTTAAGTGTTAGTAGACTAACTATTGTTTAGTATATAGAACCAATAACACCCTTGGAAATTTTACTGCACTACGTCTGCCTACAAATTATAAAATAACATTTATAGAATGAAAAGTTAGCGAGGATCCCCCCACATACACCTTTCATATGACTCTCCCCCTCTGCCCAGTACTAATTCCTACCGGTCTCTTCGAATCTGATTTTTGTTTCTGGTTAAACTACCTTCTGTTTGTTATCGGCTAAACTACCTACTGCCTGTTATTGGCTAAACTACCTTCTGCTTGTTATCGGCTAAACTTCCTTCTGCTTGTTATTGGCTAAACTACATCCTGCCTGTTATTGGCTAAACTACCTTCTGTTTGTTATCGGCTATCCTACCTAATGTCTTGTTATCGGCTATCCTACCTTCTGCTTGTTATCGACTATCCTAACTTCTGCTTGTTATCGGCTATCCTGCCTACTGCTTCTTATCGGCTGTCCTACTTTTTTTATTATAGGCTATCCTATCTAATGTCTTGTTATCGGCTATCCTGCCTAGTGTCTTATTATCGTCTATCTTACCTTCTATCTTGTTATCGTCTATCCTAACTTCTGTCTTGTTATCGCAAACCTACCTGCTTCTTGTTGTCGCTAATCCATCTGCTTTCTTGTCATCGCTAACCTACCACTGTCTATTTATCACTAACCTACCTGCTTCTGCTAACATACCTGCTTCTTGTTATCGCTAACCTATCAGCTGTCTTATTATCCCTAATCTACCTGTTGTCTTGTTATCGCTCACCTACCTGCTGTCTTTGTATCGCTCACCTACCTGCTGTCTTTGTATCGCTCACTTACCTGTTGTCTTTGTATCACCTACCTACCTCCTGTCTTTGTATCGCTCACGAACCTGCTGTCTTTGTATCACTCACCTACCTGCTGTCTTGTTATCGCTCACCTACCTGCTGTCTTCTTAACTTACCTAATGTTTGTTATCGCTATTCCGTCTTGTTATCGAAGACCTACCTGTTGTTTTTATTTTGCTGCTGACCCTATCGCTACCTTACATACTCTGTGTGAATCACTAACCTACCTTCTCTTCTGTTATAGGTAATTACTTGCTGCCTTTGTATGCTATCCTACTTGCTGTATTGTTATCGCTGTCCTACCTGCTGTATTGTTATCGCTGTCCTACCTGCTGTATTGTTATCGCTATCCTACCTGCTGTATTGTTATCGCTATCCTACCTGATGTATTGTTATCGCTAACCTATCTGCTGAAGTGTTATCACTGTCCTATCTGATATCTTATTGTTAATCTCACTGGCTGTCATCTTATCGCTAACCTACCTGCTGTCTTGATAATGCTCGCCTTCCAGCTTCTTGTCATCGCCTATGCAACTGCTTCTAGTAATCGCTAAGCTACCTTCTTATCGCAATCTTATCTGCTCTTTGGTTATCGCTAGACCACCTGTTGTCTTGTTATCACTAAACTACAAGCTGTCTTGTTAACAGTAACCTACTGTTGAAAGGTTACCGCTAAACCAGTCTATTGCCATCAATGAACCAGGCTATGGCTTTATTTATTGATGCTCCTGGTGTAAAAACATCCAAATATGTAGCTATTCACTTATGTTTACAGTGTGATTTATTCAACAATACCAAATTTCATTATCTTCTAGCACTACACTAGACAAGATATATGTGTGAATAACCTCTACCTTTTATGTCAGTGATTAACCGTGTGTTGGACTGTAGGTCATGGAAGTGACAGTATATAAATATAATTTAACAACAATGTGCTTCACGTTATGACGAATATGGTTTAGAAGTTAATGCTTAATTCATAACATATATGAGCTAGTACTTCCTAGCATCTCTATGTCAAATTTAACAGTTTTCAGGACTTGTCACACAAATAATAATTAAAGTCTGAATAATAGATATTTCTGACCATTAGAGTCAAATAATTTTTCTCCCAAGAGGACCTTGTAGTAGTTATTTTGCAGTTGATGTGAAAATACCACTTGAAAGAGACGTATTTAATTTGTCAAACGCCATCTGAGCTACACAAACATTAATGATGTCAGGATAGGGTCAAATTTAGGTTATTTGAGACACATTTCCTCAAAACTGTTAGCAAATATATTCACAATTTTCCTCAAATGTTGTGAAAGAACATTGTTAAAACGGTACATCATCATGGCTGAAAAGACAAGTCAGGTATCAGGAGGCTGTAACACTGATCTTTAATTGTTTTCATTTTATCATGGAAAATTTGCCACTTCCTCTTGTAGGATTTCTGTAGAGATTGTAGTGAGGAACACATATTTATTTTCGTCCTTACGTCATCAGTGATGCTGGACACAAATCTACATTAAATACTTTCAGTAATTTGTGTACTGTAAAGCTGGGGTTTTGCTTGAAGAACAATGTGTGAATATTGTTTGGCTGTTTTCGTCTGTATGTGTGTGTGTGTTTGTATGCATCTGTCTCTGTATGTATATTTGTATATGGGTATGTCTGGCGTGTATTACGATGTCTGAGTGCAGTACTGATACAGTCACATGGGAAAATATGAAAGGGCAACCATCTCCATCTGGTACAACAACCAATGTAACTCTGTAGCTCTTCGGGTATTCGTTGGAATTAGATAACGTGAGAGCAGTGGAGATGGACATCAGTGAGGTGGAAAGCACAACATTTCAACAGATACATACACTGACTAGTCAGATATTTTATATGTCAATTACAATGATGACCATGTGTTTTACACAATAACGTCCGTTAAATATCATGAGTTTCGTTGTAATTTTTTCTGTGCCATGATTGGGGTTTGTTGTTTGTTAACCTTAGAAACTGAGACACCAGCTGCTCCTGAAAACGAAGAGCCGGTCGATCAAGAAGCTGTAGAGGAATTAAACCCCAATCCAGAAGCAGAAACAAAAGGTAAAGGAAGTTCTGGTAAATCTCTAAATTCTATAGAACGAAATTTCGCATTTTCACACATTAAAATCGTTTTCATTAAATTGAAAACAAAATAAAGGAAGAGAGATTACTGATCCATAATGATATACAATGATATACCATACAAGAAAGAGATAGATAGATAGATAGATGGATGGATGGATGGATGGATGGATGGATGGATGGATGGATGGATGGACTGATGAACAGACAGACAGATAGATAGCTAGCTAGCTAGCTAGATAGATAGATAGATAGATAGATAGATAGATAGATAGATAGATAGATAGATAGATAGATAGATAGATAGATAGATAGATAGATAGATAGATAGATAGATAGATAGAGCGAGAGATATATTGATAGATAGATAGTGTGACATGCACCCTTTTTTACTGGTTATGATTATTATTATTAATCATCGATAACTAATTACAAGGGATGGAGAAATCTTAATTTATGTTTTTTAATAATTTTCCCAAGAGACAACACCACTCGACTCCCTTGGCAGATGATACGGGTGTAGTAAAAGTCCTCTCTCTTCCACACAAATAAGACAGACGTTTTACTGTCACACAATATTTTCGCAGGTGGAAACCTCTTACTACACGAGTAACAAATCCGTCTTTAATTAAACTTAATGAGCCCCCACCCACCCACTATCACTCCAGGATATAGTTTAATAATATGTGCAAAAAGATTAATAAATTTAACAATAAATTTATTTAATCCACAATCATATATACATATAACAAATACAATGAAAATATTACTTGACATTACCAAACCGAGATTACTGCAATAACAATATGGTCTGTACACTCGAGAAGTATCTACCCCCAGTGTGTAAGTGTAAAAATGCACTGCATTCTGTTGAGGTATTGAGGTAAAGTATGATCGACTACATCGTAGAATTTCTGGTACAAGGAAGCCTGGAAATTGCAGTATTGGTGTTTTGCTTGAGGGAACTAATATGGTGAAGGAGGGCCAGATTAGCCTTGATAAAATAGTAGCTCATCAGTGTTCTACAATATGCAAGAGAAACATGTGGAGAACTGACAATTGTATTGTGACAATAAACTTGTGACTTTCTTACGGCATGTGAAAGACTATTGCGCAATCGCCTGACAACGTATTGTACAAACTATTATCACTATAATCTATGTAACTCTATTTCTGTTCTCTGATAAGAAATACACTGTCATTTATATTGACATTAATCTGCTGAATTGTGTTATTTTATAAGATAGGTATTCAAATTATTTTAACGTGGTTTGTGGAAACATTGATGTCAAGTAATCAAGTCATTGTATTTGCTATATGTATACCTGAATGTTGATTTAATAAATTTATTGATCTTATAAATATTGATAACCATATGTTGAAGAAGATAGTGGATGGAATGGGGGCTTGCTAAATATATATATTAAAAACGGATTTATTTTCTTATTTGGTAAGACGTTTTCACCTACGGAAATATTGATGGTGAATGGCCTTGTTTAATGTTGTGAAAGAGAGAAAACGTTTACAGTACCTGCATATCCGCCAAGTGAGAGAGACGAGTAGTGTTTGCTGGAGAATTATTAATAACATAAATTAAGATTATCATCACTTGTTATTAGTTATGGATGATTAAATTATTATAATAATCATAATCAATAGCTAGTGTTGCGTAGCTTCGCACAAAGGAATATGACGTTTTAAACAAAACAATGTGGCAGCCAAAAAGATAAGCAATATAGTTTGTAAAAGAAGGTAGTGTATAAAACAAAGAAATTGACTTTTCTAGCTCTGCAGATATATGTCTCGTCATACAATCTCAAATACTGTGGTTGTCCTCAATCCCAGTAGAAAGAAGTAGTCCTAAGTTTGCATTCCTTACAATCTCAAATACTGTGGTTGTCCTCTACACCATTAGAAAGAAATAGTGCTGTTTATTTGTTTATTACAATATCCCTTTGTGCATTTATTTATAAATGCGAAACGACGATGCATTTAATTGTGACTTTTACAACTACCACTACTGGTGTATTTCTTCTATAAATGTTAGTAGGTAATGTTGTTAATTGTGTCTTTTACAACTACCACTACCGGTGTATTTCTTCTATAAATGCTAGTAGGTAATGTTGTTAAGTGTGTGTATCTTACAGACTCCAATAGTGTGTTTATTGTAAATCAACAAAAACAAATAGAGTTAATTATGTATTCTTATAATTTCAAAACTCCACTAGTGTGTTAGTTCTGTGTACACACGACAGGGAAAGAAATAATTATGTCTCTTACAATAACACACACACACACACACACACACACACACACACACACAGCAAAAGAAATAAGTATGTGTCACTTACAATAACCCACATACACACACTAGTGTGATTGTTCTGTAAACACTAGAAACCAGAAGTATTAATTATACCTCTTACAATACCCACTACTATATAGTGTTAATTATGTGCTTCTTATAATTTCCACTAGAGTCTATACTCTGTAAACACTAGAAAACAATAGTGTTAATTATACCTCTTACAATATCTATTACTATATAGTGTTAATTATGTACTTCTTATAATCTGTGTTTACTCTGTAAACACTAGAAAACAATAGTGTTAATTATACCTCTTACAGTATCTACTACTATATATTACGTACATCTTATAATCTCCATTAGAGTCTTTATTCTAAAACACTAGAGAGTAAATAGTGTTAATTATGTACTTCTTACAATCTCCATTAGAGTCTTTATTCTAAAACACTAGAGAGTAAATAGTGTTAATTATGTGTTTCTTACAATCTCCACTAGTGTGTGTTTATTCTGCAGATACTAGATAACAATAGAGTTAATTATGTCTTTAACAATCTTCACTGTCCTTAATGTGTTAATTATGTGTCTCTTACTGTCTTGACTAGTGTGTTTGTTCTACAGGCACTAGAAAGCAAAAGTGCCAATTAAAAGTGCTCATGTGCAAACGGAATCTGGGGCTTTTATATATGTTTGAATGTATCTTTACGCTGAGTAAACCACTTTGGTTATCTCCCAGTGAGAATGTAAGCAAACGTGATAAATGCAATGAGTGTGCCCAAATATTAAATATTGCCCTCAACTAAAAAAAGAAGAAAAAATATTATTTTCTTTCTCTACTAATGAAAATTACTTTATCGTATCACATATTTATCAGAGACTAATCCAGGTGAAAATGAATTATACAATTAGACGAAAGCCTTACTGTCTAGATTTATGTTAACCTTGTATGACCTATTTAAACTTTAGGAAAATCCGTTAAGTGTCTTTACTCACGAACGTCATTTTCTAACTTCCGAAGTAGGGAGGCAGATTGGTAGGTGGGTGTGGAGATTGTAGGCAAATAGAAATATTAATATAAGCAAGTTTATTTAATAATTTTATTATTTAGAATTTAATAATTTCATATACTTACTAATATCAAATAAACACTTTATTTTTAAAACATAAAATGATTGGATTTATACATATACTTTTTAATTCATTTGTTCAAAATATCTTTATGCTATGTTTGGTTAACTTTTATTACATAATATACCTTTTAATTCTTTTGTTCAATATTCCTTCATGCTATGTTTTGTTAATTTTTGTTACATAATGTAAATGATCAAGAGGAGGGAAACGAAGAAGCCGACCAAGAAGAAGAACAAGTAGCAGAACCAGAAGTTGTTCCGGATGAATGATGAATGATGAATGGTTAAAGTGACGGTCCAAACAGTAGACGAAGGTTGTGGTAAAGTTTTCAAATAAAGCAAGAAGTCAAACAATTACGAGTAACTAAATTATTTTATATATACACAACTGTTGAAATAATTTTGAATATATTTTATTTATGACATGACATGTGAGTGGAAGTATAAGAAATCGGATCATTGTTATACCATACGCGATGCTATCCGAAAATACTAAGTGATACTACTACAAAGATTGTTTTAGTAACAAAAAATAAAGAATGATTTACGCAAATTGTAGTTCATTGACACTAAGGATAGGATGTAATTATTATTAGATTATTAGATAAATTTACAACATGTAATATTTTATACTTATATTTCAATTTTAAATGTTTGCCTCCACACTCACTATACGCTTGTACTGCTATGGTGTTCTCCACCAGCGTTCTAGCTATAAGAAATTCTGTCATGTTTGTGTACTCTCCACTCCTGTTTAATATTTAGAATGTCTATAATGCTCCAGTGCTCTCCACTCACTATTTAATGTTTAGAATTCTCCAGTACTCTCCACTCACTATTTAATGTTTAGAATGCTCCAGTACTCTCCACTTACTATTTAATGTTTAGAATGCCTATAATGCTCCAGAGCTCTCCACTTACTGTTTACTGTTAAGAATGTCTGTCATTTTTAAGTACTGTCCACTTACTCGTTTAATATTTAGAATGCCTGTCAAGCACTAATGTTCTCCACTCGTTGCTTAAAGCTAGGAATGTCTGTCATGCTCGAGTGCTCTCTTAACGCTGTTTAACATTAAGAATGCCTGTCATGCCCGAGTGCTCTCTTAACGCTGTTTAACATTAAGAATGCCTGTCATGCCCGAGTGCTCTCATAACGCTGTTTAACATTAAGAATGTCTGTCATGCCCGAGTGCTCTCATAACGCTGTTTAACATTAAGAATGTCTGTCATGCCCGAGTGCTCTCATAACGCTGTTTAACATTAAGAATGTCTGTCATGCCCGAGTGCTCTCTTAACGCTGTTTAACATTAAGAATGTCTGTCATGCCCGAGTGCTCTCATAACGCTGTTTAACATTAAGAATGTCTGTCATGCCCGAGTGCTCTCATAACGCTGTTTAACATTAAGAATGTCTGTCATGCCCGAGTGCTCTCTTAACGCTGTTTAACATTAAGAATGTCTGTCATGCCCGAGTGCTCTCATAACGCTGTTTAACATTAAGAATGTCTGTCATGCACGAGTGTTCTCCACTCACTGTTTAATGTTTAGAATATCTGTCATGCACTAGTACTCTCCACTCGCTATTTAACTCTAAGACTTTATTTCATGCTCGAGTGCTCTTCACTCATTGTTTAACACTAAGAATGCCTCTCTTGCATGAGTGCCCTCTGCTTACTGTTTAACACTACAAGTTCCCGTCATGCGTTTAACGCTAAAAATTCTTGTTATTCTGGATTCTCTTCACTCACAGTCACTTAGAATGCCTGACATGCTTGAGCGCTCTTTACACACTGTTTAACACAAAGAGTCCCCTGTAAGTTCGACTGCTTTCTTCTCGTTGTTTAATGCTAAAACGCCTGTCATACTCGATTTGCTCTCCAGTCACTGTTTAACGTTAAGAGTACTCTCCACTCACTGTTTAACGTTAAGAGTACTCTCCAGTCACTGTTTAACGTTAAGAGTGCTCTCCACTCACTGTTTAACGTTAAGAGTGCTCTCCACTCACTGTTTAACGTTAAGAGTGCTCTCGCTGTTTAAGTTAACACTAAGCATGTCTGTCTTTCTTCTTCTCCCTATCCCTCTTTGATCTCTTTCTATATTTGTTGAAAACTGGGGCAAAAGTGCAATGTGCGGAAGGAATAGTTTGCCCATTTTTACAATTATTTTTGCAATTTAATTATTGTCGTTTCTAGTATTTAAATTCCAACACATATTGACTGTATCGACGATAAAATTGTTTAAAATATGAAATAAAATTTGTCAAAGGGTTTTTCATGGACTTAAAATGTACTTGTGAGACACGTGTTATGCTTTTCAAACTAATTTATATCTTTTTTATATTTTGGATAAATCATGTCAAAGTAATCTTACAGATGTGTTAATCAAGGATATCATATCAAAGAGATCCATTACATATAAATATATGTTAATCAAGGATAATTCATATCAAAATAATCTCCCTTAAATGTGCATTCAATACCTTTGCTGGCACACTCATATTCATCAAGTACAAATGCAACATTAATACATTGATTAAACACAGCTCGAGAATACTTCTTAATTTCAAAAACTCAGTAAATTAAAGACTTTCCAATGGTTGTATGACAGGTTTAAGAAGAGTCCCTTAATTTTAAGGATTATATTATCTCCCGTCCATAATAAAACTACACTTCTTGATGCGGACTGGATCAAAGATAGAGTGGCCTCAGCACACATCCTACCCAACGTTAGTTGTGTATGATAAATATGTATTTTGAGTTAACATCGACCTGACACATGACCCTTATACTTGTAATAAAACACCAGGACACAAATGTTTTCTTTTGTGTCCAACTTCTTGATCATTTAGCAACTGCCCACACCAAGATGGAGGACACTTTTCTCCACAAGTGTACCGAGGAAGTAGTGGATGAAAATTGTAAAAGAAAAATTTATTTTTACAATATAAATTTATCACACATATATAACATTAATTGATTATATAAAATATGGACGTATACAATCATATAAAAAGGAAGAAATTAGTAATGTTCTAACATGCTCTCTTTGCTTGGAGAATAAAGTTCAGTTTGTGACACTAAGTAAAATTAGTAATGTTATAACATGCTCTCTTTGCTTGGAGAATAAAGTTCAGTTTGTGACACTAAGTAAAATCTAACATAGGCCTTTCAATGTTCTTTACAAATTTCATTCATTGTCCAATAGATAAGATTTCTACAAAGCATCATGACCTGTCAACATAAATAAATCAATAACATAGCAAACATCATGAAGTAAAGAGAAAGGAAAATAAGATAGGTATTTAAATGAGTGTGTGACCATTAAATTGTAGAGTTGTCTTCTCTTTGTGGTCAGCCAGTGGTGAAGTAACAAAGAAATCACAATGACGTTTTGGGTCCCTCACTGCTTGTTGTCCCTAGCAGGTCACACCCATGATCGAAGTTGCCTTGAAAGCAGGTTGAAGGAGAATTGAAATAAGAATAATAGTTGATTTCAAAACCCAGGTAGACGTAATTATAATTAGGAAGTAAAGGTAGCAAAAGAGTGGATAAAAACAAATGTCATAAAGGAACTACATAAAAGTTTTTTCTGCAACAACACAGTACTTATTTTGTAAGAGTCTGACATCGCTCAAGTTATTTATTCCTTCCATTAAATAAACTTATGTGACTTCCTTGTTAAATCCATAATTTTATTACCTGAACTCTCCTAGCTTTAGCTGATTAACATTACATCATTACTCTCTGTGGCACTCTTGTTCAGTTAAATACTCTACCAACACTACTATATACACAAAATTGTTACAATTAACACGTGTAGTGTTCTTTACAAATTTAGATTTCACTACATAATCTTCCTGCAAGAAGTTCGAATACATCATGGAGAAATAAGTATAACTAAACAAGCATTCTTACTTCACAAATATACACTACGAAATCTCCAAATATCTGCAACAAAAGTCAACTACGCTACGAAATCGTGACTATATATGTCAAATATATTTTATAACAATTAATATATATAGCATTCTCTACTTAATAAAAAATACACTATGAGAATACTCTTAAGTGGTTACAAAATATCACACACAAATATACGTATATATTTACAACTTATACATATATGAATAAAATACATTAATTACTGGATGGAAAAGTATTATAACAATTACAAGTCAGTAATGCTAAATATTTTTTCTCGCGATATATCCTACTGCTCAATCTTACAAGAAAATGTATTTCAGTTTTCAATAATTAACTTTTCATGTAAAATTGACAAATGTTTATGTTTTGCAATTTTGCAAATTACTCAAGGACACTATGCTTATATTAATGAATGTAAATGCATACTGCATTCGAAGTATGACTAAATACTTCGTCTATATTGCTATTGAGCATGCCAGACTTGAGGCTAACACATGATGCCCTGATGGCATGACAACCCCTTGAATCTGGCATGCCTTGTCCTCGTATGTTTTATTTAAGTCTTCAAACCAATTGTTTGTGTTGACGTGGGTGAATTTTATGTTTTATTTAAGTCTTCAAACCAATTTTTTGTGTTGACGTGGGTGAATTTTATGTTTTATTTAAGTCTTCAAACCAATTGTTTGTGTTGACGTGGGTGAATTTTATGTTTTATTTAAGTCTTCAAACCAATTGTTTGTGTTGACATGGGTGAATTTTATGCTTTATTTAAGTCCTCAAAGCCAGTTGTTTTTGTAGAAGAGTAAATTTTATGGTTTATTGAAGTTTTCAAAGTAAGTTGTTTGTGTAGACGTGGATGGATTTTCTGTTTTATTTAAGTCTTCAAAGACAGATGTTCCTGTAGATGTGGATGATACTTTTGTTTTGTTTAAGTCTTCAAAGTCAGTTGTTGTGTAAATGTGGGTAAATTTTCTATTTCATCAGTTTATAGAAGTGATAAAGTACAAAAATAGCTAAGTAAATAACACACTTATACTTGTGATGCATAATTGAGAAGGTTATGAAAACTATTTACATATAAATCTAATTCAGCAAAACACCAAAATATACAGCAGGAGCAAGGTACACGCCAGTGTATAGAACAACTTATACTAAGGCACCAGAAAGTAAAGGCACATGAAGATGACTGGACTGATGAGTGTGTTGCTCGACCTATGCATAAAGGATACCGAACTGTAAGACCACATCTGAGTACAACAGATGATGCTGAAGAGGACTGGACTGATGAGTGTGTCATTGTGCAGGCACAAAATTCTAGCAATATCAGAAGTTTAGGAAGTGTAGAGATTACAAGAAAAGTCTCTCTTCCACCACCTTTAAATGATGTCCAGCATCATATGCCAAGTCATGGTGCATTGACAAAGCCAATAAGTGGACTGTACTCTACCAAGACTGAGTCTATAGATAGTGAAGTTATAAAAGACAGTAAATCGTTCCCTCCAGGATTCAAAACTTGCCAGCCACCACCAGGCTTTCATAATGTCGGCAATGATTTAGAAGTTGCACTCAGTGGTTCTGTCAAACCTCCACCAGGATTTTCACCTCTCCTAATTAAATGAAAAGCACACATAGCATTAACATTATTTCTTCATATGCTGTAATGATAGGACATGATCTCATTAAATTGCAACTTTTGCAGCTCTGGTCATGTGCTGGTTGGCATCGCCTATGGGATATGAGAACTCTTCTCATGTTACTTTTGCAAAATACTTTTTTTTTCCCGTTTACAGACTTTTTCAATGACCTTGAGCTAACGCGTGCAGGGAGCATGAACAGCCTTGTAAGCCTGTAGTTTGAGACACTGCTGCTAAATTCAGTCAGGATAATTCTAATTTCTGGTCAATTCAAGTGGGATAAATTTAATTTCTGATCAATTCACATGTTGATAATTCAAATTTCTGGTTAATTCAAACAAAGATAATTTAAATTTCTACTTTTCAAACTTATTGATAATTGAAATTTCTGATTAAAACTGGATGATTTGAATCACTTATTATTTCATATTTTTAAAAGAGAGGATAGTTTTATTATTATTATTAATTCTACCTTCCTTCTTTATTATCAATAGTTTTAAAAGAAAATGCTTAATTCAAAACCCCACATTTAATGTGAGTTAATTGATTCTAACACCTTGATAATAGGCTGCCAGACAAGATAACTTACTTTATGCAAGCCTTTTGGTATATTTATTTTTGTAACAAAATGAACTCAGACCTTATATATGCTCCTTATTATTGGATTTTGAGAGTAATTGGATTTCATGATAATTAATTGTACTGCACTCCTTTGTTGTGCCACTTAAAATTTGCCACTAATAATGAAACTGCTTTCAGAGGGAAATTTCTGCCCATAGGAATTAATTCAAATAGGGACCAGTGTTAAACTGCTTTGAGAAGGAAATTTCTGCCCATAGGAATTAATTAAAATTTAGGGGTCAGTGTTAAAATGCTTTAAGAGGGAAATTTCTGTCCATGAATTAATGCAAAGAGGGATCAGTGTGAACTTTTTTCCCGCTATCTTCCCCCAGAAGCCGCATTAGACTTTTCATCTTCACGATGTTCTCAGTCTTGGTCTGCTTCTGGGGGTAAGTGCTTTGTGAGGGGATATCTCTGTCCTTGGAAATTAATGCAAATAGGGGTCAATGTGAACTTTATGAGGGGATATATCTGTCCATGGAAATTAATGCAAATAGGGATCAATATGAATTGCTTTTTATGAAGGGATATATATGTCCATGGAAAATAATTTGCAAATAGTGTGAACTGCTTTATGAGGGGATATCTCTGTCCTTGGAAATTAATGCAAATAGGGGTCAATGTGAACTGCTTTATGAGGGGATATATCTGTTCAATGAAATTCCTACAAATAGGGGTCAATGTGAACTTGAATATATCAGTTTACAAATTAATTTATTTTTACAAAGAAATAATAATAATAATAAGTGAACAGTCTTTTTATCTTGTCTCCAGATTAGAGGTGTTGCGTATGATTGGATGGACACAAACTTTTGTTGATATAATTCTCTGTTCACATATCCAGTAACGTTTCATTATAATTATCACTGTCATGTCACTTTCCTGCGTAAAGTTTCACCCTTGTGTGTTTAGTCACATAAGATCCCTTTTTGAATTTTCTGTGTGGTATATAAATAGGATGAATAATTGTTTCAGGAAGAAAAGAGGTGTTACACAGTTCATAGCATTCTCTCTCATTTGCTTGTGCCAAATTTCTCATCGTGATTCCTCTTAGATGTGGCTCTTTGTACTTTTTTCATGCACAAAAGACAATATTATGTTTACAACAAATATGAATCACCATGAAAACCGAAGTCCACCTTAAAGCCATGTATATAGAACATTAGCAAAATGCCAATTAGATCTTCTTGCTGGGTATGAAATGGAGTGCTAAGCAGGAGAATGGGGAAAAATGATGAGTAAGCACACAGTTTGTACCAAAGTTACACAGGTGTGATCCTCATAAATGCAGGGAATTTTCACATAGTGTCTGAAAAATATGTATTTCTCGACTGTTGTCTAAAGTTACATAACAAGGGATGAACTCACTATTGTTTTTTCCTCATGCTGGTGCACGACGGGAGGGTTCTAACAAAGGAATTCAATTCGAATATGATATTCGAGTTTCGGATGTGGGTCAGAAGTTCGTGACACAGAATCTGGTCAGAGTCTGTCACACATATATAGGACAAGTAATGACAATCAGAAAATCCCAACACATTTAGGGCAAGTAGTATGCATCAATCTCACCACAAATGGGGAGGGGGGGCAAATAGTGTCATCCACAACATTTTGATACCTCTGAGGAACACTTGTAGATGATTCTTGTCACACTAAAGTCAAATCTTTGCTCACAAGAGCTTTCTTCTTTAATGTGCTCATACGAAACTCTCTCCAGTATTTTTGCACATGAAATAAAATGAGATGGGTGAGGGGAGATAATCTTTATGAAGTATTTATATAATAATATGGTTCTCTTTTACCTCCCTGGTTTGTAACCTTAGTTAATTTAATTTTCTGTTTATGTTGTCTTTAATTTCAAGTACTTCCTATTTATAAAGTTCAACTGTATAAATATGTAGAGCTTAGAAAGTCCTAGGTCAGGATACTTACTAAAGAAATTGTATAGGTTTTTATTGTGGGTTTATTTATTTTATTCAGTTAGTTTTATTTATTTCATTTGTTTAACTTTCTTTATTTTTTTGTTTGGTTTTTTAATTAATATTGACTCTGCAGTCAGTCCTCTTATGTCCTTCACTTTAATTACTTTCAAGTATAACATTTAATAGATTTTTTTGGACGAGTGATACAAGCCATAGCTAAACTTGCAGCATAAGTTTTGCTTGAACCTCTTTTTATTTGAATATGGTAATGAGCAAATGATGTACAACAATCTCCACAGCACAAAAGATGTACAGATTTTTTTCTTATTGAGTTTTCTTCACTCTTGTGCACGTATGTGTGAGTGTGTGTGTGTGTGTGTGTGTGTGTGTGTGTGTGTGTGTGTGTGTGTGTGTGTGTGTGTGTGTGTGTGTGTGTGTGTGTGTGTGTGTGTGTGTGTGTGTAGCTTCTATATTTCTTCAAAGAAAGGATTATAAAATTCTTAAACCATTAAAATATTTTGGGGAAAGAATGTGTGTAAAAAGTAAAATTAAAAATTCCACATTTGAAATGATCAAATTTAAATATAAGAACATGTTTATTTTTATAAGTTATATGAGTATTTCATTTTTTCATTCCCCCCTCCCTTCAGTCCAACCAAATCTAAATGTTTTCATGTGATTAAATAAAAATGAGTGATGTTAACTTTCTAGCTGTGATGCTGCTGTAGATTTATATGTCTTCAGAAGAATATTTGTTAAAGGATTAACAATAAACTAAAGTGCTTTACTTTTTGAAGACGTACTGAAATCTTCAAATGGAAAATAAATACAACACTAATTGACCACCAAAGACTGGCTTGCAGTATATATGGTATGCCATCGACCTTTCTTAATTGTCACTTATGGTACCTGATTGTCTTGTCAGGTCTTAGTGGTGCTGCATATGCTAAACTGGTTTTGCCAGCTCTTTTACATTGTGGGTATGTGAAGCCTTCTGTAAATGATGGTGTGTAATGTGCAGCTCCTACTAATGATGGTGTGTAAGGCGTGAGTGGCCCTTCTATTAATGCTGGTATGCAATGTGTGTGTGATCTCTTTTATTAATGATGGTTTGCAATGTGTGTGTGACCTCTACTATTAATGATGGTTTGCAATGTGTGTGTGACCTCTACTATTAGTGATGGTTTGCAATGTGTGTGTGACCTCTACTATTAGTGATGGTTTGCAATGTGTGGGCATTGTATTTTCAAAAGATTAATTATGGACACGATTGTGGATATGACTGCTTAATTTTCCATTTACAGACTTGTTTTCATTTGTGAAAGATGTGTTTCCCAAATCTGTCCACTTTAATTAAGGAAACACCTGAAATAACATCTACTGTCAGTTAATATTTGGGAGATGTCTTCAGAAAGTAGTAAATGGAGGTGGAGATCTTTGCATTTTGGTCAAATGTGAATTTCAGGTTTGTTTGTGTGCGTGCATTTTTAAAAATCTTTTTAAAAAGTAATTTTGCAGTTCTGAAATGTAAATTAGTAAAATTTATATTGTATTTTTATTATTATAGATTGACCTGTAATACCGAGAAGATAGAAGGTTAATCCTTCCTGTTCGATTAGTGATCTTGTGACTATTAGCTTGGTGTGACTATCACCCCTCCCCCCTTTAAAATATATTTAATGTTTACTGGGTTTTTTTTATGGACGTTACAGATGTGTTTTGAAATGGTATATTTTCTTCAAAGATTATGCCAAGGAATTTATGTGTTTGGGAGCATGTTATTTATGTTTGTTTTATTGTAAGAGTTGGATAGATATTTTGTGTTTGGGAGCATTTTATTTATGTTTGTTTTATTGTAAGAGTTGGATAGATATTTTGTGTTTGGGAGCATTTTATTTATGTTTGTTTTATTGTAAGAGTTGGATGGAAAGGTCTATTGCAGTTGTCAGTTGCCAGGTCCAATCCGAGGAATTAGAGAAAGTATTATGTTGAAGCTCCAGTGGTGACGAAAAACTGCTATCGTAACCACCACCACTTAGTAGCAGTCACTGTTCTACACGTTAGCATGTACCTGCTAAAATAATAATAATATTTTACTATTATAAACAGACAAAAGTGAAATGGTGGAGGGAGCCCACACTCCCTTCCTTCCCTTACCCCCTACTCCTGAACTCCAGAACGAGCAAGGTCTAAGAATCAGGATAATAAAGACAACAAAAGCAAAAAGGTCAGCGAAACTCTCTCATAATCAAGAACGACATAGTGCATACGTGTGTGTGACGTAGGCCTGGATATGACGTTGCAATTTACGTAGCTGGCGATCTTTAGGATGAGGCAGACATGGATGTTAAAAAAAGAGACATTACACTACATTAATGACTATTGCAGATATAGTATTTGCTTTGTTTTGTGTGCTTGTTCGTCCTTTTGCTTATGGCCAAGGAATTCCGCCAGGTAAGGTCCGTCTCTTTCATTCTCCTGACCAATTTAGAAACATTTTGCCTTTTAATTAGGAAGGCTGTCTCTGCTTGCAATCTCCAGTCTGAGTGTAATAATTACTCTAGGGAGGTGGTCCATAAGAATTTATACCTTGAATATCATTTGATATGTTTCTTTAATGTTACGGACCCACCCTCAAAGGTCGTATCTAGGTTTTAACGATGAAAGAGAAATGGTTCAATAGCTGCAGTAAATATTCCAAAATGGCAACTCCATCGTTTTATAAGATGGAGGTCTTTAAAACTCAGCATTGTATGAGTACACTCCGAGGTCTCCATTAGCTTGCAATCTTATTTTAACGAGCCTACAATCATTATATATTCTTTAATGCAAGTTTCTAAAGAATTATCATAAGAATTTCACCAGAAATTAATGGAGGCCACACGAGGTGCTGTATACGATAACTCAAACTTATTGATTTCACTCTTAGAACGTAAATGTAAGGTTGCATGAGTTATGAAATAGACTCCTGTTTGTTCTTCATCATATCAATGTCCTCTGAATATTTCTTAGCCTTGTTCAATTCCAACTATGCATTTAATAACTCAAGCCCACGCATCATAATTTGCTCTTCTACAATTACAAATCTGTATATTATTGTTATTATCACTCACGATTTACTATTCCACATTTACTCTCACACACACACACACACACACACACACACATACACACTAATACCACAATGAATTTTGTTCACCAATTTTTGATTATCTTAAATCCACAAAGGTCATAGTAATCATTCACATTACGTAGTCTAATACTTTTGTTGCCAAGGTGAATAACACCAAAATATTATTACTGTCATACATCTTTCTACATAAATACAACACTATACTCTAATTCTACTTGAACATCTTTCTACATAAATACAACATTATACTCTATTTCTACTTCAACATATTTCTACATAAATACAACATTATACTCTATTTCTACTTCAACATATTTCTACATAAAACAACATTATACTCTATTTCTACTTCAACATCTTTCTACATAAATACAACATTATACTCTATTTCTACTTCAACATCTTTCTACATAAATACATTATACTCTATTTCTACTTCAACATCTTTCTACATAAATACAACATTATACTCTATTTCTACTTCAACATCTTTCTACATAATTACACTATACTCTAATTCTACTTCAACATCTTTCTACAGATATACAACACTATACTCTAATTCTACTTCAACATCTTATTAAATTTATACGTGCTTTTCGTTCATCAGAGTTACTGACTTGAGTATAACTTCCTGTTCACATTATGAAGCTATATTCTTTGATAGCTATAGTTACAATGGGGTTACATTACCTTCAAAATCTCCTTTGTAATATTGATTCACAAACGTTTATTTTCTATCAGTAAATAAATGCCCGTGCATCACTATAGGTTATAGGTTTACTCATATAGTGTATAAGACATTTTCAGTTTTGAAATAAAATTATGCGTTCTTCCATTGAAGTAGATAGGAATTCTCATTACCACCGATATACTTATTAAATATTATGGTAATTTGTAGTATCGTTAATCAAGCAATTGGTCAATAAACTGATTTACTGTGTTGGGACATTGTCATTTGTTAGATTAATCAAACAATTCCTTTGGGACCTGTTTCAAAAGCATTCGTTGAGATATTCCTAGTGGCTTGTTTTACTGCGTCTTTAAATGATATTTCCTTTGAATGGAACACGTTGATTTAGTCCTCCTGACCAAAAATCATTTACTTAAAAAAAACTAGTTAAAAACTAATCGCTTCATTACTTATATTCTTCACACACAACGACCAGTAATACTAATTCATAAACTTCCAGTAATGATTCCTATCACTAATTGTTCAGGTATTTTTAACAGACTTTATGCCATCATACTATTTTCGGAGCGTTTCATCAAGCACATGTCCAATTCAATTTTAACACATATAAAATACCTCTTTAAAATGTCAAGGTCATTAATATTACACAGATTTCTTTGCAATATGTATTATGCCAGATACATTAACTAGTCATGTCTTTGGAATTCCTATTATATATACTTTACTCATTCATCCTCTGAATACGAATGTCTGATAAAGCTGTGATATTTGAATTTTCTATAGTAATTCGAATATTCAAATTCCCACTTGTAATGTTTTAGAAGTGATAACGTCCATGATTAATAAGTATTATACATTTTAATAGAAAGTATTATGCAAAATGAAATTATTCATCTAAACGAATATTACACTTCGGCAAAATGATGAATTTAATTTGTTATCTCGACAAATAACGTTCTAACCATTTTGACAGCGCCATTAGTTAAATATATTTGTTTTTCAGTAAAATATTTGCAATGTTCCCCATCTCGACTAATAACTGTCCAACCATTTTTACAACGCCATTAGTTAAATATATTTGTTGGTCAGTAAAATATTTGCATTCGAAATGTTCCAGAGTGCATTCACAAAGCCCCCAAATGTCAAAATAATCGACTATTCAAAGAAAGACCACGTGAAAAAACAGTCTTAGTGAAATATTTTACGATCGACACCATCACTATTTAAAATCCATATTAGGTATTCAAGTGAACTAGGGTCCCATGCATATATAATTTGACCTACTTCTACTCAGGCTAGGAAATATAAAATCGTTTGACTGGTGTATCCTGTTTAGATATTAGTGAATTGTATTTTTGTCTTGAAATTTGTCTGGATGGCAATATTATCACATCTACATTGTTCACACAGCGTTCAAAATCTATATCTTAATCATTTTCCGTACACTGTCAGTCTGTAAACAAGCGAAACTTCACGATTCTTGTTCCTTGACCTTGTATGATAACTTCGTTTTAGACGTTTAGATCTCTCTAGATTTTCTACATAACCGACAGAAAATATACTTTGAAATATGTATTCATTGTTTATCCTCCTCCGTTTATCCATCATCTTTTCCAAACAAATAATCCGTTTAGAAATTTGTTGTGTTCGATTTCATTCTACTGTGACAAAACTTTGTTAAAGCGACTCAACAACAATATTCACTTCTAGTGTCTTTCAGTCATCAGCATTCAAGTACAAATGTTCTCGCATCTCTGGAATACCTGAAAGGAAATACTCCATTGTTTCATCTGTTCTTGTTCTGAAAAGCATCTAACTTGTCTCTTATAGACCTCATCAAAGAGCTTTTCTGAGAAATAGACATTATAATTATATAGACTGATAGGTAACGTGCATTTCTTCCATTTTGATCAGTCTTTGTCTTGTGTAACTGTTCTGTCTGTCAGTCTCTATATCTGTCTGCATCTCTCTCTCCCTCTCTCTCTTTCTCTCTCTAGTTTTACATCCCTATCCTGTCCCTTTATGTGTAATTTTGTCTGTCAGTCGCCATTTCCACCCATGTGCTTATCTGTCATTCTGACGGCATATTTGTGTTGTATTTGTGTGCAAAGAGCATGCGGGAGAGAGAGAGTGTGTGTGTGTAAAATTGGATCTATTTCAACACTTCTCAAGCAGTTCGAAATCAGTCGTATGTACACTAATTATAAGAGTGAAAGACAGAAAGAAATATATGGCGGAAATAAAGATTGAGAAGATACAGAGATAAATTAAAATAAATGTTATTATTTCGTTTTACTTCTTTTCCTTGTAGGTCGGATTTGTTCGTGTACTGCCGGCTTGACATGTGATTTCTCCAAAGTATACTGCGCGCCGTTTGACGGAGGCGAATGCAGAAGAGGTATATACTACATGTGATTTCTAGAATCTAGATCGTCCAACCACCCCCTCGTCCGTCTGTCCGTCTATCTATCTATCTATCTATATGTCTATCTATCTGACTAACTGCAAATCTGTTTGTATATTTATTTATTCACGTGTTTTCTTAAGTATCCATGCGCCTAATCCATCTGTCTCTGTACCCGTCCTCCTAATTCACTTTATATTGTATTTATATGTCAGAATGTGTGTACGTGTGTGTTTGTGTGTTGGGTGTGTGTGTGCTCATTAGATAATATATCTTTTGAAATACCTCTTCGTGATAACATTATTTCGAAATCGTTTTGACTTTGTCGAAATTTGAATTTATTCATATTATCTATTAAATGGTTTGTAACTTTTTTTGCTCACATTTCCTAACATAAAGTGACTTCTGAAATAACGTATCCTTGAAACAAAGTTGCTTTGAGTTAAATGAATAATTGCACGAATTACAAGAGCAGATACAAAGTTTATCCTCATAAATAAGACTTAAACATTAAAAGAAGAAAATGAGGACAGAAAATTTGGACAACACATTTCATCGATACTGATCACATATCTCTTCATTGTTGCTTGTTTGTACTTGTCACGAAGTCAAGGTCGAATATATTTATTTTTATTATAATAGTCTAATCTTTATTGGCAATATACTTTTTTGTAAAGAAATCTATTTTATTATTAGAATAATTTAATTCTATTAAAAGTGTTGGACGGAAAGGACAATTTTTACCTCAAAATTCTCTCCGTTTGTAATATGATACGCTTGACTTCCTTTAGGCACGATGGATTGTATTAAGATAAAGCCATCGTCCTTTCCAGTATTTCTTACTCACACTTACTGCATTATAACTAGAGTGATGAATGCTTTAGGAGTGGTGTTTTCATATCGCTCTCACGCATTTCTCATTCTCTAACTTTGATGTTACTAGTGATTGGACAATCATCTAAAAATATATTTTCCAGACAAATAGAAACAATTAAGTTTATACCTCTAATAACAATCGGCTAGAATACTTTTCACTTAGATAATGAATAATAAAATTTAACAGATGAACATGTTTTGTTTCAGTTCACTTTAATTAACAAGACAAGATTATGACTGTACATAAAAATGTAATTAACAAGACAAGATTATAACTGTACATAAATATGTAATTAACAAGACAAGATTATAACTGTACATAAAAAATTAATTAACAAGACAAGATTATGACTGTACATAAAATTGTAATTAACAGGACAAGATTGTGACTGTACATACAAATGTAATTAAGGAGGCAAGAAGTGTACCTAAAGGAGGCAAGCAGTGTACCTAAAGGAGGCAAGAAGTGTACCTGAAGGAAGCAAAAAATGTACCTGAAGGAAGCAAGAAATGTAACTAAAGGAGGCAAGAAGTATACCTAAAGGAGGCAAAAGGAGTACAGGGAGGGAAGGTGCTGTCCCTCAGTCGGTAAATTGTCAGTCAATCAGCATTAAGCTGGCCAGAAGCGGGTGTAGTCTGAAATACTCAAGACCTGTCCGAAGTGGGACGTGTGTTAATTTACAACTATACTGGGATCGGTTAGTGCACTGATGGCTACAAAACCAATTAAAAAAGATTAATTCAGCGAAAATCTCTAGTGAAGCGCTTTTTTCATGACAGTGAGCGAGTTGACTGGAGAAAATGCCCTAATAAGATCTGCTAAGATAGAATTCTAACGGCGGAATTGTGATGATAGAGTGTTCATGAGACATTTTTCCAATGTTAAACTCTATGTTGATAGAGAGCCATGAGACACCTTCCAAAGTTAAACTCTATGTTGATAGAAAGCCATGACACACCTTGAAGTGTTACTCAAGCTCTGTGTTGCTGGCACGAGAAGTCTGGTTGTCTGACGGAAAGGAGTAAATATATGCTAAAATGTGGACTAATATTCAAGCAGCTCTATATGAACAATGATTAAAGTAAATTATTCGTTCAGATAACAGTGTGTCTACACAGAGATAGAATGACAAAGGGAGAGATGTTGGTATATATGTGAAATTGTGTATATTTAAGTGAACAATACCCTGCACTGGATATTAACATTGATAGGGCCAATCTGTAGTAAAACTGAAGTTTTCATGTTTATTATATAGTGTGATTTTACTAAAATATAGCTTATAGTATCTTGCCATGTCAAAACTAAGACCTATTTGGAGAGACAAAAATATCTGTCTAAAAACAAAAATAAGGCTTCTGAAAACGCTAGTCCTCTCAATCCTTTTCGACCTTGACATTAGAAATACAGCGCAAAATATAAGCATTTGAAATGAGATACTACAGAACCATCCTTGGCATCTCTTACAAATACCATTCTAACACTCTGGCTATCTACAATCTAAGGTTGATACACTCTTTAAACACTTCAAATATGACTGCATTGGATTTTATTTTCAGTCACTCATGTACACAATAGACTTTTGTTTAAGTCTGGGAACAATTTTATTTTCAGTCACTCATGCACACAATAGATCTTTGTTTAAGTCTGGGAACAATTTTATTTTCAGTCACTCATGCACACAATTAATCTTTGTTTAAGTCTGGGAACAATTTTATTTTCAGTCACTCATGCACACAATAGATCTTTGTTTAAGTCTGGGAACAATTTTATTTTCAGTCACTCATGCACACAATAGATCTTTGTTTAAGTCTGGGAACAATTTTATTTTCAGTCACTCATGCATACAATAGATCTTTGTTTAAGTCTGGGAACAATTTTATTTTCAGTCACTCATGCACACAATAGATCTTTGTTTAAGTCTGGGAACAATTAACACGTTAGTGTCACAGACACATACCAAGAAACAACTCCCTCATATCGTATTAATATGTAATCATAATTATGGAAAATTCACGATTTAACAACACCATTTTTCATTATTTTAACTCTCAATCAGAGTGTTTTCTTATTTATGATTTTCACTCTCAGTCATACTGTTTTCCTCATTCATCATTTTCACTCTCAATTATACTATTTTTTCTTATTCACGATTTTCACTCTGTTATAGTAATTTTCTCTCTCAATCATATTATGTTTTCTAATTCATCATTTTGACTCTCAATTATACTATGTTTTCTTATTCATCATTTCCACTCTCAATTATATAATGTTTTCTTATTCATCATATTCACTCTCAATTATTCTATGTTTTCTTATTCATGATTTTTACTCTCAATTATACTATGTTTTCTTATTCATGATTTTTACTCTCAATCATACTATTTTTTCTCGTTCGTGATATTCACTCTTAGCCATACTATATTTTTCTCATTCTATTCACAGTTCACGAGTTTTCAAAGCTAAAATTTGTTTCCACATTTTCTGAAAATTCTAGATAATTTCTTTTAGACAAAAGAGTTTTTACGATTGTAGCTAGCAGTTCATTACTAGAAGTATTTTTTATCTTCAGTTCGAAACCAAAACACCTGAAATAAAGAAAATGACATCCATTGTGTACAAATTATTGTGTAATTTGCCAAATTTGCTATGAAATTAGTTTCCTTCTCTATAGAGAATGGGATAATTATGACTCAAGGAACGCACACCAAACTTGTTTTCTATAGAGACCGGGATCATTAAGGAACGCACACCGAACTTGTTTTCTATAGAGACCGGGATAATTAAGGAACGCACACCGAACTTGTTTTCTATAGAGACTGGGATCATTAAGGAACGCACACCGAACTTGTTTTCTATAGAGACTGGGATCATTAAGGAACGCACACCAAACTTGTTTTCTATAGAGACTGGATCATTACGAAGTGGTAAGGAGATCTTAGTATTTGCCAACTTCACGTCTGATGATATTACGCACTTCTTCGTTTGTGAAGTGATCTTTTAAGAGATGCCAAGGATGGTTCTGTAGTATCACATTTCAAGTGCTTGTATTCTGCGCTGTATTTCTAATGTCAAGGTCGAAAATGATTGAGAGGACTAGCGTTTTCAGAAGCCTTATTTTTGTTTTTAGACAGATATTTTTGTCTCTCCAAACAGGTCTTAGTTTTGACATGGCAAGATACTATAAGCTATATTTTAAAATCTCACTATATAATAAACATGAAAACTTCAATTTTACTACAGATTGGCCCTATCAATGCAGGGTACTGTTGACTTAAATATACACAATTTCACATATATACCAGCATCTCTCCTTTCTCAATCTATCTCTGTGTATACATATATTGGTCTGTCTGATGTTATCTCAATAAATCAATTAGTATTTCATAGTACATTGGTATAGTGTTCACATTGACAAATATACACTTTCATTCTGAATGATCGACAAGTTAAATGTCACACCCTTTAATTAAGTCACTGTGGAGATTCAAATTAAGAGCGGGTGGGATTAGTGAAAACTAACAAAACACATTTAATAACTTTTCTTTGGCAAAACACTGATTACTATTCAGAACAAAGATGTCATTAAGTCATTGTCGAACAGTATGCATATGATAAACTAGTGCATTTGTATAAATATGAATGCAATCGTTGTTTGTATATTTTTCACTGTTGTTTGCGTTTTGATGTTTTCAGAAAATATCGCACTTGGACAGACGGCCACTATCAGTTCACTTCACCGAGCTCTAAGTGACCTTGGCAATGCTGCTTGTATAGGGGTGAATGGCAATACAACTAATCATTGGCTTCCACTAGAAGAAAGCCCAACGGGTGGTAACTGTATTCACACAAGCCCCTTCCAAGAAGGACTCCATTTCTGGGAAGTGACCTTGGACAAGAGCTATTTGATCAAGTACATCACACTCTACTCACGAATAACTCGTAAGGATTGCGTAAAGTTTGTATTTCTTGTCTCCCTTCTTGTCTCCATGCTTGTCTCCATTCTTGTCTCCATTCTTGTCTCCATTCTTGCTTTATTTAGTCAATACAGAGATGCTCTATGAAAAACAGCATTCTGCTAGTAGCAGTTGTTTACTCCTTTCAAAACAAATCCCAATAGAGTGAGTGTGACTAATCCTGTGATTTTAAATACCAGTTGACTGCACTGACCTACGTACTTAGAAAAATGGATTGAATCATTGAATCACATACTCCAACAGCGTAATCATTCTGACAGTATGACATCCATCTTTAGTGCACGCTCGTTGATAATGAAGATTATCACATTTGACTTTCAGTTGTAGTCCTGTAACAACAATGTTTCCACAGGTAGTTCGACATTAGATTTTACTTCAGTCTCCATGACAGCCACTGCTAAAAATTGTTTCTTTCATTTCTGAGGTTTCAGAGAATTATTATTGTTTCTGACGAATCTATACTTAATAGTAGTTTTAATACGACCTTAATATTTATAATGAAGATTTACATTTTTAACAGTCGGTCATGTAACAGTTACAGAGTATTGTTGACTTAAATATACACAATTTTACTTATATACCAGCACCTCCCTCTTTGTCTACATACCTATTGGTTGTCGATACGTATATATACTTATATAAATATTGATACAGAAAAAGATATAGATATAAATATACATAAATAGATATTGACAGCTAACACTTTTCTCAGATCATTTATCAGAAACTTAATATTTTATTAAACAAAGCAAAAAAGAACAGTTGCATCATGTTTCAGGCACTTCCACATATTACCGTTCACTTCATATAAATAAGACATTTAAACAGGAGTTTGAATCAGGCACTAGCACTTCAAACAAATTTTTAAATAACTTTTTCTTGAAAATAAATACAAAAAGTATTTGTTCCTTCACTATATTCCTAGAATAGACTAGCAATGGTGATGAAACGGTATTATATAGTTACACCAGATTGAAGATAGAAAAATGCTCTAAGTCCATTATTAGTAATAATTCAATGGTGATGAAACGGTATTATATAGTTACACCAGATTGAAGATAGAAAAATGCTCTAAGTCCATTATTAGTAATAATTCAATGGTGATGAAACGGTATTATATAGTTACACCAGATTGAAGATAGAAAAATGCTCTAAGTCCATTATTAGTAATAATTCAATGGTGATGAAACGGTATTATATAGTTACACCAGATTGAAGATAGAAAAATGCTCTAAGTCCATTATTAGTAATAATTCAATGGTGATGAAACGGTATTATATAGTTACACCAGATTGAAGATAGAAAAATGCTCTAAGTCCATTATTAGTAATAATTCAATGGTGATGAAACGGTATTATATAGTTACACCAGATTGAAGATAGAAAAATGCTCTAAGTCCATTATTAGTAATAATTCAATGGTGATGAAACGGTATTATATAGTTACACCAGATTGAAGATAGAAAAATGCTCTAAGTCCATTAGTAATAATTTAAGATCTCGGGTAAATGTAAATCATAACATTTATTACGTTTTTATTCTCTTCTACGTCCACACACACACACACCCAACCCTCTACAGAATTTCTTACAACATTTTACCGAATACTTTCTCTTTGTCCTACCATTTGTTTGTCTAGCTCTATCTCTTTTTCTCCATTCTCTCTCTCTCATTGCCTCTCCTACTCTCTCTCTCATTCCCTCTATCTTATTCCTTCTCTCATTCTCTCGCATTCTTTCTCTTATTCTCTCTCTCATTCCCTCTCCTTCTCATTCCCCTTCTCTCATTCCCCCTCTCATTTCTCCTCATTCTCTCTCTCTCATTTCCTCTCTCATTCTCTCTCTCTCTCTCATTCTTTCTCATTCTCTCTTCTCATTCTCTCTCATTTCCTCTCTCCTTCTTTCTCTCTTTCCTTCTCACTCTCTCATTCTCTCTTTCATTACCCCTCTCTCATCCCTCTCTCTCTTTCTATCATTCCCTCTCTCCTCCTTCTCTCTCTCCTTCTCTCTCTTTCCCTCTCTCTCATTTCCTCTCTCATTCTTTCTCATTTTTTCTCTCTCTCATTCTCTCTCTTATTTCCTCTCTCATTCTCTCTCATTTCGTCTCTCATTCTTTCTCATTTTCTCTCTCTCTCTCATTCTTTCTCATTCCTCCCTCTCTCATTCCCTCTCATTCTCTCCTTCTCTCTCATTCCCCCTCTCTCATTCCCTCTCTCTCATTCTCTCTCTCATTCTCTCTCTCATTCTACTCTCATTCTCTCTCTCTCTCATTCTCACATTCTCTCTCTCTCTCTCTCTCTCTCTCTCTCTCTCTCATTCCCTCTCTCTCATTCTCTCTTTCAGTTTTCGCATAAATAAAACTAGAGATGTTAATGTTGCAAGATATATTTCAGTGAGAGAAAAATAAAATTGTAATACTATAATAAATTAAACAACCTCGGAATTGACCCCGACTTTGAACATCCTCGATAGCTTTTTCCCATAGTGTTGATAGCCGTCTGCCACAGTAACATTCTTTGCGATATGAAGAGTAGTTTAGAACAAGTGAACAAACCTACTGAAGTAGATTTAACTCGTTTAGAACAAGTGAACAAGCCTACTGAAGTAGATTTAGAACAAGTGAACAAACTTACTGATTTAACTCATTTAGAACAAGTGAACAAAATGGACGTTGAAAATCCTCCCTTCATGCCCAGCTCTAATTCTGATTCTAGCTCTGATTCGATTTTTTTCAATTATCAGATTTGAACTTGAAAATATAGTCAAAGAATAAATGACTTTTAGCAACAAAGATTTCTGACAGAAACTCTTCTTAAGTTGATGCTTGACGTTCAGCCATTTTCTCACGATGCCTTGAATCTCTTCAAGTATTAATAGACTAACTAAATGTTCTATTTGGTAAGATATATTTGCCATTCTTAAGAAGTGGGAGTACATTATTCGACCAAGAATTATTTTAAAGGTAAGATGTTGTCTAAATCTGCAAAACATATCAACTTTCATAACCAGGTGTTTTGCAACAAATTTGATTATCATACACACACACACACACACAAACAAACACAAACACACACACACACACACACACACACACACACACACACACATTCACTCAAACTCAATCAACGAACACAACACACAACACACACACACAATAACAATCTCTTACTCTCACAACGGACACAAGCAAGCGCCACAACAATGCTCACACACACAAAATCAACACAAACACATGCACAATACAAACTCACACACTCAAGGCACACATATGTACATATGTGTACAAAAACAAATGCTCTTTTAATATTTCCGCGTTTTGTTTTCTACAGCAGTTATTGATAACTAATTTAGTCCTCCCCCCCCCCTTCCCCCGACTGTTAACTAACTCAGAGACAGTACGCATGATACTTGTGACGGTCCTGGTGGAGAAAACGAAATGCTACACTTTTGAAAAGTCACCATCTTCACAATCCTATTATAACATAGAATGCAAGCCACCTGTGACAGGTCGTCATGTACGGTTGGAAAAACCTCCATTCGAGCCAAAGTACGGAATTCCACAAATTGACTATTGTATGAACGTGTGTGAAATACAAGTTTGGGGTAAGTAATTTACACTGCATACGATATGTACTAATTTCTTTCCATTTTTGTCAACATGCTGGAATTGCTCACACTAATGCATACAATTGAGAAGATTAATCTTTTAAGATACTAATTAGTTTACTCAAGACACAACACTTCTTAATGACACAGACTGCACATATACGCTCAGCTATTTATTGTGATAGTGACACATACAAAGGTGAAGCTATGTAATGTTATAAATATACAAAGGTGTGTAAACATCAGAAATGTTATCAGCATGCAACCAAATGTCTTGTGTTGTAACGAATGAAACCTGTGACGCTAATGCAGGCTAATTATTGGTTATGATTATGATTATTATTAATTAATCATCCACAACTAATTACAAATGATGAGAATCTTATTGTATGTTATTAATAATTCTCCAGCAGACACCATTTGTCTCTTTCACTTGTCGTATATGCCGGCGCTGTAAACGTTTTCTTTCTTCAACAACATTAGAGACAAACGTTTACTGTCACGCAATATTTCCAAAATTTCAATAAAATTTCCAATATTTGGAAAACTTCTTACTGAAGGAGAAGATAAATCCATCTTTAATCTATATTTAGCGAACCCACATCCACCCATTTTCTTCTCCAACATAAGGTTATTAATATGTGTAATAAGGTCAATAAATTTAACAATAAAAATTTATTAAATCATGAATCAAATATACTTATAAGAGATACAATGAAAAGATTACTTAACATTGATATTTCCATGAAACCACATTCAAATAATTGTTACAGTACACAATCTTATATTCAAAATATATAATTCAACATTTCAATACAAATCACAGGATAGATCTTATCAGAGAACAGAAATGGAATTATTAGAGATGAGCGATAATAGTTTCTATGTAGTCTTTTGTGCACTTTAGTAAGAAAGGCACAAGTTAATTGTCCACTGTTTTTATGTCATCTCTCGCACATTTGTAAGACACTGACTCACTGCTATTCTCTCGAGGTTAACTTGGGCACCTTCACTGTATTCAGATTCCTAAAGCAGAACAGCAATTTAAGCAATTTCCATCAACTTCCTTTACCAGATATTCTGGATGTAATCAACATATTTCCACCATACATCAATGGAGTGTAGTGTACACTTCACACTTACACACTGCTGCCCACCTCTTCCAAAGTTTACAATCAAGAGGTTCAAATCATACACTGAAAGAAAGACTGCTTGTCCTTGTAAAAATATAATCAGGGAACAATGCTAAGTTTCCAGTTTATTCCTTTGTAACTCCATTCTTTCTCACATTCAAGTCTCAACTTACATTTTCGTATAACAGTATTTATTAGCCTGATGCAAACACACAGCATAATAAATACAGCATATCAGTTTTATGAACAAGCTCACTAGAAACAATGTCAAGTATTTACTATACTATATACGAGCATTTTAGTTCAAACATTTGTAGAAAATAGTCTACACACATAATACATCTCTACATAAAACACAAGTTTAACATATGAATAACAAAAATGCACAAACTATTTCTAAGTCCATTCTCTCTTAAAGAGTCAGTTAACTCACCATTAATTATTAAACTAATGGCTGCCTTTGGAGACCGGACTTCTTACCACTCCAAGTTCAAAATGATTAGACAATAGAATTTTCTAAAGCAGGTAGACATTGGCTGGTCTCGATCTCATATTTGCAGTTTGAAGGCAGGGTTTCTATGGAGGAGAATGTAATGAGATATGTGATCTATGTGTATACTGTGATGATGTATTTTGCAGTTTGCAGACAGGGTTTCTATGGAGGAGAATGTAATGAGACATGTGATCCATGTGCGAACTGTGATATCATCACTGGCGCGTGCTCGGGAGGTATGTATTCTACATTTCAATTACTTATCTTTCATAATAAAGAAATTCAATACATACGAAGAAAAACGTTAAATGTTTTCGCACGCACACACCTATCTATCTATCCGTCTGTTTGTCTGTCTATCTATCTATCTATCTATCTATCTATCTGTCTATCTATCTATCCATCTATCAATATATCTATCTATCTGTCTATCCGTCCGTCTTTCTGTCTGTTTATCTATATATCTATTTATATAGCTATATGCCTGTCTGTCTGTCTATCTATCTATTTGTCTGTCTGTCTGTCTGTTTGTCTGTCTATCTATCTATCTATTCACAGGCAGAGGGATAGAGGGTTATGTCCTAATATGTAGAGACACAAATGCAATGTTAACATATATTTAAAGATAGATAGATAGATAGATAGATAGATAGATAGATAGATAGATAGATAGATAGATAGATAGATAGATAGATAGATAGATAGATAGATAGATAGATAGATAGATAGATAGATAGATAGATAGATAGTCAGACAGTTAGATAGATAGATAGATAGGTAGATAGATAGATAGATAGATAGGTAGATAGATAGATAGTCAGACAGTTAGATAGATAGATAGATAGATAGATAGATAGATAGATAGATAGATAGATAGATAGATAGATAGATAGATAGATAGATAGATAGATAGATAGATAGATAGATAGATAGATAGATAGATAGATAGATAGATAGATAGATAGATAGAATGTGTACGAATATAATTAACTGTGCAGTTCTTTGTTCAGTGTATTGAATCATTTAAGTTTATTTCAAGATACACATGCTGAAATTAAGCCATTATATGAAAACCTTTTTTGGAAGAAATACTTTTAAAAATGAATATCATTGATATATTTCAGGCTGCAAGGTAGGCCATTATGGCCTTAGATGCTTACAGACATGTTCGAACTGTTTGGACAATAGTTGCAATGACCAAGGGATTTGCCAAGCCGGATGTAAAACAGGTTTTGAAGGAGAGAAGTGCGATATAAGTAAGAAAAAATATTCTTAACTGGTTATGTCTTAAGTTACCAAATTGCTTACACACACACACACACACATAGGCACACATTGTTTGGGAAATAAGATCTTAATGTTGACCAGATGGTGATTTTTTTTATTAAATTAAATTGGCGCACTGTTAGTCATTAGACACTTAATAAGGGGTAGACCGACCTTGCTAGGGATGTAGTTGATTTTCCTATTCAGTAACGTGTGAAGAAATGTTGATGAAAGTTGTGAGCGTAAAAATCTGTTATGTAGTTTTTCAAGAAAATAATTGTTTAGCCGATAGACTTTAACAAATATGAGGAAGGAAATAAAAGAATATCATTTTGTGAAAGAAAAATACTGGCATCACTGTGTACACATTTCTTACACTGTCTATCCCAGAAAGCCTTACTTTGGTAAAGTGATTAAAAACGAGTTTACCTGGAACTTGAACTAGGGAAAAACAGGCACGTTATATTATCAGTATATAGCATGTACAACATTTGCATAAAAATAAATATCCTCCCCCCCCCCTCCGAGTGTTAATAATGTTAAGTTACTTCTTTCTCTTTTATTACAGTTTGGTTAGTCTAGGCTCCAGAATTGGTTAAAATCTAATTCCAAGCCAAATTATAAGTTCTAGCTCGAACAATGAGAAAACTAGGGTGTAGAAACAACCAATAAAGTGGCATTTTCGGAGAAAATCGGCATCTAAAATTAGAACTTGACTGTATCTTAAACGTTAGTAGTTAAAATCGTGGTAGGGAAATCCTTCCCTTTCTACCCGTTCTTCATTTCTTCCAATCCTCCTGAGTCTACGTCTCTTCATGTAATCTTTTGTTGCCATCGGGGCCTGCCTCTGAACTCTCGTAATCCACAAAGTGTTCTTTTAGATAAAGAAGACTGCCACAAACTGTCTTACACTGATCGTTATGCTCTGAAGAATATCACCAAACCTACTACATCCATAATTGAAAAGACATACTGCCACAGCTACTGCAGTTTCTGCTGTTGCCTTGGTGCTTGGTCTTAGGGCAGAATTTCCAGATGAGATTGTTTATGCTTTTATTGGTATTCTGAGTATAACTGCGGACACATTTATGAAGGAGGACAGTGTTGACTCTGCGTGTAACTGCGGACACATTTATGAAGTAGGTCAGTGTTGACTCTCTGAGTGTAATTGTGGACGCATTTATGAAGGAGGACATGCTGGTTAAGTCCCTGAAAATTGGCCTCATCTTTTCCATGACCGTTGCAGGCAAGTTGTTGGTGTGTTTGAAGGTCTGCAGACGTACAGCAGCCTCTGTTTGTTTGTATGGACACCAATCTACAAGGCAGAAATTATGAAAGGGCCTAGCATTAGAAGAAAGTATGTGAAGAAAACTCACATAACACTTCTCATCTTTACTAAGTCATTAGTGTTCCCTCTGATGATTTTGCCATAATATTAATGAATATTGTTTATCTCAACATATATTAGTCTTTCTTTAGCACAAATAACCTTTCCATCATCAAGGACCCTAACTTTTCCTTTCTCCTTCAGGTCGTGCAAACTCTTACTCAGGCGTTTCTGCACGTCAGACGCATTCTATTATCTTGAGGTAAACGTTTTCTCTCTTCCACAACATTAAAGACATTTACCATTACATAATATTTCCTTTGGTGGAAAACTTATTGAAGGAGAAGACAAATCCGTCTATTAAACTATATCCAGTGAGCCCCTACCACCCAGTGTCTTTTCAACATATAATTATCAATTATTGTTAAATTTATTGACCTTCATACACATATTGATAACCATATGTTGGAAAGACAGTGGATGGATTCAACAACCAAATATTTAACATATGAATATAATCAAAGAACACTGACATTTACATCATTACACAACAATGTTCAATTAACTCTGGACAATCATTAATTTATCCTATCATAGACATAAGAAGTCAACAGCATAAATATATAATTAGGTTTTTGGATATCATCATGGAAATGAGAGTAGAGTTTCAGAGAAATAATTAAATTCAATACACATAACCTGTTCAAAGATTGTGGATGTCACTGGCATGTGTTTCACAATCATGTGGTTTGGAACAAATCACTTCCTTTCACCTCTAGGCGAGCTTCCACATTTCCCTCTAGAAGTATATTACACAACTGTTCCAGAAAATTCGACACACACTCTCCAAGCATGCCATATTGAATTGTCCTGAATTTCACACGTTCTATCAAGCACATGCTGTGTTCTTGAATTTCCGTCTGTGTTTGCTCAAAACACTTTAGGGAACATTTATAATAATCATCATGAATTCTCGAGACCAAACTCAAGCCACAATTCCCACCGTATTGACACTCGAATGGAATTCACGGGAATCAACTTACAGCAACACGTATTCCTGACAGGTTGACGACAATGCTGGATGCACACAAGACCGTATTTAAGTAGAGTACAGTAGTCACTGAAGCGTGAAGTGACAACCAAATATGCCTGCTGTGTTCATAAGCAAAAGATCGCCATTACGAGTGGACTCAAGTTATATTCAAATTCAAAGTGTTAGAATAGAGTACTTCAACAAAGAAACTTCCGGTCCATCCGCATTGGATAAAATTGTTATGAACAAGTGAGAGAGTATTAGAAAAACTACTCATCCAATTGGAACTGGTTTGGATTTCATCAGCAATATTTTAGCATATTCTCAACTCGAGTTGTTTACTCCAACTTTGACACTTAGGAGTGCCAAAGGCCTGGTCACTTTGACAATTTAACAATTTGTATAACATGTAAGTCTAGAAATGTCATTATTATTTGTCTTGTGTTTCATGATTAATATGACATGGTGGAGGAAGGGCAAGTCCCATCCTTTATTAAAAATACTTTACTAGCTGATAAAGATTGAGAAAACAAGTGCAATAAGTTCACCTATACAAAAGCAAGTAAGATGTTTGTGTGACAATGAAATATACACACCCAGGCCTAACAGAGAAGAGTGAGCTATAACAAATGTTCAATGGACTTTGTCGTACAAATAGTGATGTTTAGATTATTGTGGTAGTGAAAACAATTTTAACAGGAAATCTTATCCACAAGGTGTCAGATCCGTATTTTCAAGCGTCCTACATTTAGAAGAATAAATTCAAAGAATAATATATATATTAAAATTACTGTAATTTTTGTATGTAACACTTTTACACTAGAATCAAAGTATTGTATGAGTGATCGTTTCATTTCTGTAAAAATAAACAACAGTGAAAAATAGTCATAGAGTACTTGCATATGAATATGAAATCAATGTTTTATAAACATATCAAAAATGTTTATTTCTGTTAAATATAGAACCTGCCGTTAGAAGTGAATTTTATTTCTGTTTATAGTTTGCGGACAGATCTGTGGTAAGACATGCTTTAACTGCAAGGACACAAATTGCAATGATGATAACGTGTGTCTCGATGGCTGTATCGAAAAAATATGGACAGGACCTAAATGCTTAGATGAAGGTATGCTTATGATACTATGCACAATAGCAATACTTTAGCATTTCTGTACAGAGAGTAATGAATGAAAAATAAAAGAACAAAATATGTGTGTATGATCATGACTCGATCATGCTGAGCACATTAAAGACATGTGTCATGTAGGATATTTTACAGAAGCAGGCAGGCGATGACCTTGAAGAGTTTTGTCTCCTCTCCAAATGTGCAGCAGTCTTCCTTGTGTTGTCCTTTGCTTCACTGTGATGTTTATCTACATTTTGTGTTTGTGGTTTTAAATTGTTTGAATTTTAAGTTGTTCTGTTCTTTCTCACTGAATTTATGTGCTGTTTTCATTTTGTCTGTTCTTCCTCACTGAATTTATGTACAGTTTTATGTTTTCTGTTCTTTCTCACTGAATTTATGTGCAGTTTTCATGATTTATTTATTTCTCAGTGAATTGTGCAGTTTTCATGATTTTTTCTGTTCTTTCTCACTGAATATATATATTTTTCATGTTTGCTGTTCTTTCTTACTGAATTGATGTGCTGTTTTAATGTTTTTTCTGTTCTTTCTCACTGAAATGATGTGCTGAATTCATGTTTTTCTGTTCTTTCTCACATTGAAATGATTATCCTGTTTTAATGATTTTTCTGTTCTTTCTCACTGAAATGATGTGCTCTTTTCATCATTTCAAATGTTTTTCCTCACCAAGCAAGCAATGTGTGTTTTTTCGTAATTAATGGAATACTTCATAAATCTGTTTACTTATATTATGGATGTGTTATGCTGTTTGTTTATTTATTGTTCTGTTTTTGAGTATATAAGTGTGTCTGTGTTTATTTTATTTTAGTTTGCTGTAAATGCTTTCTTTGGACGTTTCAATAAATTCCATGCTTGTGTTGTCATATTGTTGTTTGGCATATTTTCGAAGAGTGTTTGCTAGAAATGGGTTGTGGTTACTTGTATAATTATCGTCGCTTGTCTTATGGTCGTGTCCAGTGATACCTTGGTCGTAGTTACAGTTAGGCCCGGTTGAGCGGTTGTATCGGGTAGGTGCAGGTGGGCGATGACCTTGAAGATTTTTGTCTTCTGTCCAAATGTGCAGTAGTTTCCTGTGTTGTTCTTTGTGTTTCACGACTTTGGTTGTGTTGTGCATTGGGGTGAAATCTTGTTCGTGTATGGTTTGTGTGATTGTGATAGTGAATGTGATAGTGAAAACTTGAAAGTGTTGGTGGGGGTCGTTGATTTTGTTGGTTATTTTTGAGGAGTAGAGAATATGTCAAAGTGTTTGGGTGTGTGTTTATTACTGACTTTCTATGAGTGTCGCAATGTAGGCTTCCTGTCCAGAATCCTTTTCATTGTTGATGTTTTGGACAACTCTCGCTTGGTTCTAAATAAAAGTGTATTTTTGAGGAAATGCACATTCACGCCACAGTCCTATTTATTTTCTAGGACTCTTTATAAATATCTTCTTGCCATTTTGTGTTATAGTGTGTATGTGTTATTGCATGGTCCTAGCATTACAGACAACAAAAGAGGAAAATATTAAAAAAGTAAGACGTGAGGGTTGCTGACGTTATACTATTATTTTGGTGCACTTTATTTTATAATATTTTAAGATTTTAAAATATTAAGTGCTGCACATAAATTCGTTTGTGCGTTTGCGTGTATTTATATTAGAGCGCGCGCGTGTGGGTGAGTGTGTTTGTTTGTGAGTGAGGTTTAGTCATAGTAGATGACATTGATTATTAGCCTTATTGAGAGTATGACATCTAAATGCACGTAATTTCAGAGGTTTTGGCTTTTTAATGTATTCTTTCTTTGTTATATCGAAGGGGTATCTTTAAATTATAAAACAATCACATTTAAATGCATCTTGTAAATGTGCGGGCTGTCAGTGTTAAATTGTAATTATAATATTGAAAGCCTACTTAATTTTTTTTTAAACATGGATTATCATGGAGTTAAGTTCTATTACAGAATATTGTGGATTTAAAGCTGACTTTATGTTCTAATATTCCCTAATATCATCATATATAAAAATATTTATAATTATTGCAATTGTATGTGGGATTTGTTTTAACAGCCATTGTTAGTCTTACACTTTGCAGGTATAGCTAATGGACTTATTATTTAGAATGACTGCTGATCTCGCATGCTTCAGCAATATGTCACATCATTATTTACTTTACAGTTATTTTGGATAGATAATTGTTTCAGAGGCAGGACTGGATTTTATTAATTGGTTTAATTAGGAAACAATTGTATATTTCATTTTGAAATTATATCTCGTCTTAACATTTAGTTGTCAATAAATTATATTCATCCAATACCCATGGAAGTTTTTAGTGTGTTGTCTGTTAGTTTTCTTTCATTTACGACTGATTGAACATTTTGTATTGACAACGTCTTTGACGCGTTTAACTGTCAAAAAACTGTTGATCTTACAAGCAACAAAAGACTTTAAGTGCATTGTTCACACGTTTATGTCCTAGTCCATGAAGAAACGCCAGAAATAGAAACAACAGAAGCAAACAGAACAACAACAACAAAAAGAACAAAAACGACGACGACTACAACGTCACCACCTGACGCAGCAGAAAGTAGCGTAGGTTCCTTTGTTGCTATAGTCATTGTTATCCTTGCGCTACTTGCAACAGCCGTCACTTGCTGCATGTGAGTTACAAATATCTTTTACAAAACATTTCTAATGTTTCATGTGAGTTACAAATATCTTTTACAAAACATTTCTAATGTTTCATGTGAGTTACAAATATCTTTTGCAAAACATTTCTAATGTTTCAAGTGAGTTGCAAACATCTTTTACAAAACGTTTCTAATGTTTCATGTGAGTTACAAATATCTTTTACAAAACTCTTTCATGTGAGTTGCAAACATCTTTTACAAATAATTGGTCTAATGTTTCATGTGAGTTACAACATCTTTTACAAATAATTGGTCTAATGTTTCATGTGAGTTACAAACATCTTTTACAAATAATTGGTCTAATGTTTCATGTGAGTTACAAATATCTTTTACAAATAATTGGAAATATGGTCTTTCGTACTTTTTAATGTGTTTAACTAGAAAGATATCGTTCGTTTGAGGGAAGAATTACCACATGGGTTTGTATTTTAATGTTTGATTTGTTAGATTTCATTAAATCCCAGTTATATTACCTGCCTCATATAGTTAAATAGAAAATATTTCTGTGTAAATCACAATTTTATTATATTGATATAGCAAGACCACCAAACCCTTGGTAAGGTAACTGTGACGGAAAAATGCTAATTACGTAATTAATTAAATTAATATTAATTAATTTTGCTAATTTTTCAAATTCTTAAATCAAATTTTGCTAATTTTTCAAATTCTTAAAATCAAAATTCTTACATAACATGGGCATACTTCTGGCACCTCACACACTCAGTCTATTATGTGTGTGCATTCAGCCATGACTATGGAGTCAATAGGCACAGGAAGAAAAACAAGTCCTAGCCAGAGGCTACGAAATTCTAGAAACTTCCATGACCTTTAAAATCACATAAAAGAGCAGACTCAAAATTCTCTACACTCTTTTACACAACTTTGGGGTCACATGCACGGCTCATGGTTAGAACTGAAAGAAGGTATGTCCGATATAGAGATTGCGTTGTAACTGATTTTTAACATTTACTTTTGAATATGTTGAATCATGTTTCTTGTAAATAATTATAACAAGTTTAAACTATGATGCTTTTATTTTCGTTTAAAGAAAGAATCAGATAAATTAATTGTTAAAAGGAATTACAATGAGAAACGAAAATGAAAGTACAGATTACAGATTTTTAAAGCATGATCCTGATGTGCACCATTACACTAATTTGTTGCAGAACAAGGACGTAATCAGTTCCAGCCGTTCTGCACTGGATGAAACGTTTGTCTCATTGTTCTGGTTGTCTTGGTTTGACAACAATACTGCCACTTGGCCTGCTGAATGTGTTAAGGGCCGGTGTGGAGTAAAATTCTTGATTGGATTCCGTATGCATCGGGGCCATCAAGGGAGACGGTATTACGAAGTGAGCTGCAGCAGGAGCGTGAGTCTGACTCACTTGTAATTACGAGGATAACTTTCCAACCCAGTGTACACTGAACTGTGAATAACTCTGACTATATGTTATTCAGTGCCAGTGAAAGGATTCTTTATGCTGTGCTAAACTTTTCATGGACAAAATTTGTGTTAAATACAATTTACGGAACATTCATTAGCGTCACCAGGCGGGCTAGACCACAAGACATTCAATTGCCAACCAAACCTGCCAAGAACGAGGCTACTGCTAAACAAGGCCGTAATCAGGTGATTCAAATACATGAATTTTCTGTGTAATCTGTACATGTTTCTGTGATTTTTCATTCCTTATTCTATTTCTGATTCTTCTATGAAATTGCTGTATTTTTGACTAAATTGTTACTATCTAGTTGGCTTATTTATGTGGAGGATTTGTGTAAACCTAACTAAAATTGTATTGATGTTATTCACATGAAATTCTCTAATAATTATTCTAGAGAACTGCATTGGTATATCTTTTCATTAATTGTAATTCTGGAAGTCTTACGAGATTTGTGATTTCGAAATCGCCTAGTGTGTGATTTGAACTCAATGTAAATTTATTGAAATTGTTATCTTTATTTCTTTTTAATAAATTGTTTTCTTTAAAACTATTTACTCCTTCATTTTAATTGGGGAGGTACATGTGAGATGATGGGTGGGGGCTGCCAATGACGTAATACAATTGAGAAGACGGTCTATACACATGTTTTAAAATAGTTCCCATCATCGACGACGACGAGAGATTTGTGGTAGGGCCGGAATAGTGATAGAACGACTAGTAAGATAAACGCAGTGTAGTCACTATTCTGAGACAGGTAACACTTGGGAGATGGTCACCGACTGACGGACTACTCAAGGCTTGACCTAGTCACTCTCAGACCGCACAAGACCCTTAAGGAGGTTGTGAGCGATTGGCATGAAAGAGATTAATTAATATATTAGTTAATAACCAAGATGCACACAGAGAAAACCCCCTTTTCGCCACAGTAACATTTAATTCACCATGGCTGAAATGAGATATATTCCAACCGTAAATGACTGTGCACTAAACACATTTGGAAATGTCAAACTGACATAAAAATGCATGGAGGGAGTGGGTAAACCCGGTTGAACATTGATGTATTGAGAGTGGTGGCCCTTGTCCTGACAATGATGTATTGTAAGTGGTATCCCTTGAGTCCTGATATTGATATGTTGAGAGTGGTGCCCCTTAAGTCCTGACAATGATGTATTGTAAGTTGTACCCCTTGAATCCTGATATTGATGTGTTGAGAGTTGTGCCCCTTGAGTCCTGACAATGATTTACTGAGAGCGATGCCCTATGGGTCCTGACAATGATGTATTGAGAGTGGTGCCCCTTGACAATGATGTCAGCTTAGGACCAGCTAGTGCCATTTACTTTGTAAGGAAAGATATGCTGTTTGTAGACTGTAGTTCTCATCTGTGCGTGTTTGTTTACCGTGGTCTGTAAGCAGCTAAGGTGCTGAATTGCGATTGTCTAGTGTTTTGTGCATCTCTGTAACTCAAAGAATGAAGTCATTGCATGAGAGGAAGAGAAATTCTGTATATTTGAGTGTTGCAAAGATTTCATGATCTACTTTTGTATGTTCTATCTGGCCGCAATGAGAAGGAAGAAAAACCTGCATATATATGTGTGTTGCAAAGAGTTCATGATTTACTTTTGATTTTGTATGTTCTAGCCTGGCCACAAAGAGGAGGAAGAAAAACTTGCATATATATGTGTGTTGCAAAGAGTTCATGATTTACTTTTGATTTTGTATGTTCTAGCCTGGTCACAAAGAGGAGGAAGAAAAACTTGCATATGTATGTGTGTTGCAAAGAGTTCATGATTTACTTTTGATTTTGTATGTTCTAGCCTGGCCACAAAGAGGAGAAAGAAAAACTTGCATATGTATGTGTGTTGCAAAGAGTTCATGATTTACTTTTGATTTTGTATGTTCTAGCCTGGCCGCAAAGAGAAGGAAGAAAAACTTGCTTATGTATGTGTGTTGCAAAGAGTTCATGATTTACTTTTGATTTTGTATGTTCTAGCCTGGCCGCAAAGAGAAGGAAGAAAAACTTGCATATGTATGTGTGTTGCAAAGAGTTCATGATTTACTTTTGATTTTGTATGTTCTAGCCTGGCCACAAAGAGGAGGAAGAAAAACTTGCATATGTATGTGTGTTGCAAAGAGTTCATGATTTACTTTTGATTTTGTATGTTCTAGCCTGGCCACAAAGAGAAGGAAGAAGGAAGATGAAGGAGGTCTCTACACGGCTCAAACTGCGACAATGGAGAAACAAGGTAACTAATAATAAAAATAACACTAGTTGTTCCGTAGAATATCTTTTATAATTACAGTTTAACATATATTATTGTCAGTTTGCATTAGGGTTATGGAGACAATTTTTTACATTATAATGAAAGAATAAGTTCTAGGTTTCTTTAATAACCCAAGGCAACAGAAACACACAAGGAAATAAATCCAGTTTATCCCCTTCTCTAACTGTTTCTTCTAGTCTCTCTAACTGTCGTCTACCCCAATTGTCAGCCAGTGGTACTTTTCACAAAACTACACTTTCTATTCCTGGTAAATTTCATCTGAAGTTCCAAAGGTCATGGAGAGAGAATTTTACTTTGTCGCTGGGGTTAATGCTATGCTATATGACCTATGCCATGCAGCAGGCATGCATCTCAAAGTGTTTCTGTTATTTCTGCTGTCTTGGTGCTTTTCGACTCTCTCTCTCTCTGGTGTTCTCTTTTTTCTACCCTTATATCTCCAGTTTTAAATTTTAAAAAAAAATGATGAATCGTCTTTTCAGCACACAGTCCGTGAGTAATTAAAAGCCCGTGATTTTCTTGACGTGCGCTTACCATTTGCCATAGCATGGGAATCTCACTTTAAAAAAAAAAAGAAATAAAACCTCAGGCGTTCCTATTCCTCAAGTGCATGCTTTTCTAAATTAGATAAATATCTCATTATTCTAACAATATATCATACAACAATGTCAATCTTGTTAATTCTCTCATCAATGAAATAGCATACAACATGCATTATAACCTTTCTAATCCAATCTTCACACGCTCATGCATCATAACAATAAAACGACTGCATGCACACAAATGCATAAATTTGATTTCACATGCATTAGTTTTGTTTATTGGTTAGAAGTTTGTTTTTGTTTTCAATTTGAAAGGGCAAACATCTACATCTGGCATACTAACCAATGTAACATTGTAGCTTTTTGGGTAGTCATTGGAATTTTAAAATCTTGAGAGAAATGCTAGTGAAAATCAATTAAGTATAAAGCACGCCTCAACAGATTTATACATTGACTTCACGCACATATTTGTATATGCTGCTTACAATGATGATAATGTGTTTTACACAATGATGTCAGCGTTAAATATAATGAGTTTACTGTTGTGATTTTGTCTTGACCATGTTTGGGTTTTGTTGTATGTTAATTTTAGAATTCGAGGAACCAGGTCCGTTTGAAATTTCAGTGCCTGTCCCACAGAATCGTGTACCAGAAACCATTAAGCTACCTTCACTATCAGAGAGAGAAGACAGAAGTGGCCTAAGCATTCAAGGTAATGGGAATACTCTTTCGAATAGAACGAAACGAAATCTCACATTTTCAAACATTAGCAATATTTTTTTTTTTTGGTAAATATTTTTGACATGCTTAGCGTCCGATACTTATCTATGCTATTTTATAGACACTAGAAAGCACTAATGTATTTTTGACATGATCAGCGTCCGATACTTATCTATCCTATTTTATAGACACTAGAAAGCACTAATGTATTTTTGACATGCTTAGCGTCCGATACTTATCTATCCTATTTTATAGAAAGCACTAATGTATTTTTGACATGATCAGCGTCCGATACTTATCTATGCTATTTTATATATACTAGAAAGCACTAATGTATTTTTGACATGATCAGCGTCCGATACTTATCTATGCTATTTTATAGACTCTAGAAAGCACTAATGTATTTTTGACATGATCAGCGTCCGATACTTATCTATGCTATTTTATAGAAAGCACTAATGTATTTTTGACATGATCAGCGTCCGATACTTACCTATGCTATTTTATAGACTCTAGAAAGCACTAATGTATTTTTGACATGCTTGGCGTCCGATACTTATCTATGCTCGGTAAAAGAAAACCGATGATGGAATGATGCACAGACTACATTGGTTTCTAACATCGTTCTCGCTTGAATAAGACCTGCACGTCGTTATCACTGACAATTAACAGGACAAAGACAATACAAACATTAAAGAATGGTCGTACGAAAATATAAGTAATAAGAAATTGACAACAAGATGACTGTAATGAAAACAAGAAAGAAGCTTTATAGTACAACAAAAGTAAGTCAAAGAAAAGTTGAATTTTGTTTGAGGGACGCAGTCCGACGATCTAATTTCATGATATTAAGATATTGTCAATGAACGAATCTTTAAAATGTTTCCAACTTCATTAACACACAAGATATTGTCAATGAACGAATCTTTAAAATGTTTCCAACTTCATTAACACACAAGATATTGTCAATGAACGAATCTTTAAAATGTTTCCAACTTCATTAACACACAAGATATTGTCAATGAACGAATCTTTAAAATGTTTCCAACGTCTTGGTTAACTTCATTAACACACAAGCGGTTCTGACATAAAAATCAATAGAGTTCTCATATAAGTGATTTCCACTTGGTTCAGTAGTTCACCGCAAAATGAGTTCAGATATAAACTAGCCTCAGCTTCAATCTATATGAGTCCTAATCGGATCTTTGTTATCTCATCTAACTACCTTTAAAAAGATGCACTTTTAAGTTCAAAATCACAGAGCAAGGGACTAAACTTCTTTTTCTGGACGATTGCAGTCCAAATGTTGGATTGTTTCCCTTGGTCCACTCAAATTAGCAAGATTTACAAAGTCTCAAATTTCACTTAGCTTACTCCAGAATCAAACCCTGCAACAATTTTATGCAGCTTCAAGTTCGTTATTATATAAATAACATTTCAGTTGTGAAGTTAGGCTATTCTTCTGTTCACAAATTTAAAGCTATCCCTTACTTCAAAAATAAAATTATCATAAGTACAAATTTTAAAAAAACATTCTCTCTCTATTAAGAGTTAATTTTCTTCATACCTTCCTCTAAGGTCTGACTTGATATGCAGCTGAAGAAAAAAATGAATCTTTTTCCTCCTGTGTAATTTGAATGTCTAACACTTTAACGCGTTTTTACGGAGCACCAAGTCCATAATGTTTTGCAGGACAGTGTTCTACTTTGGTTTAGAATTCATTTATTACACCTGGTGCGTTTGTTCTGTAAACACTAGAAAGCAAAGATGTTCTATTTTATATCTCTTACAAAACCCACAAGTGTGATTGTTCCTTAACACTAAAAGGCAATAGTGCTAATTATATGTTTCTAACATTCTCCACTAGTGTGGTTGTTCCTTAACACTAAAAGGCAATAGTGCTAATTACATATTTCTAACATTCTCCACTAGTGTGTTTGTTCCTTAACACTAAAAGGCAATAGTGCTAATTACATATTTCTAACATTCTCCACTAGTGTGATTGTTCTGTAAACACTAGAAAATAATAGTAATACTTGTCTATTAAAATCTCCACACGTCTGTTTGTTCTGTAAACACTAGAATGCAAAGACGTTCTAATTATGTCTTTAACAATCTCCATTAGTGCTAGTGTTAATTATGTGTCTCTTACTGTCTTGACTAGTGTGTTTGTTCTATAAACACTAGAAAGCAATAGTGCTAATTATCTGTGCTGTGCAGATAGAAGTATATAACTTTAATATGTGTTTGATTATATTTTTACGTTGAGTAAACCACCTGGGTTGTCTCGCAGTGAGTCTGTAGGCAAACGTTTTACCTGCAATGACCATGACCTATTAAATATTGCCCTGCAATGACCATGACCTATTAAATATTGCCCTGCAAAGAAGATGACCTATTAAATATTTCCCTCATCTGCAAAAAGAACAAAAATATTGTATTTCATTACTGATGACATTTAAAAAATCGTATTACAGAGCTATCAGAAACTAAAAATAGATGAAAATGAATTATACAATTAGACGAAGGTCTTATTGTCTAGTTTTGTGTGAACAGTGTAAGGTATTTCATTGCCTGCAAGCATCATTTTGTAGCTTAACAAGTAGATAGGTAGATTGGTAGGTAGGTACAGAGATTTTAGGCAGATAGAAAATAAATATAAGTAAGTTAATTTAATGTTTTTATTATTTTTAAATTAATTATTTCATGTAGTTATTAATGTCAATTAGAAACTTTGATAGTTTAAAACATAAAATGATTGGGTTGTATTAATATAGTTTCAATTTCATTTGTTAAATACGTGTTTAAAACTTTATAGTATGGTTTGTTGACTTTTATTTACTCATAATGTAGACGATGAGGGCGAGCCAAGCTATGAAGGCGAGCCTAGCTATAACAGTGGACATCGTGAAAGTGAGCCAAACTATGAAGGCGAGCCTAGCTATGAAGACAGAAGTGCTTCAAATATTGGTCCAAGGAGTAATTAAAGGCGGTGGTAAAGTTTCTGACTAGAGCAAGCAGTCAAGCAATTAAGAGTAACTAAATTGTATTAAATGCACGCTACTCTTGAAATAATATTGAATTTATTTTATTTTTAACACATTGCTAAAGTGTAAGAAATCGCATCATTGAGATACCTTACGCGGCTCTGATTTAAAAATACTGAATGATACTACTAAAATATTTTTTTAATAACATGAAATGAAGAAGGAATTAAGTAAATTACAATTCAATGACACTAAAGATATAAAACCACTATTATTTGAGAGAGAGAGAGAGAGAGAGAGAGAGAGAGAGAGAGAGAGAGAGAGAGAGCGAGCAAATTTACAACATATAATATTTTCTACTAATATTTCAATTATCAGTATTTGCTTCCACACTCAATATACACTGTACACTTGTACTGCTCTAGTGCTCTCCACCAGCGTTTTAAATATAAGAAATTGTCATGCTCTAGTGCTCTCCACCAGCGTTTTAAATATAAGAAATTGTCATGCTCGTGTACTCTCCACTCACTAGTTAATGTTTAGAATGCCTACAATGCTCCAGTGCCCCCCACTCACTATTTAACGTTAAGAATGTCTGTCATTTTTAAGTACCATCCACTTACTCGTTTAATATTTAGAATGTCTGTCATGCACTAGTGCTCTCCACTCGTTATTTAACTCTAAGACTTTATTTCATGCTCGAGTGCTCTTCACTCATTGTTTAACACTAAGAATGCCTCTCTTGCATGCCCTCTGCTTACTGTTTAACACTACAAGTTCCCGTCATGCGTTTAACGCTAAAAATTCTTGTTATTCTGGAATCTCTTCACTCACAGTCACTTAGAATGCCCGACATGCTCGAGCACTCTTTACACACTGTTTAACACAAAGAGTCCCCGGTAAGTTCGACTGCTTTCTGCTCGTTGTTTAATGCTAAAACGCCTGTCATACTCGATTTGCTGTTCAGTCACTGTTTAAGGTTAAGAATTCCTGGCATGCTCTCCAGTCACTGTTTATCGTTAAGAGTACTCTCCACTCACTGTTTAACGTTAAGAGTGCTCTCCACTCACTGTTTAACGTTAAGAGTGCTCTCCACTCGCTGTTTAAGTTAACACTAAGCATGTCTGTCTTTCTTCGTCTCCCTATCCGCCTTTGATCTCTTTATATATTTGTTGAAAACTTGGACAAAAATGCAATGTGCGGAAGGAATAGTTTGCCCATTTTTACAATTATTTTTGCAGTTTAAGTATTGTCAGTTTAAGTTATTATTTAAAGTCCAACCCATATTGACTGTACCGATGTTAAAATTATTAAAATGTGAAATAAAATTTGTTTGAATTTTCATGGACTTAAAATGTACTTGTGAGACAGTTGTTATGCTTTTCAAACTAATTTATATCTTTTTGAAAATATTTTGGATAAATCATGTCAAAGTAATCTTACAGATGTGTTAATCAAGGATATCAAATCAAAGAGATCCATTACATACAAATTTATGTTAATCAAGGATAATTCATATCAAAATAATCTCCCTTAAATGTGCATTCAATACCTTTGCTGTCACACTCATACTCATCAAGTACAAATGCAACATTAATACATTGATTAAACACAGCTCGAGAATACTTCTTAATTTCAAAAACTCAGTAAATTAAAGACTTTCCAATGGTTGTATAACAGGTTTAATACATTGATTAAACACAGCTCGAGAATATTTCTTAATTTCAAAAACTCAGTAAATTAAAGACTTTCCAATGGTTGTATAACAGGTTTAATACATTGATTAAACACAACTCGAAGCAGTAAAGATGAGTGGACTATTCCAAACCCCAGAAACAGACAAAGAAACATGGAAGAAAACAACGAAGCAAGAACTAGCAAATACCTGGAGCCAGAAACCTCTGCATGGCCAATATGTACGACAAGCCGACGAAATATCAACAAAGCAATCAACGTACAAATGGTTGAAAGAGGCAGGATTGAAAGCAGAAACAGAAGCACTCATTACAGTGCACAAGATCAAGCACTCAACACCAAATCACACAAAACAAAAATCATGAAAATTTCAAATGATTCCAAATGTAGACTTTGCAAATCCATGGATGAGACAACAGAGCACATACTATCTGGATGTCAGATTCTGGCTGGAACGGAATACACCAAACGACACAATGAAGTGGCAAAATACATACTTAGAAATCTGTGTGAGAACTATGGCATAAAAACCCCAGAAAGAGCATGGATGCACCAACCAGAAGCAGTCACCGAAACAGAAGAAGTCAAAATACTGTGGGACTTCGAGATAAGAACAGATCGGGTGATTCCTGCACGAAGACCAGACATTGTAGTGCTCAATAAGGCCAACGGAACAGTATCAATCATTGATGTCGCTCTTCCAAGTGATAGAAACATAAAAACAAAAGAAAGAGAAAAAATAGAAAAATACCAAGACCTCAGATTAGAAATCCAGAGACTGTGGAATGTAAAAGCAGAAGTGATACCTATAGTGATAGAAGCCTTGGGGAACATAACATCTGAATTGGAAGGCTACATGAATAAACTCCCTGGAAACCACAGAATCGCTCCACTACTCAAAGCAGCGCTCCTCGGAAGTGCCCATATCCTCCGTAAAACCTTGGATCTCCCAGAATCTTGGTAAGATTCCGAGACTTTGGATCACAACCGACAGTCAAGCAGAAGTCGTGGAAAGAGGCTGAATAATAATAATAATAATGTGGAATGTAAAAGCAGAAGTGATACCTATAGTGATAGGAGCCTTGGGAAACATAACATCTGAACTGGAAGTCTATCTGAGTAAACTCCCTGGAAACTCAAACTCGCTCCACTACTCAAAGCAGCGCTCCTCGGAAGTGCCCACATCCTCCGTAAAACCTTGGCTCTCCCAGAATAGTGGTAAGATTTTGTCAGATATAATTCCTGATGGTTGATAGGTATGGAAATGAACGATAGTTGTTTGGCGTTGTGCCTTTCTGTGGCTCTTTCATAATCAGAATTGTTTATCCATTTACCATCCATGCTGGTAGATTTCCTGGTTTGTTTAATATGTCTTGCAGTTGTTCAGCAAGTCTACCATGTAAGGAGGTAAGATGTTTCAACCAGAATATTTGTACTTGGTCTAGGCCTAGGGCTTTCCAGTTTGCCTTAGTAGTAGTAGTAGTAGTAGTAGTAGTAGTAGTAGTTTATTATTATTATTTTTAAAGTGCAAACAGTGGTTATAGGAAAACAACGAGCACACCAATATCAGAACTCCATCTGTTAGAAAGATGAAGTAATCAAACCCCCCTCCCCCTCCTTCCGAAACACACATACTATATACACCTTGAGAAAGAGAAAGCAATGAATGACGATTAGGAGGCGCGCGCGCACGTGTGTATGTGTGTGTGTGTGTGTGTGTGTGTGTGTGTGTGTGTGTGTGTGTGTGTGTGTGTGTGTGTGTGTGTGTGCTGACGTAGTTTCCATATGACGTTTCATTTCTCAAATGACGAATGTTTGAAAGGCATTGAATTACTCTAAAACCTCTTGAAATTATAGAATGGCTAGTTTACTGAATTTAATGTCTAATCTAGATTATATGTATGCTTCGTCTTGTGTGGTTATTTTTGTTTTTGCTTATAGCCAACAACCTCTACCACTTGGCCAACAAACTTCTCCAAGTAAGTTCTTTCTTCTTCCATTAGTGTTGACGAATGTCCTGGCGGATTAGCACTAAGACGGAAGACACTCTAGCGACCTAACGTCTACTCTGTCTCTAGCTGAATGTAATAATTACTCAGGCAGTGAAACTGTACATCGTTTTAGCTTGAGAATTCAATTATAATTTTTCACTCCGATGTTATTGCTGTTAGCGCGTAATGTCACTAGGAAATCGTTTTGCAGAATTCCAACTTGACACCTTGCATATTACGTCCCCAAAAGGAAAGCTGTCAGATACCACACAACATAAATGTTATCTATGTTACGTCCCCAAAAGGAGAGCTGTCAGGTACCACACAACATAAATGTTATCTATGTTACGTCCCCAAAAGGAGAGCTGTCAGGTACCACACAACATAAATTTTATCTATATTACATCCCCAACCGGACAGCTGTCAGATACCACAGACATAAATTTTATCTATATTACATCCCCAACCGGACAGCTGTCAGATACCACAGACATAAATTTTATCTATATTACATCCCCAACCGGACAGCTGTCAGATACCACAGACATAAATTTTATCTATAATACATCCCCAACCGGATAGCTGTCAGATACCACAGACATAAATTTTATCTATATTACATCCCCAACCGGACAGCTGTCAGATACCACAGACATAAATTTTATCTATATTACATCCCCAACCGGACAGCTGTCAGATACCACAGACATAAATTTTATCATGTCTCCATTAGCATGCAAATCTTTAACGAATCTGAATATACTCTTTAATTCTCCGGGTACTTTACTGTCTTTAGTGTTATAAACAACAACACTATGATTTATCAGTGAAGATTGTCAGATCTTTTTTATAATACTCGTGTTTTATAATATCTCTAAATGTACTAACTAGTTAACTCCTTCCAAGTAAATATACTTAATTTGGGTTGTATGTTTTTACGCGACACTTATGTTTTCTTCATCAATCATATCAATGTCTTCTAAGCATGAGCCTTGTTCAAATCCAACTAGACACTTAATATCACACGTCTTCGTACCATAAACGTGCTTTTTACAAATCTAATTAGACACTTAATATCATTAGTCTTCGTAACATAACATCACAAGTCTTTGTACCATGAACATGCTCTTATACAAATCTAATTAGACACTTAATATCACACGTCTTTGTACCATAAACGTGCTCTTTACAAATCTAATTAGACATTTAATATCATTAGTCTTCGTAACATAACATCACAAGTCTTCGTACCATAAATATGCTCTTATACAAATTCTTATTCCCAAAAATGTGCACAGGATTTTCAGTATTACTAATAGTTTACAATGCCCGTTCACACACACACACACACACACACACACACACACACACACACACACACACACACACACACACACACACACACACACTATCATAGACAAATATATATACCCAAAAATCTCAGCGATCATTTGTGTTTACCAGTTTATGATTTTCTAAAACCCAAGAAGATCATAAGTAATCCACCATAATATACAGTTAAATACTTTCCCTGCCCCTGTGAAGAGCACCAACATGTTAATTACATTTTATACATACATATAGGATCCCACCCGAAATGTTCTTCAAGATCTGATTTTGATGTGCTGAAAGATGTTAATCAGTGGTTAATAATTTGAGTATAACATACACTAAATATATTAGGAAGCGATACCCCTTGGATGTAAACTGTATACTGGGGCGATACTCTTTGGTTGTCAGTAAGTATACTGGGGCGATACTCTTTGGTTGTCAGTAAGTATATTGGGGCGATACTCTTTGGTTGTTAGTAAGTATACTGGGGCGATACTCTTTCGTTATTAGTAAGTATATTGGGGCGATACTCTTTGGTTGTCAGTAAGTATACTGGGGCGATACTCTTTCGTAATTAGTAAGTATACTGGGGCGATACTCTTTGGTTGTTAGTTTGCTGGGGCAATACTCTTTGGTTGTTAGTATGCTGGGGCAATACTCTTTGGTTGTTAGTAAGTAAACTGGGGCGATACTCCTTGGTTGTTAGTAAATATACTGGGGCGATCTTTTAAAAGAAATAATGTAGAAAAACAAAAATTTGAAAAACAAGAACGGCACAAAATAACTCTCTTTACACAGTCCAAAGTACATGACACACTCACTTGCACGAACTTATTTAGTTAAAATAACTGATACACAACGACTTGATAACTGTTACCATTTGACTGCACAACGCCTTGATAACTGTTACCATTTGACTACACAACGCCTTGACTAAATCAGAAAATAAAACAACTGATACCATTTGACTGCACAACGCCTTGATAACTGTTACCATTTGACTGCACAACGCCTTGACTAAATCAGAAAATAAAACGACTGATACCATTTGACTGCACAACGCCTTGATAACTGTTACCATTTGACTGCACAACGCCTTGATAACTGTTACCATTTACATGCAAAACGCCTTGACTGAACCAGAAAATAAAATAGCACAATGTAACCCACAGAATATTAAGAAAACAAACAAAAGGGGCGCAATACACACTTTTTTTTACAAGATTTACTTGCAAAAAATTAAATTTACTATTAGCACAATAGACGGATATAGACAATTTATATATACAAATATTACAAATAGCTATATTTCACTACAATCAAGGATAGGTGGTATTATTTGTCTATTAAACGCAGACAAATTTATTTAAAATAATTGCTACATTTTAAATTCACAAAATAACTTAAAGAAAAACTAAAGATTGTTTTCACATAATAAAGTAAATAAAAGCGCTAGGTATATTCACATAATATAAAGAAAAGCTATAGGTTATATTCACATAATGACATAAAAAATGTATATGCTATAGTCACGTAATAACGTAAAGAAAAGCTATAGGTTATATTCACATAATGACATCAAATATATATATATGCTATAGTCACATAATAACGTAAAGAAAAGCTATAGGTTATATTCACATAATGACATATAAACAGTAGCCGTATGTGATGCGACGAAGCATATCAACCGTATTGTCTCAGGAGTAAACTTTTACATCAATATATGAGAAAATATTTTTTAAACACATATTTTAGATATTTAATAATTTATAACAATACAAGAATAAAACATGCCTTCATCTCACTTTATTGGAGACAAATAGGTTCATAGTCATACATGGAAATAAGAATATACCAACTGAACTGGGGGGGGGGGGGAGAAAGATGTTCCTCCAGTTCGTCAGACTTAAAGATACATTTCTATGCTCTGAAGATTAAAGTCGGCTGTCATCAACAAGATGGATGGATGGATAGATAGATAGATAGATAGATAGATAGATAGATAGATAGATAGATAGATAGATAGATAGATAGATAGATAGATAGATAGATAGATAGATAGATAGATAGATAGATAGATAGATAGATAGATAGATAGATAGATAGATAGATAGATAGATAGATAGATAGATAGATAGATAGATAGATAGATAGATAGATAGATAGATAGATAGATAGATAGATAGATAGATAGGCAGACAGACAAATAGATGTCCTTTGAAAATAAAAAGTTAAATTTTGATCAAAATATGTCTCGCCTTTCAGATTTCTTTCAGAATAGTGTCCTTAGAAAATTAAAGGTTTCATGATGATTATATCTCGCCTTTTACATTATTTTTCTGGAAAATGTCCTTTGAAAAAAAAACAGTTTAGTGTTGATTATAATATTTCTCGCCTATGAAATTTATTTATGAAGAATGTCCTTAGAAAATAACAAGTATAGTATTGCTCATAATATATCTAGCCTACCATATTTCTTTCTGAAGAATGTCCTTTGAAAATAACTATTTTAGTGTTGATGATTAGTGAATTGTGGAATTGAAGATAATTAAAAAATTTCAGAAATCTGCGCACGATTGTCCGATTCCCATTTGCAGGCGATCAATATTTATAAGAATAAATTGGAAGATTTCCAAACAGATTGAATTCAGATTGATTTTGTAATTGGTGAGTAAGTAGTTTACACTAGATTCCTGATGCTTTAAAACTGATCTGACCGTTTAAAAAATAAAAATGGGTGATAAATGTATTGTACATGTATATATACACATGACATAATTGCTTATTTCTGTTAAACATGGTACTACCCTATAGAAATGAATACTGTTTATATTTCTAGCTTGTGTACCGACGTGTGATAAGATATGTGAGAACTGTATACTGTTTATATTTCTAGCTTGTGTACCGACGTGTGATATGTGAGAACTGTATACTATTTATATTTCTAGCTTGTGTACCGGCGTGTGATAAGATATGTGATACCTGTGTTGGCAAAAGGTGCTATGATAATGAGACCTGTGTGGATGGCTGCATTCCAAAGTGGACAGGACCCACATGTACTGAGAGAGGTATGCTTAGGAAACAAATTCTGCGCAGTAATGATACTTTAGATCAAAGTATTCCTTGCATCGGGTTCAATTACTTCCACACTAACACTTTCAAATAATTACCCTAATCTATCAAAAACCAGTAAGAAAAATCTCAAAGATACATCAGAGAATTAACGAGAGCCAAATCTCAAAGATACATCAGAGAATTAACGAGAGCCAAAGCTAAAAGTGAAAGAACATATTAAAATGATAGGATTCTAACGATCTTTTTGAATTTACAGATGTTTTCAAATTTGAAGATATATTAATCTACTATTTATTACATGTGTGTGTGTGTGTGTGTGTGTGTGTGTGTGTGTGTGTGTGTGTGTGTGTGTGTGTGTGTGTGTGTGTGCACCTGTGCGATACAGTGAGTGAAGGTTGGCCGCAGAAAATTGCATTTATTAACTTCCTTATTAGGAATATAATATTTAGCATTTAATGAAAAGATATTAGTTGTGCAATTTTATTTTAATCATTAACATTATCGGCTCCTTTAAAATATACCACAGTTACATTGAAATGATGATTAGTAAGTTTCCTGTCTTTGAATGTGGAATTATATCCTTCATAAGTTTATTATTTACGTTACAATGAGTATGGAAAGGTTTGCTGTTAATTAGATGAATGAATTTTTAAATGATCGTATATTTTGTTTTCAGACTTTTTAAATCTCGTCTCTCAACAAATTGCGTTTACTAGTTCGCATAAATGTCAATTTGAAAATTTAAAAGTTTTTGAAAATGTCAAATGTGTTTCGCACACCCGTTAATAGGAAGCGTTGGTGACCTACCCTTTCATGCAATAAGTTCCAGAGCCAGACCAATCGCAGTCCGACACAGACAGTGGAGGAAGCACCTATGTTATCGGCATCTTTGTTTCCCTAACGTTAATGGCAATCGTCACTTTTTCCCTGTGAGTTACAAATAATGCTGACATAATATTTCTCGTGTTTCTCGTTAACTAGCTGTTTGACAATATATTCATTTGATAACTGTAGAAATAAATGACATCACTTATCACTTATTTGACAATATATTCATTTGATAACTGTAGGATTAGATGACATCACTTATCACTTATTTGACAATATATTCATTTGATAACTGTAGGAATAGATGACATCACTTATCACTTATTTGACAATCTATTCATTTGATAACTGTAGGAATAGATGACATCACTTATCACTTATCGAGAAATTTTAGTTTTAATTACTTCACATGTGCATTTACCTTACATAAACATCCTGATGAAGTCTAAATGTATCGTTCCTATCCAAATGAAGACATGCATTATATATGGTAAATCAAACTATCCTATTAGTTGTGCAGCGTAGTCTATTAAGTACATCTAACACTTAATATGAGCCTGCACAATTACGGTTTCAAAGTTGGGATAAAATAGTAAGTGAACTGAAGATGTGAATAAGGGCGAGCAAAGTACTCTCAGTGAACGAACTAGTGTTTTATTCCAGTCTTGAAGTTGGGCTCTGTTGAAATACATTTACGGTGAGCTTAGTTGTCAAGTCCATTGAACGGATCGTCTCGGTTGCCGAAGGCTTAGGATCCCTTTGCAATTCAAGGTTGGAAAGAGCTGGCTGCTGGCATTTTTTGCACAGAATGTATTCAAACCTTTCATTTTCTTTGTCAAGGTAGCTCTTTACAGATTTTAAATCTTTCCCCTCTTTGTTTGTATGACTACAGAATCAGTTTAGCTTGGTTATCAGTAGGATACTCTATATCAAAGATGCACACACAAACACACATACTCTCTCACACACACACACGCGCGCGCGCGCGCACTCACACACCACTGACAATAACACTACACATACACACACACACACACACAAACACATGCTGGCACGTGTCCGTGTAAAAGATCGTGTACGCACATGAGAAGCACTTACATTTTAGTGCGTACACATTCAAAACTTAAGGGCCACTTTACTTTGTAGCTTCTTACCAGTGTTTGTTTAAGGGCTGTCATGCCACTTTACTATGGTGGCTTCTAGCCGGTTTTCTATATGGTTTCTTGCCATTTTATTATGTGACTTCTTGCATGTTTGTTTGATGGCTGTATTACCACTTTATTATGTGATTCTTGCCTGTTTGTTTGATGACTGTATTACCATTTTATTATGAGGATTCTTGCATGTTTGTTTGATGACTGTATTACCACTTTATTATGTGATTCTTGCCTGTTTGTTTGATGACTGTATTACCACTTTATTATGTGATTCTTGCCTGTTTGTTTGATGACTGTATTACCACTTTATTATGTGATTCTTGCCTGTTTGTTTGATGACTGTATTACCACTTTATTATGAGGATTCTTGCATGTTTGTTTGATGACTGTCTTGCCAGTTTACTATTTGGCTTCTTGTATGATTTTGGTGACTGACCTACCAGTTTCTTTGATGACTGTCTAGCCAGTTTCTGCTGTGGGTGCTGATTGACCCATGTCTGCATGGTGTGTAGTTCGGTGATGCTCTGCTTAGCTCATGCTTACTCTGGGGGGGGGTTGTTTTTACTTTTTTTATATTCTCGCTATGTTTACAGTAGCTTACTTTCAGGTCCAAAATTACCCTGGGGTTTTTGTTTTTACTTTTTTTATATTCTCGCTATGTTTATAGTAGCTTACTTTCAGGTCCAAGAATTTTCCATTAAGGAAGGCCTCGGAACTATGCTCTTTGCCGAACTAAATAGATTCAATCTGTTTTAACTTGGATTGCTTGATGAAAATGAGTATTTACATTACATCAATTTTCTTATGTATCACCAAGAGCTGGCAATCCATTTAATCAGAATATTTAATGAAAAATGTCATTTATGCTTGTAGCGAATGTAGGCCTGTTCATTTTAACAGAGTAACAACTAATGCTCCCTTGAGAAGGAAATATGTGTTGCTTTGACCGAGATCATACAGGTACATCGGCATAGAGGATATGACAGTCAAAATAGTGATGTAATAGCCATGAAATAAAGCAATAGGCAGAAATTAACAAAAAATTGTTCATAACTGCCTATCATCTATTTAAAAAGCTCATAATTTATAATGAAAATGGTGCCCTTAATATATTTTAATATTTTTTATTGTAAGCTTGCATTTTTGTATGTCTAAGATTATGAGCTAGTTCCGTTGTTTGTTTCTTCAGAATTGTGTGTCAGCCTTTCGTTTAATCACAAATTCATGTGACTTGACCTTACTTCCCAAAGCGAAAGATGAGAGGTTACAAATGCAACATGGTAAAGTCACTTTCATTACCATTAACACGTCACAACCAACACACTGTTGTAATATTTTAAAATAAATTCTTGAAACATGAAAGAATATTGATTTTATGAATTATAAAATTAGACTTGTAATAAACGTTTTGAAAGGTATGTAGATATGTTGGATATTTACGGCGTTTCTATTTAAAAAATCTAAAGTAGGCTGTAAAGGAGTTTAATGAGTAGTAGTGTTTGCATGTGTTGGTGCTTGTTTCCGGTGTGTGATAGAGTGTAATTGTCTAGTGTTTTGCATGCCTCGAATATTCAAATCACGAGGTATTGTTTACATACAGGAAGAAAAAGCAGGTAATAAGGCTTACCTTAGAAGAAGAAAAAGCAAGTAGTAAGGCTTACCTTAGAAGAAGAAAAAGCAAGTAGTAAGGCTTACCTTAGAAGAAGAAAAAGCAAGTAGTAAGGCTTACCTTAGAAGAAGAAAAAGCAAGTAGTAAGGCTTACCTTAGAAGAAGAAAAAGCAAGTAGTAGTGATTACATCAGAGGAATAAAGAGCATGGGTCATTGCTTACATTAAAGCATGCAGAAATTATTACATCAGAGAAAGGAAAAGCATGTAGTGGTGTTTACATTAGACGAAGAAAAATAATATAGTAGTGGTTACATTAGTGGAAGAAAAACAATAAAGTAGTTATTTCATTCGTGGAAGAAAAAGCATTCAGCAGTGTTATATTAAAATATATGTGATATCACGGCCTCCTGTTGTTGTTGTATGCTGTAAACGTTTGCTAAAACGATATGTGATATCACGGCCTCCTGTTGTTGTTGTATGCTGTAAACGTTTGCTAAAACGATATGTGATATCACGGCCTCCGGTTGTTGTTGTGTGCTCTAGGGTCTACCTTAAAAAGAGAGTGCCGAAGGACTACGACGGCGACTTCACTTACTCATTTAGAAATCAAGGTAACTAAAAATATAAACAACACTAGGTGTTTTATTTAATGCATCATTTATTTTGGCTAAAATGATTTTAAAAGTGATTGTCACAACTTTGCTTCTGTTTGAAAAAGATGGCCAGTCAGACAGAAGGAAGCCATCAAGTTCATCTATAATTATTTCACTTTGTCGTGGGAAAATTATGATAGTGTACATAGTCAGACATATTGTATACTGTATACTGCTTGCAATGATAACAGTGTACGTAATCAGACATGTTGTATGCTGCTCACAGTTACATCACTGTAAATAGTCAGTTGTTATATGCTGCCTTCAATTAAGACAATGGGCAAATCAATGATGACAATGGGCAAGGCAATAGTGACAATGGGCAAAGCAATTATGACAATGGACAAAGCAATGGCGACAATGGGCAAAGCAATGGCGACAATGGGCAAGGCAATGATGACAATGGGCAAGACAATGGTGACAATGGGCAAGACAATGGTGACAATGGACAAAGCGATGATGACAATGGGCAAAGCAATGATGAAAATGGGCAAAGTCAGGCATGTTATATGCTGTTTTAAATGATAACAGTTTATTTACTTAGACATGCTTTATGCTGATGTATATGATAACAGTTTACATAGTCAGACATGTTTTGTGCTAATTTAAATGATGACAGTTTACTTAGTCAGACATATTTTATGCTAATTTAAATGATGACAGTTTACTTAGTCAGTCATGTTTTATGCTAATTTAAATGATAGTTTACTTAGTCAGACGTGTTTTATGCTAATTTAAATTATGACAGTTTACTTAGTCAGTCATGTTTTATGCTAATTTAAATGATAGTTTACTTAGTCAGACGTGTTTTATGCTAATTTAAATTATGACAGTTTACTTAGTCAGACATATTATATGTTGCTTTAGATGACAGCTATAGCAGTTTGCTTTACACAGCGACTATAGTGTCAGATATATCCACTTTACTGTTATGAGTGTGTCTTTATTCCATATAAGATATTTTTTCCAGAGTTGGTCGCTAGTGAGCCTGTCGTTTTGAATGTTGAATCTCCACCTGGAAACAGAAATGGTCGCAGCTTTGAAGAATTTGAAGGTAGTAGTCTATTTCATATGAAAAAACATATGACACAAATACAAATCTCATGTGTGCATAAAATTGCCTCGTTTAACTTTGTTTATATTGATATTAAATTACAAATACAAGAAAAGGAATGATGCTCCATTCACATGTATGTCGTATGAAAAAAATCTAAGTCAAATCACCAGCAAGCCGAGCGCTGCCAAAAGAAAACATTTCCCAACTTTCAGCTGTCAGTGAATATTATTTTTGTCTGATCCTACACAAGCAGAGATAAGAAATTGCTAGGAAGAGTATTCCAAAGACCCTCTAGGCAGCCAACGCCATCCGCCTTATGTCCAAGAGACTACTGAGCGTTTCAGTGGTGAGCAGTTACTTTACATTGCATTGTAAGAATAAAATGTACAATACTACTTGTGAAACCTTCACTCCAGTGAATTAATAATTATTTTAATTAATAAATAATATAATTAATCCACTTGTCGACAAGGTCTTTGTCCTTTGCAGTCAGAGAGACTGAGTCAAGCCCTAGAAATAATAATTCCGCTAATTATTCTCTGCTTCTAAGTGTTACACGTCCAGAGTGAAATACTTTCCTGCAATTTAATACTTATGCTAGGTATTACAGCATTCCCCCTCTCGCCCCTCACACGTTCTCTTTACCAGCTTAAAGGGGCACTTCCCCCAAAATATTCATGACTGATTTGTTAAAAGATTAATGTATTTGGCAGTCCCTACCTTTCAAGCCTGCATAGTTCCGTTAATTAATTTAGCCAAAGTGGTCAAGTGAAAATGAACAATTTTATTAACTACACATAAATAACTGTTCAACAACAAAATTATTCACACGATATCTACAAGCAAATCACGAAGTATAAACACATGTTAGGTTTTAGGCAATTAACAACCTCAAAGCTTCAAAAAGGTAATTCACATTCAAATTCATAGATCTCTTCTACAAGTCTTTGATAAAGATTCCTCATCAACTAATTATTTAGCAATACGTAACAACTTAACAATTAGTAAAAAATTAATTATTTAGCAATACGTAACAACTTAACAATTAGTAAAAAATTAATTATTTAGCAATACGTAACAACTTAACAATTAGTAAAAAATTAATTATTTAGCAATATGTAACAACTTAACAATTAGTAAAAAATTAATTATTTAGCAATACGTAACAACTTAACAATTAGTAAAAAATTAAAAAATAGTAATCCAAGAAAAACTGTTACAACAAGGATTTGAGAGTAGGACATGAATTCAACTGACTTCATGTGTTCATTGGTGTGAGCTACTCACCAAAGCTGCCAAGGCGCATTGTGGTTACAATTCAGGTCATTAGTGACCTGAATGACTTGAACATTCAGGTCAAGTCAGAACCTGAATGCAATTTCTTAATGAACATGACATTCCTATTTATAAAAATGTCAAATAAGCACTTTCAAAGTAACATGATATAACACATGATTTATAAAAATGTCAAATAAGCACTTTAGAAATAACATGACACAACATTCCTATTTATAAATATGTCAAATAAGCATGTTATCATAAAAATTATGAATTGAAATTGGAAATTTATTTTGAATGATGAAGGAGAAATTTCCATCATACAACATCACGTACATTTTGATATTCATGAGTCGTTCTTAAATTGTTCTTAAATCGTTCTTAAATCGTCAATCATCATTATATTATGGACTGTTTTTGATTTTCTTTCATCAGATGAAGGCGATGCAGTATGAAGACAAGGGTCAACGAGTGTCCAAGGCATAAAATAAAACAGTTATGACGGCTAATTTTAATCAAATAGCGCAAGAGTCGAACAATTTCATCTACATAATTTATACGCTACATTAAGATAATATCAAATGTATTTTATTTATGGACTGGGGTTAGATTTTTAAGAAATTGCATCATTTTGGTACTAAATGCCGGTGTGATCCAAATATAGGAATTGATACTCCCAACATGGCTTTAATGACAAAACATGAAAATCGCTAACTATAACTTTTAATTCTAAGACGTCGAAAAAGTATTATGTGACTTCTAAAATGTATTGAGAGATAAAGCAGGACACACAGTACTAGAAGAGTTCTATGCAACACTGCTGGATTCGAACCCCATACGGGTGTAAATAGGGTCTATTCAGTTTGTTGACGAATATTTTATAATTTTTATAATTCGAAGAAGCCTTTATCAAAATTAACCTGGCCAGCTTGTTCATATTCTTTCCTAATTTCTTTCTAGTATCTGAGTTATGTGAATGAACGTGTCATTATGTTCAGTGTTTTCTCATCTATATTTAAATGAACTTGTCATTATGTTCAGTGTTTTCTCATCTATATTTAAATGAACTTGTCATTATGTTCAGTGTTTTCTCATCTATATTTAAATGAACTTGTCATTATGTTCAGTGTTTTCTCATCTATATTTGAATGAACTTGTCATTATGTTCAGTGTTTTCTCATCTATATTTGAATGAACTTGTCATTATGTTCAGTGTTTTCTCATTTATATTTGAATGAACTTGTCATTATGTTCAGTGTTTTCTCATCTATATTTGAATGAACTTGTCATTATGTTCAGTGTTTTCTCATCTATATTTGAATGAACTTGTCATTATGTTCAGTGTTTTCTCATCTATATTTGAATGAACTTGTCATTATGTTCAGTGTTTTCTCATCTATATTTGAATGAACTTGTCATTATGTTCAGTGTTTTCTCATCTATATTTGAATGAACTTGTCATTATGTTCAGTGTTTTCTCATCTATATTTGAATGAACTTGTCATTATGTTCAGTGTTTTCTCATCTATATTTGAATGAACTTGTCATTATGTTCAGTGTTTTCTCATCTATATTTCAAGCTTAGTGCAGGTAATGTTGACAATGTTTCTTCCCTAAGAAGACCAAACTGATGTCGTGTGTTTCAGAGGTGAACGAATGTATAAGATAAGGAAATGGTTCAAATAAAATTATGCAGATTAATTTTGATAAAGTTTTCTTCGCATTTTAAAAATTATAAAATAAGCGTCACGAAACTGAATATGCCCTATTTACAATAACAAAAGAGATCTTAAAAACACTAAATCACTTCTTATATATTTTTATGTCTCACAGCAGTAAATTATTCAGTGTTTTGCTGAAGTTCATCTATATTTTGTTTACTTCCCTTGAACTATGATTATTGATGATGATGATGATGATAATGATGATGATGCCTTTTTCAAAATTAAAAACAATTTCTTCTTTGTAAATACAGCCATTTGTTATTCACTGTCACGTGTATTTAACTCATTTGACGTTGTTATGTTTAGCTGTATGTTTTTTAGTAGTTCATATAAAAACAATATGAAATTTTTGTGTAATTATAGTAAGGTGCTGAGAGTTTTTATAAGATAAAGTTCTTAAGTCCTCTTCTAGTATAGCAGTAACAAAAGTAGAAGTAGTGGTAGTAGTAATGTGTCTCGTTTCTCTCTGAGGCGTATCGATAGTTTATCGGCTAGAATGGCGACTAAAGGCTATTAAGTTAAGGTTTCGTGTGATCGAGATAGCCAGAAGTCTGGGAAACACCCTGTTTACCCTATAGCAATGATAAAAAAAAAAAGGACCTCTTCTAAAATACACCCGCGCCCGTCTCATCCTGACTGAAAACAAAACGCGATTCCAGACCGGGTCAGACGCCGCCTGATTAACAAGATCTGTGCTAGACACTGGCTTTCCGGGTGCATTTTAGGAATCTTGAAAAAAATTAATTAAATTTGAGAGGAAACAATTAAGCACCGTTTAATAGAAATGTTCACATCCACGTCAGATCTTCGATTTCCCAACTACTAGTAGGATTCTAAAATTCTCAACCTGCTAACTTGCTGATAGGTGAAATTATGGAAAGAGTGTATGATACTACTAGTAAGAGTTGTAATGCAAAATGTTATGCAAAACAACTCTATTATTTATAGAACCGAAATGGTTTACAGGTCTCCAATAACGTCTACGCTGTATGTTCGTACTGATGTATGTACTCTTGGGGCCCTAACAAGGTTTTCACTTTTTCTGGAATAAACACAAGTACAAGCACTTACATCGGAGAATACTCAACAGTCAGGTTCAATTTAGCCATGTTACCCAGCGAAATAAAAGTTAATAATACATAATAACACCGGTACATTAAAGGCACAAACTTGCTCAAATAGCAAACGATCTGGCGGGATTGTTTTCTTGAGCTATCCACTTACTTTCGCATTTCATGACTCATGCCAATCAGTAGAAGTTCAAACATAGAATTTATTTCCATCGGTGATAGTGTACTCTGACACCTCTCAGGGCACCCTTCACTAGTTATGGTTATTATTTATTAATTAACAACACATAATTAAGATCGAGTATCTTTATTTTTAGTTTTTAATAATTCTCCCTCAAGACCAACATGTCTCTCACTCGTTGGATTGTAAGGGTGCTGTAAACGTTTTCTCTCTTCTACAACATTAAAGACAAACATCTACTGCCACACAATATTTCCGTAGGTGGAAAACTTTTACCAAAGAAGAAGATACATCCATCTTTAATCTATATTTAGCAAGCCCCCATCCACCCACTATCTCTCCAACATATGATTATCATTAAGTGTAGGAAGGTCAATAAATTTAACAATAAATTTATTAAATTAACAATAAAATATACAACATAAGAATATGATCAAAAGAGCATTGACATTTACATAACGTCACAACAATGTTCTATTGGTGCTAGACAATTGTTCAGTTCTTAGTTATGTTGTCAAATTCGAAAATGTATTCTTAGTTTTATTTTCTAATTCGGGCATGTAATCTTAGTTTATGTTTTCTAATTCGAGCAAGTATTATGTGTGTGTGTGTGTGTGTGTGTGTGTGTGTGTGTGTGTGTGTGTGTGTGTGTGTGTGTGTGTGTGTGTGTGTGATGAGTGTAGGGGGCGCTTCCGGCTTCCGCCGCTTTCGCGCTTGTGTGTGTGTGTGTGCCAGGTGCTTTATATATATGTTTCACTAAGACTGTATTCCGAGTATATCTGGAAACGTGGTGTTGACAAAACTATATTAATTTTGATTTATTCACGACCTTGTTTTTGTAAAGTCGGTATTGAAGCGATAAATAAAAACAGCCTCAAAGTGGACGTTCCTTCTTGCTTATAGACAAGTGTACAATAGCACTGTTGGACTTATGCGGTTATTAAATTCATTTGTTTTGATTCAAGGCAGGGGGGTAAAGTTTTCCTTCGTCATCAGTCGCATCTAATAGAAATAACAAAACAGACACAACAGCCTGTCACTTTTAATTCGTCACTAAGTACAGCTAGGCGGTGAGGGACGTATTGGGTCTGTCGCGCGATGTAATAATATTATTATAATGTAATGATATCATGAGAAGTTTATTTGTTTGTTTTTTTTTATTTATTTCTTCAACATATGCCGTACTCTCAGCAACGGATGTGTAAACACCACAAGTAACCTACTCATGCCCTCAGTGGGATACTCGCGACAAGAAAGTGTATTCTCACAAACAGGGACATACTCACACTGACAGAAGTGTACTCTCACCAACAGGGACATACACTGACAGAAGTGTACTATCACCAACAGGGACATACTCACACTGACAGAAGTGTACTCTCACCAACAGGGACATACTCACACTGACAGAAGTGTACTGTCACCAACAGGTACATACTCACACTGACAGAAGTGTACTCTCACCAACAGGTACATACTCACACTGACAGAAATGTACTGTCACCAACAGGGACATACTCACACTGACAGAAGTGTACTCTCACCAACAGGTACATACTCACACTGACAGAAGTGTACTGTCACCAACAGGGACATACTCACACTGACAGAAGTGTACTCTCACCAACAGGGACATACTCACACGGACAGAAGTGTACTCTCACCAACAGGGACATACTCACACTGACAGAAGTGTACTCTCACCAACTGGGACATAAACTAACAGAAGTTTAGTCACACCAACTGTGAGGTAGTCACAACAGGTGCGTCTTCAGCAGGACATACACCAACGTTGGATTCCTCACCAACACATTTGATACACTCGCCTACAGGGACGTACTTACGCCAACACAAAGCTACTTACACCTAAAGGGACGTACTTACACCAACACAAAGCTACTTACACCTAAAGGGGCGTACTCACACCAACACAAAGCTACGTACATCTATAAGGGCGTACTCACATCAACACAAAGCTACTTACACCTATACTCACACCAACTATGGCGTACTCACATTAACAACAGTGAACGACTTTAGCTGCGCACTATACGCCTATAATAAAATAATAATAACAACCATTATAAAGCCAATTATCAATAACAAGGTATAATTTTTAAAACTGTACACTCTAGATTTAAAGGACTAATTTCGCTCTCTTACTATTCGCTCTATTACTATAAGTTATATAAATAAAGCATGAGAAATGTTTACAAAAGCTTGGAAGAAATGAAGCGGAAAAAAGTTCCACAAAGTTAGTTCGTTGTTCCGCTCACACTCCCCCCAGAAGCCGCAATTGACCTTTCATCTTCCCGATGTTCTCGGTCTTGGTCTTCTTCTGGGGGATCCCCACAGCCTCACGGTGCGTCTGAGGTAGAGGGCAGGAGGGCTGGCGGAAGGGATGAAACAGGTCGCATCTATTAGGCGCACGCCCTCAACCGCCCTCCGTCTGTGGGGGACAAAGTTAGTTGCGTTAGAAAGACACATATACCAATGTAGAACTGTTGCCAGATTAATGGGCGTATCGCCAGAAAGTTAACGATGCATATCGCCACTCAAGCTAAAAGCAGAGCACAATACCAGAAAGAAAGTAGGTGTGTTGAGTGAAAAGCAGTGTGGCGAAACTTCGAATGCACCCCCATCTTTCATCCCCCCCAAAAAAAAATTAAAATATTCCACTTCACCTCATTTTGTACAAGCTATCTGACACACATATATAAACGCATACTCATAGACAAGTTCTCTTACAAACACACATACACACGCTCCCACTCTCACACATCACAACACACAGACACACACAAACACACACACACGCTCCCACTCTCACATATCACAACACACAGACACACGCGTTCCCACTCTCACACATCACAACAGACACACACACACGCTCTTACTCTCACAACACACACATACACACACACACACACACACACATGCTCCAACTCTCACACATCACAACACACAGACACACACACACACGTTTCCACTCTCACACATCACAACACACAGACACACACACACGCTCCCACTCTCACACATCACAATACACAGACACACACATATGCTGTTGCTTTACAACTGCAAAAGTAACAGTTTTTGCTAAAACTTTGTTGAACGTTAGGTCCAGGGGCATTGATAAAATTCGTAGAGGTTAAAAATATCTCTATATACGCTATTTTTCAACTAAAAATATTTAATTTAAAATCTACTTAACTTAAAAACTGTTTTCTTCTTCTCTTTTGTTCAGCAAAGTCAAGAATTAGTTCATCCACTTCCTTTCCCTCTTTAGTTTCCACGCTTAATGAGGACAAACTTCTTCATCGACCCTGGCCAATATAACTTCTTAAATAATTCTTCATTGTTATTAGTCTTCAAAAAGACCGTTCCGCACTTCCCACTGTAGCAGACAATGTTAGGAGAGCTGTGGCTTCGTCAGCAAATCCTGAAAATATTACAGAGTTGTCGACCGTCAGTAAATAAGCAAGGTTTCTCAATGTTCAAATTTTCCATTTGCTTGCTTCGTTGTTGTTCTGAAAGAAACAAGCTATAAGGGAAATCCATCGATCAAGTCATCAGAGTATTCATCTTTGAGAATTTTAGCAATTCTTTGTAGTTCTTTATCGTCATGAGAGTATTCATCTTTTGAGAGTTTTAGCAATTCTTTGTAGTTCTTTATCGTTGACTGTTACTGAGTGTATTAGAAATACTGAGAATTTGTCGGCACCAGTTCATGCCTTTAAATCTCCTGTTTAGTGGTGAAACAACAGCAAGCTTCATGCCTTTAAATCTGTTGATTAATGGTGAAACAGCAAGCTTCATGCCTTTAAATCTGTTGATTAATGGTGAAGCAACAGCAAGCTTCATGCCTTTAAATCTGTTGATTAATGGTGAAACAACAGCAAGCTTCATGCCTTTAAATCTGTTGATTAGTGGTGAAACAACATCATGCTTCATGCCTTTAAATCTGTTGATTAGTGGTGAAATAACGTCACGCTTCGTGACTTTAAATCTGTTGATTAGTGATGAAATAACGTCACGCTTCGTGACTTTAAATCTGTTGTTTAGTGCACTGTTACGAAGAAGATTAAGATTGAATGTAGCACAGTAAATATACGTAGCCGTAGGTTGTCTCACTAAACGTTTCTCTAAATGCTATTGTAAGCTCCATTCGTTGTTCATAACCCTGTGCCCTGAACCTATCTACGGGTACATCATTTCATGTAAAATATTTAAAACTTGGCTTGAAATTCATTCTGCGATTTGAGTTTTGCATTCATAAAAGCCACAAAATGTGTCTGCAATCTGTACTTCTTTCGCACGGCCTTTATCATCTGGAATAATTTTCACAAACTGAAATATTTGTCTTAATTTATGTTTTAGAAAAGTCTGTAATGATTACAAAAATTGGGCGAATTTCTTGAATAACATTGTGTTTTAATTGCGAAGATTGCATTGAGAGCAGTTCGTTCTGAGAGGACGAGTTAAAATATATTTGTTGTTATATTTTTCTAGTTTTGCTAGCTCTCTCATTATAAGATAAAATTTAGTTAACAATTCTACCTGAGATAGAAAGGTTCCCACGTTGTAGATATCACCTTTGACCCTTAATTGGGTGAGAATTTATCATAATATTCAGCACTCTTTTGTATCAGACGTTTTAATGCGTCACCCACAAAGAGTTTCTCATTTCTTACAGTTGATTTAACATTTTTGTCCTAAGTGTTATGTCTTTAACAACGTTCAAACGTCATAATGAAATATTATGGACATCGGAATTTATTAAATCTTTTATTTGTCTACTCAAACCTCGCCAAACACAAATTCCATTAGATCAAAGTGGTTGCATTATGAATTATTGCGGTCGACATAAAGCCTGCATGGTTTACAACACAAAGATTCTAGTATAGGAGAATAACACAAGCAAGAAACGGGTGTGATAAGTCGTGGTTTGCTTATTATTGTGTAGTAAGTGGTAGAGAAAGACCGCTGTTGATGAAAGGAAAAGGTAATCAAGTCTGCAGGTACCACGCTGGATAACAAACCTTTTAAATCAGTTGATAGTACGTCACCAGAAAAAAGATCTCTGTCGGTTGGATGCTTTTCTCTCGAAAACATATTTAGGAAAGGGTTGCTGTTGTCAAAGGTCACAGAAGGTCAAGATTCTGAGAGGTCACAAATGGTAAGGGTCAAGTTTAGTTCTCTCACAGAGTTCATTAAATTCACTATTATTGTTTAGTATAGGCACCTCTGCACTTTCACCTTGTAATCCTTTGAGAATAAGTGCACTCATTGGTGAGGTTTTAATTTCATGTCTTTTTCAATAATCTGAGGAAACAGTGTATGTACTTACATCGATGCTGAAATGATCCTTAGAAAATATGTTTAATTAGGGAAGTTTCTGTATTTGCTTCTCTTCTGCTTTCTTCTTTCTCCTCTTTTAATTGCCACTAGTTACACTACTCAAAAGTATTAACAGATTTTCTTTTCCATCAAAGACTTGTCTAAGCACAAGGTGATTTCGAGATGGTTGATACCTATCATTCAACTTTATCATGATCAGCCCAAAAGAAAGTTCAAATTAAGTATAAGGTGTGTTGCCCTTCAATCTCTGTTCATGTATTTCGGACTTTGGTAGAGGCGATGGGGTGGAAGGGCGAAGAGAAATGGACGAAAGAGAGATAGTTCATGCTACCCAATGGCCGTGTGTGAACCTGTCCGTGTGTGCGCGTGTGTACGTGTGTGTGTGTGTGTGTATGTGTGTGTGTGTGTGTGTGTGTGTGTGTGTTTGGTCTAAAGATCTGTCGGTTAACGTCACCCTAAAAACTTTAGTTCATGGGGTTAAAGTCAATGGCCGACCAGGTGAATATGTGGCTTTGGGACCCTATCATTACAATAAATCTGATTCAAAACGAGGTTAATTGCCCGCACAATGACAGGCACGTGGTATTCTCCATTTTCCTTCTGCAATCAATAGAAATTAGAAAAGTCAAATAAATGAAATTTCGGCATAAGCTGACACAGATAATGTATATAGGCTTATTTTAATAATGACAACAGGTGGTGCTATTAATTTAAAGAAAAGTCCATCTAGGATAAGATAGGTAGCAATTTAATGTTTTAATTCAAACACACACACACACACACACACACACACACACACACACACACACACACGTACACGCTGTATCGTACGCACTTACGCACTTTAAAATGGGTCTTTTCATGGTCAACATTTGCCAGTGTGCAAGGCGCAGTAAAATCGGGGAACATTGTACTAAATTTTCAATTTCAGTAGTGAAAGAATGATTCAGTTCCTATTATATTTCCACGGGCAGAGAGCAAAAAGGTTCACAAAACAATGAATGTATTTCCCCACACCCATACTAAAACGTTTTTAGACAGCAAACTGGAACCAATAAGCAGCCGATTCTTTTCAATTATCCTCCTCTAAAAGTCTTTACTCTCTCTCTCTCTCTCTCTCTCTCTCTCTCTCTCTCTCTCTCTCTCTCTCTCTCTCTCTCTCTCCACAGAGATAGGAGGTTCATTTTACCTGGGCCAACTGTCTTGCCATGAGCCCTATGAGAACTTTATTCTAGTATGTATATATTTTTTAATTTCAAGTATAATTTTGTTTTACTCTTCTTTTGAAAGGACCCCAGTCACTTCAGGGGCTGCTGGAACAGGAGTTATGTCACCGAGTGAAAGAAAATTATTAGGGCATGCTGGAACAGGAGTTATGTCACCGAGTGAAAGGAAATTATTAGGGCATGCTGGAACAGGAGTTATGTCACCGAGTGAAAGGAAATTATTAGGGCATGCTGGAACAGGAGTTATGTCACCGAGTGAAGGAAATTATTAGAGCAAATCGTCCGACACGTGCACACTTCCTAATTCAGGTGTGAGAAATTACAGGGACTGAAAGTCAACGAGTAACCGGGGGGGGGGGGGAATAGGGATATAGTCTACAACTCTACATAGTCTACACACGTTAATTGTTGAAGACATGACGTGGACGAATCACGTGACCAAAGTTCAATTTGTCAATGGACGGGTGATAATGAAAAGTATTCTTACAAGTCAGGACTGTTGAAGTCGTGAGTTCGGTGTCTAATGAAAGAGTCCGTTGAGGACTTAGCACAAAAGACGAATGAGAAAAATTGTAAGAACTCGGGAGAACTGCTGATTCTTAAAACATCTGAGTGTGATGCAGAATAGCACTAGAAGTTAAGCGTGGTTATGTACCAAGGCTGACAGAAGTTCTTATATTTTTTCTTTTTTTTTACATATGTGTGCGAATATTACTGCAACTGAGCCTAATAAGTGAAATATGTGACACTAAGGATGAGGTAAGGCCCTGTATCTAAACTTACAACTGATAATGAACTAGGATATTTAGAAAGTTTAATTTGTATTACTGAAAGTTTTGTTCCAAGTGAAGTTTGCAGATTCCAAATGAAAAGAGTGTCCTGAGTTTCCTGCTGGAACTAGGATTCCTGCAGAATCCTGGATGAAAATAATATTGGATTATGAGATGATTTCAAGCTCAAATCCTGAATACGATATAGAGAAAGTGTTCTACTTTTTTGTCACATGTAGCCAGGAGAAGTGAACTAACCAATGCAGAGCTCCAAATCCGATTACAAGGGGAGTTAAAGCGCTAACGGTCGCATTACTGCACACTACTTCAACAAAATGGCCTAACTCAAATAAGGAGTTCAAAATATTAATTACACGGAAATATAATTTTACAACATACTAGTACTGCTACTGAGTAAAGTTACTACATTTCTTTAACGTTCTGGACATACTTTATGGCGTTATATAATTTTCAAACTTGTGCAAACTTTTGGATAACGTAAACTTCAGTTAAGGCGTGTCAGATCAGTCGCCATTTGTTCTCGAGAAAGTAGTCTTAAATTGGAAAACACCTGGAAGTCACATGACTGAACTGGAAGAGCGCTTCAATTCGATTCAATGACGTGTCACATGAATGACGTCATATTTAGTTCAAGATCAGTAACTTAATTAACTCTCTGACCTAAAAGCAGCCGATTTTAGGATCAAACTCATGATTGCTATTCCAGTTTACCTTGGAAACGGGTATTTTTGAGCCACCGCCACAGGTAATGGTGTTTTATTTTAAATTTCCCAGAACAGCAACTTATTCTTTCAATCAGGACAAACACACGCGATTATAATGACTACCTTTATGTGAACCCGTACAGTGTTGTGTTTTATTTTAAATTTCCCAGAACAGCAACTTATTCTTTCAATCAGGACAAACACACGCGATTATAATGACTACCTTTATGTGAACCCGTACAGTGTGGCGTGTGCGCATAAAATTCTGCACATGTGACCTTGTCTAACTTCCACCCTAATGGACTTTATTATTTTTGTGTCACTTTCACTAAGTGCTATATTTTTTACTCTAAACCTGTTGATTGGCAAAATAATCAAAGCTATGACAATTACGTGACACAATCATACAGGTTATCAAGGCCCTTACAAATAACCTGACTTAAATAATACTGTTTTGCCTCTTACAAATTGTTTTAAGTAATTCTAGAAATATACGTATGGTGTATACATCCATATATATAGAGAGAGATATAGATGTATCATCGTATTGAAAATCTATACATTTATTCTATATTTTAAAACTATACATATGTAATTAACATTTAAAATGTATCCATTCAATTAAAATCTATATATTCAATTTATATTTAAAATCTATACATTCAATTCATATTTAAAATCTATACATTCAATTATATTTTAAAATATACTTTATATTTATATTTAAAATCTATATATTCAATTTGTATTTAAAATCTAAGAGGGTTTAGATATTTTCACTGTTTATAAATTACAATGATAAGATTTCAAAAGTATCATAATGTCTTTCAGATTAAAATTGCATAAATATATTGTGGCAGAAATAATTAATAATGATTTAAAAACAAAATTGAAATAATAAAATCAGCAGAAAAGAAGTTTATATTAATTAATTATATTTACTTTAGGGATGAAATAGCACTTTTATTATAGTATTAGCCACATAATAATTAACTGAAGCTTTTGTTTTATACAGATAAGAAATTCAAGTAAAATCTAACTTAACTCACGTTTGTATTTTACAGATAAGAAATTCAAGTAAAATCTAACTTAACTCACGTTTGTATTTTACAGATAAGAAATTCAAGTAAAATCTAACTTAACTCACGTTTGTATTTTACAGATAAGAAATTCAAGTAAAATCTAACTTAACTCACGTTTGTTTTTTACAGATAAGAAATTCAAGTAAAATCTATCTTAACTCACTCTCATCATTCATTCCTGCACAATACTTGTCTAAAACGCAAAGATATACGAAAATATACCAGTAATCCATTCCAATTTGGTACGCAGACATTTTATTAGATGAAAACATAAGTTTCTTTCATGTGAACATCAATACTTAGAGTCAGAGTTTCCAAATTTTATATTATAATGAATGTATTAACACTGATGAATAATACACACTAACGTTTGTTGCAGGCATGCACCTGGTGACCAGAAGGAAAAGAAAAGAGGTGAATGGGTCACTTTTCTGTTCATTACTTTGTCACAGACAAGAGGGGACTATGATAAAGTTAGCAATGCTGCCAATATTCTACAGAATCAACATACCTTATAACGTTTAAGAATCAATATTGGTTTCATTAATTATCGAAGTACATAAGAGTTACCTGAAACAGATTAACTATCAACAAGTTTCGAGGCAATATTTTGAATGGCACGGTGTAGTGTGAGGTGCTAATATATGATATATTACACAAACAATATATGTCTGATTATTTTTATAAGCTGAACATCGAATTGTGTATTGTTGTTGTTTGGGGGCTTTACTCATTCTTGATTATGTCTGTTATATTAGTTAATTAAATATTAACTAATTATAATTTATATACAAAACGAATGCAGTTCTTGGCTATTACACCAACAAAAAGACTGCTTATTTGCCCCAGTCATATTCAAACACAGAATTGCTTCTTCAGTGCTTCTGTAAAAGAAATCATTAATTCTCATGTCTACGACGTATTGAGGGGAAAGTAAAGAACCCTTACTAGCAGTTCACAATAACAAGAGATGCTGGGGCGGATGTGGTTATTTACAGCCCCGTTTCTTGGGGATATCTAATCCGTCGCTCGCGGTTTGACGTCATATCAGACATCTCGCGCGGCTAGGAGGCCATAGAACCCACCCCATATGTCGCTGGTGATGTCCCTCCGTCGTTGCTATCCTGTTGCTTACCGTTGCGCATGTGCAACGTTTTATGCGTCTGACATTTTTGCAACATACGCAAATGAGCGAGTAACGTGAATTGGTGAGATTTTAGTGTGCATGTGTATATTTCCCCTGCGCTCTGTAATCTCACCCCAGCTTAACTCCGCTTACATCACCAATCGGCAAATAGATCGTTGTCCCAGAAGGCGGATCCTCCTCGGGTCAGGTAGATCTGTATTAAGCTTTATCTGTTATAAATTGCCTTGCAGAGCGTGTTCCTCAGACAATCACCACCATTTTACCCACGGGAGACAATCAGGCTGCGTCGAGAGAGTAAGGGACAGCTGATGCTAACGCCGCGCCTGACAATTTATACGTTTTTATATACGTCATAGAAAACTCGACAGGACAAAAATGAATGCCATCAATGTTGCGTGTGTTGTAGTCTACTTTGTAAGTCATGTAATTTTTTCCCATTTTTTTTCTTTTACTTTAAATTTTGTTATTCTCTGTTGAAGAATTCAGAAAGAGCATTTTCTTTGTAAATGTAAACTAGTCACGTGGAGTTTTGGCTGACGACTGATATTTGCACGAGTATGAACTTAAACGAAATCTGTCAGGATTTGAGGTCAACAAACCAACTGCTAATTCCACCACAACTTGCCAATTATCGCAATTTTAATTATTTCTTATTATTATGTTATAAATGTTAATAATCTAAATGTTGAAGTGTTCACAGAAATTTTGAAATGATGCGTGCACCGATGGATGTTAGTGTGTATGTGTGTGTGCGTGCGTGCGTGCGTGGATGTGTGTTCTGGATAGGCACGGTAGAATGAGAGCAGAGAGTAAAAGTAAAGCAAATTATCTTGGGGTGGGGGATGAAGTAAATTTGCCTCTCCCTATTTTAAAATGTATTTGCTATATAAATTGTTAAATTGTCAAAGTAACCCGACCTTGGGCACTCCTTATGATGGTACTTTTGTAAGTGTCTAAGTTGAAGCAATCTCCCGAGTTGAGAATGTGCTAGAAATTGCTGATGTAATGCAAACTAATTTCAACTTGGTGAATAGATTTTGTTATCCAATGTTTATGATTCACGAGAACGAGACCAGGCAATGGGCTGAGATCAGGCAACGAGACCAGGCAATGGGCTGAGATCAGGCAACGAGACCAGGCAGTGGGCTGAGATCAGGCAACGAGACCAGGCAGTGGGCTGAGATCAGGCAACGAGACCAGGCAGTGGGCTGAGATCTAAAAGTTTATCTGCAATAGAGAAATATATTGTCTAATCACTTGAATTTGTGTGGCAAGAACTCCGGTCATGAAAGGCAGATGTTAACTTAATGGTGAGTTAACTGACTGGGTGAGAGAGAATGGACTTAGAAATATTTTGTGCATTTTGCTATTGATATGTTATACTTGCGTTTTACATAGAGATGAATTATGTGAGTAGACTATTATTTCTACAAATGTTTGAACTAAGATGCTTGTATAGAGTATGCATAACACTTGACATCATTCCTAATGAACCTGTTCATAAATTCATATGTTGTATTTATTGTGCTGTTTGCATGTATCGGGCTAATAAAATGCCTTGATTTTGCATCAAAATTGCTGTGGTATTCTTGTATTGACAAAGTCTCAAACATTTATAAACACTGCAGGTTAAATGAAAACGATCTGTTCTTCATTCCCTACGATTTTCAGTGCTACTTTCCCTATGCTGGGCCCCGTCAACTACTGTCCTAGTTTGTATGTGATTTCTTAAATTTTAAACACCTATTTCCCGATTTAAACCCTAGAGTCGCAATTAGCAATGGGGTAAACCTGGTTGAGCAATAACCTTTGAACAATGATGTTACCATCTGGCAGAGTGGTGCCCCTTGAGTTGTCAATAGAAATGGGGTAAACCCAGCTGATATCATCTTCCAACCAGCCAGTATGCGTGTCACCTTTAGAATAGCTGAGGATCTACTGCTTTATTGAGTAGGATGATGCATGAACGGTTGCTCAAGGTGCACGATTCCTTTCATTGGGAAAAATAAAAATGGATAACATCCTGTGTCTGTACTAAATAGATGTAAATGTTGCAAAAGTATTGTAAAATAATGACGATAACAATAGCAATATACCATATGTAAGACAGACAAACAGACAGAGAGATAGATAGATAGATAGATAGATAGATAGATAGATAGATAGATAGATAGATAGATAGATAGATAGATAGATAGATAGATAGATAGATAGATAGATAGATAGATAGATAGATAGATAGATTCATCCTATCAATAAGCTTTTATTATTTTAAACACAGAGCGGGAAACAGTTACTTATGGAATTCAGTTCTGTTATTTTTTGTTCCCACCCCTTGGCAAATTTTGATAACTGATTGATACAATTTAACTGAACATCCCTGTGTAATCATAGTGACATCACTTCATTCGAATTTCACACTTGCACTCTCCAAGACCTAGTTGATGACGTCATACGTCACCCAAACGGCACTTCTGTTGTATTGTGCTGTCCATTGGCTAGCATAAGCCAAGGATGCAGTGGTTTGTACAATCCGAAGAGATGAGTGAGTGCCCCTTAAAATCACAAGACGTCATCGATTTGCGAGGGCGCTTGGTAGTGTAGAGCAGACATTTGTGATTGCACTCTCAGTGCTACAGATCTGTTGGGGTGTGCACTCTTCTTATCGGGAATATTCATTCTTTCCTGAAATGGCTACCTTTCTGTCTGACTATCTGCAGAATTGGTCATTTTACAAAACCATGCTAGCAGTCTCTGAAGATTTATGCTTCTTTCTCTTTTAAAACATTTTTTTTTTTAAGTTTCATGACCAGTTTGTCTTTATCCACATATTTCATCTCTCACTTTACGCACAAACAAAACGTTTTCTAGCTGGCAGTTACCTTGGACACGCCTACAGTCGCACACGCCATAGCTCTGGAGGAAACTGTCGAAAAGACGATTAGAAATGGCGATCGAGCGATACCAATTCCCGACAACGTGTGCTCTTCCGGTGCCCAGTGCAACTTGACCGACTGCTGCCTGCATCCATTTGGCAGATGGTATCCATATTGCCATCCCATGCTGCGAAATGGTGAAGGTCAGTCACGCGCACCTTGCAGTTATTTTTAAAGTTCTTCACGGCAATCGAACATCAAATCAAACGTATATATTTACACACACACACACACACACACACACACACACACACACACACACACACACACACACACACACACACACACACACACACACACACACGCACACACACACACACACACACACACACATACACATTCACGCGCGCACACATACACACATACAAATACAACTGTATGAACATCAAAGCTGGCTAACACTTCGGATAGTCTTTCTTTCTTACTGACGTCATTCGTTTCTATCAGAAATAAACAATTATAATCCAGTAACCAATAGACACGATCTATATTCATACAGTCATAACCAATCAATATGACCTCTCTTCCGAGCGCGAAATCAGAGGTCTATTAAAAAAAAAAAAAAAAAAACCTCAATAATCCAATCGTCAACTAAATTTACCTTTCTGCAACATGTCTGCTAAGATCGGCTTATTATCAGAAAGCAACTGACTATAAGTTTATTCTTTGCTTACACATTTTTTAATGCGATATTTGTATCATGAATGCATTTGCCTATTATTGAGTGGATTAATAATAACATGCGTGTACCAACATATTGACTTATTATCATCAATTCTATTTCACCAAGAATATGCTGAAGCTGCTGTCGTTGATATAAATGAAATATATATGTTATGTGGGTTTCCAGATTGTTCCTGGTCACACTTTACAGAGAAACAGCCATTGGAGCAAATCACCGAAATCACCTGCCCCTGCAGTATTGGCCTCGTTTGCCTTGACTGTAAGTCACACATAAGTATAAAAAAATAAACAGAATTAATGTTATTAAAAGTTAGGTGTAAATGGACCGAGCATAGAAACTTAATGCATCATAAGTAATGCCTAATAATAGGTTCAGTCTAAATACATTATAGGTATAGCCTAAATGTTTCCACACACACACACACACACACACACACACACACACACACACACACACACACACACACACACACACACACACACACACACAAATTAAAAAATAATCTAATTATAAGGAAAGCCTGAAAATAATAATGCTCTTATTGTCAGCAATCAGTAAATGTAAACATTATAAAATATCAATACCTGTAAAACAATCGAAAGCTTAAGAAGTAACGAAGGAATATTTAAGTAAAGCCAAGATGTAACGAAAGAATATTTAAGTAAAGCCAAGATGTAATAAAGGAATATTTAAGTAAAGCCAAGATGTAACGAAAGAATATTTAAGTAAAGCCAAGATGTACGAAGGAATATTTAAGTAAAGCCAAGATGTAACGAAAGAATATTTAAGTAAAGCCAAGATGTAACGAAGGAATATTTAAGTAAAGCCAAGAGATAACGAAAGAATATTTAAGTAAAGCCAAGATGTAATAAAGGAATATTTAAGTAAAGCCAAGATGTAACGAAAGAATATTTAAGTAAAGCCAAGATGTAACGAAGGAATATTTAAGTAAAGCCAAGATGTAATAAAGGAATATTTAAGTAAAGCCAAGATGTAACGAAAGAATATTTAAGTAAAGCCAAGATGTAATAAAGGAATATTTAAGTAAAATGTTAGTATCTCTGCGGTCTATCATGTTTCCCATACAAGACACGAATTATTGTTTTGACATTGCTGACAACAGGGAGGTATGTCCTCAAAAAATTCATCACAGTTTTTCCATTCACTGGCACGGACTACTATCAACAAAATTTATCTCTTTCTCAACTAACGTTTCCACACTCAAATTTTACATTGCTGACAAAATAGTTATTTTAGCCCACTGGTTATGTTTAAATTGTTTGGCTGTTTAGTTAACCGTTTACAGTATGATGACACTTAGAGAGAGAATTTTTTTTAAAAATAATATTCCCCCATATCCGTGAAGGTAAGTATATTTTTCTACAAACCATTATGAACCCGTTTACATTAAGCCCTGTAAACAATTGGAAGCAAACACTTGAATAAAGCCCCACTTTGAAAAAATATCTGTACCCAATAAGATGTTGAAAGAAACCAGCTATTCTGGTCATTTATTGTTGATATCTCAAAAACGCGCGAATCACGTGATCTTGGAGAAATTCTAAATATAGATTTCTAATTTCACCTGCATGACGTCAAATGAGAGTCATAACAAAGCTGGGTGAATCTTTGATTCATTGTTAATATGTTATTACTTTAGTGTGGTTTTCATCTTTCAGGATGCATACTTTCTGGGAAAATTAGATTTATAATATCAAATCCACACTTGAATGAAGGCAATAAATTTATCTGTCGATAGATAAATAAATAAAATTTTGAATTCATTCTCAAAGTTGCCTATTGATCAAAATCTTTGAAATGTACATCATTTCAAAAAACAAAACAACATTACATTTATGAAACCCATTATATTTATAATGACTGCTATGAGATGAAATTAACTATATCGAGACATACACATATAGTTTCTGTCCAGTAGATTTATACGCCAGGATATTTTAACACTTCATCGAAATAATCAGTTATGTTCTCAAAGCTCATCCAGCAACAATGTTATTAAATAAACTTAAAAACTAACACACATACAGATAAAAATTACCTCTCATGTATTAAAATGTAGTTAACAAATTATAACTGGATTACAATCATATAATTCATATATTTATCATATATTACTTTTATTAAATTAATTTCACTCATTTTGCAAACAGGAAATATTACTGTTATTAGAAAAGGACCTCCTATCAAGTATACAGACTCAAAATAATATTAGTAAAACACAATGAAGAGTAACAATAATTAATTCCAATACTTTCATATTAATTTAAGTTATAGTTGTAGTTCAAATTTTAAATGATTTACATGAATACAAAATTATTTATACATGTGATAATTACTCACCAGAAACCTATTTGAGATGAGCACCCGCAAATTCTACAAGTTTACACCAAATGAACACAGTGCGATTAGGTTCACATTAATTTTACTGGTATTAGGCACCACTTTTATTACTTTATTTATCTGCTCAGCCAAGCGTTTCAATCTCATTAATAAAAACATTGTACATAAAACAAAATTTTATGTCACAAATTAATTGATTTCTTTAATCAAGCCTGTTCAAGGAAGGACTGCTCAATTTACACTGTAATGATCTGCAACAGTATTATTAATAACCGCAATCTGTATTAGTCAAATAACTGAAACACTTCAAATTGTACAAACAGTTCATCCATAAAATTTCTTCCCCTTTTTGTTTCTGAAACTATGTTTAATATTGATGGCTTATCTAAAACAATTCACCAGCAATATGTTTAAAAATCACTTTATAATAAAAAAATATAAATAGTAAAGTTTGACATGTGATGTAAATATTTCTAACTACGAGAATCAATAATCAGGCCAAATAAATCAACGTCACGAACTAAGTCACATTTACAATTATTAGATTTCAATAATCAAGCCAAATACAATCAACGTCACGAAGTAAGTCACGTTTACAATTATTAGATTTCAATAATCAAGCCAAATAAATCAACGTCACGATGTAAGTCACATTTACAATTATTAGATTTCAATAATCAAGCCAAATACAATCAACGTCACGAAGTAAGTCACGTTTACAATTATTAGATTTCAATAATCAGGCCAAATACAATCAACGTCACGAAGTCACGTTTACAATTATTAGATTTCAATAATCAGGCCAAATACAATCAACGTCACGAAGTAAGTCACATTTAAGTATAGAACATAGAACATTCAAAACCAACAAAATTTGCTAAACAAACTAATAAAGAAAATATATCTAGATCAATAATAAGTTCCTTTCTATAAGATACAAGTCTTTCAGAGTCATTAGATATAGAGAATATTTTGCTAACAGTTTACTGTTTCCGATTTCTAAATACTGAGAGTTCATGGGTTCTGCTAAGAGTAATTAGAGATCAATTGCTCATCCAGAATAGCAACAGAGCCTTGTTCTATTATGAATCAGAACAGCACATTTTATTTCTCCCACTACTGATAGTTCGTGTGTTCTGCTAAGAGTAATTACAGATCAATTGTTCATTAGAACAGTAATAGAACATTGTTGTACTATGAATCAGAACAGTTCATTTAATTTCTCCAACTACTCACAGTCGTTTGCTTTCTTCATAAAGCGCTAACATTCAGGATTTAGAATCTCTAGTGTAGCATTCCCAAAGATACTAACTTGACACAGATACACCATTTATACAATTAGTAAGAAAATAGAAATATTCCAATCATATAGAGAAGTTTGAAAGGGTTATAAATTGGACTTTCTTCACCTGGTATAAAGAGATGAGTGTCCTTTCCGTCATTAACAATGCGAGAGATGACTTAGCCAGCAGCAGTTTTGAAGCTGACAAACTGGCACTGGTCTCATACAGCAGCGTTTCATGTTACAGTGTCTCTTCTTCAAGAGGAGTAAGGGGTTGTGTCCCTTTACCAAGGCTACCATGAAGAAAAATATCACACAAATTCAGGTAGTCATAAGATGAAGAAATGACAATTAAGACACAAAAAAAAAACCCTGAAGGCTTTTGAAATGCTGGCAAGAATAAGACATGGGTATGAATATTCCATAGTAGTAATTAATTAAACCTCTCTCTCTCTCTCTCTCTCTCTCTCTCTCTCTCTCTCTCTCTCTCTCTCTCTCTCTCTCTCTCTCTCTCTCTCTCTCTCTCTCTCTCTCTCTCAGACATTCGTGCACATTTGTACCTGTGAGCTAATTGACAAATATATGGTTTCAGACATATGGAGCCACATATAAAAATACAACCAATAAATGTTCCTAAGTATGAACAAAATACAGTTAAGAATCTTCTACATATGAAAATATAATGAAGATTCTTAAGGATGAATAATACAATTAACATTTTTTTCCTGCATAGAAAGAAATTCGAATACGAATTTTATATGTATAAAAATGCAATTGATGAATTTTCTTTGTACAAAGAAACGCAACTAAAGAATTTTCTATGTAAACAAATATCAACTGCTCCATACATAACCTTAGTTTGTGTTGCTAACTGTCACAAATGCTTTCATGGGAAAAAAACGGGACTTTGTCACAAGACCAAGTAATGAGTTGTTGTTTGGCCCTGGTATAAATATGTACTTGGGTTTGTTTCCATTGTTCTGTTTGAAACAATGGCAGTCTGTGAGTGACTGGCACATGCAATGGCCTGCAATCATATTTCATTGTCTTCAACTCCAAGTCAAAAACAGGTTCACACTCGGGAAATCATGTGTTCCACTAGGCCACAACTTCAACTTTCTTGCCTTAAGGTTGACCAAAAACAGATGAAAATGGTATGTGTTATGCTATTTACAGAAAAGTTCAGAAGTGTACTCAAGTGTAGAGTTGAGCACAAGATGTCAGCCGAGGAAGCACAACTACACATGCATATCTTAAGTGTATGTGTAATTCACTTCTCACCACCATGGTAGGCAGAACTGTTTGCATGACCAAGTAAACAGATCAGACAGGACTTCCAAAACACTTGTCTAAACAACTCACAACACTAACAGGAATGTCCAAAACACTTGTCTAAACAACTCACACACTAACAGGATTTTTGCGTTGCTATTTCAGAAAAATAACAGATCAGAAAGAGATATCTTACACAAATTTTGCAATACATTAATTAATTGGAAACATTAAATAAATAAATATATTATTATTCATGCTATCTGCGGTTCTAGATTATCACAATATGCATTTTGTCATTGTCCTCTGATGCTCCATCGCCTTGTGTTTGACGTCCGATTTGCCAATATGTGACGTAGTGAAAGCAATTACATTAGTGTTAACAGAGCTGAGAACGTTTAGCTTTTTAACTATAATTTATTATTGTATTTATGGCCGTTAATATAACAGTATAATTATTTATATTTTGGAGAAAATATTTAAAAGTATATAAATGGGACTAACAATTTGCTTTTTTTTTTTTCTCCAGTCGGTGATGGTCGTTCAATGAAATGCACAAATTTGACGTAAAAGGGGGATAACTGACAAGGAATGCTACTGCTTTTGATACAAGGCTGACTGCCCCTTCTTATTCTGGAATGAATAGAATTTGTTAAATTTTTAAACACGACTAAAGTATGTAAATAAATCTTTTGGCTGTTTACTCTTTGCTCTTTCAAATCCTTGCTCTACTATTATTATTGTTTTTAATTCGTTTTGTAAACGGAAAATGAAACGCGATTAGGCCTGAGAAAATGGAGTGGTCAGGGCCTGCTTTGCCCGACACCCAGCACTGCCAAACTGACCCTGTGAATTAAAGTCTCAGAGGATTTCAATAAGCAAGGCGGCTTCGGCTCAACCCCGATGGAGGGCGGTTGAGGGTGTGAGCCAAATAGGTGCTACCTGTTTCACCCCTTTCCGCCAGCCCTTCTGCCCTCCACCTCAGACGCACCGCGAAGCTGTGGGGATCCCCCAGAAGCAGACCAAGACCGAGAACATCGAGAAGATAAACAGGTCATTGGCACTCGACCACAAAGACATGTACGCTGGTGATGGTGAAATATTTTGGTTATTTATTCCTAAAATTCTGTAAACTTAATCGATAAATGTATTTGAGTGCAGTAATCATTTGCTTTGTTGATGCACTTTACATTCATTTATTAAAATATTCATTTGAAATAAAAGAATATGCTAATAAATAATAAATGGAAACTTTTCTGTTTTTTTAAAACATTTTTTGAAATAAATTGATTCATTTATTTAAAATTATTTAATGTGTTCTGTTGTAATGCGAGAAGAAACAAAACAAGAGAGAGAGAGAGAGAGAGAGAGAGAGAGAGAGAGAGAGAGAGAGAGGAGAAAGAAAGAAATAATAGAAAGGCTATATTTCAAATTGGACAACCAACACAGCGATTAACTGTACTTGTATGTTTAGTATAGGCCATACATAGTACAAGTTTGATTGCGCACAATTATTAGACAATTCTAAAATATTTTTCAGGACTGAGTTTAACACTCTTACGTGTTGGGTTTATATACAACCCCGCTAAAGTATTAATTATTCCAGTTAATATTAGCCCAATGGCCAAACTTACTCTTCAAACTTCATAAAACTGACATGACTATTATCATTTGAAATAACGACAAGCAAGTTAGTTAATGTTATCTTTCAGGATTGTTGACGTCAACTCTCCCACTTAAATAATTTTAAATCATCCATTCAACATTCGTTTGGTTCACCCCCACCCCACCCCACCCCTGATCCCAATTAATGATCATTCAAAAGAATTAAATAAGATAAGGGAAAGAGATAACAACAAAATTTAATCACAGGAACAATAAAAGAATAATATCTAGACGTTAGAATAAACATGAGATGAGGACGCTTTGTAGTCTCCCCTGCCTCTATTAATTCATGAATGAGATTATGAAGATTGTCTCATCATTTGGGGTTTTGAGATCTTCTCTGTTTGATCTAGCTTCGCAGACGATAAACGGTAGCAAATTGTAAGTGTTGTGATGAAATCCAGATTTCACGTGATCTCCCCGTGGCGACGGATGGCCTGGAGTTTCCTTTTTGACTCTCAGACAGCAGCATTGGTAGACTGGATTTCAGGATCAGACAAAATCCCAGCTAACATTTCCCTTTTCTAACCTAGCATGGTTATTCTAATAATTAGAATGTTTTTGGCAACAGCAAAGATTATAACATGGCCTTTACAATAACACCGCCCCTAAAATCAATATACATTCGAACTTACTGACCTGCAATCCAAAAGAATTGCTATTTGTGATGTCTATGCATATAGTTAATGGTTATTATTATTATTATTTATTAATTAATTAATCATCCATAACTAATTACAAGTGAAAAATCATAATCTATGTTAGTAATAATTCCCCAGCAGACACCGCTCGTCTCTCTCACTTGGAGGATATGCGGGTGTCATAAGCGTTTTCTTTCTTCCATAATTAAAGACAAACATTTACCGTCACACAATATTTCCGTAGGTGGAAAACTTCTTACTAAAGAAGAAGACAAATCTTTCTTTAATCTATATTTAGTTAGGCTCCATCCACACACTTTCTTCTCCAATATATAAGGTTTTCAATAAGTGTGAGAAGGTCAATAAATTTATTAAATGGACAATCAAATATGCATGTCAAATACAATGAAAAAGATTACTTGACATCAATATTTCCATGTTCGAATAATTTTAATATCTATACATTCTTATATCCTAATATACAATTCAACAATTCGTATCAATACAAATCACTTGATAGTACTTATCAGAGAACAGAAATGGAGTTATTAGAGATAAGCAATAATAGTTTCTACATAACCTGATTTAGGTACTGATTCAATAGTCCTTTGTGCACTTTTTTCTTTGTAACAAAGCCACAAGATTATTGTTTAGTTATTACTGTTAATTCCACATGATTCCCTTCTCACACTGCAGAGCACTGATTCACTGCTATTCTCTCGGGACTACCTGGGTGCTCCTTCACCGTACCAGCTCCCTCAAATACAACAACAATTGTAGCAATTTCCAGAAACTTGCTTGTACCACAAATTGCTCGATGTAGTCAGCATGCCTTGCCATACATCAATGGAGTGTAGTGTATCCTTTACACTTACACACTGCAGTAGACACCTTGTGCACCTACCATGGTCATAGCAGTTTATAATCAGTAAACCAGGAATTTCAGTTAATAAAAGGAAAAGATGTTTTTTCCCTAAAAAATATAATAGGGAGCAAATGCTAAGTTTTAGTTTATTCCCTTTTTAACTCCATTCTTTCATACATTCAAATCTCAACTTACAGTTTCCTTTAACAGTATTTATCAGCCTGATACATGCATACACATACTTTATACAGTGTGATAGCTTATGAACAGTTACACTAGTAACAATGTCAGGTGTCTGGTATACTATATCCTTTCTCTCTCAAACAGTCAGTTAATTCACCATTAAGCTAACAGCTGCATTTCAAAAACGGACTTCTTGCCACACAAATTCAAGTGATTAGACAACAGAATTCTCTACAGCAATGTAAATTTTTTTATATCAGCCCATTGGCTGGTATCGTACTGAAATTAGGAACAAATTTGTGATAATACTCCTCGAGTCTTGGTGTCTGATTTTATGGTTTCCCTCAACTATTCTATCTTTAAATCACATCACATCATAGATCCCTGGCTTAATGTATGTCATAAAATTTCAAGCAAACAAAATACGCTATTTCACATAGGTCAAATATGTAGTGAGGTTTGTTTCCGTTAACCTTTCAAATACAACTTATAACAAGGTCAAATGTGCAGTGAGGTTTGTTTCCTTTAACCTTCCAAATACAACTTATAACAAGGTCAAATGTGTAGTGAGGTTTGTTTCCTTTAACCTTTCAAATACAATTTATAACAAGGTCAAGTGATGTTCCCATATTTCCATGTCTAAGAATAGATTATCCATAAAATTTTCAACTGTGGAATTTAAAAGTATCTTTCCCTCTATTTGGAGGTGTGGTGTCAACTTGCAAATTTAAATCGAGCTTATGTCTTCCTAATATTGACAAACTTCTAACTTGGATGCCACACTTTCAAAATTCCCCTCAAATGATTCTAATTTGTTCAAATCCAAAGTATTGTCAGCAGTTGCAATCCTTGGGTAACCACCCTCTATCCTCCTTTAACACTTCCGGTTTATTTGGTATGACCCTCACTAATTGAGTGTCACCCAGACACTGGCGTCTGACCGACTCAGTCCCTAATTCTATCGCAACATGAGTCCCATCCGATTCATTGTGTACTTTCATCATTATATCTTTCTCTTCAGCTAATGAGAATCTAGTCCTCGCATCATTGTCACTGCTCGTCTTCCTAATGACGTCAAGTCCAAATATAATTCTTAAATTTTGTCCAAAGTTGTGCGGGTTTAACTGAGTAAGTTTACGTCAGTCAACTTGGCAGTAAAATCTTGTAACGTCATCTTCCCGTTTCCATTGTCCGTCTGCAATTCATCACTCATCTCCACGTCTTCAAGCGTCTCACTCATCTGTAGAGGACAGATGTCAACTATGCTAGTTGTGTTTTTTTGTCTTCTTTACTGACAACCGAAGTGACAGTCAAGTCTTTTTGCATCTGTCCGTGTTTACTCTCTTCTATGCTCTCTTAAATGTGTCCTAATTTACAGTACCAATGCCTGTCCTTCCATCTGCATGGCCACTTTTAAAAAGTCACAATATTCTCGAATTGAGATGTGTGTTCCTGTACTTTACTCAATCATACATTTATAATCCGTCCATATAACAGGTATGTGACGTATGTACATATTAAACTATTCACACGCATTCACACGTTAAGCACGCATGAAAATAAAGCCACATCTAGAGATTGCTAAAGAACACGATAACACATCCATACATGTATCTACCAACCTACAAAAGAAAGCATGCACGACAATACAGTCATACAAATTCAAATAAAAATACTCTGCACTTCTTGTGAATTGACGATCTGTTCAATATTTTTTCAGGTTTGTTTACCTAGCGAGGGCATTTGCAGCTGTTGTTGGTTTGAGGGCTAAATGCCAAAATGAGTTGGTGATTACAAAACAGTCATTATAAACATCACACACACACACACACACACACACACACACACACACACACATACACACACACACACACACACACACACACACATACACACACACACACACACACACACATACACACACACACACACACACACACACATACACACACACACACACACACACACACACACACACACACACACACACACACACACATTTTTACTTAAATTATTGGAATTTTGTTCCATTGAAAGCTTAATTACACATTTTATTAATACACTATTTCAATGACGTTATATTCAAATTGCTATGATACTATTTCAACTAAAAAGGACATTAATTAGGCATAAATATATCTGGTATTAGTTTTATTCAAATTGCTATGATACTGTTTCAACTACAAAGAACTTTAATTGGGCATAAATATATCTGTAAAGTAGTTGTCAACTGTGATTGTGTCTCATTAACAAGATGTCGGATATCAAGAGGGGGAGGGGTGGTATGTAAGATATTGATAATCTTAATGAGTTGTCTGTTATTTATGTTCATGTTTATATGACTTCAACTTCATTCTTGAGAAAAAAAATTTCTTCACAGATATATGTGGTTCCATAAAGTGGCCAAATCACCCAGTTTAGGGTACCTATCTACTGGAAAATATCTTTGGAAAAATCTGATAGAGACATTCATTATCAGATTTGAAATCCTTTGAAAATCATTAATTTCCATAATGGGTCTGCGATCTATATCGACCCCATTAACAGTTAGGAGTGATAAAATTGCACATAATATATATATATATTAGTACGAAATGTTTAATACTGAAGATTAATTAGAGCAGTGTGTCAAATCTGTATCTTATTATCACTAACGTAAGAGTAGAAGTAAACGTCATGAGTGATTACAATCTGTCAGAATGATGTAACAGTTCGTGGTAGTGGGGTGTCGGTAGATTAGATTTTCACTGTTCTTAGGATGGAGCTCAAGCGCCGTTCATAAATTCCACGAGTGAAGGTAAGCAATAGACATCAAACAGAAATTCGAAGCCACAGAAATCTAGAACCTAGAAATCAAACATAGAAACTCGAACCCTAGAAATCTAGAATCTAAAAATCAAATATAAGCTTGAAGCCCTAGAAGTAGAGAATCTAAAAATCGAACAGAAACTAGAAGGCCTAGAACAGCGATGCATATGATAAACGCGGCCCGAGACAGGGCTCTATGCGGCCCCCGGAGGATTTTGGATGTTACCATTATTAAGAATGTAAAGCACATTATTTCATTATTTGTGGCGGCCCTCCACGCACTACCTATTGGAAATTTGGCCCTCTGGCCTAAAAGGTTTCTGCACCCCTGGCCTAGAATCTAGAAATCAAACATTCACTAATTATAATTTTAAAACAATACTAATTCATTTCTTGGCTCTTACACCAACAGATTGCTTATTTGTCCACAGTCAAAATCAAAAACGGAATTGCCTCCCCTCACTGCTTTTGTAGGACTAGCTGACTGATGTCTTCGACGTGCTGAGGGGAAAGTGAAAAATCCTTTACTGGCAGTTCACAAGAATAAGACATGCTGGGATGGATGGGGGTAGTTGTGAAATATCTTTCACGTAGATATTATCTTAGCCGTCGCTTGCGGTTTGTGATGTTTAGACGACACACCTGACATCTCGCGCGGCTAGGAGGCCGTGGGAGACCGCCCATCTGCCACTGGAGAAGCTGTCCCCCTTCCGTCATTGCTGTCTCGTTGCTTACCAATGGCACTTGCGCAATTTTTCGACGTCAGACATTTTCGCAACATACGCGAACAGCGAGTATTAGTGAATTAGTGTGTATGTCTCATCCCAACCTAACACCGTTTACGTCATCAATCAGCAAGTAGATCGGTGTCCCTGAAGGCGGATCTCCCTGGGGTCAGGTACATCAGTAATAATTATAAATTGCTTTGCAGAGCCTCTTTCTCAGACAATCTCCACCGTTATTGTCGCATAACACTCAGTGAGGCAAGACGTCGATAAGGGGCAGCTACTCGTGAATTCTGAGTTCCTTTCATTTGAAACTAACACCGCGTCTGACATAATACACACTTCACAGAGGAATCAACGGACACAGAAATGAATGCCAACAATGTTGCTTGTGTTTTAGTCTTGTTTGTAAGTAATGCCTTTTCTTTTTATGAAATTTCGTTGCTCTAAAATGTGTTATTCCAAATGCCGAGTGAGCTTTTTTTTTTTTTAACGTGACCTGAGTCACTGAGGTTTTTCACTGAAGATTGTGATATTTGCACAAGTTTAACCCTCGAGTGCATATAGGTCATGACTTTTGTGTGTGTGTGTTGTGGATAGGCACGGTAGAATGCGGGCATAGACTTGTTTTTGTTTTTTTAAAAGACGCATATATATATAATTTTAATTTAATAATTAATTTCACTATGGAGATGGAGATCTCAAAAGCAATTAAAAGCACGCTTCTTATTCCAGCGAAAACATTCACCCGAGAAATACTGACACGATCAAGCAACAATACACTAATAAATGAAACAACATTGAAACAGCAATCCCATACCGCTGTGCGAAAAAAGAAAAAATATCCAATAATTAAAATAATACACACACACACACAACGGTTCAACTATAAATTCTAAGTTCACACTAGCTATTTCTTTAAAATGTTATCAACGTCAATAACTAAAATTTCTTAATAATATCCTTCCTACCTGCGGGAGATGACTAACTAAACATCAAGTCTCTGTGGAACACGCAACGTTTCGGCAACTTTGTAGTGTAAATGTACGCCCAGTACTTGGGGTGGGGGGGGGTGCATCAAAAGTATGTGTACGTGTGCGGAGACATCGCGAGTGTGTCAGCGGTAGCCGTTAGCTTCACAGCATCTGCCCGACAACGGTAACTGAGGGCACACACCACCGTCATTTATAATTGTTCACCAAGTGGATCGCACTCAGCGTTGGCTGGGCCCACAAGTTTGCGTTCGACTCCTGCCCGACTTACGGCTCGTGCAAAGCCCTGCCAGGAGTACAAAAGGCCCCGTACAGCCCCGTACAGCCCCATACAGATCTAGCCTAACGGAGAATCGAAGGATCTTCAAATAGCGATCACGGCAGACAGTACATCTTACAGTGTTCTTAGTCACAGACGAGGATAGCGAGCTGGCTTTCGTTTCGTCAGAGATGACTGACTACTACTGTCTGAAACTGGTGTTTCTTGTCTACTCTTGTCTGCAAGATAAATGGCCGAATGTGGGCGCTTAAACAGTTCAGACGAAAGTTCTGGATAACCTCGTTTTGGAGTCAAAACACGGGCTAAACGCATACCACCTAACACCACTGCTTACCCTCCTAAAAATAACAAACTGCTAGAGCTAACATTTTTTCTTAATTAAATTTTAAAAAATACACGCGTTTTATTCTACCGTAAACATCAGCATCGACCCTTTTCAGCAGTATTCTACTTACTGCCGTAAACACAGAAATTTACTTCCGGCCTATGAAACGAACGGAGGGAGGGGAGGGTCCTTTTCATTCTTGGTGCATATGGTTGGGTTTTTTCATCCGTTTTTGGACGTGTCTTAACTATCACACAGAAAGCATCTCCCACTTTTGAGAGCACTTGCAGCGGGGACGTAACTCTTATAATGACGGCACGTTGGAATGGGAATAATCGTACACTTCTTTTACCAAAAAATCAAATAAGAAAACCAAAAAGAAAACAACAACAAAATCGTGACTAATGCAAATAATTATTCTAACAATAATATAGTGCATAAAGATAATAAAACTAGTATTCTACTTAACAGCTTGGTGAATGGAAAGCAGTTGACAGTCATTCTATTAAAAGAAAATTCGGCAATAAAAAGTTTTTGAATCTAAAATTAGTACAACCATTGATACCGGTGTATGACCTGTGTATTAAGAAAGCTACATACAGACATTCCACAACTTATCGTACCGTAATAATAAGCAGACAAATGTATAGCATGAGTCAGCAGAAAACTAACAGTGTCTAAAAATTGTTTCCTCTTTGTGTGATAGTGAATGTAATGAAACACCAAAATACATTAAATGAAAGTTTCAAACTTTAATATATATTGTAAATGTCCCCGAGATGTGTATGAATATTTTTACCGCTGATCTTACAAGAACTCCGTTTAAAAGAAAACAAAATGCAATGTAAATTCTTTGTAATGAAAAAGAAATAGAGCGGGAGTCTGGTAGAGGGGCATTTGAAAGAGCAGAGTTGAGCAGGGGCTAGAAGGATTGGGCAGTTTTTTGTTTTTTTTTTTATGGTGCATAGGTCAAAGATCATTACAATTAAAAATGCTTTAAGCCGTTATAATTTTCTTCAGCTCCTTTTAATCCAAATCTGTTTGTAAGTTCATTACTTTGACACTAGCTATAAAACCATCTGAGTTCAAAGGGCAACTTACGTCTCTATAACATGATTGTACAGCCCATTAGTCTCAGTGTTCCGCAGTTTTTCTCACAATCATTGATTGTTAGGCATACGCAGAAGTCTCCGTCTCTAAAAAACTGAAATCGAGCCTGCTAAACTAGTGCGAATTAGTCAGACAATTTTTTTTTTAATGCGGGAGGGGGGAGGAGTGGTTCAAGGTCTCACTCTAGCAACTTGTTTACGCTACACTGCTCTAACCGCAGCAGCCGTTTGGATCCTTTCTTGTAATTATCCCCCACCCCATCTCTGTCCTTAATTATTAGCCACTATCTGTGACGTTAGTAAAGACAATTTTAAACTAATACATGTAAATGTGAATTTCAGCTATGTTAGATTGTTTTTTCTCTCTTCTTTCTTTTAGATATAAGATCAAACAGGTAAATTTGGATGTTAGGTTTTTTTTCTCTCTTCTTTCTTTTAGATATAAGATCAAACAGGTAAATTTGGATGTTAGGTTTCTTTTCCTCTCTTCTTTCTTTTAGATATAAGATCAAACAGGTTAATCTGGGGCGTTAGGCGTACAATGAAGGTGCCCTTTTGCTTTATGAATGCTTGAGACTATCTGGGTTTGTTTTGGATGTGTGACATGCGTGTTCTTTTGCACTATGAATGTTTATGGTGTGAGATAGGTTTATTTTAAAAGTTGAAGTGTGTGACGCACAGGCCCTTTTCCTTAATGAATACCTGTGGTGTGTGTTAGATTTATTCTGGATGTTTAGTGTGTATTACAAGCGCGTTTGTGCATAACGTGAGAATGTTAAGAACAGCCTTTGTTACCGAGTGGCAAGTCATCCCTACCTCTTGTCGTGACACGCAGAACAAGGAGAGAAAAGTAAGACGTATTTCACTGACAGCCGTCCTGACTGTCGTGTACGCTTCACGAAAAGATGACGTATGCACCTGTCTCGTGAGGCGAGCCGAATCTAGGAAACACTTCCACCAAATAAAAGTAAACAAACAGAAAATGAAGTCAAGTAAACAATGAAGTCAACAAACAGAAAATGAACTCATTGTACAGACTATGAAGTCAACAAACGACAATGAAGTAAAAAATGAAGTCAGTAAAATAGACAAAGAAGTCAGCAAAAAGAATGAAGTCAGCAAACAACAAAAATACATCGTGAAAACGTTTAATACAGTCTATAAAAATTGTGTTTAGGAGTCCATGTCAAACGAGAGGCGCGACCCACTGCCCACTCCCCAACTGCCTGGAGAGCTGACAAGGTGCACCATAAACCATTTACTCCTTCATTCATTTTGACACTTAGCACTTATTCACTGCTCTGTCGACATTTATGACGTCATGATGCATAAGTGGTTACTCAAGGGCGCACGATTCCTTTCATTTTGAAAACAAAAAATGGGTGGGTTTGCAAAAAGGTCATTGTGAATCTGTACTAAAAAGATATATAGAATTGTAAAATATTTTAATAATAATGATGATAACAATAGTAATAAGCGCCGTGTATGAATGTGATTGGATAGATAGATAGATAGATAGATAGATAGATAGATAGATAGATAGATAGATAGATAGATAGATAGATAGATAGATAGATAGATAGATAGATAGATAGATAGATAGATAGATAGATAGATAGATAGATAGATAGATAGATATGTTTCATTCTAGCAATATCCTTTTAAACACTGAAATCGATAATCCTTAAATTAAATTTATTGCATTTTTTCTCTTTTCTTCTTTTAGTTTTTTTTTTTTTTTTTTTTGCCCCCGAAGGTTTGATAATTAATTTGATAAATGATTATGATACAATTTAATTGAACATCGGGGGTTTAATCACATTGACGTCAACTCATGCAAATTTCACACTTGCACTTTCCTTACGATCCAGTCGATAACGTCTTGTGTCACTCAAGGACACTCCTGATATACTTTACAGTTCATTGGCTAGCGTAATCCAAGGATGCAATGGTTTGTACAGTCTATCCACACGAGTGAGTGCCCCTTAAGACGTCATCGATTTGCCTAGAGGGCGCTTGGTAGTATAGCGCAGACATTTGTGATTGCACTCTCAGTGCTAACAGATCTGCAGGGGAAGGCACTCTGATATACTTCTTTCCTGAAAGGGCCACCTTTCTGTCTAATACTATCAGCAGAATTTGTCATTTTACATAACCATGCAAGCACTCTCTGAAGATTTATCCTTTTTTTTTTTTTTCAAAAATATCATTTTTTTTTTTTTTAAAGTGTCATGACCAGTTTGTCTTTACCTACATTCACGTTTTCCCTACCCACTCTACACACCAACAAAATGTTTTCTAGGTGTCAGTTATCTTGGGAACGCCTACAGCCGCAAATGCCGCAGCTAAACCGTCGGGAACTGTTGAAAGGACGATTACACGTACCTCTACCAATACAAAGGTACAAGTTCCAGCCAAAGTGTGCACTTCCGGTGACCAGTGCCAGTTGAACCAGTGCTGCCTGCAGGTACCAGGCACACAGTTCGCCACATGCCAGCCCTTGCTGCGATCAGGTCTAGGTAAGTCAGGTGCACCTTACGATTGTTTTATGAGTTCTTTACCTCCATTCAAACAGTTGATCAAAAGTGCACACACACACACACACGCACACATATGCATGCATGAACGCACGTCACAGCTGTTAACACTACGAGCAATTTCTTTCTTACCCACTTGACTCGTTTCTATCAGGAATTAATATTATTAATAAGTAACCAATAGTCTCGCTAAATATTTTTACAGCCATTCTAATAATCAACACGCATCATCTTATGAACGCGAAATCAGCAGACAGTGACAGCGGACGCTATAAAAAGACAACAATATTCAAATCGTCAACAAAACTTTATCTTTCTGCACACACTTCGGCTAAGGCCTGGCTATTAAAGGGTGTACAACTAAACTATTATTTGTTTGCTAGTATTATTATTGCCTGTATTCAGACGAATATCTTAAATGCAAATGCCTTTTGTGGAGGGGGTTAGCATTTTGTATCCAAAGGTGTATCAGCATAATTGGTGGCTTGCTATCATCGATTCTCTTTTGCCAAGAATATGCTCAAATAGCTGCTGTCGATTTAAATGTATGTATGTATGTCTCCAGCCTGTTCCTGGTCACACTTTACACAGAGACAGCCAAAGGAAATTGTCACCACACCCACGTGTCCCTGCTTCATCGGCCTCATATGCCTTGACTGTAAGTCACGCCTAACTGTAAAAGAAAGTAAACGAAATTATGTTCGTTATATGTAAGGTCTAAATATGTCACTCCAAACTGTAAAAGAAAGTAAACGAAAATAATTTTCATTTTAAGTAAAGTCTAAATGAGCCGAACATAGAATCCGAATGCATCATAATAATGCCTAATTATAAGTTCAGCATAAATGCAACATAATGACTAGTGTAAGTCACATTTAAATGCATTATAAGTAAAGTCTGAATATAAGCACTGTTTAAATTTTACGTAATCTCTAAATGTAAACAATGTGAAAATACCAGTACAGGTAAAATGTAAGGAAAGAATATTGTAAGTAAAGTTAAACATACACAGACTCTATGCATCTCGAAAAATGGGAGGCCCAGATCTCCTGAAAATCAAAGATGTCAATGAAGGAGAAGTTATTGGTCTTGTGGACTACATCTGGAATAACAACAAAGATGATCCACTGATAGAAGCAGTGAAGATGAGTGGACTATTCCAACTCACAGAAACAGACAAAGAAACATGGAAGAAAACAACGAAGCATCATGGCCAGTATGTATGACAAGCCGACGAAATATCAACAAAGCAATCAACGCACAAAACAGAATACACCAAACTCACAAGGAAGTGGCAAAACACATACATAGAAATATGTGTGAGAACTATAGCATTAAAAAAACCAATAAGAGCATGGATGCACCAACCCGAAGCAGTCATCGAAACAGAAGAAGTCAAAATACTGTGGGACTTCGAGATAAGAACAGATCGGGTGATTCCTGCACGAAGACCAGACATTGTAGTTCTCAATAAGTACAACAGAACAGTAACAATCATTGGTGTCGCTGTTCCAAATGATAGAAACATAAAAACAAAAGAAAGAGAAAAAATAGAAAAATACCAAGACCTCAGATTATAAATTCAGAGACTGTGGAATGTAAAAGCAGAAGTGATACCTATAGTGATAGGAGCCTTGGGGAACATAACATCTGAATTGGAAGGTTACCTGAATAAACTCCCTGGAAACCACAGACTCGCTCCACTACTCAAAGCAGCGCTTCTCGGAAGTGCCCACATCCTCCGTAAAACCTTGGATCTCCCAGAATCTTGGTAAGATTCCGAGACCTTGGATCACAACCGACAGTCAAACAGAAGTCGTGGAAAGAGGCTGAATAATAATAATAATAATAATATCGGTTTTGTGTGAATTTTGTACACCATGGACGTCTAACAGGGTATGTCTCAAGAAATGCCTAATGCAATGCCAAAACATTTCGTTTTCTAACTCTTCATGCTGACTAACTGGAATATTTATCATTGCATTTGTCAGCTAATAATGCATTTTGAGCAGAAACCGTTGAAAGGACAAGTCCCCAATTAAGAACTGCTTTAGTTGTGATGCCAAGTCTTGGTATAATTAGCGCAAATAATATGTGAACAGAGTATAACATGTGTGTTTTATATGAATAACTTTGGCCAGATGATCACTAGGACTGTTAATACTACTGGCTAAAGAAGTAATCAGTTTTATGGACTGCCTGAAGTAGATGTTAATATGGTTTGATTAATAATGTTGCTAATATTAATTTTCGGTTTCAAAATTATTTAAACAATGCAAGTAATCAACAAACAATTGTAGCGTTAACTTACCTAAATCTAAGCGTTCTCTTTAAAAAAAATATATATACACACACACGCTTTTATTGGCGATTAATGTCTGATCGTCGTTAGCGTGCGTCCGACAGTACAATAATTGAAGTAGTTAAAGGACACTTTGCTTTTAAGAATAATTTATTAGTTTCTTTATTGTATTAATTACAAGTGATTTAACAGTATATTTCTTTGTTTTGTGGAACAAAATATTTAAAATAGGTTACTGCGACTAACAAATTGTATTTGTTTGTTTTTTTCCTCTAGTTCCTGGTTCAGGAAAAGCTTGCACATCACTGACATAAAAGGGGAATAACTGAGTAGGAATGTTACTGTATTTGACATAAGGCTGTCTATCCTTTCTTATTCTGGAACGCAATATGGCTTTTGTTAATAATTTGTTAAATTTTACAACACGACTAGAAAACTGTAAATAAATCTTTTGTGTAATATTACTTCGGGCTGTATACTCTTTGCCCTTTCAAATCGTTGCTCTATTATTGTTATTGTTTAAGAGATTTTAATTCATTTTGTGAACGGAAAATGAAACACAAACGGAGTGGTCAAGGTCTGCTTTGTCCAGCACCCAGCACTGCCAGACTGACCCTGTGACTTAAAGTCTCCGAGGGCAACACCATCGTCATTGGCACTCGACCCCCAAAACATGTACGCTGGTGATGGGTGAAATATTTTGGTTATTTATGCCTAAATGTGTAAATATGTTATTTATTTATTCCTAATTGTATAATACTTTACCGATAAAGTTATCGGACTTCAGTAACAAAACCTTAAATCGTCGATTGACAAGCCTTGCACTGTGATTGTTGAGCAAATAAATTTAAAATTCATTTTTTTTTTTTTACTGGCTGGTTGGGTTAAGGTTTTCAAGTGGCCAGGTTTTCTTTCATTCATTAATTACTTCGTGTGTCCGCACTGACCCGCACCCTGCCCGCCACGCCCAGCTAAGCTTAGTTAGACTACAGACGATTATTACAAGCATGCTTTTCGGACTGTAGTCATAACATTATCATTTATATTTTTAAAATACTATAAACTTTAGAAAAATGTGGATGGTGAAGGGACAAATGTTTATTATGTGTATATTAAAAAGTCACAATAGGATTATAGAAAGAAAAAATGATGGCTGTTGTGGCTTCGCCTCTGCATAGATATAGAAAGATGCCTTTCTCTGTATATAGTCAAGAAGACACCTTTCTCTGTGTATGGTCAAAAAGACACCTTTCTCTGTGGGTATGGTCAAGAAGACACCTTTCTCTGTGTATGGTCAAAAAGACACCTTTCTTTGTGTATGGTCAAAAAGACACCTTTCTCTGTGTATGGTCAAGAAGACACCTTTCTCTGTGTATGGTCAAGAAGACACCTTTCTCTGTGTATGGTCAAGAAGACACCTTTCTCTGTGTATGGTCAAAAAGACACCTTTCTATGTGGATGGTCAAAAAGACACCTTTCTATGTGTATGTTTTTCTCTGTCTATAGTCTATGATTCTATCATTCCACTAAGTATTGGTTGCGAGGTTATCTGACTGATCCACTACGGACTGAAATCGCGCTGTTTTATTAACTTACAGAAACTTCAAGTCAGTATTGCAATACAGTCGCATATTTAAATAGTTAAACGTAACAAGATTGGGTTTCCTTTCATTTCAAAAGCATTTCACACACTAAACTTTATTAAACTAAACTAATCATGTCATGCGCAGTGCATTTCAAAGTGAGATCATGTGACTCCAAGAAGGATAACTAATGATTCATTCACACTTGCATAGTGTATCGGTTGAAAACAATCACATTTCACATGTATAATTTTCTGAACAGAAACGATCGCATCATATAACTTAGTTAATTGTACACGTCACAATCTACTGGACAAAAACTAACGCCACATGATTTCAACTGTTACCGGCTCTGATCGTTTGTACAATGTACTGGTTAAGTGTAACTCCAAACAAGCCATACATACTAGTAATGTACTGGCTAAGTGTAACTCCAAAACGCCAAACAAGCCACACAGAATAGACTAAAGTAGTGGTTCATTGTACTTGTTAAGTGTAACGCCAAAGTACTTGTTAAGTGCAACTAGCCATACAGATTTGACAAAAGTAGTGGTTCAGTGTACTGGATAAGTGTAACTCCAAACAAGCCACACAGAGTAGACAAAAGTATTTGTTCAGTGTACAGGATGTGTAACTCCACACAGACTAGACAAAAGACATGGTTCAATGTACAGGATTTGTAACTCCAGCAAGCTACACAGACTACACAAAAGTAGTGACTATCTAAGCATTGAAGAGTCGTATTTATCTCCCTTGGCAGGACAATATATTTATTAATTCGTTCAGTGCCGGGTTTATCCAGCACACTTCTTAAATACATGTATGAGGTGGTACATATAAATATTTATAGAATATGTGTGGTCATCGATTTATTTTTAATGCAATATTTGATGAACATATTATTTATATACTTTGTTGGGAAAATAGTGTTTAATATGTAGGTTCATCAAGGTCACTCATATATATATATATACATGTATATAATCCTAATTCCAGCATTAGGCAGATAATATACGTACATAATGACTTTACACTGAAGGAATTTAGAAACAAAATTAGATGTTCATTAACATACACATCCTACGTTTGTATGTTCTATATACAGTCACACCAGCATTGTAATAGTTCTAGGCTCTGAATGCGCTGTTCAATAGTATTGGTGACAATGACTGCTTGTGACATCTCAGGTAGAAAAGCACACCTGTACTGTAATAAACATTAATACAGTGTACTGCAACATTGTCCATACTCGTGTGGCCCTAAGAAACGGGTTACTAATTTAAAATTTCCTGTACAACTAGGACAGATTTTCAAAAACATATCATTTTGTTTCAGATAAATATTTTCCTTCAGCAAAAGTTTAATGTGTAATTTGATTTTTTTCGATTTTCCTTAAATTACTGACACATTTTTCGCTGCACGTTGTGGCAAAAGTGTCTGAATACTTTCTTTTCATTTTTTGCTTTAACTGGAATTATTAATAAATGTTACAAGTAAACGTTATTTTGCTTTAACTGGAATTATTAATAAATGTTACAAGTAAACGTTATTTTGCTTTAACTGGAATTATTAATAAATGTTACAAGTAAACATGTTTTTTTTTCCTTTAACAGTTTAACTGGAATTATTAATAAATGTTACAAGTAAACATGTTTTTTTTGCTTTAACTGGAATTATTAATAAATGTTACAAGTAAACATGTTTTTTTGCTTTAACTGGAATATTAATAAATGTTACAAGTAAACATGTTTTTTTGCTTTAATTGGAATTATTAGTAAATTTTAAAAATTATACACACACATATGTATGTATATGTAAGATAACATCCACATAATTAATCTAACCAACTGGACATTATTAAGCATAAATGCTAATTTCCTTAAAAAATTTGATTAATAAATCTTATTGGCAATTTTTTTTCCTATGTTTCTATTACTTTACGATCTCTTAATTAAAAATAATCATAGTGCTTAAATTTAAATATATGCTTATAGCATCTACCAACCAAACCAGTGATTATAATTATACCAAATCAACAAAATGCATATATATATTCAATAAAACAAGGTCACCTCTACGTAATAATCATAAGCATTCTGCTGCTGGTCTACCACCTCTGTAACTGATATACCCATTTCTATATTCAAACTGCAACAAATTCAAGTAAATAAAATAGCTATTTCAGAATCTGGATAGAAAATAAAAATTGTATCTTTTAAAGATATTAACAAAACATCCAACCTTTTATTTAAATTTTTATTTATCAAACAGTTGAAATAGCAATTATATTTATAAATATAAGCAATTATTTAAGGTCAAAACCATGAATTAAATAGGTCAATTTTATTATTTTCTTGTAATGAAATTTTATCAAGGATTCACCTCTTTCTATTTTTTAATTCAGTTAATGCTAGCTTAGACATTTTCAGCAAGCAATTTAATTGGGAATACAATACAAAATGCGTACAATGTAGTTTATGAACTGAAAATACAAAACAAAGTCCATGCAAACTGAATAACTGTTTAACTCTGATTATGATGGTTACAACCAACAAGCATTATGAGTGAAAGGTCATACATAATCTAATGTGAAATAAACATGCACAAACTCCTAATAAAGTGAAAATGTTTTATTTTCTTCTTATTACTACATTATTTTGATTGTTTACTAACATCTGAGGAGGGTAAAAAATTCATTTCAAGCATATGTACAATGGAAGAAAGAGTTGAACTAAAGATACTGACTAAATTAAATAAATACTTTTAATACAGACACTGCATTTGAACTTCCAAGTAAGCTTTTTAGTCAAGCAGAGTACTTTTGACATTTAATACAGCCTAACCAAACGTCTTATGATGGGACAGAATAGTCTTGATGTGTGGTAATCAAGAAAGGTTTCATTTGAAATGCTGGTGGAAAATAAATAAAAGATTTCATGCTTTCTGACATGTGTAAAAATAATTATTATCATTACAGAAATGTTTTATAAGATGGTTAAAATGCCTGTTTTGATTTTTACAGTTTGCTCCGGGGGAGATAACTCTCAATACAAAAGGACAGAACACTAATGCAAAGAGGTATTCGTTTTTATAGTTTTTATCAGGGAAATAACTTCAATGCACAAGACCAGTGAAAGGTAAATTGGTGTAATCAATCCTAAGGGAATATTTGGTACTAAATTAAATCAGTGTCTGGAACTACAGTTTTACAATTGATAAATTGATTTATATTTGGTTAGTATAAGCAGGTATAAAATTTCTATATTTATCACATAGGAAACTTTAAAAAAGAGCAAATATGATCAGAAAAAAGATCAAGATCTTTGACATCATTTTCCACAGTACAAACACATGACCTACTTATCTGCTCTTTAGATTATCTTCTTACTATATATTTCATCTGATAAAACACATATAATGCATACAAACAATAGAAACATGCCTGAACTAGAGATCTTTCTAGGTTCTAGAGGTGGTAGGATAAAACTATCTGACAAGTTTACCACTTTAAAGTGTTTCTGTGTCTGCGTCAAAATTATGACAGGAGAGCAAATGGTGTCTTCTATTGTGCAGAAACTACTTTCAGTCAACAGTGAGTGGCATAAATGACCTTAGAAATAAAAAGAGAGAACAATGGTTGCTTGTCACTAGTGAAGTTGCCGCAACAAAGCCTATTACATGGACAGCATGCCACTTCAAGACAATGCAAAAAAGCAAATAAGCCCATTCAGAAGACAACTGAATATGTATATAGACACGAATGAGAAGCATCACACACAAATAAATTACAGTAATAAATAATAAAACATTTTACTTTATCTACTAGTGATGCCTTTAACTGAATTATTTTAATTCTTAATTTTTGCTGAACAACTGATCTGAATTTATACATATGCTCATAATGAATGTTTTTATTAACATGGTCACCACAGTACAGATAGAGCAAAGTGTGTCCACTAATCTCCACCCCCACTATAGCTACCAGACACAGTTTATTCACACAGAAAGAAAACAAATGCAACATTAGTTTTAAAAAATTAAAGATAATGTGAAAGACAAAAATGGAAACCAAGGATTGAAAATTAAAATCTTTTATTCCTTTGTTTCTTTTACAGCAATGAGAATATAAGAAATGATAATAAAAAAATTTAGTGACAAATACAAAAAACAGTTCATAAATGTTAAAATATTACAAAGAGGCAAGCAACTAAGCTATTGACAGTGAAATCCAATGTTTATATACAGATGTACGTACATCCATCTTCCCCGCATGTTAAGGTTTAAAATGGCTGATCTTTTGGGACCTAGTATCGGCAAATTTTGTAAAGTCTTAATCTCTTATGGAACTCAATTATCGATGAACTGAACCACTCTCATATTTATCTTTTATAAGAATGTGAATGAAATGATTCATTTTTAATGTATAAATTCTTAACAAATATCAACTGTTGGGTGACAGCTTCAGATGTACTTCAACCACATTGCAGAAACAGTAAAGATATTTCTTAAAACAAGTAATAAATTACAAATGAAGTTACCAATTAGAATAAAGAAAAAACACCAGAAGAAGGTGGATAACCAAAAGAACATAAGTCCCACTATAAAGAAAAGAAAATCACTTCAAAGCATTAATCTTATTACTAAGATTTTGTAAAATGAATACATTTAATACCAAATTTGATAATAACAGGTACTATTAGAACACTGTGAAACTATCTATTGAAAATTAAAGGATCAAATTACTCATCACTTAACAATAAAACCAAAAATTATTACCACCCACCCACCCAAGAAGAAAAAAAAAAGGGGGGGGGGAGGCATCAATTAACTTTAAAAATATACATCTGACAGCACACAAACCTACCAACAACTATCATTTTGTGAGGATATCTGGACAGTTGAGTTGAATTTTACCACAAAATCCTGCAGTAAAACAAAAGTCAAAAAATGCATCAACAATAGGTAACTGTTTGCTAAAGCAAATTAAAATACTTATGTCCACTGAACACAGGCCATCTCCCTTTTCAAAACAACAATCATGTATGCTATAAACAATTCCTGTGCCCAAACAATCATGTATGCTCTAAACAATTCCTGTGCCCAAACTAACAATCATTCATGCTCTAAACAATTCATGTGCCCAAACTAACAATCATGTATGCTATAAACAATTCCTGTGCCCAAACTAGCAATCATGTATGCTCTAAACAATTCCTGTGCCCAAACTAATAATCATTCATGCTATAAACAATTCCTGTGCCCAAACTAACAATCATGTATGCTCTAAACAATTCCTGTGCCCAAACTAACAATCATGTATGCTATAAACAATTCCTGTGCCCAAACTAACAATCATGCATGCTCTAAACAATTCCTGTGCCCAAACTAACAATCATTCATGCTATAAACAATTCCTGTGCCCAAACTAACAATCATTCATGCTCTAAACAATTCCTGTGCCCAAACTAACAATCATTCATGCTCTAAACAATTCCTGTGCCCAAACTAACAATCATACATGCTCTAAACACCAAGGTGCCTCAACTGAATCAACCTCACTGCACAGTATTTTCTTGAAACAGAGTCTGGAAATTTTAGATTTTAGTTTGATGATAGTGTTTGTATTGAAGCTTGGGTTTTTTGTTGTAAAAGTGCACAGAAAATTTTCCTTAAATGTAAATAAGAGAGAGAGAGACAGACAGAAAAATGTTCCAACTACATCTGACTCAGTAAGCAAATACCTTTCAATTTATTTTTCTTGTTTCTGAAACCTAAATGTTAGTAAGTTCCAGGCCTTCTGAACTCAAGATATACACTGAAATCAAATCCTTAATCAAGTGACCTAGTGAATGCATCTATTTTCAGCCTAGTTTAGGTGTGATTTATTTTTAGCACGTCTAAAGTATTATGCACATTGCAAAAAAAAAAAAAAAAAGGCTCTGGGGAAATATGGTAAATATTTAAAACTTGCTAAGCACAATGAGCCACTGAGAAATAAATGTTGGCAAGTTTCTGATTTGAAGAGGTTATTTCTTTAAGTTATTTGCCAAACTTGGGAAGAGATCTGAAGAATGGAATGAGCTATCATTTTAGAATTAAGTGACTGACCACTCTTATCACATTATATTGGTGCTAATCTGGCCAGATATTAGTGTTGTACCCATAAATCTTTTGTGGTTTTGACATCTTTATTCTTTTCTTAACTCTGCTGACAGTCAGTCTTTTTAAGTAAGTGCCTGATAATCAATCAAGTCATGCAATATTTGTGTTGAATTTTCCAGCAATTACAAAACAAAATACAAGCAATTATAAATATACAGGCTTCAAAAATACATCTATTTCTCTAGTTATGGAAACAGGAAATGTTCTTTCTGTAACCTCCTCCACCACCAAACAATGGATTTCACATGAAAATATTAATTAAAATAAAAACTGATATTAAGCAAAGCAGAGAAGAAATTTTAGAAAATGTTATATAACAAATGCAAATGCTAAGTAGATTAAATTCAAACAACCACAACAAAGAACATATTTTTTTCATACAAAAGAAACAATAAATTGACCATATAAAAATATCCATATTTAGTGTTACACACTTGCTTTGACGAATACTGATGCAAAGCTTTATTATGTTATTCAGTACTCAAACATAAACTCTTTGCTTTTAACTGTCACACTTTCCTCTGAACCACACCCAACTTATCAACAAAACTTACTGTAACATTTATTGTTGTGAGCAGAACAGACAAACCACACTATTTCTTTCATAATTACTTAAAGATATGAAGGAAAAGGTTCCCAACACTTAGAATATTAATATCTTAAGTGCATCTATACAGGAATTTCTTTATAAATTTATCAATAAAATATTAATTGAAATTAGTTGTTTCTTTGCTTGTAAACCATTTCATAAACATTTGTGAGATATTATATTTCAACTTGAACAAAACTCTGAGAGCGAGAAGTTAAAACTCTTCCTTAGATATGTTCCAAACACTATACAGTACTACAGACTTCCATGATCAAAAATGAAATCACTTTCAGACTGTATCAAGCCTATGCTAAATGGCAATGTGGTACCACTAGAAAATACAACAAATTCCAGAGATTCCACTATAATGACATTTATTTGATTTATTGATTAAAAGTGCCCTTACACCAATGAAAGATAAGTATGTTTGTACCATTGTGCCATAAATTCTACTTTTAATTTTAATCTCACTACAAAGAGTGTCATAATAGTCCATCGAGAATGGAACACTATTGTTAACTTTAGGCATACAAGTCTCAATAAGCCTACTTCAGATCCATTGACAGCATGAGTGGGGGTGTAATTGAGGTAAAAATAATGGCAGGGAAAATAATTATACTTCTCATAGTTATAAAGCATGAGCTACCATGTATTTATATAATTTTTTTAGGTAAACTTGTTTGGCTATGCAAATATGCTATGTTCTCAGAGTGTCATAAGCCAATGATTGCTTTAGAAAGCCAGTAATAACAAGATTAACAGTAAGCAATACATTTCCTTCTTCTTGAACTTTAAAACTGTTTTCTAACAGTAAGAGAATGTGGTTTGTGTAGGGCCCCTACATTAAAATTCACAGCATTCCTACTGTTGGGGGTGATTATCTTGCATGTAAAGCATTATAATATATTTACAAATTAAAATATCATTATGCCAAGTCAACAAAAGATCTAATTGTGCATCATGTTGTATACTGATATTATTTACACGCATTGTATTGATAATGAGATAATGTATGCACTCTTCACTATCCACTTTATACTACATGAAAATGAATGTTGTTAAAAAAAAAAAAAAACGATTATATTTTACAAAATAATATATCTTCCTTGATATATGTGTGTATGTACGTTATATTTTATTTCTCATTACTTCCTCCTTTCTCAGTCACTAACTTCTTGCATACATTATTTTGTTGAATGATTTGAGGTGAATTCAATACAACTTTCACTACATCATTCATGTTTGAGTCATTTAACATTAACAATTATCTTAAAATAATATACTGTTTCAAGACTGCTAATGAGTAGTGCTGCCAGTAGACAAACCCATCACTACAGATATACATGGCTAGAATAAATTTCATATTACATTTTTTGATTTACCTTAAATGCAATCGTTATGTTATAAGGCTTTGAAAAAACAGCTCAAATATCAAATACAGATTATAGGATACATTTATAGGTTCCATTCTACTGAAAAGTAATACAGTTTCCAAAGATCAAAGAAAAGTGTGATTTTCATCTCTCATGCACACAGACCTATATTTATATACCATTACCATAAAACTTAGTACCAATTATTTTCACCACTATCGGTACATGTACCGATAATTCCATGCCCATAGTGTGATATTTCAGATGCAGATATACAGAACAATGTGTGAAATTATTAAATTCACAGAGACAATGGCATATCTTGAGGAAAGTGGTCTAGGCAAAGATGCAACTGTGTGTGTAAAAAACAAATATATTAATGAATCAAATTAAATATATTAATTATATATTAATGAAACAAGCATTTACCATTTTGTATGAAATGTACATATCTTCTACATTTTGTAATTATTTGTTGATTTTTTTCTAAAATAGCTGCAATCATTGTGATGCAAACACATCATGAGCTGATGTGTACATATGTGGGGGAAGGGGGCATTTTATCTGTGCATTTTGGTGTGTGTGTGTGTGTGTGTGTAGGACAATGTACCTGTACATGTGTTTAGGGAATAAACCAAAGTTCATGCATTGTAAATCTCTGTTACTCAATCTGCCAGTATCAATGATGCTCATTAAGCCTTTATAATACTCAACACACTTTTTATTTAACAGCCATTAGAATACTAAATAAAAGTTTTCAAGTTGCAAAACAAATAACAACTGAAAATAAATTCTCAAATACAGACATGTTAAGTTAAAACAAAAAATTAATTATAAATTCTCTTTCTCAATATTCTGATTAACTCAAATCAGAATAATCTTTTTTTTAAAAAAAACTTGTGTGTGTATCTGTCTGGGGAGGGAGTGGAATCTGCAGATAAAGAGTCAAAAAACTAACTAACTTTTATAAAGAATGACCATCTGAAACAGCTTTACTTCCTAAAGTCTTGTTAAAGAGATAAGATTTTTTTAAGATTTGAAAGGCTTACTTACTGATTTTCTAACAAAACATTTCACAGAAATTTTATTTCAAATCTGATCGCTTTAAGCTTCCCAGACAGTCATAATTATCAACTGTAGTGAGTTAAAACAAAAAACTGATAATAACGTATTTTACTAAGTATAATAAATTAAAGCAGACCATACTTTTAAACAAGATTGTAGTTGTATTTCATTTTTATTAAATACTGATGTAAGAAGCCAGCCATTTAAAAGCTCAGTGGCTGACAGTGAGTTAAAATGTTCCCTATTACTGAATATGGCAAAGTAATAATTCTCAAGGCTGCATTAAATGGTCTTAACAAAAATATCTAAATGATGATCCAAACATCAATCAGAATGTGAATACCATGCACTGCGTTGTATCAATATGATCAATATTAAAATTGGACAATAAAATAAATAAAACACCATTCAAGTACAGCAAAATTCATCATATATATCACAATAGTTCTGATTATTCTGCACATTCAACGTCTCATCAGTTTTAAACAAGTATACGAGTAAGCAAAATATATATATATATTATATAGCTCTCAATGGTTGCATCTAAAATATTTATTGCAACTTTTCTCTCTCTCCCCCTCTTTTTGGTTTGTTCTAAATTTATTGTGTTACCAGTGAGAAGAATTCAGATGACTGAAGAGAAACAATAATCATTTATTGTGCTAAACAAACTTAGTGTCAAAACACTTAAATTTGTTAAAAGTCTGCTGGACAAATCTCTGAACATATATGTGCAAGACTTGGAAAGTGGACCTTGGACTTGTTTTTAAAATAAAAGAAGAAATATAAGAAAATGTAATGTGTTAATCTAAAAAAAAGAGAGATATAAATAGTATTAGTAATAATCAGGGGTTTGCAATTTGTGAAAAATCTGGACACCATCTCCAGAAGTTAGGAGCCATGAAAAAAGATATGCACATAAAACTTTGATATTTTCTCTTTTTAAAACTCACAGCTAAAAGTACGTGAATGCTAAAGTGTTACAATTTTATGCATAAGTCTTCTTTTGATGATTTTTAATATAAAATTGTAACATGCTTTTCTAATAATATTCTGCACATCTTCTGTTTAAATATATAAAATGATAATTGGTTTTACCTACTGACAATCATGCTACAGTGATGAATTCTCTACTGAATTCCATTGATACACTTCTGTTTTGTCTGCTATATGCACGTATGAGTTCTGCATTTTAAAATGTTGGTATTACACAAACAATATTTTGTGTGCATGTGAAGAATTTTACTCATTAGAAACAGCCTCCTTTGTAATTTTAAACTGTACTATTTTTTAGACAATAGATGATCACCAGATTCATTTACATTTATATGTCACAAACATGAGAAACATGACAAATTATAAAAATTAAGTGGCCAATAATTTCTTACAACGATTTCATTCGCTTCAATAAATTATTCACGTATTCAAACAACTGTATTTTATGAGAAATAGTCTCAGTCAAATATGACAAACATTATTTTGTTCAATTTAAATGTTATACATGTTTTTGGTGCTCAGAAATGTTGTTAGCAGGAAATTCTCAGAAACCATTGTTATATCGGTGCCAGGAAATGTGAACCTCTGATAAATAATCCTGTGTTCTTTCATAAGATCTCAACCTCCTAGGCTAATAATTCAAATATTCCAATCCTGTGATGTCCAAACATTTCTCTTATAAGAACATCACAAATTAATTTTAACAGTTGGAAAGAAATACAATCAGAAAAGATGGATCAAATTACAACATTCCCTTTGTGTTCAGTGAAGAAATATTTAACTCACCAAATGCTCTTGAAAATTATTATTCTGGCTGTCAACATTATCTTTTCAGATTTTTTTGCCCCCCAAAGCTAAATATTTATGTACAAAATAAAATAATTAATACTTAGTAAATCATAATGGCACAAGGGCAAATGTTAACAGCAAACAAGTCAAAATGTGTTTCAAATTTCTAAAGAAAAGGTAATCAGTAGTTAAAAATAATTTAACTTTGTTTCAGAAACTGCCAGATTTAACAAATTAAAGCATTTTATTTTATTTTCCTTATGCTCTGCACCATGACCTTAAACAAAGCAGTTCCAAACACAATAGAAAAAAACAATTTAAAAAATGTTAATAATATGTTAAGTAAGTAAAATATTTTTCTAAAGAGTAAGACATAATGAAGCTATGGAGAACTGCTTTTTTAAAACACATTTATTACTTCAATGTTTGTCATATTCATGACATACATGACATATTGAATGAAAGGTCACAATACTGAGACACTATCATTTAGTCCAAAACCCCAATGCTTTGGATGGTTCAAGGACTTAAAGGCAAAGATTTTATATATTCATTTAGGGCAACAATAAATTCTATTTTATTAAAAATTATCTTAGAAAATATTTGCATATTAAGTTTATAAATGTGCTAAACAGGTACTCACATAACAGCATTCAACAGAAAAAGTTTCAAATTTACTTCCTTTCTTCTAAAATTCTGCTGTCAATAAATGAAACTACCAAACAAATTATTTTTAACAATTTAAATCAAAATTATGAATGATTTTGTGAAACCACTATACACAAGGAACTTTTATTTGGATCCCATCACAATTTAACATATAATATTTTCAACAAATTCGATCAATCAACAAAAATAAAAATAAAATAAATAAAACAAACATGATCAATTGTTATATAAAAATAAACAATTAATCAATATATCAATAAATAAGAAAATTCTTTTAAAGTAAACTGTAAGAGAACTGGTTAAAGAGCAATGTTTGATTGCACTTAACCATTAAGAAACAAAAAATTAAATACAAATATTTAATTTAAAAGTTTGTGCAAATACACTCAAGATATCTTTTGCAATCTCTATATCTGACACTTCCAGACAAGTATTACAAATAATACAACAAATATAAATCAAAAATCATCAACACACACAGAGTGCAGATCCTAAAATGTCCACTGATTTCATCCAGACATTTTTTTGTATTAAACTTTCTTCTTTCCAAGTAAAAAGATTTTTAAATTGAATTTTAAAAAAAAATAATAATACAGTCACTCATAATTAAAGTGTTAAATTTTATTAATGTTTAAAAACAGATATAAAGGTTTTTCTAGCATTCCACTAATTAAACATTTTATAATGTGGTTAGAACAGGAGAGTTATGGATGAAATTTAGGTTACTTTTGATAATTTCAAGAAATAAATAATATGGATTAGCTATGACTTGTCTCTATTCCCAAAAGTTACAAGTGCTTGAATTTTCTCTAAACCTGAAGCACGAACATAGTCAGCCACTGTGAGAACTGATACTTGCAATATTCTAGATCAATAAAAATGCTGACAATTTGATGTCCAGTGTTTGCTAGATTTTCAGGATAAATAAAAGAATATTACCTTCAACTGTGTTTACTGGACTTTAAAATGAAATCAACCTATACTCTGCTTAGACCTAAACCAGTTATAAATTATGCAAATTTTTCAAACCATTTGTTGGCAGTATGTACATAGATTAACTGTGCTTATTTAAACCATTTAAAAACATTTCAATCTAAAGACAAAAATTAATTTATTTAACTGAAAAATACTTCTCTGACTTCCAAATACAAACAAAACATTCTTCATTTTTACAACTTGCATAAACAAAACAAAATGGGAACAAAGGCACCAATGGCCATAAACACTGGTAAAAGCATAGTGGAAGTGTCGTCACCAGCATATGGATCTTTGGTGCGAGGACCTGAGGGACGGCGCTGTTTGGATGGTTTGTTTGGCTGAGATTCATCTTCATCGTCATCTTCATCTTCAACAAGAGTGGAGGGGTCCCCACCAGGCATGGGAGCTAACTTGGGAACATCTGATAAATAGTATTTCATTTTCCAATTAAATATTTGTATCTTCTCCAAAACTTTAGTACAAGTGAGACAAACCACAGAGACATCATATATGACATTTAATCACATGATATGTGGGATTATTGCTTATGGTTGGAATTTCCATTAGTGACCCCATACAGTCAAACATTTTTATTGAAGTCATACAACAAAGTTATATGCTATGTCCATGTTGCAGCAGTGTGAAGCAGGACTAAATCTGTAAATGGGTTACAGATACGGTACAAGGAAATATGATTCATATATAGTCACTGCATGTCTTACAAGAGTATCTAAAAACTTTAGGCTACTTTTCATTGTTATTATTTTATAACATTACTCCCAGGTAGTAAAAAGTTTATACAAAGTAATAAAATGCAGTAGTGATGGACAATTATATGAACTTATGTGATCAAGTTTATCTATCACGTGCACGCACACACACATGCACAGTGTCAATATTCCACACTAAATGAGATTTGGGGTAATTCAGATTTCTGACTGTCCAGATTTTAAAACTTATCCAAAGTGCTGTTCTGGAAACTAAGACAAAGGATTGAGTAATAAAATCATAGAGCCTTACTAAGTTACTTATATATTTTTATTCATAGGGGTAACAAATGGAACTTTATTATTACAGATGCCTTTATAAAATAAGCACACACAAAATGTATGAATTGTAGTAGTAGTAGTTGTTTCTGCTGTACCAGTTTCAAATGTTGTTTCTTTGCTGCCAGACCTCTCACTCTTTACAGCAAAAATAGAGGAGTTGGATGGCATTCAGCTTGTTGCCAGTACCTAGCCATCTCATTCTGCAATGTGAAGTTCTCTAAAGCCAGTTTGTGACTTAAAGTTTAAAAGCCAAACTGTTACTGGTTTAAAATCTGAAAGACTACCTGTTTTTAAAAAAATCTAATGCCGTCAGCTCATTTTGAACCACAAATAAATGACATATTCAAGAGATGAATCAATAGCAGTTCTTACAGATTTTTTCCTTTTAGCACCATCATTATCATATGAATCAAGTTTCAATGTGAACTTTGACTTAATGTATGTCATGGTTGACCCTTCAACATCTTAAAATGTGTCTAATGAAGATCTTCTCTCTCCCTTTAAAAATCTATTTTGAATCTCCATCTTCAAGTGTTAAAAATTCTGCTTCCCTTTAGAGGATGATGATGACACAAAACAACAGTATAACTAAAGTGAAACTCTGTAAACTCTTGATTCACACTAGCATTAAACAACTGATGAACTAACTGGATGCATTTGAGAGTTCATATCAATGACATTTCAAAATACTGACATTTACATGTTTGTACCCAACTTATGACCAACCAATTTACAAATATCAGGACTTAGGTCAAACTTTCCTTAAAATACATAGAAAAAGAAAACATAACAATTATCAAGAAACTTTGAAGACTTCTAAAATTCTCCAAATTTTCAAATGTTTTTCATGTAATATATATTCATATATAATATACGTATATTAATCTTTTTCAAACTATGCATATTTAGGTAGAACTAGGAAATCACAGAACCAATCTTGGTTTTAGGAAATCATTCAGAATAGGTTGGATGTTAACAGACACTATGCCAATATAGAGAAAGTTTTGAATGAAGTGGCAGCACGCTACCTTTGCTATTTTACCGCTATATTAATGTGTTTCTGATAATGACAAATTTCTATTTTTACGACCAAGCATTTAGAGCCAAACCCAACTGTAAATAGGGGACTACCTGTTTATGAGTGTACATGCATGTGTGTACATGTCCAGTTCAGATACTTACCATCCAATGTTCCTTTCATTAGATAGATGGCATTCACTTTAGGATTATCAAAGTCACCCTACAAAGATTACAAAAAATACTAATATTATATCTGAATCTAAAATTTCTGTAAAAATTCCATTTTAATGTAATCACGACTCTAACCAAACTTCACAAATAAAACAAAACAAACAAATAAATTAATAAAAACTAAATAGTGTAGAATTTTCATTCAAACAAAAAATTTGAAAAGAAACCCATTTTCACTGATTCTAATAATAATATTACTTTTACTCTAATGTAACTTTATCAAATAAAATAATAAATTTCATCTAGAAAAATAAATCACTACAAAGTGCAAGCAATGATGTTAATATTGTATTTCCAGAAGAATGAGGATATATTATTATATTTTACTTTTAATAGTTTTATTTAATCTATGATACCTAACAATAATTTGGTAAAAATTAGTATCTATCCACAATTGTGGTAAAAATTGCATTGATTACCTTAATAAATGGCAGGTGGTGTGAGTGGACAAACTTACCTTTAAATTCATTTATAAATTGGAGAAGCCTAATGTTGTTTACACTCTTTAAACCTAAATATTTCTACCATAAAATACAGTGTTTATGCCTATATCAGTATATGCCTAAATCCTGCAAAATACATAAATAAAAGTAAACTATAAATGCTTTTAAAATGAATTCCTTTAAATGATGATGATGGTGGTGGTAGTAGTGATGATGATGATGGCTATAATTATAAAGAGTTTTGTCTTAGGTGTACATATTTATATTTTTTATATCATCCACTAATGATGATTAAACAAACTTTTACATTGCTCCAAAAATATATTTTACTTAATTATTGAAAATACTACTTTAATTTATGTCCAAAAAAATATGATATGGATTTAACTCAGTGAGCAGGGGATTTCAATGTGGATCATAAATAACATGTTAAAGAATTTATTTTTAATTACTTTAAATTTTGAAGGATATCTGTTTATTCTGTATTATTACAAATTAATGTAGTTAAATAGTAAAATCAAAAATCAAAATTATGAAACAAATGATTATATGATTAAAGTATTTCACACAAAAAATAACTCTAATTCTAAGTTAAAATTTTTACAGGATAAAGTAAGCCAAAGTAAGACAAATAAGCTCTTTAATACTTATAGGCATTACTTTTGTTGTCATATTACTGACATAAACATTAATTATTCTGTGTAGAAACTACTTACTACTGATATACAGTAGTGTTGTATTTCAGATAATTACAGAAATATAACTTCCACAAAATTAAAACAATTAAAAAGATAAAGGGAAGTAATTCGCAAGTGGGAATATAGTCATTCATTCAACACTATGTGGCAGTGGTGCACAAACTTTTTAGGCCAGAGGGCCACATTTCCAATTGATAGTGGGTGGAGGGCTGCAAATCAGATTGCACATGGATGGTTCATTAGAAAAACAACAAAACAAATAATGAAATAAAATCCTCCAGGGACCGCACAGAGCCCTGTCTCAGGCAGCATGTGGCCCACAGGCTGTGGTTTGTGCACCCCTGCTATATGGGCGTCATTCTCTGGAAAAAAGCGTACCATTTTGTAATATGAAGTGCAAAGTGGATTAAATCTAATTATTTTACATGCTAAAGTCTACAACAGGTCTTAATCCTCACACATAAAATTAAAAAAAGAAAAAAATATAAAAATGTTGATGTCATAGGTTTGAAATATGTAAAAGTATGATGTTTCTGATAAAAAAGAAGTAAACATGAGATGCACTTTACCAGACAAAAATATTTTTTAAATAAGGAATATAACTATTTCATTACAACAAATATCTTTTCTTTATTAACCTATAAAAAGTATAATATTAATTTAATCTGGATATATAGTTGTTTAAATGGGTTATACAACTAAAATTAAATTCAATTTAATTCACAAGTTTTTATACTATTACTTGCCCCGGTTTAAAACACACAAGCAATGTGAAACTTTATGTATAAGAGAAATCATAGCTGTTTTAAAATGTCAGTGGCTCTGAAAATTTCATTTCATTACAATTACTTTTGTAACAACATGATAATGATGGAGACAAGAGTCATTTTTCTTATCAGGTACTTAAACTTATCAATTCAAAACAAAATTAAATAAGGGGCATCTTTCCATAAGATGGCATACTGAAAAATGTAAGACGTATTTTGTGATATTATCATCATGTGCTAAAATGGAAATGAAGGTAAATTAGTTTTCTTAAAGCTGAACAACATTTCTAAATATAACAAATAAATTTAAAAAACATTAAAATATGAATATTGCGATTGCCCTGATTGTTGAAATAGCACATGGCATTTATGCATGACATGCAAATGTTCAGGAACAGATTAAAAGTTTTGGATCCAATTTATGTGGAAACAAAGTGTTACAAAGTTAATGCCTTTATACAATCTTATTCGGGGTTCATATGCAATTTAGAAAACAATTTCAAGAGTTTTTCAAGGACTTTTTAAGAACTGAGTATTATGATATTCAACTTTCAAGAGCCACCAGTATGTGCACTAAGTTTGTAAACATGACATTTGTTACAATAATTTCCATGACATTATGTTTTTGTTATGAACAAATTAAATAGTATTTATAAGTGAATTTAATATTAATAAACAATACTATGCATTTTAGAGAAAGGTTAGGCTTAAGGTTTATAAGAGATAGGTTAGAGTTAGGGTTTGTTTGATTTTTTTTAGAGAAAGATTAGGTTTAGTGTTAGTAGGATTATCTGTAAATAAAAAACGAAAATAAATCCATACATAAAAACTGTTTTTATTTAGAGTTAACTTTTCATTCTCCATTTAGTTTTAGTTTCTGATAATTTTTGTGTGTTAATAACTTAAACATTGCAGTAAAAAAAATAGCATCAAGTAACACTCTGCACATACACATAACTTTTGTCCTTCAAATTCAATGTTATGTATACAGACCCCCTTGTTATTTCAAATAATGATAGTTGTGTATGAAGCTGTTGGGTCATCCTGCAAACTCAAAAACAATAAAACATGTCTGCAGGATTTCCCATTTTCGACTTTATTTTTCAACATGTTTCTGTTTACAAAGTGCTACAACAAATATTAACCATGATCAGAAATAACATAATAAAACATTATCCAACCTTATATTAAATAAAAATAAAATCTGAAGGTTACAATGGTTTGAAAACCTGAAACCAATGGCTGATATTATACAATCTTTGGAGATCGTCAACTGCCTCATACTTTCTGATATTTTCTAAGATCCAAAACTGCCATTATCTTGGCCTCGTGCTGATTCCTCACCATACAGCTGTCTGTTTCTCCAATTACTTCCTTTTATAAATTCTCTTAATTCTTTATTCAGTTTAATATGCAAATAATTTCCATATGAGATGGTTGGTAGCCATTTTTCCACATATATCAACTCCCTACAAAAATTCAAACTGTACAAGAAAAAACTCTTTCTGAACCAACCAAACAAAAGATTCAAAATTGCTACTATTCTTGAGAAGAAATCCTATTCAAGAACTGAAAAAAAAAAATGTTGTAAATTAGTTATTTAGTTTCCAAATGTTCGTAGTATCTTATCTCAGACTTTTGAACAACATACAGGAAACAATGAAGTAAATGCTGAAAAGTGAAATATCGAAAACTCATTGATGATTTGCAAATATTTTCACAGCATTTTATTTAAAATAAATATGCTTATTCTACTGATGGAGATGAAAAAGGGATGAGATATTTCTTTTAAAATAAATATCAAGGACTCAACTAATTCAAGGGTTTATAAGCAAATTCAAATAGTTTTCAAGAGCAAATAAAATTCAAGTATTTCTCATGATGGTTCTCATTTTTCAAGGACTTTTCAAGGTTGTTACAAATCCTGTATTTTTCTTAAAAAGATTAACCATTTCAAGATTAAAATGCCCCTTTAATGTTTTATCACTTCAAAGTAAATCTTGATATGATAAATTTGTCGGATTATCTATTAATATGAAAATTAAAGAAAACAGCAATATATAACTATAAGCATTCACAAAAAGAATATAGAAAAATAAACATGATATTTCAATGCTATATATTTAAGACATCACATTTCAAAGGACCTACCCTGTCGTATACTTCCAGAGAATGACCCTATAATAATAAGCACTATGTGTGGTAAGAGCATGCACTGCACATACAATGTGTCTCTACAAAATGAATCATTTCACATAGGATTTCAATACCTGTTAGCAGTTAAATAGACAGAAGGAAATGACAAGACTGGTTTTGATTTTGTGCTGAAAAATTTACTATTTTGCAAAAATCTCAAATATTTTGGAAATATTTAAACTCTAATTATTAAAATAAAAGCATTTAGAAAGATATGACCATGCTTACATATTCTATAAAGGGGTCAAAAAGCCCTGTTTTTCAAATTGTTTTCCCTGTGCTCTGAATTAGCCTGGCTATAATTTTTTACAGAAAATTCTGACCTAGTATTTAGATTTGTGTGCATTTCACTGGATGACCTTAGCATAATTATCCAACAAAAGCTTGGACAATAAAACAAAGAATGTAAAAAATGCACCACTAGTGCAGGTTTATCAATTACTGATTCAGTAACTAGCAAGACTAGTCAAGTGAAATTCAACGCTGAGTCTAAATTGGTGAAAACAACATCATGATCATAGAGAATTCTTATGATAATGATGGGATTATAATATTGCCACCTATGCTTTTTAGATATAAAGAAACCATGAAAATCAAGCTAATTATCAATTCTATAGACTTTTCATTCTTTTCTGTAATTTGTTTAGTGTTATATTGTAAATTTATATTGTAAATTTGGTCATTTGTATTGTGCTTTTATCTCTAATAGGTGTACTCACATTTTTATAAGTATGCATTTTTCCTTTTATATTTTAAATTTTCAAAAGCAAACAATGGTTTCAGATTCTGCAGTAAAACTTTGGAATCTTTTTACTTATGCTATAATATCTGATTGTGCCAAATAATGTGTTGTGGTTGCTAAGGAAAATTAGCATTCCACTGTAATCAACTGTGCTTTGACTTTTTCTCAAAATGAAATCTTATGAAGGGTACCCATCGTATCAAGACATTGCTCAATAGCTAAATGTCAGATTTTCTTACAAATTAAAAATTATAATTAAAAATCATCAGTCTTCTAGTTGTTTTTAATATCAATATCTCAAAATATCCTAAAAGTAACTTACAATTCATTTGGTAACACATCACCTATGTGATTTAATAATGCCTAAATGTATAATGACCCACCTTTACAAATTCTAGAGATATTTTTTTCCCATCTATCTGTGAACTTTCTCCATTAACACGCAATTTTCCTCCTTTGATGGAAAAAGCTACTACTTCATCATGTGCCACACCACGTCCAACTTTACCATAGATGTCCAGCTCAGTGACTATTGTGTGTTCTCCATTCAGTACAACATCAAAAACCTGCAAAGAGAAAAACCAGGATGAGTATCATACACACAATTACTGAATTAGAAATATCCATTTAGTATGGATGCAAAAGTTGGCAGTTTATGAAACACACCTTACTCCTCTTCCTGCATAGTGCAATCTACCCAATACTATCACTATGGTTAATATTGTAATAATACTGTGTATTATACTAGCTATTAAAGTATTATAGAATATTAAATAATTTCTTAAATTTACAAAGGTAATGTATAGCACAAATAAGAATTATCCTTATAGCACAAATAAGAATTATCCTGTTTATACAGTTACAAAACAGTTATAGTCTTAACAGAAAAAAAGACTATTTTTACATTTACTGATATTATAACAGGCATTTCAAATCAAATTATTAGTATAGCACTACTATAATACTAATTATTTTTTAAATATATTAAAAATTAAATGGGAAAAATAAAAAAAAATAAAATAAGTCACTCTTAATCTTATAATTATTTATTAAATTTCTTTACATTAACATTTATACTAACTTCTTAAAAAGATCACCTCTAATAATTACAGCTTTAACAAATAAAACTTTCAATTAAAACTAGTATGCCAAAAGATTAGATCTTGTCATTTGTCACTATAAAGTATAATATTGGTAAAATTTAACAATACAAATCAAAACTGGCTTTTATTGTTACCAAAAAAATGAGCATTTTATTAAAGTATTATAATATAATACTTTTTATTTATATTTTTTAATAAAAGGTCAAAACAAGGTTGGCCAAAGATAATGAAGAAGAAAGAAGTAAATTACATATGACCAAGTAAATCCATCAACAGCAAAACAAAAATATATAGTAAACAGTATGAATACATTATCATTATGCAGAGTTAGTAATTTCACACATAAAATACAATGATGAGACTCAAGTGCGGTGCTTAGTTCAACATCCAAACACCAACTTAACTCCGAATTCAAGTGACTAAAGTAATTACTGGTTTGGTAAGATAGTTTTTACCTTTTGGTTGGGAGAAGTGAACCATACTTCGCTGAATTTCATAACCAAAACATAGTCACCATCTTTCCAAACTGGTATGTCGTATGCAAAAGTTGCCAAGTGATAGCGTTCTGTTTGATAAAGAATTTGATCTTGTGGGACTACTCTCTGGATTAACATATTCTTTCCGTAATCAGACGCAAACCCTACATCTAACACGTCCGCTTGGTAACGAATACCGTGAATATCAGTGTGTTCGTCACCACCGCAGTTTACTGCCCATGTCACTTCACCAATGCCAAACGCTTTAGACAACAAACAAATGGTTAAAATCAATCTAAACATTATATGCTTGTGTGACAAATGCAATTGATAAATGCGGAACGCTGAACCGTATAGAGAAAACATGCTGACACGCTTTCGTACTGTCGGCTGCAGGTGAGGAAGTGACGACGCTGCCGGCTAAACTTTTGTTGTCATGGGAGATAAATCTAATATTGCATTTATGAGCATCATACTGAAATACTTCTAAGATCCGATTAAATGCAAAACATTATCCAATTTGTTATTTATTCAGGGATATGTGTATGTTTGCTAGCTGATAATTCCACGTATATTTGCAAGTTTTGTATCATGTACAGTTATTCTATCAATAACAATTCTTTGAAACATTATATGCAATCCATATTAATTAAACAAACAATAAAGATAATGGTTTGTGACTACTTGGACTAAAATCTTCTGGCAGTCGATCATTCTTCACCTTCAAGATTTTAATAGTTATGCATAGACACCCTATCGACTGAGCTGATTATAATCATAATTATGGTTGCTGCAAATGAGAAATATATTGTGGGCAATAATTGAAATCTTGTCTGATCATGAAACCTAGTCATAGTACATATATAATTCTGGTTAAATTGGTGGTATTTATATATATATATTTTTTTTTTTTTAAACTTTTAATTGTTGGCTTCCATTGACAATGAAAGTTGGTACATGTAAAGAGAGGTAGATACATTTTTTTTTTTTTTTTTAATCAAATAAACGCGAGTAGTATAATATTTTGAAAACTGAGGTTGTTCTACTGACTTTCCGAAGCCAATTACAATTACACACAGGTGGGGGAAAAAGAAATTACTACAAAACTTATGGCGCCTCGAACATCAGCCGATCGAAAAGCATATCATTTCTTAGAAATTTCATTTTATTTTTATTAACTAAGTCAAATGTCATTCTGTGGGTCTGTGTGCTTTAAAATTTTTGTTTGTGAATGAGACAGAGTTAGTTATACACGTGGAATGTCCATTGTGCTTTATCGTAGGATTGCTTTTAAGAAACCAATCAATACACCTTAAGTCGTGGTACAACAGCTTACTTTTATTCAAAACTGGGCCAATTAATTATTCGCTGATAGACAGGTGTCATCACTACGACACCAGTTTTGAAATACAATAAAATCGAAGGACAGGTTTGATACTCGGTCATTGCTTTGTGCGGTCGCAAACCGTATTTGCGCGTCTGGCCTCTTTCATATCAAGATATCGCGTAAAATTAGTAATTAGTATGTATGCACTGTTTTAATGTGTTTGATGCATCTCAGAATTCCGGTTCTACGTTATCTATACTGCTGAAATTTAACGTATACGGAACAGACAGGCCCCAACACCAAGACTAGCCCGTCCATTATGCATCTTTGTAATGTATTCCAACAAATGTAGGCCTATCTATCTATCTATATATATACTCCAATCAGTGGCTTGACATTTCTCAGGGATACACTTAAAACCCTCGAGTTAGTAGAAATTCCTGAATAAACATTCTAATGTGATTATATTTCACACATTTAATATGCAACCTTTCAAAGCTTAGCACAAAAGCCTTAAAGCAGACTTGTATAACTTTGAAGATTTTAGAAAATATGAAAACCAAATAAATATGAAAAAGAAAATGCAAACAATGATTCCTCGATATATCGCAGACCCGCATAAGAAGCCAATGCTGAAAGAGGTTACAACGGCTATACTTTGTTTAGAGTGCTGATTGATGTCACCGTGACATATTGAATCTTTATACCGCTGTTTTATTTATTATATTGATGCTATTAAAGCAGTGAATTGAATAAAAGCTCAAGTTTATTAACTGAAACTTTTGGATTGCAAGTACCATCTCAATAATCGCAAACTCGCTCGCCTGCTGTGTTCATTAATTTTCTGGGATTAATGTTTGAATTGATAAATACTACAGAACTAAATGTGTCAATTAATAACATTAAATGATGAAATGTGAAGTGTTAAAGGCGTTTCAAGTCAGAAGACAGGTAAATTTATATTATTTATTGTCGCATAGAACATTGTATACATGAATACAGTAGTAATGTTCGGATATGGTGAAAGGATAGTCCTGCTGTGTGCGCCCAAGGACAGGACTGGTCGTACACTTATAGCTAGCTGCTCATGTTACTCAAACACGTTAAACACAAGTTTAATATTTTTAATAAAACAGGAAAATATTTTTAAACGCATAATTAGTAGTACTGAAGTAGAATTAAAAAGAGGTATATATTAAAATGTAAAAAAAACAAGTAGGTCCAGATTTCTTTATTTTGTATTTTTATAAAAAGCAAAATATATATATATTTTAAAATCGGGAGCCGATTACTGTTCCCATTTTAACATGGATAGAAATATGCCTGTAACTACGAGAACTTCAAAAAGATAATCTCGTTGGACAGTAGTGAAGCAGCTTCCAAACACATTCTGAACCAGTTACTTATTTTTGCTTGGCACATCAACAGTAAATATATGTTTATATGGCTTTTTTCTTATTTTAATAATACAATTTTATTTTAGTATACAACCCTCTAAATTTAAGGTTTTAGTAGTATTTTTGTTTTATGTAGGTTTTTTTTTATAAATAATTTTCAAGGTCATTAAATCCAAGAATTTAGCCACAAGTTTTGGTAATTTGAAGGTGACATATACTCTAGAAAAAAAAATTGTATTGAAAGCAGAAGGGTCCTTGTTCGCTTAAAGTGGAGATGTGTTTGTAAAATTTCTTGCACAAAATCCAACTTATCAGTTACATTGGATTTCAAAGTAGGAAGAAAAAAATTAGATGGATCACTTGTTTCTAATTTTATAATATGCATCTTTGCTCTATCCTTACATTTTATCTACCACCATCATATATACTGCATTGAAGGGTACTGACAGATTTTTTGTTTTCTTTTAGTGTTTCCATGTTGACTGTCACGAAAATCAAGGAATATTAATAATTTTTTTCTCTCCCTCTAAATATTTTCTAACTCTAAACTATGAACGAAACAGCTAAGTTAATTAAAAGAGGGACAGGGTGAAAATGACCATTTTGTCAACAACATGAAAACTAAGTCGGAAACACTAGCTTAAGTTCGTGCCAGAGAATAGGAAAACGATAATTAACTTGCTGGCTGACCAGGAACCCACGCCCATAAATCTGTGTCAGAGTAGCGGCCAATGTACGGGGGAAACGTGAGAAGGTGCTAGGACGCCAATTTTGTCCATGACGAAAGTAGGCTCTGAGTTTTGAAATGTAAACATCTTTTTAAGAATCACCACTATAAAATGTTTGGTAGTTTAAGTTGATATTGTTATTGTGAAATTGCTATTGTTTTGTGAAAGTACTATTGAAATAGAAGTTGAGTTATTGGAAAGTTAATATTTGTATTACTAAGTTAAAAAGGTTGGTTTGTGTGTGTACAACCATTTCTTGCTGTGAGTTAATGTATGGCTTGCCAGGTGGCCATGAGTTGCCATAGTAACTGTAGTTTTAAAATAAAATACGAGAGGACTGTTGCTCTGGGATTTTAGTGTGCTCTGAGTTAGCTACTAGGTAGGCCAAATGGATACGTAAATCACAAGTGCAAACTGGGAACTTGATACTTGTGGCACTAATAGAAATGAACCTTCAGGATGGTCAGAAATATTCGTCAGCACGTACAGTGCTGTGCTGGTTGTAAATGGGCAGTGTTGGAAGGGGGTGTGTACCAGTCAGCTCAGAGAAGGGATGTGCAAGAACTTTGTGTATAAAAGAGGATACAGCGCCAGGGGCGGATGAGAAACATGGAAAATGTAGCATGTTGTAGAGAGAGCAAGGGATGCTCTCAGTTTCTCCCTGCTGGTTTGTATCAAGAAGACTCTTCGATTTTGTGAAGGCAAAACAGAAGGAGAATTCCTGAACACTGTAACAGAGTGTCAGATGTCTACCCGACTGCATATGGATAGCGCGTCATAAAGACTGCTGCAGTTTAGGTGAACCAGTCAAATAGGACAGTCATCTCAGGTTTTCAAAGACTCTGTGCAAAGACTGCGGGTGATCGATTATTTTCCATGCAGAGGCAAATTCCTGGTGGAAGTTTAATGTCACTAGTCGCTGGGATATGTTACAGAACGAGATGTTACATAGTGGTAGTAACTATCGTTGGCAGCAGTAGCGGTCATGCATGAGGCATATCGCTGAGAACGGCAAAGGTTGGCCGTTATGAAGAAAAGAGATGAGAAATGAAGTTAAGAGAAGAGATGAGATGAAATGAGCGGAAATTGAAGAGAAGAAGAGACGCAATGAGAGCTGAGAAATTAGGCCTAACGAGAGAAGCGCACGGGAGCGTGAAGTTGTAGCAGCTGTCGTAGCAGTGAGGGTGGCCAGGTCGAGACGTTGACGATGTTTTTGTTGTATCATCAAGACCCCCCAGCACAAGAAGAAAGTAACGAATTATGTGAGCAGAGAACAAGAGAAAATAACGAGAGAAAGTAACGAACTATGTGAGCAGAGAACAAGGAGAAAATGACAATACCTATTTGAGTAAAAGTAAATTCTAAATAGGGAAATCTCAGAGCACGTAAACATAAATATAAACTAGAACCTAAAACTAAAGTGTAGGAATCTTAAGCATTAAACCTAGAATTAGAGATAAACCTTAATATAAGATAATATTGATGGAACTGTTGAAGGAGACTTGCAAGTCAAATGACATTTGTTTATTATTATTGAACTTTGATACAAGAGCATTGGCGCCAGAACTTAATGACGGATACATTATGTTGTAAAATGCTTAAATCTATTTAGAAGTAGTACTGCATGGATAAATTGAATTTTGTATTTATTTTATTTTACTTATCATTTAACTCTTTCTTCCCTTTTCATTATTTTCTTTTCACGGGCGCCAACACGTGATGACCCTTTTTCTTTCTTTCTTCCCCGTTTCCCATGGGTGCGAGTGTGGATGGCTGACTGACTAACCAACGTGTGAGAGGAAACCCATAGACCAATAAACTTGAATTTGTACTCTGACATTGAGGCTTTCTCCTGTCTATGGTTTAGAAAGAGTGGTTGTTGTTGTTATACGTTATGTCGTCTACACTTCACCCCTACCCGTATGCAAGCACACATATCCGCAATACGTAACCTACATGCAGAATTAAATTCGAGCCAAACAATCATCTTGGCATTCTGTGTGTGATTTGTAATTCTCTTTATGCAAGTCTACGTGGAGTCGGCAAGCCACCATCCCTCCCCTCATGTCGGAGAAGGGAGGGGGTGATGACATTGACAAAACCAAAGAGGTTGAAAGGCATTAGTTCTATGGTCATTGCCCAGGAAAGAGTAACCCTAGTAAAAAAGTTAAATGTGAACATACATTGGCAGTATATGTATAGTGTCTAGATATGACAGCTAAATTCAGCCCTAGAGAGTTAAAACTTTTAAGGAGGGTTGAATATTGTTGAAGGACCTATTGACTGAAATATTAATTTAATGTCAAAGATAAAACTTAACCCATATTCTGTGAAGACTTCCATATATGAACAGCTGCACGCATGCTTAATTTGTCTTTCAAATAAGCCAATCTCTTCAATCACTTCTATGACTGGATTATTTAGACAGTTGTGTGATAGGAAAAATGATGGTTTTGTGGGTCACCCATTGTGTTCTTGAACAAGGAAATCTTGCAGTCATGACCTCAAATTCACCCAGTCTTTATCAGCCCTAAAGCCAAATTCAGACTTGAAACAGATGATTCTTGTTTTATATAACAGAAGATACAGCAGCATTATTAATCAGTAGAATTTTATGAAATATGAATATTTATCAGCCCCTACAACGATGAGAGATGCAGACCCATATTTGCAAAAAGAAAAACAGTTTCAAATTGTTTTGGATTGGCATGCAGTGACGTACACACAAGCAACACCACATGCTTTCGCTGTAAATAATGGGAGTACAAATCCAACACAAAGATACTACAGGACTGAATGCTTTTCAAGCAGTTTTCTTGTGGATATAGTGCAACACATGGGAATATGTATCCAGACGCATTACTGGCACAACCAGAAATTCATGAAAAACCTTTCACGTTGTTTTACTCAGGAAAGTGAATTTTACCAATGTATCTATTTAATTACTATGATATCAATAGATTGGAAACCTAGTATCGAACTGGTAAAATTTACGTTCACCTTTTCCAAGTCAGGCCAGACTGTATATTTTGTCTGCTTCTGATCTGTTTTACATTTTTCAGACAAGCATGACTATAGTTCTTGATTGAATCCATAAAATTATATCTATTAAATATTTAAAATTAATAATTAAATGTTTATTTAGTATCTGTAACACCTTTTCAAAATATGTTTATAATCACAGCCTCTTTCCATTTTTTAAATAAGATCACAATTCAATTATCACTAAGCGACAAAATAACTCAACAGGCTCATGCACTACGTTACTATGTGACCTGTCAAAATAGAGGTTAATAGTAATGCAGCCATATGTTTAACAGGATTACTTAATCAAACATCCCCCAGCCCAAAACCTTAAAAATATCAATAATTAAATACAAATCTTACAAATATTTTCTCAACATTTTGCAGACATTCAGTTGTCCAGTCAATTTATAAAAGAGAATGTCAACATCAAATGAACATTCTTCAACCAAATCTTTTTTTAAAAATATAAATCTGACAAGCACCACAAAATTCACAGATGATTATAAATGCACAAGCAGAAAGTTCTTATTCTTTATTATAAATGTTATAGCCGACACATTTAGTCAAAAAGACCGAAGCCCATGTCTTCATCAGACTCTTCAGACTCTTTCTTCTCTTCTTTCTTGGCTATAGAATGAATAAAAGAGAATTAAGCAGTGGAGCCAAATACAATAAAAACAGTTTTAAAAAAATGAAATATGAAGGCAAATAATCAGGGCATAAATATTGAATAAAGACTAAAAATAAGACATCCTAATTATTTCTAAAAATATATGAATAAATATATGTGTATAATATTTTATTTTATAAAAATGGAAATGAAAACAAGAAAAACACATACATACACACACCGTAAAAATGGTTTATGATAAAAAAATTTTAAAATCTAGATTTAAATCAGCTCCTAAAAATGCATGAAATCGGGGTAAAAACAGTTGTAAGGAATAATAAAGCAGAGAAATCAGCTAATAGACGCTATCAACAACAAAAAAAAGAAAATATGAAACAGTTGGACCCAGTACCGAGTCATGTTCCAATATCTACTTCTAGTTTAAGTTTTCTGGAGAAAAAAAATCAGGACATAAAGTGAAATGTATGCTTGTCTACTTTCTGAGAAAGGAGATAGGAGTGCCATCAGTTTGCTAATTTGTAAAATGGTTCTGAATTACATCATTAGATATTTGAATTCTAATTCTGTTTGAATTCTTTGCATGTATTTATTATAATTCTATTTACATTGTAACAGACAACAATTTACACTTGTTAGTTTTTATTATCTTTGATTTGAAAGTTGTGAAACAGTAAACAATATCATTAAAGCTGTCATCATACAACAACAGCAAAATAAATTAAAACAGTAAAATTGATAACAAGAAAACCATATGGCAATTTATATATAGTTTACAAGAACACTTAAGAAAAACATGAAATTGTAAATTTGGAAACGTCTGAAATCATTTCAAAGAAATCCAACACAGCATCTGTTTACCTAGGTTCTCTTAAGAATGGATGGTTATAATACAAAATTGATTGTTGTTCTACATAACCAAGAATGACAAATTAGTACAAGAAAAATTCTTGTATGCATCATGCATGGAAAAAAAATTTGATTTTACTGCCACAAATTGCCTAAACACTTCCGGGGAGACAATTCACACAGGAATTTAGTTTCAATCATTCTGTGTGACCTGCTCCAGCGAGCAAATCCAAAGATAAAAGACCTGTTTGAGTTGATGTTAGTTTTGAATTTGTGGACTATTTAACTTTAAAGCCAAATTGAGATCAAACAACCAATCACCACTGTCTACTAGAAGAGTTGCCATCTTGAATACGTCGGGTGCCCAAAATTTGTAAACATTTCTTGTAGTATGACAAATGGCAAAAAAAAAATCCCTGAAAACCATCATTTTGTAAACATTTGTCTTGTTTTGCAAGGTCAGTCTTAGAGAAGAAATCAAGAAAAAACATTTACCTGCAGGAGGAGGCGCAGCAGCAGCTGCTGGAGAAGCAGCAGGCGCACTGCCAACCTTAGCAGATGGGGCAGCAACACCACCTCCTGATGGAACAGCGGCAAGTTTCTTGGAGCCTGAAAACCCCATACAGGAATAAATTAACAATGACAAGAAAGTTCTAGAAATAATTAAGCCCAGAAAATGTCATGACTATATGTCTTAACAAAGGCTTATTAACTGAAATTTAATGTGAAAATAATATAACCATTGTTGTAAATGCAAATTGGACATTTTAACCCATTTAAGATTATAGATCAACTTGCAGAGGGTAATTACTTTCTCACTTACTTTTTTTTTTACTTTCCAGAATTACATCAGATAAATTTAAGTAACAAAACACTTCATTCTGTAAAACTATTATTAAAGCTGAATTATATTATATATGATTAAAAATTAAAATGTTCTCAACCAACCATTCACATATCTACGCCAAATGTTCATGTACGTGAATACAAATAAAGCAAGAAGTTATTTTACTAAACAAAAGTCATAGTCAGGATGTGATCCCTCAAAGCATCTTCAAGTGAAATATCTAGATCACTTAACTATTATAGTAGGTAGAACCAGCTATTTTTTTCAGTCTTTGGAAATGAATGAAATTTACACTATATAAGTTTAACTATCATGGTGAAGGAAGTCAATTTACAAAACATGGTTGCTTAATCTTTATTACTTTTTTTAAAATGGGGGGAAAATGCTTTTTACACGGTTTTTTACATTTTGTCATTTTTGCATTCACCCTAAAATAAAAATTGATTCTCCAATAGAGCTAAATTTTTGCTTATCTCATGTATCCATAATGCTGACACGAAGCCTGATTTTTTTCTAAGGCAATAGCTTTTATATTTTTTGAGCTATAGATTCTCAAAAATGATAAAAAACACAAATTGTGCAATTGTCACCACATAATCTTAGACCATTTCCCCCCACAGTAAACTGGTTTATTAATTAAGTTATGATGGATCACAAATGACAGCCATTTAATAAATCATAATGGGTAGTGTCAATAGCATCAGCCTCTAATATGCATTAGTTTAGTTTTTGTGAGGCTATACCCCATCATTGTATATCTTTTAAGATTTGGTAACAGGTTAAATTATTGTTAGCGTTCATTTCACTTGTAAAAATTGGTCACAACTTTGGGGGACCCTGTTTCAGAATACATAATACTACTGTTTTTATTTCAACCTGCCACTCTAGGTTTCAATCAGCCCTTTACCCTTATTTTTAAATAATCATAAATTTTAAAACATAAGACATTAATAAGTGCATTTTAACTACAAATGTTGGCTAATTTTAAATTACTGCATTATAATTACTTAAACAAGTCTAATGGAACTCAAAATAAGCAATAAGTACATTTTAACAACAAATATTGGCTAATTTTAAATTATTGCATTATAATTACTTAAACAAGTCTAATGGAACTCAAAATAAGCAAAAGACTCAAAGAGCATTAAATTTTAATATGGTTCATTTTTGTGTTGGCTCAAAATGCCATTGCTCAATTTGTGTTTTTTCTCATTGTTGAGAATCAATAACTCAAAAATTAAGAAAGCTATTGCCTCAGAATAAATCAGGCTTCATGTCAGCATTGGATACATGAGGTATGCAAAAATTTAGCTCTGTCAGATAATCAGTTTTTACTTTAGGGTGATGCAAAAATGGCAAAGTGCAAAATACGTGTAAAAAGCATTTTTCCCCATTTTTGAAAATTGCGTTTAAAAAAAAAAGTAAAAAAGATTAAGCAACCATTTTTTTTGTAAATCGACTTCTTTCACCATGATTGTTATATGGTCATGCTGTAAATTTAATTCATTTCCAACAACTTCGAAAAAATAGCTAGTTATCCCTACTATTTTTAGTATTTATATACATTTTTTATTTGAAAAAATATATCACCTTGTTCAATAAGTTGATTGAGGTCTTTCCCCTTTAGTTCGCTGACAACCTTCTTGACTCTTTCTGAATCCGCTTCAATGCCAACACTGCTGAGGATTTTTGTGACATCGGCCTCGGTGGGACTTCCTTTGCTTCCCAAAGCAGCAAGCATAAAAGCGGCTACGTAACGCATTCTGAATCCGTGAATGGAAAAAATAAATCTTAAATTAGTTTCAGAATTAAAAATTAGCTATTTCATCATATGAACAATTTAATAAATGCTTTTAAAATTAAATAGAACCCAAGTATAGCAATGTCTGGATCAGGAAAAAACCTCGGAACCACGTGGCTGCACTACAGCAGATACTATTTTTTAAATTTAACTGACTGGTTATAATCAAATCAAACCAAGAATACACAGACACAAACTCACATGAGTAGTCTAGAATGTATTCTTAATTATAGTGAACACCAAAAGTATTTACTTTTAAGTCTTCTGGAGACACGAAACGTAGTCACGCTTCTGATTAGATTAGTATGGCGTAAAAGAGATTCAATCACGTGGTAGTTTGGGCATTTACAAAAATTGATTAAAACTGGAAGGAATGTAAAACTATTTTTTTTAATAAAAGAAAAGAAATGTTTTATAGAATACTTGTAAAATTGTATTTATTTCACAGAAATTATACATAAATATAAAATCCTCAATAAATGTCTAAAAATATAAATAAACAGCAAATTAAATCTCTTTTTATTCAGTTTTAATTTTATCTTTTCTCAGACTTAAGGAAGTATCAAAACAAAACAAAACAAAATAATGGCAGACCGACTAACTCAACTGCAAGACGCTGTTAACCAAGTATGTACTCTAAGCAACAGCAGCAGTTACAAATAGCAATTGTCAAACATTTGTTGGAAATTAATGTTACTCATTCTTTTATCGCAATAAATTTATAACACCGATTTTCTTGGCATAGTGTAACTGTAAATAAATTAATAATGGCTACTACACATATTGTTGAGAACTCAGCTAGCCCTAAAGCTAAATAGGCAAAAAAATATTTTGTGCCATCAGGTACTTTTATCATAAGCAAAATGGAAAAATGATACTATTAAGTTCAGAGCCACAATGACTGTTAAACGTATAGGTCATCTCTTTCTGGAGACAGTGAGAGAGATAAATCACTCAGTATTCAGCTATCGCCAAGACAAAGTGTTTGCAGGAGTACTTATCTAAGACAATACGCAATTTCAACGCTAAAGTAAAACCATCAACAATTTTTTCGTGGTTGCAAAGCTTAGCCGATATTAGTTAAACTTAATGAATTTAGCTTAACCTATATTTATACAGAACTATAAAATTTAAAAATACCAACAGCATATGTAGCCTTTTGTAGGCTTATAATTACATAATTTCATATTCACTCATCCACTAGATAAGTAGATGCATGTCTTTCATTTAAATAATATTATAATAACAATAGATGCATAAAAAAAACGTGCTTCAGGATCATGTTAGTAACTCATTAGTTCATTCTACTATATATGAAGCAATATTAACAACAGCTGACCATACCAGTAGTGTATATAATTATAAAGTAGGACCTACCATTGGTTACCATATTTAATGTATAGTACATTTTATTTTACATGTAAAATGGTAAACTGTCACTGTGATGTGAACATATTTAAGAAGAAAATACTGTATAATGTTAATAATACTAATAGTCTCTCAGTAGCAGTGAAAGTTTGTTGTCTGTTTTATTAGCAAGCAGAAAATTTTTGCAACAGTGTCGGCATTCTGCAACAATATGCAACACCCAGCCCTTTTCCCAGTTTTGAGAAGCCAGGTGGCAAGCAACCCATCCCTGAACCACCTGAAGGTAGGTATGTTGCACAAATTGCTGTACTTGGGCCTGTTTGATCGCTCATATTCAATCACTAGATAATACAAAAGTTTAATTAATGCTTGCAGAATCAAAAAATGTCTATTTCTACCCTTTTATTATTAGAATTTAATTAATTCAAATTTTTGTTCATTTCGGAGTCTAGCCTTAGCTGTTTGATTTCAGCACAGTCCTTTCATCATCACATACTTAGAATGTGTTATATGTTTGCTTTGCTCTATTTTATAATTTTACCACACATTGTTATTGAACAAACCAGATTTATTTATTTGTTTTGCTTTGTTTATTTTATTTGCACATTTTGATTTTCTACTTTATTTTTTTAAATAGCCCTCTGATTTAAAAAAAAGAAGTGAAAATGAACTCAGAAAGAAGGAAACCTTTACACTACACTCTACAGTCATAACAGATCACCATTTACTTTTAATGAAAAAAATATCCTGTACTAATTATAGCATAAGATTGCTATAGATATATACATCACATGTAATTATAAATTATACACCACAAGATAATGGGAAAAGGCAAGTTTTTTACTTATACTGGCAACATGGGTTAACTTAAAAGATATAAACAAAATATAGCTAATAATAGAATAATATTACCTATTTAAATTATGTAATAGCAATAGGTTCTTTTAAAGCAATAATCAGATGCTTTATAATATTGTGAGAGTTGATTCAGTCACTGTTGACGTGTTGTAACTTTCTCTCTTCACATTTTATTATTTAGAGAAGTCTTGAGGACATTTTGACACTGCTTTAGGAAGGTATTATCATTTTACTGATTTCCAGTTCAGGTTTATTTGTGTGTTTGTCTTTTTTGTAATTAGTTGTAATAATTTAATAAAGCATTTTCTAATAATAGATTGTAGTTCTGTAATAGTTTCTTGTCCTGTTGTGAACAGACTATGCTGCTTTGTTTGCTAAACTCATTGCTCGAACTGCCAAGGATATTGATGTCTTGATTGATTCTTTGCCCAGTGAAGAATCATCTTTAGAACTTCAGGTTTGTTCCTTCTTATTTTTTTCCCATAAGTCTTATCAGGCAGTATTTAGTAATTGCTTGGGGTAAACAAACTTAAATGTGATTTTGCTTATTCATTTAGTGTGTTGTTAATGTTATATGAATAAAATGGCTGTCTGATAATGTGTTGTTTTTCTCTAAAATGCATGTAGATGTTATTTAGTAAATAGGTACCATCAAATTATTTTATGAGTATGAAGGTCAGATTAATAAAATTAAAAAAACTAGAAAGAAATAAATTGCCACCTGTTGGTGTTGCCACCTGCTTTAATTCTATTTATCTATGGAATTAGGTCATGCAGTCTAAAAAAAAAAGATGTTATTTGTATCTCATTACAGAAGTGTTTCCAAGAGTATGGTATGTGAAATATAAAAATCTGTTATTCCTACTTCTAAAGACTAAAGAAGAAAAGTGATAGTGATACCGGTAAGACTCAAATCCTAAAAGAATACATGATGAATGTGTTATGGAAAATCTTATGTATAGGTCATTCTGGAATGAGTGGACCATATTGTGACACCAAGTGCAAAAAATAAAGTAAATTCGATTATTTCACGTTAAAATCTCAACAGAGCTTAATGCTCACAAAAAGAACTAAACAAAACAAAAAGATAAAAATTATAATTTGTTCATAGGCATAAAAAGCATAATTTTTCTGTTGTAGCAAAGAAATTTAATTTAAGATATTTACCAGACAAATATATTTTTTAAATAAGTAATATAATTATCTCATTACAGTGAATATATTTGCTTTATTAATCTAAATTATTAACTTAACCTGGATACATATGTGTTTAAAATGAGTTATAGAACTATAACTTTGCAGTGTAGAAATCAAATTCACTTGTCATAGATGACCCAGATTCAGTTACCTGTGACCAAATACATAAACCATCAAAAAGCTCAAATTTTTTTAACATAAAAACAGACCAAGTTATTAAGCCACAAACACACTATTACATAATAAACAAAGTGTCTGTTTAAATATAACTTTTTTTTAAAAAAATAATAAATCTAATAGGAATTTTAAAATTCTTTGACTGTAATTCACAGGTTTATCTACCATTAACTCAGTCAGGTTTTAAACATTCACACAAGCTATGTAAAACCTAAAATGTAAAAGAAACATATTGATGGGTACATAAGTATTGTAAGTTATTTACAATGCTAATCAGTTTATTCAGAATATATCAAGATTTTCAGAAATCTTAGATGTTTTCATTTATTATGACTGAAAATTTCGTTGCAGTTACTTTCATTACAATGTGATCTTGATGGAAACAAGAGTTATTTTTCTTATTTGCTATTTAAATTCATCGCTCCCAAGACAAAGTGAAAAAATAGAATTGTCTTTCCACAATGTGGCACTTTTCAAAAATGTAAGAAATATTTTGTTATATTATCGTCATTGTGTTATATTTGTGAATTTCTGATTAACTTTGTCAAATGCCAAAACATAGATAAAGACAAATTTGTTTTCTTAAAGCTAAATATTTCTGAATATAACAAATAAAATCAAAAAACATTATTGTATGAATATTGCATTCACGGAGGTTGTTACGCATTATTATTTCTTAAATTTTCACACTGAATATTAATCAGACAGAATTATCAAATCAAGGCCTTTTTTGAAATGATAATACATTAAAGCAACAGTCTAGATATCTTTTATTTTGAAACGGTTAATTTAATTAAGATATAAGATTTAAAAAGGCATTAACTCTGTAACATTTCATTTCTACATAAATCAGATCCAAAACTTTTATTCTGTTACCAAACATCTACGTCATACATAAATTCCACATAGGCCCCATTTTCAGATGAAAACACATTTGTATTATAAATAATTATGAATATAGCCTACTCTGGGGAAGTGTACCATTTTTTTTTATATGAAGTGCAAAAAATAAAGTGAATTAAATATAATTATTTTGCATGTTAAAGTTTACAACAGGACCTAATGCTCACATGAAAACATAAGAAAAGATAAACACAATAAAATGTTATAAGAGTTTGAAATACATAAAAAGCATATGTTCCTTTTGAAAAATTAGAAAGTAAGAGTTTAGCAGAAAAAAGATTTTTAAAATGAGCAATATCATTATTTCATTACAACGAACATATTTATTTTATTAATAAAGTTATTAACTTAAGCTGGATACATTTTCATATAAAATTATAACTTCATGACATGTAAGCCATATTAACAAAATTATCAGTCATCATAAAAGAAGCTCTATTTTTTCTACTATACATAAAATGGCTAAGTTAAATGATGCAAAGAAAATTTATCAATTGCTAATTGGTCTTTTGTTCCTCTGCTTCCTTGTCTAGCAACTATGTTCATTGGTTAATATTTTGTTTGCTTCAAGGTGAAACACGATTTTATCAGATATAATTCATGGCAGTAACTTTCAGGTAATTGATAAGTATTTGATTGGGCAATAGTTGTTTGGTAGTGAGTTTTTCTGAACCTTTCATAATCAGGCTTGTTTTTCTTTTTACCATCCAAGTTTTTGGTTTGTTTAGCATGTCTTGCAGTTTTTCAAAATATTTGTACCTGGTCTAAACCTGGGGCTTTTAGGTTTGATATCTTTCTTAACATTTTCTTAACATACAATATATATTTTCCTCAGTGATTGTATTTGTAACATTGCATTGTTGCTATGTGTCTTTCTGCTCTTCTATTAGTTCCTTAATCAATCTGGCTGAGGTATTATACATATTTGATATGCTCCAAATATTTACCCAAGAAATTCCTGGAGGCATCTGTTGTTTTCTGGAATTTCCTTTGAATTTTTGGTATAGTTTTCCAGTTCCAGGTTCACTTTTGAATATTTTGTTCTGTTGGAATTGCTGACCTCTTGCAGTGTATTATTTTAGATGGTGACAAAATCCTAGCAGCCATTGTTTAATGTTTTGCATCTTTTATTGCAATCTTAACATTTCTATAATTTTGATGGTATTTGTTGCCTCTTTCAGTTTTCCTTTTTTATGCATTGTTGCTGTCATTTGGCTTTGTTCATTCCTAAATCATTCTGTTTTCTTATCTATTCTACTCTTCCATGGTGGTACTGATGGTTTCTTTGTCCTTTGGTTGGTATTATATATTTTTCAATTATTTTTGCTTTGGCATACATTAGACTATTGGTTTCTGTGATGTCTTTTATGTGGTATTATTATTATTTGTTGTTAGCAAGTTTGCAGAAACTATGGTATGGAGGGAACTGCCTGTAGTTAATATTATTACTATTATTAGAATATTGGTTTCTGTGATGTCTGATCTCATTATTTGCTGTTAGAAAGTCTTCAGAAACTGTAGTATGAAGGGAACTGCCTCTAGTTGTTATTTGTAGTTAGCAAGTTTATATAAGCTGTAGTATGGAGGGAGCTACTATGGTCATCATTATTATTATTTGCAGTTAGCAAGTTTATAGAAGCTGTAGTATGGAGGGAGGTAACTGGTTATCTTCATCATTATTATTATTATTTGCAGTTAGCAAGTTTATAGAAGCTGTAGTATGGAGGGAGCTAACTGTTCCTCATTATCATTATTATTATTTGTTGTTTGCAAGTTTACAGAGGCTATAGTATGGAGGGAGCTAACTGTAATAGTTATTATTATTATTTACAGTTGGCAAACTTATAAAAAGTAATAGTTTGGAGGGAGCTAGCAATAGTCATTATTATTATTATTATTATTATTTGCAGTTAGCAAGCTTGAAGTAGCTATAATATGAAGGAAGCTAACTGCAATCACTATTATTATTATTTGCAGTTGGCAAGTTTGCAGAAACTGGAGGCAGACAACCAGGAGTCGGCAGCAAAGCTGGAAGAGGTTGTTCAAAAAGGACAGGAACTGCTTGGTCAAATTCAACAGGCCTTGCAGGACATTGCTCAGGCCCAGCTGCAGAGTCAGGCACAGGAGAGCTCCTTAGCATCCTAGCAGCATTGCTTGCTTGACTTTTGTTTTTCCAGCATGAAAAACTGTGACCTGTAGACAAGACCATACTCGTGAGGATAACAGTAGATATTGCTTGTGTGCATTTTACTGTCAAGCACTTGGGAGTTCCTTGGCCTTTTAGCAGTGGTATGCATTGTGAAATTGGCCAGGTATTGACCAGCAATAAATAGCTGTTTTCTGCTGGCTGATAACAACTCTCTATTTGAAATGAATTATGAATTCAGTTACTGTAGCAGTTCAGCAGTCATTGAGTGTCTGTCAAAATGCCCATATATGGTGTTGGGATAAAAGTATCCCATGAAAAGTCTGAAAACAAAGCTGAAGGTGTGTTGAGACTTTTTATATGGCCGATATATAATTTCCCAAGATGCAGGTAAAACTAGTTACTCTGGAAGAAAGCTTACATTCTTCCACCCCTTTATAAACACTTTTAACATGAAATAAATAAAAATGGACTACAGGAATGTCTGCTGTTCCTAAATGGTCTGTTGTATATTCTTATATTATTCTTTTAAAGGAAAAGACAACATCCTTCTTAATTTTCAAAATAGGTTATGTAATGTACACTTAATGTTATGTGACATTTTCTTGTTATTTCTTTAGAAACAATAGTCATTGAAAATGAAATATACAATGCATCTCATTATATTGAACCCTAGTTTAACAAACACCTACTCTTTCCAAACAATTATGTATGATCATGACCATCACACTACTAAAATATACCAAAATATGCTCACTATTAACAAACATATTTATAACAAAATGTTTTGTTGAGTATATATTGAGTCCCTGTCTGTTTAATAAATTGTCCATGTGCATCAAATATAAGATTTTGTGTTCTCAATGGTATTCACATTCATATATTTCTTTCTCACTTTTTGCTGCATATTCAGTGACACAAGCAGATCTAAAGTACATGTGTATTATAGTATACTCATCATCCAGCCAATCAGAAGGCAAGGTTTTAAACAGAGTAATGAGTTTGATTCCATACACTGACATATGCTTTCTTTTTCTTAACTTTACAAGTTTTTATTGAAAAAAATCATAAAGAAAAAGTGGAATCTTAAAAAAACTTTCAGATTTGTGGACAAGAAGTCATTAAACAAAGTACATATCAGACTAAAGTGGACATTTAAACAAAATGCACATCAGGCTAAAGTTGCACATCTAAACATAGTGCAAATCATACTAAAGTTTGCATCTCAATAAATGCACATCAGATTAAAGTTAACATGCAAACAAAATGCAACTTGGACTAAAATGCATGACTAAAGGAAAGCTTACTAAATAAAATGTATACACAGCATATAATAAATAATTTTATTTTATTCTGACTTGTTTAAATAATTTTGCCAGAAGAGTGGAACATTCTACATGTAAATTATTCAGAAAGCATCGCAAATTTTTTTTAAAAACTGGTGGACATTTGAAATACATAGATAAATTAGAATGAACACTGTATTGTACCTAAATATCTTCATAGGTACATTTTTTAGGACTATGATCAATTCTTGATTGACATCTGCATAAAAATGTATATTGACGTAAAAAGAAAAAGTAGGCTGTTAATCCTTTCTTATCGTACCGCCCACTAGCACCCTCTATCCACTGTGTATCAAATTGCCCAGAGTCGCCCGCTATTAATAGACATTCTATATTTAGGTTTTGTAATAACTGCTCATGTTTTTCAAAATGGCAACATCCTTTGTTTAAATGTGCTCTACTGATTTTTAGCAGTTTTTCAAAGTTGACCATTTTTAAATTGCTTTTCAATTCATGAATAATCTTGTGAATGATGCCTTGGCTAGAGATCTAGTCAATGCAGATGAAGATATTTATTTGTAGAAAATGGTGAGGAAGATGCTGAAAGTGATGTAGATTTAGAGATGAAGAGTCTGATCACACTTATTCAGAACTTGAGATCGATGACAGTTTGATTTTGAACCAAATGCAAGTAGCTGTAGATGTCAGTGAGTGGTCTAGACTAGAGAATTGAAAGATGTGATTGTAATGATGAATTTACAGTGGCATCTGGCCGCATGCATGACTTAGACAATGAAACTACACCCTGTGATGTGTTTAGCTTATTTATTCCTGAAGACTTTTATGAACATTGTGCTCAGCAAACATATCTTTATGCTGAGCAACAGCAAGCAATGAAAAACAAAACAGACAAATTATGGAAGCTCTGCTCAATTGGAGAAATGAAACTTTTTCTCTATATCAACATCATATTCAGCATCCACAAAATGTCTACTTTTCATAATTATTGGTCCACAGATGACCTCTTAAATGTAAGTGTAATATCAAATATTATGTCAAAACTTGGTTTTTTTTCAAGTAGCCATCATCAATGGTTGGATATTTATAAAGAAATGAAATCAGCTGTTGATCCTACATTGTAACCAATGTCTCATTTGAGCATATGTAGAGCTCTGATGAAAGGTAACATAGTCAGAAAAAAGGCTTTGAAAGAAGAACCATAAGTAACTGGTATTTCAAGACCATGCCCAGCAGATCATGTTCCTGCATGTCTTCTTGGACGAAAAAAATCAGCGTTACGAATGTCGAGCAAAGAAGACTAAAACTAAGTCTGGTAAAGGCATAGAAACGGTGTTTGTCTGCTTGAACTGCAAAGTACACCTTTGCAAAGGCTTATACTTTGCATATTTCCACAGAAACTGTAAATTAATTACTTTAAGTGTGCAACAAACATGGAGGGGGAAAAAAACCTCTGATCATTTTGATTTTTATTATGAATTTTATATTTTATTTACATTAAAATATAATTATATTAAGTGCTATGCAGATCGACAGCCCATCCATTTCTTGACTTTATTATATTTTTTCATTACATTATCTTTATAAATTATTTTTAAAATTAATTATTTTGTGAGGTCAGGTACACTTTTGGTTAGAGTGATCTCCCTTGGCTGAATTTTTAGAAGGGGATTATAGAAAAATATTTGACACTTAAAGGGTTAATAATTAATCAACACTCTCACATTCAAATGATTAAAAAATATATATACACATTGATATTTGTAAAAATAAATGAGGAAAAGAAAACCAGTACCACTGATTGTCTCTCAATTCACTGTCAACCTTTAATAAAGTAAATAACTTCAACATATTGTTTAAGTGTACACCATCTACATGAGTGACAATTTACACGATTGACAACATTTTAACCATATGCAGCAATCAAATAAAATAATAAACTAGTACAAAAAAATTTCTTGTTGTATAATTTTATTATTACATATTATTAATTCAGCAGTCTTCATGTATGATAAATTAAATTAATGTATGTATTTTGGGGGCATATTATAGGTCTATATACCTGTCTAGTAACTACATTTATTAAAGGTCTCTACCTAACATGTCTAGTAACTACATTTATTATAGGTCTATACCTAACATGTCTAGTAACTACATTTATTAAAGGTCTATACCTAACATGTCTAGTAACTACATTTATTAAAGGCTAAGTAGACTGAAGTTGAATATACAGTTAATTTATGTGGCTCTTAACTTTTTAAACATATGTACATGTAATTACCTTACAAATAATAATCATAAAATTAAAGTTAGAGATTTTTATTAGTTCTTCATATTCATTAAAATCTCCAAGTACAATATAATTGGTATACAACTCAATTTTCATGAATTTTGTGTGGGAGTGGAGGTGTGTGTTATAAAATGCCATCAATTGATGATATGGTGGGGTTTGAACTCTGATCAGTTATATGTAAGGTCAGCATATGATCCTTATGGCCTCTCAACTTCCCAGTATTATCTTCAATTCATTGATCACAAACTACACATCTGTATTCTTAAAAAAGATGATTTATAAAGCAATGAACTGGCAGCAATTTATTAATTCTTGTTTGTTCTTTGGAAACTGCATAAATAATACTTATATAAGTATAATATTTAATTATTTTCATTAATCTAGCCAGCATTATATTTACTCTTTGTCATTTTGTTTGCTATTTCATACATAAATATAAAATTATATTAGTCTTGCATTGAAAGAGTACAGGGGATTTAACCCTCTCAGATAACTGAGATGTACCCTCTTCACAGCTCATGACTTTTGAGCTTAGTGCCCAGTTCGTAAATGGTTCAAGTTCTAGTGATCTGAAGACCTAATAAAAACTTTCTAATAAAACCAAAATACATACAGTACTAGAAATAAGTAGTACTTGTGTTAACTTTGGGGGGTTGTGGGACAATTACATTTTCTTTGTTGTTAATAGAATTAATATTTTGTAAATAATGTGTCTGAGTTTAAAAAAAAAACAACTCCATTTGATCCATGCTCTATATTGAGGGGAGGTAATAGTGTGAGATCTAATTCCTCTAAAAGCGAGTTACATCGCATAGGTGCCTTTCACGCTTGCAGATGTCATGTACAGTTTAGTTCTCCGTTCTTTTAAATTTAAGTGTGGAGGAGCAAAATTGCAGGATCTAACGCTTACTGTTACACTTTGAATATATTTCGCTGTCATGTAACAACTGTCAAAAGTTTAGTTTGGTCACTCTGACTCCTGTGGCTTCACAAATCGTCTCATTTCACTGCCAGCAAAAATAATATAGTGAAAACAAAAAAGAATCAAGCATTAATATAATTCTTCTAAGTTATATTTTGCTCGGTAGCATGTGTACGTTGGGTGGTGTGAGGGGCTCGCGACACCAAGAATCGTTCGCAACAGTATTTCTGTCCGAACAGACGCACCCCATATTGAAAGCTGAGGGAAGCTCAACCCTAATTCGAAGTTGAAGCAACACATGAACATTTTACCTCCGGGCCCAGGTCTACGAAGTCCCAGCATCTCCTGGCTTATGAATGTTCATGAAAGTCCTGCTTGTAGTGAACTGAGATAAAACGGCTTCCCCCACGCCCCACAAAAATATTTTTAAAAATGCACCGCTAGTTGACGTCATCATAACTCACGCTTCCAGACAGGTTTGCCCAATTAAGCAACGTGCCTTTGATCGCAGTATTGACGGGAATATAGTCCCAAAATTTGGCGCGCATGTTCGCTGGTTATTACTATAATTTTTCTTTTTCTTTGAAACAGACCACACACGCAATCGATGTAGCCTACAAGTGACGTCATTTCTTTGGAACGAGACTTTATGTTCGCCCAATCTGTTGAATGGAGCCGATGACGTATATGATTTTCAACAGCTCTCGGCCTGATGGACTAGAGAGAGAAATATCACCCCGAGTCCCCCCACACACACACACACACGAGCAATTTAATCACAGTAGCGGAGGGTGGGGGTGTTTCGTATGTAATGTTGACATCCAGTTCAGCACGTTCGTTCTGTTCTGATTTGTCACCAGTCTGGCTACAGATAAAATTCCAGACTGCGCTGCTGGTATTTACGCACTCGCGTCATAACGCGTCTCACGTCACGAACTCACGGTTTGCTCAAGAGGTATTATTATAAACAAACATCTCGTATCTTAACCTCTCTTCTTACAGAGCATGTTTATTATTAACAGAGGCCTGAAGCCTTAAACCTCTCTTCTTATTGAGCATGTTTATTATTAACAGAGGCCTGAAGCCTTAAACCTCTCTTCTTACAGAGCATGTTTATTATTAACAGAGGCCTGAAGCCTTAAACCTCTCTTCTTATTGAGCATGTTTATTATTAACAGAGGCCTGAAGCCTTTAACCTCTCTTCTTATTGAGCATGTTTATTATAAACAGAGGCCTGAAGCCTTAAACCTCTCTTCTTATTGAGCATGTTTATTATTAACAGAGGCCTGAAGCCTTAAACCTCTCTTCTTATTGAGCATGTTTATTATTAACAGAGGCCTGAAGCCTTAAACCTCTTCTTATTGAGCATGTTTATTATTAACAGAGGCCTGAAGCCTTAAATTTCTCTTCTTATTGAGCATGTTTATTATTAACAGAGGCCTGAAGCCTTCTCTTCTTATTGAGCATGTCTATTATTAACAGAGGCCTGAAGCCTTAAACCTCTCTTCTTATTGAGCATGTCTTATTAACAGAGGCCTGAAGCCTTAAACTTCTCTTCTTATTGAGCATGTTTATTATAAACAGAGGCCTGAAGCCTTAAACTTCTCTTCTTATTGAGCATGTTTATAATTAACAGAGGCCTGAAGCCTTAAACTTCTCTTCTTATTGAGCATGTTTATTATTAACAGAGGCCTGAAGCCTTAAACCTCTCTTCTTATTGAGCATGTTTATTATAAACAGAGACCTGAATTCTAAATCTCGCTTCTTACAGAGCATGTTTATTATTAACAGAGGCCTGAAGCCTTAAACCTCTCTTCTTATTGAACATGTTTATTATAAACAGAGGCCTGAAGCTTTAAACCTCTCTTCTTATTGAGCATGTTTATTATAAACAGAGGCCTGAATTCTAAATCTTGATTCTTACTGAGCATGCTTATTATAAACAGATGCCTGAAGCCTTAAACCTCGCTGTTTACAGTATAGATATTACAACCTATGCCTAAGGTCTAAAATTCGCGGTCTACCCAACAAAGTTATCATAACAACGCCTTAGACCTTAAAGTAGCGGTTTATAACGTCCGAGATCCAGGGCCGACTTAACAGCATTATAGGCCCACGGGCAAAGCAGTGCACTGAGACCCCTACCTACACAACCACTTACAGGAATAAAAATTGACATCAAGTAACAATATACAAAGATTAGCACGGGGCCCCCGGGCAACTGTCCAGTGTGCCCGTGCATTAAAACGTCACTGCCGAGATCTAAAACTCGCGGTGAACTCAGCGAAGTTATCTGAGGATTACTCAGTACAGCTATTATAACCGACATCCCAGGTCATACGTCATTTCGAATCGTGGGCTATTTTTGGCTTTATGACATTTTCCCGATCGCTGCATTTTGTATACACCACCCTGCCTTATGACGCACACTCTACCCAAAGGGATGTGTCATGTCATTTTGTCATTCTCAAGTGTCTGCTTTTCCTGATAACTTCTTGGCTCGTCATGCTTTTGCCTGATCTATCTCATCGGTCCGTGAAATCAGCTAACTTTGGAAGTGTACGTTATTCCCCTCCCCCCTCCAATAAATAAATAAAATATACCAGATAATCTTAAAACAGAGGTAAAATCCTCTGTGGTAAAATACGACTGTAAGACAGAATTTATTCCTGTTCGATGTTGATTATTCTTTCACTACTGGTGTTATCAGCACAGTCATGACTTAGTGAAAGTTCGATGTTGATTATTCTTTCACTACTGGTTTTAACAGCAGTCATGACATAGTCTGCAGTCTTAGTGATTACTCTTTCACACTCAAAGATCGCCTGACGCCCATAACGCTTATCATAACCGGACAAAAGTCACCTTGATTTGGGGCGGTTTTCACTTTCAGTGGATGTCAGTTTGCAACTACTGTGTTACATCAGTTTGCAACTACTGTGTTAGGTCAGTGTGCAATTACACGTTACATCAGTTTGCAACTACTGTGTTAGGTCAGTGTGCAATTACACGTTACATCAGTTTGCAACTACTGTGTTAGGTCAGTGTGCAATTACACGTTACATCAATTTGCAACTAATGTGTTAGGTCAGTGTGCAATTACACGTTACATCAGTTTGCAACTACTGTGTTAGGTCAGTGTGCAATTACACGTTGCGTCGGTTTGCAACTATCACCTTACTTCACTGTGCATGTAATATGTTACATTAGTAACCGCTGTTACGGCTGTTCTGGTAATGTTTAGTTTGGGAGCAATGATCCTGCCCTTCTAAACGGTCTGGAAAATCAATGCTCCTTTCCATTGTCTGGTATGGCTGTTGCACAATTATTGTATGTACATCTGCAGTAGGATAAATTGTCCGACATTTTTTAAATTAAAAAGTAGAATACAATACACTAAGCAAATACTGCGTTAGCTTGACTAAAACATGGTTCAATGGAAACATTCTGTCTTCCGATACAAATGTTGTGCCAGCAAGGAGCGTTGCTGGTGGTCGAACAGTCTGCATGAGAAATTTCAAGCCAGCCATAAACGGCTGAGTAAACTGATCAAGTTGCTTGGCTTACTTGCACCAAGGACAGAATGCACGTATAAGCACATGGCCCCGCCGGAACTCGACACAAAAGCTTCTGCCGCAGTACAACGTCTGCAGTATACAGTTCGTATTTGTTTGACAGCCTCAGAATATACGTGCGGCAGAGTAAATTTGCCTATCCTTATTTCTAAACTTAATTGTTATATAAATTGTCAAAGTGAACCGACCTTGGGTTATGGCGTTATTTTTGTAAGTGTCAAAGTTGGCAGTAAACAACCCAAAGGTGGAGAATATGCTAGAAATTGCTGATGCAATCCAAACCATTTCCAACTGGATGAGTAGCTTTTTTCTGACTAATAGTCTCACACTTGTTCAGAGCAAGTTCATCCAATGGTGATGGACAGAAAGTTTCTCTATTGAAGAAGTACTCTATTCTAATCACTTTGAATTTGAACATGACTTGAGTCCGGTCATAAAGGCAATAATTAGCTTATGGTAAGTTAACTGACTGGTTAAGAAAAGAATGGACTTGGGATATTTCGGGTACATGTTTGCTATTGATATTTGATTTGAAGTGGAGAATGCTTTATGTAATTGAACCCATATTTCTATGTTCTCTAATTTGATTTCATTGTACACTTGTGAATTTTGATTGATGCAATATTATGCTGTGTGTGTATCCAGCTAACAAAATTGTTGCAGGAATTGTTAAGTTGAGAATGTTTTTAGGAGAGAAAGGAGTTATTGAGATGGAATATGCCTGAAATTTAATGCTGCCTTAATTTGACTTTTGCTGAGAAGCAGGCCTATTTTTCCTTTCACTTTGTTCTCTTCTAACAGATTATTTTAGTGTGAGAATCCAGCATTATCCATCAAACTTATCGATAAACATTTGCTGTAAGTTGATTTCTATGAATTAATAAGAGCTAATATGGTAGAAATTTGTGGTGTGAGTTTGGTCTTGAGAATTCACGAAGATTATTTTGAACATTTCTCATAGTGTGCTTGAGAAGTGCACATGGAAATTCTGCAAAATTCCTCTTGACGTGTTTGATAGTGCACATGGAAATTCTGCAAAATTCCTCTTGACGTGCTTGATAGTGCATGTAAAATACTAGATGATTCTTCACAATGTACTTTGTGAGTGCATCAAAGATTCTGGAACACTTGTGTCTCGTGCCTAGAAGGGGCATTTGGGACCATCACCTAAATAAGAAAGACAGTGAATTGTTGTGAACTGTGTGACTGTGAATATGTGCTGGTGACAGCCACCATCATTGAAAATGTTATGTACATTGTCTTTAATTTTCTCTAAAACTCCACTCTCATTTCTCTGATGATATGACATCAACGAATTTGTTTATATGTATATGTTAATTGACTGCTTATGTCTATGCTAGGATAAATTGATTGTCCAGTATTAATTGAACATTGTTGTGAAATGACATAAATGTAAATGCTCTTTTGATAATATTCATATGTTCTATATTTGATTGCTGATTTAATAAATTTATTGACCTTCTTACACATATTGATGACCATATGTTGGAGCGAAAGTGGATGGATGGGGTTCGCTAAATATAGATTAAACGACGGATTTGTTTTCTCCTTTGGTAAGAAGTTTTTCACGCATGGAAATATTGTGTGACGGTAAATGTTTGTTTTTAAAGTTGTGAAAGAGAGAAAGCATTTACCGCACCCACATATCTGCCAAGTGAGAGAGACGAGTGGTATCTTCTGGAGAATTATTAATAACATAAATTAAGATTTTCATCAATTGTAATTAGTTATATGTGATTAAATAATAATCATTATAACCAATAACTAAGGGTGGTGTGGGCGTCACAACACGTTTTTTTATCCGGAGCCAAGTGGATGTACAAAGAGTGTTCCTAAATGTTCTCAGTACACAAGTTTCTCGTCTGGATAGTCAAGTGGATGTACAGAGAGTATCCAGAAATGTTCCTAGAACACACGTTTTGCATCCGGACAGTCAAGTTGATGTTCAGAGAGTATCTGGAAATGTTCTCAGAACACACATTTTTCATCGGGACTGTCAAATGGATATAGAGAGTCACGTTTTTCACCAAGACAGTCAAATGGATATAGAGAGTCACGTTTTTCACCAAGACAGTCAAATGGATACAGAGAGCCACGTTTTTCACCAAGACAGTCAAATGGATATAGAGAGTCACGTTTTTCACCAAGACAGTCAAATGGATATAGAGAGTCACGTTTTTCACCAAGACAAAAATGTCACTGTACAGAGGATGTCCGAAAAAGTTCTCAGATCACACCCATTTTTCAGGTCATTGTGCACGATTCATTCAGAAATGGATGACTTCCATCTGGATAGTCAAGTCAATGTACAAGGAGTGTCTGGAAATGTTCTCAGTACAAATGACTTGCTTAAGGAATCACGTGAGTGCACAGAGAGTGTCTAGACTCTAGAGTGTAAAATCAGTAATCGAAGACTGTAGGTTCCGAGGAAGTGATAGCAAAATCGGGGTGGGGGGAACAGGAGTGAGGTGGACGGAGAAAGGATCTAACGATCAATCCTTCAAGGCATTTAGACTTGCTAACTCAGGTACTGTAGGTTCCATGGAAGCGATGTCAAAATCGGTGTTGGGGAGGGGAGTGGAGGGAGAAAGGATTTAACGAGCACCCTTTCAGACTTGTTAACTCACGTCTAGTCTCAGTCCCTCGTACAACAATGAATCATGTCAATTATCTGTCTACTTGTCTGTCTAGATGGAAGTTTGATTCTGTGAAAATGCCACTCCCACATGACCTGAGGGGTGGGGAGGGAAGGATTTTTTAATATATTGGAAAGAGTATCGGGTTGTTAGGATTTTAATTTGTAACCATTCCTCCCTCCTTTGCAAGAATATTTGGATCTGAAGTAAATCACATGATCAACTTCACACACGAACACACCCACAGAGTGTATCCGGCAGTTTGTGTTAGACCTGAGTTAGTGAGTGGAAGACCTGAGTTAGTAAGTGCTAGACCTGAGTTAGTGAGTGGAAGACCTGAGTTAGTGATGACGTTAAACTGCTTTCGATTCCCCCGCCCAATTTTAACCCACTAACGGAGGGCAGTTGAAGGTGTGCGCCAAACAGGTGCGACCTTTTTCACCCCCTTCTGCCAGCACCCCTCGCCCTCCATCTCGAACACAAGTATGAGGTTGTGGGGTCCCACTAGGGCACTCCAGAGGACATCTGAAAAGGGAATGACCAACACAAACTCCAGTGGTGACGGTAAAATTGCTATCGATTCCTCCCCCCCCTCCCCCACTTCCCCCAGTACACCGGATTGAATATAGTGAGTGGAGCCAAGTTCTACAAAGCCAGCCCGATACTGTCTAACGACAACATATTCTTGCATCAAGACTTGGGGGTGAAACGACGCTAACTAAATGGACACTTAGCTCTGAAAGGACAGAGTAGATTTTTCAGAGAGTGAAAATATCTTATATACCCCTACCAGGGAGGCGTGGAGGGACTTCGATATTAAGCGGTCCACCAGTACAGTAAGGAGAGCCAATTAAGTTCCTTCAATGCTAACCTATCACTGATAACATCTGAACGATGAACATACATTTTTGGGAGGCGAAACACACACACTCACACACACACACACACACACACACACACACACACACACAGCTCTGAACGATGAACATTTTTTGGAGGTGAAACACACACACACACACACGCACACACGCACACACACACATACAGCTCTGAACGATGAACATTTTTTGGAGGTGAAAAAACCACACACACACACATACACAGCTCTGAACGATGAACATTTTTTGGAGGTGAAACACACACACACACACACACACACACACACACACACACACACACACACACACACACGCACACACACACACACACATACACACAGCTCTGAAAAGATCGGAGCTTCGACTTTCGTTGTTCTATCTCCTGTCTTTCCATACCAGTGAGGAGATGTAAGTCCACCACCAACCCCACCTCCTGGCAAACCACAACTGAAAACGTCAAAAAATTAAAAGTTCAAGTTAGACTTTGGGGTGATATAATATTGCGTAACCACCACCACCTTTTTTTTCTCGTCTAGAAGGAGAACTTTATGCAGGAGTGGGAATTAAGCGCCTACACCCAGGCCCACTTCGCCTTGAAATTCAATTCGCTTACCGAAAGTCGAAATAAAACTAGGCAAGAAAAATGTAAATGAATAAATTAAAATGTCCTTGAAAAAAATCTCATTCCCAGTCAAATCTCCAACACTAAGCTCTACCTACTTTGACTGTGTATCTCTTGTGTCTTATCGTTTTCTTAGGCTATAAGAAATAAAAAAATAAAGCACTGGAGCGCACTGTACAGTGCGTGGATGAACAAACAACTGGATACAATTTTTAAAATTCTTAAGTCAACCTTGTTTTGAACATTTTCCAATCAACGATGGGACTGTTAATGTGATACACCCTTCGCAGTCTATCAAAATTTAAATGCCTTTGGAGCCAGACCGCAAGAAACACTGGTTGTCTGCTTGCGGCTGATAAAATTCCCTACAGAGTGTTTATGTGTGCTAATAATATCATTGACAGCCCTATACCAGAGTTACGTCTTGGTTATAAAGATAAGGCAGTTATAAAGCGTCGAGTACTGATACCGTATCCAGCGACAATATCGTCTGCTACAAAGTCATACGCCTAAGCATACCAGTCGAAGTTGGTAAAAGAAAATCAATGCAGCAATCCTAACCCATCTAACCCCGTCTCCTTAATATAAGATTTTCGATCCAATCATACTTTCAAAGTATCCATGTTTATGTGAGATTCTAAAAATAGTTCACTTCTAACCAGCAGTTCAAAGCAAAATACTTTCTCAGTAGCAATTTTACAAAACCGGCAGTTGACCACAAAAGCCTTGAGGATTTACAAACGTCACCGACCTTGACATATATTTTAAGGTCGGGGAAAGTTGTGGATACCATGCGCTACTGAAATAAAAATAGCTTTAGCATTTTGCGTCAACTTCCGGCTTTCATTGCTCACGTTACAATCTTACAACGAATCACTTAATAATATTTTCTTAAGATATAAACCACAAATACAAGCAATGAACATTTTCCAATCAAGGTGATGCAACCCTTCGCTTTTCATCGAAAGCCATGAGAGCCAGACTTTTCAAGAGACACTGGTTGTCTGCTTTGCCGCTGAAAAATCCTCAGTCTAAAAGATTGTTTGTTTGCAATTAAAGTTTTACAGTCGACAATCGCGTGCCAGAGTTATAACTTGATTATTTTTTTAAAAGAGGAGTGGATTGTTACAAAGTTCCGAGTGCTTGTGAGGTGTACACCCACACTTTCGCCTGCATACATGTACAATGATAGCAGTCAAACTTGGAAAACTGTCAGTGACATTTATAACCCATCTGATCATCTCCTTAACATATCTTTTTGATGATCTCATCTTACTTTCAAAATTTTGTGGGGTTTTCTTTTAGATTCTAAAAATGATTTAGCTTCTAATGAACGCCTCAAAGCGAAAATACTTTCTCAGTAACAAATTCGCAGAACTTCAAGCTGACCACAAAAAACTTTGCGGATTTACAAGTGTCACCGACCTTGACATATTTTATATATTTATTTTATATTTTAAGATCAGGAAAATTGTAGACATTGGTAGTGTTGAAGGTGACAACATGTTGGTGTCCATTGCTTTTGTCGCGCATTGCCAATAGAAGTAAAGGGAACACAACCCAGCGCGCTTGGTTGCTTGATCATACTTATTTGTTAGTCTTTGCGTTGGCCAGTGTGTCTGCACAATTCAGAAGGCAGCGTTATATCCATCTAAACATAATGATTTGAAACCAATTATAATATCTTAATTAAACGAGGAAAGAACTGGGGTGTAAAGTTATATTTTATCAATGACCCAAATATTCAAACCAACAAGTTTATTGTTAATTTCGGGGAGGGGGAATCATTGCATTACAGAGGTCAGGTATATATTTATTTATTCTCGAGGAGAAGGAACCAGGTCAATTCTTCTTCAAAATATATAATTTTTCTTTAAATTGTCATTTATTTCACATATAGTGTTAAAATACTAAGTTTTCGTTCACTGTTTCATGCAGCTATTCTGTAACATATTTCAAGTTGACTTCCACCACCACACAAATATATTACTAATAGTCTGGGTCAAGGTAATAAGATCAATTATAGTGGTTATCGTTTAATTAATATCTAATCACGTATCCACTACATAGAGCCTTCTATCCACCCACTTTGTAACGGTTGTCAGCCGGCCACCTTCTCTCTGATGAGAGGAGGGTGGTGGCTTGTCCACGCCACGTAGGACTTGCATAAAGAGTATTACAAATCCGCACACAGAATACCAAGATGGTTGTTTGGCTCGAATTTTATTCTGCGTGTAGGTTACGTATTGCCGACATGTTTGCATATGTGCTTGCATACGGGTAGGGGTGAAGTGTAGACGGCACAGACGACACAACGTATAACAACGACAACAACCACTCTTTCAAAACCATACACAGGAGAAAGCCTCAATATCAGAGCATAAATTCGTAGAATGGACACAGAACAGACACAATTCTCGTAGAATGGACACAGTCAGAACAGACACAATCCTCATAGAATGGACACAGTCAGAACAGATACAATCCTCGTAGAAAGACTCAATCTTAACTCAAGCTTTGCTTATCGTATTACAGCCACACTGCTTGCTTTGAGGTCAGTACTTCACACAAACAAATCATGAACGTCATTAATTTGTATGCATGCAAAGTCAGTATTGGCAGATCATAGCATGCAGACGTTTTGGATGTCGTTTAATGATGTCGGGACCACGAGAGTTTGTCACCATTTCAAACACTGAACAACAACAGACTGTATGGTTCGTGACATATAAGCGCAATCTAATACGAAATACACTCTCCGGCCCAAACATTAACATGCCTTTTAAATCAATGAGTGACATCTTTAGATATTAACACAAAGGACGTTCATTGTTATTAACTGTGCACAATTTATTCAGTACAGAAAACTATTTGAGCTGATTTCACTCATGTCCTGCATAATGTGAATAAATGCAGTACAGTAAGCAATCTGAAGTTGTGGGCCTTTGTTTTCTTGTAATGGGGGGCGGGGGGGGGGGAGTGACGACCTATTTGTAAGCGTGTGATATACTTGTTGAAAGAGGGGGCGGGGGGGGGGGGGGCAAAGAAGAGGTACAGATGTGAGTGGTTGTCGTATTAGAGGATGGGATAAACCTCCTGCACCAATCACCCCACCCGGAAAACGTGGCAGACTGGCAGCTTTATCCTGCTGCAGAAGTTGATTGCAAAGAAAGAAATTTAAAACGTGTTTAAATATGCCTATAGGGTTGGTGAAGAAAATCAATTTAACGATAGACGTGAAGTATTGTTTCAGTACCAGCGCTAAGAGTACAGCGTCACATGACCAGTATCTATTTTTGAAATTGCAGCCATAGTGGGGATCGATAGCAGTTTTACGTCACCACTGGAGCTTGCGTTGATCATTTCGTCATCAGAAGTTCTCTGATCTGGAGAGTTCCATTGGGATCCCACACACCTCACACTTGTGTTCGAGGTGGAGAGGGTGGGGGTGGTGGAAGTTTGTGTGAGAAAGGTCGCACCAGATTGGCGTACACCCTCAATCACCCTCCGTCGGTGGGTCTATTTATAGCTCAGTGGTGGACAGTTATCATCTGAATTAGCATTACCTGTAATTCCTAGGTGAAGGGTTTTATGAGGATTGTGGGAGGTCAGGTGTTGTCGAAATCTTATGAGATGTCAAGGAATACAGCTATTGGATGTTTGCTTGTTAGTTTGTCTATCATACTATTATTGATGTGTTTGCCAGTTAGTCTGTCTATCATACTGTTATTGATGTGTTTGCCTGTTAGTCTGTCTATCATACTATTATTGATGTGTTTGCCTGTTAGTCTGTCTATCATACTGTTATTGATGTGTTTGCCTGTTAGTTTGTCTATCATACTATTATTGATGTGTTTGCCTGTTAGTTTATCTATCATACTATTATTGATGTGTTTGCCTGTTAGTTTGTCTATCATACTATTATTGATGTGTTTACTTGTTGAGTCCATAGTTCCTCTTTTAGGTCTGAAGCTGTATTGGTGGTAGTGTGGAGGGGGGAGAAGAAATCATTATCATCCACCCATCCTCCACCCACCATACTGATACTCATAGATTCCTACTCATCCCTACAAGCAATCTCCAACCCATATACACTAAACCGAAATAAATGAAATCAGAATCCTATTAAACAAACTGCAGCTGAACACAAGCTTTTCTTTCATATGATCCCCATAGGAATCACAGGCAATGAAGCAACTGATAAAGGGGCAACAAAAAGGAACTTCACAAGGTCTACCCCTACCCATCCCAATCTACACTACAAAAATTATGTCAGTTATAAACAAACATTTCAGGAACCCCCATCCACCAAAATAAAACAGCCCTCACACGCTATCTGCAACAAACTCAACACTATAATTTTAAAGAAAACAATTGTACCAAGTCAAGCAAGAAAACTACATCACCACCAACCACATCACATAAACAAACCCCACTTAAGGCAGTAGCTTAAAAATAAAAAATCATAAAAAAATTCTTCTTCAACTACAGCAACACCACTGCAGATCATGCAAACCCCCCACCATCTGTGCCAGACAACAACCGTCAGCTCTGAGCAAGCACCTAACCAAAACTACAACTACAACACAACCGCTACCCTTCCCTGAATTCCTTGAAGGGAGCCGGTCCTTCTGGAGCACTACAGATCAGAGAACGTCGTATGATGAAATGATCCACAAAAGCTCCAGTGGTGAAGTCAAATGTTATCATAACCACCACCACCTAACGTGACCAACTACACGTCCACTCACACTTCAGTGGTGTCAGGTGACACGACACTAGTATTTAATGTATTAAGACAACATTTAAAACATTACAATTAAACGCCTACAACGACACCCCCAATCCCGACCTGACAGAGATACGAAAACAAAGATAACATATAAAAGAAAACAAATACTCGTACACTTGGAGGATAACATAAAAAAAAAAAAAAACTTTATAAGAAACAGTTCACGATTAACTCTGTGTTCACAATGCGGCTGAAAAGAGTTTATGTATATTTTGTCTCTTTGAACTTGTCAAGCTGCGATCGTGGTAGGCTGACTGGCGATTCTCATGACCCGGGTCAGTCGGGCATGTGATGCAGGGTTGTGGGCCTTGTGTCTGTGCTCTGCTAAGAGGGCTTTGTCAGTCATGGTCTGTGCAATCGGACCTGAGACACAACATGGCAAGGAGAAATGCCAGAGATTGCTGGTGGCATAGGTAGCAGATAAAATGCTGATTCTACAACAAATATAAAAATATTGACGTCCACTGCCTATCGTGCGAAAAGTAGGGTGGTGCTTAGCACACCAAGCAGACATCACTCATTTACGGAAAAAATAGGGATAGAAAAATGACAAATAAACAAAGATGAAAAATAAGAAAGTCTGAGTTAAAATAATGAATACACATAATATATTTCTAAAGGAATATATTTAATACACGCTAGCATAATCACCATAACAACTACCCAACTACCTATACATTAGTTAAAATATATATTCAACCTGACTGTGTATGAGAAATGGGCAGAACGGTTCTTTGTGCTCTCAGAATAATCCGCACTGCTGTGTTCTGAATTGCCTGAGAAAAAAGAACACCAGCTAACCACAAGAGCTCTGGACAAATTTATGAGAGCCGTTTTAAAAGTTGCACTCAGTTTTCTAAGCGATTGTTTAAATTTAAATTTAAATTTTAGAAAAGTCTATTGATATTAAATATTTCTGTCAGAGGAAAGCGTTTGAAAAACCTTTTGAAAAACAACAAACCTGTCAATTTTATCATCACGCATTTGTAACTTATTACTTACTATCAAGACTTAACAACAGAAAGTTTTCTAAATTTGGATGATAGAAGCGATTTAAGTAACGTAAGCCTTGACACAACTATTGGAACGCAGGGCTGGCGACTTGTAACATCGGATAGGGACTAAGCGATACAGACATGGTCCGCGAACAGTGCATTGTGTGGCCCCATAACAGATAATCTGAACGACAATCTTTTCTTTTGCCATTTTATTAGCACTGTTTAGTTTTTTTCGGATAGATAATTAATATTTTTATAAAACCAGTACTATGGATATCAAATACATATAGAAGCAATGCGTATATGACATTGTTACTAACACGGTAAAGGGCTGGTAAGAAACCTGGAAAAATCCCTATGGGATACCCCTCCCTAAGCATCCCCACGATCTGCTAAGTTCTTCTTGGGATACAAACAAGATAAACATTCTTTATAATTTTGTGCAGCCGTGAATGTTATTTTGATTAGAAATTTGACCCTGAAAAGTCAAGACCTGTCTTTTTGTATTTTATTTTAGCTGCTTAATCTGGGCATTGTCCATTTTGTACGATGTTTATCGGGCTTAAACAAAATATATTCTTTATTTTTCTTGTAAAAACATGCTCATTGACCGCATAGTGCAAACTAGGGAGCTGAAACTGGTATTCATTTAATATCAAGTGTTGTCTACACCCGGACTGTTATCTAGATTATTAGTCGAGACTTTGTTAGGGTTTGGATGGAACAGTTAATTGACTTCATGATGTGCACACTTTTCCGACGCGGGAGGCAAGGAAAGCGTAGAGACGTATGCCGTGAAAAAACAGACAAGATGGTGGGTACGACTATCGGCCGACGATGCACCTTGATCACCTACCTGGAACTGCGTAAAAAAAGCTGATACGGTTAAGAGAAAAAGATATAAACCTAAAACTGTGTAACTTAGTAGTAATCAGAATTTGAGCAAATCAACCCATGGCAATCTAACAATTAAAAGATTCACTGTATGAGTACGACTAATCGTCTTGGATGAGCTTGTACCTACAATGAAAGGCGGCCAGTTTATCGTCATAGTTTTATATAAAAAAAAATGTCCTCAAAGCGTGTACTTTTCCTGGTAGCTTGTTGAGCCTTATTAATTTGCTGACCATGAATGAACATTTTACTTTAAACTCTGGATAAAAGTAATATAACTGTTTGTGGTCTACGTGTGCTTTGTCTAGATTTGAGATTATCCTATCCATCAATCCAAATTACATTGGTCACAATAGGCATCACTACGCGACTCCCACATCCTTCGCGATGACGCCATGGCGTACGAATATTTCATTGGCAATGAACAATATAGTTCGCTGTTTGACTCAGACTTGATTAATATTTTATTGTTTATTATAATATTCGAAAGCAACATATCCAACATATTGATTTATACTGTAAATTCTGCCATTTCCCAAAAACTGTACTTATGGTAATATCGTACATTTTTTTGCATGCGTGCGCACTTGTTTTAGGGAACTATTTCTAAAACTTCACCGGCGGCCGCCATCTTCTGTGGTAAGTCAGGGACGGTCAGCAGAAGAAGTCACCGGCGTGGAATAAATCGCGTCAGAACTGGTCTTTTCGTCAAGTGTGAACGATTTCAAAATTCTGTTGACATAGACCATGTCACAGATATTGCCAATTAGGTTCCAGGAGCATTTGCAGGTAAGGGGTGGCTTATACTGCCTTCTTTCCACGGAAATACGCCCCTACCGTATAGCGATGACACTTAAAAAAACAAGAATGTGAGAAACGCGAAAGAGATTGCTTAATGATTGGATTAGTACGAAAGTTTAGACATCTAAGCTAATTTTGCTAATTTTTAACTTGCAGTTGTTCATCTTCTTGTTTCATATTAACCAAATTTCTTTGCAACATTCGTTGCTCTTTGGTGCTTGATGACTTGGCATTCGTCACCGGAACAAGGAGCATAAGTAGTGACAGCCACCGGATGGCAAAATAATATATTTCAGAACTACATTTTTATAATCGCTTAAGTTTAATTCTTTCAGTCATATTCAATTGTTTTAATAGAAAACTTGTATTTTTCTTTCTGTTAGTGTCGTTATAGTGATAGTCATGTTAGCGCTCATGTACGTTCAAAGGCAAGCTTATGTTGATAGGCCTAATCATAACACTTCCAGCGTTTCAGCTTTTATATGATTATAAATCAGTAATAATTCTTAGCTCTAATGGTTGAATAGTCTTTAGATCGCATCTAAGTTTTATTTAAAATGCCTCTAATAACAGAATGATGATTGGAATAGTCTTAGCATAGTAGGCGTTTCCGCCCCCTCATTAGATAGTAGGCTTATACATTATTTATGCATTTTTGCGTTGAGGTCAAAGTCTTCAGTTTTTATTTAATATATGTTTAGATTTCAAAATTAATTTCAACAGATACTTATTTATCATAGTTTATAAATTTTTATAGTTATTTTAATCTTTGTGTTGGCACAGGATAGATAGATTTTAAAAAAAAATGAAGCATAGGCTTACATTCCAAATTGATACATGTAGATATTTTGTATATTTTCACTATTACTATTAGTTAATGTCTCCATTATTAAAAAAAACAGTTTATGTATCTGTTAGAAAATTCTCATTCCTATTCATTTTTGGATGAAAATGGTATTTGGTAATTTAACCTATCAGTAATATTTTTGTTGCAGTTTTTCGTTTAAAGTGCCATATAAATTGAAATTTAACAAAGATTGAAAAATTATATCTGTTCCCTCTGGTTGTAGGCTGTTTTAAGGAGTCTGATATTTTGATATTGAATCATTTACTATTGAAGATATTGTTGATAAAATCTAAATAAATTTGTATCTTACCTTTACCTTAATTCTAAATCATTAATCTCCAGACCTAGTCATTATTTTATTAACTTGCTGTTAGTGTATTATTTATTTTTATTTTCTAAGACATTTTGCATGTGAATCATAATTTATAACAGTTTTGGACCATCCCATACAACATTCATACACATCCATTTTCTATAGTATTCACATATAACAGTGGAAACTAGTTCCATATTATAGCTTATATTTAATTGATTATTATTAAATAATAAAATCTGATCCACACATTGTATTGTATCAAGCAAAAACACTGGATTGTATTGGACACTTGAAGGCAAGAGGAAGAAAATCTTGGACTAAACTCTAAAGCCAGAATGTATTGCTGTGCATTAAAGCACACTGTCACTGTAAACCATTAAACCATTCTTATTACTACTTAATTTGATTTATTCCTTCACTATTACACCTTTGTTTACAAGGATTCTCACTTTAAATTATAGCTCATAATGATGACATACACATTTTCTTGAACAGAGGTTTTGAGTAGAGAAAATGGAAGTATATAGGCATTTAAAAGTTCCATTTATTTTACCTTTAAGATAAGCTTAAATGTGCATGATTTTCTTTTATTATTGAAGTTCAGATTTAAAGGTACTGCTTGATCATGGTTTTGATTGTAGCCTAACATTATGTAGTGATAGTTTTTGATTAGATTTGTTATTCATTTGGGCTGCACTTTTAGCAGCATATTGAAATGATGCTTATGAACAGATCTATCATCCCATTTTGTTATTTTTGAAGCAGAATAATGCATATAGTGCACTCTTAGTACATATTTGCATATTTATATATAATTAAAAATTTACACATTTCAGCTCCAAAATGTGGGCATCAATGCAGCCAATATTGGGTTCAGTACTCTTACAATGGAGTCCGATAAGTACATCTGCATTCGTGAGAAGGTTGGAGAGACAGCACAGGTGGTTATTATTGACATGAATGATACCGCGAACCCTATTCGTCGACCCATCTCTGCAGACTCTGCCATCATGAATCCTGCCAGCAAAGTCATAGCATTGAAAGGTATTTTAAGATGAAAAATTTCTTTTATTCAATTTTGATTTTCATGAAATGTTATAAATAAATGAAATACTTAAATTCTGTGTATACAAAGGGAGAATTAACATCTAAGCTCACATTTATTACTAGGAAGATTACCTTTGTCACTAATGATAAAAATTAACTTTTTTATTTAGATTAGATGCCATTATACTGATTTTGTTTGGGTAAACTAGGTACAGGGGTGTGTTTTTATCATTGTAATAATTGATAAAAATGATCTGTGTTCTACATTGATTAGAACATGACTGTAAAACAGTGTAGTTATCAGCTGTAAAGCTTTTTAAAAAATAATAAAGATTAGTTGCAATCATATTCTTCTCTTCATCACAGTATCAACACTGTAAATTTTTATGGTTTCTGGAGATTTCAATATTAGCACCCATGAATAATTTTATACCATTGTTCTCATCACAGTATTTATATGACCAAGATGTTGATTTTTTTGATTTTTCATCAAGGTTCTTTAATTCTCAAATTTATTCTTTTTCTATAAAATGATATAATAGTAACTTATACATTTTTTCCTTAGAGAATAGTTTGATATATTTCATATTTAATCCAGGTGCCAATTAAATAAGTAACTTTATGAAGGTCCAGTGATTGCATGTTAGAGGTGTTACAGATATTGATATTCCAATAAGTTGTTACAATTAACAATATTTGTGTGTGTGTCTGCATTTGTGTGTACTTATCTATCTGTTCATATGTAGATATAGTATTTTTTGAAGTCACATTTAGCACAACAAAAAAAAAAAAATTAAAAAACACCCCACTTTAATATTTACTATTTTAATCCTACACTCTGTATACTAACTGTAGCTGACTGTGATACTAATAACAAGTATAGTTCTTGAAGTTGTAAAAAGGTTTTATTTAATTGTATGGATTTCTTAACTGCTTTTGTCGGATGTATAATATATTACTATAGTATAGATCTGTACTGTACACTGTATAGACATTAGCGATCAAGATCGTCATGAAAGGCATGCTTTGTCTCTGAAAAACATAATCAGGGACAAGTGCAAAGTTTTCCATTTTTGCTTTATAACTCCATTCTATCTTACATTCAAGTCTCAACTTACAATTTTTTGCAACAGGTTTCATTACCCCAATATACATGTACGCCATATCAAAACAAATGTCAAATGTCTAACAAATTACATGTGAGGAGCCTAGTTCAAACACTTGTAGAAATAAAAGTCAACTCACATAGTGCATTTCTACATAAAACACGAGTATAACATAAAATAGCTAAAATGCATAAAATATTTCTAAATCCATTCTCTCTCGTCCAGTTAGTTAACTCACCACCAATCTAACGGCCACCTTTCAAAAAATGGACTTCATCTTGCCACTCCAAATTCAATGTGATTAGATAGATAAAATGGCCATGGCTTGTTAACAACCTGCAGCTTAAACTTAATACATGTAAGGGCATTGTTTCCGCCATCTGGCGCGATCCTTCCACGGGCAAAATAGGCACTGATGCCCTTCAACTGCCTCACACCTCTTTTATGTTAATTAGCTCACTTTTGAAGTAACCATGTGTACGATACTTTTAAGAGTTATGTTAAAGCGAAATGACTTGCGAATTTAATTTTGACACTGGTTAGCTTTTTGTAAAAGTGAACTACTGTACACCCTGCCTTGTTTTTGTGTTTTGTGAGTGATCTTTGTGTTTGCAATGTTGGAGAATATAATGAAAGGTTTGTACATTTTTATTCTATACTGGTAAATCTCTGCTGTTAGTTGGTGCACATAAGCCTTTTGTTGTTAGCAAACATGTACAGTGTATGTACATTTTTATAGCAATGCTGATCGTGTCATCAAACAAATCGCGGCAATGCTGTGTGTCAAAAAATCTCCCAAAACAAGTGCATGTATATTCTCATTTATTAACGCACATCATGTGCATAAAGAAATTTCAATCATATGTTACTGTAATATAGTACCGCCACATTGATTTTCAATTGTCTCGACACTTTTTTCACAAACCCCTATGCCGGCGACATAATCCAGTTCGATTCGACTGTATATATATATTTTATAGCATGTTTCTGTCTTTCAAGACATGAACTCATGAGAGAATATGTTTATTTTAATAACTAAACAATTTATCGACTTTAATCACCACAAGTAGAACCATTCCAAATATTTGTATGATGATTTAAGATAATTTATTTTAAAAAATGTAAGTAGACTGAATACAAGGGTTATTTTTTTGTTTACTGGGAATATATTTGCTATCCAGATGATGTTTATATTTAATTACCATATTTAACAAGTTAATCATCATGAGTAGAACTTTTTCATATAATATCCCAGTTAAAAACATGAGACAGCTTACCACAAATATGAAGCAACCAATATTTGAAAGATACTAGTATCAGAGGGGTGTAATGATCTTAGATTGAATGTGCACATTAGCTTCTTAATTTAATGAGTCAGTTGATTTAATTTGCATAATTATTGCTATTGGAACTACTTAGTTAAAGAATCTTTTTTATATATATAAATAGATTATATTCTTATCATTTGTATGTCATGTATTTTGAATTTTTGTAAGGTATGATTTTTGTTCAGTGGTACTGAGTGGGGTTAGAAATCTGAAGTCAGTGATTGGATATGTTTGAAGATAATTCTCAGATTTGTTATTATCTGTGCTTGAAATCTAGATGCAGTTTAATTCCAGACAGTCTTACTCTTTATATTGTGAACGTTTGAAATGCAAACACTTAGATATGTGGCAGGTTGTTTTCTTAAGCAACATGTGTAATAGTTGACTTAATATGTTTTGTGATTTAAGAGATTTTAATCTTTCAGCTGGGAAGACACTGCAGATTTTCAACATAGAGATGAAAAGCAAGATGAAAGCACATACCATGACAGAAGAGGTCATCTTCTGGAAGTGGATATCTGTGAATATTATTGGATTGGTTACAGAGGCAGCTGTTTATCATTGGGCCATGGAAGGTACGTTTTTAAATACAAGTAGTTTTCAAAAATCTAACTGAATTTGAAACCGTCTGAAAACTGAATTTTCAATGTCTCTAAATATGTTTACATAATTTATATATTTTATAAGTTGTGCAATCTATTTGAAATTTTAATTGTCGCCTTTATTTCATTATTGATTGATTTTATATTGCACCTCTCAGTGAAATGCATGAATATGAAATTCTTTCACATCATAAATATAGTGGATATTTTTTGTTGTTAATTGTTAGTCACTATTGAAATTAGGATAAATTTCTCTATGTGACCTTTTTATTTTTTCAGGTGATTCACAACCACAAAAGGTATTTGAACGTCACTCCAATCTCACTGGCTGTCAGATTATCAACTACCGCACAGATGCCAAGCAACAGTGGCTGCTTTTGATTGGCATATCAGCTCAGGTATTCTTTACTCTGTTGACAGGTTAATTTACTGCTCACAAAAAATTGTATTGGTGACCTTACTAAAAAATGAAAAGCGGCTGTAATTATAAATGGATTTTGAAAAAGTACAGATTTGCTAATGCCAAACATTTTAAAAAATAAATATATAATAAAAAGTTCACTTACTTTTCACTGAATATCTTGAAAATGTTCTCAGAGAAATGACCTGACACTGCTCAAGTGTCAATTTTATAAATTTATTTTGTAATGCTCTAAAGTTTCCAAGCAATTGCACAGTTCAACTCTTCACATTTTTTTTTTCTTCAGCACAACACTATTGAATAGTCCATTGTTGAACATTTTTAAAATTACAGAAATGTAAATCACAAAACTTTCACAGCACATTATCATTATTTTGCCTAACCAAATAAACTCCACTTTATCTATCTAACCCTTAGTCTTGTCGACCTTTGTGGCACCACTCATGACCTGACAGCCAGTTTCCTTCATTCCCCTCTTTTCTCTGCTAATTTTACCGTATTGATTAGTTTCAGTCCTGTCCACTCTGAGATGTTATCCTCCCATCTTTTCCTCTGTTTTCCTCTCCTTTGCCCTCCTTGCACAGTACCTTGCATGATTGTCTTGGCAAGCCCTGTTGATCATGTGACATGCCCATACTATTTCATTTTGGATTTTTCACAATGGCCAATAGCTCATCATTGGGCCCAATGGCTTGCCTAATTCTGTTTCCCATTTCCTCATTCATGATATAATCTCTATACGAAATGCCAAGCAACCTTTGAAAACATCATTTCAGTAACTTGTATCCTCCTTTCGAGGATCCACTGTGAGGGTCCATGACTCACAGGCATATATAAAAATAGATACAATCAAAGAGTGCATCTGTATGATCTTTGAGCTGACTGAGATGTTTGTCTCTCCAAACTGTCTTCAGCCTTGCCATTGCTGTTATAGTCATCACAGTCCTGGACAATATTTCAGGCTTTGTTTCCTCCTCTGTCACAATTTCTTCTAAGTACTTGAATTTATTAACTGATTTGAAATTTTTGCATGTTGAACCAGTATACTGTACTATGCCATACTACGTCCGATTTTAATAAACCATAGCTCGAGACCCAAACAGGCATTGGGATAGGATTAAATATACAAATAAAGATTTCATTAAGTTACAACTTGTTTAAGGCCACAGACAACATGAGCTAGTGGAAGAAAATTATTTTTTACTTTTGAGATTATTATATATTTGCATTGTTCATTGTCTTCTCTATCAGGATTTTATATTTTCTTAACATACAAAATGCATTTTTTGTGTTAATAAAGACGTTTTTTGAACCCATCTCTGTTGAAAAATTTATTTCCTAATCCGAAAATCGCCAAAAACACAAAACTTTGACTCCTGATTACTGCCATTTTTTGTATTGTAGAAGGGAATATGGCACATGGAATCAGAGAGGATTATTTCCCTTACATTATAATCATTACAATACTGTCTTTAACCAGTTTTATAGTTCAGTTTCATGTGAAACTCTGACTTAACCTAATGCCTGATTGATCGGATTTTATGCAAATCATGTAAAAGACTTGATTTGATTGTTAGAGACTGTCATCTGCTAAGAGCTCTTCAATATATGAGTCCTTTTTTAACATTTCCGGAATCTAATTTGTTGGATGTTATTACTTTTAGATGACAAAATACAATTTCACATGTAAAATAAACATTATCTTTAAATATTTATTTATGTTTAGAAGTCAGAGCTTGATAAGCAAAATTCGGCGCATAACATTTCTACTGCTCGTTCGACCGATAGATGATTTTCGCATTTTCAAAATGGCAGCCTAGTAGCGATAATACATGCTTTACACATTTTGACAGTTATGAAATATTTATTTTAATAAATAATATCTAGCCTTCATTTTCTGAATACGTTTTTTCCTCCGTTGAATAAAATGCCAAGGCCCTTTTGAATAGTTGTAATTATTCCATGTCTCTGAAATTTGGTATACTAGTTAGTTCCTCAGACATAACAGTTAAAAGTTGCATGGATGAATGCCTATATGCTTTAGTTTAAAAAAAAAATTTTTTTTTAATAAATAAAATATTTTTGAAGGGTACAATTTAAAGAAAAATAAAAAATCATAACTATTTTTTTTCTTAAAATTTTTTAACAGGCATGCATAACTTTTGAGCTTGTCCAATAGATAATAAAAATTTATATATATATTTTTAATTAATGTTTGAAATATTTTATGAATTATTTACGTATGCTGAAATAGTACATATTTTCAAACATTAATATTACAATTACAAATTATATTTTGCATCATTGACATTGATCACAGTTACAGCGTCCAGTATATTTCTTTAGTTTTCACCCAAAGAGCATAACAATAGAAAAACAAATTACATCTGTAATTTAACCTCATTGTTATAGATTTATATCTGGCCAGCTTTAAATTATGTTAGCTCTTAAAACATGTAACTTCTATATTTACCCTTTTTTACAAAATTGAAAAGTATACAGTTGCAATTTTAATGTAATAAAATATGAGATTCCTTACATTTTGATCTCTGCTTTGCAGCAAAACCGTGTGGTAGGTGCCATGCAGCTTTATTCTGTGGAGCGGAAAGTTAGTCAACCCATTGAAGGACATGCCGCCGCCTTTGCCAATTTCACAGTGGATGGCAATCCAAATCCATCTACCCTCTTTATGTTTGCGGTTAGGGGTCCACAGGGTGGAAAGGTGCTTATATTAAATTTAATCTGTGGTTTTATTGTTTAAATGTACCTCTTCTATTAATATAATTGTTCTTTATAATTTTAGATTTATTCTCTTTTATTTTTCATTCAGTTTTCTTATAATTTTATTTATTTCTTAAATGAAGATGATTTAAAAAAACAAACAAATCTCATTTCTTTTGAATTTTCAGCTTCATGTCATTGAAGTTGGACAACCCCCTGCTGGTAATCAGCCCTTCACTAAGAAAGCTGTGGACGTGTTTTTTCCAGCAGAAGCTCAGAATGATTTTCCTGTAGCAATGCAAGTATGGGTCATTCTTCAATCCTTTCGGTTCTGTTCAGTGTTTATGATATTATGTTGTGATTATACTAGCAGAGAGCTGCTTTTTTGCTATATAAAATGACATTCAGAATATTTAATATATTTAACACACTCGCACACATCTGTAGACCCTGGTTTAGTCAAAGCTAGTAGATATTCTGCTGTACAGTTGTTTTCATTCTATTGTCAGAATATTTGTAGAGAAAACTGCACTCCTTAATGGATTATGTGCATTCTTTAACTCTGGATGAAGTTTGTTACTGTAGTGCATATATTTTTCCTTTTATTTGTAAAGATTTTTTATCTTTTCAGCTGCATTCCAAAAAGCAGTATTATGTATCAGATTAATTCTATGCACTTGTATGTGTAGACTAGTCCTAAACATGGTGTGGTGTTTCTCATCACCAAGTATGGTTACATCCACCTGTATGACATAGAGACTGGCACCTGCATCTACATGAATAGGATCAGCGGAGACACAATCTTTGTCACTGCTGCCCACGAGGCCACTAGCGGCATCATTGGTGTCAACCGCAAAGGACAGGTTAGTGATGCTGCTCTCTCCCCACTTTTTTTTTTGTTGTGGTAGAGAAGTTTTTAAAAATTTACAGACCTGCCTACCTTCCGTTTTTAGCAGAAGAATATCTCAGTCTTACCTCTGGAATTTTATTCATCAGCCATTATTAATTTTAGTTGACAAAACATAATTTCGCTCATGAAATAAACATTTTCTTTAAATATTTTTATGTTTAGAAGTCAGAGATTGATGGGATAAGCACAATTAAGTGCATAACCTTTCTACTGACTAATAGACAAAGTTTGCATTTTTAAAATGGTGGCGATAGTACATGCACTACATTTATGAAATATTTATTTTAATAAATAATATCAAGCTTACATGTAGGACAATATACGCAATATTCTTCAGAAATTATCGTTCCGAAACGAGCTCTTTGACGAATTATATTGCAATACTTGGAAAAAGATTGTCCTCTTGAAATAATGGTATGTTTGAAACTGCATAGAGGTTCAAATAAAAAATTTTATGGAATCCGTAGTAAATTTTCTAATATAATTTGTATGGCTTCAAAATTTATTCTTTTAAAAGTGTTTGCCATAAGTTTTAAAACAAAAAGTCTTCGGTGATAAAGGAAATGATCTGGAGTCAGATTTGTTCTGATTGTCATTTACGGAATCATGAGCAGTTACACAAATTTTTAATTTTAATCATTTCTACTAAAAAATTTAGAAATATATAAAAGAGGCAATATATATGTGTGTATATTTGTAAATTAGTTGATATTTTGTGATTACTTAGTGCACACATTATAATGATTAAGAAAAGTCTTGTAATAAAATTCACGTGTAGAATAGAATTGTAGAAGCATAATAATAAATACACATACTGGTGTGTTGATCGTCTACTTCTCAACTGGGATCCCTTGAAGGATTTTTTCAAGGAAGAGGTGGACAAGGAGAAATATACCAGCGCCTATGCAAAAAGCAAGTGTGAAGCTATTTTAAAATTTGTGCGCTCACATACAAACTGAATCTATTCACTTTTTCTGTGCTTTGCTGTCAAGCTCTTCGATCCATTCCTGCTCTCTTTTCAGGCAGAAGATGCATGCATCCACCTATTGAGATGAGGGATTGTGTAGCTACTCAGAAGCATCTTGTGTAAATTTGTCAAGCACCAATCAGTGGTAGTGAAGGAGCAGGGAAAACTGAGGGAACTTCAAGTTGACTAAGTCAAGTTTGAAACCCATTCAGAACAAAAGGACAACACAGATCTTGGCATTGGAGAATAAGCACATGAGTTTATTTCAAAACCAGAAGAAAATCGCTTGCTCAGCTCCAGGATTGAAGAGTTCCGCTCTGGAATAAGAAAATTCTACATGGAGCTTGGAAAATACCTTAAGGAATATCTTTTGCAATGAGAGGCATTCTGTCTGTACCTGAGTTCTGCACACTGTGAGAGGATCTCTCATGTGTAAGAAAAACAAGACTGACCAGTGTGTAGAAAATTCTACATGGAGCTTGTAAAATTACCTTAAGGAATATATTTTGCCAGAAACCAATGCAAGTGCTACTTGCAATGAGAGGCATTCTGTCTGTACCCGAGTTCTGCACACTGAGAGGATCTCTCATGTGTAAAAAACAAGACTGACCAGTGTGTTTCTTTGAATAACAAAACCTTTTACTGAAAAATTTAAGTCCCTGTTCCAGCTGTTGAGAAGATGGAAAAGAAGGCATTGCAGAACTTAAAGTCTTTATACATACATTGCGTGAATAATGTATAGTTTTGTTTTCATGTAATGACAGTAAAGTATAAGTCATTTTATTTGTATTTATGTTGTTAAACTTGGCTGGATGTACATCATATCTTCTTGTAGGTATAAGGACCAATAAACTTTCCTGTAAAAGTTAAGATCATGATGCATTACTTTAACGGCTCATTATTCTGATGTGAAGATCCTTGTTCATATGAAGTCTAAAGAAATACCTTGGCCTAACACTTGGTTTTTCTGTTAAAAATTAGTTTAAAATAAAACATTGGAATGGAGACAAATCATAGACAAATGTTTTGCTTTACATAAATCATTAAATATTGGTAAGTTCGTTTACAAAAGTTAACATTATATGTTATTATATTGCATTTATTTGTCAGTTTCTGCTTAGAATCCTCTGGTTTTCATAAAGATCTTCTAGTTTTGGATCATTGATCTTCTGGTATGCTGAGGAGGTTGAATAGGCAGGTCTGCATTTAACATATGTTGCTTTCCACTTTTTCTCAAAGTCCCTTCTATGGAGGACAACTAATAAGAGTGGTGTATTTTACAGGTATTGTCTGTGAGTGTAGAGGAAGAGAGCATTGTCCAATACATTACCAACACTTTGCAAAATCCTGATCTGGCTCTCAAAATGTCTTCACGCTGCAACTTACCCGGTGCTGAGGACTTGTTTGTGCGCAAATTTAACAATCTCTTTCAGAGTGGTCAGTATCAGGAGGCAGCCAAAGTCGCCGCCAGTGCCCCTAAGGTGAGTAGTTACATTGTGTCTTCGTTATGGATACGCTAAGGAAATCATACATATTCTTCATTTCCTCTCTTTGTAGTCATTTTTATATTTTGTACTTTCAGTTCAGTTGGAGTTAAAAAAAAGAATGTTGTCTAACAAGATTTATTTCTTGGTTAGATATTAATCAGCTCCTATATTAAACAGCATTGTTCCACAGACAAACCTTGCTGGTGTTTTTGTGGCAAGTGTTTCGCTTTGTGAGCAAACAGATCACTAAGATGTTATTGTTTGTTGCCATTGTGCTTGTTTATCACACAACTGATAAGTAAGTAGTTAATTTTATTTTGACGATCAGTTTGAACTAAACTTCCATCTAATTGAAGAAGAATAATTTGAGTCCACTTTGACTTTATTATTAATATTAAACACTAGAATTGATTATATTTGTGAAAACTTAGTGATATTAAACAAATACTTTTTTGTTATAAATGAATGTGTGCGTGTATTACTGCAAAAAATTGAAATGACTTAATCGAACAGCACAACTACTAGTCATGATCATTAATAATGTGTGTAAGTAAATAATCTTTTAACAAATTTAAGAACAAAAAAGAAATGTTTATTTTATTAATTGCAATCATCTACAATATTTTATTGAAAAATAGACATTGATTATAGACATTCTAATGAATTTTAAAAGTATTATTTTAAATTTATTTTGAATTCAGAACCAAAGAAATAAAAGTTTTCTTATCTTTTTGCTGAACTTGCGAACGTTTTCACTGCTTTTTTTTTTTACTCGTCTGTTAAGTAATTAAAAGCAAGTATAATTCATATATTTCTAAAAAGATTTTCAAAATAAGTATTTTTTTCAAGTATTTATTTAAATTTAATTACTGAACGTGTTGTTATTATTTCAAATTCAAAAATAAATAACAAGTTTTCTTACCTTTTTCTTGTGTTGAACTTCGTCAGTTGTTTCCTTGAATAAAATCCTAGGAATTTTTTTTTTTATGAAATTGAATATAATATAAAATAATAATTGTTCTTATCTGAATATTCACTTTTTCTTTTAAAACTTTTATGCTTTTGAACAGAACGAAAGTGTCATATGAAATCCATGCATATTACCACATAGTAAAATCCAAAATTTCAATAGGGGCTGGTTGAATTTCATCTACATTTAATTATAATCGGTCACACAATAAAGTTCGTTATATAGGATTCACCAAACACATTAAAAAAAATCGGCCTCGAAACTTGCCATGCCTTATAAAATACTCGGATCAAAATGGCTGTTTTACTTGAACAAGAGTGGGGTGACACAGATTTTACACCCTTTCAATGACATGACCTTTCTAATAATAGTTATCCAACAGTAGAATTTAGAACAGATTGGCTGCTGATTGGTTATTTTATTTTTTATAAATATTTTAGAAATATTATTTCTTCACAAAATTGACTGTTTCAAGATAAAAGTGATATAAAATGTTGCTTTCATGTATGATCACTTCTAAGAAAATGTTGATATGGTAATTTATCAGGGTAAGTTTGTTAAATTACTTATACAATGAAAATTAAAGAAAATAGCTATGTATTTCACAAAAAGAGGTGCCATTTTTCAGTTTAAAACAGATTTGTATTACATATAATTACTAAAGAAGTAAACACAAATTCATCCAACTGTCTTATGTCTTATGTGATATTTCAAAGCTTTATTTTTAAGATAACACACTTCAAATAGACCATCCCTATGTGATTATCATTCAGAGAATGACTTATATAGGTTGGAAATCTTTTATAAAGTGAGATAATTTGAAAAGTTGTTTACACTTATGAATGTTCATTCTCTCACCATGAGTTAAGTACACTATGATAATGTGTGAGCACATTTTATAAGCTTGTGCATTGGCTTTTATGTGTGTTTATTTGGGTGAAAATTTATTTGCTAGTGACTTATTAGTGGTGATTTTTATAGCGAAAACTTATTCATTGCAAATTTTATATACTGAATTTAGCTCTGAAATGCTTCATTTGATGATAGGACTATTGCTGTAGTCTATTTCGAGATGTGGGATTTACTAAAACATTTTCCAATGGTTTATATATGAAATAAAATTTACATCTTGTGAAATAAGTTATTCTGTTGAACATAAATTAAATTGTTTACTCTTGGAATTTATGTTTGAATTGTAGCCATTCTAGTCCTGTTTTTGCTTGTCTTTTAGGGAATTTTACGAACACCTCAGACTATTCAGCGTTTTCAGCAAGTACCTGCTCAGGCTGGGCAAACTTCACCACTACTTCAATACTTTGGTATTTTGCTTGACAAGGGTCAACTCAACAAATACGAATCTTTGGAACTTTGTCGGCCTGTACTGTTGCAAGGACGTAAGCAACTCCTTGAGAAGTGGCTGAAGGAAGACAAAGTTAGTAATTAAGCTTTTAAAATTGAGAACCAAGTATTTGCAACTTCCAGTATATGGAATTGAATGTAATTTTTGTTACTTTCTTGTTTTTAAAGTAACATTATCTGTTTTGCCTTCCAAAACATCACTAGTTGTCAATGATCTCTAAAAATACAATTAAGGCTAGGCACAGCTACAGAAATAAAAAAAAGAAAAATTCACCTCTTTCATTGTGAGAGATTTGTTTTATGAAATTCAAAGTTTTGTAGTTTGTGAAAGTAGAGTTTGTTTACCTCATGATAAGTAACAGTTATCGTCCACTGATTTTACAGAAAGTGTGGGATAGTTAAAAAATCACAATTATTTTCCCTGCATATGGCTGCAGTTAAAGCACAGTATTGGGTACCCACATTCATGTAATTTTCTCACTAAACCTCTGGAATTTTCTATGGCAAATTCTTTATTTAGGCACTGATATCATTCAGTTTTAAAATAAACTGGTACTTGGTTAGCCTCATTCATGGTCATGAATATAGCTATTTATTCCAGTAGAAAATGGTAAATGCTACATACCCTAATGAGAACAGAGATTTTGAAATGGCTTACTTACCCCGTGAAGAGCAATAATGGATATTTTTCCATAGTTTATAATATATGAATAATTTAAAGTTGTAAAATAGAAATTTCATTCATTTTTTGCAAGAGTTAGATTTTAGTTTATACTAGAATTTATAACTAAGAAATGATCTGGTACAGATATCAAGAGTATTTGTGACTTGTTAGAAATTTGCATCTCAGTTTTGTTAAAAATACTGATTATGAAGTTAGAAGTATTTATTCATTTATTTCTCTTCTAAACCCTTTATTTTGAATATTACTGTTCAGTTATCATAACTCCTCTTTAAGAGGAAAGTATAGCATATTTGTTGTAAATTGTTTCTAAAAAATATTTTCCAGCTTGAATGCTGTGAAGAACTTGGAGATTTAGTCAAGCAGGCAGATCCAACCCTTGCCCTTTCTGTGTACCTTCGAGCTAATGTTCCACAAAAGGTATGACTTTTTTGCAAGGTTATAACCTAAGACAAGTATTGGTGGTGTATTATTCGATTTGATTTGATTACTAATAAATGATTTGTTTGCAATAAAGTACACCTACTGGTTGTATGTACTATGATTTCGAATTTCTTGCATTCTTAAACTTAAACTTAATTTTTTTTTTTTAACATAGGACATTTTATATAATTGAACCAGCCTGGATCCAAAAATACCACAGACATTTTTATATATATTTCCCATTCATAATTTAAAAAAAAATTATTCATGATTTGGATTTTGTCTTATTTTATGTTATAGACATAAACTCCTTTTTTAAAAAAGTGTTATGTACATCAGTTTTGAAATGTAACAGTTTGTATTGTACTTGTAGTCTGATAACTTTAATTACCTAATCAGCTTGTTTTGTTAAATAAAAAATGGATCCATTTACATGTTACTTTGAACTGCTTATATGTTGTTAGCAGTAAATACGGCTAATTAATGTGACAGAATATAAGCTGTTTACATTCTTTAGCTATGTAAACAGCTTATATATTATTAGCAGTAAATAAAGGCAATGCATTTCATTATTCTATATCCTTTTATTACAGATGAGTGACAATGACCTGTTTGACACAGACCATCATTACAGTTTAAAAGAATGGACTGCACATATATCTTATGTTTTTACTTTTACAGGTGATTCAATGCTTTGCTGAGACAGGCCAGTTCCAGAAGATCATCCTGTACTCCAAGAAAGTGGGCTTCACTCCTGACTACATTTTTCTCCTGCGAAATATAATGCGTCTCAACCCAGACCAAGGCTTGCAGTTTGCTCAGATGCTAGTTGCCGATGATGAGCCTCTTGCTGACCTTAACCAGGTGATTTTTACATTTTGGGGGATCAGTTTCGAAGTTGAGGTTTTGTTTGATTTAAAACTTCAGATTGCCACACACAAAGAAAGGAAACAATTATTTATAACCTCACAGTCTTCAGATTTGGTTTACAAGTTGTCTTTGATGTATAATTTATTTCATGTTTGAGAATATATATGCATATCATTTCATTGTTTATAAAAAATTGATTAGTATTTGCAGTCTGTTAATATTAGTATGATTTTACCAATATCTTTTAAACTGCTTTCAGGTTGTAGATGTCTTTATGGAATTCAACTTAATCCAGCAATGCACATCTTTTCTGCTGGATGCCCTCAAAAACAATCGTCCAGCTGAAGGACCTTTACAGACTCGTCTGCTGGAAATGAACCTTCTTTCTGCACCACAGGTAAAATTATTCCTTTCACATGAAGTTTAGAGTGAAATAATCCTTTCAAACAACAATCTTTAGAAAACATAAAGTGCTTATCACCAAAATACAGAAACTTGTAATTTTGTTTAATACAGTTCATCTGTAGACCTCGTAATCATGCAGAGCTATCAAAAGGATAAAATTAATCTAAATTTGTCGAGTGTTTTAGTATTTAAAACAAAATATTTAGATGAATATACATTTTCATGACAGTAGTGCATTCAGATGTCAGATTACATTATTTCTGTATCACTTGAAACATTCCTCACTGTGAACTTTTTATATAGATTTTCTCTTTTTTTAAGAAAGAAGAAAATAATTATGAAAGAAAGTAAATTTTAAAAAATCATAGTCGTTGAAATGGAGTATGTACTGACTGACCAGATGTGCACAATATCTTGGTTAGAAATAATTATGCTCCTAGATCATAAATTTCCTCAGATATACCTGGCTACATATTTGTGTAGCGTGTGTTTCAGTTTGTGGACTTACATCTGCATTTGTTCTATGAAAACTTTGTGGTCTTTTTTTTTCTTGTCACTGACTAACATTGAAATGAAAAGGACTTTTCAGCCATTTTTCATCTGACCTTTCAACCATATTCCATTAATTCTTTCTTGGTTTTTGCAAGTCTACTGTTGTGGTTTGGTCAGAGATTCTGACCTGAAATGTTGGCCTTAAAAGTGGAGGCATTGTGGGGTAACTTCTTTATAATCCTTTATCTTTGCTATCTTACTTATTATATTTGCTTGAGTATAAGTAAAGAAATTTATTCCTGTTTTGATCAGCAGAAATGTAACTCCGATGTATATTTGGACAAAAAAACTTGGACTCAGGTACCGCATGGAAGATTGCATGTGCTGATACAGCCATATCAGACACCCCACACTTGAATCTATATATAAGCTGTTGCTTCATAGTTGTATTGTAGAAAGTGTCAGTAAACGTTTTCATTTAACTATTTTAAGTAATATTAGAAAAGTTATATTAATCATAATTAAGTTTATTACATATTAATTACAATATAATCATATGGATAGGGTTGTTCCTGGTAAACGAGACAAAAAATTAACTTGCTATGGACTAATGTCCTGCATGTGAATTAAAAAGTATGAACTCCTATTTGAAAAAGTCCTGATCGTGATTAAATTGATTAAATTAAATTAAAATTAAAAAAATCCATCAATAACTACAGACAAAACATGCATTTGGATTTGCTTCCATCCTTAGACATATGGCCATGGTTTTTGTACACACATCAACACATGCACACACACAAGCACGACCTTTTCTTATTAGTATGTTTCAAATGTAAATTGTTGCTTCATAATTGTAGTGTGCATTATCTCTTTGCACGTCCAAAAATCGCGAAAAAACAAAATGGCGATTCAGGTTGGAAGGAAACTAATGCCACTGAAATTAAAGCTTATTCTGGACTTATGATTTCGATCGGAATTCACAACCTGCCGAAAAAAGAGATGTATTGATCGTCTGACGACAGATTAGTGTTCCTGGCATCAACAAAGTGTGTGTATATAGTGTTTGTAGCGGACAATAACTGGACAATATTTTTTTGTGTGTAAATATATATTTTCATGCATGGATTCAAATTTAACACCCGAAAGTATACTTCAGTTAAGGATATTAATAAACTGCTTTCATTTCTTTAAAATTTACAAATAAATTAAAACACTTTCTCATCGTTGATTAGTTTGAGTTGCTCAAAAAACGAATGCATACTTTTTACATTTTGTTGCATGGTTGAAATTATACTATCTTTTATAGAACTTGAATTTTAACCTGTATTAAAACATAATTGTTATGTGTAGAAAATACTGAAATTGTGAGTACACTCATAATCAGCTGTAACACGCATGAAATTTGTCTTTGCATTGAAATAGATCATTATCAAATAGTATTAAATCTCTATATAAAATCTAATTGGGCACACTGTGTCCTCAAGAGTTTCCTATCTTTTAAGTTTATTGTCAAATTGTCATTGGAAAAAATATATTAAGTTAATTGCATTAAAATGTAAGGCCACATTTCTGAACAAAGAAAAAAATAATCAGGAATCCACAGTCTGATTTGGTATATAAATGTTTTTTTTATAAAATTGCAATGTATTGAGGCATATTTTTTACTTGTTTACCTTGCATCTTAATTAGAACCAGTTACAAGTTTTGGATTATAACTGAAAAATAATTGCAGAAAAATAAAATGTAACTCCTTTAAATGAATGTCATTTTATGTTCTCTTATTGACAGTAGGTAAATAGGGAGTAACTGTCTGGTTGGTAAACTGTCCTTTTGTAACTTTTTTCTTCCTACACTTAAGCCACTGATATATAAATACTCTCAGTCTGTCTGGTATAATGTCACTTTGTAACTTTTTTCTTTCAGCGCATAATACATTGATATGTAAACACTTAGTAACTCTGGAGAAGGCATTAACAAATATTTTAAAATCTCTTTACTGAAGGTGTTAACTGTTTACTGGGCGGAACGCCCAACGCCACCCATAGCAACCATTGCACTTACAGTGCTCTTTCCTTCCCATATTTACATCATAACCGGTCTCTACAGGAAGCATGACGTTTGTACAACGATTTCTGCGCCATTTTGAAACATTTTCATGTGGCAGCATTCATTTTTTCATAAAGTTTTCTTTGTTTTTCGAGTTCGGTGTTTAAAAGTGTCGTCGATCGTTAATGAGAAGTTTAATGGATTCAATTTATCAGATAATGAGGTGAGAGAAGTTTATTTTTGAATTAGACGATAGGATTAGAAGTGACATTAGTGTCAGTAGCGTGCACATGTAGTATCTTTCAAATTTTGGATGAGAGTGCGTCAGATTCTGAGGATATTGAAGAGGAGTAGGGGAGACGCACATGGTTGGAATAATAGTACTTTAGCACTGAATATATCGGAATTTATAACAGAAATGGGGCCGAATGTGACTCTAACTAATGATAGTACTCAGTTGGCTTTCCTCTATCAGTTTTTCAAAGAAGAAACATTTGACAAGATAGCAGAATAAACGAACAAGTACGCACGTCCGAAAATTGCGAAAAAACAAAATGGCGATCCAGGTTGGAAGGAGACTAATGCCACTGAAATTAAGGCTTATTTTGGACTTATGATTTTGATAGGAATTCACAACCTACATGAAAAAAGAGATGTATAGATCGTCTGATGACAGATTAGTGTTCCTGGCATCAACAAAAAGTGTGTGTACATAGTGTTTGTAGCGGACAATAAATGGACAATATTTTTTTGTGTAAATATATATTTTCACGCATGGATTCAAATTTAACACCGGAAAGTATACTTCAATTAAGGATATTAATAAAGCTGCTTTCATTTCCTTTCATTTTGCATTTTATTTCATTGAAATATATGCACTAATACCTAAGATATGATGTTTTTACCGACATACCCCTAAATCTCAATGACATCCTGAAAAATCTTGCCCGTTCAGAACCAAAAAAGGAAAAACGTCTGCCTGGTAAAGAGTTAATGAGTAAAAAGTCTCTGCAGTTTATTTTTATTTTCTTTTTGATGACTGTATGATTGTTGTTGCAGGTTGCTGATGCTATCTTGGGCAACCAGATGTTCACACATTACGACCGAGCGCACATTGCCCAACTATGTGAGAAAGCAGGATTGCTGCAGAGAGTGAGTTTCTATCAAGTTATACTCTATCTGTTTGAAAGGGTTAGAAGTGATGAAGTATTCTGATTTAAATTTTGATGATTAACTGGAATGTGTTTAGTGCAGTTTAGAAAACTTTTATTTCTAACTAAACAAAAGTACTATGAATGGTGATCTTTATTCATAGTCTCTTGTCTTTAATGCTATCACAGCAATACCAATTATTTGGCACAATTCAGGTGGATGATGGGTTCATGGATATAACACAAGATACATATAGGTTTCTTTTGGATATCGATTATTTATTTTATTATACATGTTATCTTAAACACAGATGGAATTAGTGCAATAAGAATAGCTAACTCAGCAAATCGAAACCTGTTATGGAGGTACATATACACAATGAATGCACACTCTAAATCTGTCATTCCTTTTAAAAACTGTCAAAATACTATTTCATACCTCTGACCTATATCCAGTCTGTTTCACTAAATCTAACTAAGCTCTCTCCTCTATTAGCCCTACGGTTTTTCTTCTCACATTGTTTGTCTGTCATCTTGTTAATGCTCTGGGTATTTAAGACCATGTTTTGAAGGTAGGGGTGAGTAGTTAATTGTTGTTGCCCATATTTGTGTACATGACCCAAGAACCTGTCTTTGATTGCAAAACATGTTTGATAATAAGGGTCACAATATTAACCTCAAGTGCTCTGGTATGATAGTTACCAGCATAAAATGCAGGAGACTCTCTAACCATAATAAATCAAGTTCAAAACAAAACAATATAAGTTTTTGCACAGTGACAGATAAGTGATTGGCTGGTGGATGATTGACTTTTTTGCTACATTCAAAGGAAAGAAAAAGAATTTAACTTATTTTTTTAATATCAGAGCCTGACAGGCATGTGACTTATCCACTACAATCAAAAGAAAATAAATCCCTATATACATATGGGTTTAAATACAAATTTAGCCCTCTTCCTACCCCTCCAACACATGTATGCAAGTTCTCTCTCTGCTAAATATATATTGGTCTGCAAGGAAGAGCACTTGAGTGACAAATGTTTTAGGAAAAATGCATTTAGAGTTTTTATTTAACCCGTTCGCTGTCCGGTTGAAAATACTGTCCCACAAAAACGGGTCACTATTTATAGTTACACTATTCATTCCAAACAACCAATCAGTTACTTTTTAAATTCCTTAACACATTTCTATACTACAGAGTATCTTAAATTTTTAAAAATCACTTTATAAATCCGTAACTTTTTTATCTTTTAGTACTCTGACCCGTTCAATTGTCACTAGCGAAAACGTGTCAGCGAACAAAGAGTTTGCTTTTATTTTTCTTTACTTTAAAAAAAAATTGTTGTGCCTTATTGCGCAGACTCTATAATTAATTTTATAATGTATTATCAACATTTTGAACATTATTTTTCCTTATGTTGTTTCTGTATATAAATAATTTCATTAATTTATTTTTTTGATAATTATCTAACACTATATAATATGCTTTATATTAAAAGTCATTGTATTATTAAATGAACATTATAAATGAATATTTACTACTTGTAGTATTTAGGTATTTCTTCAGAATAATAATTTGAATTCCTATTCTTTAAAAAGAAATTTTTAAAGTCTTTTTTTTTAATTGATGTCTTAGGCTTTGGAGCACTACACAGACCTTTATGATATCAAACGAGCTGTTGTACACACTCATCTTTTGAATCCAGAGGTAAATAAATAATTTCACAATTTAGACAACAGTTTCATTTACTTTATTTCTACTCACATGACATTTATACAAATTGCATTATAATTTATTGATATGTAAATATAACACATGTTTTGTAGTTAATTTTTTTTTAAAATCTTATTTCCATTGTGTACCCTAAATATCCTTATAACTTCTAAAACTTTTTATTTATTTATTTTTTAAAATTAAATTTAGAAAATATTGATGGTTGCATGCATGCTTTACTTTTTCAGTGGCTTGTGAACTATTTCGGATCTCTTTCTGTGGAAGATTCTCTTGAATGCTTGAAGGCCATGTTGACTGCTAACATCCGTCAAAATTTGCAAGTATGTGTGCAGATTGCATCAAAATACCATGAACAACTTACCACTGAAGCTCTCATTGAATTATTTGAATCTTTCAAAAGCTATGAAGGTAACTCTTTTTCAATAACTTTTTGAAAATTTTCTTATTCTCTTGCTAGGTCTACAGAGCATTTGATATTATTAACCTTTCGTCTGCCTTATTTTAATATTTGGAATTGCTTCCCAGCCACCTGATTATTTTTGACAGTGCTCTAATGAGAAACAAGAACCTGAATTTCAATCAACATTTCTCTATTTATTTATTTATTATGAAATTAACAAAGATTAAGATTGTTTAAATTTTGGAGTAGAAAAGTTACATATTTGGTTTAAGGCCACATTACTACACGCAAAGAACAAAAAAATTTTTTTTTCATGCTACAGCCTTCAAATTTGGTACACATATTGTCTTTGATTTAGATAAGAATAATCTGTTGTTAGATTTGGAATATCATGTTTAGTTTTTTTAAAATTAATTTTTTAGATTTTTTTAAATACCCGAAATACATATTTTTTAATTGAATAGTTCAAGCACTTGCAAATGTCTGAAAATTTTTAAAATAACATTTTTATTATCCTTGATGCAAGATTAAAAAAGTGAAGGATGCGTTCAAAGAAATTTTAAATAGGAAAAAAGTTACAATTTTTTTATTGACATACCCGTCAAAAATCTTAAACTGAACGTGAAATGTCAAAGTTAAAAAATTGTAAAAAATAAAATAATGCATGCAGGTTTTAATCCATCCTTGATTTTGTGCACATGTATATAGGGAACAAATATGCCAAGTTTCATCTATGTGTGTTTACTAGATTTGGTAATCCACGTCTGCAAGCAAGTGGCACGGACTGAAAAACACAGTTTTGAGAAAAACGCATTTAAAGTATAATAAAGACTGTAAAACATGGAATTTGTGTTCAATATTTACTTTTTATTATAATAAATATGCCTTATCCACAGCACAATGAGTTCCTAACAATCATTTAGTCCTCCTAATAATCCTGAGCCATAGGTACTGCCTTCTCCACTGCACACGTCTTCAGCGTCTTTGACATTTTTGGCCACATTACTACAGGCAAAGAACAAAAAACTTTTTTCTCTTGTGCTATAGCCTTCAAATTTGGTACACATATTGTCTTTGATTTAGGTAAGAATAATCTGTTATTAGATTTTGAATAGCATGCATAGTTTTTTTTAAATTAAATTTTTAGACTTTTTAAGTACCCAAAATACGTTTTATTAAATTGAATAGTTCAAACACTTGCAAATGTCTGAAAAATTTTAAAATAACATTTTTATTATCCTTCATACAAGATTAAAAAAGTGAAGGATGCGTTTAAAGAAATTTTAAATAGGAAAAAAGTTACAATTTTTTTATTGACATACCCGTCAAAAATCTTAAAATGAACATAAAATGTCAAAGTAAAAAAAATTGTAAAAAAAAAAATAATGCATGCAGGCTTTAATCCATCCCTGATTTTATGCACATATATATAGGGAACAAATATGCAAAGTTTCATCTATGTGTGTTTACTAGATTTGGTGTTCCAGGTCTGCAAGTAAGTGGCACGGACAGAAAAACAAAATTTTGAGAAAAACTCATTTAAAGTATAATAAAGACTGTAAAACATTAATTTTGTGTTCAGTATTTACTTTTTTTTTAAAATAACTATGCCTTATCCATACAGGAGATTGGGGTATATATATTGGCACATTGGCAACTTCAAAAGAAAGTAATAAGCCAACTTTTGTTCATGTGGTACAGCCCATATTCTCTCCCAAACTTCCAACACTTTTGCATTCAGATCAAGCAGCCGATGAAAACAATGCATTCAAATTATCTAATTCAACAATGCATTCAAATTATCTAATTCAACAATGTACCTGATATTCTTCTCTGAAGCAGTGTCAACGGCTGCTAATTTCAGCTGAAGCAATGTTGTGTTTCGGGACGTAGTAGTCGGCACGGGGGGGGGGGGGCATCACCGGCACCACGCTAACGCAGGAACATTATAGATATCCGGTATGACACTTCTATAAGTAGACAGATTGGGGTTGACCAAAGGTAGAGCAGGCAAAAAAGGATGTTTTACATTGCCAGCAACAATCAAAGTTTGTTTTCTTGTGGCAGTAGGCGGGTGGGAGGTGATCGCTTGGACGATTGCAAATTTAAACGATGTGCGTCGTCTGCAACGAGTGTAGTAGCTCTAGGACTAGAAGCAGAATAAACATCTTGCATTGTTCCTCTAGAAGTAGATGGGTGGGAAGTGGCTGAAGAGATATTGTCAAAATCTGGAGTTAGTACACTGTCTGCATCTACGAAACATCGTTTGTTTTGGTAAACAGGGGTGGGGGTGGGGGTGTCACAGCATGTAAATTCGGTTACACGTCGTCTGCAGCAGTCAAAGTGTGATTGCTAGGCTTACTACGATTGTTTTGCGTTGCTTTTCGCTTTCCCCATCGAACTTCGACTGCTTTTAGACCTTTAGACGATTTTTGTTTCCTGTGCGACATTGTTAATTGCTTAGAGAAACTAATTTTGTATGATTAGAACTGAGCACGAGGTGACGCAAAATTCATTGGCGGCCATTTTGAAAATGCCCGGATTTGATATGTAACCCGCAGCAACCGCATTTTTAACCAATCAAAGAACGATTTTCACTTTTGTACTGCGTGACACACCACACAAGCCCTTGTAGTGGGTCAAGGTTTCGTCAAACCACGTGCTTATATCGTGTTAAAATACGATGAGCCTACGTTTTTAGTATAAGGGAGGTAATTCCCTTTAATTCTATATATAACACTCTGTGGTTTAGTTTTAAAAAGTGGCGGGTATTGTGAAGCAAAGTGGACTATTATCGGCGATTCTATGCAAAGAAAACACTTTTTTTGAACACAGGTAGGTCGGAAAAACAACTTTATTTGCACAAAAAAACACAATTTTTAATAAGAAAACACATATTTTCTGCAAAAGAAGATATCAAAGTATGCAAATGTGTAAAAATCTCAAAACTGGAAAAAAAAAAATTAAATAAGAAAAAAATTGATTTCTCGTGCCGTATGTGCCCTTAAATAAATAGTTTTTACTGCAGAAATTTGAAAACTTGTCACATGAACTGTTGGAAACATAACCCCACTTTCCTTCCTGCCTCTCTCTGGTGTCTAAGCCCATGCAGAAGTTTAAATAATTGCATACCATTAGGAACATTCTATTAAGTAAATCTATGGCAAGTGATGAGAAAGGAAATTGGGGGGGGGGGGGGGGTAGAGAGAGACACTAAAGTCAGATTTACATTTTTTTAAATACCATTTTCAAGTATAAACAGAATCAAGTGAAAGTGTATTTGGAGACATACCGCCATGAGTAATTTTGGACAACTTTAGTGACAGTTTCATTTGCTACTTTAATTTGATTAGTGCTGTGTTTTCCCTTTATTTTCGTTGTCTCTTTTGCTGTTGATAAATCCTTCACAGAGAAACATTTTCTTTTCATTTCACCTATTAAAAGCCAACCATTGACAACCCTACACCAGAATTATATCTTGGTTATGAAAGACAGACAGTTAAAATGTGCTGGTGAATTGTCTAGAGGCGAAAAAGTACTGGTGAATTTTCTAGACTGTGTCCTTTGCTGCAAATACATGTACAAACATAGCAGTCATACTTGGAAAAGGAATGCTATCTGCTGACCAATGCAGCAATTCTAAACCATCTCATCACCATCCTTAATGTATCTTTTTGATGACCTATTTTACTTTCAAAGTACCCATGCTTTTTGAGATTCTGAAAGTGACTAACTGCTCATGAATGACTCAAGGCAAATTTGCTTTCTTAATAACCGATTGAGGACTTTTACAAATGTTTTAAGTAAGGCTGGAAAAATTGTGGATAGAAAAATCTTAAATATAATTTAATTAATTAATGAGACCTTAAAATAACTTCCTTTTTCTTCACTCAACTGCATAATATTAAAAGTCCATAAATCACTTTCCTGCATTACTCTTACCATTTTATCAAATATGTGCCATCATGATAGGTTCTGAAATTAACATCCTTAGATTCTCATGGGATTAGGTCTTTGGGGACCACATTAAACTGTATTGATGGTTAAGAGTCAGAAGGTTTGAAGAAATTCTCTTCGGATTTACGTTCCCTGTTTATAACTAGTCTACCTTGTTTTGTCTCTGCAGGGCTGTTCTATTTCCTTGGCTCCATTGTGAATTTCAGTCAGGATGCTGACGTTCACTTCAAATACATTCAGGCTGCCTGCAAGACTGGGCAGATAAAGGAGGTTGAACGTATTTGCCGTGAAAGCAACTGCTATGATCCAGAGCGTGTCAAAAATTTCCTCAAGGTGTGTTTTTCCAGATGCAGTTTGGGCATTTAAAACTAAAAATATATAATTTAACATTTTTTAAAAGTATTAAAAAAAAGTTTTTTCTTTTATAGAAATTTTAATTCTAAGATTTTTTCTTTCCCTCCAATTTTTATTTGCATTTTTGAAAAAGTTTCAGAAAGATGGTAGATTTGCGGAGTAAATTTGCCTATCCCTTTTTTAAAATTAAATTGTTATATAAATTATTGAATTGTCAAAGTAACCTGACCTTGGGCACTCCTTATGATGTTATTTTTACAAGTGTCTAAGTTGAAGTAAATGCTCAAGGCAAGAGTATGCTAGAATTGCTGAAATCAAACTGATTGAGTAGTTTTATTATCCAATGGTTATGATTCATGAGAATGAGACCAGCCACTGGGCTGATATTAAAATGTTTACTTGCTGTAGAGAAATCTACTGTTTAATCACTTTGAATTTGAAGTGGCAAAAAGTCTGGTCTTGAAAGGTGGTTGTTAGCTTGATGGTAGTCAAACTGACTGGTTGAGAGAGAATGGACTTTAAATATTTCATGCATTTTTGCTATTGATTTGTTATACTTATACTTATAAGATGTAATAAGTGAGTAGACTACTGCTGTATTTATTATGCTTATGTGTGTGTATTGTGCTAATAAATGCTGTTGCAGGAAACTGTAAGTTGAGACTGGAATATAAGTAAAATTGGGGTTATAAAGCGATAAACTTAGCGTTTGTCCTCTGCTTATATTTTGCAGAGACAAGTAGCCTTTTCTGCTTTCATTTCACATGCTATATGAACCTCCTGGTTTACTGTTTGTAAACCGTTAAGACCAACCATAGTAAATGTGGGAAGCAGCATGTAAGTGTAAGAACACACTACATTCTACTGAAGTGTGGCAGCAAGATATGCTGACTACCTGAACAATTTCTAGTGTAGAGAAGTTGTTGGACATCACTATATTTATTGTTCTGTTTGAAGGAGTTAACACAGCGAAAAGAAGTGTCCAGTTTAACTCTTTAAGTAGCAGAATAGTGTTTTTCAAAGTCTGAGTGAGGCATTTTGAGCTGACATAATAACTGCTGACAATAACTTGTGTTTTTGTTGTAAAAGCATTCGGAAGGACTATTGAGACAGCACTTAAACAAGGTTATGTAAAAGTATTATCGCTTATCTCTAATAATTCCATTTCTGTTCTCTGATAAGACTATACTGTGATTTGTGAAAATCAAATTTTCCAAACACGGATTCATGAAATATCAGTGTCAATTCATTTCACCGTATTTGTCAAATATATATTTGATTGTTTATTTAATAAATTTATTATTAAATTTATTGACTTCTTATGCATATTGATAACTTTACATTTGAGAAGAAAGTGGGTGGACTCTATATCTCTAATATAGATAAAGATTGATTTGCCTTCTCCTATAGTAAGAAGTTTTCTACTTTTGGAAAAATTATGTGACCATAAATCAGTGGTGCACAAACTTTTTGAGTCAGGGGCCACAATCTGAATTCTCGAAACCATCGGGGGCCACAAAAAAGTTAAGATCAAAATCGTCCGTCACAAGATAGAAATCACATCTAAGAACACACAAATAATGATTAAGACTATAATTACTACAAAGAAGTTGCATACTAAGACTCATTCTAAAAATGTTATGATATACGTCAACTTTCACAAAGTCAGTGTGATGGATGGTGCTGCATGTCATCTGCAATGTCGGGCTTGATTTTTGACGTTGAAAGACCCAAATTGCTTCCAGATTATCATCAGTCAGCTGATTGCGGGTGTTGCTTATGTTCAGTTTCATCTGTGAGAATGCCTGTTCGCAGTAGTATTTGCTGCCAAACATGCTGGTGTGGACAAGTGCGTTATATTTCAGATTAGCAAATGTATCGGGCAATGTTCTGTAGAAGTCAAGCAAATTGTTTTCTCGGTAAGTAGCACACAGTTTATCAGATGCCTGGAGATCAGTAAGTTTGAGCTGGTATTCTGTGGACAAGTCATCCTGACACACTGAACAGGTCATCAAAAAGTTTCATTAACACTCTGCATTGGTCAAAGTCATGAAACTGTGAATTGAAAGACTAAACCAATGAATCTAGCTTTCCAACATAACTTTTTATTGTAAATGTCCTGACTCTTCTGTAGCTGTGACTAAAAAGTGGGAAAGTGCACAAAGTTCCCTGATGCTGTGCAAGTTGACAAAGAAGCTGATATTTGCCTTAAAACTTCAAATTCAGATCATTCAAGTGTTGTGTCATGTCAACCATATAGGTCAAATCAGCTTGCTGTGCTGGATAAGTCATTGAAGCAACTTCTGTGTCTTTGTTCTTGCTTCTGAGGAATTCTATGACCTCTTTAATTAACTCCTAGAATCTTCCGTTGACTCAGCCAGCATACTTCACAGCTATAAACAAGGTCACCATAATCTACATCAATTTTGTCAAGAAGACTTCGAAATTGGCGGTGATTTGAGTCCCCGTGATTTGATGAAATTAATTGTTTTAATCACTAACTCCATCAGTGCCTGAAAACCAAGTTCTTTACTGCACAGGTTCTGTTGGTGAATAATACAGTGCAACTTCACCAACTGTCTGTTCTGCTTTCATCAATGCTTCATCAACAGTGCTACCAGCCCATTACTTTCTCCAGTCATGGCAGGTGCTCCATCAGTTGTCACACTTTCCAGTTTCATGAAATCCAGTGAAACACTACTACACAGTTGCACTGTCTCTTCAAATAGTGTAGACACAGTTGTCTGACCCTTTATGGAACCCATGCCGATAAGTTCCTCTGCGATATCAAACGATGACGACACACCACAAACAAAAACTAGCAGCTGTGCGGTTGAATTGATGTGTGTCGATTGTCTGCAGCCAAAGAGAAGTAGGCAAAGTTAGCTGCTTTGTTTGCAAGCTGTCTTGTCACGTTCTGAGAGGTGTGAAATTCTTCGTTGAACTGTCATGTGATTCAAAGCCACAGCCTGGAGGTTGTGAACAGCTTCCGGACACAACTTTTCTGATGCAGTAGTCATACATTGCTTGACAAAATCACTGTTGGTGAAAGGTCGGCCAGATTTCGCTATCATCATCTAAATCTCGTAACTGACCTCACACGCTGCACTAAAATCTTCTGACTGCTTTGAGAAAATGTTCTGTTGGCGATTCAGCGAACGACTCAGAGATTCAATTTGAACTGTTCGTTTGTCACTGGAAAACGTGGTGGAAATCTTGAATCTTTGTTTCATAATGATGCTTTAGATGCTTTATATTAGAAACCTTCGCCACTGCTACTGTTGAATGACACAGTAGACAAAATAACTCTTGTCTATTGTTGAACAAAACAGTATTATATAGTCCAGTCATCATTAAACTGCTGGTTTTCGTTGTGTCAACTTTTCTTTTACGATTAGCTGCCATTTTGTCACAAAAATATAATCAAAATAAACAGCGGAAAATATGGCGGGTGCTTCTGGTAAACCGGGTAATTGGTGATGTGCACCACTGCAAAATTAATGGCAATAATGACAGGCAAATTTTAGCCATTTGATTGGGTAGTGCACCAAATATTTGACTTTTTCGTTGGACATCGTGGGCCACTCGGTACCACTGCTGTAAATGTTGTTTTATGTTGTGGAAGACAGAAATGTTGACAGCGCCTGTATCCGCCAAGTGAGAGAGACGAGTGTTGTCTGTCGGAGGATCATTAATAAAATAAATTAAGATTCTCATCACTCTGAATTAGTTTTGGATAATTAATTAATTATAAACATATCCATTAACTAAGTGGCATTTGTGCCACAGGTAGTAATGTCTTTTTAAGTATTGCAGTCATATCTACCTGGTTATTAGGATGAATATTTACTTATGCTTTAAATGGGTTATCGATTGAGTGTAGAATGATTTTATATACTGTAGATATATATTTTATCAACAGGAAGCAAAGTTGACAGACCAGCTTCCACTCATCATCGTGTGTGATCGCTTTGATTTTGTTCATGACCTGGTTTTGTATCTCTACCGCAACAATCTCCAGAAATACATAGAAATCTATGTACAAAAGGTATGTATTTTAAATCTGATAAATTATATTATTTTAGACATTTGGTTGTAATTTTGTTTATTGTTTATTTTCAGTATACTTATATCCACGTTTTTAATTATGATGTGTCCATTTTAATTTCTATTGATTACCAAAAGGGAAGTATTACTGAAAAATGTGAGTGTCTGATTAAATAATTTTTCAGGTTAATCCTGCTCGATTGCCAGTTGTGGTAGGAGGACTGCTTGATGTAGACTGTACCGAAGATGTCATCAAGCAGCTAATCTTGGTTGTTAGAGGCCAGTTCAGCACAGATGAACTTGTTGCTGAGGTAGAAAAGCGCAACAGGTGAGAAACACTGAACCAGCATTTAATTAGAGGCTGTCATTGTGAAGAGTTATTATTGAGCATATGTTGAATGGCGCATGAAGCTTTAGAGGCTCACTACTTGTCCTAGCGAAGAGTTACTGTTGAGCATGTGTTGAATGGCGCTAGCCAGCTTTATATAGTCTCACTACATGTCGTAGCAAAGAGTTACTATTGAGCATGTGTTGAATGGCGCTAGCCAGCTTTATATAGTCTCACTAAATGTCCTAGCAAAGAGTTACTATTAAGCATGTGTTCAATGGCACCAACTGAATCTGTATTTCTTCTTAAGTTATTTCTTCAGAATAGTAGAATTACACCAAGAACCCTAGCTCATTGCATGTGTTTACATAGGAAAGACTGTTTTCTTTTTAATAAATGGCTAAGTCAATTCCAGAAATAGTGCATCTTGCAGTCAGTTTTCAAACTCATAGAATAACATTAATTTAGTACATAGATACTCGTTCTAATTTTTATCCTTTGTTTGAATTTAGTAACATAGTACATCTGCTTGTCACTTTCAGACTGAAGCTTCTGCTTCCATGGCTGGAAACTAGAGTCCATGAAGGCGTGAATGAGCCAGCAACACACAATGCCCTTGCCAAAATTTACATTGATAGCAACAACAATCCAGAGAGATTCCTGCGGTAAGTGAAGGAGGTTGAACAGGTGCCTTTTATTTTATTTCATTTTTGATACCAGAATGCTAACTTTCTTTTTAATTAGAATTGCTTGTTTAAAAAAATTGTCAAGTTTTCAATAAACAGTTTTGTTACAATAACTTTTCTACCAAGTACTTATAATAAATAACCATTGTTCTGACTTGCATCTTTTTCAAGGCAGAATTTTGTATAAAAATTTATTTTTTTCTTATTAATTTTAAAAAAATAATTAGATTATATTTTTTCATACTTTGATGTTTTTAAAGCAATGTCTTAACCCAAAAAGGAAGAAAAAAAGCATACTTTTAGTTCACAATAATCACTATTTTTGTACAGGAACTTGGTATACAAAAAAAAAAAATTAGCATTATCTCCCTTACATTATTATTGGTTACAATTATGTAATTGCTGCTCTTAGAGAAACCTTGGCCTCTGTGAAACATTTTGTAAAATTCAGATAATATGCCACACTTTGAAAAATGTAGCTACATTGGTTAAAATAGTTTAGTATCTCTGTTTGCTCATTCACAGTTGTGAAGAACTGGAATCTTTTTCTTCAGTCATAATTGAGCTTCAATAAATAAAAAGCAATTTTCTTTTGAAACCTGCTATTTTATATACTAGTCTTTTAGATTAACCCTTTGCCATGCAAAGCGGTCATACGTCGTATCAGGCAAAACATCCAAAAGTGTCCGTATCAGCCAGTGCTCATTTCTTGACATTTATCGTTTGAGAAATTGTAAGACTTCCAGTGTCTACTTCCTGTGTGATGATTCTACAATAATTGAAGCACATTTTGAAACGATTTCTCCATGCTGCATTCAGTTTTTCATAAATTTTTCTTTGTTTTTCGCGTTTAGTGTTTCAAATAGATTTCTTAGAATTGTCGAGCGATAATGAGAAGTTTACTGGATTCAATTTGTCGGATAACGAGGTGAGAGAAGTTGATTTTGAATCGGATGATGAAATTAGAAATGACATTAGTGTCAGTATGCAGGTCAGATCTTTCCAATTCTGAGGATATTGAAGAAGAGGAGGCGCTAGTGGGGTATCTGGAGATGCACACGGTTGGAATAGTAGTACTTTAGCATTGAATATATCGGAATTTGTAACAGAAACAGGACCGAATGTGACTGTAACTAATGATAATACTCAGTTGGCTTTCTTCTACAACTTTTCAATGAAGAAACATTTGATAGCGGAACAAACGAAAGAGTACGCTTATTAGAAGATCGTGGAAAAACAAAATGGTGATCCAGGTTGAATGGAAACTAATGCCACTGAAATGAAGGCTTATTTTGGACTTATGATTTTGATAGTAATTCACAACCTGCCTTAGAGAAGAGATGTATTGGTCGTCTGATGACAGGTGCTCCTGGCATCAAGAAAGTGTGTGTACATGCGTATGTAGCTGACAGTCACTGGACAATAATTTATGTGTGTGTAAATATGTGTGTTCATGCATGGATTAACATTTGACACCTGACAAGTATACTTCAAAACAAGGATATTAATAAACTGCTTTCATTTCCTTTCATTTTGCATTTTATTTCATTGAAATATATGCACTAATACCTAAGAAATGACGTTTTTACTACGTATCCCTAAATCTCACTGAAATCCTGAAAACTCTTGCCTGCATAGAGCTAAAAAAAAGAAAAAAGGTCTGCCCAGTAAATGGTGAAAAGTAGGTTCTCAGTGGGATGCGCTAAATTTGGCACAGAATGAATTTACTGGCATAATCAAAAAGCATGCAGTAGGCAGATTAAATTTAATTCTGTTGTCATCTATCATTATAGGTTGTCTCACTACCAAAACATTTTTTCAGGTCAACTTTCAGCAGAGTAAAGTTATTTGGTTCTATCAAAAGTGTCTGCTTTTGGCCATGTCTCTCTCATGAAATCTGTATTTGAACTCTTAGCAACTGACTCTCTCAACCAATCATATCAAGCCTTTTAGATATTTTGTATAAATTCAGGCTTTTAGATAAGGTGCACGTTTCTCAAAAAACGGGTTTGAGATAGTATTTTAATAATATAGGGTTTTCTTGTGCTTTGTTTTACAATATAAATAATGGTGGCAGTTGTGAGTCAAACCATCGTCTTTTAGGTGATTTTTTTTTTTGCTCACAAAAATAATTTTTAGCATAGGTTGAAAAGAACGTCTTTATTTACATAAAATTGCACTTCATATTTTAAAAAATATAAAATCCTGACATCGAACATTGTAAATATATAAAAATCTTCAAAGTGAAATAAAATTTAAAAAATTCTCCCACTGGCTTGTGCCATCTATGGCCTTAAATTTCAAGTTTCATTATTCAAATAATCATTATAAATCATTCATTATAAGTTTTAAACAATAGTAAAATCTCCATTGCATTATATGTAATTTGATGATTATTTTTTTTCCTCTGAAATAGTCCCCATATTATTACACTTATAAAACTAATCTTATTCTGAGATGACATGTACTTCACTACAAGGATTAAACAATAAAACTGTTCAATTTATCAGTATGAAATGATGTTTGAAAATGTACCACAGTGGTTCAAAAATCATTTTTGTTCTGTGTGATGTATACATAGCATGTGAAGATTATATGTTTCTCAAAATGTCTGTACAGAATTATACATTTAAAAACAAATATTCTTAAGAGCAAAATACAGTGCAGTGCAAAGCGACCAGTATGACTATGATTACAACAGTTGTAAAATGATTGTTTCAGAAATATGACAATTAAACTTTTTAAATGTACAATTAAATAGTTAGAAATTCTCATCATTTGTTTTTGGTTGCAATTGCCATTAATGTTTGAAATTGAATGCGTTTCCTATTTTAATTAAGTATAATTTAATTTTTAAATGATGTAAACAAAGAGATAAAAAATGTTTTCATTGATTATGATTATAGATTCTATACCCAAAATGACCTGCTAAATTAAAAATAAACAACAATGAATGCATATTTAATATTGTATAGTTATAGTCACTTTAATTGCTTTTTTCTATAGTCAGTAAGTCAGGCGTCTGTTGGAATGGATTTAATTACTCAGTATTTTAAAAATTTGGTCTGTATGTTCATACCATTTAAAAGTTATGCATAGGCAAAAGCATGAGTGTTATATTAAGTATATTTTTTGTAATTTTTAAAATTTAAAAAATTTTAAAAGTTTATATTATTTAAATTTTTTAAAGTTATTTGATAGGGCATATTTAATTTTTCAAGCAAATATTCTGTGATTAAAATTAAACATAAATCTGGAAATTGTTTTATTTTTTTTTTTTAACCACATATTTTCTTGCATTTAAAATGTAATAAAGAAAAAAACTAAACAAAATGTTGCTTTTGTACATCAGAGAAAACGTGCCATATTTGAAGATTGTGGGTTCATAATTATTTTCAGGGAAAACCAGTTCTATGACAGCCGCATTGTTGGAAAATATTGTGAAAAGCGTGACCCACATTTAGCCTGTGTTGCTTATGAGAGGGGGCAATGTGATGAAGAGCTGATCAAGGTAAGATAATGATAGTTTCTTATATTTTGAATAATTTGGAGAGTATACAGTATATTATTTGTGCTTTGGAGAGTATACAGTATATTATTATAAATTGAAAAATAAGGCTGAATTAATATTAAATTGTAATCAAAGACAGTAAGTGTTGCTTAATACAATAACTCATTATTAGAATCAATCACTTGTATAATAAATCAGATTTCTAAGAATTAATGTATATTGTCAGAATAGACCCCCTTCCCTATTTTTATGGAAATATTTTTTATATTTTATTTATTTGGTCATAAGAAGTTAAGAATTTTTTTTATCCAAGAAAACTAAGATTTGTTTGTCCGAGAAATGACTGGATTTTTTTTGTCTTATAGGTGTGCAATGAGAATTCCCTCTTCAAGAGCGAGGCTCGTTACTTGGTTCGCAGACGTGACCCAGATCTCTGGGTCTCTGTGTTGCAGGAATCAAATGAATTCCGCAGACAGCTGATTGATCAGGTAATTGGAAAGTGAATGTCCTCCCACTTAGTAGTCTGGTGAAAAAATGCAAGTTATATTTGAAAAAGTTAAATGACAGCACAAGAAAATGATTAAATGCAAGTTGTATCTTTTAAAAAGCTAAATGACAAAACAAGGAAATAATTAAATGCATGTTGTATCTTTGAAAAAGTTAAATGATAATGCAAAAAAATAATTAAAGGCAGAAGTAATTTGGGATTGATATAATTTTATGATCTTTTCCCTTGTTCAGGGTACACTTTTTAGTGGTCTTAGAACAACTTTTGATGTGATATCAAATATTAAAATACGTTGCAGACCTTTGCATACTGCCCTTCGGAATAAATGGGACTTAGTTTGTGAATGGAATTGAAGATGTAATTTAGGTGGTCACATAAATATTGATCATCAGTTCTTATGCTTTTCATTGATCTCTAAACTTAAGAGAATCATGAAACATTAATTTTAAAGTAGCATTTATTAAAATTTTGTTAATAGGCTTCTAAGGTTGGCATTGATAGATATTAGTTTTAGTAACATTGTATATTTAATATTCTTGCATTTGTTAATTTCATTTTGTTTGTTCAATTTTGAATCTTTAATCAGTAGTAATTACACCATTTGACAGGTTGTGCAAACAGCCTTGTCCGAAACTCAAGATCCAGAAGAAATCTCAGTGACTGTCAAAGCTTTCATGACTGCTGACCTTCCTAATGAACTTATTGAATTGCTTGAGAAGATTGTGCTAGAGACCTCAGTCTTTTCAGAACACAGGTACTAATTAAATTTAATATGTTTGTAGTTTTATTAGATAGATGTAATGATTGTCGATGCATTCTCAAGTTTTTGTACTTATATTATTTGTAGATTAAAAAAATGATGGGTCTGAATCAACATTTGTTTGTTAAATACACTTGGAAGTATATATGCATGTAACTTTCCAATATCACAGACCATGTGACATACCATTTGCTGTTGTAGGCAAACCACAGAGAAAGCTTTATCATTTAGAATCAGTTCAGCAATACATTTTAAATATGGTAACAAGCTGTTGAGAACCAAATGGTGCAAATATTCAATCCTTTTTATTATCAAGGGAAAGCAATAGGAGAAAGAGATGGATATAGCTTGAAAATCTTATAACTTATACCAGTTAAGTGAAATACTTTTTGAAGGCATACAAGTTAATTTAAACTAAAATCAAAACATTTGAAAAGTTGTAATGCGCTCAACCAGTCATGATTTCTTTGTAATACTTCTTAATGGTAACTATTTTTCTAAATTGTTACTTATAAACTTGTATTACTACTTTTAATTGGACCTATAACAAGAAAACGGTAAATTGAAGCAAAAAGAAATCATTGTTTTTAACTTCATTCCTCTGAGAAATTATTTAACAAAATAGTTTTGTGTCGTTAATTACTATTGTTTATATTAGACCAGATTACATAAAATGTATTTTATTCAGTGGGTCTAAATATTAATTTTTTAAATGGTGTTCTATATAGTGATGGAGTACTAACAGTGAATAATAAACAACAGTATCAGATTATTTATAGTACACTATTGGAATAATATAGTAGTTATAATAACTTTTATTTAATACTTATTGTTCATGAGATATTTATTGAAATTACTATAAAAATAGTGCATTGACTTTAAAAAACGCAAAAAAACTTGTTTACAACATCTCCATCCCATTCTAAAGTTTATATTCTGTATGGATCAGGTAGAGTTATTTAATTACTATAGAGTTATGTTTCTTATAGCACAATTTTGATCTGACACCTGGTATATTAAGTGAAATCTAGCTGAGATTCACTACCCATTCTGAAAATCAACAAGTGTAAGGTCAGACACTTTTTGTTTATCACTCAACTGCACATATACTGAAAGACATAGGTGATAGTAGAAACAAATCATGTCCCTAGACAGTTGTTTATAGGTAATCTCAATCCTGATGTATGGGTGGAATGTGGACTATCTTGTGTGTACATTTGGTGATTTTCTGTTATAAAGTTTATTATCTTTAATAATAGATTAATGGTATGGGCTTTCAAGAAGCCCCATATTGGGTTACATTTTGTTCTTAATAAGCTTCCAGTAAAATGCATGTTATTTTAATTTTTAATCACTTCTTAATTTTGAATTAAACTTATGATTTTGTTATTATGTAGTGTGTTATAAATAGTTGAAATAAAAACATGAATAAAAACATGTTCATGTCGAACTTAATGACAAAGAAACTTTTTACATCACTACCTTTACAAAATAGTATGTATTTTGCTTTCAATCTGGTCTTACATGTAGCCTTGTGAGAGGTATTAGTAGCCACACTAAGGAAGCTAGCCTGGTGGGTTGTGTTAGTAGTTTAGTAGTTGCACTAAGGAAGCTAGCCTGGTGAGAAGTGTTAGTCGTTGCACTAAAGAAACTAGCCTGGTGGGGTGTTAGTAGTCGCACTAAAGGAAATGCCTGGTGGGAGGTGTTAGTATTTGCACTATTGAAGCTAGCCTGGTGAGGTGTTAGTAGCCCCACTAAGTAAGCTAGCCTGGTGAGGTGTTAGTAGCCCCACTAAGTAAGCTAGCCAGGTAAGAGGTGTTAGTAATCTCCCTAAGCTAGACTGGTGAGAGGAGTTGGTAGCCCCACTAAGGAAGCTATCCAGTAAGAGGTGTTAGTAATCTCCCTAAGCTAGACTGGTGAGAGGAGTTGGTAGCCCCACTAAGGAAGCTATCCAGTAAGAGGTGTTAGTAATCTCCTTATGCTAGACTGGTGAGAAGTGTTGGTAGCCACACTAAGGAAGCTAGACTGATGATAGGTGTTAGTGGCTGTACTAAGGAAACTGTTGAGGATATCACCTTATTGGCAGGATGTATTATTAGAGCAACTCAGGAAGCAGCAATTGCTGCTAACTGTTAAGTATTGATGTGGAGAAATACGGTACTTAACTGTTACCATATGTCTGCATACAACGAGAAATTTCAACTTTAAGAATTTGCATGCTATCTTATGTTATTTTATATTTTGATTAATTAAAAATATTCCTTGGAACTGCCTTTCAGTAAGAAATGAGTAAATATGAATAAAGTTAGTTTTGTACACAAATCGTATGATAAAAATTCTGTTAAAATTAGTTTTAAGGATCTAAACATTTGATTTAGAAATTTATGTTCAAGAAATATAATTTGCCATTTGATTTCTGTTCTAGAAATCTACAGAACCTGCTCATCTTGACTGCCATTAAAGCTGACCGAACACGCGTCATGGAGTACATCAACCGTCTAGATAATTATGATGCTCCAGATATTGCCAATATTGCCATCAGCAATGAACTTTATGAAGAAGCTTTTGCCATCTTCAAAAAGTTTGAAGTCAATACTTCGGCCATTCAGGTTTGTTCATGTTTGTGTTCAGAGATTGAAAGTTGCCCTGAATCGGAAAATTGGCATTAATTAAGCTCAAACCCTAAAATTAATGTATTTTTATCTGCACAAAAATTCTATTTGCATTTTAAGAACCGTGCTATTTTGTCATTTTTTAATTACTCAATCGTTAGTTCACAAAATTCAAATGTCTAGTGCATTTTAAAATTTAAAACAAAAATGCATAGCTGTTTGTATTTTTACTAAATATGTTTCTTGTAAACATAACCATATTGAAATCTAAAGAAATATTGAAGCTATGTATAATTTCCTAAGATCACCATTGTCAACCATTTTTTTTATAAAACATTATATTTATGTAGCCTGTCTTTTCTTCACTCTGTTGATCTGTTTATTTCAAACAGTATAAATAGTCTTTGAATTAATTTCTGTTTTAACCCGTTCGTCGTCACTACGAAAAACACGGCCTTGCAGCTCTGTGTCAGGCATATTTGCCGCCCGGCAACAATTTTGTAGGTGGCCGTATTAAAAAATGAAAAGTGAGCGTGATTTTGAATGGATTTTCAAAATTTAAAGTTTAAACTATTGTAGACATGTAGAATTATTAAACTTTCTGTAAAAGTTATTTCAAAATTCAAAAATAAGTAAATAATAAAAAGTGTTCTTACCTTTTTGTTGAACTTGCAATTTTCATCATCATTGTCGTATTCCTGGAGGACTTTACATCACACCACAAAAATATAAAATATATAAAATATAAAAGTGTCCTAATTTTGTGGGGATGTTTTGGCGATATTTAGGAATTAAATCCAGGATGTCGCCTCATCAGAAATCCCACCTGTCATTCCTAAAACACAGAGCGTCGAGCATGCAACCACCAAGTACTTTTACTCAATGACTACAGTGCCTGAGATTTGTCTGATGAAAGCTTCAAAATATAGAAAAATATGACAGTTTACAAGTTCCAGTGAAGTGAATAAATACTAGTTTCACACATTTCCAGTTGAACAATATTTTTTTCCCAAAAAAACAGAAAAATGATGAAGAAAATAATGTCCTCCCCTACCCAAGAAGATGATTTATAAAATTTTCGTTGTAGATAACACACATCACTCAAAGTTAGTGAAGCACAAATCCATGTGAAATGAAGAAATACTAGTTACACACATGTTCAAGAATATTTTTTTTCCACAAATCCAAGACACAAATCAAGAAGGAAACAATGCCAGCCACTTGCTTGGTAAAGATAAGATGATTTATAATTATATATAAAATAAAATTTTCGATGTAGATAACACACATCAGTCAAAGTTAGTGAAGCACAAATCCAGTGAAGTGAAGAAATACTAGTTGCACACTTGTCCAGTTTAAGAATTTTTTTTCACAAATCCCAAGACAGAAAACACTGCTTGGTAAGTTGATTTATATATATAAAATTGCAGATGTAGACTCAGTGAAGCAGAAATGCAGATGCAGAAAAATTTTATTATAGAAATCAACATCAGTAAAATTTAGAAATTTTGTATACTCTGCTAGTCTTGTACATTGAATACACAGGTAAAAATAAAAAGTACTGAGTATGTATTCAATTTCATCAGTAGTAAAAGAAGAAAATAAATATAAAGTATTATTTTGCTGAATTACATATGTTATATATATGTTGTAAATTATGAAAATAAATGTTCAAACAAAATGCTCCTATAATACAAAGAAGAAAGTAGACAAAAAGGAAAGAAGAATTAAAAAAAAAAATTTACAATGTGTGCTTTGAATGAAATTTTTCAAAAAGGGGTAAGACACAGGGCAACATCACATGTTGAACACACGTGACATGTCCTTTTCTCAACTTTGTGGTCTGCACAAAGGCGACGTCTTTTCCTCAGTGTTGGTTTTCTTGGATCAATATGAGGAAAAAGTGTAATGTAATGTTTACCCATCAGTCTAGATGGTGGCAAATTGTCAGCAGAAGCGTGACCACCTTTAGAAGCATTGACCTCAGTATATTTTTCTAATATTTGCTTCTATACTGCATCTCTGAAATCTAGAAATGTCAATGATTTACCTGTGTGTTTCTTGTAAACAACACATGCGTTGTATAGTGCAATGTCAAGAATGTGAAAGAAAACTTTCTTGTACCACCTTATTGTTTTTCGGTTGCTAGGGTATGCAATTGTTACACTGTCACACAAATCCACCCCTCCCATATATTGTAATCACAAATGCAAGCTGGTTTCAGAATTGGTTCTTTTGTTTTGTAATGATTTTTGCCTGTATTTATTATTGTACTGTCATGATGCATTGTGCTTAGCATGAGTATCTGTTTCTTGACTTGAAAACAAGAAATGCCATTGTTACATGTCCAGTTTTTATTTATAGACCCTGCTTAGGAATTTATAGAAACTTTAATTTAATAGTTAAATTAATTTCTTCTCTCCAACCTAAACAGACTGGTTGCTCAAATTTATCTTTCGTCTATGTTAAAAATGCATCTTTGTAGTCAAGACAAACAGATTTACGAACTGACAAACTTGCGTACAATAGCCCAGTTTGGAAACCATTAAAACTCTCTTAAATCAATATGCATTCAAACGTTATATTTAGCTCAACCAACCCCCATCCAAACCATGCATAAGAATCACTACGAAAGAGGTTTTAACAAATTAAATATGAATTTAATAATTAACATAATAACAATTAATCACGAAGGCACGGTTCTAGATTTAAACAATGGCAATTATCTCGGTGCTCTATCGGTATGCTAGAGTTTATGTTTACGAGAAAGTTTTTGTTTGCGCAATATTATCTTGGCTTCAGGAGCACAGAGCTGTACTCATCTGCAATAAGTCATGGATGCCACGTGGTCTAAGGCCGGTTTGGTCCAGTCCACATCATCCCGATACCTTCGCTGGTATTGCCGATAGTGTCAGTAGCCAACCGTCTCTCAGTCGCTACACTAAAGGTGTACTTGGCGAAGTATCATCAACAATGGCGGCATGGTACTTGTATCATCGCCCGACCAAGGTTAATTACAAGGCATGCTCCACGTAGAACGTAGGGGCAAAGAATATGCAGACATGCAAGTCGGCATATGAAGAGAACGACGAAAAGAAAAACCCGCTCTAGAATAGAATTTTAATTCCTATGAGCGATTTGCTTTTACGTTTGCAAATCCGAAGCACGTGATCGATAATAAATGCTCAGAGTTTAAATCTTTGACTATCGTGTCTTTTACAATATAATTATATTTAAAAGATACAATACAGTCCACATGTGTGTTACTTCTAACATTACATGAACGTATGAATTTCCGAACATTTGTAGCATTAAAAATGGAATTCATACAAGGAGATGAAATTATAATTCAAATCAAGCATGAGCGCTTTACATATTAACATTGAAATTACACGCAAGAAAAACAATTTGAATTACAAGAAAAATTTGCAACGTGCACAGACGTTCCTGCGGCACAAGAGAATTAAGATTTATACAAATTAAAAGATAAAGGTTACAGTTAATTTATATACAATGAACTTTTAGATTTTTGTCATTCCTTATCGAATCACATACATTCGGAGAGAATTGCAATAATCTGGCACAGAATACATACATCAATTCATATACAAAAATACAATAACAAATGCAATAATATTGAAAGAAGTAGACGTGTTACCTTCTCAATAGTAGATTATTGCAAGAAAACGGGTTTCTTTCTCTCTTTACGACTCAGCAATATCGACGGCTAGCAAGGTGAGCTGGTGTGTGTGTCCGGCCGGTCTGTGTGCGAGTGGGGAGTTTACCGCGTGTTGGTGTATTTAACAAAGTGTATGAATGTGTCACGTGACTTGTCTCATGGTATGCTTGTTGATTCGAACTTACTCGACAATGGTCTAAAGTTGCATAACGTGGTTGAACTCTTTGTTAATTTTCCGATACTGGTGTATCACGGGAAATGCTCTAACAAAGGAATTCGTTCAAAATTTGATTTTTGAATCCGCAGAACTGGGTTAGGAGTTCATGACACAGAATTTGTCAGAATCCGTCACAGCCATCACTATGGACAATTGAAATTTGTCCTGGAGTGAGCTTAGTGCCTGAAAAATTCTTTGGCACGTCTTTTCTGTTTCCCATGACAGTTTCACATATGTATGTGTTGTTTGCCAAAAGAGTGCGCACTAGGGTGGGGCTAGTGAAAAAGTGATCTGTGTACACCTTGTAATATTCCCCTAGCAGTGGTTCTAAAAGAGTTAGAACCACTTTCTCATCCTGATTTCCATCAGTAAAAGTGTACTCAGCGTCTTTCTGTGTACATAATGAAATTGTAAACATATTGAACATACCCTGTCAGACTCTCACAAATTTCGTATGATTTGATTCCAAATCTAGCCTGTTTACATTTTATATACTGCCTGAATCCTAAACGACCTTTCCACAACATCAGGGATTCATCCACACAAACATTTTCTCCAGGCACGTAAATGGATGAAAATACTTGTCTGAAATGATCGATATATAATCAATCGAATTTTGTGGATACAGTCGGTAGAATCGGAGACAGCGTTAGCACAAAAATGTAGGCAATTTAGTAACAAATAAAATCTACAGCCAGACAGTACGAAATAAAGGTTGGCCATAGGCTTCATCTAAAAAAAATAGTGTTTCAATGTGGGTAGACTACATATTCCCATCAAAAAAATATGTGCCACAAATTGATATATTTCAGATACCTGTGTATCATGCCATTTCTTGATACAACAAAGGTTATCTTGCAAATGTTGCTGAGATGCATATATATTAGTGTACTCATCAATCTTTTGTACAAAATTCTCTGGTAAAAATGTCTGAAAAATGTCAAGTACTGTAGCATTTTCTGGAGATTGCTTTTTCGCCCCACTACTGCCTACAAATGCTTGAGTCTCTACGCTCGCGACGCTTGCGTCAAAATGTTGCCATGAGGGTGACCAGTTTTGTTTGTAGATTCACTGGCATTGTCACCTCTTTCATATAAAAGTGGAATAGATGGTGGTTCAATTCCTCCTCTTCTGAAGAAAAACTACTCTCCTCACACTGTGATCCAGAAGTATAAGCAAATTCACAATAATCCAAATGAATATATGCGCTTGCCATTGTTAGATTATGCAATCGTAATGTCGACTCACTTTCCTCAAAGGATGCAGGGTTGTGTTACAAACCGGGAATTCAGTCACATGAGTATCCTAATTATATTATCTAAAGATAGAATTTAAAGCACAGTGGTTGCTGAAGCAGACCACATATTTCTTTCACTCTAGTTGGATATTTTTGAATGGCATGATTGTTTTAGCCATGCCTGTGGGCGTGGCATCCCATTTTGTCCCTAAGACATGTAGAATTTTTTTTATGACTTCAAATTAATCCCGAAGACGAACGGGTTAATACTGCTGTTTAAACAGTTTATATAAAATGTTACATTTAAATAGCTTTTAGTTAGGTTCTTCAATTACCCAGTATTGATTTTGTTATTTTTAAATATTGGTGTTGAATCATATTTATTTCAGTGTATTTTGATTAATTCTCTTTTATTTACTGAAATTTTATGAATCATATACTTCTTTTTTACTTGTTTTGTTTAGGTTTTGATTGAGAGTGTTAATAACCTTGATAGTGAATATGAATTTTTATGTTTTCTTTAGGTTTTGATTGACAATGTTAACAACCTTGATCGTGCATATGAATTTGCTGAGCGTTGCAATGATCCAGCTGTATGGAGTCAGTTGGCTCGTGCTCAGCTAAACCAGGGAATGGTCAAAGAAGCTATTGATTCCTATATTAAAGCCGATGATCCATCACAGTACATGGAAGTTGTTCAAGTAGCAAGCAAAAGCAGTAAGATTTATTAGCTTCATTAAGAATTTTTTTGTTCTTGATTTTGAAAAAAGTGAAACCAATATTTTAGACCAATACATGCACACCTACCATCTTACAGTTTATTTGTCCAACAGTATGCCTCACTTCATCTCTGCTTCCCCACAGTACAAAATTAACATTGAAAATCAGCAAAAGAGGATGTGAAAAACTGTACATCGTATGTTTGTTTAAAATAATTGTAAAATGAGCTTTAAAAACATTGTCACATGAGGAGTAAAATGTATGTGTTCTATAAAGGCTATAAACGAAACAGAGTGTTAACAAAATAATTATTATTGCAGGGCACATTCTTTTCACCTCTTCAATTTTCTTCAATCAATTTTTGCTGCTTCTGTAGAGCAGGGGTCTCAAACTCTCGGCCCGCGGGCCAATTGCGGCCCGCCAGACGATATTTTGTGGCCCCCACTTGATATTAAAGTTAGGTGATAGTGCAGCCCACACGTTTTTCTCATGCACCCTGGGAGTTTTATAGTTTTTGTCACCTGTGGGCTACCATACCTCAGGATCTGCCATTTCCCAGCATGTAAGGCACTCATGGATTCTGGCACACCATTCAGTGGTGAGAAGTATGTTGCAGGAAAGAATTTGATCACAGGTTTGCAGATTTCAAGAAACACAGAACCACCTTTCAAATATTTGCTGACCCTTTCTTCAATGTGGAAGATGTCCCTCCTGTGCTTCAAATGGCTCTAATTGACATAAGTGTAATTCTGAACTCAAAGCCAAGTTCAGGGAGGTGAGTGGAAAAGCAGACAAGCTTGGACAGTTTTTGAGAGAATTGCCCCTTACCTTCCCTGAGCTTTCCAGGATGTTCAAGTGGACCAGTGCCTTTTGGGGAGCACCTATCTGTGTGAATAGCTCTTCTCCATCATGAACTTGAATAAGTCAAAATTCAAGGACAAACTTACTGATGAGCATCTTCAAGCCATACTGAGGGTCTCAGTGGCTTCCTCTCTGAAGCCAAATGTGTCTGAGCTGTGTCTCTGGCAGGAGGGAATAATGATGCGGCCCAGCTTCACCCATATTCTACTTCCAGTGGTCCCCAGGCAAAAATAGTTTGAGACCCCTGCTGTAGAGCCTAGATTTACACAATATGATATGTGCTTGATTACTTTTCTTTTGTACCTCATGGGAGGTTTCTTTGCGAACACATTACTTGATCGATCATTAATATAACAAATAAATCAAACGACCGTTGAAAAATTACTTATATTACTTACATAATTATTTCCACTTTCCATAATCAGAGCAACAATACTTGCATATGATTATGCCACTTTAATTTATTTAAGCAGAGAAGCATTTATTACTTTTTCCATAGCAATGATATGATAAAATTTGCAACATTTATTTATTGGTCAGGAGCTATGATGCACACTCTAGGTTGCAAGTTTGATATTTTCACCTTCATGTACTCCAAAGCATTGATAATGTCAAACATAGCCTATCAGATTTTAATTTATGACTGTGTAGTTTTTATTAAAGTACAGGTAGGTGTTTTGTGTGCTGTATTGACTTGGTATATTTTTTACAAGGTGCCATTGCTAAGCATTCTAGCACCTGTTTTTAAAAAAATAAAAACAGAAAGAAATACACCCTTGCAGGATGTGTTCCAACCTTTCTTTATTAGTGTTCATTGCCTCTTTATGATTGTTTGACAACTTTTTTTGTTATAGAAATCACTACATGCACCACAACTTATTTGCATGTTTTTTCTAGTGACATATTTAGAGTAATTTTACTGATTTGTGCAAATATGCTTTCTCATTTTGAAGCTTATGCAATGATATCTTTTCCATTATGACATCTTTCAAAATAATGATTTGTGTACATATATCTTTCTATTCATACTTTGTGCTTCTTCTTAAGTAATTACAGTACATAGTGTTTTGTATGAAATTACAATGACAGTTTCTCTCGTGCAGTTTAAAAATCATGTTGCTTTGGTTTGGTGTTCAACTTTGAATGTGAAGACTTTTTGTGTTTTTAGACAACTGGGAAGACCTTGTCAAATTTCTGCAGATGGCTCGTAAGAAGGCACGGGAAACTTATGTAGAAACAGAGCTTGTCTTTGCTTATGCCAAAACCAATCGTTTGGCTGACATGGAAGAGTTCATCTCTGGTCCTAACCATGCAAACATTACCCAGGTCATTGTTGTGTAAATTTTGAAAACTTTTTGCTGTTTGTACAGTTTGGCTAATATTTATAAAAGGAGAAAGTTGTAAATGAAAGTGTTACATTATTTATTTCCAACTGCTGTGCTCATTACTATTTCAGCCTGTCTGTTTAGATTGCTTTAATTTTTAACTATTTTAGATTATTATTTGCATTACTAATTAATTTCTTATCAGACTTGGTTTATTTTGTTTTTACAAATTTTTGTGTTTGTACCTTTAGTTGCATAATTGACTGTTATTCATATAATTGTAGTTCATAAAAGGAGCGCATGATTACAACAATAAAATCTTGTTTGTTTAGTCTAACTGAAAGGTAACTATTTAGTTATTAGAGATATTTCAAATATTTACAGATATTCAGGGTGAACTGATGAAGTATTCTGCCTGTAAATTTTGCAGTACTTTTGCTCATTGATAATGAATATTTTTCAGCATGGCACAGCAGGATTAAATAAAACTAGAATATTGTTGCAGGTTGCAGATAGATGCTTTGACAATCAGATGTATGAGGCTGCCAAACTTCTGTATAACAATGTGTCCAACTATGCACGCCTTGCCATTACTTTAGTTCATCTGGGAGAGTACCAGGGAGCTGTTGACAGTGCTCGCAAAGCTAACAGCACCAAAACCTGGAAAGAAGTATGAAATCTTGGCTCCACTGTGATTAGCCTGTGCGATTGACATTTGCATTTATTTATAGAGATTTATTTACCTCTTCATTTAATTTTTAAAATTCAAATATTTAATTAGGATATTCTTTTTACAGGTGTACATTTTGCTTGTGCCGAGACCAAAAAGAAGAGTGTTAGTTTTGGCCTCTTCAGTTAAATTATTACTTTTTATAAATATTTTACTATAGAAAGGTTATAATATATTAATGATTTTTCGTTACATTGTTTTATTTTTTAAAGCGAAGTAACATTGTTTTAAAGTGAGGTAACATATATTTAGTCCCCTTTATCATTGCTTTTAATTCAGCTTTTCATGGATTGTTTTCTGGTATAATATTAAAAATAAATACCTTCACAATTTTTTCCCCTACATTTTTTGATTTTGCTGCTTTTTTTTCCAGGTGTGCTTTGCTTGTGTGGACAATGAAGAGTTCAGGTTAGCACAGATGTGTGGACTTCACATAGTTGTGCATGCAGATGAGCTAGAGGAACTGATCAACTACTACCAGGATCGAGGACACTTTGAGGAATTGATAGCTTTACTAGAGGCAGCATTAGGTAATCATGCATTAATTATTTAATAAATGTGACAATTTAATATCTTTCTTTCATCTGTAATTAAACATTTTTCTGTGTAAAATGCCTATTTTTGATGAGCACATCTAAGCAGATCATATTCATTCCTAACACATACAAACCAGAACCTACAGGAGTCCACTTAATTTTCCAGGAGAAGATAACTTATGATGTGCTTAGTCACTATTATGTCCTTCAGTGGTAATTCTTCGTACCCATACGCAAGATATTAGCTGCTAGAAGCTGAGGGCTTATATGTATTCTTGTGTAGTAAGTATTCATGAAAAAATTTTGTAGAAATATTCCTTTTTCCCTTAGGAAAACCACAAGAGCACTGAGCTTTCAAGGGAAAATAACAGGATGCAACTTTCTTCCTAATATACTTGGATATTAGATCTGTTTATGCTTGAAGTGTATGCAAGCAAAACATGCTAGAGGATAAAATAAGAGCAAAAATGATAGCATCTGATTGGACAACTGCTATTGCACCAGAGACCAAAGTAGATACATCTTGCAGATAGAATCTAGACAAAAGAAGATGCCTTTTCAATCTCATTGCTGCTACAATCACAAGGTCATATTCATATAATACATAAGGATTGAGTGTCTTCCACCCTTGGGACTTACTAAACATAATTTGACTATGAGGAAAAAACCCTTTTAGAAAAAGTGGGAGTCAATCTTTTCTTTTGAGTATTAACATAAAAAGCAAATGTAGTCAGTCCTAAAAGGAAGCAAACAGCAAGTGTGATGGGTAGCAAAAAAAAAAAAATAAGTGACAGATGTACCTTACAATAACTTCGTATAACCAAGGGACAAATGGAACTAGCAGTAGATTTAAAAAGTATGGGAGAGAGTTCTTATGGCATAAACCTTGCTGGCAACATTTGAACATACAGAAGTGAAAAATCAACTAAAGGGTGATTATCTCAACTCTTTTTTGCAACTCTTGAATGTTCTGAAGGGAAGAAGTTCTAAAGGGGTATATCTCAGAGAGCACACACCCTGGTTAATCTTTGACATTTTCCTTCTTGTTGTTGCTTCATTTGTCAGACTTTGCATGTCTATAAAAAGTGTTATATTTTTTCAGTATGCATATCTGGTTTATAATGGAGACACAAGCAGTTTCAGTTTTAACCCGTTCGCTGGCCTAAGGACACAAAAGGGACGCGCTTGCGCACATCGATAGCCACTTTAAAAAAATAACAATCAAGTCAAGCAGACGATATGTTTGGGTTCAGCAGCCAATCTGCTCTAATTTTATCATTGGTTAACTATTTTTAGAAAGGTATTTTCCATTACAAAGTTCGGAAATCCCCAGACACCTCACGTTTATCGAAGCTGAGCCGCCATTTTGAACCGAAGTTTGTACTACACATGGCTCGTTTCAAGGACCATTTTCAGTTGTTTGCTTGATCCTACCTAACGAACTTAATTGTGTAAATAAATTTAACATATTGTAGATGAAATTCGACAGGCCTACTGAATTTTTGGATGTGACCATTTGATAATAAAAAATAAAAACCGTTCGGTCTCAAACCGAACCCTCGTGGTCGTCGTTATGATACTATTTTTATCGATGACCACTTTAAAAAAAATACCAATCAAGGTCAAGGAGAAAGATATGTTTGTGTTCAGCAGCCAATCTGCTCTAATTTTATCATTGGCTAACTAATTTTAGAAAGGTATTTTCCATTACAAAGTTCAAAAATCCCGAGTCACCCCTCGCTTGTAAAGAAGCTGAGCCGCCATTTTGAACCGGTTTGGAATTATACATTGCACGTTTCAAACACGATTTTTAGTTGATTGCCTGATCCTACCTAAAGAACTTTATTGTGTAAATTAATTTAATATATTGTAGATGAAATTCGACAGGCCTACTGAATTTTTGGATGTGACCATTTGATAATAAAAAAAAAAAACCGATCAGTCTCAAACCGAACCCTCGTGGTTTTCATATGACTCTTTCGTTTTGTTCAAAATCAACCAATTTCCCCAGGAATAATATTTATTTACACAAGATAAATTATTATTTATACCATATATTCAAATGGCAATCAACAAAAATCGTTTTCTTTCGGATTTTATTCAAGGAAACATCTAACAAATTGACGAAGGTCAACACAAGAAAAAGGTAAGAAAACTTTTTATTTATTTATTTATTTTTGAATTTAAAATAATAATAAGCAACCGTTAAAAAATTAAATAAATATTTTTAAAATGTCCCCCATAATATTTATTTTGAAAATCATTTTAGAATTGTACGAATTATGCTTGCTTTTAATTATTTAGCAGACTAGTAAAAAAAAAAAAACGGTGAAAATGTTCCCAAGTTCAACAAAAAGATAAGAAATCTTTGTATTATTTCTTTGTTTTTGAATTCGAAAAAAATTTAAAAAATACTTTTAAGATTCCTTAGTATGTCTATAATAGGTAGTAATTTAAATTTTTAAAATCCATTGATAATTACAGTCGCTTTAAATTTTTTAGCACACTGACCCATTCAGTTATCGTTAAGCATCAAACATGGTTGTCAGCCTATGGGTTAAAGAGACATAATTTTAAAACAAAAATAGAATTTGTTAGACATTTGGTCATTAGAGATAGAGGTCATATTTCAATTATTTTATATTTTATTCTATGCTAGAAGTAGTAATAATGCTCTTCTCCTTTACTGAAGTTCTTATGAAATGGGCTATTTTTCATTTTTCTCAGGTGTGTGTGTGTGCATGCATGTGTGCGTAATCTTTTATCTTTAAATATATTTAGAAGAGAAACATTTTGTTATTTATATCTTTGTTGAATTTATTTTTTTTTAGTTACGCATAGTGTTGTATGGACTTTTCTAAATTTTCTTTCTTGTTAACATATTCTTTATTGATTGTATATCTATTTTTAAACTCTTCTTCCAGGTCTAGAACGCGCTCACATGGGTATGTTCACGGAATTGGGTATCCTTTACTCAAAGTACAAGACTGAAAAAATGCGCGAGCATCTGGAGCTCTTCTGGTCTAGAGTCAACATTCCCAAGGTAAATAATGTAGTTAAGAGGACTTCCGTTAAATAAATGACTAAATATTTCAGAGATTAGTAATATAGTTAAGAAGGCGGACTAATTCTTTTGAGAGAGATGAAATAAATAATTTGATTTCAGATCTCAGTTAATAAATTCTTTTATCTTAGGTGACTTGTGGAATAAAATAATGTAAGTTGGAATTCCAAAAAGTATTAAACTTATAAATTTAACTTTTTCCCCAAAGGGAATTGAAAGTTTGTAAACAATTTAAAATTATTACTTATCTGCTCCGTTAATGTTCTTGAATGATGTATCTTTCAGCACATTCTCTTTGACTGTCTTTTACTCATCACATTTGGTAATTACTCGGTGGTAATTTCGGGGGGGTTTACAAAAATTAAAATACTTGAAAGTAAGCAAAAGTTATTGAAAGTTCTGCCTTTTGTCCATGAATTACAGAATGTTGTTATCGGCAGTAGAAAAGTATAGAAAACTGTTGAAGTTAATTTTGTCAACTATTTCTATGTGAACAGGTCTTACGGGCAGCTGATTCAGCACACTTGTGGCCAGAGCTTGTATTTCTGTACGATAAGTATGAGGAGTTTGATAATGCCATTATTACCATAATGAACCACCCAACAGAAGCATGGCGGGAGAGTCAGTTCAAAGATATCATTACCAAGGTTTGTGTTCGATATTTCTTTCAAGCAAAAAATATTTAAACTCTTTTTCTTCACAACTGTAACTTCAGAACAGATTTTATTTTCTTAGATAATGAGCATTAGATATTTCATAATACAGTTTATTTTTTAAGCATTGAAAATCTTAATTACTTTAGTAATATTTTGTATAATTACTTATTATTGCATATATTTATAAAAATAAACATTTTAAATAATAAATTTTGTGCATATACTTTTCCTTGCAAATAAAATTAGTCATTCAGATGATAATGGCAAAAATACTATTTACTAGATACTCAGGTTATTACATAATCATAGAAATGATACTTTTTTACTTTTTTTGTTAAATCGTTGCATTTTTACAGAAGTAAGCTAGTGTATGATGTATATATTTTCATTAATTTCTGTCATTGTTATATTAGTATTAATGAAATAAACATCAATTTTTGTATTTAATTTACTTGCTTCATTTGGTATAGTTAGGACCCTACATTTGATTTTAAAATACTTTAAATAGCAAATATACCTAATTCTTACATTTATTTGTGAACTGCAAATTGAAAGAAAATAATTTAGAAGCTACAGGCACTCTGAAGTTATGTCTGAACAATTATACAATAAATATTTGAGTCTTGTGGTGAAGTGAACCTACCAGTATGACCTATACTGTCATAGTATTGTATGAATGGTGCTTTCTGTCAAAAGAGACATATTAAAATCTTGTGAGCTTTGTTGTCAATGTAGTTTAATATATAGCATTTTACAGCAAATACCATTCTGAATATATTGTAATGCAGGCACTCCTGATTTGATGTGACTGTTTTTTTCCTCCTTAGGTTGCCAACATAGAGTTGTATTATAGAGCAATTCAGTTTTACATGGACTATCGACCTATGCTGCTTAATGACCTACTACTGGTGCTCACTCCTCGCCTGGATCATACTCGTGCAGTGACCTTTTTCCTCAAGGTAGGTTGTATTGAGAACACTGACCTCATTATGTGCTTGTTAATACAGTGCTAACTTTCGCTGTTACCCTCTTATGTGCACTTGTGGTCGATTATGAAAGTTTGTATTTGTAATTGGTTAATTTCAAGGTAAGTTAGTCTGTTTCGCTCATACTTAATAACAAAATAATGTAGGTTCAGTGCATAAAGGCTTGCTGAAGACAGACTCCTGCGTTTTTATTGTATCGTCAGAAATTTTTAGCCACCTTTTTTGAAGAAGAAAAGAAAATAGAATAGTGGTTTTCTTTGGTCTATACGCCCTTGGTTTTACAGAAACAACAAGAAACCTAACTTTATAACTTTGGTTTGTGGCTAGTATTCAAAATGTCAAAATGTCATTTAATAAATACCACTGATAGATTATTTCTAGGTCCTACTTTTTGTTCCACATATACAGTGGAAAGTGTTGTTTTGGTGTTTTTTTACTATTGTCTGGCAATGATAATTTTTTTGCTGTTTATCAATTTTTTTCTAAAGACCAATCAGATTCCACTAGTGAAACCATACTTGCGATCTGTGCAAAAGAACAACAACAAAGCCATCAACGAGGCACTTAATAATCTCTTCATTGAGGAAGAAGACTACCAAAGCTTGCGTGCTTCCATTGATGCTTATGATAACTTTGACAATATTTCACTGGCTCAGCGAATGGAACGTCATGAGCTGATTGAGTTCCGTCGCATTGCTGCTTACCTTTATAAGGGCAACAACCGCTGGAAGCAGTCAGTGGACTTGTGCAAGAAAGATAAGCTTTTCAAGGTGGGTTAATGAAGGTTCATTTTGCTTCATCTGTTTTCATCTTTTACACCATTTTTCTTTTTGTATTTTGACACCTTTTAACTTTTTGTTTTGATGAATTACTTGTCATAGATTGTGTTCATTTCATTGTGACATAAATCTGTTAATTATTATTTTTGATTTTTTTCAGTGAGAATAACTTTTAATTTTTTTCATTGACAATGACATTGTTGAAAGGATTAAGAGCAGTTTTTTTCCCTGTTAAAATCTTTTGAAAGTAGAAAGTTAAAAAATATTAATTTTTTTTACCCTTGATGCTTGTAGTTTAATTTTTAACATTCTTATGGTAAAGTTGAGACTGTTCCTTGTTCTTCACAAAATACTTGATGCTTCATTTCTTTCTTAAAGAAGTAATTTATAGCATGTTTTTGTTTTAAAACAGGATGCTATGATGTACGCTGGAGAGTCACGCCAGATTGAGATTGCTGAAGACCTTATTGAGTGGTTCTTGGACAGCAACAACCATGAGTGCTTTGCTGCCTGCTTGTTTCAGTGCTATGACCTCCTGCGACCAGATGTCATTTTGGAACTGGCTTGGCGTCACAACATTATGGATTTTGCCATGCCGTATATGATTCAAGTCATGCGTGAATATATCAGCAAGGTACGTTCAAATTGATCAACTCCATTCTAGCAAAAGCTGTCTTTACTCAGAATCTTACTGTGAGAGAGGAACTTTTTATTTTCTCTTTGGTGGAATGTATTTTGTACTTTTATATGTGCTTTCATCTCATTTATAAATTAAAGAATATAATAATAGAATATCTTGCTGTATAGACCACAAGATAATTTGAACAGATTTAAAATGGCAGCAGATCTGGCAATTTTCTACAAAGGATTAAGAGAAGCAGTTTAATGACATTTTTGTAGTTGTTAATTGGGAGAAAAAGTATGTTTATTTGTTGCAACAAGTTAAAAATCATAAGTAGTGTCATTAAACAAAAAAATAGCTGAGAAGCATTAAGTTCCTCTGGTTTTCAGCTAAATTTATTTCATTGAGATCCTGTCTTCAACTGTGCATTAGGTGGACAAATTGGAGCAGTCCGAAGCAGTTAGAAGTGAAGAAGAACAAAAGGCAGAGGAACGTCCTATTGTGCTTGGTAAGAAGTCATATTTTAGGCGTTAAAAAAGTTTGTGCTTGATAGACACAGTATATAAATATAATGTTCTATACTAAGATTTATGCTTATTTCTCACGTTCATTACATCTAAATAAGAGATATCATCTTTTGTTGCCAAGGGAGATGTTCATTTTGAAAATAAAGGGAGAAAGAGAGATTCATGTATCTTTGAAAATTATTTATTTCTCAGAATTATGCCAAGTTGAATACTTTTGCCTTTTTGGAACACTTGTCAAAATAATAACAGATATAATTAAAATTTCATTGAAAGTCGTTCAATGAATTTACAGTATTTCTGTTAATTACTGTTATTATCTACAGATGATTCACGTTATGGTGTATACACTGGGATCGAGTGGTTTTGATTAAAGCAACCTCATGTTTGCTTGAGATATCCTCTGATAGAAACTCATTACTGTGCAAATGTGTACTGTCTGCATTTTAACCAGCTTGCAGTAGTGCCTAAATTGTGGAGGGAGACTGGTGGCTGGGAGAATAACTGTGCAAATGTATATTGTCTGCATTTTAACTAGTTTGCAGTAGTGCCTGAATTGTGGAGGGAGTCTGATGGCTGGGAGAATTACTGACTAGTGGATGAACATTTTAAGCATCACAATTTGCAGACATTTTAGAGCAAGTTTATTCTAGGGCCCCTTAATAGACTGATAGACCGAATTAATAAAAACAAGATAAAACTAATACCAAAATATGGGACAAACCACCAAGATTTATTTATACTTTGTAAAAATATTAATTTTCTCTCAGTGTAAATGATAATGATAATTTTTGAGCTGTATTGTTGCTGGATCCATGGTCATGCATGTTTTCCTGTGAAAACCTTTTGTGGGCAGTGAAATGGAACATTGACTGGAGTACATGACTCTTCAGAACTTTGTTGCAGGGGGGGAAAAAATAAAATAGTATATTCGTTTGTGATCAAAATTCATTCATAACGAACATCACTTGAGATATTTTTGAGGCATTTATAAATAATTGCATCAGACAATGACTTAAATAAACATGAATAAAATATTAAGGGGCTTTTTGAAGATAGAATAATATATAAATGCAGTTTATAAAAAAATTTTACGCATAGTTTGTACTGTAATCATATCTGTAAGGAAGGAGGCTTTTTGAAGATAGAATACAGATATAAAGATAGAATAATATATAAATGCGATTTATAAAAACTTTTAACCCATTCATGTTTAACAATCAGTCTGAAGTAAATGTGTATTGCCTCAGCAACCAATGTGTTCTAATTTTTTCATTGGATACTATATTTGGAATGATCAGTGTCATTCAAAAAGGGGTTTTCCACAACAACCAATGCTTAGTACACTCTTGGCATTCAATTTGAACAAAGTTTTTTTAATAGCCTGGCATGTTTTGAGGCCGATGGTGTGTTGACTGCTCGATCCTACCTAATAAAGTGAATTGTGTGGCTGATTCTAATGAACTGTAGATTAAATTCCACTAGCCCCTACTGGAATTTTTGATGTGACCATGTGATAATACCACCAAAACCGGTCGTCATAAATTTGATTTTGATTTTGATTTTGATTTCCTCCAGCAACATTCTTCTTTGTCATCAATTTATAGTAAATTGCTAGGGAGTGGCAAATATTCATCTTCGGATGAATAAATAGAATCATCAGCTTCATCAATATTAGAGTCATTGGTTGGATGACACAGCCAGTCAGTGAAGCTGAATGCATTTGCGATGAAGAAGCCATAACTTGTAATGTTGTCTGAACAAGTGCAGGCAACAGCAGAAATATTTTTTAAAATGCCTTTTGGATCAAATGTCTAATTATAACTATCCAATTGTATAAGTGATAACAATTACCTGCTAAGGGAAATACATATTTGTTTCACACTGGCTCAGTTGAAAGATTAAGAAAATATGTGTGCTCTCTGGTGACACCAGCATCACTAAACTATATGGATGCATTCACTCTTTGTGATGCTAAGGGTACAATACCAGGCAAGAGGTTAACAAAATTTGAGCCTAGACAGGTTATATATGGTAAATATTGCCCTGATTTTATAATGGCTTTAGTGTGAGGGAAATCTAATGATTCTAAGAGTACAATACAAGGTAAGAGGTTAACAAAATTTGAGCCTAGACAAACTGTACATGATAAATATTACCCTGATTTTAAAATGGCTTTAGTGTGAGGGAAATCTAGTGATGCTTTTGGGAGAAGTACCTTGTAGTGGGTGAACTTTCCTCATTAGAACTTACAGATCTAGAAAAAAATCTTAAAGAAATATATAGAGTTAAATTTTCTTTGAATTTGATGCTGGGCACTTGGGAGTTTTCTAGATCTCATGCAGCAACCTATTTTCATGTAGTTATTTCTAAATTATTAAATCCATGCATTTTCCCCCCCTCTCTGATCTTTAGTAGTTTTAAGGCTTTATAAATTCAAAGTATATTTCAGTAAATCTTTAAAAAATATAATTTGTACTTCAGCCATAGGTTTGCCAGTTTAGGTTTTCACATAAAAAAAATAACTTGAGGACTTTAAAAAAAAAAAGTACTATATTTACAATTTTTAAAATGTACAGTATATATATATAATCATTTATTCACTATCTATATAATATATATACTGTACATTTTAAAAATTGTAAATATAGTACTTTTTTTTTTTGCTTCTTGAAATATATTTTAATTGAATATATTTGCTTTGAAAACAAACAGATCCATAGATTTATAAATAAATCACATTAGTAGTCTATGACAGTAATATATTAAATGTTGCTAGCTGGAGATTTTATTAGCAGAACTCTGAAATATCCTTCGATGTACTGCCGTTTTTATTAATTTTACTGCATTTGATTGTTCTTAGGTATTCCATAACTAATAGTTATTTCATTAATATTTTAATTGATCTTCGGTACTCTAAAAGTAATGATTATTTCATTGACGTTATTTAATTTGGATTTTTTCTTGGATGAGCCACAACTAATGATTATGTCATTTGATTGTTCGGAGATACTTCACACCACCAGTTATTTGATTGATCATAGGTGATTTATTTTAATTTTTCTTGTGTGAGCTGCATATAATGAATTATTTTATTTGATTGCTCATACTGTCATAGATGCTCTACATTACTGTTCATTTCATGATTGTTCTTAGGTGAGCCACAGCTTATGATTACAGCTGGCCCTGCTGCTATGATGGGGATTCCAGCAGCTCCAGTTTATGGTGCTGCCTATGGAGGCATCCCGCCAGGCATGGCTGCTGGCATGCCTGCATATGGGTATTCAATGTAAGACAACACCTAACACTTAGAGAATCATGGGACACAAAAGCTGTCAAATGCTGCAGTCCATCATCCTTCACAAATTGGCTAAAGACTTGTGCACAACTTAAACTGTAATGGGGGAGGTAGGGGTGAGGGGAAAGGAAAAGCCACTGTGTGCATGATTGATTTTTAGTTTATGTGTAAGAGGTTGGGATGAATACCTAATAGCGTGCTGTTTGCAGCAACTTTTCTGTGGCAATATAGATTATGAATGTATGAAACTACAGTAGCATATTGCACGTGATTGATATGTTGGTTCCTTTTTTGTAATATTGGCTCTTTGACCTAGTATAAGTCACATGTTGTTGATTGTATATGTGATTGGAGCTCATTGGCCTAGTATAAGTCACATGTTGATTGTATTTGTGATTGGAGGAGCTCTTTGGCCTAGTATAAGTCACATGTTGATTGTATATGTGATTGTTGTGATGAGAGGCACTCTTCAAGGACTGTAAAATGTGAACATTTCTTTTTAAAAGAAAAAGAGAGAATTTGAGACACATTCCTGTTAAAATTATACAGCTTTATAAACTTGGTAGTTAGAATATGTTTAATTATTTTCCTAGATTTACTTTATTAACTTTTTGTCCTAGGTAGAAGTGACATCAGCTCATATATTCTAACTGCCCTATATCTGGAGTGTTTGAATCCATGTGGTTACTCTACAGTTTGGCACTTGTTGTGCACATTGACCAAATATTGATTGTCAAAATTTTTTTTTTTTAGCTTTTCACACAAATTCACATGCAACATTTCTGTGGTTTTATTTTGTTTGATGGCTGCCAACTTTTTCTTAAAAATACTCTAATAGCCAATGTTTGTCTGATGAGCAGCCCATGATGTTGTAGTGACCATCACTAAAATACTGTATAAGAGTCATTTGCTGCGTTCGTGTTCTTTTGCTGCTACCTTCCACAACAGTCTTGGTAATATCATTCTTTTGTGCTGCTGCTACAACACATTGTGTTTGGATACATTTGCTGCAAATGCACAGACCTCTTGATGTATGGTTAAATTAGTACCAAAATTATCCTCCTGTGATTGTACAGGCATTGTGTTTGTATCACATAGACCTTTTTCTGTGTGTGTGTATACTGTACAAGAGGTATTTTGATTGTTTTTTAAGGGATATAGTGCACAATTTTCTATAAATGTTACTTATATCCTGTCTAAAATATAGTTTAAATAATATATGGTAATAGCGTACATATCTGTGGGTTCACATTTTATTGCTTTAACTTCTATATCTGTGTGTATAATAGGTTTAATGCAATTGGAATTTAATGTCTAGGAAAATTAGATGAAATAAAAATTGTATATAAAATCCGGTAGTGATATATCTAACTTGTTAAAGTGTTTCATGGCAATTACCCACCCACAGTACAACACAGAAGTTGTGTAGACTTGCTGTTTCTCGGGTTTTTGTTGAATAGAGCCTGGCAAAATTGGTCTTGTGGCCCTAGTTTAAAACTCTAAAATTGCTTCCAGAAAACCGTGTTATAGCTGTTCACTTTTTTCTCGATAATTTAGCTTCTTTTCAAAAATGTATTTATTATGTATTATGGTAATATCATTAAATAGAAGCTATTAAGGTATGTATGTAAGTATTTAAATTATTTCATTTTTAAAATATTGGATTTTGTTTTTTCTAATGAACAACACTATTCTGTCCAAGACATGCACTTGTTGATCATGATCAAAATGTGTACAGAGGTTAGCAATCAATCTTACTGAAACCAGAGCAGCAACATTGATAAATGTCTTTGTTGAATTTGGGTGATGGTATACGATGTGCATGGTTGTGTTAACACTTTCTGACAGGCTGCAGTTTACTTCTTCTGTTACCTACTTTTAAAGAAAATTCTTGTTGGTGATGATTTTAAAGCGTTTGTATGTATTTTGATTCGTTGAAGTTCAAACATTTATTTATTTGTGTTATTTTGTGTGGAAATCTTTTCCCTTATGTTTACCAGTCCATATGTTGGTCCCTTATATCAGTGTCAACATCCAAATATGTCTTTAAGTGTCAGTGAGAGTGGTCATGTATGTTCATTTAATAACATGAACTTTGCTAATGGCCTGATTTTCAAGGCTTAGCATTATTCTTGCATGCAGCTGTTGTAATTCAAGATCATTTCCATCAGGGGTGCTAGTGTACAGAAGTTTTGCATGCTTTAGCTATGTCAGTCAACTATAAACATGTGGAACACCTTTAAAGAGTTTGCCTCACCCATAAAATGTACACGTGTCTACAGTAGTTTGAATTTTTGTGATCATGGTGGTGTCAATTTCATTTGTTGCTCTGATGGAGCCGAGAGAAGATCATAGTTTTATCATTCTGTTTAAAGCATGCATAAAAGAACAATCAATTGTGCTTGTTCTAGGTGTATTTTATTTCATTTGGGGCTAAAAAGATTTAATATGAATTTTCTAGATATTGTTTTCATTTTATACAAGTCATTTAAGCTTATGATGCATTTCTTATGTCAGTACATGATCATAATGATTATGGATATTATATGAATCAAGAAATTTAACTATTCACATTTGCCTAATTTCTGTTTTAAAAATAAATTATTTATATTATTGGATTATTATTATTTTATTTTATATGTTTTGTTTTCTTGTTGAGAGATTTGTTATTAAGGAAACTGTAAAGTGATTTATTCTTGTATATTTGCTTTATTGTGTGAGTGATTTTTCTCCCATTTTCTTGGTTATGCCTTGTTTTTGAGACTGTCGAATGTATTTTTAATTCTCTTTCTTTGTGAATGCTGTTGTCCATCATTTGTATTACTCAGCATTGGAGGATGGCTGTGGAAGAAGTTAGAAAGTTTTAAGTTGGTTGTAGCCATGTTGCCTGTACCAGTGACTCCCATCAAGGTGACAGCCGACAGAATTAATTAATGTGTAATAGTTATGTGCATGGCATTAAGCATACATAAATAATGTGTGGATCATATTGGAGCCACAGTCTGGCTTGTAGACTTACCAGTACATGTCACAAATAAATATACTGAATCACATTGATTGTTGGGATTTGTATTTTTTGAAAAGGTCGACTGGTTGTTTGGGGGTTGTAGTCCTGTAATAAGCGGTCTCTTGCATGTAGTCAGAGATCGGCATTGCCAAAATGAGAAATGCTTGAACAAAAAAACCCCAAACTGATTATAAATTTGACATACCGACACCGGCATGAAGTGTAATTGCAAATATACCATATCTTATGACCTAGTCAAACTACCCAAGTATGTTAACAGCATGTATAAATTAGTAATTACTGTAACATTATTTTGTAGCCTGCCTGAAATGTTCAAATATTTTAATACTAGAGTATCTAAAATGATATTTATTCAACCGATGTCCTTATTTAATATCTTAATCTTCTAACTTTGTTTCCCTGCATTTGTGGACAGACTGTGGAAATAGAGTTGTAGATCACACTGACACGGGCTTGAGCTAAAAGTAATATTGAATTAACGAGTAAGGATTAATTCTTAGAGTGGTGCCTTTAAACGGTGCACTGATTACCCTACTCTCGTATTTCGGGTCGATCAAGAGACGGAGTGGCTCCGGTAATTGAAAAACAAAAAGGAGGAATCTAATTGCATGACTGGTAACAGGAACATTATATGCTTTCTGCTGTTTGTCTGCTAAGCTTTGCATTCGTGTGGGTGTTGTGTGTTTTGTCGTTTCGTGCTGTTTTGGAGGGTAAAGGAGGGAAGGAGATTATGAATAGTAGTTCTGTGTATGCTAATTTTTCTTTAAGTTGTAAGCGTTGCATTCCTGTCAATGGGGAATAATATTAAGTGTTCTATTGTGTTGTCCTTTCAAACAGTGCGTTTAAAGTTTGATGAGGTTTAGTAATGATGTTTATTGAGGCGCAGTTTTGTCTGAGTTTGATGCTGGGCATCTCTTTGTGTATGTAGAGTGCATTTTCTTTTTTTTTAATGTGAAGTCTGCTACCTGTTGTTTAACATCACGGTGGGAGGTCTGTGTAGTTGGGAACCCGTAAATGTAGTGTTTTGTTGTACAGATTTCGTATCATGTTTCTAATAACTTTGATACCCTAAGACAAGGGGTGTCCGACAAAACAAATTCATTCGTTGTCTATAACATCTTAACAAACTAGAGCAACAAAAGATACATTACTTGCATGACATAACAAACTAGAGCAATAAAAGATACATTGCTTGCATGACAACAAACTAGAGCAACAAAAGATACATTGCTTGCATGACAACAAACTAGAGCAACAAAAGATACATTGCTTGCATGACATAACAAACTAGAGCAATAAAAGATACATTGCTTGCATGACAACAAACTAGAGCAACAAAAGATACATTGCTTGCAAGTAATTTCATGCGGGGAGAAACTGCGTGTGCGCGAGCGTGCTATTGTGTGTGTGTATGTGTTTGTGTCTGGTACCAGCATGGCCAAACCTCTATTTAAAACAGAACCTTGGATGTTTGGTCAGTATCCTAATCTGCTAACCTATCTGGTTTCTCCCCCACCCCTTGTCTTAGGGTATCAAAGATATTGGTGACACGATCTATCTATCTATCTGTCTGTCTATCTATCTATCTGTCTGTCTGCCTGTTTATCTATCTATCTGTGACAGACTGGGTGAACCTTCCACCCTAGTGAATTAATAATTAATTATATTTTATTAATATAGTAATCCACTAATCGACAGGTCTTCGTCTTTTGCAGTCAATCCCTAGAATCAACAATTACGCTAATTGTTCTCTTCTAGGTGTTGCTCATCCAGAGTGAAATACACTCATGTTAATCAATATTAAGCTAGGTATTACAGTATTTCTAACTCTCGCCCTCACACTTTCCCTATACCAGTTTGAAGGGATTCTTTCCCCAAAGTATGATTGACTGTCTTAAGATTAAATATGTTTGGCTGCCCCACCCTTCACACCTGCATACTTCATTTTTATCAAAATTAGCCAAAGTGGGAAAGAACAAATCAACACTTTTATTAACTATAGATAATAATCAACAAAAGCATTTATACAATATCTACAAGCAAATCACGAAATTACACATTAAGTTTCGATAATCAACAATGTAAATCTTCTATTTAGAAAATTTCATTTAATTCAAGTTCATAAGATTTAAAACTGTTCAATGTCTTTTCACACGTATTTGTATCAAAGTCCTAATGAGCTAAATCTTCACTAAAACGTTTAGGTTAACAAATATCTAGAAATAGAAAAACGTTAAAACACTGATTTGAGAGCTGGACACGCATACACCTCATTGTTATGTGTTCGTTGGTGTGGACTTGTCGCTGAAGCTGCCAGGTGCGTAGCAAGTTACAGTTGCGAATAGGTGGCTACTCAGTTTGTTAACGATGCACAGAATGACTGAACCACATGTATGAATCATGCAGTCCTCACTGTCTCCAGTTTCAGTACACAGTCACAATTATCTCGTCACTGGAATAATTCAGGAGTTGCAAATAAACAACTGATTACGTCAGTGGCATCCTCTGCTGTTCTCCCCTCGTCAAGACTGGAAGTCTGTGGAAGTGCAGACATCAATTACACGTACACTGCTGTTCTCCCCTCATCAAGACTGGAAGGCTGTGGAAGTGCAGACATCAATTACACGTATATTGTAGTTTCCAACGTTGGCTTCATAGATTGGTTCCCCACAAATTTGTCACCTCAACTTGGCGACAGAATTCAGTGGTCACAGACTCCACAGCTGTGTTTTCACAACTCACAACTGTAAGCAAACTGCAAACTGCTACTTGCAAACTGTATTTGTAAACTGTACTTTTAAACTGTGTGGCGAGGGTTCGTTTGGTGTCTTGCGTTCTTAATTAATTATATGACACTATACTTATAAATAATCCATATTAATAATTCTCCTTTCACACACCCACACTCACCCAAAGGGTCTTGTCCTTGCGGTCTTGGAGCGACTAAGTCAAGCCCTGAAAGTCTATTGAATCTGTTATCCTCTCTCTCAGGTGTTACTCTTCTAGTCAATGGCCCTCAACTGAGCTATCTCGTCAGTCAATCCCTTTTCTAGCCCTCCACAAATGCTCCCTATGTCGGGGATAGGACTTATCTAAAAAAATGTGCGTAGACCGGCTTTTTATCTGAATTACGTCATTTCCGCCCCCACCTACCCCCTGCACATTTACCTCCTTTCAAGAATCAAGAGTAGATAAGCAAAAATTTAACAAATTTATTAAAAGAAAAATAAGAAATTCAAATTTTTTTTACAGTGAACAGATATTTCGAAAATCACCCTCAAAGCAATATTTAGAGACCACAATTGGTCTCTATTGTTGATTGTTAAAAGTGTGCGACTGGGACATTCCTTACATTCCAATTATATAATCGCCAGCCCTAACAGGCGGTTCTTCTCTCAATTTGTTTTACTGATTATTTTCTTTACAACTCATATGTAACAATTAAAACAAAATTTTCTTGGTTTAGAATTAACACAAAATATTTAAGAAGAAAATATTTAATTAATTATTTACGTTTATTTTCATTTTTTTGTGTCACAATTTCTATATATCTGTTTGACTCTTGTCTATCTGTCTGTCTGTCTATCTATGTATCTATCTGTCTATCTATCTATCTATCCATCCATCTATCTATCTATCTATCTATCTATCTATCTATCTATCTATCTATCTATCTATCTATGACACGTGCACCACTTAGTTAATGAAGATAATTATTATTATTAATTAAACTTTCATAACTAATTTCAAGTGATGAGAATATTAATTTTATTTTATTAATGATCCTCCACAGACACCATTCGTCTCTCACTTGGTGGATATTTTGGTATTGTAAACGTTTCCACAGTTCCACAACGTAAAACAACATTTACAGTCATAAGGTTTTCTGCAGGTGGAAAACTTCTTACTACAGAGAAGACAAATCCGACTCTAATCTATATTTAGCGAGCCCCCCCCCCCCATCCACCCACTTTCTTCTCCAACATAAGAATATCAATATCATTATGCATAAGAAGGTCAATAAATTTTAACAATAAATTTATTAAAAGATAAATCAACTATACAAATGACAATTACAATGAAACAGATAATTTGGTATCAATATTCCATTAACCCATGTTCGGGTAATTATAGTTTACAGTCTCTGTCTACATATATATATAATAAAATTACAGCTAATTATAATTCCACAAGAGAGTCAATACAAATTGCAGGTTTGTCCTACCAGAGAATACAAATGGAGTTATTAGAATAGGTTATTATAAACTTCACATTAACCTGGATTAAGTACATCTTCCAAAATCTTTTCACTGGCCTTTTCAATCATGTCACAGTGTCAAAATATTACGATGTCAAAATGTCCATGCTCAGCATGTGTTCCCACCTCGTGGGCAAGAAAACACTGACGCATTGTTACTCTCAACTGACCTGGCATTCTCTTGCCATCAGTTTCTTGAGCAGAACACAATCACAATGATTGTGTTATCTTCACTGGACTGATGTACTTAGCATCCTTGCTTTGGTACATACTCCCTTATGCTTACACTCTTTGCAAGTTTCCCACACTTTCCTCAAGTCACTCAAGCCACAACTAGTGAACAAACGAAGGGTAGCTCCACTTGAGATTCACTGCTCAGGATTGAACTCACACTCAGACTGAGGCTCAACCACAACCAAAAGAAGAAGGAATCAGAAGGCTGTTTGCTGACTGCAACATACAATCAAGGGTTAAGCCTAAATTTCTTAATCATTATAATATAACTCCATTCTATCTGGCACTCCATTCTTAAACTTTCTACAATTCCTGCAACAGTATTCATTATCCCCATGCATATGTGGTACAATAAATACAATATATCAAGCAATGTCACATATTAATACCCCACATAGTTGCAGCTTAGTTGAAACATTTGTAGTAAATAAATCAACTTGCATAGTACATCTTTACATAACACAAGTATAACATAGTACATCTTTACATAACACAAGTATAACATAGTACATCTTTACATAACACAAGTATAACATAGTACATCTTTACATAACACAAGTATAACATATCAATAGTAAATGTACGAAATGTTTCCAAGTCCACTCTCTCTCAATCAGTCAGTTGAAACTCACCACTCAAGATAACGACTGCCTTCAGAGCCGGACTTCTCTCTTTTGGTCTTCATATTCAAAAGTGAATAGACAGCAAAATTCTCTACTACAAAAGCTACAAGTAAACTCCTTAAACTCAGCCCATTGGCTAGTCTCGTTCTCATAAATCATAATCATTGGATAATAAAAAAAACTGCTCACTCAGTTTCCACTAGGTCAGCAAATCTAGAATGTTAGCTGCAAGAACATTTATTAGAAAAAATAAGAAAGATTGATGAGTGATTGCTTGACATAAAGATTACTGGACTTGAAATAAAGAGGAAAGAATCATTTTAACATAAAGTTCATGATTACAGTTCTGACATTTTGTTTGTTTAAGAACAATAGATAAATAGAGGTTTGGCAGAATGGTGGTATCACACACACACACACACACACACACACACACACACACACACACACACACACACACACACACACACATTCAAACACTATTTCTTCCCGCAAGAAATCGCAGTAATTAATTATGATCAAACTGAAATTACCAGATGAAAATACTGCAAAAATATACTGGTGACGTCATGAAATTGTCACGGAGACGTAGATTGTAGAGCGTTGTGAAATCTCGCGTGCACCTCATTCGGTAGTTGGTATTTGTTTTCTCTGGGAAGTTTGCCTCTTTTGTCAGTTCTCAAAAAAGATTTTGAAAATGTACTTTTCTTCCCAAACCAAGCTCTTCTGTTATTATTTATGGAGTGATCACTGACTTTGTGACCTTTGGATTAATATTGTTCAGGGTTAGGCAAATTTAGATAATATTAAAAATATAACACATTTTATAAACAGTTTAAAGTTTTTTTCCCTTTTCCTTCTAAATAAGAGCTTATACAAACACAAATTGCAGCATCACATTTTTGAGAGGGAGGTTGTTTTAACTCTCTCCAGACAAACATATAATTTTAGTAATAATTGTAATATTATTAGAGCTTGTTTCTTTTTTTCCTTTTAACAAATCCTGAATTAGGCACAATTTCTTTTTATGGGAATGCGCAGAAAAATAATTGAGACGAATAGAAAACGAGAAAGATTAAACACAAAACGAAAAAAAAAAAGGCAGTCTACATTATAGCAATTGGCGTTTTACATGTCTCCAGATAAAAACGAGAAAGATTAAAAAAACACAAAACGAAAAGGTAGTCTATATGATAGCAATTGGTGTTTTACATGTCTCCAGATAAATAACCAACGCTTACGGACCACCTAATTATAAGTGAACCTGAATAAATCTATATACCAGGAAGGTTTCCAAAAAGTTAAAGATAGGGTTAGAAAGTTTGAATAATAATAAATATATATGTGTATTAACAAACTTAAGAGAAAACGAATATGTAACAATTATTTAGATAGAGTATATTACTTCTTGTAATCTTCTGATTTAAATAATACACCTTTTAAATGTTTATTATTTAATAATGAATAAAACAAACTGCAGTTAATCGATAATTAGTTTCAGAGTTTAATGGGGAAAACCGCCTTCATTTATAGCCCCGATGTTGTGATATTAACGGGAATTTCCATAAGGTTTTAATATTATTATTATTACAATGACGATTAGGGAAAGGGAATGCAGAGCTAATTTATAACGAGGAACACACATTATACACACGCAGGCACACACTTATTTTACCTTTGTAATCTTGGTTTATTTCAGTTTGAATGAGCATTTGAAATATTTAAAGAAATTCCACAAATAGCATCTGTCATATTTGCATACAGAAACTTACATATATCCTCCTTTCTAGTGTTTATTTTTCTTAAAATTTACATTAATTAAAATGTATGTGTTAGGAAATCATATATATCTATTTTGAACAATTATACTTGTATATTGCAATGCTTGTAATTTTAGTAATTGATTTTTGGTTTAGTGATTGTGCTTGTTTATTCTGTTTTACTTGTTTTGTTCATTTATTTATCGTTTTAATTCTGCTCTTTTAAATAGTGTTTAATATCAGTTTACAGAATGGAATGGAGGAAAGTGGTTTTCAGGCCATCAATGGTGCCCCAACGGTCGACAAGACTAAGGGATAATATCAGTTTATTATTGTTTACTATTTGTATTTATTATATGTTTTATTCTGCTTTAGTATTTGTGGTCTCTTTTTTACTTTAGTATTTATGTTTATTTGTCACTTTATTCTGCTGCTTTATTTGTGTTTTCTCTTGGTTCAAGTAAAACTAATAGTTAAACCATGTCATTTTACTGTAAACATAGTATGAGGTTGTTTCGGATTCCTGTTGTTCATGAGTTATGCTGATTCTGGTCCGAGCTGTTTTAGATTCGCGACGATTTAAAATGTTGCTGTTTAAGATTTTCGCGGGTTTAGGTTTGTGCTGTTTTAGACTATTGCTGGTTCTGATTTGAGATGTTGAAATTTATGCTGTTTTCGACCTGCTTTTGTCCACTGTATATACAGACTCAGAACTGTGGTTCACGGTATTGTAATTGGAGTACAGTTAGAATATTTTTCTCTTTTAGTTTTGCATGATGTTTTCAGTTCTGTTTCATATAATTCATTGGAAAGATGATAAAACTGAAATCATGCTTGTTGCTCCCAAAAAGGTTTATAACTCCTTTCGCATTCTGGAATCTAATGAGAACCTCTAACTCTCCTTTTTTGGAGAAGGCAAAATTTTAAAGAGCAAAATAATTAAGAGATTTTACGCAAGGTGGACCACTAAACCGATAGTCTCATTTGAAGTTACACTGAGCTCTATAAATTGAAATTAAATGAAATTTCTGTCCAAAATCCACTCATTTATTATTTTTTAAAAATCCAGCTATGATTGGGAGAGTCGTTTAATATTCAACCTATTTCCTGGTTCAATGTTAACCAGACACGATTATGATTATTGTTGTTGTTAATCGACAAACTGTTTTAATGTTTTCGAACGCGACAATTAGGCCCAGTCTATTAATGAAATGTTATTAATGAAATGCTATTAATGAAACGTTATTAATGAAATGTTATGCCTTTGCTCAGTTCTTGACTGAACTCAGTACTTTAACTGTGACCTTTAACTCAGACCTGGTCCAAATAGCTTCTTTGTGTGACCAGATTGCCTCACTGACCAGATTGTCTATTAGTGTGACCACGTTGTCTTTAGCGTGATCTGATTGTCTTTTAATGTGACCACGTTGTCTTTTAGTGTGATCTTATTAAGTTCAACAGTTACTTGTATGGAAGGAGCGTGTGTGTAGGCTCTCCATGTGTGTGTAGGCTCTCCATGTGTGTGTAGGGTCGTCTTATGTGTATATGTATGTCCACAATGAATCCGTTGATTATTAAAATCTTTGTTGTGTGTGTTGCCTAATGAGAGTGTAATGGTTCAGTTACTGAAAAAGGCGGGTTTTTTTAATTAATTTATTTTTTACCTATATGTCCTTTGCGTGAAATATTTTTTCTTTTTCTTTTTATGACTGCATGGCTGGACAACTCTAATGTCAAGTAGGACTCAGGGGGACGGAAAGCGACATGGTCGCCTATCATTCACAAGCTACAGGAAACTCCCACATTTATTTATTAATTGTTGATTCCTAATTATTATTTTAATGACTCATATTCAAACTTATATATTTTATCCAGGCAACGCGTACTCTTGAACTTTATTTCCCTCGAATCAGAATAACGTCATACAAAATATCGCTCTGGACGGTGACCCTAAGCTTTGTTTTGAGAAAATATTTATTTCAGAACGGAAATTCCCTCATGACTGCATTGGCAACTGACAGTTGTTGATTACAGCAAAATTAAAGCGACCAGGAAATGGTAAGTACAATTTTTATTTTTCCTTTTAAAAAAAACCCTACTGTTTAATGATTCCAGAATTTCTAAGACACATAGATCAAAGCACATTACTTTACAGTCGCTCATATTTGAGCGAAAAAATAACATTTCTCTAAATGTCCGTCATTGGAGTGTACTTTGCAAGACGGTAGTTGTCGGAGGGATCAACTCGCGAACTTTTATTGAACTTAAAGAGTTAGAAGAGGAGACTGCAATCAGATGTCTGGAATCATGGAATCAAGGGCGACAAATGTGCATAATTGCGGACGAGATTTGGACTTTTGACAGGTTTGTTTAGACTGCACATTATTAATACTGCATACTTAGGGCTTGAAAATAGAAAGACATTAACATTAACAATCAACTAGTCAAACTACTGACTGTATCACCTTGGTAATGATAGCAATAGCATCATATTGTGGGAATTCTGATTTTTTGAAAAAAGGAAAAAACAATTGAAATCTGGCCAGTATGTACAAAACTGTATTTAGAAAAACATGTACAAAACATGGTCAGTATAATTATAAATTTGTTATATACGACATAGCCAGTATAATCTACACTTTATATATATATATGGCCAGTATAATTATACACTTGCTCTACTCAACATACAGCATTAGACAAAAAGAAAGGAGTCAATAGAAAGACACAAAAGCAATTCGAAATAGTCAAAAAATAAAACTCTTTCATATAAATGTTAAATATTTGGGTTATTACACTGGTGAAATAAACAGATATCAAACACGATATCAAGTAACCTTGTCTGACATTTATTTCCCCTAGATAACTCTTCGTTTGAACATTCTCTCTGACAATAACCGTTTCGGGCTGATTGGCGATCGACTCTTTCAAGAAATGCCCAACCTGTATCTCTGGAGTGCATCCGTGCGTTCTGAAGCCCAACCTGTATCTCTGGAGTGCATCCTTGCGTTCTGAAGCCCAACCTGTATCTCTGGAGTGCATCCGTGCATTCTGAAGCCCAACCTGTATCTCTGGAGTGCATCCGTGCGTTCTGAAGCCCAACCTGTATCTCTGGAGTGCATCCGTGCGTTCTGAAGCCCAACCTGTATCTCTGGAGTGCATCCGTGCGTTCTGAAGCCCAACCTGTATCTCTGGAGTGCATCCGTGCGTTCTGAAGCCCAACCTGTATCTCTGGAGTGCATCCGTGCGTTCTGAAGCCCAACCTGTATCTCTGGAGTGCATCCGTGCGTTCTGAAGCCCAACCTGTATCTCTGGAGTGCATCCGTGCGTTCTGAAGCCCAACCTGTATCTCTGGAGTGCATCCGTGCGTTCTGAAGCCTAACGAATCTGTCTTGAAGAAGTGAAACTGACAACAGCTCTAAGGTCACCGCCAGCCGTCGTTAAGGAAGTAATGGAGGCGTGGGAAATCCAGTTCAAAGAGGTCGATGGCTATACATGTACAGAGAGTGAGGTTCCGGTTCCGACTGATGGTCCAGCGATCAGACACATCGCTCACTGCAAAGGTCAGTTAGGTCACGTAGGCCGTTTTCCTCGTGACTGTGTAGAGTGTGGATTTCAAGTCGCAAGTTTTCTGACAGAACTCGGTGTCGGCCTGACAGGTATGTGTTAATGTGAGTGCTTGAATAAAATTTAAAACTTCGACCTTACGTTAATAACTGGGTGGGTGGGTGGGTGAATGATCGAATTTGATTGAATGGATGATTGTATAGATGAACAGACAAACCGAGTAGGATTGAAAGAATATGGCATAAAATATCTGAGTGGTTATATAAAACGAGCATTATACAAATAAGATAATTGGTATGTCCATCAAATATCAGGTGCTGCAAAAGGTCCCCCACCTCTTCAATATCGTGACGTATTCATACTGTTCCGTAGCCATCCGACTGAGGACAAGATGGACATAACGGACAAGTCATGTCCACAGCTAACTCTTTGGTTCAGGGTCTCCTTGCATGTCACGTGCCTGTACTTGTACTGGAGACAGGCGACAAAGCCTCCATTTGTGACATAGCACTTGGTGCCAGCAATATGGTGACGGTGACATCTTGGAGTATCATTCATGGCCTTGACAGGAAGGTGGTTTTTGTGGAGCACGAAAAGACGCTGAGTATTGTTGAAAGACTCCAAGACATGTCTCGATGTTCATCACAACTTGTGTGCTGGTCGAATGGAGTGCTCTCTGAATTTGTTCTCGTGAGTATTGTCGAAAGGCTTGAAAGATATGTCTCGTGAGTATTGTCGAAAGGCTTGAAAGATATGTCTCGTGAGTATTGTCGAAAGGCTTGAAAGATATGTCTCGTGAGTATAGTTGAAAGGCTTGAAAGATATGTCTCGTGAGTATAGTTGAAAGGCTTGAAAGACATGTCTCGTGAGTATAGTTGAAAGGCTTGAAAGACATGTCTCGTGAGTATAGTTGAAAGGCTTGAAAGACGTGTCTCGTGAGTATAGTTGAAAGGCTTGAAAGACATGTCTCGTGAGTATAGTTGAAAGGCTTGAAAGATATGTCTCGAGGCTCATCTATCTACTTACTTACCCACCCAAACCCACCCACCCACCCATCTGTTTATCTATCTATCCATCCATTTATCCCTCCCTCCCTCCCATTCTCTCTCTATCTTATCTATCTATCTTATCTTATCTATCTATCTATCTATCTATCTATCTATCTATCTATCTATCTATCTATCTATCTATCTATCTATCTATCTATCTATCTATCTATCTATCTATCTATCTATCTATCTATCTATCTATCTATCTATCTATCTATCTATCTATCTATCTATCTATCTATCTATCTATGTCTGTCTGTCTGTCTGTCTGTCTATCTAATTTTATCTTATCTTGTATTTTCTTATCTATTTCTCTGTATATATGTTGATCTATCTAAATGTCAACCCATTGAATGAAAATATGCAGGGACAAATTTCTTTTGTACAGTGTCATACAATACATGTCATTATTAAAAACTATATAATCTTTATCCTCATCATAGTCAATATCATCATCAGTATTGTATACTTCGTCGTGATAAAAAAATAATAGTATCACATTAACAAACAGACAAGAATATGACAATTCTTACATGCTAGCTTCAGTCATTTGAAAATCGAGACACAGCAATAATTACATTTTGGTAGATATATTTAATAAATTTTGACATAAATCAGATAGATGTGTAAATATTTGTCAAAAGTAAATAATATTTAGTATTCTCATTTGTTTAATATTAAGGCAATTTTCTATGGCAGTTTTAATTAATCTTATGTTGTACACATTTATAGTAATGTGAGTGATTGCATGAAAATACATACATTATTTTCTAAGAATCATAATACGTATATTGTTCTTAAATAAAGTTTAGATGTATATATAAAAACTAATAAGATATTTCCATTATCTCTTACTGGATATATGACAAAATATTACTTGGATGTGAATAATTATTTGATGAAAATGTATACAATTAGATAACAAGAAGTTATCTTGAAATTATTTCCTCCTGAGTCATAAATATTTGAACGTTTATGTATACTTATAACTAATATAAATAGAATTCAATTCGGTTATTACTAATATAAATAGAATTCAATTCGGTTATTACTTTCCTCAGTAAATCTTCATGAAATGTGCGAAAACATACAACATGACACAAAATTATTTGAAAGAAAGATTACACTTTTGTTAAATCAGATGTTAATAAAATGCTCAGCGATTGCTAAACGTTTAATCATCGCGAAATTATGATAGGATTTATTATGGGCCCTGCGTCCATTTACTAAAGTTGACGAGATATTGTACAGTTGTAAATAGTTCAGAATCTCTTTGTCCTAATTTTATTATTTTCAAAATCAAAACTTCATTTTGTGACAGAACTAATATTTCATACCTAACTTCATTTCGAATTAATATTATTATGATGTAAATGATAATTCTGGAAACACCATTCAAAATTATTTAAATTCAAAGAATAAGTTGACAACTGAAATAGCTGTTTCTTGATTTAGCATTTTAAGTGACGTAACCGATTGTCATGGATAAGAAATAGAGGAAAGGGTAGAAATATGTTATTGCATTAGTGATGAATCATACACTGTATTATTTATCTTATTTGGGAACAATTATGTTTAAATATTTCATTATGATTGAGACTTGACACTCCTAGTTTAATTTATATTTACCTCCCCCACCTCTCGACATTGTCGCAAATAATGGCCTCATTTATCACTTCTTTTGAAGCAAATTAATATTGATCTACTCCATGGGAATACATAATTATAGAAAAGCAGAAGAATATAATGATAAAACAGAAAGAGAGAGAGAGAGAGAGAGAGAGAGAGAGAGAGAGAGAGAGAGAGAGAGAGATAAAGGAAGAAATTGGTAGATTGAATTTATAATAGTGCATAGGTGTTCATGAAAGCTACAAACAATACTTCAATATTGTATATTGCACTTAAAATTCATTTTTTTACTGTCTAATGCTACACACACACACACACACACACAAACACACACAGTGCACATTAATATTATGTATGCATGCAAATTAGTTCCTTAATTCTCATAATGCACGAGATAATGTGTTTATATTTCAACGGTTCATTCATCTTCACTTTCGGATTCCCCAGAAGTTTCTTGGCTTTCAGCAGTACCTGTTCGAAATGAAAATGACATTTTAATTCTTAATCTCATAAATTTAAGTGTATGGTTAAAGCAAGTAATCATATTTATTTTTTAATTATCACAAATAATGGGGATTGTAACAGAATATCATGTAATAACAGAAAATGCTACATTCCAAATCTCCTTCTTTGTAAAAATGTATCTGTCACTTCCAAAGATGCCATCAGTACACGGTGTGAAATATCGATTTGATTGGTAAAGTTATTTCTATCATTCACCCCAATATTTTGTGGGATGTGTGTGTATTTCCGTATCTATGTGTTTTAGTATGTGAGTGTATGTTTCAAAATATTCTGTTGAAACGGTACAAGGAGCAGAAAATAGCCATTATCTATAATGTAGGATTCACACGTTACCGTACGTTATTGATAAACTGTAATACATAATGCATGTATAATTATCAGGTAACTAGTAGATCATAGTGCACTAGTTCTGTCTGTAGTGAATGGTAGTTTGCACGTGCTAGTTTACTTCTGAGTGTTAATCGTAGTGTTTCTGAGATAGTGGATAGTACTGAGAAGTGTTGTGCATTTGGTTTTGTTTGGGTAAAAAGATGCACCACTAGTGATATGGCTGCTGTTTCACTGAATGGATTTTGCAGTATTTGTATGGAGGAGATGGAGTATATTATTAATATTTTATTCAGAGATGGGGGACGAAGGGATATTAACTGTGAATGGATTTCTGTTGTAATGATAAAATATCCTCCGCTGATCGTCAGACACTAACCTGTAAGTTAAAATGGGGTAGGAGTTTCGTTAAACCCAAAACAAAATATTATTTATATTCATTAATATAAACACGCTTGCACAAAATTTATAAGTAGAAACTCGCTTGAACAAAATTACGAATCACAAGTGTATCTTTTCAATTAACTCATTCTACAACAATCAGTATTCAATTAATTATAGATCTTAAAACTATCTTAAATCACTGCAAAGTAATCGAACTATTCACTTAATTATAGATCACAATGTAACTGCACAACACCTGTCACTCATGCCAAAATAGATATCAAATTGCAATAAATTTCAATAAAAGGCTTAGCTTATTATTTTTCATTAGCGATTTCTCAATTTTTATAAGATTCCCGTGACACGTGACTCTGGTTGTTGGTTATTATTATTATTATTAATAATAATCCATAACTAATTGAAGTGATGAGAATCTTAAATTATGTTCTTAATAATCTTACAGAAGACACCACTCGTCTGACACTTGGCATAGATGCGGGCGCTGTGAACATTTTCTCTCTTCCACAACATTAAGGACAAACATATACTGTCACACAGTATTTCCGTAAGTGAAAACCTTCTTACCGAAGGAGAAGATAAATCCACTTTAATCTTTATTTAGCGAGCCACAAACCACCCACTATCTCTCCAACATATAGTTATTAATTTGTGTAAGAAGATGAATAAATTAAACAATTTATTTATTAAATAGAAAATCAAATATAGACATAACCCAATACATTGAAAAGATTATTTGACATCAATATTTCCACAAAACCACTTTCGAAATATATTAATGTTTTTACAGTATTGAATTGTGATCCTTACATGTAAGTCAGCAGATTAGTATCATAATAAATCACAGGATTATTCCCAAAAGGGGAACAGCAGAGAGTATGCACGCGTCGAAGAGTGTGCACAGACTGACAACAATATGAAAAACCACAGAAATCCACAGACACTAGAACTACAAGATGCACAACACAGACGACTTTCTACACTCCGACAATCAGCTCGACACAAACGACAACAACGCACGCATGCGTCTCTTTAGCACAGACTGAAAACAACATGAAGATAATAGAACTACAAGATGCACAACACAGACTGAAAACAACATGAAGATACTAGAACTACAAGATGCACAACACAGACTGAAAACAACATGAAGATACTAGAACTACAAGATGCACAACACAGACTGAAAACAACATGAAGATACTAGAACTACAAGATGCACAACACAGACTGAAAACAACATGAAGATACTAGAACTACAAGATGCACAACACAGACTGAAAACAACATGAAGATACTAGAACTACAAGATGCACAACACAGACTGAAAACAACATGAAGATACTAGAACTACAAGATGCACAACACAGACTGAAAACAACATGAAGATACTAGAACTACAAGATGCACAACGCCGACCCAACAGTTGCCATCAATTCACCCCGCTACAGACGACTTTCTACACTTCGCCACATAACTCGACACAAGTGCATCGCCTGACAACTCGACATAAACGACAACAGCGCGCGCAAATTCTACACTTCGCATAACCGCTACAGATGACTTTCTACACTGCACCAGAACGGATACCGATGGGGGACAAACAATACACCGACTCCTAAACTTCAAACTTCAAACCTTCTAGCCCATACACAGACTACACATCGCCAGACCGGCTCCCGATGGCGTCAACATCATAATTCTGGAGGCCTCACCCGACACAATACCACACACAGCGAGAGCGGCAGAACCCGCGGGCACCAAGACTGGTGAGTCTCAAACTTGCAGGTCTAGTGCCTGTGGTGCACACAAACCAACACACACGGGTGGCTTCGAAACGACACCAAGAGGATAAAAAACCAACAACAACAAAAAACAAAAACGGACAAGCAAACAGTCGAAACAAGGAACAGTCATCGACAGACGAAATTGAAACGCAACACCGCAACCCACCGCTACCCTCTCCGGACACCAGAGAAGAGAGGAAGGCCTCCCAGGAATCCACCAAAAAACAGAGAACATCGCCAAGATGAAAAGTTTTAACTCAATTCCCGTGAGGTAAAGAAGTTAACGGTACTACTACTACTACTACTACAGGATTATTCCTATCGTAGAACAGTTATGGAGTTATAGAGATAAGTGATAATAGTGATGTGGAATAAGTTTGCCTATCCCTGTTTGTAAACTTATTGTTGTATAAACCGTTAAATTGTTAGAGTGATCTTACCTAGGGCACTGCTTATGCGGATATTTTATATTATTCACAATTGTAAAAGTAATAGTCTACTCACATAATACATCTCTACATGAAGTGCAAGTATAATATATCAAAGACAAAATGCACGAAATATATAGTCCATTCTCTTTCAATTAATCAGTTAACTCACCATTCAGCTAAAGGCCGCCTTTCATGGCCGGTTTCAATCACACCAACTTCAAAATGATTAAATAATATAATTATTTCAGCAGGTAATATATGATCAGCCCATTGGATGGTCTCATTCTTTTGTAAATCTTAACCATTGGATAATAAAAATTACTGACCTACATCTCACTACCACTTTAGATTATATCAGCAAGTTCTAGCACACTCTCTTTATGACTTGTTATTTTAACTCTGGTACTTACAAAACGCACAGTACCAGACAACCGTGCTCTGTCACAGTTTCTAATAATAAAAAAAAATGTTTAATTGTAAACCCCGTATTTAATGAACTGTTACAGGAGTTTTGTGATCGTTGTATAAATCGTGATGTGTTTTAGATGTTCGTGCAGACCACTACCAGAAATATGAAAAATTCGTTGAGTTTATCTAGTGTTGTAATTGTTTTGCAATAAACTTTAAATGGAAGTAGAAGGCTGCAATGAAGTAAGATAACGTCATAGACTGGTACTCGAAGGAGTAGAAAATTGGGTTCACCGACAAAAGCGCGACGACGCGTTCTGTCCCTAACTCTAACCATAACTCTAACCCTAGTCCTAACCCTAACCCTAACCCTAATCCTAAACCTAAACCTAACCCTAATCTAACTCTAATCCTATCGCGCATTTGTCGAGGCGCAATTGTCGTTGTCGGAATATGGTTGCCAACATGAATGGCTGATAACTTCTCAAGACGATGGTAAATGACGAACTTCTGTTTTCTCAGATGGCTGCTGAATGTTCAGCGAAAATTTCAGCTTAAAGTTCATTGAGAGATAGTAAAATCTTTGTCTGTACTAGGAGACGAGTCTGCTATGAAATATGGATGACCTTATATAGCTGTTATACCACAAAACGAAATGCGCTTTTCCTCAAAACACTTCAAGATTCTCTATTCCATTCTCAGGAGCTATTTTTGTTCTGTGTTGAAGAAACAAACAAATAAGTTCTTTAAAAATAAGCACACCACATTAAGCTATAATATAATTGAGAATAAGTCTATTCTATTTTTTCTCAAACAGCCGTTACTTTTCTTTGCGAACACGAGGTGATCAAATAAAGATTTTATTCTAGAACAGTAAAACGAATTTACCTCCTGAACTCTCTTGCCCGGCTTTAGGTTTAGGCATTTCGGGTTTTTCTTTCACGCCTTGATCTTCTGATGTTTTTATTTCTGTTTCTGCGGCAGGAGATTCTGGCTGTGGTGCCTCAGTTTGATCGTTCTTTAAGCCTTCTTGAAATTCTGTTCCACCAGCGACGAGAGGGGCTTCTTGTTGTATAATTTCTGATGTACATTATGGACATTGATAAGAAAGTATTGTCATACCTGAGTCTATTATTTGCTTGAAGAATTACATGAAACTTCGTGCAGACTTTCATAACTCTTTCATTATTTCTTTAAAAAAAACTCATCTAATAAAAGTAATTGCTTACAAAATTTGTAGAAGAAATTTAATTCTCAATACATCTCATTATCAGTATGTAGTCTTCCGCTGTACAGGTTATTCCGATAAGCATAATTATTATTTGCACTAGTCTTCATGTATCATAATTTTTCATCGCAGAACTGTATCACATTTACTCCCCTTTATTTGTTTCAAATCTTTATATTTTACCATCATCTTTACACCCCAGTACTCTCACAATTTCGGCCATTTAAGTAATTTAAATTCGTAAATTTATTATACATATATCATTAATACATATTTAAGCAACTTAACGTTGTACAATTATTATACATATGTCATGAAAACATATTTAAACAACTTAACGTTGTACAATTATTATACATATGTCATGAAAACATATTTAAGCAACTTAAAGTCGCACATTTATTATATATATAATGAATACATATCGGTACTGTATCTCTTTTACTAATGTCTATTTAACTCAAAGGTTTACATTTATTATGGAATTATCATCTTTACACTAGGAAACATCTCACATTTACTACATTTCATGCAACTAACGCCTTTGTAATTTATTAAGCAATTATCATCGTTACATATAAACATGATAATAATCGTCTGCTTACATCTCAGTACTGTGTCACATGGAACGACCTATTATGCAGACTGTGCTTTTACATCTCAACATGTAACTGTCTTCTGTACAATCACCTAAATGCTACTTAGAGAATGAGATGTCAAAATTGTACTTTGTATGAAGAGTAGTATATGCGACCATAGTATGACGTAAACAGACAGTTTGCTTTAACATTAACACATTATAGATCGATTAAAGAGTGTGATGATAAAATTATAACACATTAATCATCACTTAAGAGTGTGTGATGACAAAATTATAACACATTAATCATCACTTAAAGTGTGTGATGACAAAATTAAAACACATTATAGATCACTTAAAGTGTGTGATGACAAAATTAAAACACATTATAGATCACTTAAGAGTATGTGATGACAAAATTATAACACATTAATCATCACTTAAAGTGTGTGATGACAAAATTAAAACAAATTATAGATCACTTAATGTGTGTGTGATGACAAAATTATAACACATTATAGATCACTTAAAAGGTGTATGGATATAACTGATGCGAAGCAGTGTTGTGTTTACACTTGAGTGAATTAATTGATAACAATAACTAAAGAATGTTTACATCCTTGATAATGATTACAATAATTGCAAGAAAACAATACGTTGCATTAAAAGTGTTTGTGTTATTCAGCCAGCGTTACGTTGTAACCTGTACTTACCCACTTCTTCCAATTTATTCAGACGCTCAGCTTCTTCGTTTTCACGTCTCTTTCTCGCAGCACACAACCTGAAATACCCAAGTGTAATGAAATGCCAGTACTAATGAAAACACTTCTTATTAGACACAACTTGAAATAGGCAAGTGCAATGAAATACCAGTACTAATGAAAACATTTCTCATTAGAAACAATCTGACATAGCCAAATTAAAACATACCACTACTAATGAAAGCATTTCTCCTTAATTAATTAATTAATTTAATTTCTGCTCAAATTTTACTCGCAATGTGACTTCTAATCAAGCCCTCCAATAACCCAATTCATTAATGTTCATAGCAATGCATTCATTTTAATTTTATACTCCAATTATCAATGAGATACAAATGAAGAGCAAGGCTGTACACATGGACACTTCCACAACCATACTGACAAACAACAGACAGAAGACATTCATACACACTTACAGCAGACGAAAAGACACATATACACTCACAAACAACAGACAAAAAAACACACACACATACAAACAACATACAAGAAGACACACACATACACACTTACATCAGACGAAAAGACACATATATACTCACAAGGAACAGACAAAAATACACACACACACACCCACCCACCCACCCACACACACACACACACACACACACACACACACACACACACACACACACACACACACACACACACACACACACACAAACAACCGACAAAGCACATACACACATACACATCAGTAAATGTTATTTTTTAAAAATAATTATTAGTTTGTCGAAAATGAGTTAATCAAAGAGCAATTGCATCTAACTTAAATTCATGACCGCATTACTGTGAAATAAAAATATTTCCTTTCTATCGCATAAGTGTTGTAATTAGAGATTCCAGGTAAATTGTTATCAGAAGTTTACTATACAAATTACAGCTATTTTAAAATGTTAGCACTTTGTATTGACTATAATAAAATAATTATATAAAGTAAAAAGGCGGTATTCTTTCCCTTGACCTTACTTATAATAAAATAATAATATAAAGTAAAAAGGCAGTATGCTTGCCCTTGTCATTACTTATAATAAAATAATAATATAAAGTAAAAAGGCAGTATGTTTGCCCTTGTCATTACTTATAATAAAATAATTATATAAAGTAAAATGTCAGTATCCTTGACAACTCACACCAACCCGATGACGAGCAACAAGAGGGCACAACCAGCAATGATGACGGCCACGATTAAGCCAAGTGGAAGTTTGTCTGACTCAGGAGTTTCATCTTTTTCAATATCTAAACAGTAAAAATAAAAGATAATTTACCAGATATCGAATGTCAAAGACTGAATAAACATAATTCTTTGCAAAAAGCTTTTCTCTATGTAAACGTATTTATCATGATTAATACACGGCGACCTCTTATATAAGTAAGAAAATATCGTAGATTCTGGATAGAGGCACACATTTATTGCTTACCTACACGTAAATCAATTTATGAGTAGATTCTGTATATAGACACACATTTATTGCTTACCTACTCGTAAATCAATTTATGAGTAGATTCTGTATATAGACATGATAACAGAAGAAAATTAAATATGATGCACAGTCCCTAGCCAAACCAAGATAAAAATAAAATAAAGTTTCTTTCACAGAAAATATCTCTTCAAAGCGTTGTGTTTTATTAAATAATTATTTTGCATTCCAAGGAAAGAATCAAACGGCAGAAAATATGTCAGTGCTTATGATCACACTTCCTATCAAATTTTAAAATAAAAGCACCTGAAAACGTAATTCAGTTTCAATCAAATTCATTCGAAGCAAGTGATTGTCTTAAATAAACATAACATTGATTATAATAATTATTTCACGTTTTTAAGGCTATTAAGGCTATTTTTAAGGTTAAGATTCAAAATGTGTTGATGCAATGCAAATGTATATATGTAAAGCATGGAGGAAAGTCAATCAGCACTATTTAGATTTGTAATGAATGTTTCATTTCAAGTGTAGTAAGCTTTGTAATTTTGTAAGAAATCTCCTGCTTTAATATTTCATTTTATTAATTGTAAGTATAAACATGTGAGATAAGTGTACAACAGAGAGTCTTGTGAAATAATCAATAACTTAACACACGTGATAAGAAAGATTACAAAAATTCTAAATTCGTTCGATCATATCCCATATTTAATCATATTGCACTTGAACTTTATGAGATGTCGACAAATAATTAGAAATTAGCAGTTACGGTACAAGATACACTAAAATTCTGAGAAGAACAAAAAACTCTCAATTAATTTCTGTTAGTGTAAATATGAGTTTCTAATCTTTATTATTTGATCGATTATTTTCTGTACCTTTGCAATATGGTCCTTTATAACCAGGGTTACATTCCTCTAGACACACACCGCTCTGAGTGTGGCACTTCATGTCCTTGCACTGACCGCACTCTTCACTACAATTCTCTCCGTACGTCCCAAGTGGACAGGCTGCAAACACAAACAGGTTTGTCTACTCATCCATCAATCCATCCATCCATTCGTCCATCCATCCATCCATCGATCCTTCCATCTATCTATCTATCTATGTATCTATCTATCTATCTATCTATCTATCTATCTATCTATCTATCTATCTATCTATCTATCTATCTATCTATCTATCTATCTATCTATCTATCTATCTATCTATCTATCTATCTATCTATCTATCTTTTCATGGATTGCTTATCAAACTCGCAAAGTATTTTATACTTTACTTCGCAGTCATTTGTTCTTCCTTTGTCTCATATTCAACATACATCATATTAATTATCCTCATTTAGTCATTTAATTATTAATATGTTTTTTGACTGAATCATTTAGAAAATATAGTGAACACTTTTTTCTACTGGAGTAATGAAATGTGGACCATACACTTTCTACACGTGTTTTATTGATCTGACCAGGATATCAAATGTGTGACGCCAACACCACTTATTTAATGATTATGATACTTATTTGTTAATGACTCATTCATAACTATTTACATGTTATGTGAATCTTAATTAATAATAATTATAATTATTAATAATTCTCCAGCAAACATCACTCGTCTCTCTCACTTGGCGGATATACGAGTGCTGTACACGTTTTCTGTCTTCCTCAACATTTAAAGACAAACAGTGACTGTCACAAAATATTCCAAAGGTGGAAAACGTCTTACTAAAGGAGAAGACAAACAGTGACTGTCACAAAATATTCCAAAGGTGGAAAACGTCCTACTAAAGGAGAAGACAAACAGTGACTGTCACAAAATATTCCAAAGGTGGAAAACGTCCTACTAAAGGAGAAGACAAACAGTGACTGTCACAAAATATTCCAAAGGTGGAAAACGTCCTACTAAAGGAGAAGACAAACAGTGACTGTCACAAAATATTCCAAAGGTGGAAAACGTCCTACTAAAGGAGAAGACAAACAGTGACTGTCACAAAATATTCCAAAGGTGGAAAACGTCCTACTAAAGGAGAAGACAAACAGTGACTGTCACAAAATATTCCAAAGGTGGAAAACGTCCTACTAAAGGAGAAGACAAACAGTGACTGTCACAAAATATTCCAAAGGTGGAAAACGTCCTACTAAAGGAGAAGACAAACAGTGACTGTCACAAAATATTCCAAAGGTGGAAAACGTCCTACTAAAGGAGAAGACAAACAGTGACTGTCACAAAATATTCCAAAGGTGGAAAACATCCTACTAAAGGAAAAGACAAACAGTGACTGTCACAAAATATTCCAAAGGTGGAAAACGTCCTACTAAAGGAGAAGACAAACAGGGACTGTCACAAAATATTCCAAAGGTGGAAAACGTCCTACTAAAGGAGAAGACAAACAGTGACTGTCACAAAATATTCCAAAGGTGGAAAACGTCCTACTAAAGGAGAAGACAAACAGTGACTGTCACAAAATATTCCATAGGTGGAAAACATCCTACTAAAGGAGAAGACAAACAGTGACTGTCACAAAATATTCCATAGGTGGAACACGTCCTACTAAAGGAGAAGACAAACAGTGACTGTCACAAAATATTCCATAGGTGGAAATCGTCCTACTAAAGGAGAAGACAAACAGTGACTGTCACAAAATATTCCATAGGTGGAAAACGTCCTACTAAAGGAGAAGACAAACAGTGACTGTCACAAAATATTCCAAAGGTGGAAAACGTCCTACTAAAGGAGAAGACAAACAGTGACTGTCACAAAATATTCCATAGGTGGAAAACGTCCTACTAAAGGAGAAGACAAACAGGGACTGTCACAAAATATTCCAAAGGTGGAAAACGTCCTACTAAAGGAGAAGACAAACAGTGACTGTCACAAAATATTCCAAAGGTGGAAAACGTCCTACTAAAGGAGAAGACAAACAGTGACTGTCACAAAATATTCCATAGGTGGAAAACATCCTACTAAAGGAGAAGACAAACAGTGACTGTCACAAAATATTCCATAGGTGGAACACGTCCTACTAAAGGAGAAGACAAACAGTGACTGTCACAAAATATTCCATAGGTGGAAATCGTCCTACTAAAGGAGAAGACAAACAGTGACTGTCACAAAATATTCCATAGGTGGAAAACGTCCTACTAAAGGAGAAGACAAACAGTGACTGTCACAAAATATTCCAAAGGTGGAAAACGTCCTACTAAAGGAGAAGACAAACAGTGACTGTCACAAAATATTCCATAGGTGGAAAACGTCCTACTAAAGGAGAAGACAAACAGGGACTGTCACAAAATATTCCAAAGGTGGAAAACGTCCTACTAAAGGAGAAGACAAACAGTGACTGTCACAAAATATTCCAAAGGTGGAAAACGTCCTACTAAAGGAGAAGACAAACAGTGACTGTCACAAAATATTCCATAGGTGGAAAACATCCTACTAAAGGAGAAGACAAACAGTGACTGTCACAAAATATTCCATAGGTGGAACACGTCCTACTAAAGGAGAAGACAAACAGTGACTGTCACAAAATATTCCATAGGTGGAAATCGTCCTACTAAAGGAGAAGACAAACAGTGACTGTCACAAAATATTCCATAGGTGGAAAACGTCCTACTAAAGGAGAAGACAAACAGTGACTGTCACAAAATATTCCAAAGGTGGAAAACGTCCTACTAAAGGAGAAGACAAACAGTGACTGTCACAAAATATTCCATAGGTGGAAAACGTCCTACTAAAGGAGAAGACAAACAGTGACTGTCACAAAATATTCCAAAGGTGGAAAACGTCCTACTAAAGGAGAAGACAAACAGTGACTGTCACAAAATATTCCATAGGTGGAAAACGTCCTACTAAAGGAGAAGACAAACAGTGACTGTCACAAAATATTCCAAAGGTGGAAATCGTCCTACTGAAGGAGAAGACAAACAGTGACTGTCACAAAATATTCCATAGGTGGAAAACGTCCTACTAAAGGAGAAGACAAACAGTGACTGTCACAAAATATTCCAAAGGTGGAAATCGTCCTACTGAAGGAGAAGACAAACAGTGACTGTCACAAAATATTCCATAGGTGGAAAACGTCCTACTAAAGGAGAAGACAAATCCGTCTTTAATCTATATATAGTGATTCCACATCCACTCAATTTCTTATCGAACATAAGTTTATCAATATATGTAAGCAAAACAATAAATATATAAAATCAACAATCAAAATATTATAACAAATACAATGAAAATGATTACTTGACATAATTTTTAAACTATAAAGCCTTTATGGAGTTAAACCTTTATCCAGAAAATACAATTAAAAAAGTCAATACAAATCACAGGATAGTTCTTATCAGAGAAAATAAATGGAGTTGCTATTGATAAGTGATAATAGTCTTTACACAATCTGATTTAACTGCTGTTTCAACAGTCTTTGCTTTTGCAACAATGTCAACGTTTATTTTCCGTGCCAAGTTAACCTGTCTCTCTCCACACATGTTGAAACATTGTTGCGCTCTCGCTCTTTTCTCTCAGACAAATTAGGCACCCTCTTTTGCCACGTCACTTCAAGCAGAACAATTGTAGCAATTTCTAGTAACTTAACTGTAGCAAAGAAATTGCGTGAAGTAATCAGAATATTTTGCCATGATTCATCAAAGGAGAATAGTTTATTCCTTTACACTTACACACATTGCAGCAGATGATTCCAGCATCTACCCGGTCATAGTGGTTTAAAATTCAATAAACTAAGAAAATTCATATCAGACAATGAAAAGCTGCTTGTCCATGTAAAAATATAATCAGGGAACAAACGCCAGGTTTCCAATTTATCTCTTTATAACTCCATCCTTTCTTACATTCCAGTCTCATCATACAGTTTTATTTATTTATTTATTATCCAGATACAAGTACACAGTATAATAAATATAGAATATCGAAACAATGTCAAGTGCTTACCATACTATATATGATCATATTACTTCAAGCATGTCTAGAAATAATAGTCTGCTCACATAATACATTTCTACATAAAAAACAATATAATACATCAATAGGAAAAGTGAATGAAATTTTCCCAAGTCCATTCTCACTCAGTCAGTTCATTCACCATTAAGCTAATGACGTCAATTCGAGACCAGACTTATTTGCCACACCCCAGGTCAAGTGATCAGACAATAGAATTTTCTACAGCAGGTAAACTTTTGGATTTGAACCCAATGTCTGTTCTCATTCTCGTAAACATTAAAATTGAATAATAAAACTACTCACCCGTTTGGAATTAGTTTGCATTACATCAGCATTTTCTAGCATATTCTCAACTCGAGTGTTTACTCAGACACTTTAGAAAAATACCGTTATAAGGAGAGCCAAAGGTCGTGTTACTCTGACAATTTAACAATATAAATTTTAAAATATGGATAGGCAAATTTACTCCACCACATACCCCCTCCTTTTGAGATATTAAACATCCTGTTAACATCTACTCTATTAGGAGTCAATTTCAAACAATACCAGTGTATCTATCACTATGATACACAAAGGATTGACTATTCACAAGACCAAAATTCTATGTATGCTTTAAGACATATGCATAAATATTCATAAGGCCAAAGTATCTATGTCGGTTTTAAGATATACACATAGATAATTCAACATGTTTAGAATCAAAGGCAATATAATTTTACATGCCTCGTTAATTGCTGAGCATTACAATATAAATATCATATCAACATCACTCATTAAAAGGTGGAGCACGACCCGTTACATCTCCACATTCAAAGAGATATAAGGACAATTCACCATAATTTTACTTGTTATAAATTAGAGTTATGACCCATTATGTCTCTACTCAAACTAATAAAGCTGGATTCACACTCCATATCAATATCTCTCATTTGAATTTTCTTGTCAAATCATTGAGTGGTTTGGCGATGGCACTGAACTTGGGAATGAATTTTCTATACTAGCTGGCCAACCAACCCCTCAAATGATTTGACATTTATCTTCAAGATAGGTCTCTTCATTTCTTCAAGCTTTCTTACTTTTGATGTCTCTGACCACAGAAAAGCTTGTCTCAATAGGTGTTCCAAATATTAAAGTTTAATGTTGAAAGAGAGTATAATCAGGGAACAAATGCCAAATTTCTAGTGTATCGCTTTATAACTCCATTCTTTCTTACCTTCCAGTTTCAACTTACAGTTTTCTGCAATGGTATTTAACATACAGCTTAATAAATACATCATATCAAGACAATGTAAAGTGTTTAGCATACTAAATATGCGCATCTTACTTCAAACATTCTCACTCAGTCAGTTAGCTCACCATTAATCCAACGACCGTCTTTCATGACCACACCAAAGTGAAGTGATCAGGCAATAGGACTTTTTACAGCAAGTAAAACTTTGGGTCTCAGCCTATTGGCTGGTCTCGTTCTCGTACAAAATAATCATTGGATGATAAAACTACTCACCCAATAGGAATTAGTTTGCATTACGTCAGCAATTTCTAGGTTATTCTCAACTCGAGTCTTTACTCCAACTCAGACACTTTCAAAACTACGTCATAAGGAGTGCCCAGGGTCGCGTTACTCTGACAATTTAAGAATTTAAATTTAAAATAGGGATGGGCAAATTTACTCTGACACATAATGTGATTATATACATGATGACTGGAAGAAAAGCTAAGAATAGTTGGACATTTCCATAATTATTACTCCATCACTACTGTAGTTAAACTGTCATATGAATCCACCCAAATACTCTTTTCTCCTTTACTGATAAATGAGGAATGACAAAAGTAAGTTCAAAATCATTTAACCCATTCTTAGAAACCATAACATTTACTGAATTTTATCACTTAGCTGTAATCCCAAAATGCCCCTATATAAAGCTTTGGTTACAGCATGGATAAAGGAAAAATCTATTGTCACTAATTAGAGGAAAATTTTAGAGTTAAAATATAGATAAAATGTCTTGGTAAAATTCAATAAACAGAAAAATATAAATAATTTGACATATTATATTAATTGCCAAATTCCGTCCTCATAAGAATAATATCTAGGTTCTTTCACAGTGTTTTTCTGACTCATGTTATAGCTCAGAATGTAATATGTTCGTCTGTGGCCAGATATGACACGTGGGCAAGACAAGACATCATCTATATGCCCGATGAAGGGGAAGTAATTGTATGTCTCTCATGGTGGCATAAAGGCATCAGGAGATAAGGTGGTGATCTGTCCACATAGAATTTGGTGGAAAATAGGTCAAGTATCAGATTGAAACTGGTCATTCTAACGGCTGCTGGTCTGTATGATTAATATTCAGTCCAAATATAGAAGAGGCTATGATTACTCGTAGATAACCGGCGTCATTTATTTAAAGGTTACAGGCAAGAGGGAAGGGGGGACGGACATATTATTTTACTCACGGTTACACTCCTATAAAAGCATTTATACATAAATATATATAAATACATATAGGTGCATTTAATATATTTCTGTAAAATAAAGGAATATTAGTTTACAAAGTTTTAAATTGTTGTATGATGGGAAAATGTTCCCACATATATATTTTATATAAATTTTCATTTTGTGGAATGAGTGCGTATTGCATCCTGTTTACAGAGAAGGGAAGCCCTGAAATGAATGAGAGACATGTGTGGAAGATTTAGGGACTGGCGTTTGATGTCTGCGGTGTTTGAAGTCTGCGAGCGCGGCGGTCAGCGTGTGGTCAGTGCGTAGGCTTAGCGGGTGGTTAGAGTTGTTAGAGGGACATAATCATCTTAGAGCTAATGAATTGAACAGGTCAGAAGCTGGTCTAAACAGGGTAATAAAAACCACAGTGAAAATGTTATCTTCACTACTTCCTGAAAAATCGTCTGAGGGTGACGACTGAAAGGGTAGTCCGCCCAAAACAACACTGGGTCGTATATGAGAGAAGAAAACCCTGGCTATATAGGTAAAAGCGTCTTTGTATTTGTGTGAATGGTTAAATTTTATTAGGATGTTATATACTATGTTTTATTTATGAATATATTAATATTCTTCCTTTCAGAGGCCTATGCCAAACTTAGTAATTATTAATCGAGCACTGGACTGGACACTTAGGCTTTGCAATTGTTTGTGTTGCAGGGTTTTTTCTTGTTATTGTGTATTCTCGGCTGCTCGTTTATAGCTGCCTGTTGTTTGCCTGTGTGGCTGTGCCTGTGTGGCCATTCTACTTGTCCCGGCTGAATTGGGACGTGCCGATCTATTGACTGGCAAAAATTCAAGTCTACAAGACTGACGTCATTTCTGTGCTTAAGCTAAGTGCCTATTCGGACAGTGACTTCAGTATAGATGAACTGGCTAAGGATGAACTTAATTTTCTAAATCTTGTTAACTTTCTTTTATTAAATTTCTTGTTATTATTTTAAAACGCGTGTTTGTTAGTTCTATCGTTATTTTCGTAGTTCAAATGATAATGTAATGATTACGTCTTGTCCTCTGTTCGTTTAATTATAATCGTTTCTCTATATATATATAATTATTCATAAACATTAAATCTCAGCTGAACCTGAGTTGGGGGCAGAGCCAAATTGGCGACGTACCAGTATATCAGCGTAACAGTTGCAGATATACATATTTAACCAGTGACCCATACTCTGCACCGGCACTTGTAGATGTCTTGTATCATAGCTAATTATACAGAGTTGGTATAAGTCATTATTACAAAGTCACCCCAGAGTATAGCGGCGACATATTAATGGGGGCTCGTCCGGGATTGTCTAAAAATCTTTTAGGGAATCCTCCTAGATAAAAGCATTGTGTACAGTAAGGAAAGAAACATTATTTAACGTGAGCGCGAAATATTGTTTGCTCTGATGATAGCAAGTTTAGCGCACTGAAGTCACATTCTGTTTTTCTTCCTTATTCTTTATGTGAATGCATTTTAAATTTTGTAATTGCTATAACATGTTTTACATTTGAAAAAATTATTTGTTTGTATGAAACTGTATAGCAATGTATTTATGCATAGAACGTGCATGACTGATGTGTATTCACATGGCAGAGAGAGTACTTTGAATGCATGTATGAAATTGTGAGATGTGGTAATTTCTTACATGCTGAAGTATATGATATTTAATTAGACTTGTAGTAGGAGAAGTGGGAAGTATCTTACACTTGTCAATTGATTTGAATGCATGACTGAATTATGTGCTAAGAGAAGTGGGTAGTATCTTACACATGTTAAATGATTCAAATGCATGACTGAATTATGTTCTAAGAGAAGTGGGTAGTATCTTAAACATGTTGATAATTTGACAGTATTATATATGTATTGATGCTTTCATAAGTTAGAGAAAATACTTTGAATAGTACCTTACACTGATATTTGCTATTAACATTACTTTGGCTTTACACTTGATAGAGATTGATTACAGGTGTGTGAGAGAGAGGGTATTGTAAACAAAGACGTTATTGCCTTCTTAAAAGCCATAAGGGTTATTGAAAGAATACTGTAAATTTAAAGAATGGAACAAACCAAACTTGATGAGCTAAAAAGAAAATGGTATGATGAAGCGACTGACTTGTTCAGACTGAAGGGTAAAGATATTTATAAATATGTCCAAGAACAAGAAAGGAATTATTTTGATCGAATAGAAAGAGAAAGTGAAAGAGAAAGAGAGAGGGAGAGAGAAAGAGAGAGGGAGAGAGAAAGGAATGCCTTCGAGTTAGAAAAATTAAAACTCCAAGCAAAGCTAAACAATGAAAGAAGCGAAAGTGCGAGCGACATTAGTTGTGACAAGCGCATTATACAAATTTCGTTACAGCCTTTTACAAACAAAGCGGAACACCTTGACGCGTTTTTAAAACAATTTGAACGGCTTGCGGAAGCTCATAAAATACCGAAAAAGTTCTGGGCTCTGAATCTGTCTAGCCACTTGCATGGCAAATCGTTAGAATGTTTTCATGCATTGCCGGAAGAAAACGCGGACAACTATGAAGCATTGGTAGATAGTTTGCGTTGTAGATTCCGAATCATGAGTGAGCGATATAGACGTTTATTCAGGGAAACGCCGAAGAAACAAAACGAATCACATACCGAATATCACTCCAGGTTAGGTACTTTGTTTGATCTTTGGATGGAACGTGCGGGAGTCTCTCGTAATTTGGAAGGGATTCGGGAAGAACTGATACGCGAACGGGTGATGGAGAGTTACAGACCGAATCTAGTTACATTCCTTGCAGAAAGAAGAGTGACAAAATTAAAAGATATCGCGAACGCAGCACAAGCATTCGATGAAGCACATCCGTTAGTGCGTGAACATAGAGTTGAGAAACAAAGATACGAACAGAAGAATAAACCGCAACAGAAAGTAGAGATGAATGAAAACACTAATAAATTTAAACTGGATGAAAGAAAGAATGAGAACCCTGGCATGGTAAAAAGATGTTATACTTGTAACCAATTAGGGCACATTTCGAGAAACTGTCCTGATAGACCCAGACAAGTCTTTGTTGTGAATGAACATGAGGTGAAAGAAAAACAGACAGACACATTGACAAACAGAATAAAAGCTAAAGTGTGTGGACGAGAGGTAGAGGTGATTTTAGACACTGGCTGTTCATGCCCATTACTGATCAACAGTAAGATGATTACAGATAATGATCTGACGAGTGAAACTGTTGACGTGACATTTGCTAATGGAGAGAAACAGACATTACCTATCGCACTAGTGAACATAGAATCAAGTTACGTCACAGGAAAGATTAGAGCGGCCGTTTTGAAGTCAGCACCCTTTGAAGTTTTGCTAGGATGTCCGTATGTGGTCCCCAAACCCAGACAAGAAATTCACGCAGAGAGTAACCCAGAGGTCAATTTAGTAGAAACACATGCTAGTGTTAAGCGCGAACTCCAACCGTTAGACAATGTGACCCCATCCCTACGAAACATTATGCCTAGTGAGTGCTCTAAGCTACAAGGTGATGAAACTCTTGAGAGAATACATAACATTGCAGATAAAAAGGCGAAAGAAATTAAAGGCTTAGCTGATGAGTCAGGTATTCACTTTAACAAGAAAACACAGAATCGTTCTTTTAAAACGGGTGATAAAGTTTTGTTACTGTCTACAGGACATCATAACAAATTACAAATAAAATGGAAAGGCCCTTACGAGGTACTAGAGAAACGTAGTGGGCAAAATTATCGTATTAATATGGATGGGAAAGAGAAGACTTTTCATATTAATTTGTTGCATCCGTACATTGAAAGGGACACGTTTGTAAATAATCAAGATGTCGTGCGTGTAGAGACACAAACAGATGACCCACCTCTTATTGCTACTGTCATAAGGGAAGAAAGAGAGATTGAAGACACTAGCAACGTTTACATTGTTCCTACTTGCTTTTTGACTGAGTTTGAGCTAACAGCAGGTGCACTAGTGAAGGTCCCGTAGAAAACATTACCAGATGGTGATAGCTATATTCCAGTTAGCAAAAATGTTATTTCCGATTATCTACGTGGAGTAGTGTGTAAATAGAAAATTTATATTTTTTTGTAACTAACTTGTCGAGCAAGTATAGTCTTAAGCGTGGGGGTGTTGTATGATGGGAAAATGTTCCCACATATATATTTTATATAAATTTTCATTTTGTGGAATGAGTGCGTATTGCATCCTGTTTACAGAGAAGGGAAGCCCTGAAATGAATGAGAGACATGTGTGGAAGATTTAGGGACTGGCGTTTGATGTCTGCGGTGTTTGAAGTCTGCGAGCGCGGCGGTCAGCGTGTGGTCAGTGCGTACGCTTAGCGGGTGGTTAGAGTTGTTAGAGGGACATAATCATCTTAGAGCTAATGAATTGAACAGGTCAGAAGCTGGTCTAAACAGGGTAATAAAAACCACAGTGAAAATGTTATCTTCACTACTTCCTGAAAAATCGTCTGAGGGTGACGACTGAAAGGGTAGTCCGCCCAAAACAACACTGGGTCGTATATGAGAGAAGAAAACCCTGGCTATATAGGTAAAAGCGTCTTTGTATTTGTGTGAATGGTTAAGTTTTATTAGGATGTTATATACTATGTTTTATTTATGAATATATTAATATTCTTCCTTTCAGAGGCCTATGCCAAACTTAGTAATTATTAATCGAGCACTGGACTGGACACTTAGGCTTTGCAATTGTTTGTGTTGCAGGGTTTTTTCTTGTTATTGTGTATTCTCGGCTGCTCGTTTATAGCTGCCTGTTGTTTGCCTGTGTGGCTGTGCCTGTGTGGCCGTTCTACTTGTCCCGGCTGAATTGGGACGTGCCGATCTATTGACTGGCAAAAATTCAAGTCTACAAGACTGACGTCATTTCTGTGCTTAAGCTAAGTGCCTATTCGGACAGTGACTTCAGTATAGATGAACTGGCTAAGGATGAACTTAATTTTCTAAATCTTGTTAACTTTCTTTTATTAAATTTCTTGTTATTATTTTAAAACGCGTGTTTGTTAGTTCTATCGTTATTTTCGTAGTTCAAATGATAATGTAATGATTACGTCTTGTCCTCTGTTCGTTTAATTATAATCGTTTCTCTATATATATATAATTATTCATAAACATTAAATCTCAGCTGAACCTGAGTTGGGGGCGGAGCCAAATTGGCGACGTACCAGTATATCAGCGTAACAGTTGCAGATATACATATTTAACCAGTGACCCATACTCTGCACCGGCACTTGTAGATGTCTTGTATCATAGCTAATTATACAGAGTTGGTATAAGTCATTATTACAAAGTCACCCCAGAGTATAGCGGCGACATAAATATAAGATTGAAACATAAACGGACCTTTCTCCCAGCATTGGATATGAATTATAAAATGCAGTTTGGTACAAAAGAACTCTTTATTTCTTTTATTTTGCAATTTCATGTAAAAATCACTGCATTAGGGTGGAAGAAGGTATTTGTGGGTCTCTAGCATTCTGAACATGCCTGGTTCATCTATGAATCTACAGGTATGTCATGAAAAGAGTTTTCATTTTGTTTGAACAATTTAAATTGGAAGTAAACAATTAAATAAAGTATTCAGTTTGAATGTGTCCTTAATCGGAAGTGCAAACTTCCGGGAAGAGTAGAGACGGATGGGTGTTGTTGGGTCTTTGTGTGGGTGTAAAACAAAACATCTGGGTACATTGCGGAAAATCAAAGGAGCTGCGTAGGCAGGGTCAAGTTATCTAATTTTTAAGAAAGATGCATGGGTGTTTTGATGGTATAAATACCTTTCTGTGCCACTGACCATTACACATATGCCTACTAGACGAAGCTAGGAGATTGGTCGTGTCCTCTATCAGGCTTGAGAGGAAGCTGGAATAGACGACCCTTTTGAAGGTAAATAAGTGACTGGTGAATGTGAGTAGATTTTTTAATGATCGATTTTACAGTATTGATATAATATTGAAATGATAGTCAGATATCGGTATGTTTAAATAGGATAAACATATCTAGTCTTGAAGAAAGGACTTAATTATATAATTTCAGGGACTTAGTGAGCGAGTACAACTTGGTGTGCAAGTACAAGTACAATTTCTTTTGAAGCTTGTGGTGGAGAGAACATTGACGCGCGCAATCTGGACGTGGCCAGAGCTTCAATGAACGAACCCTACAGTTAAGTTAAACGAACGAGGAATTGTGGCCCTTGTCTTCCTAGGTCTTCTAAAAGTCTTCCTTGGTTTTCCTAGATCAAAGAAACAATGAATTTTGAACAGTTTACAGGAAATGATTTGGACAAATCCGACCAATGGAGAAAGACTGTAGCTATCGTTAGGAACAACACTGTTGATAATTTTACGCCTTATAATTATTTCTTTTCTTTAGTTAAAGTTTTATTTTAATTGTTTACACTTCTTACGCCTCTTATTTAATGTTAATGTAGCTGTTGATGTAATGTAAATCCGCATCATAATTGTAGTGTAGTGTCTCTTATAAGTTAGCGTCATTGTTGTATATCGTTATTAAATTCTTTATATATGCAGTTATTCTGCTGGGGGCCGGCGAGTCAATTAAATAGATCATCACCCCATAATAAGTCTTGTTGTTTGTATCGGCATTCGTAGATGGGTTAGTGCGCCAGCTGAAATAGATTTGAACTTAATAGATTTAATACGAGTCACCCCAAGCAGCATACGACAAGGGACTTGATTGTTGGTCAGATCCTCATCTGTTATCGTCCCTGGTTTCTTCCCGTTGTCATGATATATAAAACGTTATTGCTGGTACTATTGATAACTGAAGGGACACATTGCAGTTCACAGATTGCTGGTACTATTGATAACTGAAGGGACACATTGCAGTTCACAGATTGCTGGCACTATTGACAACTGAAGGGTGTCACAGTCTGATAAAAATGTCATGACTCCTTGACCCACTTGTTTGTTTTTCAAACATAAAAATTTGAAATTCCTTTGTTTGGAGCTCTCCCATGATACTTCAGTATCGAGAAGCTTCCAACAAAGAGGTCAGAGACATTATGTAACTTTGGACCATTGTCTAAGTTCTCGAACCAACCACATACTACGTGACCAGTCACGTGATGCACCTTATGATTTTTAATAAATACGGGAACGCGATTCTGTAGAGTCACTCCGAGATACAAGAAGCCAGATGCCGCTTATTCGTGAGTCATATAGGAACAGCTGACGTGTTTTGCCGAGATAACACCTCGATTTCTCACTAAGGTATTGAATTTATTTAATTGTATTTTGCATTGTTGAACATGTATGTAATTTGTGCTATGCATTGCTATTGAGCTTAAGCACGGTTCGTTGATAAATGACAAAAACCTATGAGTATTGTATATAAATCATTGTAACTCTTTTCCCATTGTAACTTTAATTTATATAACTTTAAATTCACTAGAGCCAGGGATGCCTGAGCCCGACATGAATTTTCTATTGTAATTCAAATTATTGCGTGTAAATTTTTGTGTAACTTGTAAAGCACTTTGCTTGGTTTGAATTGCCCCTTTTGTATGAACTCTAAATTTTAATGTTGTAACTATTTGGTAATTCATACGTCATGCTTGTTAAATGCAACATGCGTGAGATTATAATTTTGATCTAAAATTGTAAACGACGCGTTATGTCGAATTTCTAGCCCGAGCATTTATAAACTGATCGTGCTTAGGTAGGCGACTTTGAAGCAAGACGATTACGAAAACACTTTTGCTTTCAGGTCGGTTTCTGTTTCCTACTACTTATCCTTGTTCCACTGAAGTTGTTCATGCTCTACGAGTGAGCTGAATCCACTGTTGTCCTATTGCCATTAACGGACAGTGCCGGCGCGGAGGTCTGCACGTTTGTCTGTACTCACCATTTCATTCAGCGATACTGAAAGACAATTCCATTGTTATGCTGTATGCATCTTTGCTGAGGGAAGACAAGGGAGATAGACTGGTCTGGACTGGATTTGAACACGTGGATCAACATTCACCAGTTAAGTCATAACGTGGTGTACCGAAATCAAAACGAACAGTACTTTCAAGGCAATTCTCTAGTTGACAATTTAAAGCACGTTGATTGCTACGGCTTAGAATTAGACTTCGCGTTCGTATATTAACTGTTTGTTAAATTGTTAAACTTATTAAATCTTATTTTTACTTGTTAATCCTCTTTGTAGTACATTTTTATGCATAATAGACCTATAGATTTCTTGGTTTTGGATGGGGGCGAATGAGCTGAATGACGTAACGTATGCATATTAATTTAGAGGAATTTAACGACTCCAAAGCCAGCTTTGTACGCAAATTGTCAGTTTGTAAATCTGTTGTCTGCACTACAAGACACATTTTTAAAGTTAGTCAAATGATAATTTGAGCAGCCAGTCTGTTTAGGATAGAGAGAAGGAATTAATTTAATCTATCATACTTTAAAGTCCTTAAAATCCTAGGCAGGGTCTATAAATAAATACTGGAAACGTAACAAGGGACACATTGCAGTTCACAGATTGCTGGTACTATTGTTAACTGAAGGAACACATTGCAGTTCACAGATTGCTGAATAAGAGGCTTCACTGCTTGTATTCCAAGTGGGCAAACAACTCTGACCTTCCTCAGTTAAACCATGAGAACTCATGCTAGTAACAAATGGAATTACGGGAGACCAGGGCCCATGATCTAGTGTTAGTTGAAGGAATTGTAACCGTACTTTTACATACCTTAGAACAAATTAAGTTTAGGCAGAAATCTTAACAAACAAGCAAAAATAATTTAGCGGTATAAGTGATTATTTAAATAATTATAATTAGAAGTTTCAGTTAAATTAAATGGCAAGAAACCAAGAGTTAAAATATTTATTATAATTTTTATTAAAATTATGAGGTGGACAATTATGTCACAGTGATAAAAGTTTTAATTGACATAACATGCCTAGATTAGTTAATAACAGACGTCTCTCACATGCCGGATATACTGGCGCTGTAAATGTTTTCTCTCTTCCACAAAATTAAAGAAATATTTACCGTCACACAATATTTCCGTAGGTGGAAATCTTCTTACTGTGGTGGAGTAAATTTGCCTATTCCTATTTTTAAACCCAATTTTTATATAAGATGCTAACTTGTCCAAGTGACTCGACCTTAGGCACTCCTTATGATAATATTTTGAAAGTGTTTGAGTTGGAGTAAATACCTAGATGAGAATATGATAGAAATCGCTGTTATAAACTAGTTCAGCATGGATGAGTAGTTGTTATTATCCAATGGTTAATGTTTACGAAAATGAGACCTACCAATGGGCTGATACCCAAAAGTTTACCTGCTGCAGAAAATTTTATTTTATGATCACTTGAATTTGGTGTGGCAAAGAAGTCTGTTCTTGAAAGCCGGCTGTTAGATTAAGGGCATGTTAATTGACTGTTTGAGTGAGAATAGACTTAGAAATATTTTAAGCACTTTTGCTATTGATGTGTTATACTTGTGATATATGTAGAAATGTATTACATGAGTACACTATTATTACTACAAATGTTTGAAGTAAAATGTGCATATATTGTATGCTAAACACTTGACATTGTTTAAATATACTGTATTTATTAAGTTGTGTGTATGTTTCAGGCTAATAAATACCATTGCAGGAAACTATAAGTTGAGACTGGAATGTAAGAAAGAATGGAGTTATAAAGTGATAAACTGGAATGTAAGAAAGAATGGAGTTATAAAGTGATAAACTGGAATGTAAGAAAGAATGGAGTTATAAAGTGATAAACTGGAATGTAAGAAAGAATGGAGATATAAAGTGTTAAACTGGAATGTAAGAAAGAATGGAGATATAAAGTGATAAACTGGAATGTAAGAAAGAATGGAGTTATAAAGTGATAATTTGCAATCTTAGTATTGTTCTCTGATTATATTTTGACAGGGACAAGCAGCCATTCATTGTGTTATTTGAATCTCCTGGTTTACTGATTGTAAACTGCTATGACTGAGCATAGCAGAGGTATGGAGCAGTGTGTAAGTGTGGAGAATACACTACACTCTGTATTGCTTATCTCTATTAACTCCATTTCTGTTCTCTGATAAGAACTATCCTATAATTTGTATTGACATTAATATTGAATTGTATTTTAGGATATAAGAATGTGAAATATACAAATGATATAAATACTGTTTTTTGGAAATATTGATGTCAAGTAATCTTTATCATTGTATTTGTCATATGCATATTTGTTTGTTGATTTAGTAAATTTATTGACCTCTTACACGTATAGATAGCATATGCTCGAGAAGAAATTGATGGATGGTGACTCGCTAAATGTAGACTAAAGATGTATTTGTCTCCTCCTTAGTAAGACGTTTTCCACCTATGGAATATTGTGTTTTGGTAAATATTGTTTTAATGTTGGGAAAGAGTGAAAACCTTTACAGCACCTGCATATACACTTATCTGACAAGTAAGAGAGATGAATGGTGCTGTTAAGTTTGATGATAACAATGGATTCTCACACCAATGTCATGAAGTAGAGTACCTTAATCACCGTTGCATGAAGTGAAAGGAAAGAAAGGCCTGCTTCTCTGAAAAAGTTAAATTAAGGCAGCTCTAAATTTCAGGCATATTCCTTCTCTAAAAATTCTTTCTATCTTAAAATCATTCTCAATTTACAAATCCTGCAACAATTTCATTAGCCCAATAAACATAACACAAGAAATATAGCAACAATCAAAATTCACAAGTATAATGTACAACATACTCAAATTAGTGAACATAGAAATAATGGTTCAAGTACATAATGCATTCTCTAATTCAAATCATAGATCAATAGCAAACATGAACGAAATATTCAAGTCCACTCTTTCATTAATAGTCAGTTAGCTTACCATAAGCTAACAATCGTCTTCATGACTGGAGTCGAGTTATGTTCAAATTCAATGTGGTTAGAATAGATAAAGAAACTTTTGGTCCATTCACTTTGGATGAATTTGTTATGAACAAGTATAAGACTATTAGTTAGAAAAACGAATCATCCAGTTGGAAAAGATATGGATTGCATCAGCAAAATTTCTAATATAATCTCCACCTGAGTTGTTTACTTCAAACTCCGACAAAATATTATCACAAGGAATGCTCAAGGCAGGATCATTAAATTGCATTAAATTAAATTAGATTGCATTTATTTCAATTAATTAAATTTAAAATGTAATTATATTTAAATTATACTTAATTTCATTCATTACACTTAAAATAAATTTAATTTTGTTTAATTTAATTTCTTAATATAATTTTAATATTAAATATTAATTTCAATTCAATTCAATACAATTCAATTCATTTAATTATCTTAATGTAATATAATATAATGTAACTACACGTAACATAATATAACGTAACTATACGTACCATAATATAACGTAACTTATTTTTTTAAAATTTAATTAAGTTTAATTCAATTTAATTTAATTCACTTAATTTAATTTATGCTTACTTTCGTTGCAAAAGGCGGAAATCCATCCAGTCTTACATCCCTCATGACATTCTCCAGTGACTCTGTCACATGCATGTCCTTCCTCACAGTTTGAACAATTCAGTTTGCAATCTTCTCCATAGTTTTTGAGAGGGCATGCTGTGAAAATAGATCAAAATAACTACAGGATTATTTCTGCGCAACACTTCAATCTATCTATCTATCTATCTATCTATCTATCTATCTATCTATCTATCTATCTATCTATCTATCTATCTATCTATCTATCTATCTATCTATCTATCTATCTATCTATCTATCTATCTATCTATCTATCGATCTATCTATCTATCTATGTGTGCATGCCTATGTTTACAGACCAATGATTAAATGCTATCAAACCAGCTGATGATGAATTAGTAAAAAATATATTAATAATCACGGACGTGGTATGATCTCATAGAAATATCAAGTTCTTTAAATAAATAAAAACGTATATACAATTAACAAATGTTAAAATTATGTATTTTGTTTCTTTTTATTCCCAGACCTTAAATAAACAATGATCTGTACTTAATATTAAATCTAAAATAATTTGGCTTTCGGCTTGAAGCTCATTACTTTCATCATGACCTTTGACCAGTGTGTGAGACATCTTAGAATTTTATTTTGTGTTTAAAGGACACGATTAAAGTAAAAGACTAACTGAGGTCAAATTTATCCCCAATGAATGGTGGATGATGTTTACATTGCTGTAATAACATCTTGTACAAGAAACAATTTAATAAACAAAAATAGTAAACATGCACAATATAAATACACACGTTCACGCACACAGAGAAACACACATATGGACATATATAAAGCATTCTACACTAATCATTTGTTCCGTTTCTTCGCCGCCGCCACACACTTAACCTAAAATATCACGTGTCTAACTTTGTAAATGTACTGTAAACTAAAGTGGAGAGATATGTACTTTCATGCACAATGTATATACATCTCTAGCTATGTAAACGTACTGTAAACTAAAGGGGAGAGATATGTACTTTCATGTACAATGTATATACATCTCTAGCTATGTAAACGTACTGTAAACTAAAGGGGAGAGATATGTACTTTCATGTACAATGTATATACATCTCTAGCTATGTAAATGTACTGTAAACTAAAGGGGAGAGATATGTACTTTCATGTACAATGTATATACATCTCTAGCTATGTAAACGTACTGTAAACTAAAGGGGAGAGATATGTACTTTCATGTACAATGTATATACATCTCTAGCTATGTAAACGTACTGTAAATAAAGGGGAGAGATATGTACTTTCAAGCACAATGTATATACATATCTAGCTATGTAAACGTACTGTAAACTAAAGAGGAGAGATATGTACTTTCAAGCACAATGTATATACATATCTAGCTATGTAAACGTACTGTAAATAAAGGGGAGAGATATGTACTTTCATGCACAATGTATATACATCTCTAGCTACAAACGTACGGTGAAAAGAGAGATATGTACATTCGTGTCTCTAGCGATGTAAACCCACTATGTACACTAAATTGAAGAGAGTATAATACACGTCATTCCGATTGTATACACCTATTAATATTATGTTCAATCTGATTTCCGTTATATCATACTAGAATTTACGGGATTGTAAAATCAAAGCTCAAGGTATTTTATTTAATTTGCCTCATATTCCTATCTATCCACTTACGTTGAGTACAGAACTCTGACATCCAGCCATGGTCACATCCTCCTAAACAAACTCCTGATTTAGAGTCACAGGTAGTTGACTTCCTACAGCCCCCGCACGCATTTTCACAATTAGGACCATAGGTTCCAGCCTTGCAAGCTTCAAGAAATGAAAACAATGGAATAACATGCTGGGCTATAGGTTCCAGCGTTACAAGCTACCAAGAAATGAAAACAAATGGATTAACATGCTGGACTATAGGTTCCAGCCTTGCAAGCTTCAAGAAATGAAAACAATGGATTAACATGCTGGGCTATAGGTTCCAGCCTTGCAAGCTTCAAGAAATGAAAACAATGGATTAACATGCTGGGCTATAGATTCCGAGTTTGCAAGTTGTCAAGAAATACAAGCAATAAAATAAAATACTGGATCATCAGTACACACATTTCAAGCTGTAAAAGAATAATGCAGTAGAAATGCACATAGGGCCATCGTTAGTGGCTTCACAAGCTGCAGAAAATAAAAGCAAAATATTTACATCTAGGGCATAGTTAGAGGCTTTACAACCTGTAAAACAATGTAACCATTAGATTTACATCTAGGGCACAGTTAGAGGCTTTACGATATAAACATTATTCGAATGTAGTTTTGTGGAAATTTTGATGTCAAATAATCTATTTTCATGGTATTTGTTATATTTATATTTGATTGTTGATTTAATAAATTCATTGTTAAACTTTTTGGCCTTCTTAGTCATATTCATAACCCTATATTGGAAAACATGTGAATGGATGGGGGCTAAATATAGATTAAAGACGAATTTGTCTTAGTAAGATTTAGTAAGATTTGATTTAGTAAGACGTTTTCCACCTACAGAAATATTATGTGACAGTAAATGTTTTCTTCAATATTGTGGAAGGGAGAAAATGTTTACAGCGCCCGCATATCTGCCAAGTGAGAGAGACAAGTGGTGTCTGCTGGAGAATTATTAATAATATAAATTTAGATCCTCATCAAGTATAATTAGTTATGGATGAATAATTAATTAATAATAATCGCAACCATTACTTAATCGGCGTTGGCGTCACATTGTCATAGCGTCATAGCCATTTAGTAAACAGTATGTCAGCCGCTTGGAGTAGCGCATGTCACATCCATTTGTTGTACAGTAAGTCATATCCGTTTCAGGTATAGTATGTTGCAACCATTTGAAGTACACTATGCTACAGGTATGGAGTAGAGTATGCCACATACATACTGGAGTATAGTATGCTACAGACATTTTGGTTTATAGTTTGCAATATGCCATAGACATTTTGGAGTATTGCTTGTCACATCCACTTGGGGTACAGTTTATCACAGCCATTTCCTGCTTTCCACTCCTTTAACCTCTGCTGAAATGTGAACGAAATATTAGAGATGCAGTGAAGGAACAATTATTTCAGGCGTGCATTCTTCACGGAACAGAATTGCGATGATTCAAGTGCACTTAAAATGTGCAACGTTTGAGACCTACAGACCTACATATAGATAGATAGACAGACAGACAGGTAGATAGACAGAGAGACAGACAGACAGACAGATAGATAGACAGACATGTAGATAGATAGACAGACAAGTAGATAGATAGACAGACAGCTAGATAGATAGGCAGACAGGTATATAAATAGATAGATAGACAGACAGATAGATAGATAGATATATAGACAATAAAAACAATTAATCTTACCTTCCGTACATTTCAAGTCTCCAAATCCTGCCTTACAACCCAGTGGACACGTTCCATCGACGTTGTCGCAGACAGTTTCATCTGCACAGTTCGCGCACTTATTTTTGCAGGCAGGACCCCAGGTACCTGTTTCGCACACTGCACAAGGTATACACAGGTAGCATAAGAAATATTGCATCGATCAAAATTCATAAGTATAATGTAAAACGTAATCAAATTAGTAAACATAGAAATAATTGTTCACTTACATAAAGCATTCTCCAATTCGATTTATAGATCAATAGCGATCAGGACGAAATAGTTCTAGGTTCATTCTTTCTTTTTCAGTCATTTAACTTACCATAAGTTACCAATCGCCTTTGTGACCGGACTCGAATTATATCAAAATCAAAGTGATTAGAATAAAGAACTTCTTCAACAGAATAACTTTCGGTCCATCCCCATTGGAAGTGTGAGACTATTAGTCAGAAAACCTAATCATCCAGTTGGAACTGGTTTGGATTGCAACAGCATGTTCTAGCACATTTTCCACCAGAGTTGTTTACTCCAAATCTGACACTTACAAATAAGCATTGTCCAATGTCGTGTCACTTTGACATTTAACAATTTTTATAACAAATATATAATTATTAAGTTTAGAAATAGTGACAGGCAAATTTAGTACGCCACAGACAATTTCTAATATTATACAAATATCTTAACTACTTTAAAGACAAATAAAAATGTGACTTTCAAAGAACAGTCCTTTAGAGTCCGGAACAATATTTAAGAAACAGCAAATGCTTAATATTGTAAGTGAAAAACGAATAATTTATAAACACAGTAGAGTTTTATTCAGTAAAGTTTGATGACAATCGAGGTAGTGTGGGCATAATTCTAAAGTGAAACGTTTTTGATGAAACCTCCTAGAAATAAGAAAATGTAATTACTCTTTTAGTAAATTATTATTTTGTAAAATTATTAAATAATATTTCACGTGTATGTCTGTATTGATAAGTAATTATTATTTGTAACATTATTAAATAATATTTCACGTGTAATCACACAATTTCTCTGTATTGATAAGTAATTATCATTTGCAACTTTATTGAATAAATTTTGAAGTGTAATCACACAATTTGTCTGTATTGATAAGTAATTATTATTTGCAACATTATTAAATAATTAATGACGTGTAATCACACAATTTGTATGTAATGATAAGTAATTATTTGCAAAGCTCATTCTGCATAAAAGTAGGATGGCATTTTGAAGTGTTTTCTAATTTAGTTCTCTCTCTTTCTGTCACTCTGCTTATCTCTCTTTCTGCCTGCCTCTCTCTCTGCCTGTCTCATTCTTTCTGTCTATCTGTCTGTTTGTGTCTCTTTCTGTCATTCTGTCTGACTCTAGCCTCTTTCAGTGTATATATACATGCATACCTAATACAAAATTACATACACACATATATTTTATTTTACATTTCTCATCGAAATTAGTTAAAGAATGTCTACAATACACTAAACATTATTATATTAATATTATTAATTATTTCATCAAATCTCAAATTGGACATTCAAAAGATACTTTACCGAAGTTTAAGATATACAGTTACAATCCATTTAATCGACTGACCATTGTATTATGTACATTGAATTCGATATATTAAAATCACGTTTACTCTTTTCAGTTTACTATCCTCGCTTTAGTGAAACTATCTATAAACATAATTTATAAACAAAATTCTGTATTCGGAGAAACATACAAAGTATCTATCATCATAATTTATAAACAAAATTCTGTATTCAGAGAAACTTACAAAGTATCTATCCACATAATTTATAAACAAAATTCTGTATTCGGAGAAACATACAAAGTATCTATCATCATAATTTATAAACAAAATTCTGTATTCGGAGAAATATACAATGGCGAGGATATGCCTTTTCTTGACTTCAGGATGCTAATTTGCATGCATGACTTTCATTGTTCTAGAATCTAGATCTACAGTTTTGCTAAAGAAATGTTTGCATAACTTGTATGTTTGTGTTAGCAAAGACATTTACTAATATTCCTGCATGTATATATACGGTAAGACATATGTATTATTTTCCTGTGTGCATATACAATAAGACATATGTACTAATTTTCCTGTGTGCTTATACAATAAGACATATGTACTAATATTCCTGTGTGCTTATACAATAAGACATATGTACTAATATTCCTGTGTGAATATACAATAAGACATATGTACTAATATCCCTGTGAGAATATACAATAAGACATATGTACTAATATTCCTGTGTGCTTATACAATAAGACATATGTACTAATATTCCTGTGTGCTTATACAATAAGACATATGTACTAATATTCCTGTGTGCTTATACAATAAGATATATGTACTAATATTCCTGTGTGAATATACAATAAGACATATGTACTAATATTCCTGTGTGAATATACAATAAGACATATGTACTAATATTCCTGTGTGAATATACAATAAGACATATGTACTAATATTCCTGTGTGCTTATACAATAAGACATATGTACTAATTTTCCTGTGTGCATATACAATAAGACATATGTATACAATAAGGTATACTAGTATTCGAATAGTTGAACCTGAAAGGTCACGTACTCTAAGATACCGTGAATCTGTATCTACAAATATGTAACATTCGTGTAACTACAAATATGTAACATTCGTGTATCTACAAATATGTAACATTCGTGTATCTACAAATATGTAACATTCGTGTATCTACAAATATGTAACATTCGTGTATCTACAAATATGTAACATCCGTGTATCTAAACTTAGAAAGAGGCAGAGTAAACCATTGTCTTGGTTTCTACTTACATCTGTTTTTGTTTAGTGTTTAAAGGTTAAATTGGAAGCCCTTTTAATGTCTATCTTCCTAACTATTCTGTTTTTGTTTAGTGTTTAAAGGTTAAATTGGAAGCCCTTTTAATGTCTATCTTCCTAACTATTCTGATTTTGTTTAGCGTTTAAAGGTTTCATTGGAAGCCTTTTTAATGTCTATCTTCCAAACTATTCTGTTACTAAAACTTTTACTATTTCACCATTACGGGCTTTTTCTTACGTTTATCTATATTAAATATATTTTTATTAAAAAGATTATAAAGTCACTACCTATAAAGAAATGTTATATCTTCTGTTGTTTATGATCGATGTCTTTCTATCCAGAATCACATATATTTGAAAGATTTATTTAACTTTATAGTATTGGTGGCAGTAATATAATTAATCGTCCATTAAAGTAATTTCTTTCAATTTATCTTTCATTGCATGAATAATTCAATATTCGTTTTTCACCTAATTCACATTTGTATTTTAATAGCTTTCATTGCATGAATCATTCGATACTCGTTTATTCAAGTAACCATATTTGTACTTTACTGACTGTCACTGCATGAAGCACCTTTCCACCCGGGGTCACAACCAGCGGCACATAGCCCAGTGATCCTGCTGCACACCTGTCCACCAGAACATGTCCCACATTTTTGCGCACAGTCATATCCATGGAAACCAGCAGCGCAAGCTTAAAATAATAAAATAAAATGAATCCATTAGCACCAGCTCAAACTGATTCAAATTTTCATTCGCCGTGAAAATGCAAATTGTGAACAAAGTACTAAACACTATCATTAATGATGAGATTACTGTCTCTTTTCACAACGATTGCAGATCATCAATAAATGATGGTTAGTACAATTCTAGTGCCATTGCTTGCTATGTTAACAGATAAATGATTTATGGGAAGAAAAGAGATGATACAGATCTGCTGTTTAATATTTGGGGGTGATCTCTCTTCAGAGTGATAACCGGAAAGTATATTTTAAAATAAAGACACTAGGCTTACATCATGGATAGAAATGGAACGGTTGTCATCCCGGATGGAGATGTGCTTCATGCAGTGACAGTTAGTAAAGTACAATTATGAATTAGATGGAAAACGAGTATTAGTTAGTTCATGCAGTGACAGTTAGTAAAGTACAATTATGAATTAGATGGAAAGTGAGTATTATTTGGTTCATGCAGTGACAGTTAGTAAAGTACAATTATGAATTAGATGGAAAGTGAGTATTATTTGGTTCATGCAGTGACAGTTAGTAAAGTACAAATATGAATTAGATGGAAAACGGGTATTGGATTATTCATACATATTAGCTGCTTTGTGTCATGATGATAATTTTATTGCATTGAATAGAAAGACCGATGCATTTTAACTTGTGCTTTAAAAATATCAGTATTAGTGAAAAATATAAATGGATATTAATTTATATTTATAGTTAACCGCTAGTCTTAAGAGTGACAGTGAAACGTAATCAGTTTTCTCAATACATTTTGATTAGAACTTTAGTGTTCGTAAATGTCATTTTAGCGACATCCGAGTTTGGAGTCAAGCATCTGCAGGTTATGAGCATTCGTTTGGAATAGCAGTAAAAGTGTCAATCAGAAAATGAATGAACTTTGAGTTGTGACGGATTTTCGGGTCATACATCAAGGCTGTCTCAGCGTTGTTTTTTTGAGAAAAGTGTTCTGAAAGAAAGACTGGAGAGAGGGACGACTGAAGACAGGAGCGAAAAGTAAACGTTTCCATGACGGAGGAATAACTAATATAAACAGAAAACAAATTATTCTAGCAAAATTAATGAATGGAAAGTATGATGTGTGAATTGTTCTTGACACGTAGACAAACGCTAGTCGGAAAATAGTGCGATACAAATATTAGACGTATAATAAAGCTTAATCATTGCCCTTTAAAAGTAACTTTGAACTTAACTCCTTTTACATTATATGTATTTTATTCATTTTAAAATCTGCTAATGCTATTCATTGGTACCTTGACAAAATAAAGACCTTATTAAATTATCCTTATATTTACTTACACATTGCACGCTCTTTTTATAACTATTTCTATAAAGTTCCGTTACTAATTAGTGTGTGTGTGTGTGTGTGTGTGTGTGTGTGTGTGTGTGTGTGTGTGTGTGTGTGTGTGTGTGTGTATGTGTGGTGCGTGTGTGTATCCGCATGTCACACCCCTGTGGTATTTTGCAAAGTACAGGGCACTGTGATTTCACAAGGGTAAATGTTGTTGATCTAACCTTAATACACTGTGATTTCACAAGGGTTAATGTTGTTGTTCTAACCTTGAAACACTTAACAATTGGCAAAGTGACTATCACAAAAAGTTCGCCCAATGGGACAATGAACGCTATTGATAAGACTATTTGTAGAATAGTAATCTGATCAGGAAATGTACAAAGAAGTGATTATAATTCTAACCGGGAATCTGTAGAAATAAGTGATTATAAGACTGATCAGGAAATTGTAGAAAGAAGTGATTATAATTCTGATGAGGAAATTGTAGAAAGAAGAGATTATAATCCTGATCCGGAAACTGTAGAAAGAAGTGATTATAATTCTGATCAGGAAATAGTAGAAAGAAGTAATTATAATTCAGGTCAGGAAATTGTAGAAAGAAGTAATTATAATTCTGTGACACCTCTCTGGGCACCCTTCATTAGGTATTATTATTATTAATTAATTAATTACACATAACTAATTACAAGTGATCGAGAATATTAGTTTATAGTTATTAATGGTTGTCCAACAAGACCAAGTTGTCTTTCCCTTGGTAAATTATAAGGTTGTCGTCAAATTATACTCTTTACACAATAAAGTGTAGACGTTTTCTGTGGAAACTTCTTACCAAAAAAGTAATAAAAATTCGTCATTTATTTATATTTAACGAGCCCCCCCCCATACACCCGCTATTAATCCTACATAAGGTTTTAATATGTATTTATGAAGGGTAATAAATTTAACAATAAATTTAAATCAACAATCAAATATACAACATATGAATATAATGATAAGTACATTGACATTTGCATCACTTCACAACAATGTTGATTAGTGCTAGACACTCGTTCAGTTTATCCTAGCATTAACATCAGCAGTCAAATTAACATTTTTACATATAACCAATTCATAGATATAATTCATCATAGAGATGAGAGTGGAATTTAAGGGATATAATAATAGTCAATGTACATAATTATTTGAAAGATGGAGCTGTCACTGACATGTGTTCACAATCACCCACTTTGCAACAAGTCTTTCTTATTTAGGTGATGTACCCCCTACCAGGCACATTACACAACTATTTCAGAATCTCCGATGTGCTCACAAATCACACCATGGAGAATGGTGCATAATTTCTCATGCACTATCACAAGCACATCATGCAGAGTGTTCTAGAATATTCGTGTGCACTACTTAGCATACCACAAAAAATGTTCAAAATAATCTTTATGAATTCTCAAGACAAATTCACGCCTCAATTTCCTCCGTATTGGCTTTCAAATGGAATTAACAGGAATCAACTTACAGCAACATATTTACTGATAGGTTCGATGATAATGCTGGATTCACACACCAGTATGATCCAGTAGAGTACTGTGGTCACTGTGGTCTGAAGCAGATCAAAATCATCAAAGAAAAAAGAAGCACTCCTTTCTGCAAATGTCAAATTAAGGCAGCGCTAACTTTCAGGCATATTCCATCTCTAAACTCCTTTCTCTCTTTACAAATATTTTCAACTTACAAATCATGCAACAGCATTCATTAGCCTGATACACTCGCAGCATAAGAAAAATAGCATCGATCAAAATTCTCAAGTATAATGTACAGTTTAATCAGATTAGTGAACATATCAATAATGGTCAATTACATAAAGCATTCTCCAGTTCGAATAATAGATCAATAGCAAACGTAAGAAATATTTCTAAGTCCATTCTTTCTTTATCAGCCAGTTAACTTACCATAACGATTGCCTTTATGACTAGACTCGAGTTATGTCAAAATGAAAGTGGTTGAATACAAATCTTCTTCAACAAAGTAACTTTTGCTCCATCCCCATTGGATGAAGTTGTTATGAACAAGTGTGAGACCATTAGTTAGAAAAATCTTCTCATCCAGATGGAAGTGGTTTGGATTGCATCAGCAAATTCTAGCATATTCTCCACTTGAGTTGTTTACTCCAAATATGACACTTAAAAATATCAGCATAAGCATTGCCCAAACATCGTGTCTCTTGGACATTTAACAATTTATATAATAATTAAGTTTAGAAATAGGGATATGTAAATTTACTCTGCCTCAAGTTTTAATCAGGAAATAGTAAAAAGAAGGGATTATAATTCTAATCAGAAATTGGGAAAAGAAGTGATTATAATTCTAATCAATAAATTTTAGAAAGAATTAATTATAATTATAATCTTGAAATTCTAGGAAGAAATGATTATAACTATAATTAGGAAATTGTAGAAAGATGTAATTATATTTCTAATCAGGAAATTATAGAAACAAGTTGATTATAATTCTAATAGGGAATTGTAGAAAGAAATTATTATAATTTTCGATCAGGAAATTGTAGATATATAATTGATTATAATTCTGATAATGAAATTGTAATTATAATTCTAAACAGGAAATTGTAGAAAGAAGTGTTTATAGTCTAAACAGGAAAATGTAAAATGAAGTGATTATAGTCTAAACAGGAAATTGTAGAAAGAAGTGATTATAGTCTAAACAGGAAATTGTAGAAAGAAGTGATTATAAATTTGTTAGATTAGTTACTACAATCCAGGAAAAAAGATGACATTTATCTCTTCTTTCGAATATTTCACTAATGTACATTAATTATTCTTTCTCTCGCATAATACATTAATGTACATTAATTAATCCTTTTCTCGCATAATCAGTAATGTACATTAATTAAAAGGTCTATTGCATATTTTACCAGTATTCATTAATTAGGCCTTCTCTTGCATATTTCATTAATGTACATTAATTAACCCTTCTTTCACATATTCTATGAATGGACATAAATTAGCAGTTTTCTCGTATATTCTGCTAATGTACTTTTAATTAGACCTTTGATTCATGTTAGCATTTAACTCTAAAATAATACTTTTTCCTGAACGAAATAATTCCCAGCTTATGTGGTTATTGTGCTGCAAGGACATTTATTATCACGTGACTTTGTATTCTATTTTCTTGCCTCGAGTACATCCTTCACCATGCCAGCCTTTATCGCAGCCTTTCTTACAGGCTCCACTTAGTTGATCACAGCTCGGTTCCTTACAGTTACCACAGCGAATCTGACAGTAAATCCCGAAATATCCTGGTTCACAGCCTGAAATAAATATTTAAAATTAAGTTACACATTTATATTCTCAACACTTTTGCTCTTATTGCTAATTAAAGACTAATTAGTATAATGTCATAAACTGAAGTGCAACAAGTATGTCGTTTACTTGTAAGCTTTGAAATAATTTAATAGCATGTTATTCCTTCTCATTAATGTTTAACATTTAATTTGCAAAGGAGCAAGTGCAGAGACTGCAAATATGTGAAGTTACATTAAACCTATTAATAATTGTATGTCCCAAATTAAAATAATTTATTTTTTAAATTCAAGATCAATTTAAACAGAAAAGCTTGAGATTTGTAAGATCACGGGATAAAACTGATCAACTCGCCACTTCAAACTTTACCTCCTTAAATGCTCGTAACAGACTTCAGTGTAAAACGTTACCTCCTTAAATGCTCGTAACAGACTTCAGTGTAAAACGTTACCTCCTTAAATGCTCGTAACAGACTTCAGTGTAAAACGTTACCTCCTTAAATGCTCGTAACAGACTTCAGTGTAAAACGTTACCTCCTTAAATGCTCGTAACAGACTTTAGTGTAAAACGTTACCTCCTTAAATGCTCGTAACAGACTTCAGTGTAAAACGTTACCTCCTTAAATGCTCGTAACAGACTTCAGTGTAAAACGTTACCTCCTTAAATGCTCGTTAACAGACTTCAGTGTAAAAAGTTACCTTCTTAAATGCTCGTTAACAGACTTCAGTGTAAAACGTTACCTCCTTAAATGCTCGTTAACAGACTTCAGTGTAAAAGGTTATATCCTTAAATGCTCGTAACAGACTTCAGTGTAAAAGCTAAAGACCTAGTATAGATGTTAATATTTACTCGAGCGAGCAATGCCAGAAGTTCCACCAGCTAAAGACCTAGTATAGATGTTAATATTTACTCGAGCGAGCAAACTTCCAGAAGTTCCAGCTAAAGACTTAGTATAGATGTTAATATTTACTCGAGCGGACAAGCTTCCAGAAGTTCCAGCTAAACACCTAGTAGCATAAACGTCTGGGTCAGCAATGGTTAAATAATTTGATGTAGAAGAGATACAATGATCTAATTGCTTTGATTCAAGACCGATTTATAAGTTAATAAATAATTCTTACTGATTTCTACATAATTTGTACTTAACTTGATTATTAATATTTTGTCAAATACCAATGTTATCATCAAAGCATACTGTGAAATAAAATAAAACAGTATATACATAGGATAATCAAATATTCATTTTTGTAAAAAAGAACTCATTTTGAACACGTTCATGGACAATTTCAAAAAAACAACAACAAATCCGAGATCATAAAAGAAAGAATCACACTTCCATGAAACTTAATTGAGAAAATGTTAAAGTATAATTCAAAATCTAAAAGGAAAATGTATACAAACCGCATAATTGTATATGTATATTGTATAATTGTAAACGTATACAAACCGCATAATTGTAAATGTATACAACCCGCATAATTGTATATGTATATTGTATAATTGTAAATGTATACAAACCGCATAATTATTTATAGTTATATTCATGATTTCTGGCGATGACCATTGTAGACTGTTAATGAAAACTGAAGCGATAATACGCACACACACACACACACACACACACACACATACACACACACACACACACACACACACACACACACACACACACACACACACACACACACACACTTTCTCCCTGTCTCTCATATGGTGTGAGTGAGTGTACAGATAGAAAGTAAGGTGGATAGGAAGACAGAGAGTTAGAAATCTAGAGAGATAGATTGTGTTTGTACATTGTACTTTACAACTTTAATCATATTTCTATCGTAGGACAACTTCGTATGCAGTCTTTAAATATTGCATACAGAAACTACGTTTAGAACAAGCATATAAATTGCAAAGCAACAAAGGGGAGAAGAATGTTTATCTCCCCCTGTCACCCTATAGTTCTTCCCTCCTGATTTGTTTTGAAAAAAATCTTCAAGTAATTTTGAAAAGTAAACATGGTCAGCTAACCACCTGACACTGGACGGTTATGTAATAGAATAGAAAATGTCCACAGTGGTTTGGTCACTCTCGAAGTTGTAGTTTCTCTCTCTCTCTCTCTCTCTCTCTCTCTCTCTCTCTCTCTCTCTCTCTCTCTCTCTCTCTCTCGTAAATATATGCTGAAATATATAATTTAGATACAGTTATTTAGATATAACTGTTATGATTAGATCGAGTGTTGCCATTATAATAAAAAATTTGTGAACCAAGCAGTCTTTAACTAAGGGTTGTTTAATTTTAGTGCATCCCAAAGCAGAATATTTCTATTTTAAGCAATGAATTACATTGTCTGACAACTGTTGTGTTCAGTTTAGGAATTATTAAAGTTTTAACATTTTAAAGAACAATTATTATAATTATTATAATTTATAGTAGATATAACTCTGTTAGATTGCAGTGCTTAGCGGAAAATTATGATTATCTGCACACGCAGAACTCCGTTGTAATTATTTAATACTTATCAGTGGTAGAGCAAATTTGCCTGTCCATATTTCTAAACTTAATAATTATATATTTGTTGCTAATGTTAACATAACACTACGTTGGGCACTGCTTATTATATTATTTTGTGTAAGTTCCAGAGTTGGAGTAAACAACTCAGGTGGAGAATATGCTAGAATTTGCTGATGCAAATCAGTTCCATCTGGATGAGTAAATGTTTTGACTATATTAGTCTCACAGTTGATCATAACAACTTCATCCAATGGTGATGGACTGAAAGTTACTTTGTTGAAGAAGTTCTATATTTTAATTACTTTGACACCACTCGAGTCTGATCATAAAAGGCGTTGTTAGCTGATGAAAGGAGTACACGTTTTTGTTTCGTAATCTTGTATCTGCTTCAGACTACAATGACCACTGTATTCTACTGGATCACATTGGTGTATAAAAAACATCATTGTCGAACATCTTACTAAACGTGTTGTTGTGTGTTGTTTATTCCAGTGAGTTCCATTTGAGAGCCAATACAGCAAATATTGAGGCTTGAATTTGGTCTCGAGAATTGACAAAAATGTAATTTAGAACATTCCTTATGATGTGCTTGAGTAGTGCACATGAAATTCTGGAACACTCAGTGCTCTTTGATAGAACAGACGAAGTTTTGGATGATTCTCCATAGTGTGCTTTGTGAGCACATCGAAGATTCTGGAACAGTTCTGTAACGTGCCTGGAAGGAGTATGTTGGACTGTCACCGAATAAGAAAGAAAGTGATTTGTTGCAAACTGCATGATTGTGAACGCGTGCTAGATACAGATGCCATCATTTGAAGGTTATGTACATTTATTATAATTATCTCTATAAAACTCCACTCTCATTTCTATCATGAAACCATATATATAAACTAGATTCTATATGTTAATTTGACTGCTGATGTCCATACTAGGATAAACTGAATGAGTGTCTGACATTTAAAACATTGTTGTGAAGTGATTTAAATGTCAATGCTCTTTTGATTATATTCATATGTTGTATATCTGATTGTTGATTTAATAAATGTGTTACCCTTCATGCACATATATTAAAACTTATGTTGGAGTAATAGTTGGTAGATGGGGGCTCGTTAAATATAAATAAAAGACGGATTTTTATTTCACCTTTAGTAAGAAGCTTTCACCTGCAGAACAGTATGCGACAGTCAAACGTCTATCTTATTATTGTGTAAAGAGAAGAGTTTCACAACACCCTTATAATCCACCAAGTGAGACACAGGTTGGTCTTGTGGGAGAATAACTATAAATTAAGATTATCGATAATTAGTTATGTGTTATTAATTAATATATAATAATAATAATGAGTGAATGGTGCCCAGAAGTGTCACACTATCTCTTTCTTCAAAAAGTTGTTTTATTAAACTGTGTATTTGAATTTCATTTAAAAAAGTTTGTATGGGATTTTCTCCTTATAAATACTTTCTACACACAAGTGTAGTGCGTACACGAGGTTTGACAGAGAGAGAGAGAGAGAGAGAGAGAGAGAGAGAGAGAGAGAGAGAGAGAGAGAGAGAGAGAGAGAGAGAGAGAGAGAGAGAGAGAGAGAGAGAGAGAGAGAGAGAGAGTTAGAGTGAGTTAGAGAGAGAGAGCGTAAAAGAAAACTTACCGTCCCTGCAACTTCCATCATAGTTGTCACAGTTCTTACACTGAGCATTACATGACTTGTCGCAATTTGCACCATAAAGTCCTGATTTACACACTGTAAAATAAATTTACATAAGAGTGAAATTTATCTTGATATCTACATATCTATCTATCTATCTATCTATCTATCTATCTATCTATCTATCTATCTATCTATCTATCTATCTATTTATGTATCTATCTACATATACATGTGTGTGTGTGTGTGTGTGAGTGAGTGTGTGTGTGTGTGTGTGTGTGTGTGTGTGTGTGTGTGTGTGTGTGTGTGTGTGTGTGTGTGTGTGTAGTTCTTGTATTCAGTCGACACAAGTAAGCTTAACAATAGTAAATACCTAAGGGAGAAACGTAAGGATTAGAATTACTTTGAGAGGTTGGGAGAAACAACCGTTCTTATATTCTGTGTTAAATAATGTTGCAGTTACAATTTTAATTAAAATTGAGCCCACTGTATTGTTTCTTAGCAAAGAATATACATTTAAAAGACACAATTTCCTCATTTAATGAAACATTGATTGACCCATGGTTTTTTTTACTAACAAAAGATGCAGAGTTGACAGAAAATCATTTGAGGTCATTGTGGTATATTGTTACTTGTGGATGCAGGAAGAGAGAAAGACGAGAAAAATAAAGTACTGGTTAATCATTCCCTTGCCTGTTCACTATAAACTAATTCCATTTCTCAGCCACACGTACACGCAATTAAGAAAGAGATACACGGACACACAACAAAGATGACTTGTCATGACTTGTCTAGTCTTAGGTTGAACATGTAATAATTAATCACTAGCTCTAAGCCCATAGACCTCCATGATGAATACAGGCAATATAACACAGATGCATATGACATAAAATGATGTACAGAGAATAAAGAATTATACATTATAAAGAAGTTTAAAAAAGGAAAATGGAAAACGACTAAGTAAATGTTCAGATGGTTTAAGAGAATGTTCTATAATGTCATCACAATTAGTAAGGAGTTTTAGTGCAGAAATTATGGCAATGCTAATGTAATGCAATGCAGTATCTTTGGAGAGTTTCATGCTTTTAAATTATCTGTATCAGAGGAGATTCATTCCCTCAGCTTGAGTACAACATCGGCGGTTTTGTCCCCTGGATCCTGGAAAATAAGCGTGGTTTGACATGTTTCTTGAGGCAGACCAATGACATGTAGTCGTAGTGGTTGACACGAGCCTTTTCTTTCAGATGGGTCAACAACACAAAGAAATAGCAGTCACGTGAACAGTCTTTGCACAAAGAAATAGCAGTCATGTGAACAGTCTTTGCACAAAGAAATAGCAGTCACGTGAACAGTCTTGCTCTTTAACCGGTAAGGTTGTGCTAAGTGCCAGGCTGGAGATAAAATCAACATAAATCTTCCTTGAAAACGTTGCCTATGGTTGTGCAACTAAACAACACCACATGCACTCATTCAGACACTTTGGAGAGATGAGAAAAAGCATGACAAACTCGCTTTCACACATTCGTGCTCAAACCTTTTTTACTATTATTAATACAAATGATAAATAAGCAATAGCACATATAATGAAGCTGTAGAATAAAGAAAGTTTAGTTTTAATAATAATAGTCTTGAGAAACCATGATACTAACCTCTTCTGGCAATAAATCACTGAATTACAAAATCCAGGATTTCTCTCTTGACCACAGACTCATAAACATTCAGTCTGGGAAATATACTATAGGAGGTAGTCACACACTATAGGAGACGCTGGGTGTGGGTCTGAAAACCAATCTAAATTTGGGTTTCTCTAACTCGCCTATTTGCGTATTCTAACAGCTGTTGCCCTTATTTTAATTTACTTTGGTTGACACTATCAGCATCTGGTCTTAAAATGATCCAGGGACAGTCCTCTCATACACATACTATAATTTTGTGCAAACGTATAAAGGGCAGAGTGAGCGACATGCTCGACTAGGAACTATGTAAGTAGCTCAAAGCTTATTCTAATTAAAGTGTCAGGGCTTCAGGTTGAAAACAATGATATAAAGATTTAATGTTACAAAGTCAAAACTATTAGTACTGTTTAAATTGTAATTATTATATTTGAAAGACTATGAGGAAACAAGAAATACTGTACTTTTATTATCTTAATAAAAGTGTGAGAAGGTGGACGGACATGCAACAGTCATCGAAAGTAAAGGTATTGTCCTCTGGATGAATGAAAAGCATTCTTTATTCTCTATTATTATATGAAGATCACTTTAGTGTCTCCCTGTTTGATGGCCCTCTGTTTGAATGTTCTTGATGCAGTTATGACTTTAGCTTCAATGAACACTAACAAAAGTGCATATTGCAATTAAAGTCAATGTTGAGGCAGCAAATAATATCAGCTTCATAGAGCTGCTTCCATTGAATATGTTTGAATAGGCAAACATGAGTTATTTATATACTAAAACAAAAAGTAAACAGTTTTCTTTAACCAGGTCACTTATCTCTTGAACGGTGAAGAATAGGGAAAGAGAAAATTACAAGATTGTTCAATGATAATGTATTCAGATTTCACTATTACGCATAGAAGTTTTTGAGAAAAGCTTGTAGGTTTATGTTACGTGTCCAGTATTTATTTATAGACCCTGTTTCAGAATTTAGAATTTATGTTAATTAAAATTTGTTCTCCTATTTTGAAAACAGACTGGCTGCTCAAATTCACCTTTCAGTCTGGTCAAATTTAACGCTTGTAGTTTAAGCCAAGAAATTTATAGACAGGCAAACTTGTGTACAAAGCACTGACTGGGAAACGTTAAACAATTGTAGTTAATTATGCATTCAATCTCCTTTTTCTCGACTCATTCGCCCCCACCCAATCCTATCGATCTATTTGCATAAATAACCAACTACAATAATTGATTAGCAAAGTAAAAATGAATTTAATAAAATTTAACAAATAACAAAGATATTCAAGATTCAGACGACATTAAGTCTCCTAATACTATGCTATTCGTCTAACACACGAAGTGTTCGAATAGATTGCAGATAGACTTTATTTAGTTCAAGTACACCAGTCCTTGCAATTAGCTGGTTATCCAAATAGCAACAATAAATGAAGCACATAGTCCCCAACGAAATTCCTGTTGGATTACCAGACTCAATGGCCCAGTTATCACCAACTTGGTCAACAGTCGTTCATTAATTACACCCCTCTTCTGAATCGCATTAGGAGTTCAGAATCAGCCAATTGCTAGACACCAATCGAAGCAATATACAGGCTGGTTTACTGGTGGTGAATTCTATGAAGATGAAGAAAGACCAAGACATCAGACGGGATATGTCAGACAAAGACCAAGATTGAGAGACCAAGAAACCCGCTCTGGAAATAAATGAATTCCTATGAGCGATAGTTCTCACAGTTTTGCAATCCAATACACATGGTTGACAATAGCATAGCTTATTCCTTGACTATTTTAGTATCTTTACATTAATATTGAAATATATAATAAAAGATACAATGCGGTCACGCATGTGCGTTTTTACCATTAACGTACGCATGAGACGTATGAATTTCAAAGAAGCATTACATTTTACAAATGAAATTCAATAAGAAGAAAATCAAAAATACAATTTAAAATCACTCATAATGCGCTTAAAAATTACAACAATATAGTATATGCAAAATGAATTTAAATTTTTAACAAGAAATTTACAAATGCGTGCACAGACGTTCTGTGATACAATTCAGTTATTTTGAGTTTACAAAATTATTGTTTCTCAATTTAACAATTAATTTAAAGAATGTAACATTTCAACTTAGCCACACTTTTATCAAGCCACGTGTTTTGGAGGAAATTGCAATAATACAACTCTTGCAACAATAAAATGCATAAATTCGCACAACGATAACTTAAATGGAAATACAAACAATATTTTAAGAAATCGATGTGTACCTTGTTCTATACAACAGTATGATCAGCAGCAGGTCCTCGTGTGATTCATGGAATTTCAGATGACTTAGACGCTCACATCGGTCTGTCCTTTTCCTCATGAATGATGGTCTATAGCGCGATTAGAGTATTTAAAGGAATACAGGAATTTATGGCGCGAATCATTAGTCACGTGATAATGCTTGGTTCGACCTACAATCAGCCATTGTCTTAAATGTTACATAACTGGAGTGAGTTCTCTCTCTCAGCATGACGATTACGTCACTCTGACAAAGAACTGCATCCAAACAAGAAAAATAACGAATTTAAACGAAAGCGGGTTAAGAGGTCAAGTAAAATTTGTCTTGACTCTACTACAGTTTATAAAGATGAATGCGTATTTGTTGCTTCATACAAGAGCAACTGCTCTCCCTATCTCACACGCACATATGTGTGGTTGTGTTTGTTTGTGTATGTGTGTGATTTATTCTCGTAGTTGGTCATTCTGAACGGGATTTTGCTGAATGTAGTCATTAGAAGTAATGTTACATAGCTTACAGCAGTTATCTTTATCAAACTATACAATTTGTCATCTGACAGAGATAAGGAAGGACAGGTAATGCCTAATTTCTTTGTCATTTTATTAAATATCCAAAATTTAAAATGCCGTTGTTCTATACACCAGTGTATTCCGATTTCTGACAGGAAAACATTTTATTTAGAATAACAGTAAATATTTCAGTAATCCTAAATTCTTATGAGTAAAAGTTACTCTTTAACTACAAATCTTCATACATCTAGGTTAAATTCTTACGAGTAAAAGTTACTCTTTAACTACAAATCTTCTACACCTAGGTTAAATTCTTACGAGCAAAAGTTACTCTTTAACTATAAATCTTCATACACGTAGATGAACAATATTGCCCAGTGTCGAAAAAAAAATTGAAATAAAAATGTCTTTTTTGCCATTTGCACTATGAAAGTATGTTGTGCTATCTATGCACGTATATTTCATTACAGAGGAGAATGGATTACACCACTGTTGTCTGTTTTGTGCTGTCAAGAACTTAAGCTAATCATTTCATCGTGCATATTTAGCATTTCACTAAGCATTAAATTGTTCGCATTCAGAAATCCCAGACTAATTTGTGTTTAAATAAGATTAAATTATTGTGATGGCAGAACACACTGACATAATAATCGAAGGAACATAACGTTCGGTTCTATTTAGTTCATTTTCACTTGCACAGAGAAAATGATGTTTGAAAAGTTTTCATTTACGTCCACATATCCATACACAAACTGGTGCTCATGAAAATGCTTGTTAAACTTTGTTTATTAGTCGTCTTCTTGGGTCCAGTTTTCAATAAGCCCTGTCGTCTAAATGTTGTGTGGAGAAACTAGTCGAACTATAAATAATTAATCAAGATTCAATAAAGCTTTAACTTCACTGAGGATTCAAACTGCTTTATTGAAAAGGTGAAAAACTGTCAACGTTCTGTAAAATACTAATCTTACAGATAATTATATTAGTAGTACAATATTAGTCAACTGGATTTTATTAATAGTACAACATTAGTCCACTGGATTTTATTAGTAGTACAACATTAGTCCACTGGATTTTATTAGTAGTACAACATTAGTCCACTGGATTTTATTAATAGTACAACATTAGTCCACTGAATTTTATTAGTAGTAGAACATTAGTCCACTGGATTTTATTAGTAGTACAACATTAGTCCACTGGATTGTTTAAAGCACACTGTTATGTTGCACAGTAGTAAGTGAAACAGTTAAATGAGTAAGTGCTAATTTTCGATAATTCTGATTTTAGTGAATGAAGAGAAGTATGCCATACTCTATTGATTTACCTTCTTTCCTCCCTTTGACCTCATGTGATGGGTACTTCTTTGTATAACATATTAATGCGCGAGAATGGGTGGCGTGATCAATGCATTGTATATAAACACATCCAAATAGTTCGAGATCTCTGGTTAAATGTACGAATATACAAACACCTTTTTCTCTGATTTTATAAACACATCCAAACATCTATTGATCTCTTATTATATAAGCAGCTTTAGATTTCTTGTTATATAAACACATCCAAGCAACTATGATTACGTAAACAAATCTAAGTAACTTGAGATCTCTAGTTATATAAACACATCCAACTATCTTTAGAACTCTGGTTGTATAAACAAATCTAAGTAAATTTAGATCTCTGTTTATATAAACAAATCCAAACAGATTTCAATCTATTTTATATAAACACATTCAAGTAACTTTCTATCTCTGTTTATATAAACCCCTCCAAATAACTTTAGAGCTCTGGTTTTATAAACACATTCAAATAGCTTTCTATCTCTGTTTATATAAACCCCTCCAAATAACTTTAGATCTCTGGTTTTATAAACACATTCAAACAGCTTTCTATCTCTGTTTATATAAACCCCTCCAAATAACTTTAGATCTCTGGTTTTATAAACACATTCAAACAGCTTTCTATCTCTGTTTATATAAACCCCTCCAAATAACTTTAGACCTCTGGTTTTATAAACACATTCAAACAGCTTTCTATCTCTGTTTATATAAACCCCTCCAAATAACTTTAGATCTCTGGTTTTATATACACATTCAAACAGCTTTCTATCTCTGTTTTTAAACATCCAAATAACTTTAGATCTCTGGTTTTATAAACACATTCAAACATCTTTCTATCTCTGTTTATATAAATATATCCAAGTAACTTTAGATCTCTGGTTTTATAAACACATTCAAACAGCTTTCTACCTCTGTTTATATAAATACATCCAAGTAACTTTATATCTCTGGTTTTATAAAACATACAAACAGCTTTTGATCTTATTTTGTATAATCATAATGAAGTAAATTTAGATCTCTGGTTATATAAACACATACAAACAGCTTTTGATCTTATTTTGTATACTCATAATGAAGTAAATTTAGATATCTGGTTATATAAACACATACAAACAGCTTTTGATCTTATTTTGTATACTCATAATGAAGTAAATTTAGATATCTGGTTCTGAAAACACATCTAAGCAACCTTCGATCTCTGTTTACATAATCACATACATTTAGCAAAGGACAATAGTCATCCTACAGAAAACAGCACGAAAAGCTACAGACACTGGTGGCAGCCAGAGATTAAATAGCAAAGAGGTTCCGTGTGTGAAAGGAGTGTGATTTGTCGAAGAAAAATAATATGGTATACATGTGAATCCAGATATGTTTGTACAATAACAAATTAAATATTAATATGACAAAGAACACCTTTTACTAGGCCATTTTCTGAATGATTTTTTAAATTTGAATTCTACGTATATTTACGCAATTTTCGGAATGGTCTTTTAAATTTGAATTCTACGTATTATTTACGCAATTTTCGGAATGGTCTTTTAAATTTGAATTCTACGTATTATTTACACAATTTTCGGAATGTTGGCTCAAATGTCGCTTTACCTGACCGTTCTCTGTATGTTTGAAAATCTTTTGATGCAGATCTAACGTTAGTCTAGTTTACCCAATAAACTTGTATTTCACAGATCTAAGGTTAGTCTAGTTTACCCAATAAACCTGTATTTCACAGATCTAACGTTAGTCTAGTTTACCCAATGAACTTGTATTTCACAGATATAACGTTAGTCTAGTTTACCCAATAAACTTGTATTTCACAGATCTAACGTTAGTCTAGTTTACCCAATGAACTTGTATTTCACAGATGTTCAAATGGTACTATGTAGATGTGATATGATATCAACCTAACACCATAATTGTATTTCACATATGTTCAAAATGTATTGTACAGATATTTGTAAACTTCACCATACTTATATTTCACAGACGTTCAAATGTTATCGTACAGATATGCGACGAGATCAAGCTTACCCCATACTTGTACTTCACAGATGTTGATATAGAGATAATGTATTTCCCTTTCTCCGGTATCAATCTTGCGAATCTTTACCCGGCTGCCTCTGAGTACGGGCGTGCAAACAATGTCGGTACGTTCGCGGATGCCAGACGCATTTAGGCCAACGGGAAAATGATAACAATCTTTATTGTCCACTGATACGATGACGTTTAGCATTCGCCTATTATCTGTGCGAGATAAAACATTATTTAGTCGTAACAGTTTGTACAATTTATTGATGAATTTATATTTCTTTATGAGTAAATGCTAGTTTTAAAGTTTCTCAGCATGTTGGAAAAAGTGTAAACTAAGAAGAAAAGAAAGGAAAGAGAAAAGTAGATTTACATATCAAGAGAGACTCCTTTATCAAACATTGCCAAAAAGGAAATAGAAATGTAGTTTTACATATCAAGAAAGACTCCTTTATCAAACATTGCCAAAAAGGAAATAGAAATGTAGTTTTACATATCAAGAAAGACTCCTTTATCAAACATTGCCAAGAGATTTCTTGAAATTCTAAATAATGCAGAAGGGTTTGTTGCTTTAGTAAAAAGTAATGTATTAATAATGACAACTGGAAAATGTGAAGAACTTCGAGATATATGTGAATAAAAACAATTCGTTTACGTACTCATAACCCTAGTAATTAGAATAGTGTGTTGTTCAATACGTTTACATACTCCTAACCCCAGTTATTAGAATAGTGTGTTGTTCAATACGTTTACTTACTTATAATCTCAGTTATTAGTAAAAGTGTGTTGTTCAATACGTTTACTTACTTATAATCTCAGTTATTAGTAATAGTGTGTTGTTCAATACGTTTACTTACTTATAATCTCAGTTATTAGTAAAAGTGTGTTGTTCAATAGGTTTACATACTCCTAACCCCAGTTATTAGAATAGTGTGTTGTTCAATACGTTTACATACTCCTAACCCCAGTTATTAGAATAGTGTGTTGTTCAAACTTACGAAGGTGGCAATACATCTTGTGTGACATTCATGATGTCTGTATGACCCTTGAATATAATTTGACTCTTAATTATTTTTTCATTAATTCAGAGAAAACTTTTATATTCTTTAAAACAGTGTTTGCTTAAAAATACATGAACTCTACATTAAGGAAAGTATAAAATAATATGTGATTATACAATTAAATCTTTGATTAAAATATAATAGCTCAAAATACAAAAACTAATAGTCGGGGGATTGCAGGGTTGGGGGGGGGAGAGAGAGAGAGAGATGAATCACAAATGAATTAGTGGGAATCTAAGAATGTAATTATAAAATTAACAATTGATTTAAAAATCAATCTCATTGGAACTAGAAATTGTAAAATGATCTAGAGATAGATCAAAGTCTCAGAATTGCACTAAGGTTTACAGAACATTCAATAGATCTGAATATTGAGACAATTCACACTTACTTTCTTTCAATAGATCTGAATATTGAGGCAATTCACCCTTACTTTCTTTCAATAGATCTGAATATTGAGACAATTCACACTTACTTTCTTTCAATAGATCTGAATATTGAGACAATTCACACTTACTTTCTTTCAATAGATCTGAATATTGAGACAATTCACACTTACTTTCTTTCAATAGATCTGAATATTGAGACAATTCACACTTACTTTCTTTCAATAGAACTGAATAATGAGACAATATACACTTTCAATAGATCTGAATGAGACAATATACACTTTCTTTTAATAGACCTGAATAATGAGACAGTGTACACTTTCTTTCAATAGATCTGAATAATGAGACAATATACACTTTCTTTAAATAGATCTGAATAATGAGACAATTCACACTTACTTTCAATAGATCTGAATAATGAGACAATTCACATTTACTTTAAGTAGATGTGAAGAATGAAACAATTTACTTTTTTTTCCAAAGCTTTACATGAAATCTTACTGTAACAACAAAGTATAATTGAATACTTACAATATTGACGACCATAGATGGTGATTTCGCTTATACTGTAGTTACGTTCCAAGAAGACTTCCCAGAATGGTGCAAAATCATCATCCCCGGAATGGTGACAGTTAGGGTTCGAACCATAATAATGATGATACGTAGTGCCTGAATTACCATTAACTGCCAAACATCCTTCAGCAGTGGCATTTTTAAATAACCTGTAAGATGAGCTGATATTTACTGTTTTTCCAAGTGCGACATTTTCTGTGAAAGTAAAGAAAAATACAAAATAAAAAGAAGTTAGTAATAATGTCATTTCTTTTTTTCTTTCTTTCCTTCTCTCTTTATTTCTGCCATTCTCTATTTGTTTTTCTGTCCGTCCGATTATCTATCTATCTATCTATCTATCTATCTATCTATCTATCTATCTATCTATCTATCTATCTATCTATCTATCTATCTATCTATCAAAAGGTGATTAAATTTAACATAAATTCTGATTTTCTACGTTTTTGCATGTAATAATATCACTCACTCACTCACTCACTCACTCTCACTCACTCACTCACTCACACACTCACTCACTCACTCACTCACTCACTCACTCACTCACTCACTCACTCACTCACTCACTCACTCACTCACTCACTCACTCACTCACTCACTCACTCACTCACTCACTCACTCACTCACTCACTCACTCACTCACTCACTCAAATAGGTTTTCGTATGTATGTCTAGGTGTGAGTATCATTGTGTTTGTCTTCGAGCAAGCGTTTCGTACTCTTTCACTGCTGCATTAGCGGAATTTCCAGTTATTTTTAAAAAAAGGCTGCCAGGCGTATGATTAAAAACATTTTTGTTTACATTGTAAATCACATTTGGCTTGATGATGAATGTTTACTTTTAAAAATTAAAACGCCTGGGAAATTATTACGAAGATATACTTTGCTCATGACATCATGAAGACAAACCTTCGTTTTGAAAGAAAGGAAATATAATAATAATTTTAATACTGGAAATAAAAATTGTATAATTCTAAATTGTAAATTTAAATATAAATAATGTTTAATTATTTTTCAAGTGTTAACTCTGCTAAAGTGTTCTTTCACATTCTATTAAAACAGAAATGAACAGAAATGGTAAATCAAAAGTACCAGCTAATTGTTTCGGCCATAAACCCCTATCTCAAACAAAAACAAAACATGAGGTAACAACTCTGGCTGCCTATTTACAGACGAATGCGAGACAACTCTCATTACATTGCCTCGTTCTATCGCTAAGCCTGTCTGATCCCAAGTTTATGCTCTCTAGAGTTGAGCGCTTATTATAGCACACGTGTATTTCCAACTACAGAAAGCAAAGTTACTTCCCCTCTTTTCGAGCATAGTTTCTCCCCAGAAAAGATATATATATATACCTTTGTTAAATTTTATATTGAGATCTTATCCAAATACTTAATATTGTTAAATTTTATATTGAGATCTTATCCAAATACTTAATATTGTTAAATTTTATATTGAGATCATATCCAAATGCTTAATATTGTTAAATTTCTGAAGACGGTATATTTAGAATTGTTTTTCACTGTAAATCAGTGGAAAATCTCTCTAGATCTGGAATCAACATTTCAATTCAGCAAGATCAAGCGCACAATGCTTTATTAGGTCATCTTTTATTATGACCTACATACCATACTTTCAGCAACGATAAGGAATAATGAAAGAAATTTTATTAAGAGCAATATTTTCTTATGTATCAACCACAATATAATTATAATGGTGATCTAGTTAACTGTAGTGCAAACTATATTATGCACTTAGTCATGTCGCTATTGTAGGGCTATTTATATTACAATAGAAAGAGTTAATACATATTTGGCATGTCGCTATTGTAGGGCTATTTATATTACAATAGAAAGAGTTAATACATATTTGGCAAGTCGCTTTTGTAGGGCTATTTATATTACAATAGAAAGAGTTAATACATATTAGGCATGCTGCTATTGTAAGGCTATTTATATTACAATAGAAAGAGTTAATACATATTAGGCATGTTGCTATTGTAGGGCTATTTATAGGGCTATTTATATTAAAACAGAAAGAACTAATACATATCTGAGAAAGAAATATGTATTTTCACAAGAAAAATTTGGGTATATCGGCTTATCTGATGTCATAAAGTTACCAATGACATATCACAAATATGGACCTTTCTTTTCCCCAACACATAAATCCTAACTTATACATTTTGCAAAAACAAACTTCTAAGTATACTATTAACTTTGATTTTTCCTCACTTCCAATTAAAGTCGTGACTCTCACATTCTTTCATAACGGAAATCCTACTTATCAGTGTTCCTGTTCAGACGTATCAGTACTAAATGAATTCACATTTAGATTTTTCCATAATATCAGTTCCAGTCTCACATCAAATCACTTTGATTGGTCAGTACCGGTCCTAAGTCTTTGGGCAGTGGTTGACTTGCAGAGCATGCCTATCAGTTAACTGTCAATAGTTCCTACTTATGTCGTCCTGTGGGTCTTCTGGCCGCACTCAAAGTCCAGCCTGACTTTCTTACTGCGTAATACAAGCTGATACTTAGTATATATGGTTCAGCCATCGTCTTTCAGTCATAACAACTCAATAAATAACTTCACTTTGATCTAATTCAGCCATCGTCTTTCAGTCATAACAACTAATCCCAAGAACTCAATCAGTAACTTCACTTTGATCTAATTCAGCCATCGTCTTTCAGTCATAACAACTAATCCCAAGAACTCAACCAGTAACTTCACTTTGATCCCGTTCAGCCATCCTCTTTCAGTCACAACATTTAATCCCAGGAACTCAATCAGTAACTTGCTGCAACATGCTTAACCTTTATAAAGCCTCAGGCACAAAACTTTCGTGCACAAAGCATATCTTTCCTATTTATCCTAAGTGCTAAATTCTTTACAATTCAAATAAATATTCTTAATTCTTTAAATTTACAAATCATGATACAATATCACATTCAATGTACATGACGTTAATATAATATACTATATGATCTCCCTTGATCTAGGAGAATGAAGAGGGTGAAAACTACACTAACAAAAATAAATTAAAAAAATAAATACTGTTGGGACATTGCCAGAAACCCGTGAGAATCGACAAGCATTTCTTCTGCATTTTTTTTTTTTTTTACAAAAGAGTAATATATATATATATATATATGGTCAGAGAAATGACTGTTATCAAATAATAAAGAATTATAACTGTTATGAAAATATAAATTATTCTATGGTAAGTTCTCAACTGGAGCAGTTTTGTAACACAATGATAATAATCAATCTCCAACTATTTGGAGTAAATTGTAATTAATTGTAAGTAATTGTAAAGTTCTTTACCGCCAATATTTCTAGATCAATTAAGTTCTTGAAGTATATGACATATTGAATATACGCAAAATATCTTATAATATTATAATATTTAGAAAAGGGATTAAATGATATAAAATATAACAGAAAAGGGGTTAAAAGATACTAAAATATAACAGAAAAGGGGTTAAAATTTACTAAACTATAACAGAAAATGGGTAAAAAGATACTATAATAGAACAGAAAATTATACCCAAGAAAATAAAGGAACATGATAACTTTTCCGTGGATAACAGACGGCATTGGTTAAATCTCTTTAAATCAAGAAATGGTAATGATGATTTTTACCCTTCTCTTATTCTGAAACAGAAAGCCCAAACTTAAGTTGTGATGATTACTGCACAGAAGTTATGATTATAAATTTATTTTCACATCGGGATGGTAAAATGCATACCTTTATTACAGTTGTTGTCAAGTGTAGAACAGAATACTCCGCTGAAATCACATGTGTGGTTATAACCATCAGATCCACAAAAACACGTTCTGTCTGAAAATAAAGAAATAAACGAGCGTTCATTTATTCGAGCTATCAATATTTATTTAATCAAAGTATTAACAGTATTTTGCATTAAGATAGTGGCCAGAGACATTAAACTGTTATATAGTTTAAACAAAATTTAGAGGAATGGAAAAAGGAACAGATGTAAAATTCTAAGTTATCAACCTTAAGAATTCTATGACGGTATGTACATTAGCGTCTCTTAGCACACATTAACAGAGCAGCATGCAGTCATGCACCGAAATCTGAGTACCAAATTCTGCCACTTTCTATTTCAAATAAAGAGCCCGAAAGGTACATTCGTCTCACTCCTCACACACACACACACACACACACACACACACACACACACACACACACACACACACACACACACACACACACACACACACACACACACACACACACACACACACAACCACACACACATACACATACACAAACACAACCACACACACACACACACACACACACACACACACACACACACACGCATCTGGATTTACAAATAAGTAAACAATTTCAGGAAAAGATATTATGACAGATAATATGGTTTAGATATTATTAATATAGATTTTATCCAGTAATAATCTCCTCTCTTTTACATTATGTGCAAATCATTCGCCTTCTGGATATGCAAATGTATTGCAATAGTGAAAGTGAGTTAGAATTTTGTTAAGGCATCGGAAACTAAAGGGTTAGCTTTATAGATAAATGTCAGTTAATTAACTGTAGCATCCAAACTGCAGAGATCTTGACCTAATTCTCGAACTAGAGGTGTTGAAGTACAACTCTTTCCAAAAAATCAGTCTCCAGACCATTCACTTGCTTTTTCTTTGTTGTCTCTCTATCTTTCTCACCCTCTCTCAATCTCACTGTTTTTTTAAAAAAAATCTCTTCTGCTAAGGCACAACCACCCCCATTCACGCACACACACATACACGCACATACACACACACATACACACACACACACACACACACATGCACACACACTCAATGATTGATCCCTTTATTAGGTTATTGGATAATTGCAAGAAGAAATGCGAGACCTGCTTATTAATATGTAATATATTTGTAACTATTTTCTAACAACAAGAAATCAGTATTTGAGTAAGGTGACTAATCTGGTGGTGATGGTAGTTGTGTTGTGTGTGTATCTTTATATGTGTGTGTTTGTGTGCGTGCGTGTGTGCGTGAATTCGCGTCGTAAGCAAAGAAATGGTTTGAGAGTTATTTACTTCTATGTCCTACTCACAACTCTGATAATAACGTCTTAAGTGACAGGATGTACGCTAGGGACTCGATAAGTCTCGACACCATTAAACATAACATTGGCCATTATGATGACATTTTTTTATTTATCTTGGTTGAACAAGGACGTTTTTCAAATGCATGAATACTAATTGTACAATCAGCCTAGTTATTTGTGGCTGTGACTATTGTACAAATAGCCTAGTTATGTGTGGTGTGACTACTGTAAAACAAACTAGTTATGTGTGCTGTGACTACTGTAAAACAAACTAATTATGTGTGCTGTGACTACTGTACAGAGGGCCTAGTTATGTGTGCTGTGACTATTGTAAAACAAACTAGTTATGTGTGCTGTGACTACTGTACAAACGGCCTAGTTATGTGTGCTGTGACTACTGTACAAACGGCCTAGTTATGTGTGCTGTGACTATTGTACAAACGGCCTAGTTATGTGTGCTGTGACTACTGTAAAACAAACTAGTTATGTGTGCTGTGACTACTGTAAAACAAACTAGTTATGTGTGCTGTGACCAGTGTAAAAACGGCCTAGTTATGTGTACTGTAACTACTGTACAAACAGCCTAGTTATGTGTGCTGTGACTACTGTAATACAAACTAGTTATGTGTGCTGTGACTACTGTACAAACGGCCGAGGTATGTGTGCTGTGACTACTGTAAAACAAACTAATTATGTGTGCTGTGACTACTGTACAAACGGCCTAGTTATGTGTGCTGTGACTACTGTACAAACGGCCTAGGTATGTGTGCTGTGACTACTGTACAAACGGCCTAGTTATGTGTGCTGTGACTACTGTACAAACGGCCTAGTTATGTGTGCTGTGACTACTGTACAAACGGCCTAGTTATGTGTGCTGTGACTACTGTACAAACGGTCTAGTTATGTGTGCTGTGACTACTGTACAAACGGCCTAGTTATGTGTGCTGTGACTACTGTACAAACGGCCTAGTTATGTGTGCTGTGACTACTGTACAAACGGCCTAGTTATGTGTGCTGTGACTACTGTACAAACGGCCTAGTTATGTGTGCTGTGACTACTGTACCAACGGCCTAGTTATGTGTGCTGTGACTATTGTACAAACGGCCTAGTTATGTGTGCTGTGACTACTGTACAAACGGCCTAGTTATGTGTGCTGTGACTACTGTACAAACGGCCTAGTTATGTGTGCTGTGACTACTGTACAAACGGCCTAGTTATGTGTGCTGTGACTACTCTGCGAACGTCAATGGTGGTTATCAGTTTGTCTTCACTAACATCTATCGTCAAACCTTCTTTCGTTCTCTCAGCCTGTCCTTCTGTCCTTATTTCTTGTTCTCTAACTTCCCTTCTTTCATTATTCCTTTCATGTTTCGTAGACTTTAAGAATCTTTGTTATTTGTAAAACTTCTCATTGGACAGTGTCTAGTGGCACACGATAGCATGATTGTGATGGATATTTACCATTTCTTCTTTTTTGCGTACAGATAAACATAAAACACAAATAGATGTTTCAGACAAATTTGAACTCCTGTTAAAACGACATATCAATATGTCCCATAGATCTGAGGGAGAGATTTTATGAAATCAGTGACATAACTAAAGAAAAACTTACGTGATGCAAATCATAAACAGACAGAAAAGGATCGTTCATTCAAAGTTGCTGATAAAGTCTTGTTACTGTTGACAGAGCAGCATAATAAACGTGAAGAGAAATGGAAAGGGCCGTAAGAGATAATGGAGAAACGTAGTGGTCAGAGTTATCGTGTTGAAATGATTGGGAAAGAGAAAACCTTTATACTAATTTGTTGCGTCCCTTCACTGAGCAAGAGATACTCGTAAATGAACAGACAGCCACACAGACAGCCACATAGACAAAGGCACAGACAGAAGGTACATTTCTTATTGTTACCAATAGAAGAGAGGAAGATTTATGACTTTTATAAACCACCATTGCTCCTCCTTGTCTGTTGACTGAGATTGAGACGTTTCAAAAAGAGAATTAGACAAGATGTTAAAAATAGATTGTGACGTACTTACAGAGAAACCGGATCTTTCGAGTATGACAGTTTGCGCTCATGTTGACAATTGAGACACCAATGAAAGTCTCACAGTATGAATTATCGTTTGGTGCAGAGAAGAGTTTACAATAAGAGGTTAGTGACGTATTAAGTCCAGACATTTGTGCCGCAGCCAAAGCAAAAGAACAACAACAACAATAACAGAAATGCTGAAAGTCCTCAATAAAATTACAGCATGGTCATTCACAGGTTTGAGAAACCACTATCGAAAATTTGCAACTGATCTTAGTACTTTCTAAAACTTTTGCATGATTTGATTTCTATTAAAACTGCATCAAACCGAGTAATGAGGTCACAATCGCCAAACATTCTTTCTCAAAAATAGAGAAATTTTATTATGTGTTGCTTACATTCAGTTTTTACATGGTAAGGAAAATAAAATTTCGTCATGTTCTTGGAGTAAGCACACTCTTTGTACAAAGGCATCAGAAGTCAAACCTGCTTTTAACGTTTGAAATGCTTGTTCATAGAATGCCGTTTCTAGATTGTACCGCACTTGTATAGTAGAAAGTTTATTGTGGAGATTGATTATGAATCGTTAGCATACATAGCACGGGCACTCCATGTTTGTGTCCGCCTTCTGCGATGGTCACTTTACCAACAATAGTATCAGATGGTGATAGAATGTATTCCGGGTAACATAAAGCGACGCAGGGTTTTTCGCGTCTATTGTGTGTTACAATCATTAGTTTGACTTCTTTTCTTAGGATATATACTTCCTTATTTTTCCAAAAGACAGAAAGAAAATATGTCAAGGAATCTTCTGCACACTTAATTATGCGAATAATTCTCTCACTTCGAAAGAGAGTATTCATATTTGGAAATTTTCTGTCTAAAGAGTTGGTTATATTATAATCTATATATTGAATCATGCTGAAGACGGTCAGAAATATCGAGACAGATAGGAAGAGAATAACTAAAATTGAATGGCCATCGTACACAGATTAATATATTAAGAGTAAGTACAGAACATTACCAGTGAATTTATACCATATCTCAAGCAAGAAAGTCGACATAGTCTGCACTCTATAACCACCCATCAGAAAAAGTGAAGGCCGTTAATAGACAAGTATATTTTTTAACCGATTCTTTTACTCCTGTAAAATATTGTCTTGCTCTACCCAATCTCTTTTTTGCATTTATATTCCATCTGTACATTTGCAATTCCAAATATTATACAGTAACAGACTCTATTCCTCTCATTTACTATGACGTCAATAGAGATACCAACCCCCTCTTTCATTCCTCATGTATGAAACATGGCTGTCACGTGACATTTTCTAACATTAGGATCTAGCAGCTCGTTGGATACTGCATGTCCGCGTGGACCATCGCTCTGAGATTCTTTTTTAGAATGTTGACAGAAAGAAATGATTATATTAGCGTGTAAGTTTGAATAATATATTAGACAGAAATATGTAGTCGTTTGACTTCTTGTAAGTTTGAATAATATATTAGAGATAAAAATATGTAGTCATTTGACTTCTTGTAAATTTGAATACTATATTAGACATAGAAATATGTAGTCATTTGATTTCTTGCAAAACTCAGTGATTTTATTTACATATCTCATAATATTTAAAAAGGAACAAATTTTACTGTCGTTATAAAATATTTCAAATGAATCATTATTAAAAGATTGGATTATGTAACAGCTGCATTTATAAAATTTACAGAAGAGAAAATTGAGATGGGGGTGGGGTGGAGAGACCAGTACATAAAACGCCTTCACACTGACAAAGATTTCCTTTCAGTAGGATGTTGAAGAGCGAGTAACCTTTATAAATGTATACTAAACCCAGCTTTAGTAAAGAGAACTGATGAAACATTGAGCTTCAGCAGACCAGATAATTCAGAAAATTTAATTAGATTGCTACGTGTAAAACAATGTCTATTTTTGTAACATCAAATGGCATTGCACTGTATCTCTTCATTGAGTTATTCGTTGTTCTTTGCCCTCCAGAAGATACCGATTTATGAAATGGAGCAATTATCTGGTTTTACTAACTTTAAGCTGAAGTAAAAATAAAAGCAAGTTTGCTTTTGGCTGACTGAGATTTGGATACTATTAAAACAAAATTGGTTAGGAACTTCCTCATAAAATGAACAACTTACTTTCTCGTTGACACAGAGTGGCAGGCAGAAGTACACATGTGAACACAACTATTGCATAGCCACTTGCCATTTTACGAGGACAATAAAGAAACTATCAAAGGAACGCAGCTGAGTGGTATTTTGCTGGAGTTAGAATGCTATTAATACGTCAGTAAAACACATCAGACTTCTCGACGTCATAATCAGTACGTCATAATCGTGACCCACAAGTTTCACAGTCCTTTGGCTTATACAGAGTAAACTTTCGTTTCAAGTAAGAGGTATTAGACCCGGCTGAAGTGAGTAACGACATGCGTCATTAAAATCTAATGTTATGAATTTAATGTACTCGTTGATTACTGTCAGTGGAAGTCTTAAAAACTTGCCGACCTCACATTAATAAATATTAAAGAAGAATATGGAAAGGAATAAATGAGAAAGTCTAATGCAATCCAACCAGCCGGTTGTAGTAAACACGCGTAGAGTAGAAAGATAACCTTGACCATTAATGAAGGTGGAGGGATGGGGGTAGGATGTCTTCCGGTAGTAAGTTAATGCGTAAGTTGGAATGAGAGAGCGTGGGAAGTAGCCTTGACCTTTTGGTCAGGTTGGCAAGTCCTTAAATAGAAGGGATTATTCAAGACAGGTGCTTTTTCTCAACAATACAACACAATCTCGGGTGTGTAAAGGGATAAGCCCGGTCTAAAGTACAAAGTTAGATCAAAATCTGGTATGAATGTGTAGCCTAGAAAGGTTTTATTAGAAAGAGCGAATGAGATCGTGTGGAAAAATCCATAAGCTACTAATTCAGATGAGGTTTAATTGTTCGGTTTTGCTGAACGCATCCATCTCTCTTCATTCTATCCTTCCAACTACCCGTTGGGCTGTGACTGATGCTTTTGTATGAACGTCCGTACATTTTACATGGGAACTCAGACGTCTACCTAGACTGAAATAGTGGCATGATGATAAATACAAGAGTGCCAGTGATAACACGAGAGAGAGACTCCACCAGTGTGACCATATTAAGTAGGATAAGATTACATTGGCCAGGAGTGTGAAAACAGTGGAGAAACTTTTAGAGATAGAGACGGAAAGAAACTGAGAGAGAGAGAGAGTATACAAACTTGCTAGACTTGATTCAGAGGGAGGTTAACGTTTCTCTGATTAGATACTGTGAAATTGTAACTATATAATTTGTAAGTGATTGCTGCTTTCTTTCTTTATTGTTTATATTTCTTTATATAAATAGTTTATTAATTTTTCACCTGGTCATTTCTTATTTTAACTTCGTGTAAAATTCATCATTTGTGGTCATTTATCTGTCTTTTGTCTTTGACTAATGAAAAGTGAGGAATTCCTTTCTCTGGGAGACTGTACAAGCTACCAAAAGTGGTTGACCTCAATTGTTGTATTGTTCTCTTGGAGACTGTACGAGCTACCCAAAGTGGTTGACCTCAATTGTTGTGTTGTTCTCTGGGAGATTGTATGAGCTACCAAAAGTGGTTGACCTCAATTGTTGTGGTGTTGTCTGGGAGACTGTACGAGCTACCCAATGTGGTTGACCTCAATTGTTGTGTTGTTCGAATTATCCATTAATATACGGGCGACCATCAATAACATGGATACAATGTTAATGTCATCTTACTAATGATTATTAAACAAAACCTGCAACAATAATAATAATAATAATAATAATCCCCACAGAAGACATCACAGAAGCCAACAGTCTAATATGCACCACCGCAAAGGTAATTGAAGTATATATAAGGCCAGACACAGAACAAACACAGAAACCATCAGTACCACCATGGAAGAAGAGACTGGAAAAGAAAATAGAGTGTACTAAAAGAGAAATAAGTCAAATGACAGCAGCAAAACAAAATAAGGGAAAACTGAAGGCAAAACTGGTCACCAAATATCATCTCAACTGCAGAAGCACTAAGTCTGCAATAGAAGATGCAAAGCAAAGACTTCAAGGACTCAGTCACCGTCTGAAGAGATACACTGCAAGAGGTCAGCAATTCCAACAGAACAAAATATTCCGAACTGACCCCTGGAAGACTATACCAAGAATTTATATGAAATTCCAGAACAGAACAACAAATACCAAACATTCATGATACCAAGACCTACTGGAGGAAAACAAATGGACAATCCAAATATGCATAACACCTCCGCCAGATGGATTCAGGAATTGAAAGAGGATCATAAAGAGACACCTGAACAACGCACCGTCACAATCAGTGAGAAAGACATTAAGATGGCAAACTGGAAAGCCCCAGGCCTAGATCAAGTGCAAATATTCTGGATGAAACATCTTACCTCCTTACATGGCAGACTTGGTGAACAACTGCAAGACATTCTAAAAAACCCAGGAACCCTACCAGCATGGATGGTAAAGGGAAACACAAGTCTGACTATGAAAGATCCACAGAAAGGCACAACGCCAAACAAGTATCGTCCAGTCACATGCCTATCAACCACCTGGAAATTACTATCAGGAATTATAGCTGACAAAATCATGACTCACCTTGAAACAAACTTCTAAACAATGAACAAAAGGGTTCTAGACCAGGCAGCAGAGGAACAAAGGACCAGTTGGCATTTGATAAAGCAATAGTTACGGACAGCAAGAAACGAAGAACAAATCTTGCAATGGCATGGATTGATTATCAAAAGGCCTATGACTCAGTCCCACATTCATGGATAATTGAAACATTAAAATTGTACAAAGTAGCACCATCAATTTACAGAATCTAATTCAGGAATCAATGAAAAACTGGAAAATCACCCTCACATGCAACAACACAAATATTGCAGACATAAAAATAAACTGTGGAATCTTCCAAGGTGATCTTCCCTTTCACCACTGCTGTTCTGCATTGTCCTAAATCCTCTCAGTCAAATGACCCAGAAAACTGGGTTAGGATACAAAATGAAAGCAGGACAGGTCATCAGCCATTTAATGTATATGGACGATCTCAAGCTGTACAAGCTGCAAAAAATGAACGTGACATCACATCCCTGATCAATACTGTCAAGATCTGCAGTAAGGACATTAACATGAAATTCGGCCTTGAAAAATGTGGACGAATTGTCATCCAGAAAAGCAAGGTCAAAACAACAGAGGGCCTGCAATTCGACATCGGAAAAAAAAACGATGTTTCAATGGAAAAGGAATATAAGTATCATGGGATACTACAGCATCAAGAAAATATGCAGAGAGAAGTGAAGTCCAAAGTTAAGAGAGAATATGTAAAACGTGCTAGGCAAGTCCTCATGTCCAAGCTAAATGGGGCAAACAAAATACAAGCCCTTAATGCATACGAAATACCTATAGTAAGCTACTATAGGTAGATACTGGAGGTATCAGACTGGACAACAAATGAAATAAATGAACTGGACAGAAAAACAAGAAAACTACTCACTATACATAAAGCCTTACACCCCAAAGCAGAAGTAGACAGGCTCTATGTATCTCGAAAAATGGGAGGCCGAGGTCTGAAGAAAATCAAACATGTCATTGAAGGAGAAGTCATTGGTCTTTAGGACTACATCTGGAATAACAACAAATATGATCCACTGATAAAAGCAGTAAAGATGAGTGGACTATTCCACCCTCCCCCCCCGAAACAGACAAAAAAACATGGAAGAAAACAACGAAGCAAGCACTAGCACATACATGGAGCCAGAAACATCTCCATGGCCAGTATGTACGACAAGCCGACGAAATATCAACAAAGTAATCAACGTACAAATGGTTGAAAGAGGCAGGATTGAAAGCAGAAACAGAAGCACTCATAACAGCTGCACAAGATCAAGCACTCAACACCAAATCACACAAAACGAAAATCATGAAAATTTCAAATGATTCCAATTGTAGACTCTGCAAATCCATGGATGAGACAATAGAGCACATACTATCTGGATGTCATGTTCTGGCGGGAACAGAATACACCAATCGACACAACGAAGTGGCAAAACATTTATATAGAAATCTGTGTGAGAACTATGGCGTACAAACCCCAGAAAGTGCATGGATGCACCAACCAGAAGCAGTCACCGAAACAAAAGAAGTAAAAATACTGTGGGACTTCTAGATAAGAACAGATCGGGTGATTCATGCACGAAGACCAGACATAGTAGTTCTCAATAAGTCCAACAGGACAGTAACAATCATTGATGTCCTACCTGAATAAACTCCCTGGAAACCACAGGCTCGCTCCACTACTCAAAGAAGCGCTCCTCGGAAGTGCCCACATCCTCCGTAAAACCTTGGATCTCCCAGAATCTTGGTAAGATTCCGAGAACTTGGATCACAACCGACAGTCAAGAAGAAGTCGTGGAAAGAGGCTGAATAATAATAACCATAAACTTTTTTTATTAATTAATAATTAATAATCATAACGAGTTATATGTGCCCAGAGAGGTGTCACACAAAGTGATTGGAATATAGAACTTTCTTCAAGGGGTAAGTACAGGTAAGTTTCGTTCTATGTCAATTGGATGAAATTGGTATGAGCAAGTATGAGAGTATTAGTCAGAATAAGTACACATCTACTTTGAACTTTTTTGAATTACATCAACAGGTTTTAGCATGTACTTCACCTGAATTGTTATTATAACTCTGGACTTTAAAAGTTATCGTCACGCGCAACAAATTATGTATAAAATAAATTTAGAAATATTATCTGGCAAACTTAATCAGCCAAACTATCTATCTATCTATCTATCTATCTATCTATCTATCTATCTATCTATCTATCTATCTATCTATCTATCTATCTATCTATCTATCTATCTATCTATCTATCTATCTATCTATCTATCTATCTATCTATCTATCTATCTATCTATCTATCTATCTGTCTATCTATCTATCTATTAAATTAATACATCTATACAGCCATCTATTTCTCTGTCCGTATGTTGATCTATCTAAATGTCAATCGATTCATTGAAAATATGTAGAGGCAAATTGCTTTTGTAAAGTGTCATATAATACATGTAATTATTAGAAACTATATAATCTTTATCCTCATCAAAGTCAATATCATCATCAGTATTGTATACCTCGTCGTGATAAAAAAATGATAGTATCGCATCAACAAAACAGACAAGAATATGACAATTCTTACATGCTAGCTTCAGTCATTTGAAAATCGAGACACAGCAATAATTACATTTTGGTAGATATATTTAATATAATTTTGACATAAATCAGATAGATGTGTAAATATTTGTCAAAAGTAAATAATATTTAGTATTTTCATTTGTTTAAAATTAAGGCAATTTTCTATGGCAGTTTTAATTACTCTTATGTTGTACACATTTATAGTAATGTGAGTGATTGCATGAAAAATGAATGAAAAAAAATGAATAACAGAAAATACATACATTATTTTATAAGAATCATAATACGTATATTGTTCTTAAATAAAGTTTAGTTGTATATATAAGAAACTAATAATATATTTCCATTATCTCTTACTGGAAATATTACAAAATATTACTTGGTATGTGAATAATTATTTGATGAAAATGTATACAATTAGATAACAAGAAGTTATCTTGAAATTATTTCCTCCTGAGTAATAAATATTTGAACGTTTATGTATACTTATAACTAATATAAATAGAATTCAATTCGGTTATTACTTTCCTCAGTAAATTTGCATGAAATGTGCGAAAACATACAACATGACACAAAATTATTGGAATGAAAGCTTACACTTTTGTTAAATCAGATGTTAAAATGCTCAGCGATTGCTAAACGTTTAATCAATGCGAAATTATTATAGGATTTATTATGGGCCCTGCGTCTATTTACTAAAGTTGAGAAGGTATTGTACAGTTGTAAATAGTTCAGAATCTTTTTGTCCTAATTTTATTATTTTCAAAATCCCAACTTCATTTTGTAACAGAACTAATATTTCATACCTAACTTCATTTCGAATTAATATTATTATGATGTAAATGATAATTCTGGAAACACCATTCAAAATTATTTAAATTCAAAGAATAAGTTGACAACTGAAATAGCTGTTCTTGATTTAGCATTTTAAATGACGTAACCGATTGTCATGGATAAGAAATAGATGAAAGTGTAGAAATATGTTATTGAATTAGTGATGAATCATACACTGCATTATTTATCTTATTTGGGAACAATTATGTTTAAATATTTCATTATGATTGAGACTTGACACTCCTAGTTTAATTTATATATACCTCCCCCACCTCTCGACATTGTCGCAAATAATGGCCTCATTTATCACTTCTTTTGAAGTAAATTAATATTGATCTACTCCATGGGAATACATAATTATAGAAAAGCAGAGGAATATAATGATAAAACAGAAAGATATATATATATATATATATATATATATATATACATAGATAGATAGATAGATAGATAGATACATAGACAGATAAAGGAAGAAATTGGTAGATTGAATTTATAATAGTGCATAGGTGTTCATGAAAGCTACAAACAATATTTCAAAATTGTATAGTTGCACTTAAAATTCATTTATTTTACTGTCTAATGCTACACACACACACACACACACACACACACACACACACACACACACACACACACACACACACACACACACACACACACACACACACACACACGCACACACACACACACACACACTCACACACAAACACACAGTGCACATTAATATTATGTATTCATGCAAATTAGTTCATTAATTCTCATAATGCACGAGATAATGTGTTTATATTTCAACGGTTCATTCATCTTCACTTTCGGATTCCCCAGCAGTTCCTTGGCTTAAGCTTCCAGCAGTACCTATTCGAAAAGAAAATGACATTTTCCTTCTTAAACTCAGAAATTTAAGCGTATGGTTAAAGCAAGTAATCATATTTATTTTTTAATTATCACAAATAATGGGGATTGTAACAGAATATCATATAATAACAGAAAATGATACATTTCAAATCCCCTTCTTTGCAAAAATGTATATGTCACTTCAAAAGATGCCTTCAGTACACGGTGTGAAATATCGATTTGATTGGTAAAGTTATTTCTATCATTCACCCCAATATTTAGTGGAATGTGTGTGTATTTCCGTATCTATGTGTTTTAGTATGTGAGTGTATGTTTCAAAATATTCTGTTGAAACGGTACAAGGAGCAGAAAATAGCCATTATCTATAATGTAGGATTCACGCGTTACCGTACGTTATTGATAAACTGTAATTCATAATGCATGTATGATTATCAGGTAACTAGTAGATCATAGTGCACTAGTTCTGTCTGTAGTGAATGGTAGTTTTGCACGTGCTAGTTTACTTCTGAGTGTTAATCGTAGTGTTTCTGAGATAGTGGATAGTACTGAGAAGTGTTGTTCATTCGGTTTTGTTTGGGTAAAAAGATGCACCACTAGTGATATGGCTGCTGTCTCACTGAATGGATTTTGCAGTATTTGTATGTGAGAGATGGAGTTTATGATTAACATTTTATTCAGGGATGTGGGACGAAGGGGTACTGACTGTGAATGGATTTCTGTTGTAATGTTAAAATGTCCTCCCCTAATCGTCAGACACTAACCTGTAAGTTAAAATGGGGGCTGGTAGGAGTTTCTTAAAATTCAAAACAAAATATTATTTATATTTATTAATATAAACACGCTTGCACAAAATTTATAAGTAGAAACACGCTTGCACAAAATTTATAAGTAGAAACACGCTTGCACAAAATTACGAATCACAAGTGTATCTTTTCAATTCACTCATTCTACAACAATCAGGATTCATTTAATTATAGATCTTAAAACCGTCTTAAATCAACTCACTCCAAAGTAATCGAACTATTCACTTAATTATAGATCACAATGTAACTGCACAACACCTGTCACTCATGCCAAAATAGATATCAAATTGCAATAAATTTCAATAAAAGGCTTAGCTTATTATTTTTCATCATCGATTTCTCAATTTTTATAAGATTCCCGTGACACGTGACTCTGGTTGTTGGTTATTATTATTATTAATAATAATAATCCATAACTAATTGAAGCGATGAGAATCTTAAATTATGTTCTTAATAATCTTACAGAAGACACAACTCGTCTGTCACTTGGCGTAGATGAGGGCGCTGTGAACATTTTCTCTCTCCCACAACATTTAGGACAAACATATACTGTCACACAGTATTTCCGTAAGTGAAAACCTACTTACCGAAGGAGAAGATAAATCCACTTTAATCTATATTTAGCGAGCCACAAACCACCCACTATCTCTCCAACATATAGTTATTAATTTGTGTAAGAAGATGAATAAATTAAACAATTTATTTATTAAATATAGATATAACACACACATTGAAAAGATTACTTGACATCAATATTTCCACAAAACCACTTTCGAAATATATTAGTGCTCTACAATATTGTATTGTGATCCTTACATATAAGTCAGCAGATTAGAATCACAGGATTATTCCCAAAAGGGGAACAGGAGAGAGCACGCACCCGTCACGTGCCCACTTTTAGAGTGTGCACAGACATCAATATGAAGAAACCATAGCAATCCACAGACACTAGAACTACAAGAAGCACAACACAGACGACTTTCTACACTCCGCCAATCAGCTCGACACAAGCGCATTGCCTAACTACTCGACACAAAAGACAACATACGTCTCTTCTAGCACAGACTGAAACCAACATGAAGATACTAGAACTACAAGATGCACAACGCCTACCCAACAGTTGCCATCAATTCACCCCACTACAAACGACTTTCTACACTTCGCCACATAACTCGACATAAGCGCATTGCCTGACAACTCGACATAAACGACAACAGCGCGCGCAAATTCTACACTTCGCTTAACCGCCACAGATGACTTTCTACACTGCACCAGAACGGATACCGATGGGGGACAAACAATACACCGACTCCTAAACTTCAAACTTCAAACCTTTTAGTCCATACACAGACTACACATCGCCATACCGGCTCCCGATGGCGTCAACATCATAATTCTGCAGACCTCACCCGACGCAACACACACACAGCGAGAGCGGCAGAACCCGCGAGCACCAAGACTGGTGAGTCTCAAACTTGCTGGTCTAGTGCCTGTGGTGCACACAAACCAACACACACGGGTGGCTTCGAAACGACCCCTAGAGGAAAAAAAAAACTAAAAGAAAAAAAACGGACAAGCAAACAGTCGAAACAAGGAACAGTCATCGACTGACGAAATTCAAACGCAACACCGCAACCCACCGCTACCTTCTCCGGACACCAGAAAAGAGAGGAAGGCCTCACAGGAATCCACCAAAAACAGAACATCGCCAAGATGAAAAGTTTTAACTCAATTCCTGTGAGGTAAAGAAGTTAACGGTACTACTACTACTACTACAGGATTATTCCTATCGTAGAACAGTTATGGAGTTATAGAGATAAGTGATAATAGTGATGTGGAATAAGTTTGCCTATCCCTGTTTGTAAACTTATTGTTGTATAAACCGTTAAATTGTTAGAGTGATCCGACCTAGGGTACTGCTTATGCGGATATTTTATATTATTCAAAATTGTAGAAGTAATAGTCTACTCACATAATACATCTCTACATGAAGCGCAAGTATAATACATCAAAGGCAAAATACACGAAATATTTCTAAGTCCATTCTCTTTCAAAAGGCCGGTTTCAACCACACCAAATTCAAAATGATTAAATAATATAATTATTTCAGCAGGTAATATATGATCAGCCCATTGGTTGGGCTCATTCTTTTGTAAATCTTAACCATTGGATAATAAAAACTACTCACCTACATCCCACTACCACTTTAGATTATATCAGCAAGTTCAAGGACACTCTCTTTATGACTTGTAATTTTAACTCTGGTACTTACAAAATGCACAGTACCAGAAGGTCTTGTCACGTTAACATTAATCAAGTAATATAATATTTCATTAAACAAAATAGGGACAGACAACCGTGCTCTGTCACAGTTTCTAATAATAAAAAAATGTTTAATTGTAAACACGTATTTAATGATACTGTTAATGAGTTTTGTGATCGTTGTATAAATCGTGATGTGTTTTAGATGTTCGTGCAGAACACTACCAGAAATATGAAAAATTCGTTGAGTTTATCTAGTGTTGTAATTGTTTTGCAATAAACTTTAAATGGAAGTAGAAGGCTGCAATGAAGTAAGACAACGTCATAGACTGGTACTAGAAGGAGTAGAAAATTGGGTTTACCGACAAAAGCGCGACGACGCGTTCTGTCCCTAACTCTAACCATAACTCTAACCCTAGTCCTAACCCTAACCCTAATCCTAATCCTAACCCTAATCCTAACCCTAACCCTAACCTAACCCTAACCCTATCGCGCATTTGTCGTGGCGCAATTGTCATTGTCGGAATATGGTTGCCAACATGAATGGCGGATAACTTCTCAAGACGATGGTAAATGACGAACTTTTGTTTTCTCAGATGGCTGCTGAATGTTCAGCGAAAATTTCAGCTTAAAGTTCATTGAGAGACAGTAAAATCTTTGTCTGTACTAGGAGACGAGTCTTGAGTACTTCGGTGCTCTAGATACCAGTCTGCTACGAAATATGGCGGACCTTATATAGTTGTTATACCACAAAACAAAATGCGCTTTTCCTCAAAACACTTCAAGATGCTGTATTCCATTCTCAGGTGCTATTTTTGTTCTGTGTTGAAGAAACAAAAAAAATAAGTACACCACATTAAGCTCTAATATAATTGAGAAAATTTCCTTTTGATCATTTTCTAACAGCAATTTTGGCGATGAGGAATGACGTCCATTCGTTTGAAGTGACAGAATATGGCGACGTGTTCCTACTGTTCAGCTCTGTATAGAAACACGAAATGTTCCTACTGTTAAACTGGATGTAGCAACACGAGGTGTCTACACTTCAGTCTATGTAGCAACACGAGGTTGTGTCTACACTTCAGTATATGTAGCAACACGAGGTGATCGTGTTTGCCTTGCAGATCAATGTTATTGCTCTCATTTGTTCACCCTAAAGCTCTGGTAGACGGTCTTTAGTATCCCTTATAATCCTAATTAATTGATTAAAATTACATTTAGGAATGTTGTATCGTTATGACACTGCCATTTGTGGTAAACAAAATGTGTAACATATTTAGCCCTACCTCTGTAAAACAACTCCCAGAATTATTATACGTTGACAATATGTCACACTCGACCAAGTCTATTCTATTTTTTCTCAAACAGCCGTTACTTTTCTTTGCGAACACGAGGTGATCAAATAAAGATTTTATTCTAGAACAGTAAAACGACTTTACCTCCTGAACTCTCTTGCCCGGCTTTAGGTTCTTTCACGCCTTGATCTTCTGATGTTTTTATTTCTTTTGCTTCGGCAGGAGATTCGGGCTGTCGTGCCTTAGATTGATCGTTCTTGGAACCACCTTGAAATTCTACGAGACGAGAGGGGCTTCTTGTTGTATAATTTCTGATGTACATTATGGACATTGATAAGAAAGTATTGTCATACCTGAGTCTATTATTTGCTTGAAGAATTACATGAAACTTCGTGCAGACTTTCATAACTCTTTCATTATTTCTTTTAAAAAACTCATCTAATAAAAATAATTGCTTATAAAATTTGTAGAAGAAATTTAATTCTTAATACATCTCATTATCAGTATGTAGTCTTCCTCAGAACAGGTTATTCCGATATGCATAATTATTATTTGCACTAGTCTTCATGTATCATAATTTTTCATCGCAGAACTGTATCACATTTACTCCCCCTTTATTCGTTTCAAATCTTTATATTTTACCATCATCTTTACACCCCAGTACTCTCATAATTTCGGCAATTTAAGTAATTTAAATTCGTAAATTTATTATACATATATCATTAATACACATTTAAGCAACTTAAAGTCGCACATTTATTATATATATAATGAATACATATCGGTACTGTATATCTTTTACTAATGTCTATTCAACTCAAGGTTTACATTTTCTTATGGAATTATCGTCTTTACACTAGGGAACATTTCACAATCACCACATGTCATGTAACTAACGCCTTTGCAATTGATCAAGCAATTATCATCTTTACACTAGGGAACATATCATGTAACTAACGCCTTTGTAATTGATTAAGCAATTATCATATTGTTACATGTAAACATGATAATAATCGTCTGCATACATCTCAGTATTGTGTCACATGGAACGACCTATTATGCAGATTGTGCTTTTACATCTCAACAAGTTACTGTCTTCTGTACAATCACCTTTAATTAAATGCTACATAGAGAATGAGATGTCAAAATGTACTTTGTATGAAGAGTAGTACATATGCGACCATAGTATGAGGTAAACAGGCAGTTTGCTTTAACATTAACACATTATAGATCGGTTAAAGTGTGTGATGACAAATTTATAACACATTATATATCACTTAAGAGTGTGTGATGATAAAATTAAAACAAATTATAGATCACTTAAAGTGTTACAAAATTATAACATATTAATCATCACTTAAAGTGTGTGATGACAAAATTAAAACAAATTATAGATCACTTAAAGTGTGTGTGATGACAAAATTATAACACATTATAGATCCCTTAAAAGGTGTATAGAAAGAACTGATGCGAAGCAGTGTTGTGTTTACACTTGAGAGAATTAATTGATAACAATAACTAAAGAATGTTTTACAACCTTGATAATGATTACAATAATTGAAAGAAAAAAATACATTGCATTAAAAGTATTTGTGTTATTCACTCAGCGTTGCGTTGTAACCTGTACTTACCCACTTCATCCAATTTCCTCAGACCCTTGACTTCTTCGTTTTCACGTCTCTTTCTCGCAGCACACAACCTGAAATACCCAAGTGTAATGAAATGCCAGTCCTAATGAAACCATTTCTCGTGAGACAGAACCTGATATAACCAATTGCATTGAAATGATATGCTAATGCAAACACTTCTTATTAGACACAACTTGAAATAGGCAAGTGCAATGAAATACCAGTACTAATGAAAACATTTCTCATTAAACTCAACCTGAAATAGCCGAGTACAATGAAATAACTTTACTAACGAAAACACTTCTCATTAGATACAATCTGAAATAGCCAAGTACAATGACATAACTTTACTAACGAAAACATTTCTCATTAGATACAATCTGAAATAGCCAAATTAAAACATACCACTACTAATGAAAGCATTTCTCCTTAGTCACAAACTGAAATAGCCTATTGAAAAAATACTAGTGCTAATGAAAACACTTCTCATTAGATAACCTGAAACAGCCAAGTGCAAAGAAACACCAGTACTAACGACACCATTCCATAATGATGAAATGAAGCACGTATTGCGTAACAATTCCACATACATATATACTCATAAAGAACACACAAAAATACACACACACACACATACATATATACTCACAAAGAACAGACAAAAATACACACACACACACACACAGACAACCGACAAAGCACATACACACATACACATCAGTAAATGTTATTTTTAAAAAATAATTATTAGTTTGGCGAAAATGAGTTAATCAAAGAGCAATTGCATCTAACTTAAATTCATGACTCTTTACTGTGAAATAAAAATATTTCCTTTCTATCGCATAAGTGTTGTAATTAGAGATTCCAGGTAAATTGTCATCAGAAGTTTAGTATACAAATTACAGCTATTTTAAAATGTTAGCACTTTTTATTGCCTATAAGAAAATAATTATATAAAGTAAAAAGGCAGTAGGGATGCCCTTGTCATTACTTATAATAAAATAATTATATAAAGTATAAAGGCATTATCTGGCCCTTGTCATTACTTATAATAAAATAATTATATAAAGTATAAAGGCATTATCTGGCCCTTGTCATTACTTATAATAAAATAATTATATAAAGTAAAAAGGCATTATCTGGCCCTTGTCATTACTTATAATAAAATAATTATATAAAGTAAAAAGGCATTATCTGGCCCTTGTCATTACTTATAATAAAATAATTATATAAAGTAAAAAAGCAGTATCCTTGTGTGACAGATTCTGACCGAATTCTGTGTCACGAACTCCTGACCCATATCCAGGAAATTCGAAATCATATTCAAATTGAATTCCTTTGTTAGAATCTTTCCCGCCGAGGAAACAACAGAGAGTTCAACCTATGTTATGCAACTTTAGACGATAGTCGAGAAAGTTCGAATCAACAAGCATACCTCGTGATCTAGTCATGTGATGCATTCATGCACTTCAATAAATACTCTTGATGCGATAATATACTTCACTCGCACACAGACCGGCCGGACACATACATCTTAGTCGCCGAATATTTTGCTGAGTCGTAAGGAACACACATGGAACCCGTTGCTCTTATGTAAAATCTACTCAAGAAGGTAACACGTCTACTTCTTACAATATTATTGCATTTTACTATTTGTATTTTTGTATATGAATTTATGTATGTATTTGTGCTAATTATTATAATTCTCTTCCGAACACACGTGATTCGATAAGAATGACTAAAAAGCCTAAAAGTTCATTGTATATAAATTAACTGTAACCTTTTAACTTTAATTTGTATAAACTTTAATTCTCTTGTGCCGCGAACGTCTGTGCACGTTGCAAATCTCTATGTAATTCAAATGACTTTCTTGCGTGTAATTTTATTGTTAAATTGTAAAACACTCATGCCTAATTTGGATTATATTTTATTCTCCTTGTATGAATTCCATTTTTAATGAAGTAATGTTAAGAAATTTGTACGTTCATGTAATGTTAAAAATAACACACATGTGAATTATATTGTATCTTTTATGAATATAAATATATTGTAAAAGACACGATAGTCGAAGATTTAAACTATGCGCATTGTTATCATCATGTGCTTCTGAATTTGCGAATGTAAACGCAAATCGCTCATAGAAATTAATCACAATTTCAGAGCGGGTTCTTCTTTTCCTTCTTATTCTACGTTTCAACGTATGACTGCACCTTCGTTTCTACGTCGGGTGCGTGTTTCTTTTGTTCAACCTTGGTTGGATGATGTTACAAGTACTGTGCTGCCATTGTTGATGATGTTACATCGAGATACATCATTAGTGACAAGTTGAGAGACGTTGAGTTACTGGAACTATTGATATATGACGCAAGCATTGCTTGATATGTGGAAGGATCGAACTGACCTTAGACCACGTGTTTATCAAGACTACTGAGACAGATAAGTAACTGATCTGGGCTCTGAATTAGAAGACTGTGTCGTAACATTAACTTTCAAGGATTAAAATAAGCACATTGAACTTGCCTTAGTTTAGATCTGAAGCTGTGTCTTTGTAATTGATTGTTATTGTTAAATCTTTATTATTAAATTCTTTTATTGTTAATACCTCTTTCGTAGTGATTTTTATGCATATAGACCTAATCGTGGTTTGGATGGGGGATCGATTGAGCTAAATGTAACATTCTGAATGCATAAAGATTTAAGAGAGTTTTTAACGGTTTCCAAGCCGGCTATTGTACACAAGTTTGTCTGTTCGTGAATCTGTTTGTCTGTACTACAAAGGCGCATTTTCATATGAGACGAAAGATAAATTTGAGCAACCAGTCTGTTTAGGGAAAGAGGAGAGATTAATTTATCTAATTAAATTAAGGTTCTGTAAAATTCCTAAGCAGGGTCTCTAAATAAAACTGGACATGTAACACCTTGACAACTCACATCAACACGATGACGAGCAACAAGAGGGCACAACCAGCAATGATGACGGCCACGATTAAGCCAAGTGGAAGTTTGTCTGACTGAGGAGTTTCTTCTTGTTCAGTTTCTAAACAGTAAAAATAAAAGATAATTTACCAGATATCAAATGTCAACGACTGAATAAAGATAATTCTTTGCAAAATGTAGTTCTCTATGTAAACGTATTTATCATAATTAAACTCGTCGACTTCTTCTCTAAGAAAATATCGTAGATTCTGTAACGAGGCACACATTTATTGCTTACTTACTCGTAAATCAATTTATAAGTAAATTCTTTATATAGACATGATAACAGAAGAAAATGAAATATGATGCACAGTCCCTAGCCAAAGCAAGATAAAAATAAAATAAACAAATTTTCTTTCATAGAAAATATCTCTTCAGAACGTTGTGTTTTATTACCGAATTATTTTGCATTCCAAGGAAAGAATCAAATGGCAGAAAATATGTCATTGCTTATGATCACACTTCCTATCAAATTTTAAAATAAAAGCACCTGAAAACGTAATTCAGTTCCAATCAAATTCATTCGAAGCAAGTGATAGTCTTAAATAAACATAACATTGATTATAATAATTATTTCACGTTTTAAAGGCTATTACAGTTAAGATTCAAAATATGTGTTGATGCAATGCAAATGTATATATGTAAAGCATGGAGGAAAGTCAATCAGCACTATTCAGATTTGTCATGAATGTTTCATTTCAAGTGTAGCAAGCTTTGTAATTTTGTAAGAAATCTCCTGCTTAAATATTTCATTTTATTAATTGTAAGTATAAACATGTGAGATAAGTGTACAACAGAGAGTCTTGTGAAATAATCAATAACTTAACACACGTGATAAGAAAGATTACAAAAATTCTAAATTCGTTCGATTATATCCGATATTTAATCATATTGCACTTGAACTTTATGAGATGCCGACAAATAATTAGAAATTAGCAATTACGGTACAAGGTGCACTAAAATTCTGAGAAGAACAAAAAACTCTCAATATATTTCTGTTTGTGTAAATATGAGTTTCTAATCTTTATTATTTGAGCGATTATTTTCTGTACCTTTGCAATATGGTCCTTTATAACCAGGGTTACATTCCGTTAGACACACACCGCTCTGAGTGTGGCACTTCATGTCCTTGCACTGACCGCACTCTTCACTACAATTCTCTCCGTACCTCCCACGGGGACAGGCTGCAAACACAAACAGTTTTGTCTACTCATCCATCAATCCATCCATCCATTCATTTATCCATCCATCCATCCATCCATCCATCCATCCATCCATCTATCCACCCATCCATCCATCCATCCATCCATCCATTCATCCATCCATCCATCTCTCTATCTCTATCTATCTATCTATCTATCTATCTATCTATCTATCTATCTATCTATCTATCTATCTATCTATCTATCTATCTATCTATCTATCTATCTATCTATCTATCTATCTATCTATCTATCTATCTATCTATCTATCTATCTATCTATCTATCTATCTATCTATCTATCAATCTATCTATCTATATTTTCAAGGATTACTTATCAAACACGCAAAGTATTTTTTGCTTTACTTCGTTGTCATTTGTTCTTCCGTTTTCTCATATTCAACATACATCATGTTAATTCTCCTCATTTAGTCATTTAATTATTAATATGTTTTTTCTCTGATTCATTGAGAAAGTATAGAGAACATTTTTTCTACTGGAGTAATGAAATATGGACCATACACTTTCTACACGTGTTTTATTGATGTGACCAGGATAGCAAATGTGTGAGCCCAACACCTCTTATTTGTTAATGAATCTTTCATAACTAATTACAAGTGATGATAATCTTAATTAATAATAATTATAATTATTAATAATTCTCCAGCAGACATCACAAGTCTCTCTCACTTGGCGGATATACGAGCGCTGTACACGTTTTCTGTCTTCCTCAACATTTAAAGACAAACAGTGACTGTCACAAAATATTCCAAAGGTGGAAAACGTCCTACTAAAGGAGAAGACAAACAGTGACTGTCACAAAATATTCCAAAGGTGGAAAACGTCCTACTAAAGGAGAAGACAAACAGTGACTGTCACAAAATATTCCAAAGGTGGAAATCGTCCTACTAAAGGAGAAGACAAACAGTGACTGTCACAAAATATTCCAAAGGTGGAAAACGTCCTACTAAAGGAGAAGACAAACAGTGACTGTCACAAAATATTCCAAAGGTGGAAAACGTCCTACTAAAGGAGAAGACAAACAGTTACTGTCACAAAATATTCCAAAGGTGGAAAACGTCCTACTAAAGGAGAAGACAAACAGTGACTGTCACAATATATTCCAAAGGTGGAAATCGTCCTACTAAAGGAGAAGACAAATCCGTCTTTAATCTATATTTAGCGATTCCACATCCACTCAATTTCTTATCGAACATAAGTTTATCAATATGTGTAAGCAAAACAATAATGTATAAAATCAACAATCAAAATATTATAAAAATACAATGAAAATGATTACTTGACATAATTTTTAAACTATAAAGCCTTTATCCAGAAAAATACAATTAAACATGTCAATACAAATCACAGGATATTTCTTATCAGAGAAAATAAATGGAGTTGCTATTGATAAGTGATAATATTCTTTACACAACCTGAATTAACTGTTGTTTCAACAGTCTTTGCTTTTGCAACAATGTCAACGCTTATTTACCATGCCAATTTAACCTGTCTCTCTCCACACATGTTGAAACATTGTTGCACTCTCGCTCTTTTCTCTCAGACAAATTAGGCGCCCTCTTTTGCCATGTCACTTCAAGCAGAACAATTGTAGCAATTTCTAGTAACTTAACTGTACCAAAGAATTGCCTGAAGTAATCAGAATACTTTGCCATGATTCATCAAAGGAGAATAGTTTATTCCTTTACACTTACACACTTTGCAGCAGATGATTCCGGCATCCACCCGGTCATAGTGGTTTAAAATTCAATAAACTATGAAAATTCATATCACACAATGAAAAGCTACTTGTCCATGTAAAAATAGAATCAGGGAACAAACGCCAGGTTTCCAATTTATCTCTTTATAACTCCATCCTTTCTTACATTCCAGTCTCATCATACAGTTTCCTACAATGGTATTTATTATCCAGATACAAGTACACAGTACAATAAATACAGAATATCGAAACAATGTCAAGTGCTTACCATTCTATATATGATCATATTACTTCAAGCATGTCTAGAAATAATAGTCTGCTCACAGACAAAATATTATCACAAAGAATGCTCAAGGCAGGATCATTAAATTGCATTAAATGAAATTAGATTGCATTTATTTAAATTAATTAAATTAAATTAAATTTAAAATGTAATTATATTTTAATTATACTTAATTTCATTCATTACACTTAAAATAAATTTAATTTTGTTTAATTTAATTTTTTAATATAATTTTAATTATTAAATATTAATTTCAATTCAATTCAATTCAATACAATTCAATTCAATTAATTATCTTAATGTAACATAATATAACGTAACTATACGTAACATAATATAACGTAACTATACGTACCATAATATAACGTAACTAAACTTAACATAATATAACGTAACTTTATTAATTTTTAATTTAATTAAGTTAAATTCTATTTAATTTAACTTAGTTTAGATTAATTTAATTTTAATTTAATTTAATGCAAGTTAATTTAATTTAATTCACTTAATTTAATTTATGCTTACTTTCGTTGCAAAAGGCGGAATACCATCCAGTCTTACATCCATCATGACATTCTCCAGTGACTCTGTCACATGCCTGTCCTTCCTCACAGTTTGAACAATTCATTTGGCAATCTTCTCCATATTTTTTGGGAGAGCATGCTGTGAAAATAGATCAAAATAACTACAGGATTATTTCTGCGCAACACTTCAATCAATCTATCTATCTATCTATCTATCTATCTATCTATCTATCTATCTATCTATCTATCTATCTATCTATCTATCTATCTATCTATCTATCTATCTATCTATCTATCTATCTATCTATCTATCTATCTATCTATCTATCTATCTATCTATCTATCTATCTATCTATCTATCTATCTATCTACCTACCTACCTATCTATCTATCTATCTATCTATCTATCTATCTATCTATCTATCTATCTATCTATCTACCTATCTATCTATGTGTGCATGCCTATGTTTACAGACCAATGATTAAATGATATCAAACCAGCTGATGATGAATTATTAAAAATATATTAATTATCACGGACGTGGTATGATCTCATAGAAATATGAAGTTCTTTAAATAAATAAAAACATATATACAATTAACAATTGCTAAAATTGTGTATTTTGTTTCTTTTTAATCGCAGACTTTAAATAAACAATGGTCTGAAATTAATATTATATCTAAAATAATTTGGCTTTCGGCTTGAAGCTCATTACTTTCATCATGACCTTTGACTATTGTGTGAGACATCTTAGAATTTTATTGTGTTTATACGATTAAAGTAAAAGACTAACTGAAGTCAAATTTATCCCCAATGAATGGTGGATGATGTTTACATTGCTGTAATAACATCTTGTACAAGAAACAATTTAATAAAAAATAATACTAAACATGCACAATATAAATACACACGTTCACGCACAGAGAGAAACACATATATGCACATATATAAAGCATTCTAGACTAATCATTTGTTCCGTTTCCTCGCCGCCGCCACACACTTAACGTAAAATATCACGTGTCTAACTTTGTAAATGTACTGTAAACTAAAGGGGAGAGATATGTACTTTCATGCACAATGTATATACATCTCTAGCTATGTAAACGTACTGTAAATAAAGGGGAGAGATATGTAATTTCATGCACAATGTATATACATCTCTAGCTATGTAAACGTACTGTAAATAAAGGGGAGAGATATGTACTTTCATGCACAAAGTATATACATCTCTAGCTTTGTAAACGTACTGTAAATAAAGGGGAGAGATATGTACTTTCATGCACAATGTATATACATCTCTAGCTATGTAAACGTACTGTAAATAAAGGGGAGAGATATGTACTTTCATGCACAATGTATATACATCTCTTGCTATATAAACGTACTGTAAATAAAGGGGAGAGATATGTACTTTCATGCACAATGTATATACATCTTTAGCTTTGTAAACGTACTGTAAATAAAGGGGAGAGATATGTACTTTCATGCACAATGTATATACATCTCTAGCTTTGTAAACCTACTGTAAATAAAGGGGAGAGATATGTACTTTCATGTACAATGAATATACATCTCTAGCTTTGTAAACGTACTGTAAATAAAGGGGAGAGATATGTACTTTCATGCACAATGTATATACATCTCTAGCTACAAGCGTATGGTGAAAAGAGAGATATGTACATTCAGGTCTCTAGCGATGTAAACCCACTATGTACACTAAATTGAAGAGAGTATAATACACGTCATTCCGATTGTATACACAATATTATGTTCAATCTGATTTCCGTTATATCATACTAGAATTTACGGGATTGTAAAATCAAAGCTCAAGGTATTTTATTTAATTTGCCTCATATTCCTATCTATCCACTTACGTTGAGTACAGAACTCTGACATCCAGCCGTGGTCACATCCTCCTAAACAAACTCCTGATTTAGAGTCACAGGTAGTTGACTTCCTACAGCCCCCGCACACATTTTCACAATTAGGACCATAGGTTCCAGCCTTGCAAGCTTCAAGAAATGAAAACAATGGATTAACATGCTGGGCTATAGGTTCCAGCATTACAAGCTACAAATTAATGAAAACAATGGATTAACATGCTGGGCTATAGGTTCCAACATTGCAAGCAACAAAGAAATGAAAACAATGGATTAACATGCTTGGCTATAGATTCCGAGTTTGAAAGTTGTCAAGAAATACAAGCAATAGAATAAAATACTGGATCATCAGTACACACTTTACAAGCTCTAAAAGAATAATGCAGTAGAAATGCATATTGGGCCATAGTTAATAGCTTCACAAGCTGCAGAAAATAAAAGCAAAATATTTACATCTAGGGCATAGTTAGAGGCTTTACAACCTGTAAAACAATGTAGGCATTAGATTTACATCTAGGGCACAGTTAGAGGCTTTACGATATAAACATTATTCGAATGTAGTTTTGTGGAAATTTTGATGTCAAATAATCTATTTTCATAGTATTTGTTATATTTATATTTGATTGTTGATTTAATAAATTCATTGTTAAACTTATTGGCCTTCTTAGTCATATTCATAACCGTATATTGGAAAACATGTGAATGGATGGGGGCTAAATATAGATTAAAGACGAATTTGTCTTCTGATTTAGTAAGACGTTTTCCACCTACAGAAATATTATGTGACAGTAAATGTTTTCTTCAATATTGTGGAAGGGAGAAAATGTTTACAGCGCCCGCATATCTGCCAAGTGAGAGACGAGTGGTGTCTGCTGGAGAATTATTAATAATATAAATTAAGATCCTCATCAAGTATAATTAGTTATGGATGAATAATTAATTAATAATAATTAATCGCAACCATTACTTAATCGGCGTTGGCGTCACATTGTCATAGCGTCATAGCCATTTAGTAAACAGTATGTCAACCGCTTGGAATAGCGCATGTCACATCCATTTGTTGTACAGTAAGTCATATCCGTTTCAGGTACAGTATGTTGCAACCATTTGAAGTACACTATGCTACAGTTATGGAATAGAGTATGCCACATACATACTGGAGTATAGTATGCTACAGAGATTTTGGTTTATAGTATGCAATATGCCATAGACATTTTGGAGTATTCCTTGTCACATCCATTTGGGGTACAGCATTTCCTGCTTTCCACTCCATTAACCTCTGCTGAAATGTGAACGAAATATTAGAGACGCAATGAAGGAACAATTATTTCAGGCGTGCATTTTTCACGCAACAAAATTGCGATGAGTCAAGTGCACTTAAAATGTGCAACGCTTGAGACCTACAGACCTGCATATAGATAGATAGACAGACAGACAGGTAGGCAGATAAACAGAGTGGTAGATATATATATACAGACATATAGATAGACAGATAGACAGATAGAGAGATAGAAATATAGATGGACAGGTAGATAGATAGATAGACAGATAAATAGATAGATAGATAGACAGATAGATATACAGATAGATACATACATACAGATAAATAGATAGATAGATAGACAGATAAATAGATAGATAGATAGACAGACAGACAGATAGATATACAGATAGATACATACATACATAGATAGATAGATAGATGGATATACAATAAAAAGTCTCATTAATCTTACCTTCCGTACATTTCAAGTCTCCAAATCCTGCCTTACAACCCAGTCCACACGATCCATCGACATGATCGCAAATAGTTTCATCTAAACAGTTCGCGCACTTATTTTTGCAGGCAGGACCCCAGGTACCTTCTTCGCACACTGCACAAGGTTTACAATTAAAAAGTGATGCATTTTTTTGTTTTACTTTCACGAAGTTCAAAGTTCAATTTTTGAAAGTAAGTTTCGAATTTCGTTGTTTTATATTACATTACTTAATTAAAAAAATGTTACGAGTTACACTTTAAAAAATGTGTAAATGTACATTCATTGAAGTTTTTTTAAAATAATTTTCATTTAATAATGATAGACAGACAGTTTAATATTTCTAAAAATTTATTTTTATAGAATTAATTATTTTGCTGTTTCTTTTCTTCTATTATATAAAAATATTTGGAAATGTCAGATGATATCCTCTGATTGGAGTAAAAACGGACTGCGGTTTACGTATAAATGATCTTAACTATAATTGGTCTTTTCATTTACACAATGTAGTTCAGCAATCATGGCCCGTCAGATCAGTTCCAGCCACCAGCATATGTACTCACCCACTCCATACCTGGTCGAACATTCTCCCCCCCTCCCCCTCCTAAACAAAACAAAAAAAAAAGAAAGAATAAATATTCTCATCTCTTGATGACATTTTGCCTCAGCGAAAATCTGTAAGAATGGAGGTAAGAGAGGGAAACGAGTGACAGAGATAATCAATAAAATGAATACAAGTCTTTAAAATCTGGCTGAAATAATCAATTAATCAAAGGAATTAGTGGCACAGGCAATCAAGTGAATGAATAAAATCTTTAAATACATTATCCAATCGACTTTATATGTATTAGACAATTTTGCAGTTACCTCAATAAACAAAATGAGTTTAATAATAATAATAATAATCCTCCGTAAAACTTTGGATCTCCCAGAATCTTGGTAAGATTCCGAGACCTAGGATCACAGCCGACAGTCAAACAGAAGTCGTGGAAAGAGACTGAATAATAATAATAAATTCCCTGGAAACCACAGACTCGCCCCACTACTCAAAGCAGAGCTCCTAGAAAGTACCCACATCCTCCGTAAAACCTTGGATCTCCCAGAATCTTGGTAAGATTCCGAGATCTTGGATCACAACCGACAGCCAAACAGAAGTCGTGGAAAAAGGCTAAATAATAATAATGATGATGATAATGATCCACTGATATAAGCAGTAAAAATGAGTGGACTATTTCATCCCCCAGAAACAGACAAAGAAACATGGAAGAAAACAACGAAGCAAGAACTAGCAAATACATGGAGCCAGAAACCTCTGCATGGCCAGTATGTACGACAAGCCGACGAAATATCAACAAAGCAATCAACGTACAAATGGTTGAAAGAGGCAGGATTGAAAGCAGAAACAGAAGCACTCATAACAGCTGCACAAGATCAAGCACTTAACACCAAAGCACACAAAACGAAAATCATGAAAATATCAAATGATTCCAAATGTAGACTCTGCAAATCCATGGATGAGACAACAGAGCACATACTATCTGGATGTCAGGTGCTGGCTGGAACGGAATACACCAAACGACACAATGAAGTGGCAAAACACATACATAGAAATCTGTGTGAGAACTATGGCATACAAACCCCAGAAAGAGCATGGATGCATCAACCAGAAGCAGTCACCGAAACAGAAGAAGTCAAAATACTGTGGGACTTCGAGATAAGAACAGATCGGGTGATTCCTGCACGAAGACCAGAAATTGTAGTTCTCAATAAGGCCAACAGAACAGTATCAATCATTGATGTCGCTGTTCCAAGTGATAGAAACATAAAAACAAAAGAAAGAGAAAAAATAGAAAAATACCAAGACCTAAGATTAGAAATCCAGAGACTGTGGAATGTAAAAGCAGAAGTGAGACCTATAGTGATAGGAGCCTTGGGGAACATAACATCTGAATTGGAAGGCTACCTGAATAAACTCCCTGGAAAACACAGAATCGCTCCACTACTCAAAGCAGCACTCCTCGGAAGTGCCCACATCCTCCGCAAAACCTTGGATCTCCCAGAATCTTGGTAAGATTCCGAGACCTTGGATCACAGCCGACAGTCAAACAGAAGTCGTGAAAAGATAATAATAATAATAATAATAATAATAATAATAATAATAATAACAGAGGGCCTGCAATTCGACATCTGAAAAATCAATGATGTTTCAATAGAAAATGGATATAAGTATCTTGGGATACTACAACATCAAGAAAATATGCAGAGAGAAGGGAAGTCCAAAGTTAAGAGAGAATATGAAAAACGTGTTAGACAAGTCCTGAAATCCAAGCTAAATGGGGCGAACAAAATACAAGCCCTTAATGCATACGCAATACCTGTAGTAAGCTACACTGGAGGTATCATAGATTGGACAGCAAATGAAATAAATGAACTGGACAGGAAAACAAGAAAACTACTCACAATACATAAAGCGTTACACCCCAAAGCAGACGTAGACAGACTCTATGTATCTCGAAAAATGGGAGGCAGAGGTCTCAAGAAAATTAAAAATGTCATTGAAGGAGAAGTCATTGGCCTTGTGGACTACATCTGGAATAACAATAAAGATGATCTACTGATAGAATTAGTAAAAATGAGTGGACTATTACAACCACCAGAAACAGACAAAGAAACATGGAAGAAAACAACGAAGCAAGAACTAGCACATACCTGGAGCCAGAAACCTCTACATGGCCAATATGTACGACAAGCAGACGAAATATCAACAAAGCAATCAACGTACAAATGGTTGAAAGAGGCAGGATTGAAAGCAGAAACAGAAGCACTCATAACAGCTGCACAAGATCAAGCACTCAACACCAAAGCACACAAAACGAAAATCATGAAAATTTCAAATGATTCCAAATGTAGACTTTGCAAATCCATGGATGAGACAACAGAACACATACTATCTGGATGTCAGGTTCTGGCTGGAACAGAATACACTAAACGACACAATGAAGTGGCAAAACACATACATAGAAATCTGTGTGAGAACTATGGCATAAAAACCCCAGAAAGAGCATGGATGCATCAACCAGAAGCAGTCACCGAAACAGAAGAAGTCAAAATACTATGGGACTTCGAGATAAGAACAGACCGGGTGATTCCTGCAAGACGACCAGACATTGTAGTTCTCAATAAGGCCAACAGAACAGTAACAATTATTGATGTCGCTGTTCCAAGTGATAGAAACATAAAAACAAAAGAAAGAGAAAAAATAGAAAAATACCAAGACCTCAGATTAGAAATCCAGAGACTGTGGAATGTAAAAGCAGAAGTGATACCAATAGTGATAGGAGCCTTGGGGAACATAACATCAGAATTGGAAGGCTACCTGAATAAACTCCCTGGAAACCACAGAATCGCTCCACTACTCAAAGCAGCGCTCCTCGGAAGTGCCCACATCCTCCGTAAAACCTTGGATCTCCCAGAATCTTGGTAAGATTCCGAGACCTTGGATCACAGCCGACAGTCAAACAGAAGTCGTGGAAAGAGACTGAATAATAATAATAATAAGAAGAAGAATAAGAAGAAGAAACTCTTGTTTGAAGACATAAAAAGCTTCATGGAAAAAAATAAGACACGTGAAGGCAGAACCCCAACAAGAAGGCTGCAAAACAACAAAGCTCTAAGGACAGCAATTGAAAATGCAAATGAAGTACTAAAACATATCCTCACAAAAGACATCACAGAAACCAACAGTCTAATATACGCCACCGCAAAGGTAATTGAAAGATATATAAGGCCAGACACAGTACAAACACAGAAACCATCAGTACCACCATGGAAGAAGAGAATAGAAAAGAAAATAGAGTGTACTAGAAGAGAAATAAGCCAAATGACAGCAGCAGAACAAAATAAGGGAAAACTGAAGGCAAGATTGGTCGCCAAATACCATCTCAACTGCAGAAGCACTAAGACTGCAATAGAAGATGCAAAGCAAAGACTTCAAGGACTCAGTCACCGTCTGAAGAGATACACTGCAAGAGGTCAGCAATTCCAACAGAACAAAATATTCCGAACTGACCCTGGAAGACTATACCAAGAATTCAAAGGAAATTCCAGAACAGAACAACAAATACCAAACATTCATGATACCAAGACCTTCTGGGAAAACATTTGGAGCAATCCAAATACGCAGAACACCTCCGCCAGATGGATTCAGGAACTGAAAGATGATCATAAAGAGACACCTGAACACTGCACCGTCACAATCAGTGAGAAAGACATTAAGAAGAAGGTACGAAAGATGGCAAACTGGAAAGCCCCAGGCCCAGATCAAGTACAAATATTCTGGTTAAAACATCTTACCTCCTTACATGGCAGACTTGGTGAACAACTGCAAGACATACTAAACAAACCAGGAACCCTACCAGCATGGATGGTAAAAGGAAAAACAAGTCTGATTATGAAAGATCCACAGAAAGGCGCAACACCAAACAACTATAGTCCAATCACTTGCCTATCAACCACCTGGAAGTTATTATCAGGAATTACAGATGACAAAATCATGACTCACCTTGAAACAAACAAACTTCTAAACAATGAACAAAAGGGTGCTTGACCAGGCAGCAGAGGATCGAAGGACCAATGGGCAATTGATAAGGCAATAGTGACTGATAGCAAGAAACGAAGAACAAATCTTGCAATGGCATGGATTGATTATCAAAAGGCCTATGACTCAGTCCCACATTCATGGATAATTGAAACATTAAAATTGTACAAAGTAGCGCCATCTATACAAAACCTAATTCAGGAGTCAATGAATAATTGGAAAACCACCCTCACATGCAACAACACAAATATTGCAGACATAGCAATAAATTGTGGAATCTTCCAATGTGATTCCCTATCGCCACTGCTGTTCTGCATTGCCCTGAATCCTCTCAGTCAAGTGATCCAGAAAACAGGTTTAGGATACAAAATAAAAGCAGGACAGATTATCAGCCATCTACTGTACATGGACAATCTCAAGCTGTACGGTAAAAATGAACGTGAGATCACATCCCTGATCAATATTGTCAAGATCTGCAGTGAGGATATCAACATGAAATTCGGCCTTGAGAAATGAGGACGAATTGTCATCCAGGAAGGAAAGGTCAAAACAACAGAGGGCCTACAATTCGACATCGGAAAAATCAACGATGTTTCAATGGAAAATGGATATAAGTATCTTGGGATACTACAAAATCAAGAAAATATGCAGAGAGAAGTGAAGTCCGAAGTTAAGAGAGAATATGAAAAACGTGTTAGACAAATCCTGAAGTCCAAGCTATATGGAGAGAACAAAATACAAGCCCTTAATGCATACGCAATACCTGTAGTAAGCTACACTGGAGGCATCATAGATTGGACAGCAAATGAAATAAATGAACTGGACAGGAAAACAAGAAAACTACTCACAATACATAAAGCCTTACACCCCAAAGCAGACGTAGACAGGCTCTTATGTATCTCGAAAAATGGGAGGCAGAGGTCTGAAGAAAATCAAACATGTCATTGAAGGAGAAGTCATTGGCCTTGTGGACTACATCTGGAATAACAACAAAGATGATCCACTGATAGAAGCAGTAAAAATGAGTGGACTATTCCAATCCCCAGAAACAGACAAAGAAACATGGAAGAAAACAACGAAGCAAGAACTAGCACATACCTGGAGCCAGAAACCTCTGCATGGCCAGTATGTACGACAAGCCGAAGAAATATCAACAAAGCAATCAACGTACAAATGGTTGAAAGAGGCAGGATTGAAAGCAGAAACAGAAGCACTCATAACAGCTGCACAAGATCAAGCACTCAACATCAAAGCTCACAAAACGAAAATCATGAAAATTTCAAATGATTCCAAATGTCGACTCTGCAAATCCATGGATGAGACAACAGAGCACATACTATCTGGATGTAAGGTTCTGGCTGGAACGGAATACACCAAACGACACAATAAAGTGGCAAAACACATACATAGAAATCTGTGTGAGAACTATGGCATACAAACCCCAGAAAGAGCATGGATGCATCAACCAGAAGCAGTCACCGAAACAGAAGAAGTCAAAATACTGTGGGACTTCGAGATAAGAACAGATCGGGTGATTCCTGCACGAATACCAGACATTGTAGTTCTCACTAAGGCCAACAGAACAGTATCAATCATTGATGTCGCTGTTCTAAGTGATAGAAACATAAAAACAAAAGAAAGAGAAAAAATAGAAAAATACCAAGACCTCAGATTAGAAATCCAGAGACTGTGGAAATGTAAAAGCAGAAGTGATACCTATAGTGATAGGAGCCTTGGGGAACATAACATCTGAATTGGAAGGCTACCTGAATAAACTCCCTGGAAGCCACAGAATCGCTCCACTACTCAAAGCAGCGCTCCTCGGAAGTGCCCACATCCTCCATAAAACCTTGGATCTCCCAGAATCTTGGTAAAATTCCGAGACCTTGGATCACAACCGACAGTCAAACAGAAGTCGTGGAAAGAGGCTGAATAATAATAATAATAATAATGATAATTGAAAACAGAAACAGAAGCACTCATAAAAGCTGCACAAGATCATGCACTCAACACCAAATCTCACAAAACGAAAATCATGAAAATCTCAAATGATTCCAAATGTAGACTCTGCAAATCCATGGATGAGACAACAGAGTACATATTATCTGGATATCAGGTTCTGGCTGAAACAGAAGACACCAAACGACACAACGAAGTGGCAAAACAAATACATAGAAATCTGTGTGAGAACTATGGCATACAAACCCCAGAAAGAGCATGGATGCACCAACCAGAAGCAGTCACCGAAACAGAAGAAGTAAAAATACTGTGGGACTTCGAGATAAGAACAGATCGGGTGATTCCTGCACGAAGATAGGACATTGTAGTTCTCAATGAGTCCAACAGAACAGCAACAATCATTGATGTCGCTGTTCCAAGTGATAGAAACATAAAAACAAAAGAAAGAGGAAAAATAGAAAAATACCAAGACCTCAGACTAGAAATTCAGAGACTGTGGAATATAAAAGCAGAAGTGATACCAATAGTGATAGAGCCTTGGGAAACATAACATCTGAATTGGAAGGCTACCTGAATAAACTCCCTGGAAACCACTGACTCTCTCCACTACTCAAAGCAGCGCTCCTCGGATGTGCCCACATCCTCCTTAAAACCTTGGATCTCCCAGAATCTTGGTAAGATTCCGAGACTTTGGATCACAACCGACAGTCGAACAGACAGTCGTGGAAAGAGGCTAAACACTACTACTACTACTACTAACAATAATAACAATAATACTAATAATCCCAATAATAATAATAGATCGAGTTTAATAATATGTGCAGGAAAGTTAATAAATTTATTAATTCGACAATCAAATATACATACATACAAATACAATGAGAAGGTTTTCCATGAAATATCGTTCAAGTGATTCCAATTTCTGATTTGAATGGGAAAGTACAAATTTTTATTTCAACACAGAAACGACAGACCTAGTGATAGGATCTAAACAACATAACCCAGGTATGAACGTCTTCAAATAAAACCGTATATAAACAAGAACATTGGCCTTATGGATTACTTTCAACCAGGATATATTCAAGTCTGATTATTAATAATACAGGAGCTCTCTATGTTCTTTCTTTAGTAAGTTTTATAATTGCATACGTTTTACAATACATTCAAGCGTTAGTAGGTTTGTTGCAAAGTATCAGAGTCGAAACCACATACTTCTCTGCATGTAGTGATTGTTTTGAGTCGTGCAATGGCAGGTTGTCACAAAACGGGAGGGCTCGTTAGAAGCCGACCCCGAGCTGAAGTTAGAGATGCAAGGGGTGAAGTCTATTTTTGGCCTGCTCCGGTGCACCTCCAAGGAAAGCCCGTGTGACGTATGCCAGTACTACGTCGTGTCAGGTTGTTACATAGACACACATGACATACACCATTGATGTTTGGGTGGGGCCCAGTTTATTAGTGTCATGCCAAGGAACGTTTTATTGGTGGTGTGTGTTGTGAGTGTGTATCATAAATGTGAATGAATGGACGAGCAGACGAACGGTGCAAAACAATAGTACAAATTCTTTCGTCCCTCTCAAAAACTATGAATAACAAGAGAGTTGAAGGATGTTTAAATCAGGTTATTTATTTCCCGATTTAAAAGGGGCACTACTCTTTCGCACAGTGATTAATCATTCATTCAACTTTCCAATGTCATACACTCTGTGGGAAATAAGGGGAGATGAAAATGATGAAATTCAAAATATAAAATAAAGATTAATTACACAATTCTTATGCGGCAAATGGGGCCGCTTTAACAATAGTTGACATGTAAAATAAGCATTACTTTTAACATTACAGTTCGAATTTCACAAATGATATAATAGTGTTCATTTTCTTAGAGTCCTAGAGTTAAGTATGTGCGCGTTAGCTGTGCTAATTATTACTCACTATTAATGTCAGAGTTCCAAGGAGATGACGTAAGCTCACACGTCACTTATAAGCGGCACTTCAAAGTGAAGACCACGACGCAATTGAGGCGTCGCATTACAGGTGAAGATTCTGCAGAATCTTGGCACCACTTTCAGATTATCACTGGGGAGAAATCTGAAATTTAGCTGACTGTTGTCAGCCTCGATAATTGTCGTTGTTTGTCGTGGAAACGGACACCTCAACGACGTTTAGCATTATCGGATGGAGTCGTCCAGTGGGATGTGTCGTCGCATTACATTGAGTGTAGAAATCCGGATATCTGTAAGATTTATCTCGGTGCTAGCCTTCTCAATTTGCGGGATAGATGTGTCAAACAACTCAGACAGGGGGGAAGAACAAATTGGTCCCTCGTGTTGTTAACTGCATACAACCAGCGTCGCATACATCGGGTTTTCTTTGACAGCGAACTTTCCACTTTGCCAAAAGTTATACTGAGTAATTTTGCCTCGTTACTCAATATATGGCATCACACGGATGGAAAACGGATGGAAAGAGATTATTGCAGCTTTCCTTTATGAAATCTCTGTACATGAGATAATTCATACGTGAAGTTAGACTGGCTTCAGACGAATCGACGTTTTCAACATTGAGAGTAAAGTCTTCATTTTGCCTCTTATATAGCTTTCACTGAAGGTTTCCAAAACTTCTAGAAGCTATGTCCTGTGACATGATTTTTGCCTTGGATATATAGTGGTAATCGTGATGCACACTTTTCTGTGGTCAATTCTAATGCGCACTGGCCACTTCTCTCGTCAACAACATGTGACTAGTAGTGCGCAGTTGTCCCATTGTTTAATATACATATCTTTCACAAACTAATATATATATTCAATATGATAATTGACACACACTGCGTCACGAACGTCTGTCTACTAAAGAGATCTTAGGTGACCGTTACTGGAAGTTTCATGCTACATATGAAAATAACAAAACTCGGGTTACTTCAACTAGTTTTGTTAGCGGTTTTTTTTAAAAATGAAATAAAATATAATTTCTGTCCCTCATTTCCTGTGACCATTGGTCATGGTCATAGGTCATGGTCATAGGTAGGGTTTAGAAGATTACAAACGTCCACATTAATGTAATATCTTTAAAAAGTAAGATAAATAAATAAACTCTTTACCATTCTCGATTGCTACAAAACTATTGTTATGATTAATGTAATATGTTTTTTAGATAAGGAATCTGTGACACCTCTCTGGACATAATCTCTCGTTATGTTGATTATTTATTAATATATAACACATAACTAATTGCAAGTGATCGATAGTCATAATTTACTGTTATTTACAATTCTCCAAAAGACCAAAATGTCTCTCACTTGTCGGATTATAAGAGTGTCATAAAACTGTACTCTTGACAAAATAATGAGATAGATGTTTTACTGTCGCACAATGTTTCTACATTCAGAAACGTCTTATTAAAGAGTAATAAAACACCCGTCTCTTATTTATATTTAACGGGCCCCCATCTACACACTATTACTCCAGCATACGTTGTATTACATGTGCAAGAAGGTTATTAAATTGAACAATACAATTTTAAAATCAACAATCAAATATACACAATATAAATATAATCAAAGGAGCATTGACATTTACATTACTCACAACAATGTTTGATGAACGTTAGACTCTAGTTCAGTTTATCCTAACTTAGACATCTGCGATATATATAGAGTTTGAAAGAGATAATTATAGTCAATGAACATAACCATTTCAATGATGGCGGCTGTCACTGGCACTTGTACACTATCATGCGGTTTGCAACGAATCAATTTCTTTTTCATTAGGCGATGGTCCAACGTATCCCTTCTAGGCACGTTACACAACTGTTCCAGAATCTTTGATGCACTCACAAAGCATTCCATGGTGAAATTTCCAGAATTTCACATGCGTTATCATAAGGACACCATGCAGTGTTCTAGAATCTTCACATGCGTTATCATAAGGACACCATGCAGTGTTCTAGAATCTTCACATGCGTTATCATAAGGACACCATGCAGTGTTCTAGAATCTTCACATGCGTTATCATAAGGACACCATGCAGTGTTCTAGAATCTTCACGTGCGCTACTCAGTACACCATGAGGAATGTTCAAGAAACTTTCGTGAATTCTCCACACCAAACTCAAACCTCAATTTTCGCTGTATTCGCTCTCGATATGAATTCACAGGAGTCAACTTACGGCAATATATTTACTGATAAGTTTGACGACTACGCTTGATACACACATCAACGTGGTCTGGTAGAATACAGTAGTAACTGTAGTCTGACGTGGGTACAACACTACAAAATAAAGAAAAAGCACACCCCTTTCTGCAAAAGTCAAATTAAGGCAGCACTAAATTTCAGGCATATTTCATCTCTACACCTCTTTCCTTCTTACATAATACTATTATCAACTTACAAATTCTGCAACAACAGTCATTAGTTCGATACACTCTTAATATAGCATCGATCAAAATTCACAAGTATAATGTACAACCTAATCAAATTAGTGAACATATCAATAATGGTTCAATTAAATAATCATTCTCCAATTCGATTTATAGATCAATAGCGAACAGTACGAAATAGTTCTAGGTTTATCCTTTCTTTATTTAACTTACCATAAGTTACCAATCGCCTTTTAATTAATGACCAGATTAGAATTATATCAAAATCAAAGTGATTAGAATAAAGAACTTCTTCAACAGAATAACTTTCGGTCCATCCCCATTGGAAGTGTGAGACTATTAGTCAGAAAACCTACTCATCCAGTTGGAACTGGTTTGGATTGCAACAGCATGTTCTAGCATATTTTCCACCAGAGTTGTCTACTCCAAATCTGACACTTACAAATAGCATCATAAGCATTGTCCAATGTCGTGTCACTTTGACATTTAACAATTTTTATAACAAATATATAATTATTAAGTTTAGAAATAGTGACAGGCAAATTTAGTACGCCACAGACAATTTCTAATATTATACAAATATCATAACTACTTTAAGGACAAATAAAACAAATGTGACTTTCAAAGAACAGTCCTTTAGAGTCTGCAACAATATTTAAGAAACAACAAATGCTTAATATCGTAAGTGAAAAACGAATAATTTATAAACACAGTAGAGTTTTATTCAGTAAAGGTTGATGACAATCGAGGTAGTGTGGACATAATTCTAAAGTGAAACGTTTTTGATGAAACCTCATAGAAATAAGAAAATGTAATTACTCTTTTAGTAAATTATTATTTTGTAAAATTATTAAATAATATTTCACGTGTAATCACACAATTTGTCTGTATTGATAAGTAATTATTATTTGCAACATTATTAAATAATTTTTGACGTGTAATTACACAATTTGTCTATATTGTTAAGTAATTATCATTTGCAACATTATTGAATAATTTTTGACGTGTAATCACACAATTTGTCTGTATTGATAAGTAATTATTATTTGCAACATTATTGAATAATTTTTGACGTGTAATCACCACAATTTGTCTGTATTGATAAGTAATTATTATTTGCAACATTATTAAATAATTTTTGACGTGTAATCACACAATTTGTCTGTATTGATAAATAATTATTATTTGCAACATTATTAAATAATTTTTGACCTATAAGTACACAATTTGTCTGTATTGATAAGTAATTATTATTTGCAACATTATTAAATACGTTTTGACGTGTAATCACACAATTTGTCTGTATTGATAAGTAATTATTATTTGCAACATTATTAAATAATTTCTGACGTGTAATCACTCAATTTTTCTGTATTGATAAGTAATTATATGCAAAGCTCATTCTGCATAAAACTAGGATGGCATTTTGAAGTGTTTTCTAATTTAGTTCTCTCTCTTTCTGTCTCTCTGCTTGTCTCTCTTTCTGTGTGCCTCTCTCTCTCTCTCTGCCTGTCTCATTCTTTCTGCCTATCTGTCTGTTTATGTCTCTTTCTGTCATTCTGTCGACTCTATGCCTCTTTTATATATATGCATACCTAATAATAATTAAATACACACATATATTTTATTTTACATTTCTCATCGAAATTAGAAGTTAAAGAATGTTTACAGTACACTAAACATCATCATATTAATATTATTAATTATTTCATCAAATCTCACATTGGACATTTACCGAAGTTTAAGATATACAGTTACAATCCATTTAATCAACTGACCATTGTAGTATGCACATTGAATTCGATATATTAAAATCATGTTTACTCTCTTCAGTTTACTATCCTCGCTTTAGTAAAGGTATCTATCATCATAATTTATAAACAAAATTCTGTATTCGGAGAAACGTACAAAGTATCTATCATCATAATTTATAAACAAAATTCTGTATTCGGAGAAATATACAAAAGCGAGGATATGCTTTTTCCTGACTTCAGGATGCTAATTTGCATGCATGACTTTCATTGTTCTAGAATCTAGATCTACAGTTCTGCTAAAGAAATGTTTGCTTAACTTGTTTGTTTGTGTTAGCAAAGTCAAGTTCTAATATCCCTGCATGTATATATACAGTAAGACATATGTACTAATATTCCTGTGTGTATATATACAATAAGACATATGTACTAATATTCCTGTGTGCATATACAATAAGACATATGTACTAATTTTCCTGTGTATATATACAATAAGACAAATGTACTAATATTCCTGTGTGCATATACAATAAGACATACGTACTGATATTCCTGTGTGCTTGTACAATAAGGTATACTAGTATTCGTATAGTTGAACCTGAAAGGACACATACTCTAAGATTCCGTGAATGTGTATCTACAAATATGTAACATTCGTGCATCTACAAATATGTAACATTTGTGTATCTACAAATATGTAGCATTCGTGTGTCTACAAATATGTAGCATTCGTGTGTCTACAAATATGTAACATCCGTGTATCTAAACTTAGAAAGAGGCAGAGTAAACCATTGTCTTGGTTTCTACTTACATCTGTTTTTGTTTAGTGTTTAAAGGTTAAATTGGAAGCCCTTTTAATGTCTATCTTCCTAACTATTCTGTTTTTGTTTAGTGTTTAAAGGTTAAATTGGAAGCCCTTTTAATGTCTATCTTCCTAACTATTCTGTTTTTGTTTAGTGTTTAAAGGTTAAATTGGAAGCCCTTTTAATGTCTATCTTCCTAACTATTCTGTTTTTGTTTAGTGTTTAAAGGTTAAATTGGAAGCCCTTTTAATGTCTATCTTCCTAACTATTCTTTGTTTAGTGTTTAAAGGCTTCATTGGAAGCCTTTTTAATGTCTATCTTCCTAACTATTCTGTTACTAAAACTTTTACTATTTCACCATTACGGGCATTTTCTTACGTTTATCTATATTAAATATATTTTTATTATCAGGATTAAAAAGTCACTACCTATAAAGAAATGTTATATCTTCTGTTGTTTATGATCGATGTCTTTCTATCCAGAATCTCATATATTTGAAAGATTTATTTTACTTTATAGCATTGGTGGCAGTAATATAATTAATCGTCCATTAAAGTAATTTCTTTCAATTTATCTTTCATTGCCTGAATCATTCAATACTTGTTTTTCACCTAATTCACATTTGTATTTTAATAGCTTTCATTGCATGAATAATTCAATACTTGTTTTTCACCTAATTGACATTTGTATTTTAATAGCTTTCATTGCATGAATCATTCGATACTCGTTTATTCAAGTAACCATATTTGTACTTTACTGACTGTCACTGCATGAAGCACCTGTCCACCCGGGGTCACAACCAGCGGCACATAGCCCAGTGATCCTGCTGCACACCTCTCCACCAGCACATGTCCCCGTACATTTTTCTTTACAGTCATATCCATGGAAACCAGTAGAGCAAGCTTAAAATAATAAAATAAAATAAATCCATTAGCACCTGGTCAAACTGATTCAAATTTTCTTTCGCCGTGAAAATGCAAATTGTGAACAAAAAACTAAACCTATCAGTAATGATGAGATTACTGTCCCTTTTCACAACGATTCCAGATCATCAATAAAAGATTTTTAGTACAATTCTAGTGCCATTGCTTGCTATGTTAACAGATAAATGATTTATAGGAAGAAAAGAGATGATACAGATCTGCTGTTTAATATTTGGGGGTGATCTCTCTTCAGAGTGATAACCTGAAAGTATATTTTAAAATAAAGATAGTAGGTTTACATCATGGATAGAAATGGAATGGTTGTGATCCCGGATTGAGATGTGCTTCATGCAGTGACAGTTAGTAAAGTACAATTATGAATTAGATGGAAAACGAGTATTAGTTAGTTCATGCAGTGACAGTTAGTAAAGTACAAATATGAATTAGATGGAAAACGGGTATTGGATGATTCATACATATTATCTGCTTTGTGTCAGGATGATAATTTTACTGCACTGCATATTATCTTGTGCTTTAAAAAATATCAGTATTAGTGAAAAATATAAATGGATATTAATTTATATTTATATTTAACCGCTAGTCTTAAGAGTGACAGTGAAACGTAATCAGTTTTCTCAATACATTTTGATTAGAACTTTAGTGTTCGTAAATGTCATTTTAGCGACATCCGAGTTTGGAGTCAAGCATCTGCAGGTTATGAGCATTCGTTTGGAATAGCAGTAAAAGTGTCAATCAGAAAATGAATTAACTTTGAGTTGTGACGGATTTTCGGGTCATACATCAAGGCTGTCTCAGCGTTGTTTTTTTGAGAAAAGTGTTCTGAAAGAAAGACTGGAGAGAGGGACGACTGAAGACAGGAACGAAAAGTAAACGTTTCCATGACGGAGGAATAACTAATATAAACAGAAAACAAATTATTCTAGCAAAACTAATGAATGGAAAGTATGATTTGTGAATTGTTCTTGACACGTAGACAAACGCTAGTCGGACAATAGTGCGATAATTAGACGTATAATAAAGCTTAATCATTGCCCTTTAAAAGTAACTTTGAACTTAACTCCTATTACATTATATGTATTTTATTCATTTTAAAATCTGCTAATGCTATTCATTGATACCCTGACAAAATAAAGACCTTATTAAATTATCCTTATATTTACTTACACATTGCACGCTCTTTTTATAACTATTTCTATAAAGTTCCATTACTAATTAGTGTGTGTGTGTGTTTGTGTGTGCGTGTGTGTATCCACATGTCACACCCCTGTGGTATTTTGCAAAGTACAGGGCACTGTGATTTCACAAGGGTAAATGTTGTTAATCTAACCTTAATACACTGTGATTTCACAAGGGTAAATGTTGTTGATCTAACCTTAATACACTGTGATTTCACAAGGGTAAATGTTGTTGATCTAACCTTGAAACACTGTGATTTCACAAGGGTTAATGTTGTTGATCTAACCTTGAAACACTGTGATTTCACAAGGGTAAATGTTGTTGATCTAACCTTGAAACACTGTGATTTCACAAGGGTTAATGTTGTTGATCTAACCTTAATACACTGTGATTTCACAAGGGTTAATGTTGTTGATCTAACCTTAATACACTGTGATTTCACAAGGGTTAATGTTGTTGTTCTAACCTTGAAACACTTAACAATTGGCCAAGTGACTATCACAAAAAGCTCGCCCAATGGGACAATGAACGCTATTGATAAGACTATTTGTAGGATAGTAATCTGATCAGGAAATGTACAAAGAAGTGATTATAATTCTAACCGGGAAACTGTAGAAATAAGCGATTATAAGACTGATCAGGAAATTGTAGAAAGAGGTGATTATAATCCTGATCAGGAAATTGTAGAAAGAGGTGATTATAATCCTGATCAGGAAATTGTAGAATGAGGTGATTATAATTCTGATCAGGAAATTGTAGAACGAAATAATTCTGATTCTTGCCAGCAAATTGTAGAAAGAAGTAATTATAATTCTGATCAGGAAATTGTAGAAAGAAATTATTCTGATTCTGATCAGGAAATTGTAGAAAGAAGTAATTATAATTCAGGTCAGGAAATTGTAGAAAGAAGTAATTATAGTACTGTGACACCTCTCTGGGCACTCTTCATTAGTTATTATTATTAATTAATTAATTACACATAACTAATTACAAGTGATCGAGAATCTTAGTTTATAGTTATTAATGGTTGTCCAACAAGACCAAATTGTCTTTCCCTTGGTAAATTATAAGGTTGTCGTCAAATTATACTCTTTATACGATAAAGTGTAGCCGTTTTTCTGTGGAAACTTCTTACTAAAAAAGTAATAAAAATTTGTCATTTATTTATATTTAACGAGCCCCCCACCCACCCGCTATTAATCCTACATAAGATTTTAATATGTATTTATGAAGGGTAATAAATTTAACAATAGATTATTTATTAAATCAACAATCAAATATACAACATATGAATATAATGAAAAGTACATTGACATTTACATCACTTCACAACAATGTTGATTAACGCTAGACACTCGTTCAGTTTATCCTAGCATTAACATCAGCAGTCAAATTAACATTTTTACATATAACCAACTCATAGATATAATTCATCATAGAGATGAGAGTGGAATTTAAGGGAGATAATAATAGCCAATGTACATAATCATTTAAAGATGGAGCTGTCACTTGCACGTGTTAAAAATCACCCAGTTTGCAACAAGTCTTTCTTATTTAGGTGATGTACCCCCTACTAGGCACATTATACAACTATTTCAGAATCTCCGATGTGCTCACAAATCACACCATGGAGAATGGTGCATAATTTTGCATGCACTATCACAAGCACATCATGCAGAGTGTTCTAGAATATTCGTGTGCACTACTCAGCATACCACAAAGAATGTTCAAAATAATCTTTATAAATTTTCGAGACAAATTAACACCTCAATTTCCTCCATATTGGCTTTCAAATGGAATTAATAGGAATCCACTTACAGCAACATATTTACTGATAAGTTTGATGATAATGCTGGATTCACACATCAGTATGATCTAGTAGAGTACAGTAGTCACTGTAGTCTGAAGCAGATCAAAATCATCAAAGAAAAAAGAAGCACTCCTTTCTGCAAAAGTCAAATTAAGGCAGCGCTAACTTTCAGGCATATTCCATCTCTAAACTCCTTTCTCTCTTTACAAATATTTTCAACTTACAAATCATGCAACAGCATTCATTAGCCTGATACACTCGCAGCATAAGAAAAATAGCATCGATCAAAATTCTCAGTTATAATGTACAGTTTAATCAGATTAGTGAACATATCAATAATGGTCAATTACATAAAGCATTCTCCAGTTCGAATAATAGATCAATAGCAAACGTAAGAAATATTTCTAAGTCCATTCTTTCTTTATCAGCCAGTTAACTTACCATAACGATTTCCTTTATGACTAGACTCGAGTTATGTCAAAATGAAAGTGGATCGAATACAGATCTTCTTCAACAAAGTAACTTTTGCTCCATCCCCATTGGATGAAGTTGTTATGAACACGTGTGAGACCATTAGTTAGAAAAAACTTCTCATCCAGATGGAAGTGGTTTGGATTGCATCAGCAAATTCTAGCATATTCTCCACTTTGAGTTGTTTACTCCAAATATGACACTTAAAAATATCAGCATAAGCATTGTCGGTGTCTCTTGGACATTTAAAATTTAAATTTAGAAATAGGGATATGTAAATTTACTCTGCCTCAAGTTCTAATCAGGAAATAGTAAAAAGAAGGGATTATAATTCTAATCAATAAATTTTAGAAAGAATTTATTATAATTATAATCAGGAAATTCTAGGAAGAAATGATTATAACATATAATTAGGAAATTGTAGAAAGATGTAATTATAGTTCTAATCAGGAAATTATAGAAACAAGTTGATTATAATTCTAATAGGGAATTGTAGAAAGAAATTATTATAATTTTCGATCAGGAAATTGTAGATATATAATTGATTATAATTCTGATAATGAAATTGTAATATGAAGTAATTATAATTCTAAACAGGAAATTGTAGAAAGAAGTGATTATAATATAAACAGGAAATTGTAGAAAGATGTGATTATAATTTTGTTAGATTAGTTACCAAGGATCCAGAAAAAAAGATGACATTTATCTCTTCTTTCGAATATTTCACTAATGTACTTTAATTATTCTTTCTCTCGCTATTACATTAATGTACATTAATTAACCCTTTTCTCGCATAATCAGTAATGTACATTAATTAAAAGCTTTATTGCATATTTTTATCAGTATTCGTTAATTAGGCCTTCTCTAGCCTATTTCATTAATGTATATTAATTAACCCTTCTTTCACATATTCTACGAATGGACATAAATTAGCAGTTTTCTCGTATATTCTGCTAATGTACTTTAATTAGACCTTTGATTCATGTTAGCATTTAACTCTAAAATAAAACGTTTTCCTGAACGAAATAATTCCCAGCTTATGTGGTTATTGTGCTGCAAGGACATTTATTATCACGTGACTTTGTATTCTATTTTCTTGCCTCGATGACATGTTGAACCTTGCCAGCCTTTATCGCAGCCGTTCGGACATTCTGAACTTAGTTGATCACAGCCTGGTTCCTTACAGTTACCACAGGGAAACTGACAGTAAATCCCCGTATATCCCGGTTCACAGCCTGAAATAAATATTTAAAATTAAGTTACACGTTTATATTCTCAACACTTTTGCTCTTATTGCTAATTAAAGGCTAATTAGTATAATGTCATAAACTGAAGTGCAACATGTATGTCGTTTACTTGTAAGCTTTGAAATAATTTAATAGCATGTTATTCCTTCTCATTAATGTTTAACATTTAATTTGCAAAGGAACAAGTGCAGAGACTGCAAATATGTGAAGTTACATTAAACCTATTAATAATTGTATGTCCCAAATTAAAATAATTTATTTTTTAAATTCAAGATCAATTTAAACAGAAAAGCTTCAGATTCATAAGATCACGGGATAAAACTGATCAATTCGCCACTTCAAACTTTTCCTCCTTAAATGTTTGTTAACAGACTTCAGTGTAAAACGTTACCTCCTTAAATGTTTGTTAACAGACTTCAGTGTAAAACGTTACCTCCTTAAATGTTTGTTAACAGACTTCAGTGTAAAACGTTACCTTCTTAAATGCTCGTTAACAGATTTCAGTGTAAAACGTTACATCCTTAAATTCTCGTAACAGACTTCAGTGTAAAACGTTACATCTTTAAATGCTCGTAACAGACTTCAGTGTAAAACGAAAGGAAATACAAGCACAGACAGATTTTGTCCTCTGTAACAAAAACTGAAATAAAATCCTAATGGTCTTCTTATATTTAACTGTGCCGTACGTATATTTAGGTTATAGAAAGGTGTATTTCATTGATGGACTTGACCTATTTATTTCGAGAAAAATTAGGACTCTCGTATTTTAATCAGCTCAATTATTAAATAAAAAGTGTATGAAAATTACGAACTAAATACATCTGTTTCAAAACATGGGAAGGAATAACGGAATTAAAGAATGCAGTCTTTATTGTATAGTGGGACAGTGGAAATAATACAGGAATTAAAGAATGCAGAGATGAAGGGAATATAGGAATTAAAGAATGCAGTCTTCGTTGTATTGTGGGACAGTGGAAAGGAATACAGGAATTAAAGAATGCAGTCTTCGTTGTATTGTGGGACAGTGGAAGGGAATACAGGAATTAAAGAATACAGTCTTCGTTGTATTGTGGGACAGTGGAAAGGAATACAGGAATTAAAGAATGCAGTCTTCGTTGTATTGTGGGACAGTAGCGATTGTTCAATTGTGAGAGTTCTGGAAACTTATATTTTCGTTTCATGAGAATGCCAACTTAGTGCTGTAAATAATCTGAGGCATACACACTTGTACATGCCCTCAAATCATGACGGGTTAAGAAAGATTTTGTTTGCGACAATATAAAGCAAGAAGTGACTGACATCACATGATCAATCGTGACCATTAAGTCTAATATTATTACAATAGTAAAGCATGCAAATCACACCTAGTATAGATGTTAATATTTACTCGAGCGAGCAAGCTTCCAGAAGTTCCAGCTAAAGACCTAGTAGCATAAACGTTGGGTCAATAACGGTTTAATAATTTGATGTAGAAGAGATACAATGATCTAATTGCTTTGATTCAAGACCGATTTATAAGTTAATAAATAATTCTTACTGATTTCTACATAATTTGTACTTAACTTGATTATTAATATTTTGTCAAATAGCAATGTTATCATCAAAGCATATTGTGAAATAAAATAGTATATACATTGGATAATCAAATATTCATATTTTTTTAAAAGAACACATTTTGAACACGTTCATGGAAAATTTCAAAACACAACAACATATTAGAGATCATAAAAGAAACAATCATACTTCAATAAAATTGAATTGTGAAAATGTTCAAAGTATAATTCAAAATCTAAAAGGAAAATGTATACAAAGGGTATAATTGTATATGTATATTGTATAATTGTAAATGTATACAAACCGCATAATTATTTATAGTTATATTCATGATTTCTGGTGATGACCATGTAGACTGTTAATGAAAACTGAAACGATAATACGCACGCACGCACGCACACACACACATACACACCCACACACACTTTCTCTCTATCTCTCATTTGGTGTGAGTGAGTGTACAGATAGAAAGTACGGTAGATAGGCAGACAGAGAGTTAGAGATCTAGATAGATAGATTGTGTTTGTACATTGTACTTTATGGGAAAACAGACAGCTTTAATCATATTTCTATTTTAGGTCAACTTCGTATGCAGTCTTTAAATACTGCATACAGAAACTACGTTTAGAACAAGCATATAATCTGCAAAGCAAGAAAGGGGAGAAGAATGTTTATCTCCCCCTGTCACCTGTGAACACGTGCTAGAGACAGATGCAATCATTTGAAGGTTATGTACATTTATTATAATTATCTCTATAAAACTCCACTCTCATTTCTATCATGAAACCATATATATAAACTAGATTCTATATGTTAATTTGACTGCTGATGTCCATACTAGGATAAACTGAATGCGTGTCTAATGTTTAATCGAACATTGTTGTGAAGTGATGTAAATGTCAATGCTCTTTTGATTATATTCATATGTTGTATATCTGATTGTTGATTTAATAAATGTATTACCCTTCATGCACATATATTAAAACTTATGCTGAAGTAATAGTTGGTAGATGGGGGCTCGTTAAATATAAATAAAAGACGGATTTTTATTACTCCTTTAGTAAGAAGCTTTCACTGTAGAACAGTACGCGACAGTCGAACGTCTATCTTATTATTGTGTAAAGAGAAGAGTTTCACAACACCCTTATAAACCGCCAAGTGAGACACAGGTTGGTCTTGTGAGAGAATAACTATAAATTAAGATTCTCGATAATTAGTTATGTGTTATTAATTAATATATAATAATGAAAATGAGTGAATGGTGCCCAGAGGTGTCACACTATCTCTTTCTTCAAAAAGTTGTTTTATTAAACTGTGTATTTGAATTTCATTTAAGAAAAGTTTGTATGGGATTTTCTCCTTATAAATACTTTCTATACACAAGTGTAGTGCGTACACGAGGTTTGACAGAGAGAGAGAGAGAGAGAGAGAGAGAGAGAGAGAGAGAGAGAGAGAGAGAGAGAGAGAGAGAGAGAGAGAGAGAGAGAGAGAGAGAGAGAGAGAGAGAGAGAGAGAGAGAGAGAGAGAGAGAGAGAGAGAGAGAGAGAGCGTAAAAGAAAACTTACCGTCCCAGCAAGTTCCATCATGGTTGTCACAGTTCTTACACTGAGCAGTACATGACTTGTCGCAATTTGCACCATAAAATCCTGATTTACACACTGTAAAATAAATTTACATAAGAGTGAAATTTATCTATCTATCTATCCATCCATCCATCCATCTATCTATCTATCTATCTATCTATCTATCTATCTATCTATCTATCTATCTATCTATCTATCTATCTATCTATCTATCTATCTATCTGTCTGTCTGTCTGTCTGTCTATCTATCTATCTATCTATCTATCTATCTATCTATCTATCTATCTATATATTTATGTGTGTGTGTGTGCTTGTGTGTGTGTGTGTGTGTTTGTGTGTGTGTGTGCTTGTGTGTGTGTGTGTGTGCTTGTGTGTATGTGTGTGTGTGTGCTTGTGTGTGTGTGTGTGTGCTTGTGTGTATGTGTGTGTGTGTGCTTGTGTGTGTGTGTGTGTGCTTGTGTGTGTGTGTGCTTGTGTGTATGTGTGTGTGTGTGCTTGTGTGTGTGTGTGTGTGTGTGTGTGTGTGTGTTTAGTCCTTGTATTCAGTCGAGACAAGTAAGGTTAACAATAGTAAATACCTAAGGGAGAAACAACCGTAAGGATTAGAATTACTTTGAGAGGTTGGGAGAAACAACCGTTCTTATATTCTGTGTTAAATAAAGTTGCAGTTACAATTTTAATTAAAATTGAGCCCACTGTATTGTTTCTTAGCAAAGAATATACATTTAAAAGGTACAATTTCCTCATTTAATGAAACATTGATTGACCCATGTTTTTTTTTTACTAGCGAAAGATGCAGAGGTCACATCATTTGATGTCATTGTGGTATATTGTTATTTGTGGATGCAGGAAGAGAGAAAGACGAGAAAAATAAAGTACTGGTTAATCACTTCCTTGCCTGTTCACTATAAACTAATTCCATTTCTCAGCCACACGTACACGCAATTAAGAAAGAGATACTCGGACACACAACAAAGACGACACGTCATGACTTGTCTAGTCTTAGGTTGAACATGTAACAATTAATCACTAGCTCTAAGCTCATAGACCTCCGTGATGAATACAGACAATATAACACAGATGCATTATGACATAAAATGATGTACAGAGAGTAAAGAATTATACATTAAAAAGAAGTTTAATAAAGGAAAATGGAAAACGACTAAGTAAATGTTCAGATGGTTTAAGAGAATGTTCTATAATGTCATCACAATTAGTAAGGAGTTTTAGTGCACAAAGTATGGTAATGCTAATGTAATGCAATGCCATATCTTTGGAGAGTTTCTTGCTTTTAAATTATCTGCATCAGAGGAGAAATCATTCCATCAGCTTGAGTACAACATCGGCGGTTTTGTCCCCTGGATCCTGAAATATGAAGCGTGGTTTGATATGTTTCTTGAGGCAGACTAGTGATATGTAGACGTAGTGGTTGACATATAGACGTAGTGGTTGACATGTAGACGTAGTGATTGACATGAGCCTTTTCTTTCAGATGGGTCAACAACACAAAGAAATATCAGTCACGTGAACAGTCTTGCTCTTTGCACAAAGAAGTAGCAGTCATGTGACAGTCTTTCTCTTTAACCGGCAAGGTTGTACAAAGTGCCAGTCTGGAGATAAAATCAACAACAATCTTCCTTGAAAACCTTGCCTATGGTTGTGCAACTAAACAACACCACATGTACTCATTCATACACTTTGGAGAGATGAGAAATAGTAAATAAGGTTTGAGCACGAATCTATGAAAGCGAGTTTGTCATGCTATTATATAAATAACCAATAGCACATATAATGAAGCTGTAGAATAAAGAAAGTTTAGTTTTAATAATAATAGTCTTGAAAACCATGACACTAACCTCTTCTGGCAATAAATCACTGAATTACAAAATCCAGGATTTCCCTCTTGACCACAGACTCATAAACATTCAGTCTGGGAAATATACTATAGGAGATAGTCACACACTATAGGAGACGCTGGGTGTGGGTCTGAAAACCAATCTAAATTTGGGTTTCTCTAACTCGCCTATTTGCGTATTCTAACAGCTATTGCCCTTATTTTAATTTACTTTGGTTGACACTATCAGCATCTGGTCTTAAAATGATCCAGGGACAGTCCTCTCATACACATACTATAATTTTGTGCAAACGTATAACGGGCAGAGTGAGCGACATGCTCGACTAGGAACTATGTAAGTAGCTCAAAACTTATTCTAATTAATGTGTCAGGGCTTCAGGTTGGAAACAATGATATAAAGATTTAATGTTACAAAGTCAAAACTATTAGTACTGTTTAAATTGTAATTATTATATTTGAAAGACTATGAGGAATTAAGATGATCTGTACTTTATTATCTTAATAAAAGTGTAAGAATGTGGACGGACATGCAACAGTCATTGAATGCAAAGATATTGTCCTCTGGATGAATGAAAAGCACTGTTTTCTCCCTCTGGATGAATGAAAAGCATTGTTTTTCTCTCTATTATTATATGAAGATCACTTTAGTGTCCCCTTTTTTGATGGCCCTCTGTTTTAATGTTCGTGATGCAGTATGACTTTAGCTTCAATGAACATTAACATATTGCAATTAAAGTCAATGTTGAGGCAGCAAATAATATCAACTTCATAGAACTGCTTCCATTGCATTGTTTGAATAGGCAAACATGGGTTATTTGTAAAAAGTAAACAGTTTTCTTTAACCAGATCACTTATCTGATGAACGGTGAAGAATAGGGAAAGAGAAAATTACAAGATTGTTGAATGATAATGTATTCAGATTTCACTATTAGACATAGAAGTTTTTGAGAAAAGCATGTAGTTTTATAAAGATGAATGCGTATTTGTTGCTTCATACAAGAGCAACTGCTCTCCCTCTCTCACACGCACATACGTGTTGTTGTGTTTATTTGTTTGTGTATATGTGTGTTAGTGTGTAGTTGGTCATTCTGAACGGGATTTTGCTGAATGTAGTCATTAGAAGTAATGTTACATAGCTTACAGCAGTTATCTTTATCAAACAATACAATTTGTCATCTGACAGAGATAAGGAAGGACAAGTAATGCCTAATTTCTTTGTCATTTTATTAAATATCAATAATTTAAAATGTCGTTGTTCTTTACACCAATGTATTCCGATTTCTGACAGGAAAACATTTTATTTAGAATAACAGTAAATATTTCAGTAATCTTAAATTCCCACGTATAAAGGTTACTCTTTAACAACAAATCTTCATACACCTAGGTTAAATTCTTACGAGTAAAAGTTACTCTTTAACTACAAATCTTCATACACGTAGATTAAGTGAAATGAACAATATTGCCCAGTGTCGAAATAAAATATTGAAATAAAAATGTCTTTTTTTGCCATTTGCACTATGAAAATATGTTGTGCTATCTATGCACGTATATTTCATTACAGAGGAGAATGGATTACACCACTGTTGTCTGTTTTGTGCTGTCAAGAACTTAAGCTAATCATTTCATCGTGCATATTTAGCATTTCATAGCACACACTAAGCATTAAATTGTTCGCATTCAGAAATCCCAGACTAATTTGTGTTTAAATAAGATTAAATTATTGTGATGGCAGAACACACTGACATGATAATCGAAGGAACATAACGTTTGATTCTATTTTGTTCATTTTTACCTGCATAGAGAAAATGATGTTTGAAAAGTTTTCATTTACGTACACATATCCATACACAAACTGATGCTCATGAAAATGATTGTTAAACTTTTTGTTTATTAGTCGTCTTCTTGGGTCCAGTTTTCAATATGCCCTGTCGTCTAAATGTTGTGTGGAGAAACTAGTCGAACTATAAATAATTAATCAAGATTCAATAAAGTTTTAACTTCACTGAGGATTCAAACTGCTTTATTGAAAAGGTGAAAAACTGTCAACGTTCTGTAAAATACTAATCTTACAGATAATTTTATTAGTAGTACAACATTAGTCCACTGGATTTTATTAGTAGTAGAACATTTGTCCACTGGATTTTATTAGTAGTACAACATTAGTCCACTGGATTTTATTAGTAGTACAACATTAGTCCACTGGATTTTATTACTAGTACAACATTAGTCCACTGGATTTTATTAGTAGTACAACATTAGTCCACTGGATTGTTTAAAGCACACTGTTATGTTGCACAGCAGTAAGTGAAACAGTTAAATGAGTAAGTGCTAATTTTCGATAATTCTGATTTTAGTGAATGAAGAGAAGTATGCCATACTCTATTGATTTACCTTCTTGCCTCCCTTTGACCTCATGTGATGGGTACTTCTATGCATAACATATTAATGCGCGAGAATGGGTGGCGTGATCAATGCATTGTATATAAACACATCCAAATAGTTCGAGATCTCTGGTTATATGTACGAATATACAAACACCTTTTTCTCTGATTTTATAAACACATCCAAACATCTATTGATCTCTTATTATATAAGCAGCTTTAGATTTCTTGTTATATAAACACATCCAAGCAACTATGATTACGTAAACAAATCTAAGTAACTTGAGATCTCTAGTTATATAAACACATCCAACTATCTTTAGAACTCTGGTTGTATAAACAAATCTAAGTAAATGTAGATCTCTGTTTATATAAACAAATCCAAACAGATTTCAATCTCTTTTTATATAAACACATTCAAGTAACTTTCTATCTCTGTTTATATAAACCCCTCCAAATAACTTTAGATCTCTGGTTTTATAAACACATTCAAACAGCTTTCTATCTCTGTTTATATAAACCCCTCCAAGTAAATTTAGATCTCTGGTTTTATAAACACATACAAACAGCTTTTGATCTTATTTTGTATAATCATAATGAAGTAAATTTAGATCTCTGGTTTTATAAACACATACAAACAGCTTTTGATCTTATTGTGTATAATCATAATGAAGTAAATTTAGATATCTGGTTTTATAAACACATACGAACAGATTTTGATCTTATTTTGTATAATCATAATGAAGTAAATTTAGATATCTGGTTTTATAAACACATACAAAGAGCTTTTGATCTTATTTTGTATAATCATAATGAAGTAAATTTAGATCTCTGGTTTTATAAACACATACAAACAGCTTTTGATCTTATTTTGTATAATCATAATGAAGTAAATTTAGATCTCTGGTTTTATAAACACATACAAACAGCTTTTGATCTTATTTTGTATAATCATAATGAAGTAAATTTAGATATCTGGCTCTGAAAACACATCCAAGCAGCCTTCGATCTCTGTTTACATAATCACATACATTTAGCAAAGGACAATAGTCATCATACAGAAAACAGCACGAAAAGCTACAGACACTGGTGGCAGTCAGAGATTAAATAGCAACGATTACAGTGTGTGAAAGGAGTGTGATTTGTCGAAGATAAATAATATGGTATACGTGTGAATCAAGATATGTTTGTACAATAATAAATTAAATATTAATATGACAAATAACACCTTTTACTAGGTCATTTTCTGAATGATTTTTTAAATTTGAATTCTACGTATATTTACGCAATGGTTTTTTAAAGTTGAATTCTACGTATATTTACGTAATTTTCGGAATGGTTTTTTAAAGTTGAATTCTACGTATATTTACGCAATTTTCGGAATGGTTTTTTAAATTTGAATTCTACGTATATTTACACAATTTTCGGAATGTTGGCTCAAATGTCGCTTTACCTGATCGTTCTCTGTAAGTTTGAAAATCTTTTGTTGCAGATCTAACGTTAGTCTAGTTTATCCAATAAACTTGTATTTCACAGATATAACGTTAGTCTAGTTTATCCAATAAACTTGTATTTCACAGATATAACGTTAGTCTAGTTTACCCAATAAACTTGTATTTCACAGATATAACGTTAGTCTAGTTTACTCAATAAACTTGTATTTCACAGATGTTCAAATGGTACTATGTAGATGTGATATGATATCAACCTAACACCATAATTGTACTTCACTTATGTTCTAAATGTATTGTACAGATATTTGTAAACTTCACTATACTTATATTTCACAGACGTTCAAATGTTATTGTACAGATATGCCACGAGGTCAAGCTTACCCCATACTTGTACTTCACAGAAGTTTAGATAGTAATATTCTACACGCCTTTCTCCGGTATTGGGCTTGCGAAGCTTTACCCGGCTGCCTCTGAGTACTTCCGTGCATACGACGTCGGTACGTACGCGGATGCCAGACGCATTTTTGCCAACGGGAAAATGGTAACAGTCTTTATTGTCCACTGATACAATGACGTTTAGCAGTCGCACAGTAGCTATGCGAGATAAAACATTATTTAGTCGTAACAGTTTGTGCAATTTATTGATTACTTTATATTTCTTTATCAGTAAATGATTGTTTTAAAGTTTCTCAGCATGATGGCAAAAGTGTAAACTAAGAAGAGATGAAAGGAAATAGAAATGTAGATTTACATATCAAGAAAGAATCTGTGGCGAGGGTTCGTGTGGTTACCTTGTGTTCTTAACTAATTATATGACGTTATACTTATAATTAATCCACATCAAGAATTCTCTTTCACAAACACCCCCACACTCACCCAAAGGGTCTTGTCCTTGCGATCTTGGAGCGACTAAGTCAAGCCCTGAAAGTCTATGGTATCTGTGTTCCCCCCTCTCAGGTGTTACTCGTCTAGGCAATGGCCCTCACCTGAACTATCTTGTCAGTCTATCCCTTGTCTAGCCCTTCCACAAATTCTCCCTATGTCGGGGATAGGACTTGTCTCAAAAAATGTGCGTCGGCCGGCTTTCTGTCTTAATTACGTCATTGGCTGCCCCCACCCATCCCCTGCACATTTACCTCCTTTCAAGAATCAAGAGTAGACAAGCGAACAGTTAATAAATTTATTAAAAGAAAAAATAAGAAATTCAAATTTACAGTTAATAGGTATTTCAAAATCACCCTCAAAGTAATACGTAGAGATCGCAGATCTCTCAGCTATTATTAATTAAGAAAATAATAAGTTTTGTTATCAATTAGTCCTTAGAAAATTACTAGGACTGTAAACGTAGATGAATTAATATAATGCCCTTCCTAGGACAATTACTAGATAAAAAGACACTAATACTTCTAGTTAATGGAAAATCTATGTAGAAGAATCAGAATTTTAGAATAAGAAATTGATATTTAATCATTGAACAATTACAGGTTACGTGACATGAATATGGACACAAAGTCACTTGGTGTATGATGTACAGGTCTTGTTCCTTCAGCTTTCGTGGGGGTTGTTGCGTCGGTCACTGGTTATGTAGATTGACAGTTCGCTTTCCACCCTGATGGAGTGTTCAATGAATACAGTCCTATGATTCACAGTATAGTTATTAACTAACACAGTTATTGTTTTAGCAACAGCGATATAACATAACACATACGGTCCGGTACACTCTTCTTATTTAAATGTCCGAATCCGAATTCCAGCCTACAACTCCTCTCACTTACATGCATTAGAACACATCAATCTAATGTCCAGTCACTTCCACTGTCGGTACACCCAAAGTAGCCTTCCCACTGGATAGGTACACCTAATTTCATGGACGTTCCCGTAGCACCTGCTAACACGTCACAGCGCGCTCCTTGGGAAACAACCTCGTTGTCGTAATTCCAAACTTACGGTCCATATAACTCAACCCTGGCGTTCTATTCTCGTAGTCCTGGCGTAGCGCTACCAACAGACTGTAGATATGTGATCCAAAATGACGTCAGGCCACGATCCCCAAATCAAATTTGAACTGATTTTGATTGAGTGTAGGGGGCGCTTCCGGCTTCCGCCGCTTTCGCGCTGGGTGAGGGGGTTGTGGGGGAAAGGGAGGGGGTGGTTTAGCCCACTGGCTATGTCAAAGTAGTTTTTATGTATCATTTCCAATTGGTCAGCTGTCCGCAGAGTTGTTTTGTGGCTTACTCATTACCTCATGCCTGGCCGGTCAAAGTTGTCTGTCATTCTGAGCTCTTGTTGCTCGGGTGTATCCACCCCCCCCCCTTTTTTTTTACTTTTATTTTCTTTCTTTTTAAATTATATATATATATTTTTATAATAATTATTATTATTATTTTTTTTAAAAAAAAAACAAAGAAAGTATCCAACACCCTTCTTGTTTTTTCCTTCCTTCCTCTTTTTATTTTTTTATTGTCCTCTTTTTTCTTTTATATTATTTAGCAATTCTAATTGTTATTATTTTTTTCCCTTTTTTTCCCTTTCTCCTTTTAATCTTTTATCATTTCGCTTATTATTTGTTCTATTTTACTTGTCTATTTCTTTACTCTAGATTTTAATTTTATTTGTCTGGTTATGATAATTTAATTAGTTGTTTTTATATATCCAATATTATTTCCTTATTTACTTTGTGAATTTTGTTGTATAAATTTAGGTGGTCCTCCCAATCATTACTTTAGTCGACCAATGGTGGGGCGGTAGGGGGCATCACTGGGGAAGAAGACGGAATGTAAAAAAGGACAGACCTCCTGGGTGCAATGGGGTTGGGATGAAATAATAAACATATATAAGTTACTACATGCACTTTCCAGACGATACTTCAACAATACAATACACCAAGACGAAAAAAATTTAAAAAAATAAAAAAAAGTTCCTTTAACACATAGGTCCCATCCGGGGAAAAAACATAGGTTTATAATCCGACACTAGCTCCCAACTCATACCCAGTGGGTGACTGAGTGGAGGCAGATTACCGGCACCGGTTTGGGGGTTATAGGTCTTGGGAATAAATTAAAAATCAAGATTTGGGGGTAAATTTCACACTGAAACCAGAGCACCCCTTTAGGCTTCGTTGCGAGCTGTGTGTCAGAGATATCCAGTGTGAGATTGTGGGGACTATAAAAAAGGTGATTATATATCTCGAGCTATGTCTATAGTAGGCATTTATTGTTCGAGAACCATCTCGCAATACCTCCTGTGGTTTGTGCGAGAGGGAAAGGTTATATTGTGGTTGGGTTCGTGGCCCTGAAATTTGAACTGGTGTTGCAGATATGTTCTTGTCGAACTTGTAGCTGTTCCGTCCACTTCGTTATGTTTCCTTCTGTCCGTTGGTTCCTTCTGTTTCGTTGTTGCCTTCTGTCCCTCGAAGCTGTGAAACATATAAATGATTTCCGTGCATCAGCCTCAAGTTACAATATAATTTAAAACCTGCAATTCAATTCTTGGTTCTCATTCTTAAATTCCTTTTACATAAGTTAATTAATTACTCTTCTTCCACCAAGAATAAAATTACAATTGTTTTTCCAAAGCATTTAAATTACAATTCCAAATAAAAGAGAATACAATTTATAATAAAGTAAGTTTCAAAAATTCATTATTTACAAAATCGTATTTACCATATCAGACGGTTCTGTAGCCTTTTTTCTATACTGCGGAGGGAGCGCAGGACTTCAGATAATAAAAGTAATAGTTGTCTGCCCGCATGGGCTATATATACGGTTAAGGTCCGGAGCCGGGGATCAGCTGATTTATGCCCCCCTTCCTGACCTGTCCGAGATGGACGCGTTGAATGGCGGTACTCAAAAGACGCTCTTCTACGATAAGCCACGTCCCCTTAGATTGTTTAAAATGACTGACCGGTATTTCAAAGACGCGCTTCTACGATAAGCCACGTCCCCTTAGATTGCTTAGAACGACTGACAAATATTTCCTGTCCAGTGACAAGTTACGCTTTAGAAACCTTAAAAATTACCTTTAATAAATTTTAAATGTATTGGTTTGCATTTTCGCACTACAGAATCCTTTATCAAACATTGCCAAGAGATTTCTTGAAATTCTAAATAATGCAGAAATAATAATAAGAAATAGTAATAAGTAATGTATTAATAATGACAACTGGAAAATGTGAACAACTTCGAGATATATGTGAATAAAAACAATACGTTTACTTACTTATAATCCCAGTTATTAGTAAAAGTGTGTTGTTCAATACGTTTACTTACTTATAATCTCAGTTATTAGTAAAAGTGTGTTGTTCAATAGGTTTACGTACTCCTAACCCCAGTTATTAGAATAGTGTGTTGTTCAATACGTTTACTTACTTATAATCTCAGTTATTATAATAGTGTGTTGTTCAATAGGTTTACGTACTCCTAACCCCAGTTATTAGAATAGTGTGTTGTTCAATAGGTTTACGTACTCCTAACCCCAGTTATTAGAATAGTGTGTTGTTCAATACGTTTACGTACTCCTAACCCCAGTTATTAGAATAGTGTGTTGTTCAATACGTTTACGTACTCCTAACCCCAGTTATTAGAATAGTGTGTTGTTCAAACTTACGACGGTGGCAAAACATCTTGTGTGACATTCATGATGTCTGTATGACCCTTGAATATAATTTGACTCTTGATTATTTTTTCATTAATTCAGAGAAAACTTTTATATTCTTTAAAACAGTGTTTGCCTAAAAATACATGAACTCTATATTAAGGAAAGTATAAAATAATATGTGATTATACAATTAAATCTTTGATTAAAATATAATCGCTCAAAATGCAAAAAATAATGTCGGGTGGGGGGGTTGGGAGAGAGAGAGAGGGAAGAGAGGGAGTAAGAGGGAGAGAGAGAGGGAGAGAGAGGGAAAAAGAGGGAGAAGGAGGGAGAGAGAGAGGGAGAGAGAAAGAGAGAGAGAGAGAGGAGAGAGAGAGAGAGATGAATCACAAATGAATTAGTGGGAATCTAAGAATGTAATTATAAAATTAACAATTTTAAAAATCAATCTCATTGGAACTAGAAATTGTAAAATGATCTAGAGATAGATCAAAGTCTCAGAATTGCACTAAGGTTTACAGAACATTCAATAGATCTGAATATTGAGACAATTCACACTTACTTTCTTTCAACAGATCTGAATAATGAGAAATTCACACTTACTTTCTTTCAATAGATCTGAATAAAGAGACAATTCACACTTAATTTTTTCAATAGATCTGAAATAATGAGACAATATACACTTTCTTTCAATAGATTTGAAGTATGAAACAATTTACTTTTTTTCAAAGCTTTACATGAAATCTTACTGTAACAACAAAGTATAGATGATACTTACCATTTTCCCGACCATAGATGGTGATTTCACTTATACTGTAGTTACGTCCTAGGTAGACTTCCCAGAATGGTTCATAATCAGAATCCCCGGAATGGTGACAGTTAGCTCCCGGATGATTATAATGAAGATACCAAGTGCTTGAATTACCATTAGCTGCCAAACATCCTACACCAAAGGCATTTTTAGGTGGTCTCCAAGATGTGCTGATATTTACTGTTTTTCCAAGTGCGACATTTTCTGTGAAAGTAAAGAAAAATACAAAATAAAAAGAAGTTAGTAACAATGACATTTCTTTTTTTCTTTCTTTCCTTCTCTCTTTATTTCTGCCATTCTCTATTTGTTTTTCTGTCCGTCCGCCTATCTATCTATCTATCTATCTATCTATCTATCTATCTATCTATCTATCTATCTATCTATCTATCTATCTATCTATCTATCTATCTATCTATCTATCATCTGTATATCAAAAGGTGATTAAATTTAATCTCAGTTCTGATTTTCTGCATTTCTGGATGCAATAATATTTCCCAAACTCACTCACTCACTCACTCACTCACTCACTCACTCACTCACTCACTCACTCACTCACTCACTCACTCACTCACTCACTCACTCACTCACTCACTCACTCACTCACTCACTCACTCACTCACTCACTCACTCACTCACTCACTCACTCACTCACTCACTCACTCACTCACTCACTCACTCACTCACTCACTCACTCACTCAAATATGTTTTCGTATGCATATATAGGTGTGAGTATCATTGTGTTTGTCTTCGAGCAAGCGTTTCGTATTCTTTCACTGCTGCATTAGCGGAATTTCCAGTTATTTTTAAAAACGCTGCCAGGAGTATGATTAAAAACATTATTGTTTACATTGTAAATCACATTTGGCTTGATGATGAATGTTTACTTTTAAAAATTAAAACGCCTGGGAAATTATTACGAAGATATACTTGCTCATGACGTCATGGAGACAAACCTTCGTTTTGTAAGAAAAGAAATATAATAATAATTTTAATACTTGAAATAAAAATTGTATAATTTTAAATTGTAAATTTAAATATAAATAATGTTTAATTATTTTTCAAGTGTTAACTCGTGATGTGTTCTTTCACATTCTATTAAAACAGAAATGGTAAATCAAAAGTACCAGCTAATTGTTTCGGCCATAAACCACTATCTCAAACAAAAACAAAACATGAGGTAACAACTCTGGCTGCCTATTTACAGACGAATGCGAGACAACTCTCATTACATTGCCTCGTTCTATCGCTAAACCTGTCTGATCCCAAGTTTATGCTCTCTAGAGTTGAGCGCTTATTATAGCACACGTGTATTTCCAACTACAGAAAGCAAAGTTACTTCCCCTCTTTTCGAGCATAGTTTCTCCCCAGAAAAGATATATATATATATATATATTTGTTAAATTTTATATGAGATCTTATCCAAATACTTAATATTGTTAAATTTTATATGAGATCTTATCCAAATACTTAATATTGTTAAATTTTATATTGAGATCTTATCCAAATACTTAATATTGTTAAATTTTATATTGAGATCTTATCCAAATACTTAATATTGTTAAATTTTATATTGAGATCTTATCCAAATACTTAATATTGTTAAATTGTATATTGAGATCATATCCAAATACTTAATATTGTTAAATTTTATATTAAGATCATATCCAAATGCTTAATATTGTTAAATTTCTGAAGACAGTATATTTAGAATTGTTTTTCACTGTAAATCAGTGGAAAGTCTCTCTGTAGATCAGGTCATATTTTATTATGACCTACATACATACTTTCAGCAACGATATGAATAATGAAAGAAATTTTATTAAGAGCAATATTTTCTTATGTATCCACCACAATATAATTATAATGGTGATCTGTTAACTGTAGTGAAAACTATATTTTGCACTTAGTCACGTCACGAGTGTAGGGCTATTTATATTACAATAGAAAGAGTTAATACATATTTGGCAAGTCGCTTTTGTAGGGCTATTTATATTACAATAGAAAGAGTTAATACATATTTGGCATGTCGCTATTGTAGGGCTATTTATATTACAATAGAAAGAGTTAATACACATTAGGCATTTTGCTATTGTAGGGCTATTTATATTACAATAGAAAGAGTTAATACATATTTGGCATGTCGCTATTGTAGGGCTATTTATATTACAATAGAAAGAGTTAACACATATTTGGCAAGTCGCTTTTGTAGGGCTATTTATATTACAATAGAAAGAGTTAATACATATTAGGCATGCTGCTATTGTAGGGCTATTTATATTACAATAGAAAGAGTTAATACATATTAGGCATGTTGCTATTGTAGGGCTATTTAAAGGGCTATTTATATTAAAACAGAAAGAACTAATACATATCCGAGAAAGAAATATGTATTTTCACATGGCAAATTTGGGTATGTCGGCTTATCTGATGTCATAAAGTTACCAATACCATATCACAAATATGGACCTTTCTTTTCCACAACACATAAATCCTAACATATACATTTTGCAAGAACAAACTTCTAAGTATACTAGTAACTTTGATTTTTCCTCACTTCCAATTAAAGTCGTGACTCTCACATTCTTTCATAACGGAAATCCTACTTATCGGTGTTCCTGTTCAGACGTATCAGTACTAAATGAATTCACATTTAGATTTTTCCATAATATCAGTTCCAGTCTCACATCAAATCACTTTGATTGGTCAGTACCGGTCCTAAGTCTTTGGGCAATGGTTGACTTGCAGAGCATGCCTATCAGTTAACTGTCAATAGTTCCTACTTATCTCGTCCTGTGGGTCTTCGGGCCACACTGAGTCCGGCCTGACCTTCTTACTGCGTAATACAAGCTGATACTTAGTGTATATGGTTCAGCCATCGTCTTTCAGTCATAACAACTCAATAACTAACTTCACTTGATCTAATTCAGCCATCGTCTTTTAGTCACAACAACTCAATAACTAACTTCACTTTGATCTAATTCAGCCATCGTCTTTCAGTCAACATTTAATCCCAGGAACTCAATCAGTAACTTGCTGCAACATGCTTAACCTTTATAATGCCTCATGCACAAAACTTTCGTGCACAACTTTCCTATTTATCCTAACTGCTAAATTCTTTACAATTCAAATAATTATTCTTAATTCTTTAAATTTAGAAATCATGAAACAATATCACATTCAATGGACATGACGTTAATATAATATACTATATGATCTCCCTTGATCTAGGAGAATGAAGAGGGTGAAAACTACACTAACAAAAATAAATTAAAAAAATAAATACTGTTGAGGACATTGCCAGAAACCCGTGAGAATAGACAATTTCTTCTGCATTTATTTTTAACAAAAAAGTAAATTATATATATATATATGGTCAGAGAAATGACCTTTATCAAATAATAAATAATTATAACTGTTATGAAAATATAAATTATTTTATGGTAAGTTCTCAACTGGAGCAGTTTTGTAACACAATGATAATAATCAGTCTCCAACTATTATAATTGTAAAGCTTTTTACATAAAATATTTCTAGATCAATTAAGTTCTTGAAGTAAATGACATTGAATATATGCAAAATATCTTATAATATTATAATATTTAGAAAAGTGATTAAAAGATACTAAATATAACAGAAAAGGGGTTAAAAGATACTAAAAATCATGAATAGTGGTTAAAAGATACTAAAATATAACAGAAAACGGGTTAAAAGATACTAAAATATAACAGAAAAGGGGTTAAAAGATACTAAAGTACAAGAGAAAAGGGGTTAAAAGATACTAACATATAACAGAAAAGGGGATAAAGGTACTAAAATAAAACAGAAAAGTGGTTAAAAGATACTAAAATATAACATAAAAGAGGTTAAAAGATACTAAAATATAATAGAAAAGGGTTAAAAGATATAATAATAGAACAGAAAATTATACCAAGAAAATAAAGGAACATGATAACTTTTCCGTGGATAACAGACGGCATGGGTTAAATCTCTTTAAATCAAGAAATTGTAATGATGATTTTTTCCCTTCTCTTATTCTGAAACAGAAAGCCCAAACTTAAGTTGTGATGATTACTGCACAGAAGTTATGATTATAAATTTATTTTCACATCGGGATAGTAAAATGCAAACCTTTATTACAGTTGTTGTCAAGTGAAGAACAGAATACTCCGCTGAAATCACATGTGTGCTTATAACGATCAGTTTCACAAAAACACGTTCTGTCTGAAAATAAAGAAATAAACGAGCGTTCATTTATTCGACCTATCAATATTTATTTAATCAAAGTATTAACAGTATCTTGTATTAAGATAATAGCCACAGACATTAAACTGTTATTTAGTTTAAACAAAATTTAGAGGAATGGAAAAAGGAACAGATGTAAAATTGTAAGTTATCAACCTTGAGAATTCTATGACGGTATGTACATTAGCGTCTCTTAGCACACATTAACAGAGCAGCATGCAGTCATGCACCGAAATCTGAGTACCAAATTCTGCCACTTTCTATTTCAAATAAACAGCCCGAAAGGTACATTCGTCTCACTCCTCACACACACACACACACACACACACACACACACACACACAACCACAAACACAATCACACAGACACACAAACATACAACCACACACACATACATACACACACAACCACACAACCACACACACATACATACACACACAACCACACAACCACACACACACACACACACACACACACCACACACACACACCACACACACACACACACACACACACACACACACACACACACACACACCACACACCACACACACCACACACACACACACACACAGCTCTTGCACACACATGTACTTACTTCAATCCCTTTGTTAGGTTAATGGATAATTGCGAGAAGAAAAACCAGACCTGCTTATTAATATGTAATATATTTGTAACTATTTTCTAACAACAAGAAATCAGTATTTGAGTAAGGTGACTAATCTGGTGGTGATGGTAGTTGTGTTGTGTGTGTATCTTTATATGTGTGTGTTTGTGTGCGTGCGTGTGTGCGTGAATTCGCGTCGTAAGCAAAGAAATGATTTGAGAGTTATTTGCTTCTATGTCCGACTCACAACTCTGATAATAACGTCTTAAGTGACAGGATGTACGCTAGGGACTCGGTAAGTCTCGACACCATTAAACATAACATTGGCCATTATGATGACATTGTTTTTATTTATCTTGGTTGAACAAGGACATTTTTCAATAGCATAAATACTAATTGTACAAACAGCCTAGTTATTTGTGGTGTGACTACTGTACAATCAGCCTAGTTACGTGTGCTGTGACTACTGTACAAACGGCCTAGTTATGTGTGCTGTGACTACTGTACAAACGCCATAGTTATGTGTGCTGTGACTACTGTACAGAGGGCCTAGTTATGTGTGCTGTGACTATTGTAAAACGGCCTAGTTATGTGTGCCGTGACTATTGTTCAAACGCCATAGTTATGTGCTGTGACTACTGTACAGAGGGCCTAGTTATGTGTGCTGTGACTACTGTACAAACGGCCTAGTTATGTGTGCTGTGACTACTGTACAAACGGCTTAGTTATGCGTGCTATAACTACTGTACAAACGGCCTAGTATTGTGTACTATGACTACTGTACAAACGGCGGCTTAGTTATGTGTGTTGTGACTACTGTACAGACGGCCTAGTTATGTGTGCTGTGACTATTGTAAAACGGCCTAGTTATGTGTGCTGTGACTACTGTACAAACGACCTAGTTATGTGTGCTGTGACTACTGTACAAACGGCCTAGTTATGTGTGCTGTGACTACTGTACAAACGGCCTAGTTAAGTGTGCTGTGACTACTCTGCGAACGTTAATGGTGGTAATTAGAGTTTTTCTTCACCTACATCTATCGTCAAACTTTATTGTTTGCTTTCTTTCGTTCTCTCAGCATGTCCTTCTGTCCTTATTTCTTGTTCTCTAACTTCCCTTCTTTCATTATTCCTTTCATGTTTCGTAGACTTTAAGAATCTTTGTTATTTGTAAAACTTCTCATTGGACAGTGTCTAGTGGCACACGATAGCATGATTGTGTAATGGATATTTACCATTTCTGCTTTTTTTGCGTACAGATAAACATAAAACACAAATAGATGTTTCATACAAATTTGATCTTCTGTAAAAACGACATATCAATATGTCCCGTAGATCTGAGGGAGAGATTTTATGAAATCAGTGACATAACTAAAGAAAAACTTACGTGATGCAAATCATAAACAGACATAAAATGATCGTTCATTCAAAGTTGCTGATAAAGTCTTGTTACTGTTGACAGAGCAGCATAATAAACGTGAAGTGAAATGGAAAGGGTCGTAAGAGATAATGGAGAAACGTAGTGGTCAGAGTTATCGTGTTGAAATGATTGGGAAAGAGAAAACCTTTATACTAATTTGTTGCGTCCCTTCACTGAGCAAGATGAATAGACAGCCACACAGACAGCCACACAGACAAAGGCACAGACAGAAGGTACATTTCTTATTGTTACCAATAGAAGAAAGGAAGATTTATGACTTTTATAAACCACCATTGCTCCTCCTTGTCTGTTGACTGAGATTGAGACGTTTCAAAAAGAGAGTTAGACAAGATGTTAAAAATACATTGTGACGTACTTACAGAGAAACCGGATCTTTCGAGTAGGACAGTTTGCGCTCATGTTGACAATTGAGACACCAATGAAAGTCTCACAGTATGAATTATCGTTTGGTGCAGAGAAGAGTTTACAATAAGTGGTTAGTGACGTATTAAGTCCAGACATTTGTGCCGCAGCCAAAGCAAAAGAACAACAACAACAATAACAGAAATGCTGAAAGTCCTCAATAAAATTACAGCATGGTCATTCACAGGTTTGAGAAACCACTATCGAAAATTTGCAACTGATCTTAGTACTTTCTAAAACTGTTGCATGATTTGATTTCTATTAAAACTGCATCAAACCGACTAATGAGGTCACAATCGCCAAACATTCTTTCTCAAAAATAGAGAAATTTTATTATGTGTTGCTTACATTCAGTTTTTACATGGTAAGGAAAATAAAATTTCGTCATGTTCTTGGAGTAAGCACACTCTTTGTACAAAGGCATCAGAAGTCAAACCTGCTTTTAACGTTTGAAATGCTTGTTCATAGAATGCCGTTTCTAGATTGTACCGCACTTGTATAGTAGAAAGTTTATTGTGGAGATTGATTATGAATCGTTAGCATACATAGCACGGGCACTCCATGTTTGTGTCCGCCTTCTGCGATGGTTACTTTACCAACAATAGTATCAGATGGTGATAGAATGTATTCCGGGTAACATAAAGCGAAGCAGGGTTTTTCGCGTCTATTGTGTGTTACAATCATTAGTTTGACTTCTTTTCCTAGGATATATACTTCCTTATTTTTCAAAAAGACAGAAAGAAAATATGTGAAGGAATCTTCTGCACACTTAATTATGCGAGTAATTCTCTCACTCCGAAAGAGAGTATTCATATTTGGAAATTTTCTGTCTAAAGTTTTGGTTATATTATAGCCTATATAGTGAATCACGCTGAAGACGGTCAGAAATATCGAGACAGATAGGAAGAGAATAACTAAAATTCAATGGCCATCGTACACAGATTAATATATTAAGAGTAAGTACAGAACATTACCAGTGAATTTATACCATATCTCAAGCAAGAAAGTCGACATAGTCTGCACTCTATAACCACCCATCAGAAAAAGTGAAGGCCGTTAATAGACAAGTATATTTTTTAACCGATTCTTTTACTCCTGTAAAATATTGTCTTGCTCTACCCAATCTCTTTTTTGCATTTATATTCCATCTGTACATACATTTGCAATTCAAAATATTATACAGTAACAGACTCCATTCCTCTCATTTACTATGACGTCAGAGATACCAACCCCCTCTTTCATTCCTCATGTATGAAACATGGCTGTCACGTGACATTTTCTAACATTAGGATCTAGCAGCTCGTTGGATACTGCATGTCCGCGTGAACCATGGCTCTGAGATTCTTTTTTAGAATGTTGACAGAAAGAAATGATTATATTAGCGTGTAAGTTTGAATAATATATTAGACAGAAATATGTAGTCGTTTGACTTCTTGTAAGTTTGAATAATATATTAGACATAGAAATATGTAGTCATTTGACTTCTTGTAAGTTTGAATAATATATTAGACATAGAAATATGTTGTCATTTGACTTCTTGCAAAACTCAGTGATTTTATTTACATATCTCATAATATTTAAAAAGGAACAAATTTTACTGTCGTTATAAAATATTTCAAATGAATTATTATTAAAACATTGGATTATGTAACAGCTGCATTTATAAAATTTACCGAAGAGAAAATTGAGATGGGGGTGGGGTGGAGAGACCAGTACATAAAACGCCTTCACACTGACAAAGATTTCCTTTCAGTAGGATGTTGAAGAGAGAGTAACCTTTATAAATGTATACTAAACCCAGCTTTAGTAAAGAGAACTGATGAAACATTGAGCTTCAGCAGACCAGATAATTCAGAAAATTTAATTAGATTGCTAGTGTAAAACAATGTCTATTTTTGTAACATCAAATGGCATTGCACTGTATCTCTTCATTGAGTTATTCGTTGTTCTTTGCCCTCCAGAAGATACCGATTTATGAAATGGAGCAATTATCTGGTTTTACTAACTTTAAGCTGAAGTAAAAATAAAAGCAAGTTTGCTTTTGGCTGACTGAGATTTGGATACTATTAAAACAAAATTGGTTAGGAACTTCATCATAAAATGAACAACTTACTTTCTCGTTGACACAGAGTGGCAGGCAGAAGTACACATGTGAACACAACTATTGCATAGCCACTTGCCATTTTACGAGGACAATAAAGAAACTATCAAAGGAACGCAGCTGAATGGTATTTTGCTGGAGTTAGAATGCTATTAATACGTCAGTAAAACACATCAGACTACTCAACGTCATAATCAGTACGTCATAATCGTGACCCACAAGTTTCACAGTCCTTTGGCTTATATAGAGTAAACTTTCGTTTTAAGTAAGAGGTATTAGACCCGGCTGAAGTGAATAACGACATGCGTCATTAAAATCTAATGTTATGAATTTAATGTACACGTTGATTACTGTCAGTGGAAGTCATAAAAACTTGACGACCTCACATTAATAAATATTAAAGAAGAATATGGAAAGGAATAAATGAGAAAGTCTAATGCAATCCAACCAGCCGGTTGTCGTAAACACGCGTAGATGTAGAAAGATAACCTTGACCATTAATGAAGGTGGAGGGTTTGAGGTAGGAGGTCTTCCGATAGTAAGTTAATGCGTAAGTTTGAATGAGAGAGCGTGGGAAGTAGCCTTGACCCTTTGGTCAGGTTGGCAAGTCCTTAAATAGGAGGGATTATTCAAGACAGGTGCTTTTTCTCAACAACACAACACAATCTCGGGTGTGTAAAGGGATAAGCCCGGTCTAAAGTACAAAGTTAGATCGAAATCTGGTATGAATGTGAAGCCTAGAAAGGTTTTATTAGAAAGAGCGAATGCGATCTTGTGGAAAAATCCATAAGCTACTAATTCAGATGAGGTTTAATTGTTCGGTTTTGCTGAACGCATCCATCTCTCTTCATTCTATCCTTCCAACTATCCGTTGGGCTTTGACTGATGCTTTTGTATGAACATCCGTACATTTTACTTGGGAGCCCAGACGTCTACCTAGACTGAAATAGTGGCGTGATGATAAATACAAGAGTGCCAGTGATAACACGAGAGAGAGACTCCACCAGTGTGACCATATTAAGTAGGATAAGATTACATTGGCCAGGAGTGTGAAAACAGTGGAGAAACTTTTAGAGATAGAGACGGAAAGAAACGGAGAGAGAGAGTATACAAACTTGCTAGACTTGATTCAGAGGGAGGCTAAAGTTTCTCCGATTAGATACCTGTGAAATTGTAACTATATAATTTGTAAGTGATTGCTGTTTTCTATCTTTATTGTTTATATTTCTTTATATAGATAGTTTATTAATTTTTCACCTGGTATTTTTCTTATTTTAACTTCGTGTAAAATTCATCATTTGTGTTCATTTATCTGTCTTTTGTCTTTGACTAATTAAAAGTAAGGAATTCCTTTCTCTGGGAGACTGTACGAGATACCAAAATTGGTTGACCTCAATTGTTGTGTGTTCGAATTATCCATTAATATACGGGCGACCATCAATAACATGGATACAATGTTAACGTCAGCTTACTAATGATTATTAAACAAAACCTGCAATAATAATAATAATAATAACAACAACAACAACAATAATAATAATAATAATAATAATCCCCACAGAAGATATCACAGAAGCCAACAGTCTAATATACGCCACCGCAAAGGTAATTGAAGTATATATAAGGCCAGACCACAGTACAAACACAGAAACCATCAGTACCACCATGGAAGGAGAGAATGGAAAAGAAAATAGTGTGCTAGAAGAGAAAAAAGCCAAATGACAGCAGCAGAACAAAATAAGGGAAAACTGAAGGCACGATTGGTCACCAAATATCATCTCAACTGCAGAAGCACTAAGTCTGCAATAGAAGATGCAAAGCAAAGACTTCAAGGACTCAGTCACCGTCTGAAGAGATACACTGCAAGAGGACAGCAATTTCAACAGAACAAAATATTCCGAACTGACCCCTGGAAGAAAAAACCAAGAATTTAATCCAGAACAGAACAACAAATATCAAACATTCATGATACCAAGACCTTCTGGGAAAACATTTGGAGAAATCCAAATACGCATAACACCTCCGCCAGATGGATTCAGGAACTGAAAGATGATCATAACAAGAAACCTGAACAGTGCACCGTCACAATCAGTGAGAATGACATTAAGATGGCAAACTGGAAAGCCCCAGGCCTAGATCAAGTACAAATATTCTGGCTGAAACATCTTACCTCCTTACATGGCAGACTTGCTGAACAACTGCAAGACATACTAAAAAAACCCAGGAACCCTACTAGCATGGATGGTAAAGGGAAAAACAAATCTGATTATGAAAGATCCACAGATCGTTCAGTCACATGCCTATCAACCACCTGGAATTATAGCTGACAAAATCATGACTCCCCTTGAAACAAACTTCTAAACAATGAACAAAAGGGTGCTAGGCCAGGCAGCAGAGGAACAAAGGACCAGTTGGCAATTGATAAAGCAATAGTTAATGACAGCAAGAAACGAAGAACAAATCTTGCAATGGCATGGATTGACTATCAAAAGGCCTATGACTCAGTCCCACATTCATGGATAATTGAAACATTAAAATTGTACAACGTAGCGCCATCAATACAGAATCTAATTCAGGAGTCGATGAAAAACTGGAAAATCACCCTCACATGCAACAACACAAATATTGCAGACATAAAAATAAACTGTGGAATCTTCCAAGGTGATTCCCTTTCACCACTGCTGTTCTGCATTGTCCTATATCCTCTCAGTTAAGTGATCCAGAAATCAGGGTTAGGATACAAAATGAAATAAGGACAGGTCATCAGCCATTTACAGTTCATGGACGATCTCAAGCTGTACGGTAAAAATGAACGTGACATCACATCCCTGATCAATACTGTCAAGATCTGCAGTAAGGACATTAACATTCGGCCTTGAGAAATGTGGACAAATTGTCATCCAGAAAGGCAAGGTCAAAACAACAGAGGGCCTGCAATTCGACATCGGAAAAATCAACGATGTTTCATTGGAAAAGGAATATAAGTATCATGGGATACTACAGCATCAAGAAAATATGCAGAGAGAAGTGAAGTCCAAAGTTAAGAGCGAATATGAAAAACGTGTTAGGCAACTCCTGATGTCCAAGCTAAATGGGGCGAACAAAATACAAGCCCTTAATGCATACGAAATACCTATAGTAAGCTACACTGGAGGTATCATAGATTGGACAACAAATGAAATAAATGAACTGGACAGAAAATCAAGAAAACTACTCACAATACATAAAGCCTTACACCCCAAAGCAGAAGTAGACAGGCTCTATGTATCTCGAAAATTGGGAGGCCGACGTCTGAAGAAAATCAAACATGTTATTGAATGGAGAAGTCATTGGTCTTGTGGACTACATCTGGAATAACAACAAAATATGATCCACTGATAAAAGCAGTAAAGATGAGTGGACTATTCCACCCTCCCTCCCCGGAAACAGACAAAAAACATGGAAGAAAACAATGAAGCAAGCACTAGCACATACCTGGAGCCAGAAACATCTCCATGGCCAGTATGTATGATAAGCCGACGAAATATCAACAAAGCAATCAACGCACAAATGGTTGAAAGTGGCAGGATTTAAAGCAGAAACAGAAGCACTCATAACAGCTGCACAACACCAAAGCACACAAAACCAAAATCATGAAAATTTCAAATGATTCCAAATGTCGACTCTGCAAATCCATGGATGAGACAACAGAACACATACTATCTGGATGTCAGGTTCTGACGGGAACAGAATACACCAAACGACACAACGAAGTGGCAAAACACATACATAGAAATCTGTGTAAGAACTAAGGCATAAAATCCCCAGAAAGTGCATGGATGCACCAACCAGAAGCAGTCACCGAAACAGAAGAAGTAAAAGTACTGTGGGAATTCGAGATAAGAACAGATCGGGTGATTCATGCACGCAGACATTGTAGTTCTAAATAAGTCCAACGGGACAGTAACAATCATTGATGTCGCTGTTCCAAGTGATAGAAACTTAAAAACAAAAGAAAGAGAAAAGGTAGAAAAATACTAAGAAATCCAGAGACTGTGGAATGTAAAAGCAGAAGTGATACCTATAGTGATAGTAGCCGTAGGGAACATAACATCTGAATTGCAAGACTACCTGAATAAACTCCCTGGAAACCACGGAATCGCTCCACTACTCAAAGCAGCGCTCCTCGGAAGTGCCCACATCCTCCGTAAAACCTTGGATCTCCCAGAATCTTGGTAAGATTCCGAGACCTTGGATCACAGCCGACAGTCAAACAGAAGTCGTGGAAAGAGGCTGAATAATAATAATGGTAAGATTCCGAGACCTTGGATCACAACCGACAGTCAAGCAGAAAATCCTGGAAAGAGGCTGAATAATAATAACCATAAACCTTATGGCGTTAGCGTCACTTTTTTTTTTTATTAATTAATAAATAATAATCATAACGAGTTATAGGTGCCCAGAGAGGTGTCACACAAAGTGATTGGAATATAAAACTTTCTTCAACAGGTAAGTGCAGGTAAGTTTCGTTCTATTGGATGAAATTGGTATGAGCAAGTATGAGAGTATTAGTCAGAATAAGTACACATCCACTTGGAACTAGGTTGAATTGCATCAACAGGTTCTAGCATGTACTTCACCTGAATTGTTATTATAACTCTGGACTTTAAAAGTTATCGTCACGCGCAACAAATTATATATAAAATAAATTTAGAAATATTATCTGGCAAACTTACTGAACCAAACTATCTATCTATCTATCTATCTATCTATCTATCTATCTATCTATCTATCTATCTATCTATCTATCTATCTATCTATCTATCTATCTATCTATCTATCTATCTATCTATCTATCTATCTATCTATCTATCTATCTATCTATCTATCTATCTATTAAATTAATACATATATACAACCATCTATTTCTCAGTCTGTATGTTGATCTATCTAAATGTCAATCCATTCAATGAAAATATGCAGAGACAAATTGCTTTTGTACAGTGTCATATAATACATGTCATTATTAAAAACTATATAATCTTTATCCTCATCATAGTCAATATCATCATCAGTATTGTATACTTCGTCGTGATGAAAAAATAATAGTATCACATTAACAAACAGACAAGAATATGACAATTCTTACATGCTAGCTTCAGTCATTTGAAAATTAGACACAGCAATAATTACATTTTGGTAGATATATTTAATATAATTTTGACATAAATCAGATAGATGTGTAAATATATGTGTAAATATTTGTCAAAAGTAAATAACATTTAGTATTCTCATATGTTTAATATTAAGGCAATTTTCTGTGGCAGTTTTAATTAATCTTATGTTGTACACATTTATAGTAATGTGAGTGATTGCATGAAAATACATATATTATTTTATAAGAATCATAATACCTATATTGTTTTTAAATAAAATTTAGATGTATATATAAGAAACTATTAAGATATTTCCATTATCTCTTACTGGATATATTACAAAATATTACTTGGTATATGAATAATTATTTGCTGAAAATGTATACAATAATTAACAAGAAGTTATCTTGAAATTATTTCCTCCTGAGTCATAAATATTTGAACGTTTATGTATACTTATAACTAATATAAATAGAATTCAATTCGGTTATTACTTTCCTCAGTAAATCTGCAGGAAATGTTCGAAAACATACAACCAGACACAAAATTATTGGAAAGAAAGATTACACTTTTGTTAAATCAGATGCTAATAAAATGCTCAGCGATTGCTAAACCTTTAGTCATCGCGAAATTATTATAGGATTTATTATGGGTCCTGCGTCCATTTACTAAAGTTGACAAGATATTGTACAGTTGTAAATAGTTCAGAATCTCTTTGTCCTAATTTTATTGTTTACAAAATGCCAACTTCATTTTGTAACAGAACTAATATTTCATACCTAACTTCATTTCGAATTAATATTATTATGATGTAAATGATAATTCTGGAAACACCATTCAAAATTATTTAAATACAAAGAATAAGTTGACACCTGAAATAGCTGTTCTTGATTTAGCATTTTAAGTGACGCAACCGATTGTCATGGATAAGAAATAGATGAAAGGGTAGAAATATGTTATTGCATTAGTGATGAATCATACACTGTATTATTTATCTTATTTGGGAACAATTATGTTTAAATATTTCATTATGATTGAGACTTGGCACTCCTTGTTTAATTTATATTTACCTCCCCCACCTCTCGACATTGTCGCAAATAATGGCCTCATTCATCACTTTTTTTGAAGCAAATTAATATTGATCTACTCCATGGGAATGCATAATAATAGAAAAACAGAGGAATATAATGATAAAACAGAAAGATATATATATATAGATAGATAGATACATAGACAGATAAAGGAAGAAATTGGTAGATTGAATTTATTATAGTGCATAGGTGTTCATGAAAGCTACAAACAATATTTCAATATTGTATAGTTGCACTTAAAATTCATTTATTTTACAGTCTAATACCACACACACACACACACACACACACAAAAACACACAGTGCACATTAATATTATGTATTCATGCAAATTAGTTCATTAATTCTCAAAATGCACGAGTAATTTGATTATATTTCAACGGTTCATTCATCTTCACTTTCGGATTCCCCAGCAGTTTCTTGGCTTAAGCTTCCAACAGTACCTATTCGAAAAGAAAATGACATTTTCCTTCTTATTCTTAGAAATTTAAGAGTATGGTTAAAGCAAGTAATCATATTTATTTTTTAATCACAACAAATAATGGTGATTGTAACAGAATATCATGTAATAACAGAAAATGCTACATTTCAAATCCCCTTCTTTGCAAAAATGTATCTTTCACTTCAAAAGATGCCATCAGTACACGGTGTGAAATATCGATTTGATTGGTAAAGTTATTTCTACCAATCACCCCAATATTTAGTGGGATGTGTGTGTATTTCCGTATCTATGTGTTTTAGTATGTGAGTGTATGTTTCAAAATATTCTGTTGAAACGGTACAAGGAGCAGAAAATAGCCATTATCTATGTAACAGAGTCAAGATATAATCGTGCCTTGAACTCTTAACCCATTTCCCATTTTTTTCAAATCAGTTATTTTGGGACGCAGTTGTTTGTTAGAGCAAGTAATACTCTACTATATACGCCTCTTCTTAGGTGGGGAGAGAACTCACTCCATGTTATGCAACATTCAGACAATAGCTGATCTGTAGGTCGAATCAAGAGTCACCACGTGATCGATTCGCGCCATAAATTCTTATACTTTCTTAAATACGTCAATCGCGCGCCGCCATAGTCATTCGCGAGGGAACACCTGACCGATTGCAAGCGTCTCAGCCATCTGAATTCCATGAATCAAGTACGAAGTCGAGTACGAAAACCCGCCGTCAGACCTATTGACTACAGAGAAGGTAACACATCGATTTCTTGGAATATTAATTGTATTTCTATTTTTGTGGGAATCCACCAAAAAACAGAGAACATCGCCAAGATGAAAAGTTTTAACGCAATTCCTGTGAGGTAAAGAAGTTAACGGTACTACTACTACTACTACTACAGGATTATTCCTATCGTAGAACATAATTATTTCAGCAGGTAATATATGATCAGCCCATTGGTTGGTCTCATTCTTTTGTAAATCTTAACCATTGGATAATAAAAACTACTGACCTACATCCCACTATCACTTTAGATTATATCAGCAAGTTCTAGCACACTCTCTTTATGACTTGTTATTTTAACTCTGGTACTTACAAAACGCACAGTACCAGAAGGTCTTGTCTCGTTAACATTAAACAAGTAATATAATATTTCATTAAACAAATAGGGACAGACAACCGTGCTCTGTCACAGTTTCTAATAAAAAAAAACCCAGTGTTTAATTGTAAACACGTATTTAACGATACTGTTACCGGAGTTTTGTGATCGTTGTATAAATCGTGATGTGTTTTAGATGTTCGTTCACAACACTACCAGAAATATGAAATAGGTTGAGTTTATCTAGTGTTTTAATTGTTATGAAATAAACTTTAGAAACAGTAATTTTGGCGATGAGGAATGACGTCCATTCGTTCGAAGTGACAGAATATGGCGACGTGTTCCTACTGTTCCGCTCTGTATAGAAACACGAAATGTTCCTATTGTTCAGCTAATGTAGCACCACGGCGTGTTCCTACTGTTCAGCTCTGTATAGAAACACGATATATTCCTTCTGTTCAGCTAATGTAACACCACGGCGTGTTCCTACTGTTCAGCTCTGTATAGAAACACGAAATATTCCTTCTGTTCAGCTAATGTAACACCACGGCGTGTTCCTACGGTTCAGCTGGATGTAGCAATACGAGGTGTGTCTACACTTCAGTCTATGTAGCAATACAAGGTGTGTCTACACTTCAGTCTATGTAGCAACACGAGGTGATCGTGTTTGCCTTGCAAATCAATGTTATTGCTCTCATTTGTTCACCCTAAAGCTCTGGTAGACGGTCTTTAGTATCCCTTATAATCCTAACTAATTGATTAAAATTACATTTATGAATGTTGTATCGTTATGACACTGCCATTTGTGGTAAACAAAATGTGTAACATATGTAGCCCTACCTCTGTAAAACAACTCTCAGAATTTTTATACGTTGACAATATGTCACACTCGGCCAAGTCTATTCTATTTTTTCTCAAACAGCCGTTACTTTTCTTTGCGAACACGAGGTGATCAAATAAAGATTTTATTCTAGAACTGTAAACGAATTTACCTCCTGAACTCTCTTGCCCGGCTTTAGGTTTAGGCATTTCGGGTTTTTCTTTCACGCCTTGATCTTCTGATGTTTTTATTTCTGTTTCTGCGGCAGGAGATTCTGGCTGTGGTGCCTCAGTTTGATCGTTCTTTAAGCCTTCTTGAAATTCTGTTCCACCAGCGACGACAGGGGCTTCTTGTTGTATAATTTCTGATGTACATTATGGACATTAATAAGAAACATGCATTGATAATAAACTATTCAGTCATATTTCAGTCTAATGCTTTAAGAATTACATGAAACTTCATGCAGACATTCATAATTCTTTCATAACTTCTTTTAAAAAACTCATCTAATAAAAGTAATTGCTTACAAAATTTGTAGAAGAAATTTAAATCTCAATACATCTCATTATCAGTATGCAATCTTCCGCTGTACAGGTTATTCCGATATGCATAATTATTATTTGCATTAGTCTTCATTTATCATAATGTTTCATCGCAGAACTGTATCACATTTACTCCCCTTTATTCGTTTCAAATCTTTATATTTTACCATCATCTTTACACACTAGTACTCTCACAATTTCGGCCATTTAAGTAATTTAAAGTCGTACAATTATTATACATATATCATTAATACACATTTAAGCAACTTAACGTTGTACAATTATTATACATATATCATGAAAACATATTTAAGCAACTTAAATTCGCACATTTATTATATATATAATGAATACATATCGGTACTGTATCTCTTTTACTAATGTCTATTCAACTCAAAGGTTTACATTTTATTATGGAATTATCTTTACACTAGGGAACATTTCACATTCACTACTTTTCATGCAACTAACGCCTTTGTAATTTATTAAGCAATTATCATCTTTACACTAGGGAACATTTCACATTCACTACATTTCATGTAACTAACGCCTTTGTAATTTATTAAGCAATTATCATCGTTACATATAAACATGATAATAATCGTCTGCTTACATCTCAGTATTGTGTCACATGGAACGACCTATTATGCAGATTGTGTTTTTACATCTCAACATGTAACTGTCTTCTGTACAATTACCTTTAATTAAATGCTACTTAGAGAATGAGATGTCAAAATGTCCTTTGTATGAAGAGTAGTAAATATGCGACCATAGTATGAGGTAAACAGGCAGTTTGCTTTAACATCAACACATTATAGATCGCTTAAAATGTGAGATGACAAATATATACATTATATATCATTTAAGAGTGTGTGATGACAAAATTATAACACATTAATCATCACTTAAAGTGTGTGATGACAAAATTAAACAAATTATAGATCACTTAAAGTGTGTGTGTGATGACAAAATTATAACACATTAATCATCCCTTAAATTGTGTGATGACAAAATTAAAACAAATTATAGATAATTTAAAATATGTGATGACAAACTTAAAACAAATTATCACTTAAAGTGTGTGGTGACAAAATTATAACACATTATTGATCACTTAAAAGGTATATAGATATAACTGATGCGAAGTAGTGTTGTGTTTACACTTGAGTGAATTAATTGATAACAATAACTAAATAATGCTTTACATCCTTGATAATGATTACAATAATTGAAAGAAAACAATACATTACATTAAAAGTGTTTGTGTTATTCAGTCAGCATTACGTTGTAACCTGTACTTACCCACTTCATCCAATTTCCTCAGACCCTCGACTTCTTCGTTTTCACGTCTCTTTCTCGCAGCACACAACCTGAATTACCCAAGTGTAATGAAATGCCAGTATTCATGAAACCATTTCTCGTTTGACAGAGCCTGACATAACCAATTGCATTGAAATGATATGCTAAAGCAAACACTTCTTATTAGACACAACTTGAAATAGGCAAGTGCAATGAAATACCAGTACTAGTGAAAACATTTCTCATTAAACACAACCTGAAATAGCCGAGTACAATGAAATAACTTTACTAACGAAAACACTTCTCATTAGATACAATCTGAAATAGCCAAATTAAAACATACCACTACTAATGAAAGCATTTCTCCTTAGTCACAAAATGAAATAGCCTATTGAAAAAATACTAGTGCTAATGAAAACACTTCTCATTAGGTAACCTGAAACAGCCAAGTGCAAAGAACCACCAATACTAACGACAACATTCCATAATGATGAAATGATTTAAATGAAGCACGTATTGCAAAACAATTCCTTGACATTCGGGCATGTGGGAGTTTTTTGGAGCGACGCTAAAGTGTCTTTGACCTTCGAGCACGTGGGCTATTTTTCACCTGGCCAGCTCTATGTTGCATTGTAGTGTTCTCAAGTACTCATCAAATAAAGAGGGTCAAGGTCATTTGCTCAAATTTTCACACTGAATAGGATGTATAATGAAATTGTGGCTGAATAAAGTTTCCTGGCCTATTTTAAAACGTAATTGTTATATAAATTGTTAAATGTCAAAGTGACCCGTGCTTGGACACTGTTTATAATGATATGTTTGTAAGTACCAAGAGTTGAAGTAAACACCATGGTGAAGTATATGCTATATTTGCTGAAGTAATCTAAGCTTTTTATGTGGATGAGTAGTTTTTATTATACAATGGTAGGTTTTACAAGAATGAGACCAGCCTATGTGCTGAGATTAAAGTTTACGTATTGAAAATAATTTATTTTATAATCACTTTGAATTTGGAGTAGCAGACTTCGATCATGAAAGGTAGCCATTAGTATATTGGTGAGCTATCTGACTGATTGAGACGAAATAGACTTAGAAATATTTCATGCATTTTGCTATTCATATAATATACTTGAATTTTTTCTAGGGATGAATTATATGTGTAGTCTATTATTTCTAAAAATTCTGAACTGTGATGCTTGCTATTGTGTAGTATACTAAAATCGTGATCATGTTTCTAGTGTACCCGTTCATAAATTATTATGTTCTATTTTCTATACTGTAAAGGGTGATAGGGCTAATAAATATTGTTGCAGGAAACTTAAGTTGAGAGTTGAATGTAAGAAAGTTAGAGATGAATAAACTGGAAACTTAGCATTTGTTCTCTGATTATATTTTACATTGAAAACGTGGTCCTTTTCTTTTTGACCATGATCTCCCAGTTTACTTATATATAAACTGCTACGACCTTGGGTAGATTCAAAAAGTCCCTACCCAAGTGTATAAGTGTAAGGATACACTGCACTCTGTTGGTGTATGGTGGCAAGGCATGCTCGGTTCAATCGTGGAATTTCTGGCACAAAGTAGTTACTGGTAATTGCTAAATTGTTGTTCTGCTTGAGGGAACTAATATGGCAAAGAAATACCCAGATTAGTCTCTAAAGAACAGCAGCAGATGGAACATTATACAGCCTGTGAGAGGACATGTGAATGTGACAATTCTATTGTGACAATAAACCTTTGACTTTATTATGAAAGCATGCTAAAGAATATTGTGGCTTTGCCTAGACAAGATTAAGTAGAACATAGTATTGCTACAATCTCTATAACTCCATTTCTGTCTTCTCCTAAGAAATTACTCTGTGATTTATTTTGATACTTATGTGTTGAATTATGTGTTAGGATATAAGACTGTATTGAAAGTATAGGCATTGAACACAAAATGTGCTTCATGGAAATATTGATTTAAAGAAACTTTTTCCTTGTATTTGCTATACGCATTATCCATTGTTGATTTAATAAAATTATTGATGCTCTAACAGATTGATAACCATAGGTTGGAATGACAGTGGGTGGATGGGGTGGTTGCTAAATATAGGTTAAATATGGATTTGGTAAAATGTTTCCACCAAGAGAAATATTGTGCGACAATGAATGACTTTAATGTGAAAGAGAAAAAATGTTTACAACACCCACATATCCACCAAGTGAGACAGACGATTGGTGTCTTCTGTAGAATTATTAACAGCAAAAATTAAGATTCTCATCTCATCTCATCATTCTCATCTCATTAATAATAATTATTACAACCATTAACTAGAGTGGTATGGTGTCACAGAAACAAATGGGTGTTGGGATTTTCTTTACCATGGACAGCTTTATGTAGTATTTTCGCATATGGAGAGGGAGAGGGAGGGAATGAATGAATGAAGGAAGGAAGGAAGGAAGAAGTCAGTTTTCACATGTCCGTCGTTAGGTTGCATTGTATCTTTGACGAAACAGAGAACACCAAAGTTCCTATATAAAAAAAAAACTGATCCTTAAGGTCATTTGCTGATTGATTCTCAAATTTTACTCGCAATGTGACTTCTAATCAAGCCCACCAATAACTCAATTCATTAATGTTCCTAACCGACAAAGCACATAAACATCAGCAAATGTTATTTTTTAAAAATAATTATTAGTTTGGCGAAAATGAGCAATTGCATCTAACTTAAATTCATGACGCATTACTGTGAAATAAAAATATTTCCTTTCTATCGCATAAGTGTTGTAAATAGAGATTCCGGGTAAATTGTCATCAGAAGTTTACTATACAAATTACAGCTATTTTAAAATGTTAGCACTTTGTATTGCCTATAAGAAAATAATTATATAAAGTAAAAAGGCAGTATGTTTTCCCTTGTCATTATTTATAATAAAATAATTATATAAAGTAAAAAGGCAGTATGTTTGCCCTTGTCATTACTTATAATAAAATAATTATATAAGTAAAAAGGCAGTATCCTTGCCCTTGTCATTACTTATAATAAAATAATTATATAAAGTAAAAAGGCAGTATGTTTGCCCTTGTCATTACTTATAATAAAATAATTATATAAATAAAATGTCAGTATCCTTGACAACTCACATCAACGCGATGACAAGCAACAAGAGGGCACAACCAGCAATGGCGACGGCCACGATTAAGCCAAGTGGAAGTTTGTCTGACTGAGGAGTTTCTTCATCTTTTTCAATATCTAAACAGAAAAAATAAAAGATAATTTACCATATATCAAATGTCAACGACTGAATAAACATAATTCTTTGCAAAATGTAGTTCTCTATGTAAATGTATTTATCATGATTAAACACGTCGACTTCTTCTCTAAGTAAAAAAATATCGTAGATTATGGATAGAGGCACACATTTATTGCTTACCTACTCGTAAATCAATTTATGAGTAAATTCTGTATATAGACACACATTTATTACTTACTTACTCGTAAATCAATTTATGAGTAGATTCTGGATAGAGGCACACATTTATTGCTTACCTACTCGTAAATCAATTTATGAGTAGATTCTGGATAGAGGCACACATTTATTGCTTACCTACTCGTAAATCAATTTATGAGTAGATTCTGGATAGAGGCACACATTTATTGCTTACCTACTCGTAAATCAATTTATGAGTAGATTCTGGATAGAGGCACACATTTATTGCTTACCTACTCGTAAATCAACTTATGAGTAGATTCTGGATAGAGGCACACATTTATTGCTTACCTACTCGTAAATCAATTTATGAGTAAATTCTGTATATAGACATGATAACAGAAGAAAATTAAATATGATGTACAGTCCCTAGCCAAACCAAGATAAAAATTAAATAAACAAAGTTTCTTTCATAGAAAATATATCTTCAGAGCTTTGTGTTTTATTAAAGAATTATTTTGCATTCCAACGAAAGAATCAAACAACTGAAAAGATGTCAGTGCTTATGATCACACTTCCTATCAAATTTTAAAATAAAAGCACCTGAAAACGTAATTCAGTTCCAATCAAATTCATTCGAAGCAGGTGAATGTCTTAAATAAACATAACATTGATTGTAATAATTATTTAACGTTTTTAAGGTTATTATAGTTAAGATTCAAAATATGTGTTGATGCAATGCAAATATATAGATGTAAAACATAGAGGAAAGTAAATCAGCACTATTCAGATTTGTAATGAATGTTTCATTTCAAGTGTAGTAAGCTTTGTAATTCTGTAAGAAAGCTCCTGCTTAAAAATTTCATTTTATTAATTGTAAGTATAAGCATGTGAGATACGTGTACAACAGAGTCTTGTGAAATAATCAATAACTTATTAATTGTAAATATAATCATGTGAGATACGTGTACAACAGAGTCTTGTGAAATAATCAATAACTTAACACAAGATTCCGAAAATTCAATTCGTTCGATTATATCCCATATTTAAACATATTGCACTTGAACTTTATGAGATGTCGACAAATAATTAGAAATTAGCAGTTACGGTACATGGTAGAGCAAAATTCTGAGAAGAACAAATAACTCTGAATGTATTTCTGTTTGTGTAAATATGAGTTTCTAATCTTTATTATTTGAGCGATTATTTTCTGTACCTTTGCAATATGGTCCTTTATAACCAGGGTTACATTCCGTTAGACACACACCGCTTTCAGTGTGGCACTTCATGTCCTTGCACTGACCGCACTCGTCACTACAATTCTCTCCGTACTTCCCAAGGGGACAGGCTGCAAACACAAACAGTTTTGTCTACTCATCCATCAACCCATCCATCCATCCATCCATCCATCCATCTATCTATCTATCTATCTATCTATCTATCTATCTATCTATCTATCTATCTATCTATCTATCTATCTATCTATCTATCTATCTATCTATAAAGTATATTTTCATGGATTGCTTATCAAACTCGCAAAGTATTTTCTGCTTGACTTCGTTGTCATTTGTTCTTCCGTTGTCTCATATTCAACATACATCATGTTAATTCTCATCATTTAGTCATTTAATTATTAATATGTTTTTTTCACTGAATCATTGAGAAAATATAGTGAACATTTTTCCTACTGGAGTAATGAAATGTGGACCATACATGTGTAGAAATAATAGTCTGCTCACATAATACATTTCTACATAACAAACAATATAATACATCAATAGCAAAAGTGAATGAAACATTTCCAAGTCTATTCTCACTCAGTCAGTTCATTCACCATTAAGCTAATGGCGGCATTTCGAGACCAGACTTGTTGCCACACACCAGGTCAAGTGATCAGACAATAGAATTTTCTACAGCAGATAAACTTTTCGATTTGAACCCAATGACTGTTCTCATTCTTGTAAACATTAAAATTGAATAATAAAACTACTAACCTGTTTGGAATTTGTTTGCATTACATCAGCATTTTCTAGCATATTCTCAACTCGAGTGTTTACTCCAACTCAGACACTTTCAAAATATACCATCATAAGAAGTGCCAAAGGTCGTGTTACTCTGACAATTTAACAATATAAATTTTAAAATATGGATAGGCAAATTTACTCCACCACACTCCCCCTCCTTTTGAGATATTAAACATCCTGATTACATTACTCCATTAGGAGTAAATTTCAAACAATACCAGTAATTATATGTATGGTTTAAGACATATGCATAAATATTCATAAGGCCAAAGTATATATGTCGGATTTAAGACATACACTTAGATAATTAACATGTTTAGAATCAAAGGCAATATAATTTTACATGCCTCAATAATTGCTGATAATTACAATATCAAATACCATATCAACATCTCTCATTATAAGGTGGAACACGACCCGTTACACCACATTCAAAGAGATATAAGGAGAAATAGCACTAAAATTCACCATAATTTTACTTGTTTTAAATTAGAGTTATGACCCCTTATGTCTCTACTCAAACTAGTAAAGCTGGATTCACACTCCATATCAATTACTCTCATTTGAATTTTTTTGTCAAATCAGTGAGTGGTTTAGCTTGCCAACTAACCCTTCAAATGATTCGACAGTTATCTTCAAGATAGGTCTCTTCATTTCTTCAAACATTCTTACTTTTGATGTCTCTGGCCACAGGAGGCTGTGTCCCAATAGGTGTTCCAAAAATTAAAGTTTTAAAATGTTGAAAGAGAGTATAATCAGGGAACAAATGCCAAATTTCCAGTGCATCGCTTTATAACTCCACTCTTTCTTATCTTCCAGTCTCAACTTACAGTTTTCTGCAATGGTATTTATTAGCCTGAAACATGCACACAGCCTAATAAATACATCATAATCAAGAAAATGTAAAGTGTTTAGCATACTAAATATGCGCATTTTACTTCAAACATTCTCACTCAGTCAGTTAGCTCACCATTAATCCAACGACCGTCTTTCATGACCACACCAAAGTGAAGTGATCAGGCAATAGGACTTTTTACAGCAAGTAAAACTTTGGGTCTCAGCCTAATGGCTGGTCTCATTCTCGGTACAAAATAACCATTGGATGATAAAACTACTCACCCAGTAGGAATTAGTTTGCATTACGTCAGCAATTTCTAGGTTATTCTCAACTCGAGTCTTTACTCCAAATCAGACACTTTCAAAACTACGTCATAAGGAGTCTCCAGGGTCGCGTTACTTTGACAATATAAGAATTTAAATTTTAAATTTATAAAATGTTACTCTTCAAATAATGTGATTAGATACATGATGCTTGGAAGAAAAACTAAGAATAGTTGGACCTTTCCATAATTATTACTCCGTCACTACGGTAGTTAAACTGTCATATGAATTCGCTCCTTTACTGATAAATGAGGAATGACATAAAAGTAAGTTCAAAATCATCTAACCCATTCTTAGAAACCATAACATTTACTGAATTTTATCACTTAGCTGTAATCCCAAAATGCCCCTATATAAAGCTTTGGTTACAGCATGAATAAAGTAAAAGTCTTTTGTTACTAATTAGAGGAAAATGTTTGAAAAATATAAATAATTTGATATATTATATTAATTGCCAAATTCCGTCATCATAAGAATAATATCTATACAAGGTTCTTTCACAGTGTTTTTTCTGACTCATGTTATAATTTAGAATGTAATATGTTTGTCTGTGGCTAGATATGACACGTGGGCAAGACATGGCATCATCTATATGTCCGATGAAGGGGAAGTAATTTTATGTCTTTCATGGTGGCATAAAGGCATCAGGAGATAAGGTGGTGATCTGTCAACATAGAATTTGGTCATTCTAACGACTGCTGGTCTGTATGAATAATATTCAGTCCAAATATAGAAGAGACTATTATTACTCGTAGATAACCGGCGTCATTCATTTAAAGGTTACAGGCAAGAGGAAAGGGGGGGGGACGGACATATTATTTTACTCACGGTTACACTCCTATAAACGCATTTAAACATAAATATATATAAATACATATAGGTGCATTTAATATATTTCTGCAAAATAAAGGAATATTAGTTTTCAAAGTTTTAAATATATATAATATATATTTAAAAATAAAACGGACCTTTCACCCAGCATTAGATATGAATTATAAAATGCAGTTTGGTACAAAAAACTCTTTCTTTCTTTTATTCTGCAATTTCATGTAAAAATCACTGCATTAAGGTGGAAGAAGGTATTTGTGGGTCTCTAGAATTCTGAACATGCCTGGTTCATCTATGTATCTACAGGCACTTGACTGTTGGTCAGATCCTCATCTGTTATCGTCTTTGGTTTCTTCCCGTTGTCATGATATATAAAACTGTATTGCTGGTACTATTGTTAACTGAAGGGACACATTGCAGTTCACAGATTGCTGGTACTATTGTTAACTGAAGGGACACATTGCAGTTCACAGATTGCTGGTACTATTGTTAATGAAGGAACACATTGTAGTTCACAGATTGCTGGTACTATTGTTAACTGAAGGAACACATTGTAGTTCACAGATTGCTGAATAAGAGGCTTCACTGCTTGTATTCCAAGTGGGCAAACAACTCTGACCTTCCTCAGTTAAACCATGAGAACTCATGCTAGTAACAAATGGAATTACGTGAGACCAGGGAAGTGGGACTAATGATCTGGGTTAATGACCTAGTGTTAGTTGAAAGAAATGTAACCTTACTTTTACATACCTTAGAACAAATTAACTTTAGACAGAAATCTTAACAAATAAGCAAAATTAATTAGGCGGTATAAGTGATTATTTAAATAATTAGAAGTGATAAAATTACTCTTTTATTAAGAAGTTCAACCTGCTAATCAGTTATGTACCGGTGGTGTGTAAGCTTACAGTGATATGTGAATGGGAAATTCATATTAAGGAACGAAATCTTAAATTTAATCACTTATAGGCGATTATGATTATTACTAATAAAGTAGTTCTTAATTATTAACACACCAGGAGGGTCACAGTTGACTTCGAGAGAATAGTGATGCATCAGTGTTTTCAACATGTACAAAGAGATACACATGTTGATGTGGACAATAATCTTGTGACATGTTGATGTGGACAATAATCTTGTGACATTGTTGATGTGGACAATAATCTTGTGACATGTTGATGTGGACAATAATCTTGTGACATTGTTGATGTGGACAATAATCTTGTGACATGTTGATGTGGACAATAATCTTGTGACATTGTTGATGTGGACAATAATCTTGTGACATGTTGATGTGGACAATAATCTTGTGACATTGTTGCAAAAGTGCATGAAAGACTAAAAGAATATCGAGACTGTGCTTAATTCAAGTTATGTAAAGACTATTATTGCTTATCTCTATTAACTCCATTTCTGTTCTCTGATCCTTTAAACTATCCTTTAATTTGTATTGACATTAATGTTGAATTGTGTTTAATATATAGGAATGTGAAATATATAAATTATATAAATACATGTTTGTGGAAATATTGATGTCAAGTAATCTTTATCATTGTATTTGTCATATGCATATTTGTTTGTTGATTTAGTAAATTTATTGACCTCTTACACATATCGATAACATATGTTCTAGAAGAAATTGATGGATGGGGAATAGCAAAATATAGACTAAAGACGTATTTGTCTTCTCCTTAGTATGACGTTTTCCACCTATGGAGTATTGTGTGTTGGTAATTGTTGTTTTAATATTGTGGAAGAGTGAAAACCTTTACAGCACATGCATATACACTTATCTGACAAGTATGAGACATGAATGATGCTGTTAAGTTTGATGATAACAATGGATTCTCACACCAATGTCATCAAGTAGAGTACAGTAATCACCGTTGCATGAAGTGAATGGAAAGAAAGGCCTGCTTCTCTGCAAAAGTCAAATTAAGGCAGATCTAAATTTCAGGCATATTCCTTCTCTAAAATTTCTTTCTATCTTTAAAATCATTCTCAACTTATAAATCCTGCAACAATTTAATTATCCCAATACACATAACACAAGAAATATGTTTTAGCATCAATCAAAATTCACAAGTATAATGAACAACATAATCAAATTAGTGAACATAGAAACAATGGTTAAATTACATAAAGCATTCTCTAATTCAAATCATAGATCAATAGCAAACATGAACGAAATATTCAAGTCCACTCTTTCATTAATAGTCAATTAACTTCATGACAGGAGTCGAGTTATGTTCAAATTCAAAGTGGTTAGAATAGATAAAGAAACTTTCGGTCCATCCACATTGGATGAATTTGTTATGAACAAGTATAAGACTATTAGTTAGAAAAACGAATCATCCAGTTGGAAAAGATTTGGATTGCATCAGTAAAATTTCTAACATAATCTCCACCTGAGTTGTTTACTTCAAACTCCGACAAAATATTATCACAAGGAATGCTCAAGGCACGATCATTAAATTGCATTAAATTAAATTAGATTGCATTAAATTAAATTATATTTTAATTATATTTATTTCAACATTAACGTTGAAATAAATTTAATTTTGTTTAATTTAGTTTAGTTTAATTTAATTTTTAATTGTTAAATATTAATTTCAATTCAATACAATTCAATTCATTTTAATTAACGTAACGTAACATAATATAATGTATCTTATTTTAATTTATTTTTAATTTAATTTAATTTAACTTAGTTTAGATTAATTTAATTTTAATTAAATTTAATTAACTTAATTTAATTTATGCTTACATTCATTGCAAAATTCGGAAAGCCACCCAGTCTTACATCCCTCATGACATTCTCCAGTGACTCTGTCACATGACTGTCCTTCCTTACAGTTTGAACAATTCAGTTTGCAATCTTCTCCATAGTTTGTGAGAGAGCATGCTGTGCAAATAGATCAAAATAACTACAGGATTATTTCTGTGCAACACTTCAATCTATCTATCTATCTATCTATCTATCTATCTATCTATCTATCTATCTATCTATCTATCTATCTATCTATCTATCTATCTATCTATCTATCTATCTATCTATCTATCTATCTATCTATCTATCTATCTATCTATCTATCTGTCTGTCTGTCTGTCTGTCTGTCTGTCTATCTATCTATCGAAAGAGAACAATGGGATTGGCTTGTTCTCTGTTCTCATATCAAGTTAATATTGTTTTAATAAGTAATTAATATGTGAAATTGCCTCACATTATAAAGTGTGTGTAATAAAGGATTATATTATATTTTTCTTAGTGTTGTCTTGAAATACATAGTAATAACTATAAGTTACAGATGATCTGTTCCTTACCACTTTTCACTCTTGCTGAAGGAAACTTTTAATCTGACAGACTGTAATTGTTATAAGATATATTCTTAGTGAATAGTGATTAATACAATTTCAAATATAAAATATGGTAAGAAAACAAATTAGCAAAAATACATTCATACATTCAGAAACTTACATACGCACATATAAATCAATTCTTCTGTGTGACTCATCTTATCTTTACTCTCTTTAAACATAAAATGTCAAGTATTTTGTGACTCATCTTGTCTTTACTCTCTTTAAACATAAAATGTCAAGTATTTTGTGACTCATTTTGTCTTTACTCTCTTTAAACATACAATGTCAAGTATTTTGTGACTCATTTTGTCTTTACTCTCTTTAAACATAAAATGTCAAGTATTTTGTGACTCATCTTGTCTTTACTCTCTTTAAACATAAAATGTCAAGTATTTTGTGACTCATTTTGTCTTTACTCTCTTTAAACATAAAATGTCAAGTATTTTGTGACTCATTTTGTCTTTACTCTCTTTAAACATAAAATGTCAAGTATTTTGCTAGATAATACAAATATCACTAAACGTATACTCGTCTCTAGCGATGTAAAAATGGATAGAAAACAAAGGAGGAAAGAGAAAGTAAACTGTACTTCTTTTATAGTACTGTCCTATTTCCATTACATTTCCACTTTGGCATTGTGATCAGTCTAATTTCCGTTACATTATATATGAAATTACACACAATATAAACATCCAATATAATATTTACTTTTTAAAATTTTCGATTGCTTTTCTTTTCTTTCTACTTACGGACGGTACACATTTCTGACATCCAGCCATGGTCACATCCTCCTGGACAAAGTCCAGATACAGAATTACAGGTAGTTGATTTCTTACATGCCCCACACCCCCTGTCACAATTAGGTCCATAAGTTCCATCTTTGCAAGCTAAGAAATAAAATCAATGTCCTTAGGTTTCCAATTTGCAAGCTGTAAAGTATAAAACCAATGGAAAATCCTACTGGGATATAGGTTTCCACTTTGCTAACAGTAAAACTATCAACAAACAAATGCATTAATATCTAGATCATTATATGTTAGTTTTGCTAACAGTAAAATATCAACAAACAAATGAATTAATATCTAGGTCATTATATGTTAGTTTTGCATGGCGTATAGAATAGATGGAAACGGACCAGCAAAATACAAGGTATGGTTTACCACCATGATTCACATATACCGGTATTGCTAGAAGTAAAGAACAAATTCTTAATTTTAAAGTTACATGGCTTACAGTTCTCCCTTTACTTACGAGGCATGAAGATTTCTCACAATAATGCACTGATTTTTTGAATGCTTTTGTTCTATTTAGTTATGTGAAATAAACAAAATCGCAATCAATCTTGTTATCTTTAAACAATATTTTGGTTGATTAAATTATTTGCACAAAATTAATAAGACTTCATTTCCTCCGTTAAACAGTTATATCTCCAAAAGATGATTTTGTAATGCCGTGATTGAATATATTTTCGCCTATTTGTAGTGACTAAGAAATATATTAGCCTGTGAATTTTATGATTTTGTTGCCAATTCCAATATAGTAATTATGTTCATTGATGCTTGATTGTTGTGACAGAGAAATATATTAGTTATAAATATTATGATTTATCTGTCATTTTAAATATAATAACCATTATTATATATATTATAATTTTGGTCTACTTTTGTGACCAGAATTTATGATGGTTTATAAAATTACTATGTATGTGGATGAATATGAGAGAGTTAAGAAAAGGGAGAGAAATCAAACTGATTTCCTACAGACAGATTGATTCCTGGAAATTATTTATATATTCCAACAGTGCTCAAGCCGTAAAGTGAAAAGGTTCACGTTTGACCAGCCAAGTTCTTCTGGTGGTTATATACCAACCGCTTCTTTCGTCATCGTTTCATCTACCTCAACTGTCCACAGTGGTAACTTTGCAGTGTCGGCAACTTTACTCATAGACATTGCTGACCATTTTGCAGCAGTGTGAGAATTCAGGTATGCCATCTTTGAACTTCCTGACCGGGTAACACTCGGGGACGGAATAAATAGACTCAGTCTAAACCTCAGGAACCATACTCATTAAATACTCTATTAACTAGTACGGTTCCTGAGGTTTGACCTAGTTTATCCGGCTGCAATCGACAAAGACCCGTCACGGGTGGATTAGAAGATTAAAGATTTGGAAAATAATCGCTTAAACTTACCTTATCTCAATATGAACTAGTACTTTTTGGAATTTCCATTATTTGATTCTAATGTGAGGTAATTAAACTGATAGATAGATAGATAGATAGATAGATAGATAGATTGGTAGATAGATAGACAGATAGATAGACAGATAGATGGATGGATGGATGGATGGACAGACAGACAGATAGATAGATAAATAGATAGATAGATAGATAGGTCTTACTTTCTGTGCATTTGGAATTTGTCCATCCTGCATCACAACCCTGTAGACATTTTCCATCAACATGGTCGCATTCCGTGTCTACTGCACAGTTTGCACACTTATTCTTGCATTCAGGGCCCCACGTTCTTTGTGTGCACTCTGAAGGAGGAATGAAATTTAACACTGAGGCATGTTTTTGTTTTACATTTATGAAATTAATTAATGAGTTCTTCAAAGTTCGTGTTTAATGTCATTGTAATATTAAATGACTGAATTCCAAAATGATTCCTTCTAGCCTCTTTCTTTTTTGGAGGGGGGATAATCCGTATAAATGCAAATGTAGTGTAATAGTCGGTAGTGTCTTGTATAAGTATAATAATGGTTTATGATTATGTATGTTTAGAAAGTTAACATAATTATTTCCTGTAATTTTTAGATTAGATATCAGTAATTAAAATAATATTTCTATAATATTTTAGTAGGATCGTAATGTATGGTCTTAAATATCTATTTTATTGTGCTTGTCTAATTTTCGTACGTAAATATAACGTTGTTAAGTCGTGTGGAATATTGAATGAATGTCATCATTCCATTTGTTTCTTGACCTAAATTAAAATGGAGATTGCATGGGCATGCTTAACATGAACCCTAATTAATTTACTAACGATTAAATAAATATTATAGATACTTTTAATCCTTGACCATTCAAATATTCTCAACAAGATAATGGTAGACATTCACTAATACACTTTTAATAAATTAGCGATTTTTCCTAAAAATGCATTGGTGATAAAATCACAGAACTTCAAATCGACCAGGAAGATTCTTTGTAAAATCGCCAAATATACAATTCACTTACTGATGTAGCGATTCAGGACGATAGAAATCCTTGTTTCCGGGCAAGTATATGAATTTTAATTACGAAAGAGGAAGGACCAAGTAACCCCAAAATCTCTCCCTGATTACCAAACATTTCTTCCCTATTTCTCTTGAGAAACTTCCAGGTTTTATCAAAAGCCAAATAATATCTTGCCTTCAGAAATAGTAATCGTTCATTTCCATAAATCTCCCCCACAATTTGCTATTTAACTTTTTCATGTTTATCAAAATCCAAATAATAGTCTGATCTAAACACTTTCTATTGAAAGAAAATATTGATTACGTTTAATTTTCTTCCTTTTTCTATTTGGCATAACTTTTGGGGTTTTATCCAAAGGCAAATGATAGTTCATCGGAAGTCATGGAATTGAAAAGTGCAAGATAGAGGAATCGCCCATTGCCTTAAATCGACTCCCAGTTTAATATTTAGTATTACTTTTCAGGTTTAATCCAAAGATAAATAATAATCTCCTGAGAAAATGCAGAACACAGAAATCACTACCATAAATATTCCATTTTGCTATTTAACATATTTAACATAAATATGCTTATCCCTATTTCTAAATTAAGTGTTATATAAATTGTTAAATTGTCAAAGTGATCCGACCTTGGCACTCCTAATGATGATATTTGTCACGACCCCCTTCCGCGATGGAAGGGTGGGTTAGTTTGTCCCCATGTTGGACCTGTTTGGTGTTCGTCACAGGGTCCACACACATAGACCATATTTGTTTGTCTGGCTCTTTTTATTCTGCGTGGAGGTTTACGTATATTGACGTGCAGGGTTACGTGTACTGACGTGCAGGGTTACGTGTTTTGACGTGCAGGGTTACGTGTATTGACGTGCAGGGTTACGTGTATTGACTGCAGGGTAACATGTACTGACGTGCAGGGTTACATGTACTGACGTGCAGGGTTACATGTACTGACGTGCATGTGAGACTGCATATGGAATGGAAAAGTGTAGATAATATGGGACAGTGAAACATATATAAATTGTAACGTGTTGGTACACTAACATATATCAATCCCAACCTGTAAGAAAAGGGGTTTTGTTTGTTTTGCAAAACGTTTGTTTGTTTTACAAGCAGTCACAAGATTATAATAATTATATTTACAGCAGCATAAATAGTCAATGCACCAACAAGAAAATTAAAACATCTGTTTATTTATTTATAACTTATAATCCAAATTAAGTGTAAGTATACGTTTCTTCTTTTTTTCTTTTCTAAACAGCCACGCCCCTCTAAACCTTATTGTATTTTCATGTACGTTTGTTCTTGAATGTGCAAAGTTAATTATTAATTAGTTTTAAACATATTTTTATTCCTTATTATCAGTTTTTAGATTTAAAAGAAAACATGGATCATTAGATTTCTAACAATTTTGTTGAACTAGTACATTTGTAAAATAGAATTTTGAATGATAAAACAGTTTTTTAGTTACTTTTATTTATGTATTATAAATTGATTAGGACTCGTTTTGTACACGATAAAACAGTAAAACATGTTAACCCCATTTGTGCTCTTACTTCATAAAACCCGCCGTCTGTAGGGTATGAGATCTAAGCATACTTCATAAAACCCGCCGTCTGTAGGGTATGAGATCTGAGCAAATTGACTGGTCAGGAAGCTACTTTGATCTAAGTGAGCGTCATAGAGAAAACTGTTCTAGAAGTATTGGCCGTCACGAAAAGAGTTAAGGTAATATGCAAAGAAAAATGAGCATATGCACATATGGAAAGTTATGAAGATTTGTACAGCTAACACCAGCATATAAATAGTTCTTCCATTAACAAAACAAATATTTTTACTGTGTACATGATGGCTATTGTTTATCAAATCCAGATATAGTCCACATTCTGCCATTAACAATACAAAGACCTTTGCTGTGTACATGATTGCTATTGTTTATCAAATCCAGATATAGTCCACATTCTGCCATTGAGAGTAAACAACGCAGTATGACATGCAAACTAAACTTGATTCCAGACCATCATAATCAATACTCCCCTCTCCCTAGTTAAGTTTTAGGGACCAAAGTTTATTTATTGAAGGTTATATTAGCGGTTTTGTGCAACAAACATTGAATGTCTAAACTAAACAACCCCCAAATAAAACACAACATTAGAACTTTAGTAACTTTCATTGCATGAATCATCCAATACTCGTTTTTCATCTAATTCACATTTGTAGTTTTAAAGCTTTCATTGCATGAATCATTCAATACTCGTTTATTCAAGTAACCATATTTGTACTTTAGTAACTTTCATTGCATGAATCATTCAATACTCGTTTATTCAAGTAACCATATTTGTACTTTACTGACTGTCACTGCATGAAGCACCTTTCCACCCGGGGTCACAACCAGCGGCACATATCCCAGTGATCCTGCTGCACACCTGTCCACCAGAACATGTCCCACATTTTTGCGCACAGTTAAATCCATGGAAACCAGCAGCACAAACTTAAAATAATAAAATAAATCTATTAGCTTTAGGTTACATTGATTACCATTTTTCTTCACAGTGGAAATGCAAATTGTGAAGAAACAGCAAAGCACTGAAAGTAATGAATAAGTTCTCGATTTTGGGGGCATCATTCCAGATCATTATTAATCAAAATGGGTTCCCGCAATTCTACTGTCATTATTGTTATTTCCATACTTAAGCGACTCTTGGAGGAAAAAACTGATGCAGAATTGTTTTTGAATCCCTAGATGATCACTCTCCCGAGTGATAATGAGAAATAAATTAAAAACAAAAGTACATCGTAGGCAGATATTTAAAAAGATTTAAACTACTCTGTCATGATATTTATGATGCATTTGATAGAAAGAGAGATAATGAATTTTACTTTGGGCATTCTCCAGAAATGTTGGTAGGTAAATTCATGGATGTAACTTTGTATTACTTATAGCTCCTGACGTTAAAGTTATAGCTCCTGACGTCAATAAAGCTTAATTAGAAAGAACGTTTGTTATAAATGGTGATTTTCTTTTTCTTTATAATTACATTTCTATGATAGGGTTTTGTTGGATTGGTGCATACTTTAGGCAAAAGGTCTTTATGATAGGGTTTTGGTGGATTGGACTGGTGCATACTTTAGGCAAAAGGTCTTTATGATAGGGTTTTGGTGGATTGGACTGGTGCATACTTTAGGCAAAAGGTCTTCATGATAGTGTTTTGGTGGATTGCATTGGTGCATACTTTAGGCAAAAGGTCTTCATGATAGGGTTTAGGGAGATTGGTCTAGTGCATACTTTAGGCAAAAAGTCTTCATAGGCAGTAGCAATAAGAGTCTAACTCTAGCTATTAACGAAATTTGATTTGAAATTGACTTTCTAACGCAGGAATGAAAGTCATACATAACGCTGGTGTCTCAATACTTTATTTTTTATAGGATTATGAAAAGAAAGAGAGAAGAAAAGAACGATTTAAACAAATGAACAATTAAAAATTGGAACCAAATACTCTGAACAGTAAAAGAAAATATTCTTAGCAAGAGTAACGAGTGGAAGAAATGGTCAATTACATGTACTTGACAAGAGTAACGAGTGGAAAATATGTATATGTACTTGACAAGCAACACCAGGCAGACATTATGAAATAGCATTAGTTACTAGTAGAAGAAAATCAGCAAGTTTTATCTTCGACATTTAAAAATAGCTTTTGACAAAATTTTTAATTACACTTTATGTATTTTATTTACCTTAAATAATCAGGTGCATTTCTTCACCTAATGCGCATTCTTTTCATAAGTATTTATTTATTTTTCTATTGATAATTAGTATTCTCTCACTCACTCACTCTCTCTCTCTCTCTACATATACACAACACCCACACACATATATGCATACACGCGCACATATTTATCTCTTTATCTGTCCGTCCGTTCGTCTCCCCCTCCGTCCCATTCTATCTATCTATCTATCTATCTGTAACATCAAAAAATGCAATCAAGACACGTTATAATTAAAATTTAAAATATATATATTATAACTCATAAAATCACGTTTGTCCTAGATTTAAGAAGGTCAAATTGCGTAGCAAATATTCTTATAATCGGATTAAAATTCAGAAAAGGACCAGAGTTATTTTTGTCAGAACCGCATGCTAGATTGAAAGAGTGTCTATCTGTATTCGACGGTCCAGCAATTATTACGGTTGACCATAGGAACTCAGGTACGTAACCGCACGTGCCGTGAGGACAGGAAGGGTGAGAACTCACGTGCTGAGTAAAAGTTCAAAGCAAGCAACTGCCTTAGAAACACGTCGACCTTAGGAGAATGATAACTCAACCGAGGCGAAACAGACAAAGGGTTAAGGACTGTAAAAGAACTAATTAAACCCAGAGGCCAGACGCTAAGACCACTATGCTTAGGCGCGTCCCAGCGCAGTACCAGACAAAATTTATAATCTATATAAATAGACGGTTTCTCTCAGACAAAGGCACTACCCCCACAACACCACCAGCCATTCATTCATCATCACACTTCGCATAGAACCACCGACGAACACACTCCATCCATCGGACCGCCGGGAAGAGAGTTATGTCAAAGCGCCACACCAGACAAGCCAGCACCAAGCCTCAGCCCTTTTCAGGATTGGCAAAAACTTCTCTACTGCCCACTCCACCAAGTGACACTTTTTACGCGATTCTGAGCCAGTCATGGAAGATGCGGACGGCCTTCTCTGTTTCACAAAAGATTGCATATCCCATCTGAGACAGATACGGCAGAAGAGGCTTGAAGAAGTGCAAACATTAAGAAGTAAACACGGAGAAGACTAGATAAAATACAACTGCGAAATCAGCATTCCAACCGAAAATGGGGGCATACGAAAAGTTAAACCTCTTCACCTTCACATTAGAAACTGAAAACGATGAACTCAAAAATATATTCAGTAATTTGCTGTTGACCCTCTTCCACACAAAAACGGAAGATGAACTTGCCACTAGACAACAAGCCATCTTAATCATAATCAGTGGGTCTCCACCAGATTTTAAACAAGCACCTGACAACGCAACCGGAAAAAACTACATCAACAGACTGTGAAACACAGACATCATCTGGACAATACCGCCGAAAACATATTAAAACACGCTCTTCACAAACGGAAAAGGAGGAAACAAGACAGGCTTCCACCCAAACCCCGACCACCACCGCAGAGAACAAGAAAACTCAAACTCCCAAAACCACTTTAGAAAGCAGAGAGACACAAACTACGAACAACGACGACGTCGACAAACCAAAAAAAAAGCACAGGAAAACAACCAAACATGAATAAAGACGAAAGGACAGGAAAACAACCAAACATGAATAAAGACGAAATCAGCTGACAATCCTAAAGAAGACAGACAGAATTCACAGTAGCCATCGCTGAAATAACAAACACGGAGTGGCTCCTGCACTCTCAACACTACTATAGACATCACCAAGGGCCGATACAACAACCACACCGACGACGATGACAATAGACCAAAACAACCACACAGAACAAAGATGCAAAGCAAAACGATGGTGCCCACCACCAAGCATCAGACGACAACAACCACAGCGCCAACAGGAACCGCAACAACAACATCAACGCCACCACAACAGCCACCCCAGACGACATAAACAACAATAGCAAACGCAGTGATTTTACAACCACCCCATTGCAGACATGATCCAACTCATACTAGACCATCTATACTGGCCACCAGCATGCATCCTTATACAACCCTATGGACGCCAGGGCAAAACAACATCAGCGCCAACAACAACAACAGCACCGATAACAGCACCCAAACCACTAGCACAGTGGTGCTCAAACTCCGGCCGATTAAGAGTCGTCAATTGGCCCGCCATGTCAAATGAAAAAGTCAAATGTTTATTCATACACTGAGTGATTTGAAACAAAGCAGCACCTCCAGACCCATTTTCCCATGCGCTCTGTGCAGGTAATGTCTGCTCGCTGACATAACACTCACAGAGGCAAGAGAAAAAAGGCTATACCAAGATGGGCAGCAAACCCCACACTAACATGCTTGCCCCTTTCTGTGATATGGTTGGTCAGTAGCTGTTAAGCCTTAGCGTCAGATCTACCACATTCTGTTGTTTATTTTGATTATATTTTTGTGACAAAATGGATTCTAATCGTAAAAGAAATGTTGACAAGGAGAACCGACAGTTTAATGATGATTGGATAATGCACTTATCAACACCAGCATACTTGGCAGCACATACTGCTGCAAACAGGCTTTCTCACAGGTGAAACTGAACAAAAGCAACACCTGCGGTCAGCTGACTGATGATAATCTGGAAGCAATTTTGCATCTTTCAACGTTAAACATCAAGCCGGACATTTTGAAGCTTGCAGAGGACACGCAGCACTATCCATCACACTGACTTTGTGAAAGTTGACATATCATAACATTTTTAGAATGAGTCTTAGTATACAACTTTGTCGTAATTATAGTCTTAATCGTCACTTGTGATGTGATGTCCGTCTTGTATGGGGCGATCTTGATCTTCACTTTTTTGTGGCCCCCGACGGTTTCGACAAGTCAGATTGTGGCCCCCGACTCAAAACGTTTGTGCACCACTGCACTAGCAGAAAAGGGGGGGGGTGAACATCCCAGGCGCACATACACGCCAAGTGGAGACTTCGTGTGTATCAAGCCTGGGCTCTGTAAACCCCCTCATCTGCCACAACAACGGCAACAACCACAACAGCAACTTAGTCAACGGACCTCCAGACTAAAGCCTACCTCCACCGACCAGACACGCAGACATGCAGCACAGCGATTTTTATCAACGACACGCACCGCCACACTACATCTCGACACCCCCCCCCGGCCCTCTCCAGAAACAAGTGAGGAGAGGAAGCTATCTCCAGAGGACCTCCAAAGCTGAGAATATCTCTGATAAAAGGCTTACTGCATCCTCTGGAGAGAGTCAGCGAAAAACACCAGACCAAGGCACTACAGAACTCTAAAGCCAAAAGACAACGCCCACCACCACACATAAGAAGACAACAACAAAGTCAGCAACAACAACAGAAACCATGACCACCACAACAGCAACGTCAACAAAACAACCACCGCCAACAACAATGGCAATGACACAGAGAACAGCAGTCCATGCAATGGGGATATTTCAACCCCCCCCCCCATTGCCGACATGATCCAACTGCTGCTGGACCACCTCTACTGTCCACCAGCACCTGCTTTCACACATCCCAAAGGACATTAGGGACAACATCGATGTCAGCGACAACAACAACAACAAGTGAGGAGGACAGTTGGTCGAACATCCTGGGCGCAAGTACACACTAGGTAAAGACTTTGTGCGTTACTAGCCTGGGCTCTGTAAGACACCCCTTCCCACCCTCTGACTCAAACATCAATAAAGACATCAACAACAGTGCCAACGAGAGCATTAGTCCACGGATTGCCAGACTAAGTCGTGCCGCTGCCAGCCAGACATGATAAACACAATGGACAAAAGAACTACAAACTCAACCACTCCAAGACTCATCATCAGACAGGAGTTCATCCAGACAATAGCACCACAAACACAGCAACAACCATCATAACAAGGATAGACAAACAGGCATAAAAAACAATAAAAATCCCACTACAGTTGAAATGAAACAATCACCAGCAGAAAAAAATACAGCAAGAGCAACATGGAATGTCCATCACCCTCTTCAGAATATAGTGAGAAGAGGAAGGCCCTACAGGAATCCTCCCCATACCGAGAACATGTAGAGGAAAAGTTTTCATGCAATTCCTGTGGGGAAAAGACGTTAACGGAAAGAAGAAGACCAAGTCACTCTGAAAAAAATCCCGTGTTATGGCTGATATTCTCGTGGTTAAAGAAGCGAAGAGGTACATCTGGTTAAGTTAGAACTTTGTAACAAAGAGTTTTGCTAAACAGATTTTTGTAACTTTATTGCCTTGTGAATGTTGTAAATCTGAAGTCTTACAGCACGTGCTCAACATTTATCTAGACTGTCGTCGTTTGCTTGTGCAGTAGAAAATTTGGCTGGAGGAGCATTAATCACGATGGATTCGAGGGCGGCTTCCATAACGGTTTAATCTTTCTTATTCATACTAAGTCTGTGTACGACATTAGCCAAAACAGGAAAAGAGGGTGACATATTTGTACCCTAGAATGAGACTTAGCAGTGTATAATTATCTTCTCTCCCATATTTCTCTAATGTACACCCTAGAATGAGACTTAGCAGTGTATAATTATCTTCTCTCCCATATTTCTCTAATGTGCATTAATTATCCATTCTAACGTATATACCTCTCATTTACATTAATTAGATCGTTAACATCTATAGGAATTTAACCATTAAATAATACACTTTTTAATGAATGAATTTATTCTCGGCATATCTAATTATTGAGCTGTAAAATGAGAACATTTATTACTATTTTAACTTGTGTTCTATTATCTTGCCTTCAGTACAGGTGTCACCCTGATAACCTTTATCGCAGCCCGACGGACAATTTCCAGTTAGCTGTTCACATTCTGGATTCTTACAGTGACCACAGGGATTCTGACAGTAAATACCATAAAATCCCTGTTTACAGCCTGAAAGAAAAAAATTTCAAATTCATTTAAACCGTTATGTTCTCAACTTATTCTTGCTGGTTAGCAATAAATGAAAATATTGTCATAAATGAAAGCCCAACATGTTGTGTCTTGACTCTTAAATTTTGAATTATTTGAATGGGATGGTATTCTGTCTCATTAATGTACATTTTTAAATTTTAGTGGCATTGCATTCTTTCTCATTAATGTATACTGTTTAATTTACTAGTATGGTATTGCCTCATTCTCATTCATTAATTTAGTAGCAGGGTATTCTGTATAATTGGCGTACAATGTTTAATTTAGTAGCATGGTATTCTGTCTAATGGACGTATAATGTTTAATTTAGTAGCATGGTATTCTGTCTAACTGACGTATAATGTTTAATTTAGTAGCATGGTATTCTGTCTAATTGACGTATAATGTTTAATTTAGTAGCATGGTATTCTGTCTAATTTGCAGAGAAGCACATGCACAGAAGAGTGAAAAACTGAAGTTACTTAAACCTTAACATAAAAATAAATACATCACAAAGCTAAGGGAATTTATTCTTAATCTTTAATGAAGTGTATTTAATATTAATTCAAACAAAACAGTTTGCAAAATTTCAGTTTTGATGTGTCAGTTCAAGTGAGAAAATCGGCTCGTCTATTCTCCATTTCCTATTTTAGCTTCCCTGAATGCTAGTAACAATCACTAAAGTGTAGAAGAAACATATATTTGTACAACGAAGATTTCTGTGCAAACACTATCTGAAATTAATATAAAAAAGATCTTGTATATTTAACTGCATCCGTACGTATACTTACTGCAAAAGAAACGAGTATTTATTAATAGCATTGACCTATTCACGTTGAGACGTTTGTCTCTCACTTGGCGTATTATAATGGTGTCGTAAATCTCTACTCTTAAAGAATAATAAGACAGACCTTTTACTGTCACATAATGTTCTGCAGGCGGAAACTTCTTACTTAAGGAGTAATAAAAATCCGTCTTTTATTTATAGTTAATGACCTCCCATTCACCCACTATTACCCTAACATAAGGTTTTTAATATACGTGCAAGCCGGTTAATGCATTTATTGAATGAACAATCAAATACACAGCATATGAATATAGTCAGAAGAGCGTTGACATTTACAACATTAATGTTAGTCATTTAATCATTTTCCTAACATGCACATCAGCATTCAAATTTTATATAGATAGACAGATAGATAGATAGATAGATAGATAGATATGAGAGTATTTCACAATCATGCCGTTTGAAACAAGTCCTTTCTTTCTTTACCATAAACTAATGATCGTCTTTATGACCGGATTCGGTATTATTTCAATATCAAGGTGATTAGAATATAGACTTTCTTACGTCAAAATCAAGGTGATTAGAATATAGACTTTCTTTAACAAAGTAACATTCGGTACATACCCATTGGATAAAGTTGTTATGAACAAGGTTGAGACTATTAGTCAGAAATACTACTCATCCCCTTGAAAGTCGTTAGGATTGCATCAGCAATGTCCAGTGTATTCTCCCCTGAGTGTTTACTACCATTCAAAGGTATCATCATAAGCAGTACCCAAGGTCAGGTCACGATAAAATTGACAACAAATGTATAATTATTAAGATTAGAAATAGGGTTAGGTAAATTTATTGCACCACAGATAGACAGATAGAGAGAGGGAGAGAGAAAGAGAATAGAAAGTTAGAGATAGAGATAGAAACAGAGAGAGAGAGAGAGAGAGAGAAAGAAAGTGAAAAAGAGAAAGCACTTACCATCCCAGCATCTGCCATCATGGTTGTCACAGTTTAAACATTGAGGACTACAATTCTGATCGCAATTTTCACCATACAAGCCTGGTTTACACACTGTAAAATACATTTACATTAAACAAATATATACATACATATTGTGAAAAGATGTGTGTGTGTGCCTGTCTGCTAATTGCTAATTATTAATTTATGACATTTTATTTCATAATTAATACATAAACAATAATCCTCTCATGCAAATAGCATGCACAGTCCCCCGACAGGGGTCTTTTGTCTTTGCGGTCACAAGAGCGAGCGACTAGGTCTGCTAACTAATTAACTCTCTGTCCAAGTGTTACCTCTCTAGATTAACAAACCTTAATTGAATTATCTTGTCAATCTTTGTCTTTAATCCAGCCCCTCACATATAAGCTCTCTACAACGACGGGAACTATCCCAAACTTGCACTTAACCGTCTTTCGTTAATTGTCGTTACGTCATTGGCAGCCCCCACCCGTCGTCATGCACAAGAGCCTCTCTATCAATGTAACGAGAATGGATAGTTCAACAATTTATTAAGAAAAATAAATAATAATTAAAAGTAGTTTTACAATTAATGTCATCAAAATTACACACACGGTAATTTATCAGAAATCACAATCTCATCCAAGATGCATAGAATTCAGTCAAACAAGAAAAATATATCATGTCAATCCATAGACAATTACTAATAGGAATTTTACATCAAAGAAATATCTTTACAATTTAGTTTAGCTTACACAAATTCCCAATGTCAATAAGCCAACTAAATAAAGAATGCAGTTAAGTCAATGTAAGACATTAAAAAGAAGAATCAGAAATAGATAAGGAATTTAAGAAATCATGAAAAATATGTACAGATTACACATAATATCCATAATAACAGTTCACCTGATAGCGGCCTGTGAGCGGTAGTCTTGCTCTTGTTTAGGGTTGGCTGGCAGTTAAAAGTCTTGTGATAATGGCCTTGCCTGATAACAGTTCTGCATACCGTCACATGAATGTTCGTGAATAATCCAATAGAATGTATAACACAAGCACAGTTACAAGTCTTGTCCATTACAAATTATACAGCATAAACACAAATCAGTTTCTTGTCCGAATTTGCACAATGCTCAAAGCTCAGTCTTTACCACTGTCCTTGAATAAAATAAGTGGATAAAGTTTCACAGTTACAGTTTGTAATATTGGTTTCAAACACCTGGCCCCTTTACTTGACTATTACGGTTTCAACAGTTACTTGGCAGAGTATGACTTATACTCCTTGCAGCAGCTGCCCACAGTAACTCGGCTTTCTTGAGTGGACCCAATTCTTCAAGCAAGTGTAACTGGTTGTCTATGAATCTTCTTCCAGTTAGAAGATACAGTTCGTCGTACTCTCCAGGTACGTCATAGCACACATGCAGCATCCCACACTTCTCTTAGAATCTACACAGAGTCCCAACAAGAATTTCTCCTGCTCATGGATCTCAGCACCTTCAGAAAATCTAATGGCAGTTAACTGTTGTCAACGTGGAAGTAACACTTCGAACTTCAATCGTCGACTCATATGAATGATGACATAAGCAATGTCGAGATAAGTGAAGCTTGATGGCAGCAAGGGATGAAGTTTACCAACGCTTGCACATCAGCAGAAACAATGATATTTTAAAAAATCTTTTTTGTCCATGGCTGACTGGTCCTATGTACTTTTACCGAGCACAAGGGACCTCTCAAGAAAACTACTCACAATACAATAAGCCTTACACCCCAAAGCAGACATAGACAGGCTCTATGCATCTCGAAAAATGGGAGGCCGAGGTCTCAAGAAAATCAAACATGTCATTGAAGGAGAAGTCATTGGCCTTGTGGACTACATCTGGAATAACAACAAAGATAGCTGACTGGTCCTATGTACTTCTACACAAGGGACCTCTCACCGAGTTTCGGACTCTGGCAATTTTTCCCCCATGATGTAGTTGTACTCGGAAAAAATACCCTAAAAATTAAAATCTAAAATCTGTACCATGTCCCTCTGTGGTGTGTTGCTTCACTGATGTTAATCCGCCATTGGTTGCCGTACTGGGGAGGTCCTCGGTGCCGTGGGAGCTGGTAAGATTGGCTAAAAGTGTTAAAAAGCCACCATAAAAATTTGGCGGGTGGCAGTTGTCCTTTGTTGTTGTAGTTGTGCTGGTACTGTTGCCTGTTGGATCTTTCTAGTTTCTGTTGATCCCTAATCCGCTTTGGAGAGCAGTTTTTTTCTTTTCTTCTTTTCTGTCTGTGTAGTGGCAACAAAGGTTTGTTTTTCTTCACTGTTGTCTGTGTTGATATTAGCATCCATAGTTGATGTGTGCTCTGTCTTTTGCTCTTTGCCTTTCGTCCCTGTCATTGTTTGAGTGTCCTTTGTGGCTGACTCGTTCTTTTCCGTTTGCGTGTTTGTAGTAGCGAGTGTTGTCTTTCTTGTTGTTTTTTTCTTTTGGCTGTGTTCTGACGTCTGAGTTTCTTGCGTTATCTTCTCATCCGTCTCTGTTTGTGTTTCTTTGCCTCTAGTGACTTCTGTGGTGGGGTCTGTGTTTCTTGGTTATGCATCCAAATTTTTGCCTTGTTGGTTTTTTTCCTTGTTCCAGTTTTTCCATAGTATTGTATAATTTCGTAAGTGTCTGCTTTGGCTTTAACTACGTAACTTAAATACCTCCATTTTTATTCTTAGATAGGACTAACCTGCGATTTGTATTGACTCCATGGTTGAACTCATCAGGGCGCCAAGTTCTCCCTTACTCTCACATCTACTAGGAGCCATTACGATTAACAGCAACGACAACAACACCAACAAACATTTCAACAAAGACACCATGCATACCTCGAGCCAAGCAATGAAATCGGACCAATCAATTCGGAAGCTGTTCTCACCCTAAATGGTCGATCCTTTACTAAATAAATGTAAATTAAGTTTACATTTAACGTCATTATTAATAAAAACTATTCTTACCTTAATTAAGCAATTTTGGGAATGGGTGCACTATTTTTGCTTCAATTCATCTTCAATTATAAGATAATGAACTTTGAATAATATTGCACTGATATAATATGAAGTCAAGCTTACCCTATACTTGTACTTTGTAGATGTTCAAATTCTATAGTACATATATAATATATAGCCAAAGTTACCCCATAATTGTACGTCACAGATGTTAAAATAATATTGTACAGATAAAACATGTGGGCAGGCTTACCACATACTCGTACTTCACAGATGTTAATATAATATTGTACAGATATAAAATGTATTCACGCATACCCCGTACTTGTACTTCACAGAAGTTCATATAATATTGTACAGATATAAAATGTAGTTATGCTTACCCCATACTTGTACTTCACAGAGGTTCATATAGTATTGTACAGATATAAAATGTAGTTATGCTTACCCCATACGTGTACTTCACAGAGGTTCATATAGTATTGTACAGATATAAAATGTAGTTATGCTTACCCCATACTTGTACTTCACAGAGGTTCATATAATATTGTACAGATATAAAATGTAGTTATGCTTACCCCATACTTGTACTTCACAGAGGTTCATATAGTATCGGTTGTAAGTGTCACGAAAACGTGGTCCGGTATTCGGCTTTCGAAACGTTACCTGACTACCTCTTAATACCCGTGAACACACGACATCGGTACGATCGCGCATACCAGAGAAGTCCTCACCAACGGGAAAGCGGTAGCAATCCTTACCATCCACTTCCACAATAATGTACATCATTCGTAGCCGATCTGTAGTTGTTAAATAGACATTCATTTAATCACTAAAATTGTGTGCAATCTATTATTGAAATTATATCTTTCAAAAGTGTAAACTAGCGAGAGATCAAAGGAAAGAGAGAGAAAGGTAGATTACAAAAGAAGTCAAAATAGATATGTCCAAAGTCTTTCTTTGAACTCTAAATATTGCAGAAATGTTTGTAAAGAATATCACTTTCCATTGTATGGAACATTTCCTTTTTAGTAAAATATAAATTAATAATGAAGAAACTTGGAAATTGGGAACAATTTCAAGATATTTGTAAATAAAATCGATATAATGTTACATAGATATGTTTCCAATTATCAGAATGTTGTGTTAATCAAATATTATGATGGCGATAATGATAGCTGTCTTTTCGTCATTCAACATAACTCGCCTCATTATTTTCGTCATTCAACATAACTCGCCTCATTATTTTCGTCATTCAACATAACTCAACCCATTATTTTCGTCATTCAACATAACTCGCCTCATTATTTTCGTCATTCAACATAACTCAACCCATTATTTTCTCATTTATTCAGTGACGGCGTTGGATATTTTTTTAGTGCAGGTTTTGCTTCAAAACGTTATCTTGATATTAAGGACATATACGATTATACAATTAAATCTTTGTTGATGAAACGATAAATCATAACCTCGAATTAATCTGAGAGAAAGAGAGAGTAAGGGTTGAAATAGAGTGATTCTAACACATGAAATAGAGTGATTCTAACACATGAAATAGAATGATTCTAACACATGAAATAGAGTGATTCTAACACATGAAATAGAGTGATTCTAACACGTGAAATAGAGTGATTCTAACACATGAAATAGAGTGTTTCTAACACATGAAATAGAGTGATTCTAACACATGAAATAGAGTGACTCTGTCATGGGGGTCGTCGTCGTTGTTGTTGTGGTTGTTGCTGACTGTCGCTGGCCTCTCTCCTTCTCGGTCAAAGGGGTGGTGGTGGTCAGGTCAGATACTCGACTTGCTGAGATCACACCGAATGACTTAAGGTGTTAAAATAATCACTCTCACATGCAGATACCACGTATGTTCTTGTGGGGAAATATATTTATTCTGCATATGGGTTAAAGTGTGAAAGTCAGCGTGTATGTATGAATGCAGAATGAATGTATTGTGAGGGACGAACGGAAGGAACAAACAAACAACCGTACCAACGCACTTTCACAAGAGAGAGAGAGAGAGAGAGAGAGAGAGAGAGAGAGAGAGAGAGAGAGAGAGAGAGAGAGAGAGAAACCCAACTCTTGATGAAGAGTAAAAAGAAGAAATTTATTCTAATAAAAAATGGGCTACTCTCTTGTACTGTGTTAGTCATTCATTCAGCAGCATTCTCCCACAGCATTCATGGAATAGGGAAGAGAAAAAAGAAAAGAGCAATGAAAATGATAAAAATAAAATAAAATAACAACAAAATAAACAATATATCTGGTGGTGAAGACCGCATTGGAACTGCCAAATGGAATACGAAAAGGAGTGGTGAGGACCGCAAATATCAACACTTAAATTTTCTCAATCATCCGCTTAACTAAATGTTTATGAAAAATGTTTGTATTATACTAAAATATTTGGGCTGTAAACCCAATCCACAATAAATGTCCAATAATTATAAATATTCAACCTTCAATGTTTATGCAGAAATAATGTCTTTATAAAGAATTGTCAATAATGTTTTAAAAGTTCTAAATAATTAATAAACTAATCTAGCTTACCTAAATGAATGCACCGCTAACTAAATATTTACTACTTACAGTTATTGAAGAATAGTGAAACTTTAATACTCTACACTGTCCACAAAAATGTCCTGAAAATGTCAAATACACAAATGCCAATGCATTGGCCACAAATGGAATACAAGTCCAATAAATGAATTTCACCTTTGCTCTCACAGTCACAGGAAATAAAAACAATGTCCCTCGCTGAAAACCGGGAACAAAAATAACGTGGACCTCCAGGACAGAGATGGGTGGGGGGTGAAACAAGCATGCACACAGGTTGATGAACCCGGTGACCTTTCCCTTTCGTGTTGATGAACACCGAAAGTACAACTCCTCACTGAAGAGCGGTGAAGTTAAAAGTGATTGATAAACCGATGAGTGGTGTAGACTGGAGTGAAAGTGAAGAGTGCCCCGTCCAGACTCGTCTCAGAATCCCCAGTCTCTAACAAGGTAGCCCTGGTTTCTGCCGACAATCTAGGGAGGGTGCCCGACATGTGGCTGGGTGGGTAGAGGCCGGCTGTTCCTATCCCATGAAGATACTTCAATGCATGGAAGTCTCTGCCAATGAAGGGTGAGCACGCCTGTAGTCCTATTTTGCCAGTTATAAAAATTAGGCAAAAGGGACGGCACCAGATCGTGACGAAAAAAAAAACACGTCTAAGCTCTCTGTCACTCTGCTGTGCCTACACTCTCACTGACTGAAAAAAGTCCCTGTAATTCTTATATATATAAAACCCCAACTCTTCCACGGCCTTCTAGAAAAAAAAAAGGCACATGAAATAATGGATGCCTATTGTTATTTGATACATTCATTTAGTGGTGCAAAGTCTAAATTAATCCCTAGATAAATTTCTATTTAATGAACATTTAACAATTAAATATACTATCTACGTATCACTAATTTAATTCTTATCACCTAACATAAATAAGCAAGCAAACAAATCAAGTAAAAATGTGATAAATAAATAAATAAGCAATCATGCTTGCAAACTGACTGACGATGCATGCATCACTCCCACTTCTAATCATCAATCAGCTGACACATAGCGCGACTAATAAAGGGAGGTAATAAGGTTAAATAAAAAATAAATTTTTATTATTACTCTCCCCTTTTTCCGTGACAGATTCCAAGTCTGATTTAAAACAAGTGAAAAATTTTCTACTAATGAGCTCCCAAGAGGTAGAAATTGTAATGCTTTAGAAAAGTATCATCTATATCATCAGCAAGACTACAAGTGGTTACTAAACAATTCACACTTACATTCATTCAATAGCACAGAATAATAAAACAATTCACATTTACTTTCATTCTATAGATCTGAATAATGAAACAATTCACACTTACTTTCATTCTGTAGATCTGAATAATGAAACAATTAACACTTACTTTCATTCATTAGATCTGAGTAATGAAACAATTCACATTTATTTCATTCAATAGATCTGAATAATGAAACAATTCACACTTATTTAATTCAATAGATCTGAATAATCAAACAATTCACATTTATTTAATTCAATAGATCTGAATAATCAAACAATTCACATTTATTTCATTCATTAGATCTGAATAATGAAACAATTCACATTTATTTCATTCAATAGATCTGAATAATGAAACAATTCACACTTACTTCATTCAATAGATCTGAGTAATGAAACAATTCACACTTATTTCATTCAATAGATCTGAGTAATGAAACAATTCACACTTATTTCATTCAATAGATCTGAATAATGAAACAATTCACACTTATTTCATTCAATAGATCTGAATAATGAAACAATTCACACTTATTTCATTCAATAGATCTGAATAATGAAACAATTCACACTTATTTCATTCAATAGATCTGAATAATGAAACAATTCACACTTATTTCATTCAATAGATCTGAATAATCAAACAATTCACCCTTATTCATTCAATAGATCTGAATAATCAAACAATTCACATTTATTTCATTCAATAGCTCTGAATAATCAAACAATTCACATTTATTTCATTCAATAGATCTGAATAATGAAACAATTCACATTTATTTCTTTCAATAAATCTGAATAATGAAACAATTGACATTTATTTCATTCAATAGATCTGAATAATGAAACAATTCACATTTACTTCATTCAATAGATCTGAATAATGAAACAATTCACATTTATTTCATTCAATAGATCTGAATAATGAAACAATTCACATTTATTTCTTTTAATAAATCTGAATAATGAAACAATTCACATTTATTTCTTTCAATAAATCTGAATAATGAAACAATTCACATTTATTTCATTCAATAGATCTGAGTAATGAAACAATTCACATTTACTTCATTCAATAGATCTGAATAATGAAACAATTCACATTTACTTCATTCAAAAGATCTGAATAATGAAACAATTCACATTTATTTCTTTCAATATATCTGAATAATGAAACAATTCACATTTATTTCATTCAATAAATCTGAATAATGAAACAATTCACATTTATTTCATTCAATAAATCTCAATAATGAAACAATTCACATTTATTTAATTCAATAAATCTGAATAATGAAACAATTCACACTTATTTCATTCAATAGATCTGAATAATGAAACAATTCACACTTATTTCATTGAATAGATCTGAATAATGTGTCAACTCTATAGAGATGTTCTCTTTTAGTTGAGAAATAAAATAAAATGGCTGGATTCAGTAGTTATATTGTTAATTTAACTTACTTACTTGAATTATTTAGTAAAACTGACAATTTATTACTAATTTTAAAGACGTATTTCAAAACATTACATTTCATATAGCTATAAAAATAAAAAGAGCATAATTTATTACTTACGATAGTACCGACCATAGACTGTTATTTCACGTACACTGTAGTTACGCCCTAAAAAAACTTCCCATGTTGCTGAAAAATCATAGTCATTGGAATGGTAACAGTTAGTATTTGGATGATCCCCTCGAATTTCAGTGTGAGATGCGATACCATTATTTGCCACACAGCCTTCCACGGGGGAGAAAGCACCATTCTGATATACTGATGACACACTCACCCTCTTTCCAAGTGCAACATTTTCTGTAAAAATAAATAGAAATTAAAAAATAAACAGCTATGATACATACGATATTTTAATGTAATATTATAATAATATAATATAATGTAAATATAATATAATATAATATAATAATAATAATAATATTACTACTACTACTAACAATAATAATAATAATAATAATAATAGAGGTGTCTCGATAGTCCAGTGGTTAGAGCAGAACAAACCTCACCCAGAAGGCTACGGGTTCAATCCCAACTCTGGACTATCGAGGGAGGGAAAAGCGGCTCCCTCCAAAATACACGCTTGCCCATCCCATTTATGATGGAGAAAACTAACTTTGATTCCATACCGGATCAGACTTCGCCCGGGTTAACAAGGTCTGCGCTAGGCACTGATGTTTCGGGGTGTTCTAGTGAAAAATGGGCTACTGAAACGCAAGCAAAAACACGGAGGAAATGGACCAGAGAGGAAAACATACAAATCATGGTCTCTTACTATCAAAGCCAACCAACAACAAGAGGATATAGAAAACGAATGTATGAACACTGGCTCAAACACCATCCACATGATATGATCAGTGAACAGCGGCTCCTGGACCAGAAGAGAGCGATACTACAAAATAGGCTTCTTACAGTCCTAGAAATTCAAGAGATAGAACAGCAACAAGCGAACACTACAATCCGATACACTGACACTGAAGACACTGAAAAATTCACAGCCTCACAACAGTCAAATCCACTTGACAACCTCGCTGGGGAAATTCAATGCGACTTCAATGAAGAACAGCAACGCTTGTTTGAAGACATAAAAATAAGTCACGTGAAGGCAGAACCCCAACAAGAAGGCTGCAAAACAACAAACTCTAAGGACAGCAATTGAGAATGCAAATGAAGTACTAAATCGTATCCCCACAAAAGATATCACAGAAACCAACAGTCTAATATACGCCACTGCAAAGGTAATTGAAAGATATATAAGGCCAGATACAGTACAAACACAGAAACCATCAGTACCACCATAAAAGAAGATAAATTTAAGATAAAATAAATGAACTGGACAGGAAAACAAGAACACTACTCACAATACATAAAGCCTTACACCCCAAGGCAGACGTAGACAGGCTCTATGTATCTCGAAAAATGGGAGGCTGAGGTCTGAAGAAAATCAAACATGTCATTGAAGCAGAAGTCATTGGCCTTGTGGACTACATCTGGAATAACAACAAAGATGATCCACTGATAGAAGCAGTAAAAATGAGTGGACTATTCCAACCCCCAGAAATAGACAAAGAAACATGGAAGAAAACAACGAAGCAAGAATTAGCACATACATGGATGTATGTACGACAAGCCGACGAAATATCAACAAAGCAATCAACCTACAAATGGTTGAAAGAGGCAGGATTGAAAGCAGAAACAGAAGCACTCATAACAGCTGCACAAGATCAAGCACTCAACACCAAAGCACACAAAGCGAAAATCATGAAAATTTCAAATGATTCCAAATGTAGACTCTGCAAATCCATGGATGAGACAACAGAGCACATACTATCTGGATGTAAGGTTCTGGCTGGAACGGAATACACCAAACGACACAATGAAGTGTCAAAACACATACATAGAAATCTGTGTGAGAACTATGGCATACAAACCCCAGAAAGAGAATCAACCAGAAGCAGTCACCGAAACAGAAGAAGTCAAAATACTGTGGGACTTCGGGATAAGAACAGATCGGGTGATTTTCCCATGAAGACCAGACATTGTAGTTCTCAATAAGTCCAACAGAACAGTAGCAATCATTGACGTCGCTGTTCCAAGTGATAGAAACATAAAAACAAAAGAAAGAGAAAAAATAGAAAAATACCAAGACCTCAGATTAGAAATCCAGAGACTGTGGAATGTAAAAGCAGAAGTGATACCTATAGTGATAGGAGCCTTGGGGAACATAACATCTGAATTGGAAGGCTACCTGAATAAACTCCCTGAAAACCACAGACTCGCTCCACTACTCAAAGCAGCACTCCTCGGAAGTGCCTTGGATCTCCCAGAATCTTGGTAAGATTCCGAGACCTTGGATCACAGCCGACAGTCAAGAAGAAGTCCTGGAAAGAGGCTGAATAATAATAATAAATAAACTCCCTGGAAACCACAGACTCACTCCACTACTCAAAGCAGCGCTCCTCGGAAGTGCCCACATCCTCCGTAAAACCTTGGATCTCCCAGAATCTTGGTAAGATTCCGAGACCTTGGATCACAACCGACAGTCAAACAGAAGTCGTGGAAAGAGGCTGAATAATAATAATAATAAATAATATAATATAATAATATATTGATTGCAAACCTTTATTACAGTTGTTGTCGTGTGGAGAACAGTATAACGTATCGAAATTGCATTTGTATTTGAATTTACCAGTCTCACAAAAGCAAGATCTGTCTGAAAATAAAGAAATAAGTTACATTTTATTTATTTTACAATAGGAACACAATTTTAAAGTATAAGTGAATAGTTAGATGACATGCGCAGACCCATGGAAATAGTGAATAGATAATTAAAAGATGCAGACCCAAGAAAACAGTGATTAGTTAGATAAAATGTGCAGACCCATTTCAAAACAGTGATTTGGTAGATAACATATGTAGACCCATGAAAACAGTGATTTGGTAGAAAACATATGCAGACCTATGAAAACAGTAATTTGGTAGATCACATATGCAGACCCATGAAAACAGTGATTTGGTAGAGAACATATGTAGACCCAAGAAAACAGTGATTTTGTAGATAAATTATGCAGATCCATGAAAACAGTGATTAGTTAGATAACATGTGCAGACCCATTAAAACAGTGATTAGTTAGATAAAATATGCAGAGGTATGAAAACATTGATTTTCTAGATAACATATGCAGACCTATGAAAACATTGATAGTTAGATAAAATATCCAGACCCATGAAAACGTTGATTAGTTAGATAAAATATCCAGACCCATGAAAACATTGATTTCTAGATAACATATGCAGACCCATTAAAACCTTGATTAGTTAGATAAAATATAAAGACTCATGAAAACTGTGATTAGCTGGCCGATTGGGATTTCTGTTTCCTTGATCTCTACTAGACAGAAAGAAATTGTGTAAAGGAATCTTCTTGACTCTTTCTTACGTCATTAACTATCCCACTTAAAAACATATTTTTTTCCTTGGAATTGTTCTGTCTAAATTGTTAGTTTTATTATACTTATAGACTGGATCAAGTAACGGACAGTTGCAAATATCGACACAGCCAAGAAGAGAAAAGATAAATTTCAATGTAATTTACAGAAGTGTAATTGGTGAAGTATTGAATATAAAACAGTCTATTATACACTATCCATAAAAGGAGAAATTGTCAAGAACGTTGCAAATATCTTTCTCTATAACTTCTCATTTTAATTAAACCCATATTTGCTTTAGATCCCATCTTTAGTTTGTTACATCAAAAATTATACAATTACATGCTTCATTAATCGCACTTATTAAAACATCTTTCGAGACGCCGATCTCTCTCAACTTTTAATCTTCCTTTCCGTGTGTAGAATATATATGGAGTTGCCCTCAGTCGATCATTCCTTCTGAAAAAGATCTCGCAGACAGAGTCTGCAGTGTTCAAAGTTTGCGGTTGTGGATTCGTACAATTTACAGAAGAAAAATTTAGATCGAGAGAGAGAGAGAGAGAGTTCAGAATGATAAAAATGATCATTTCCCTTTCTTAACGATGTTGAGGAGCGATTAACCATTCACAAATTTGCATTAAAATCATTATTAGTAAAGAGAACTTGTAAAACATTGGTCTCTAACAGTTGCCAGCCAGCTCAGAATTCTTATTTAGATCGTATGCTTGTGAAAGCGTTTCATAAAACAATATCTCAAATTTGCAACAGCAGTTATCATTTTAACCGTTTTCCATTCATTTCACTTAATCATCCTTTCTTCTTCTGAAAGCTAGCTAAGCATAAAGGCGAGTGTGCTTGTTAAACTTCAAAGACTGTGACCAGGAAGCTATGAAACAGTAACTAGGAACATTAACATAAAATTAACAACTTACTTTCTCGTTGACAAAGTGTAGCAGGCAGAAGAAGTATACATGTTAATGCAACTACAGCGTAGCCAATTGTCATTTTATGATGGCAATAAGAAATCATTCAAAACAATGGCCAGCTGAGTGGTATTTTGCTGGTGCTGGCTTGTGCTCTTGATACGTCAATAAAATACGTCAGACCTCGGAACGTCATTTTTCTTTTTAGCAAGCACGTCATGACCCTGAGCAACGAGTATTTCTTGTGCATAGTAATCTTTCATCCTTTCACATAAAATAGAAAAAGAAGATGCGACATAATCCTGATCTATTAAATTAAACATATATGAATTATAACGCTAACAAGGTTATAATGTTAACGGCAGCCTGCTAAAACCTAATTAATATGCTTAATGAAAGCCTTATTTGTTTGTAAATAGTACTGTTGCAATTTACTGCCGCTAATAAACCATTAGCTAGAGGATAGTGACACTTAATAGATAAGCTTCAATTTAAAAACAAAAGCCGTCATTCCCATAAAAACGATTTTTGTTGCATTGTTACTCGATCTAAACACCAAGAATAAAATCAAATGCAGATATGCAAAGATTCAAAAACAAAATATAGCACATATCTCCAACCCTCCAAACTCCCTGCACTATAAATTGAATGGAGCGATTGCTGAAATTCTAGGAGGTTTTGCGTCTACAGTCTCTAGGTTTTAAATTTTAGGGGGACGTAAATCTGTCGGTGATCTGTTTTCTTTTTCTTTTGTGTTTGACGAGTATCTGTGAAATAAGTGTGATGGAATGGATGGGAGAGGAATGCTGTTGCATTCGGTCGCTGCACACACAGGTAAGTAGACAATGGTGCATGCCCTTGTTTGTTGCCAAGGTTTGCTGTAAGCCATTTTTTGTTGATGCTCAGGTCCGTTGTGTGCTCTTGCTTGTTGCTAAGGTGTGTTGTAAACCATTTTTGTTGCTAAGATGTGTTGTGTGCCCTTGCTTGTTGCTAAGGTATGTTGTAAACGATTTTTTGTTGCTAAGGTGTGTTATGTAATCATGCTTGTTGCTAAGATGTGGTATACTTGCACTCTTGCTTTAGTTCTCGGGTGTCAGCTGTTTTATGTGCGGCTGATATTTCTCGTTTCAATCTAATCTCAGCTCTTTTACTAGATTCGATATCGTGTCCGTCTCTGTCACTAGATCTGTCGTCTTGTCGGTCTCTGTCATTATATTGTGATCAAAGCTTCTGACCAAAATCTCTTAAACACTTTCGCATACCGTATAAATTATCAGTGTGTCTTTGCGTCTCTCTTTCTTCCTGTTAATTAAATATTAATGACGTATAAATGGATATGTAGATTGATATCGCAAATAACGTACTTTATTATTATGTATATTGTTATTACCACTATGTATACTGATATTCTCTTGCACGTTCAAGACACTGATTGATGCTTATTCTCTCCATTTAATTTGGGCACTTCTTTTCGCCATGTTAACTCCTTCAAGCAGAACAACAATTGTAGCCATTTCCAGCTTCTTCTCTATACCAGAAATTGTTCATGCACAACAATTGTAGCCATTTCTAGCGTCTTCTCTATACCAGAAATTGTTCATGCACAACAATTGTAGCCATTTCTAGCTTCTTCTCTATACCAGAAATTGTTCATGCACAACAATTGGATAATAAAATCTACTCACCCACATGGAATTAGTTTGCATTACATCAACATGTTTAGCATATTCTCAACTCGGGTGTTTACATCAACTCAATTATAAAAATAAATTATAATAATAATATAATATAATATAATAATTTAATAATATGTAATAAATATAGTGATATAATAACATAAATAATAATAATAATAATAATAATAATAATAAGAGCACATACTATCTGGATGTCTACGTACCCAAAGCTATCTATCCATCCATCCATCCATTCATCTATCTATCTATCTATCTATCTATCTATCTATCTATCTATCTATCTATCTATCTATCTTTCTATCTATCTATCTATCTATCTATCTATCTATCTATCTATCTATCTATGTGACGGATTCTGACCAAATTCTGTGTCACGAACTCCTGACCCATATCCAAGAAATTCGAAATCATATTCGAATTGAATTCCTTTGTTAGAATCTTTCCCGCCGATGATACAACAGAGAGTTCAATCTATGTTATGCAACTTTAGACGATAGTCGAGAAAGTTCGAATCAACAAGCATACCTCGTGATCTAGTCAGGTGACACATTCATGCACTCCAATAAATACTCTTGATGCGATAATATACTTCACTTGCACACAGACCGGCCAGACACACACCAGCTTACTTGCTAGTCGCCGATATTGCTGAGTCGGAAGAGAGAAAGAATCCCGTGTCTTGTAATATGCTACTATTGTGAAGGTAACACGTCTACTTCTTACAATATTATTGCATTTTGCTAATTGTATTTTGTATATGAATTGATGTATGTATTCTGTGCAGGATTATTGTAATTCTCTCCGAATGTACATGATTCGATAAGGAATGACAAAAATCAAAAGGTTCATTGTATATAAATTAACTGTACCCTTTATCTTTTAATTTGTATAAATCTTAATTCTCTTGTGCTGCAGGAACGTCTGTGCATGTTACGAATTTTTCTTGTAATTGAAATTGTTTTCTTGCATGTAATTTCAATGTTAATTTGTAAAGCGCTCATGCTTGATTTGAATTATAATTTTATCTCCTTGTATGAATTCCATTTTTAATGCTATAAATGTTTGGAAATTCATACGTTCATGTAATGTTAGAAGTAACACACATGTGGACTGTATTGTATCTTTTAAATATAATTATATTGTAAAAGACACGATAATCAAAGATTTAAACTCTGAGCATTTATTGTCGATCACATGCTTCGGAATTGCAAACGTAAAAGCAAATTGCTCATAAAAATTAAATTTTATTCCAGAGCGGGCTTTTGCTTTTTGTCGTTCTCTTCATATGTCTACTTACATGTCTGCATATTCCTTGCCCTACGTTCTACGTGGAGCATGCCTTGTAATTAACCTTGGTTGGATGATGAATCAAGTACCATGCCGCCATTGTTGATGATATGTTGCCAAGTACCCCTTAGTGTACAACCGAGAGACGGTTGGTTACTGACACTATTGGCAATACCAGCGAACGTATCGGAATGATGTGGATTGGACCAAACCGGCCTTAGACCACGTGGCATCCATGACTTACTGAGCAGATGAGTACCGCTCTGTACTACTGAAGCAAAGTCAATATTGTGCAAACAAAAACTTTCTCGTAACATAAACTCTAGCATACCGATAAAGCACTGAGATAATTGCCATTGTTTAAATCTGGAACCGTGCCTTCGTAATGATTGTTATTGTTATATGTTAATTATTAAATTCATATCTAATTTGTTAAAACCTCTTTCGTAGTGATTCTTATGCATATAGACCTAATTCGTGGTTTGGATGGGGGACGATTGAGCTAAATGTAACGTTTTGAGTGCATATTAATTTAAGAGAGTTTTAACGGTTTCCAAGCCGGCTATTGTACAGCAGGTTTGTCAGTTCGTAAATCTGTTTGTCTTGACTACAAAGACGCATTTTTAACATAGACGAAGGATAAATTTGAGCAACCAGTCTGTTTAGGTTAGAGAGAAGAAATTAATTTAACTATTAAATTAAAGTTTCTATAAATTCCTAAGCAGGGTCTATAAATAAAAACTGGACATGTAACAAACTATCTATCTATCTATCTATCTATCTATCTATCTATCTATCTATCTATCTATCTATCTATCTATCTATCTATCTATCTATCTATCTATCTATCTATCTATCTATCTATCTATCTATCTATCTATCTATCTATCTATCTATCTATCTATCTATCTATCTATCTATTAAATTAATACATATATACAACCATCTATTTCTCTGTCTGTATGTTGATCTATCTAAATATCAATCCACTCAATGAAAATATGTACAGACAAATTGCTTTTGTACAGTGTCATACAATCCATGTAATTATTAGAAACTATATAATCTTTATCCTCATCATAGTCAATATCATCATCAGCATTGTATACTTCATCGTGATAAAAAAATAATATCACATCAACAAAACAGACAATAATATGACAATTCTTACTTGCTAGCTTCAGTCATTTGAAAATCGAGACACAGCAATAATTACATAATCACGCGTTACCGTAGGTTATTGATAAATTTAATATATTTAATATAATTTTGACATAAATCAGATAGATGTGTAAATATCTGTCAAAAGTAAATATCATTTAGTATTCTCATTTGTTTAAAATTAATGCTATTTTCAATGGCAGTTTCAATTTATCTTATGTTATACACATTTATAGTAATGTGAGTGATTGCATGAAAATACATACATTATTTTATAAGAAGCATAATACGTACATTGTTCTTAAATAAAGATTAGATGTATATATAAGAAACTAATATTTCCATTATCTCTTACTGGACATAATACAAAATATTATTTGGTATGTGAATAATTATTTGCTGAAAATGTATACAATTAGATAACAAGAAGTTATCGTCAAATTATTTCCTCCTCAGTCATAAATATGTGAACGTTTATGTATACTTATAACTAATATAAATAGAATTCAATTCGGTTATTACTAATATAAATAGAATTCAATTCGGTTATTATTAATATAAATAGAATTCAATTCGGTTATTACTAATATAAATAGAATTCAATTCGGTTATTACTAATATAAATAGAATTCAATTCGGTTATTACTTTCCTCAGTAAATGTGTATGAAATGTGCGAAAACTTACAACCAGACACAAAATTATTGGAATGAAAGATTACACTTTTGTTAAATCAAATGCTAATAAAATGCTCAGCGATTGCTAAACGTTTAATCATCCCGAAATTATTATAGGATTTATTATGGGCCCTGCGTCCATTTACTAAAGTTGAGAAGGTATTGCACAGTTGTAAATTGTACAAAATCTCTTTGTCCTAATTTTATGATTTTCAAAATCCTTACTTCATTTTATAACAGAACTAATATTTCAAACCTAACTTCATTTCCAATTAATATTATTATGATGTAAATGATAATTCTGGAAACACCATTCAAAATTATTTAAATATAAAGAATAAGTTGACACCTGAAATAGCTGTTTCTTGATTTTAGCATTTTAAGTGACGCAACCGATTGTCATGGATAAGAAATAGAGGAAATGGTAGAGCTATGTTATTGCATCATTGATGAATCATAAACTGTATTATTTATCTTATTTGGGAACAATTATGTTTAAATATTTCATTATGTTTGAGACTTGATACTCCTAGTTTAATTTATATTTACCTCCCCCACCTCTCGACATTGTCGCAAATAATGGTCTCATTCATCACTTCTTTTGAAGCAAATTAATATTGATCTACTCCACGGGAATATATAATTATAGAAAAACAGAGGAATATAATGATAAAACAGAAAGATAGATAGATAGATAGACAGATAAAGGAAGAAATTGGTAGATTGAATTTATAATAGTGCATAGGTGTTCATGAAAGCTACAAACAATATATCAATATTGTACCATTGCCCTTAAAATTTATTTTTTTACAGTCTAATACTACACACACACACACACACACACACACACACACACACACACATAACACACACAGTGCACATTAATATTATGTATGCATGCAAATTAGTTCATTAATTCTCATAATGCACAAGATAATTTGTTTATATTTCAACGGTTCATTCATCTTCACTTTCGGATTCCCCAGCAGTTTCTTGGCTTAAGCTTCCAACAGTAGCTGTTCGAAAAGAAAATGACATTTTCCTTCTTAATCTCAGAAATTTAAGCGTATGGTTAAAGCAAGTAATCATATTTATTTTTTAATCACAACAAATAATGGTGATTGTAACAGAATATCATGTAATAACAGAAAATGCTACATTTCAAATCTACTTCTTTGTAAAAATGTATCTGTCACTTCAAAAGATGCCATCAGTACACTGTGTGAAATATCGATTTGATTGGTAAAGTTATTTCTATCATTCACCCCAATATTTTGTCGGATATGTGCGTGTTTCCGTATCTATGTGTTTTAGTATGTGAGTGTATGTTTCAAAATATTCTGTTGAAACGGTACAAGGAGCAGAAAATAGCCATTATCTATAATGTAGGATTCACACGTTACCGTACGTTATTGATAAACTGTAATTCATAATGCATGTATAATTATCAGGTAACTAGTAGATCATAGTGCACTAGTTCTGTCTGTAGTGAATGGTAGTTTTGCACGTGCTAGTTTACTTCTGATTGTTAATCGTAGTGTTGCTGAGATAGTGGATAGTACTGAGAAGTGTTGTACATTCGGTTTTGTTTGGGTAAAAAGATGCACTACTAGTGATATGCTGCTTTTTCACTGTATGGATTTTGCAGTATTTGTATGGAGGAGATGGAGTTTATGATTAATATTTTATTCAGGGATGTGGGACGAAGGGATATTAACTGTGAATGGATTTCTTTTGTAATATCCTCCCCTTATCGTCAGACACTAATCTGGAAGTTAAAATGGGGGCTGGTAGGAGTTTCTTAAAATTCAAAACAAAATATTATTTATATTTATTAAGTAGAAACACGCTTGAACAAAATTACGAATCAGAAGTATATGTCATCAATTAACTCATTCTACAACAATCACTATTCACTTAATGATAGATCTTAAATTCACTTAATTATAGATCACAATGTAACTGCACAACACCTGTCACTCATGCCAAAATAGATATCAAATTGCAATTAATTTCAATAAAAGGCTTAGCTTATTATTTTTCAACATTAGCGATTTCTCAATTTTTATAAGATTCAGGTTGGTTATTATTATTATTATTATTATTATTATTATTATTATTATTATTATTATTATTATTATTACTATTATTACTATAACTAATTGAAGTGATGAGAATCTTAAATTATGTTCTTATTAATCCTACAGAAGACACCACTCGTCTGTCACTTGGCATAGTTGCGGGCGCTATGAACATTTTCTCTCTTCCACAACATTAAGGACAAACATATACTGTCACACAGTATTTCCGTAAGTGAAAACCTTCTTACCGAAGGAGAAGATAAATCCACTTTAATCTATATTTAGCGAGCCACAAACCACCCACTATCTCTCCAACATATAGTTATTAATTTGTGTAAGAAGATGAATAAATTAAACAATTTATTTATTAAATAGAAAATCAAATATAGATATAACCCATAGATTGAAAAGATTATTTGACATCAATATTTCCACAAAACCTCTTTCGGTAATATTTAGTGCTTTTACAGTATTGAATTGTGATCCTTACATATAAGTCAGCAGATTAGTATGAATATAAATCACAGGATTATTCCCAAAAGGGGAACAGCAGAGAGTACGCATCTGTCACTTGCCCACTCTTCGAGTGTGCACAGACTGACAACAATATGAAGAACCACAGCAATCCACAGACACTAGAACTACAAGAAGCACGACACAGACGACTTTCTACACTCCGCCAATCAGCTCGACACAAACGCATCACCTAACAACTCGACACAAACGACAACAGCGCACGCTTGCGTCTCTTTAGCACAGACTGAAAACAACATGAAGATACTAGAACTACAAGATGCACAACACAGACTGAAAACAACATGAAGATACTAGAACTACAAGATGCACAACACAGACTGAAAACAACATGAAGATACTAGAACTACAAGATGCACAACACAGACTGAAAACAACATGAAGATACTAGAACTACAAGATGCACAACACAGACTGAAAACAACATGAAGATACTAGAACTACAAGATGCACAACACAGACTGAAAACAACATGAAGATACTAGAACTACAAGATGCACAACACAGACTGAAAACAACATGAAGATACTAGAACTACAAGATGCACAACACAGACTGAAAACAACATGAAGATACTAGAACTACAAGATGCACAACGCCGACCCAACAGTTGCCATCAATTCACCCCGCTAGAGACGACTTTCTACACTTCGCCACATAATTCGACAGAAGCGCATCGCCTGACAACTCGACATAAACGACAACAGCGCATGCAAATTCTACACTTCGCATAACCGCTACAGATGACTTTCTACACTGCACCAGAACGGATACCGATGGGGGACAAACAATACACCGACTCCTATACTTCAAACTTCAATCCGTCTAGCCCATACACAGACTACACATCGCCAGACCGGCTCCCGATGGCGTAACATCATAATTCTGCAGGCCTCACCCGACACAATACCACTCACAGCGAGAGCGGCAGAACCCGCGGGCACCAAGACTGGTGAGTCTCATACTTGCAGGTCTAGTGCCTGTGGTGCACACAAACCAACACACACGGGTAGCTTCGAAACGACCCCGAGAGAAAACAAAACAAAACAAAAAAAATAATAAAACGGACAAGCAATCAGTCGAAACAAGGAACAGTCATCCGCAGACGAAATTCAAACGCAACACCGCAACCCACCGCTACCCTCTCCGGACACCAGAAAAGAGAGGAAGGCCTCACAGGAATTCACCAAAAACAGACAACATCGCCAAGATGAAAAGTTTTAAGCAATTCCTGTGAGGTAAAGAAGTTAACGGTACTACTACTACTACTACTACTACTACTACTACTACTACTACTACTACTACTACTACTACAGGATTATTCCTATCGTAGAACAGTTATGGAGTTATAGAGATAAGTGATAACAGTTATGGAGTTATAGAGATAAGTGATAACAGTTATGGAGTTATAGAGATAAGTGATAATAATTATGGAGTTATAGAGATAAGTGATAACAGTTATGGAGTTATAGAGATAAGTGATAATAGTGATGTGGAATAAGTTTGCCTATCCCTGTTTGTAAACTTATTGTTGTATAAACCGTTAAATTGTTAGAGTGATCCGACCTAGGGCACTGCTTATGCGGATATTTTATATTATTCACAATTGTAAAAGTAATAGTCTACTCACATAATACATCTCTACATGAAGTGCAAGTATAATATATCAAAGACAAAATGCACGAAATATCTCTAAGTCCATTCTCTTTCAATTAATCAGTTAACTCACAATTAAGATAAAAGACCGCCTTTCATGGCCGGTTTCAACCACACCAACTTCAAAATGATTAAATAACATAATTATTTCAGCAGGTAATATATGATCAGCCAATTGGTTGGTCTCATTCTTTTGTAAATCTTAGCCATTGGATAATAAAAACTACTGACCTACATCCTACTAATACTTTAGATTATACCAACAAGTTCTAGCATACACTTTATGACTTGTTATTTTAACTCTGGTACTTACAAAACACACAGTACCAGAAGGTCTTGTCTCGTTAACATTAAAAAGTCATAAAATATTTCATTAAACAAATAGGGACAGACAACCGTGCTCTGTCACAGTTTCTAATAGAAAAACAATGTTTAATTGTAAACACGTATTTAATGAAACTGTTACAGGAGTTTTGAGATCGTTGTATAAATCATGATGTGTTTTAGATGTTCGTGCAGAACACTACCAGAAATATGAAAAATTCTTTGAGTTTATCTAGTGTTGTAATTGTTTTGCAATAAACTTTAAATGGAAGTAGAAGGCTGCAATGAAGTAAGACAACGTCATAGACTGGTACTAGAAGGAGTAGAAAATTGGGTTTACCGACAAATGAGCGCCGACAAAAACGCGATGGACAAAAGCGCGTCGACGCGTTCCGTCCCTAACTCTAACCATAACTCTAACCCTAACTGTAACCCTAGTCCTAACCCTAACCCTAACCCTATCGCGCATTTGTCGTGGCGCAATTGTCGTTGTCGGAATATGGTTGCCAACATGAATGGCGGATAACTTCTCAAGACGATGGTAAATGACGAACTTCTGTTTTCTCAGATGGCTGCTGGATGTTCCCCGAAAATTTCAGCTGAAAGTTCATTGAGAGATAGTAAAATCTTTTTCTGTACTAGGAGACGAGTCTTGAGTACTTCGGTGCTCTAGATACCAGTCTGCTACGAAATATGGCGGACCTTATATAGCTGTTATACCACAAAACAAAATGCGCTTTTCCTCAAAACACTTCAAGATGCTGTATTCCATACTCTGAAGCTATTTTTGTTATGTGTAGAAAAAACAAACTAATAAGTTCTTTAAAAATAAGCACACCACATTAAGCTCTAATATAATTGAGAAAATTTCCTTTGATCATTTTCTAATAGAAACAGCAATTTTGGCGATGATGAATGACGTCCATTCGTTTGAAGTGATAGAATATGGCGACGTGTTCCTACTGTTCAGCTCTGCATAGAAACACGAAATGTTCCTACTGTTCAGCTATGTATAGAAACACGAAATGTTCCTACTGTTCAACTATGTATAGAAACACGAAATGTTCCTACTGTTCAGCTAATGTAGCAACACGGCGTGTTCCTACTGTTCAGCTAATGTAGCAACACGGCGTGTTCCTACTGTTCTGCTAATATAGCAACACGTCGTGTTCCTACTGTTCAGCTGGATGTAGCAATACGAGGTGTATCTACACTTCAGTCTATGTAGCAACACGAGGTGATCGTGTTTGCCTTGCAAATCAATGTTATTGCTCTCATTTGTTCATCCTAAAGCTCTGGTAGACGGTCTTTAGTATCCCTTATAATCCTAACTAATTGATTAAAATTACATTTATGAATGTTGTATCGTTATGACACTGACATTTGTGGTAAACAAAATGTGTAACATATGTAGACTACTTCTGTAAAACAACTCTCAGAATTATTATACGTTGACAATCTGTCACACTCGACCAAGTCTGTTCTATTTTTTCTCAAACAGCCGTTACTTTTCTTTGCGAACACGAGGTGATCAAATAAAGATTTTATTCTAGAACTGTAAACGAATTTACCTCCTGAACTCTCTTGCCCGGTTTTAGGTTTAGGCATTTCGGGTTTTTCTTTCACGCCTTGATCTTCTGATGTTTTTATTTCTGTTTCTGCGGCTGGAGATTCTGGCTGTGGTGCCTCAGTTTGATCGTTCTTGGAACCTCCTTGAAATTCTGTTCCACCAGCGACGACAGGGGCTTCTTGTTGTATAATTTCTGATGTACATTATGGACATTAATAAGAAACATGCATTGATAATAAACTATTCAGTCATATTTCAGTCTAATTCTTTAAGAATTACATGAAACTTCATGCAGACATTCATAACTCTTTCATTATTTCTTTTAAAAAAAACTAATCTAATAAAAGTAATTGCTTACAAAATTTGTAGAAGAAATTTAATTCTCAATACATCTCATTATCAGTATGTAGTCTTCCGCTGTACAGGTTATTCCGATATGCATAATTATTATTTGCACTAGTCTTCATGTATCATAATTTTTCATCGCAGAACTGTATCACATTTACTCCCCTTTATTTGTTTCAAATCTTTATATTTTAGCATCATCTTTACACCCCAGTACTCTCACAATTTCGGCCATTTAAGTAATTTAAATTCGTAAATTTATTATACACATATCATTAATACATATTTAAGCAACTTAACGTTGTACAATTATTATACGTATATCATGAAAACATATTTAAGCAACTTAAAGTCGCACATTTATTATATATATAATGAATACATATCGGTACTGTATCTCTTTTACTAATGTCTATTCAACTCAAAGGTTTACATTTATTATGGAATTATCTTTACACTAGGGAACATTTCACAGTCACTACATTTCTTGCAACTAACGCCTTTGTAATTTATTAAGCAATTATCATCGTTACATATAAACATGATAATAATCGTCTACATACATCTCAGTATTGTGTCACATGGAACGACCTATTATGTAGATTGTGTTTTTACATCTCAACATGTGACTGTCTTCTGTCAATCACCTAAATGCTACTTAGAGAATGAGATGTCAAAATTGTACTTTGTATGAAGAGTAGTAAATATGCGACCATAGTATGAGGTAAACAGGCAGTTTGCTTTAACATTGACGCATTATAGATCGCTTAAAGAGTGTAATGACAAAATTATAACACATTATATATCACTTAAGAGTGTGTAATGACAAAATTATAACACATTAATCATCACTTAGAGTGTGTGATGACAAAATTAAAAAAAAATAATGATCAATTAAAGTGTGTGTGATGACAAAATTATAACACATTAATCATCACTTAAAGCGTGTGATGAAAAAATTAAAACAAATTATATATAGATCACTTAAAGTGTGTGTGATGACAAAATTATAACATGTTATAGATCACTTAAAAGATCTATAGATATAACTGATGCGAAGCAGTGTTGTGTTTACACTTGAGTGAATTATTTGATAACAATAACTAAAGAATGTTTTACATCCTTGATAATGATTACAATAATTGAAAGAAAACAATATGTTGCAGTAAAAGTATTTGTGTTATTCAGTCAGCGTTACGTTGTAACCTGTACTTACCCACTTCATCCAATTTCCTCAGACCCTCGGCTTCTTCGTTTTCACGTCTCTTTCTCGCAGCACACAACCTGAAATACCCAAGTGTAATGAAATGCCAGCACACAACCTGAAATACCCAAGTGTAATGAAATGCCAGCACACAACCTGAAAAATACCCAAGTGTAATGAAATGCCAGTATTCATGAAAACATTTCTCGTTTGACAGAGCCTGACATAACCAATTTCATTGAAATGATATGCTAAAGCAAACACTTCTTATTAGACACAACTTGAAAGAGGCAAGTGCAATGAAATACCAATACTAATGAAAACATTTCTCATTAGAAACAATCTGAAATAGCGAAGTACAATGATATAACTTTACTAACGAAAACATTTCTCATTAGATACAATCCTGAAATAGCCAAGTGCAAAGAAACACCAATACTAACGACATCATTCCATAATGATGAAATGATTTAAATGAAGCACGTATTCCATTACAATTCCACACACACATATATATATAGTTTTCCAGCTCTCTGTGTAATGCTAAAGCGTCCTTGACATTCGGGCATGTGGGAGTTTTATGGAGCGATGATAAAGTGTCTTTGACCTTCGAGCACGTGTGATATTTTTCACTTGGCCAGCTCTTTGTTGCATTGTAGTGTTCTCAAGTACAAATCAAGAGGGTCAAGGTTATTTGCTCAAATTTTCACACTGAATAGGATGTATAATGAAATTGTGGCTGACTAAAGTTTCCTGGCCTATTTTAAAACGTAATTGTTATATAAATTGTTAAATGTCAAAGTGACCCGTGCTTGGACGCTGTTTATAATGATATTTTTGTAAGTACCAAGAGTTGAAGTAAACACCTCATGTGAAGTATATGCTATATTTGCTGAAGTAATCTAAGTTTTTTATGTGGAAGAGTAGTTTTTATTATCCAATGGTAGGTTTTACAAGAATGAGACCAGCCTATGTACTGAGATTAAAGTTTACTTATTGAAAATAATTTATTTTATAATCACTTTGAATTTGGAGTAGCAGACTAGCCATTAGTATATTGGTGAGCTAACTGACTGATTGAGACGAAATAGACTTAGAAATATTTCATGCATTTTGCTATTGATATAATATACTTGAATTTTTTCTAGGGATGAATTATATGTGTAGTCTATTATTTCTAAAAATTCTGAACTGTGATGCTTGCTATTGTGTAGTATACTAAAATCGTGACCATGTTTCTAGTGTACCCGTTCATAAATTATTATGTTCTATTTTCTATACTGTAAAGGGTGATAGGGCTAATAAATATTGTTGCAGGAAACTTAAGTTGAGAGTTGAATGTAAGAAAGAATGGAGTTAGAGATGAATAAACTGGAAACTTAGCGTTTGTTCCCTGATTATATTTTACATGGAAAAAGTGGTCTTTGTTTTTGACCATGATCTCCCAGTTTACTTATATATAAACTGCTACGACCTTGGGTAGATTCAAAAAGTCCCTACCCAAGTGTATAAGTGTAAGGATACACTGCACTCTGTTGGTGTATGGTGGCAAGGCATGCTCGGTTCAATCGTGGAATTTCTGGCACAAAGAAGTTACTGGTAATTGCTAAATTGTTGTTCTGCTTGAGGGAACTAATATGGCAAAGCAATACCCAGATTAGTCTCGAAAGAACAGCAGCAGATGGAACATTCTACAGCCTGTGAGAGGACATGTGAAAGTGACAATTGTATTGTGACAATAAACTTTTCACTTTATTATGAAAGCATGCAAAAGAATATTGTGGCTTTGCCTAGACAAGATTAAGTAGAACATAGTATTGCTACAATCTCTGTAACTCCATTTCTGTTTTCTCCGAAGAAATTACCCTGTGATTTATTTTGATACTTATGTGTTGAGTTATGAGTTAGGATATAAGACTGTATTGAAAGTATAGACATTGAACACAAAATGTGCTTCATGGAAATATAGATTTAAAGAAACATTTTCCTTGTATTTGCTATACACATAATCCATTGTTGATTTAATAAATTTATTGATGCTCTAACAGATTGATAACCATAGGTTGGAATGATAGTGGGTGGATGGGGTGGTTGCTAAATATAGGTTAATATGGATTTGGTAAAAAGTTTCCACCAACAGAAATATTGTGCGACAATGAATGACTTTAATGTGAAAGAAAGAAAATGTTTACAACACCCACATATCCACCAAGTGAGACAGACGATTGGTGTCTTCTGTAGAATTATTAACAGCAAAAATTAAGATTCTCATCACGTATTTAGTTATCAATTATTATTAATAATAATTATTATAACCATTAACTAGTGTGGTGTAGTGTCACAGAAAAAAATGGGTGTTGGGATTTTCTTTATCATGGACAGCTTTATGTAGTATTTTTGCATATGGAGAGGGAGAGGGAGGGAATGAATGAAGGAAGTAAGAAAGGAAGGAAGGAAGGAAGAAGTCAGTTTTCACATGTCCGTCGTTAGGTTGCATTGTATCTTTGACGAAACAGAGAACACCAAAGTTCTTATAAAAAAAAACAAACTGATCTTTAAAGTCATTTGCTGATTGATGCTCAAATTTTACTCGCAATGTGACTTCTAATCAAGCCCTCCAATAACCCAATTCATTAATGTTCCTAGCAATGCACTCATTTTAATTTAATACTCCAATTTTCAATGAGATACAAATGAAGAGCAAGGATGTACACATGGACACTTCCACAACCATACTGACAAACAACGAACAAGAAGACATTCATACACACTTACATCAGACGAAATGACACATATACACTTACAAACAACAGACAAAAAGACACACACACACAAACAACAGACAAGAAGACACAAAGATACTTACAACAGACAAAAAGAAACATATATACTCACAAACAACAGACAAAAAGATACACACACACACATACACACAAACAACAGACAAGAAGACACACATATACACACTTGCAGCAGACGAAAAGACACATATATACCCACAAACAACAGACAAAAAGACACATATATACTCACAAACTATTTACAAGAAGACACACACTTACTCACATCAGACGAAAAAAAGACACATATATACTCATAAAGAACAGACAAAAAGACACACACACACACACACACACACACCCCACACACACACAAACAACCGACAATGCACATACACACATACACATCAGTAAATGTTATTTTTTAAAAATAATTATTAGTTCGGCGAAAATGAGTTAATCAAAGAGCAATTGCATCTAACTTAAATTCATGACGCATTACTGTAAAATAAAAATATTTCCTTTCTATCGCATAAGTGTTGTAATTAGAGATTCCAGGTAAATTGTCATCAAAAGTTTACTATACAAATTACAGCTATTTTAAAATGTTAGCACTTTTTATTGCTTATAATAAAATAATTATATAAAGTAAAAAGTCAGTATGTTTGCCCTTGTCATTACTTATAATTAAATAATTATATAAAGTAAAAAGACAGTATCCTTGTCATTACTTATAATAAAATAATTATATAAAGTAAAAAGTCAGTATCCTTGCCCTTGTCATTACTTATAATAAAATAATTATATAAAGTAAAATGTCAGTATCCTTGACAACTCACACCAACACGATGACGAGCAACAAGAGGGCACAACCAGCAATGATGACGGCCACGATTAAGCCAAGTGGAAGTTTGTCTGACTGAGGAGTTTCATCATCTTTTTCAATATCTAAACAGAAAAAATAAAAGATAATTTACCATATATCAAATGTCAACGACTGAACAAACATAATTCTTTGCAAAATATTGTTCTCTATATAAATGTATTTATCATGATGAAACACGTCGACTTCTTCTCTAAGTAAGAAAATGTCGTAGATTATGGATAGAGGCAGACATTTATTACTTACCTACTCGTAAATCAATTTATCAATTTATGAGTAGATTCTGGATAGAGGCACACATTTATTACTTACCTACTCGTAAATCAATTTATGAGTAGATTCTGTATATAGACACACATTTATTGCTTACTTACTCGTAAATCAATTTATGAGTAGATTCTGTATATAGACACACATTTATTGCTTACCTACTCGTAAATCAATTTATGAGTAGATTCTGGATAGAGGCACACATTTATTGCTTACCTACTCGTAAATCAATTTATCAGTAAATTCTGTATATAGACATGATAACAGAAGAAAATTAAATATGATAGCACAGTCCCTAGCCAAACCAAGATAAAAATAAAATAAACAAATTTTCTTTCACAGAAAATATCTCTTCAGAACGTTGTGTTTTATTAAAGAATTATTTTGCATTCTAAGGAAAGACTCAAACGGCGGAAAAGATGTCAGTGCTTATGATCACATTTCCTATAAAATTTTAAAATAAAAGCACCTGAAAACGTAATTCAGTTCCAATCAAATTCATTCGAAGCAAGTGATTGTCTTAAATAAACATAACATTGATTATAATAATTATTTCACGTTTTTAAGGCTATTACAGTTAAGATTCAAAATATGTGTTGATGCAATGCAAATATATAGATGTAAAGCATGGAGGAAAGTAAATCAGCACTATTCAGATTTGTAATGAATGTTTCATTTCAAGTGTAGTAAGCTTTGTAATTTTGTAAGAAATCTCCTGCTTTAATATTTCATTTTATTTATTGTAAGTATAAACATGTGAGATAAGTGTACAACAGAGAATCTTGTGAAATAATCAATAACTTAACACACGTGATAAGAAAGATTACAAAAATTCTAATTTCTTTCGATTATATCCCATATTTAAACATATTGCACTTGAACTTTATGAGATGTCGACAAATAATTACAAATTAGCAGTTACGATACAAGGTACACTAAAATTCTGAGAAGAACAAATAACTCTCAATTAATTTCTGTTTGTGTAAATATGAGTTTCTAATCCTTATTATTTGAGCGATTATTTTCTGTACCTTTGCAATATGGTCCTTTATAACCAGGGTTACATTCCTCTAGACACACACCGCTTTCAGTGTGGCACTTCTTGTCCTTGCACTGACCGCACTCTTCACTACAGTTCTTTCCGTACATCCCAAGGGGACAGGCTGCAAACACAAACAGTTTTGTCTACTCATCCATCAATCCCTCCCTCCCTCCCTCCATCTATCTATCTATCTATCTACAAAGTATATTTTCATAGATTGCTTATCAAACTCGCAAAGTATTTTATACTTTACTTCTTTGTCATTTGTTCTTCCGTTTTCTCATATTCAACATACATCATGTTAATTCTCCTCATTTAGTCATTTAATTATTAATATGTTTTTTGACTGAATCATTGAGAAAATATAGTGAACATTTTTTTTCTACTGGAGTAATGAAATGTGGACCATACACTTTCTACACGTGTTTTATTGATGTGACTAGGATATCAAAGGTGTGACGCCAACACCACTTATTTAATGATTATGATACTTATTTGTTAATAAGTAATGAATCTTTCATAAATCTTTCATAACTAATTACAAGTGATGAGAATCTTAATTAATAATAATTATAATTATTAATAATTCTCCAGCAGACATCACTCGTCTCTCTCATTTGGCGGATATACGAGCGCTGTACACGTTCTCTGTCTTCCTCAACATTTAAAGACAAACAGTGACTGTCACAAAATATTCCATAGGTGGAAATCGTCCTACTAAAGGAGAAGACAAACAGTGACTGTCACAAAATATTCCAAAGGTGGAAATCGTCCTACTAAAGGAGAAGACAAACAGTGACTGTCACAAAATATTCCAAAGGTGGAAAACGTCCTACTAAAGGAGAAGACAAACAGTGACTGTCACAAAATATTCCAAAGGTGGAAATCGTCCTACTAAAGGAGAAGACAAACAGTGACTGTCACAAAATATTCCAAAGGTGGAAAACGTCCTACTAAATGAGAAGACAAACAGTGACTGTCACAAAATATTCCAAAGGTGGAAATCGTCCTACTAAATGAGAAGACAAACAGTGACTGTCACAAAATATTCCAAAGGTGGAAATCGTCCTACTAAAGGAGAAGACAAACAGTGACTCACAAAATATTCCAAAGGTGGAAAACGTCCTACTAAAGGAGAAGACAAACAGTGACTGTCACAAAATATTCCAAAGGTGGAAAACGTCCTAATAAAGGAGAAGACAAATCCGTCTTTAATATATATTTAGCAATTCCACATCCATTCAATTTCTTCTTGTACATAAGTTTATCAATATGTGTAAGCAAAACAATAAATGTATTAAATCAACAATCAAAATATTATAACAAATACAATAAAAATGATTACTTGACATTCATATTCCCATGAAACCACGTGCAAAATAATTTTTAAACTATAAAGCCTTTATCCAGAAAAATACAATTAAAATGTCAATTCAAATCACAGGATAGTTCTTATCAGAGAAAATAAATGGAGTTAAGCCTTTATCCAGAAAAATACAATTTAAAAAGTCAATACAAATCACAGGATAGTTCTTATCAGAGAAAATAAATGGAGTTGCTATTGATAAGTGATAATATTCTGAATTAACTGCTGTTTCAACAGTCTTTGCTTTTGCAACAATGTCAACATTTATTTTCCATGCCAAGTTAACCTGTCTCTCTCCACACATGTTGAAACATTGTTGCGCTCTCGCTCTTTTCTCTCAGACAAATTAGGCGCCCTCTTTTGCCATGTCACTTCAAGCAAAACAATTGTAGCAATTTCTAGTAACTTAATTGTACCAAAGAATTGCCTGAAGTAATCAGAATACTTTGCCATGTCACTTCAAGCAGAATAATTGTAGCAATTTCTAGTAACTTAATTGTACCAAAGAATTGCCTGAAGTAATCAGAATACTTTGCCATGTCACTTCAAGCAGAATAATTGTAGCAATTTCTAGTAACTTAATTGTACCAAAGAATTGCCTGAAGTAATCAGAATACTTTGCCATGATTCATCAAAGGAGAATAGTTTATTCCTTTACACTTACACACATTGCAGAAGATGATTCCGGCATCTTCCCGGTCATAGTGGTTTAAAATTCAATAAACTAAGAAGATTCATATCACACAATGAAAAGCTGCTTGTCCATGTAAAAATAGAATCAAGGAACAAACGCCTGTTTTCCAATTTATCTCTTCATAACCCCATCCTTTCTTACATTCCAGTCTCATCATACAGTTTCCTACACTGGTATTTATTATCCAGATACAAGCACACAGTATAATAAATACAGAATATCGAAACAATGTCAAGTGCTTACCATACTTTATATGATCATATTACTTCAAGCATGTCTAGAAATAATAGTCTGCTCACATAATACATTTCTACATAAAAAAAACAATATAATACATTAATAGCAAAAGTGAATGAAATATTTCCAAGTCCATTCTCACTGAGTTCATTCACCATTAACCTAATAACGGCATTTCGAGACCAGACTTGTTTGCCACACCCCAGGTCAAGTGGTCAGACAATAGAATTTTCTACAGCAGGTAAACTTTTGGATTTGAGCCCAATGGCTGTTCTCATTCTCGTAAACATTAAAATTGAATAATAAAACTACTAACCTGTTTGGAATTAGTTTGCATTACATCAGCATTTTCTAGCATATTCTCGACTCGAGTGTTTACTCCAACTCAGACACTTTAGAAAAATACCGTTATAAGGAGAGCCAAAGGTCATGTTACTCTGACAATTTAACAATATAAATTTTAAAATATAAATAGGCAAATTTACTCCACCACATGCCCCTCCTTTTGAGATATTAAACATCATGATAACATTACTCCATTAGGAGTAAATTTCAAACAATACCAGTAATTATATGTATGGTTTAAGACATATTCATGAATATTCCTCAGTTAAACCATGAGAACTCATGCTAGTAACAAATGGAATTACGTGAGACCAGGGCCCATGACCTAGTGTTAGTTGAAAGAATTGTAACCGTACTTTTACATACCTTAGAACAAATTAAGTTTAGGCAGAAATCTTAACAAACAAGCAAAAATAATTTAGCGGTATAAGTGATTATTTAAATAATTAGAAGTGATAACATTACTCTTTTATTAAGAAGTACAACCTGCTAATCAGTTATGTACCGGTGGTGTGTACGCTTACAGTGATATGTGAATGGGAAATTCATATTAAGGACGAAATCTTAAATTTAATCACTTATAGGCGATTATGATTATTAATAATAAAGTAGTTCTTAATTAATAACTCATAATTAATATTAACACACCAGGAGGGTCACAGTTGACTTCGAGAGAATAGTGATGCAACATGTGCAGAGAGATCCACATGTTGATGTGGACAATAATCTTGTGACATTGTTGCAAAAGTGCAGAGATCCACATGTTGATGTGGACAATAATCTTGTGACATTGTTGCAAAAGTGCAAAGAGGTGCACATGTTGATGTGGACAATAATCTTGTGACATTGTTGCAAAAGTGCAAAGAGATACACATGTTGATGTGGACAATAATCTTGTGACATTGTTGCAAAAGTGCAAACAGATCCACATGTTGATGTGGACAATAATCTTGTGACATTGTTGCAAAAGTGCATGAAAGACAAAAAGAATATAGAGACTGTGCTTAATTCAAGTTATGTAAAGACTATTATTGCTTATCTCTATTAACTTCATTTCTGTTCTCTGATCCTTTAAACTATCCTTTAATTTGTATTGACATTAATGTTGAATTGTGTTTAATATATAACAATGTGAAATATATAAATTATATAAATACATTTTTGTGGAAATATTGATGTCAAGTAATATTTATCATTGTATTTGTCATATGCATATTTGTTTGTTGATTTAGAAAATTTATTGACCTCTTACACATATCGATAACAAATGTTCGAGAAGAAATTGATGGATGGAGACTCGCTAAATGTAGACTAAAGACGTATTTGTCTTCTCCTTAGTAAGACGTTTTCCACCTATATTTAATTGAAAATGAAATTATATTTATTTCAATATTAAAAATTGAAATAAATTTAATTTTGTTTGATTTAGTTTAATTTAATTTAATTTATAATTGTTATATATTAATTTCAATTCAATTCAATTCAGTATAATTCAATTCAATTCAATACAATTCAATTCATTTTAATTAACGTAACGTAACATAATATAATGTATCTTATTTTAATTTATTTTTAATTTAATTTAATTAAATTTAATTAAGTTTATTTCAATTTAATTTAATTTAATTTAACTTAGTTTAGATTAATTTAATTTTAATTAAATTTAATTAACTTAATTTAATTTATGCTTACATTCATTGCAAAATTTGGAAAGCCATCCACTCCTACAGCCCTCATGACATTCTCCAGTGACTCTGTCACATGCCTGTCCTTCCTCACAGTTTGAACAATTCAGTTTGCAATCTTCTCCATAGTTTGTGAGAGAGCATGCTGTGCAAATAGATCAAAATAACTATAGGATTATTTCTGTGCAATACTTCAGTCTATCTATCTATCTATCTATCTATCTATCTATCTATCTATCTATCTATCTATCTATCTATCTATTTGTCTGCTATCCATCCATCCATTTGTCTGTCTGTCTCTCTGTCTGTCTATCTATCTATCTATCTATCTATCTATCTATCTATCTATCTATCTATCTATCTATCTATCTATCTATCTATTTGTGGCAGAGTAAATTTGCCTATCCCTATTTTAGATTTTATTTGTTAAATAAAATATTAATCGTCAAAGTGACTCGACCTTGAGGACTGCTATTGCTGATATATTTAAGTGTCAAATTTGGAATTAAACAACTCAAGTAAAGAATATGCTAGTGTTTGCTGATTTAATCTAAACTGGTTTTACTTGGATGAGTAGTTTTTATTATCAAATAGCTATGATTTACAAGAACGAGACCATTAAGTAGGTGGCAATATCTATCTATCTAACTACCCATCCATCTGTCCGTCCGTCTATCTATGTGTCTGTCTATCTATCGATCGATCCATTGATCCATCCACAAACCCACCTATGCAACCATTCATTCATCAACCCACCCATTCATCTCTCTCTCTCTCTCTCTCTCTCTCTCTCTCACCTATGCAACCATTCATTCATGAACCTACCCATTCATCTATCTATCTATCTATCTATCTATCTATCTATCTATCTATCTATCTATCTATCTATCTATCTATCTATCTATCTATCTATCTATCTATCTATCTATCTATCTATCTATCTGTCTGTCTGTCTGTCTGTCTGTCTGTCTATCTATCTATCGAGAGAGAACAATGGAATTGGCTTGTTCTCTGTTCTCATATCAAGTTAATATTGTTTTATAAGTAATTAATATGTGAAATTGCCTCACATTATAAAGTGTGTATAATAAAGGATTATATTATATTTTCCTTAGTGTTGTCTTGAAATACATAGTAATAACTTTAAGTTACAGCTGATCTGTTCCTTACCACATTTCACTCTTGTTGAAGGAAAATTTTAATCTGACAGACTGTAATTGCTTTTCTTTTCTTTCTACTTACGGACGGTACACATATCTGACATCCAGCCATGGTCACATCCTCCTGGACAAAGGCCAGATACAGAATTACAGGTAGTTGATTTCTTACATGCCCCACACCCTCTGTCACAATTAGGTCCATAAGTTCCATCTTTGCAAGCTAAGAAATAAAATCTATGCATTAACACCAATGTTTTTAGGTTTCCAATTTGCAAGCTGTAAAGTATAAAACCAATGGAAAATCTTACTGGGATATAGGTTTCGACTTTGTTAACAGTAAAATGTCAACAAACAAATTTAATATCTAGGTCATTATATGTTAGTTTTCTTGGCGTATAGAATAGATGGAAACGGACCAACAAAATACAAGAAATGGTTTACCACCCTGATTCATATATACTGGTATTGCAAGAAGTAAAGAACAAATTCTTAATTTTAAAGTTACATGGCTTACAGTTCTCCTTTTACTTACGATGCATGAAGTTTTGCCACAATAATGCACGTGATTTTTCGTTTGTTTTTGTACTATTTAGTTATGTGAAATAAACAAAACTGCAATCAATCTTGTTATCTTTAAACAATATTTTGGTTGATTAAATTATTAATGTCATAATTATTTGCAAAAAATGAAATGTCTTCATTTCCTCCGTTAAACAGTTATATCTCCAAAAGACGATTTTGTAATGCTATGATTGAATATATTTTCGCCTATTTGTAGTGATTAAGAAATATATTGGCCTGTGAATTTTATTTTTTTTCTTGCCATTTCCAATATAGTAATTATGTACATTGATGCTTGACTGTTGTGACTGAGAAATATATTAGTTATACATTTTATGATATCTCTTCATTTTAAATGTAATAACTATATATATTATATAATTTTGGTCAACCTTTGTGACCAGAATATATGATGGTTTATATAATTACTATGTGTGCGGATGAATATAAGAAAGTTAAGAAAAGGGAGAGAAATCAAACTGATTTCCTACAGACAAATTGATTCCTGGAAATTATTTATATATTCCAACAGTGCTCAAGCCGTAAAGTGAAAAGGTTCACGTTTGACCAGCCAAGTTCTTCTGGTGGTTATATACCAACCGCTTCTTTCGTCTTCGTTTCATCTATCTAAACTGTCCACAGTGGTAACTTTGCATTTGTCTGCAACTTTACTCACAGACATTGCTGACCATTTTGCAGCAGTGTGAGAATTCAGGTGTGCCAAATTTGAACTTCCTGAACGGGTAACTCTCGGGGACGGAATAAATAGAGAATTTAATGAGTATGGTTCCTGAGGCTTGACCTACTTTCTCTGGCTGCAATCGACAAAGACCCGTCACGGGTGGGATTAGAAGATTTGGAAAATAATCGCTTAAACTCACCCTATCTCAACATGAACTAGTACTTTTTGGAATTTTCATTATTTAACTCTAATATGAAGTAAATAACTTATATATAGATAGATAGATTAATAGAAAGATAGATAGATGGAATGGATGGATGGATAGATAGATAGATTAATAGAAAGATAGATAGATGGATGGATGGATGGATAGATAGATAGATAAATATATAGTACTTTCTGTGCATTTCAAATTTGTCCATCCTGCATCACAACCCTTTAGACATTTTCCATCAACATGGTCGCATTCCGTGTCTACTGCACAGTTTGCACACTTATTCTTGCATTCAGGGCCCCACGTTCCTTGTGTGCACTCTGAAGGAGGAATGAAATTTAACACTGAGACATTTTTTTTTTACATTTATGAAATTAATTAATGAGTTCTTCAAAGTTCGTGTTTAATGTCATTGTAATATTAAATGACTGAATTCCAAAATGTTTCCTTCTAGCCTCTTTTTTTTTTAAGGGGGGGGGGGGGGCGATAATCCGTATAAATGCAAATGCAGTGTAATAGTAGGTAGTGTCTTGTATAAGTATAATAATGGTTTATGATTATGTATGTTTAGAAAGTTAACATAATTATTTCTTGTAATTTTTAGTTTAGATAGCAGTATGTAAAATAATATTTCTATAATATTTTAGTAGGATCGTAATGTATGGACTTAAATATCTATTTTATTGTGCTTGTCTAATTTTCGTACGTAAATATAACGTTGATAAGTCGTGTGGAATATTGAATGAATGTCATCATTCCATTTTGTTTCTTGACCTAAATTAAAATGGAGATTGCATGGGCATGCTTAACATGAACCCTAATTAATTTACTAACGATTAAATATTATAGATACTTTTAATCCTTGACCTTTCAAATGTTCTGAACAAGATAATGGTAGACATTCACTAATACACTTTTAATAAATTAGCGATTTTTCCTAAAAATGCATTGGTGATAAAATCACAGAAGAGCAAAGCGACCATGAAAACTCTTTGTAAAATCTCCAAATATACAATTCACTTACTGATGTAGCGATTCAGGACGATAGAAATCCTTGTTTCCGGGCAAGTATATGAATTTTAATTACGAAAGAGGAAGGACCAAGTAACCCCCAAATCGCTCCCTGATTACCAAATATTTCTTACCTATTTCACTCGAGGAGAAACTTCCAGGTTTTATCAAAAGCCAAATAATGCCTTGCCTTCAGAAATAGTAATCATTCATTTCCATATATCTCCCCCATAATTTGCTATTTAACTTTTTCATGTTTATCAAAAGCCAGATAATAGTCTGATCTAAACACTTGACATTGAAAGTGCAAAAGACAGGAAGTATTGATTACGTTTAATTTTCTTCCTTTTGCTATTTGGCATAACTTTTGGGGTTTTATCCAAAGGCAAACGATAGTTCATCGCTAGTCATGGAATTGAAATGTGCAAGACAGAAGAATTGCCCAATACCTTAAATTGACTCCCAGTTTAATATTTAGCATTACTTTTCAGGTTTAATCCAAAGATAAATAATAATTTCCTGAGAAAGTGAAGAATACAGAAATCACTCATTACCATACATATTCCATTTTGCTATTTAACATAATGTGGTGAGTAAATATGCTTATCCCTATTTCTAAATTAAGAGTTATATAAATTGTTAAATTGTCAAAGTGACCCGACCTTGGCACTCCTAATGAGGATATTTATCACGACCCCTTCCCCGATGCAAGAGTGGGTTACTTTGTCACTATTTTGGACCTGTTTGGTGTTCGTCACAGGGTCCACACACATAGACCATATTTTTGTCTGGCTCTTTTTATTCTGCATGCAGGGTTACGTGTACTGACCTGCAGTGTTACGTGTATTGACGTGCAGGGTTACGTGTATTGTCGTGCAGGGTTACGTGTACTGACGTGCAGGGTTACGTGTATTGACGTGCAGGGTTACGTGTATTGACGTGCAGGGTTACGTGTACTGATGTGCATGTGAAACTGCATATGGAATGGAAAAGTGTAGACAATATGGGACAGTAAAACATATATAAATTGTAACGTGTTAGTACACTAACATATATCAATCCCATCCTGTAAGAAAAGGTGTTTTGCTTGTTTGCAAAATGTTTGTTTTACAAGCAGTCAGAAGATTATAATAATTATATTTACATCAACATAAGTAGTCAATGCACCAACAATAAATTTAAAACATCTGTTTATTTATTTATTACTTATATTCAAATTAATTGTAAGTATATGTTTCTGCTTTTTTTTCTTTTCTAAACAGCCATGCCCCTCTAAACCTTATTGTATTTTCATGTACGTTTGTTCTTGAATGTGCAAAGTTAATTATTAATTAGTTCCGTTATCAAAGTGTACATGATTCACATTCTTTAGGGTGAGTATATAATTTTCCAAATAACTTTTATTTAATTTTAACTTTAATAAACATTTTATTCCTTATTACCAGTTTTTAGATTTAAAGAAAACATGGATCATTGGATTTCTAACAATTTTGAACTAGGATATCTGTAAAATAGAAATTTGAATGATAAAATAGTTTTTTTTAGTTACTTTTACTTATGTATTATAAATTGATGAGGACTCGTTTTGTAGACGATAAAACAATAAAACATGTTAACCCCATTTATGCTCTTACTTCATAAAACCCGTCGTCTGTAGGGTATGAGATCTAAGCATACTTCATAAAACCCGTCGTCTGTAGGGTATGCGATCTAAGCAAATTGACTGGTCAGGAAGCTACTTTGATCTAAGTGAGCGTCATAGAGAAAACTGTTCTAGAAGTATTGGCCGTCAGGTAAAGAGTTAAGGTAATATGCACAGAAAAATGAGCATATGCACATATGGAAAGTTATGAAGATTTGCACAGCTAACATCAGCATATAAATAGTTCTTCCATTAACAAAACACATATTTTTACTGTGTACATGATGGCTATTGTATATCAAATCCAGACATAGTCCACATTCTGCCATTAACAATACAAAGACTTTTACTGTGTACATGATTGTTTTTGTTTATCAAATCCAGATATAGTCCACATTCTGCCATTAACAGTAAGCAACGCAGTATGACATGCAAACTAAACTTGATTCCAGACCATCATAATCAATACTCCCCTCTCCCTAGTTAAGTTTTAGGGACCAAAGTTTATTTATTGAAGGTTATATTAGCGGTTTTGTACAACAAACCCTGAATATCTAAACTAAACATCCCCCAAATAAAACATAAAACTTTTGAACTTTTGTAACTTTCATTGCCTGAATCATTCAATACTCGTTTATTCAAGTAACCATATTTGTACTTTACTGACTGTCACTGCATGAAGCACCTTTCCACCCGGGGTCACAACCAGCGGCACATATCCCAGTGATCCTGCTGCACACCTGTCCACCAGAACATGTCCCACATTTTTGCGCACAGTTAAACCCATGGTATCCAGCAGCACAAACTTAAAATAATAAAATAAATCCATTAGCTTTAGGATACATTGATTACCATTTTTCTTCAGAGTGGAAATGCAAATTGTGAAGAAACAGCAAAGCACTGAAAGTAATGATTAAATTCTCGTTTGTTCTTTATCATTCCAGATAATCAAAATGGGTTCCTACAATTCTACTGTCATTATTTGTTATTTCAATACTTAAGCGACTCTTTGAGGAAAAAACGGATGCAGAATTGTTATTGAATGCTAGGATGATCACTCTCCCGAGTAATAATGAGAAATAAATTAAAAACAAAAGTACATCGTAGGCAGATATTTAAAAAGATTTAAACTACTCTGATATTTATGATGCATTTGATAGAAAGAGAGATGATGAATTTTACTTTGGGCTTTCTCCAGAGATGTTGGTAGGTAAATTCATGGATGTAACTTTGTATTACGTATAGCTGCTGACGTTAAGTATCAATAAAACTTAATTAGAAAGTACGTTTGTTATATATGGTGATTTTCTTTTTCTTTATAATTGCATTTCTCTGATAGGGTTTTGTTGGATTGGACTGGTGCATACTTTAGGCAAAAGGTCTTCATGATAGTGTTTTGGTGGATTGGACTGGTGTATACTTTAGGCAAAAACTCTTCATGATAGTGTTTTGGTAGATTGGACTGGTGCATACTTTAGTCAAAAGGTCTTCATGATAGGGTTTTGGTGGATTGGACTGGTGCATACTTAGTCAAAAAGACTTCATGATAGTGTTTTGGTGGATTGGACTGGTGCATAATTTAGGCAGAGAGTCTTCATAGGCAGCAGCAATAAGAGTCTAACTCTAGCTATTAACGAAATTTGATTTGAAATTGACTTTCTAACGCAGGAAAGAAAGTCATACATAACGCTGGTGTCTCAATACTTTATTTTTAGGATTATGAAAAGAAAGAGTGAAGAAAAGAACGATTAAAACAAATGAGGAATTAAAAATTGGAACCAAATACTCTGAACAGTAAAAGAAAATATTTTAGCAAGAGTAACGAGTGGAAAATATGGTCAATTACATGTACTTGACAAGAGTAACGAGTGGAAAACATGGTTACTTATATGTACTTGACAAGAGTAACGAGTGGAAAACATGGTTACTTATATGTACTTGACAAGCAACACCAGGCAGACATTATGTAATTGCATTAATTACTACTAGAAGAAAATCAGCAAGTTTTATCTTCGACATTTAAAAATAGCTTTTGAATAAATTTTTAATTACACTTTATGTATTTTATTTACCTTTAATAATCAGGTGCATTTCTAGGCTGGGAAAATATAAATCGAATTAAGTATATATTTGATTCTTCAACTAATGTGCATTCTTTTCATAAGTATTTAATATATTGTTCTATTCATAATTAGTATTTTCTCACTCACTCTTTCTCTCTACATATACACAACACCCACACACATATATGCACACACGCGCACATATTTATCTCTTTATCTGTCCGTCCGTTCGTCTCCCCCTGGGTCCCTTTTTATCTATCTATCCATCTATCTATCTATCTATCTATCTATCTATCTATCTATCTATCTATCTATCTATCTATCTATCTATCTATCTATCTATCTATCTATCTATCTATCTATCTATCTATCTATCTATCTATCTATCTATCTGTAACATCAAAAAATGCAATCAAGACACGTTATAATTAAAATTTAAAATATATATATTATAACTCATAAAATCACGTTTGTCCTAGATTTAAGAAGGTCAAATTGCGTAGCAAATATTCTTATAATCGGATTAAAATTCAGAAAAGGACCAGAGTTATTTTTGTCAGAACCGCATGCTAGATTGAAAGCGTGTTTATCTTTATTCGACGGTCAGCAATTATTACGGTTGGCCATAGGAACTCAGGTACGTAACCGCACGTGCCGTGAGGACAGGAAGCGTGAGAACTCACGTGCTGAGTAAAAGTTCAAAGCAAGCAACTGCCTTAGAAACACGTCGACCTTAGGAGAATGATAACTCAACCGAGGCGAAACAGACAAAGGGTTAAGGACTGTAAAAGAACTAATTAAACCCCGAGGCCAGACGCTAAGACCACTATGCTTAGGCGCGTCCCAGCGCAGTACCAGACAAAACTTATAATCTATATAAATAGACGGTTTCGCTCAGACAAAGGCACTACCCCCACAACACCACCAGCCACTCATTCATCATCACACTTCGCATAGAACCACCGACGAACACACTCCATCCATCGGACCGCCGGGAAGAGAGTTATGTCAAAGCGCCACACCAGACAAGCCAGCACCAAGCCTCAGCCCTTTTCAGGATTGGCAAAAACTTCTCTACTGCCCACTCCACCAAGTGACACTTTTACGCGATTCTGAGCCAGTCATGGAAGATGCGGACGGCCCTCTCTGTTTCACAAAAGATTGCATATCCCAGCTGAGACAGATACGGCAGAAGAGGCTTGAAGAGGTGCTAACATTCAGAAGTACACACGGAGAAGACTGGACAAAATACAACTGCGAAATCAGCATTCCAACCGAAAATGGGGGCATACGAAAAGTTACCCCTCTTCACCTTCACACTAGAAACTGAAAACGATGAACTCAAAAATATATTCAGTAATTTGCTGTTGACCCTCTTCCTCACTAAAACGGAAGATGAACTTGCCACTAGACAACAAGCCATCTTAATCATAATCAGTGGGTCTCCACCAGATTTTAAACAAACACCTGACAACGCAACCGGAAAAAACTACATCAACAGACTGTGAAACACAGACATCATCTGGACAATACCGCCGACAACAAAAACACGCTCTTCACAAACGGAAAAGGAGGAAACAAGACAGGCTTCCACGCAAACCCCGACCACCTTTCACTGCAGAGAACAAGAAAACCCAAACTCCCAAAACCACTTTAGAAAGCAGAGAGACACAAACTACGAACAACGACGACGACAAACCAAAAAGCACAGGAAAACAACCAAACATGAATAAAGACGAAATCAGCTGACAATCCGAAAGAAGACAGACAGAATTCACAGTAGCCATCGCCGAAATAACAAACACCGAGTGGCTCCTGCACTCTCACCACTACTATAGACACCACCAAGGGCCGATACAACAAACACACCGACGACGATGACAACAGACCAAAACAACCACACAGAACAAAGATGCAAAGCAAAACGATGGTGCCCACCACCAGGCATTAGACGACAACAACCACAGCGCCAACAGGAACCGCAACAACAACATCAACGCCACCACAAGAGCCACCACTGACGACATCAACAACAATAGCAAAGGCGCAGTGAGCATTAGTACAAGCAGTGGAGATTTTACAACCACTCCATTGGCAGACATGATCCAACTCATACTAAACCATCTATACTGGCCACCAGCATGCATCCATATACAACCCTATGGACGCCAGGGCAAAACAACATCAGCGCCAACAACAACAACAGCACCGATAACAGCACCCAAACCAATAGCACAATGGTGCACAAACTCCGGCTTATGAAGAGTCGCCAAGTGGCCCGCCATGTCAAATGAAAAAGTCAAATGTTTACTCATACACTGAGTGATTTGAAACAAAGCAGCACCTCCAGACCCATTTTCCCAGGGGCTCTGTGCAGATAATGTCTGCCCGCTGACATAACACTCACAGAGGCAAGAGAAAAAAGGCCATACCAAGATGGGCAGCAAACCCCACACATATATGCTCGCCCCTTCCTGTGATATGGTTGGTCAATAGCTGTTAAGCCGGTGTCCGATCTATCACATTCTGTTGTTTATTTTGATTATATTTTTGTGACAAAATGGCAGCTAATCGTAAAAGAAAAGTTGACAAGGAAAACCGGCAGTTTAATGATGACTGGATAATGCACTTATCCACATCAGCATACTTGGCAGCACATACTGCTGCAAAGAGGCTTTCTCACAGATGAAACTGAACAAAAGCAACACCTGCGGTCAGCTGACTGATGATAATCTGGAAGCAATTTTGCATCTTTCAACGTCAAACATCAAGCCGGACATTTTGAAGCTTGCAGATGACAATCAGCACTATCCATCACACTGACTTTGTGAAAGTTGACATATAACATTTTTAGAATGAGTCTTAGTATACAACTTCTTTGTCATAATAATAGTCTTAATCGTCATTTGCGATGTGATGTCCGTCTTGTATGGGGCGATCTTGATCTTCACTTTTTTGTGGCTTCCTACGGTTTTGACAAGTCAGATTGTGGCCCCCGACTCAAAAAGTTTGTGCACCACTGCACTAGCAGAAAAGGGGGGTGAACATCCCAGGAGCACATACACGCTAAGTAGAGACTTCGTGTGTTTCAAGCCTGGGCTCTGTAAACCCCCTCCTCTGCCACAACAACGGCAACAACCACAACAGCAACTTAGTCAACGGACCTCCAGACTAAAGACTACCTCCACCGACCAGACACGCAGACATGCAGCACAGCGATTTTTATCAACGACACGCACCGACACACTACATCTCGACACACAACCGCCCCCTCCCCGGCCCTCTCCAGAAACAAGTGAGGAGAGGAAGTTATCTCCAGAGGACCTCCAAAGCTGAGAATATCTCTGATAAAAGGCTTACTGCATCCTCTGGAGAGAGTCAGCGAAAAAACACCAGACCAAGGCACTACAGAACTCTAAAGCCAAAAGACAACGCCCACCACCACACATAAGAAGACAACAACAAAGTCAGCAACAACAACAGGAACCATGACCATCACAACAGCAGCGTCAACAAAACAACCACCGCCAACAACAATGGCATTGACACAGAGAACAGCAGTCCATGCAATGGGGATATTTCAACCCCATTTTTTCTTCTGAACTTTTGTGTCTCTTACAGCACGTGCTCAACAGCTATCTTAGACTGTCGTCGTTTGCTTGTGCAGTAGAGAATTTGGCTGGAGGAGCATTAATCACGATGGATTCGATGGCGGTTTCCATAACGGTTTAATCTTTCTTATTCATACCAAGACTGTGTACACGACATTAGCCAAAACAGGATACAAGGGTGACATATTTGCACGCTAGAATGAGACTTAGCATTGTATAATTATCTTCTCTCCCATATTTCTCTAATGTGCATTAATTATCCGTTCTAACGTATATACCTCTCATTTACATTAATTAGATCGTTAACATCTATAGGAATTTAACCATTAAATAATACACTTTTTATGAATGAATTTATTCTCGGCATATCTAATTAGTAAGCTGTAAAATGAGAACATTTATTACTATTTTAACTTGTGTTCTATTATCTTGCCTTCAGTACAAGTGTCACCCTGATAACCTTTATCGCAGCCCGTCGGACAATTTCCAGTAAGCTGTTCACATTCTGGATTCTTACAGTGACCACAGGGATTCTGACAGTAAATACCATAAAATCCCTGTTTACAGCCTGAAAGAAAAAAAATTCAATTTCATTTAAACCGTTATGTTCTCAACTTATTCTTGTTGGTTAGCAATAAATGAATATATTGTCATAAATGAAAGCCCAACATGTTGTGTCTTGCACTCTTAAATTTTGAATTATTTGAATGGGATGGTATTCTGTCTCATTAATGTACATTTTTTAATTTGAGTGGCATTGCATTCTTTCTCATTAATGTACACTGTTTAATTTACTAGTATGGTATTGCCTCATTCTCATTCATTAATTTAGTAGCATGGTATTCTGTATAATTGGCGTACAATGTTTAATTTAGTAGCATGGTATTCTGTCTAATTGGAGTATAATGTTTAATTTAATAGCATGGTATTCTGTCTAATTGACGTATAATGTTTAATTTAGTAGCATGGTATTCTGTCTAACTGACGTATAATGTTTAATTTAGTAGCATGGTATTCTGTCTAATTGACGTATAATGTTTAATTTAATAGCATGGTATTCTGTCTAATTTGCAGAGAAGCACATGCACAGAAGAGTGAAAAACTGAAGTTACTTAAACCTTAACATAAAAATAAATACATCACAAAGCTAAGGGAATGTATTCTTAATCTTTAATGAAGTGTATTTAATATTAATTCAAACAAAACAGTATGCAAAATTTCAGTTTTGATGTGTCAGTTAAAGTGAGAAAATCGGCTCGTCTATTCTCCACTTCCTATTTTAGTTTCCCTGAATGCTAGTAACAATCACTAAAGTGTAGAAGAAAGATATATTTGTACAACAAAGATTTATGTGTAAACACTATCTGAAATTAATATCAAATGGATCTTGTATATTTAACTGCATCCGTACGTATACTTACTGCTAAAGAAACGAGTATTTATTAATAACATTGACCTATTCACGTTGAGACGTTTACTTACTGCCAAACAAACGAGTATTTATTAATAGCATTGACCTATTCACGTTGAGACGTTTGTCTCTCACTTGGCGTATTATAATGGTGTCGTAAAACTCTACTCTTAAACAATAATAAGACAGACGTTTTACTGTCACATAATGTTCTGCAGGCGGAAACTTCTTACTCAAGGAGTAATACGAATCCGTCTTTTATTTATATTTAATGACCTCCCATTCACCCACTACTACCCTAAAATAAGGTTTTTAATATACGTGCAAGCCGGTTAATGCATTTATTGAATGAACAATCAAATATACAGTATATGAATATAGTCAAAAGAGCGTTGACATTTACAACATTAATGTTAGTCATTTAATCATTTTCCTAACATGCACATCAGCATTCAAATTTTATACAGATAGATAGATAGATAGATAGATAGATAGATAGATAGATAGATAGATATGAGAGTGTTTCACAATCATGCCGTTTGAAATAAGTCCTTTCTTTCTTTACAATAAACTAATGATCGTCTTTATGACCGGATTCGATATTATTTCAATATCAAGGTGATTAGAATATAGACTTTCTTTAACAAAGTAACATTCAGTATTACGTCAAAATCAAGGTGATTAGAATATACACTTTCTTTAACAAAGTAACATTCAGTATTACGTCAAAATCAAGGTGATTAGAATATACACTTTCTTTAACAAAGTAACATTCAGTATTACGTCAAAATCAAGGTGATTAGAATATACACTTTCTTTAACAAAGTAACATTCGGTACATACCCATTGGATAAAGTTGTTATGAACAAAGTTGAGACTATTAGTCAGAAAACTACTCATCCCCTTGAAAGTCGTTAGGATTGCATCAGCAATGTCTAGTGTATTCTCCCCTGAGTGTTTACTACCATTTACAGGTATCATCATAAGCAGTGTCCAAGGTCAGGTCACGATAACATTGACAACAAATGTATAATTATTAAGATTAGAAATAGGGTTAGGTAAATTTATTGCACCACAGATAGACAGATAGAGAGAGGGAGAGAGAAAGAGAATAGAAAGTTAGAGATAGAGATAGAAACAGAGAGAGAGAGAGAGAGAGAGAGAGAGAGAGAGAGAGAGAGAGAGAAAGAAAGAAAGAAAGTGAAAAAGAGAGAGCACTTACCATCCCAGCATCTGCCATCATGGTTGTCACAGTTTAAACATTGAGGACTACAATTCTGATCGCAATTTTCACCATACAAGCCTGGTTTACACACTGTAAAATACATTTACATTAAACAAATATATACATACATATTGTGAAAAGATGTGTGTGTGCCTGTCTGCTAATTGCTAATTATTAATTTATGACATTTTATTTCATAATTAATACATAAACAATATTCCTCTCATGCAAATAGCACGCACAGTACCCCGACAGGGGTCTTTTGTCTTTGCGGTCACAAGAGCGACTAGGTCCACCCCTGGAACTGTCTGCTAACTAATTAACTCTCTGTCCAGGTGTTACCTCTCTAGATTAACAAACCTTAATTGAATTATCTTGTCAATCTTTGTCTTTAATCCAGCCCCTCACATATAAGCTCTCTACAACGACGGGAACTATCCCAAACTTGCACTTAACCGTCTTTCGTTAATTGTCGTTACGTCATTGGCAGCCCCCACCCGTCGTCATGCACAAGAGCCTCTCTATCAATGTAACGAGAGTGGATAGTTATAAAATCAACAGTTTATTAAGAAAAATAAATAATAATTAAAAGTAGTTTTACAATTAATGTCATCAAAATTACACACAAGGTAATTTATCAGAAATCACAATCTCATCCAAGATGCAAAGAATTCAGTCAATCAAGAAAAATATATCATGTCAATCCATAGACAATTACTAATAGGAATTTTACATCAAAAAATATCTTCACAATTTAGTTTAGCTTACACAAATTCTCAATGTCAATAAGCCAACTAAATAAATAATGCAGTTAAGTCAATGTAAGACATTAAAAAGAAGAATCAGAAATAGATAAGGAATTTAAGAATTCATGAAGAATATGTACAGATTACACATAATATTCATAATAACAGTTCACCTGATAGCGGCCTGTGAGCGGTAGTCTTGCTCTTGTTTAGGGTTGGCTGGCAATTAAAAGTCTTGTGATAATCGCATTGCCTGATAACAGTTCTGCTTACCGTCACATGAATGTTCGTGAATAATCCAATAGAATGTATAACACAAGCACAGTTACAAGTCTTGTCCATTACAAATTACACAGCATAAACACAAATCAGTTTCTTGTCCGAATTTGCACAATGCTCAAAACTCAGTCTTTACCATTGTCCTTGAATAAAATAAGTGGATAAAGTTTCACAGTTACAGTTTGTAATATTGGTTTCAAACACCTGGCCCCTTTACTTGACTATTACGGTTTTAACAGTTACTTGGCAGAGTATGACTTATACTCCTTGCAGCAGCTCCCCACAGTAACTCAGCTTTCTTTAGTGGACCCAATTCTTCAAGCAAGTGTAACTGGTTGTCTATGAATCTTCTTCCAGTAAGAAGATACAGTTCGTCGTACTCACCAGGTATGTTATAGCACACACGCAGCATCCCACACTTCTCTTAGAATCTACACAGAGTCCCAACAAGAATTTCTCCTGCTCATGGATCTCAGCACCTTCAGAAAATCTAATGGCAGTTAACAGTTGTCAACGTGGAAGTAACACTTCGAACTTCAATCGTCGACTCATATGAATGTTGACATAAGCAATGTCGAGATAAGTGAAGCTTGATGGCAGCAAGGGATGAAGTTTACCAACGCTTGCACATCAGCAGAAACAATGATATTTTAAAAAATCTTTTTTGTCCATGGCGACTGGTCCTATGTACTTCTACAGAGCACAAGGGACCTCTCAAGAAAACTACTCACAATACAATAAGCCTTACACCCCAAAGCAGACATAGACAGGCTCTATGCATCTCGAAAAATGGGAGGCCGAGGTCTCAAGAAAATCAAACATGTCATTGAAGGAGAAGTCATTGGCCTTGTGGACTACATCTGGAATAACAACAAAGATAGCTGACTGGTCCTATGTACTTCTACACAAGGGACCTCTCACCGAGTTTCGGACTCTGGCAATTTTTCCCCCATGATGTAGTTGTACTCGGAAAAAATACCCTAAAAATTAAAATCTAAAATCTGTACCATGTCCCTCTGTGGTGTGTTGCTTCACTGTTGTTAATCCGCCATTGGTTGCCGTACTGGGGAGGTTCTGGGTGCCGTGGGAGCTGGTAAGATTGGCTAAAAGTGTTAAAAAGCCACCATAAAAATTTGGCGGGTGGCAGTTGTCCTTTGTTGTTGTAGTTGTGCTGGTACTGTTGTCTGTTGGATCTTTCTAGTTTCTGTTGATCCCTAATCCGCTTTGGAGAGCAGTTTCATTTTTTTCTTCTTTTCTGTCTGTGTAGTGGCAACAAAGGTTTGTTTTTCTTCACTGATGTTGTCTGTGTTGATATTAGCGTCCATAGTTGATGTGTGCTCTGTCTTTTGCTCTTTGCCTTTCGTCTCTGTCATTGTTTGCGTGTCCTTTGTGGCTGACTCGTTCTTTTCCGTTTGCGTGTTTGTAGTAGCGAGTGATGTCTTTCTTGTTGTTTTTTTCTTTTGGCTGTGTTCTGACGTCTGAGTTTCCTGCGTTATCTTCTCATCCGTCTCTGTTTGTGTTTCTTTGCCTATAGTGACTTCGGTGGTGGGGTCTGTGTTTCTTGAGTATGCATCCAAGTTTTTGCCTTGTTGGTTTTTTTCCTTGTTCCAGTTTTTCCATAGTATTGTATAATTTCGTAAGTGTCTGCTTTGGCTTTAACTACGTAACTTAAATACCTCCATTTTTATTCTTAGATAGGACTAACCTGCGATTTGTATTGACTCCATGGTTGAACTCATCAGGGCGCCAAGTTGTCCCTTACTCTCACATCTACTAGGAGCCATTACGATTAACAGCAACGACAACAACACCAACAAACATTTCAACAAAGAAACCAGGCATACCTCGAGCCAAGCAGCGAAATCGGACCAATTCGGAAGCTGCTCTCACCCTAAATGGTCGATCCTTTACTAAATAAATGTAAATTAAGTTTACATTTAACGTCATTATTAATAAAAACTATTCTTACCTTAATTAAGCAATTTTGGGAAAGGGTGCACTATTTTTGCTTCAATTCATCTTCAATTATAAGATAATGAATAATATTGCACTGATATAATATGTAGTCAAACTTACCCTATACTTGTACTTTGCAAGTTGTTCAAATTCTTTAGTACAGATATAATATATAGCCCAAGTTACCCCATAATTGTACTTCACAGAAGTTCATATAGTATTGTACAGATAAAAAAAACATGTGATCAAGCTTACCACATACTCGTACTTCACAGATGTTAATATAATATTGTACAGATATAAATGTATTCACGCATACCCCGTACTTGTACTTCACAGAAGTTCATATAATATTGTACAGATATAAAATGTAGTTATGCTTACCCCATACTTGTACTTCACAGATGTTCAAATAGTATCGGTTGTAATTGTCACGAAAACGTGGTCCAGTATTCGGCTTTCGTAACGTTACCTGACTACCTCTTAATGCCTGTGAACACACGACATCGGTACGATCGCGCATACCAGATTCATCCTCACCAACGGGAAAGCGGTAGCAATCCTTACCATCCACTTCCACATTAGTGTACATCATTCGTAGCCGATCTGTAGTTGTTAAATAGACATTCATTTAATCATTAAAATTGTGCAATCTATTACTGAAATTATATCTTTCAAAAGTGTAAACTAGCGAGAGATCAAAGGAAAGAGAGAGTAAGGTAGATTACAAAAGAAGTCAAAATAATTCTACTAAATATTCAAATGATTAGTCCAAAGTCTTTCTTTGAACTCTAAATATTGCAGACAGGTTTGTAAAGAATTTCACTTTCCATTGTCTGGAACGTTTCCTTTTTTAATAAAATATAAATTAATAATGATTGAAATTGGAAATTGGGAACAATTTCAAGATATTTGTAAATAAAATCAATATAATGTTACATAGATATGTTTCCAATTATCAGAATGTTCTGTTAATCAAATATTATGGTGGCGATAATGATAGCTGTCTTTTTGTCATTCAACATAATTCGCCTCTTTATTTTCGTCATTCAACATAACTCGCCTCTTTATTTTCGTCATTCAACATAACTCGACTCTTTATTTTCGACATTTAACATAACTCAACCCATTATTTTCGTCATTCAACATTACTCGCCTCATTATTTCGTCATTCAACATAACTCGCCTCATTATTTTCGTCATTCAACATAACTCGCCTCTTTATTTTCGTCATTCAACATAACTCGCCTCATTATTTTCTCATTTATTCAGTGACGGCGTTGGATATTTTTTTAGTGCAGGTTTTGCTTCAAAACGTTATCTTGATATTAAATACATATACGATTATACAATTAAATCTTTGTTGATGAAACGATAAATCATAACCTCGAATTAATCTGAGAGAAAGAGAGAGTAAGGGGTGAATCACACATGAAATAGAGTGATTCTGTCATGGGGTCGTCGTCGTTGTTGTTGTGGTTGTTGCTGACTGTCTCTGGCCTCTCTCTCCTTCTCGGTCAAAGGGGTGGTGGTGGTCAGGTCAGATACTCGACTTGCTGAGATCACACCGAATGACTTAAGTTGTTAAAATAATCACTCTCACATGCAGATACCACTGTATGTTCTTGTGGGGAAATATATTTATTCTGCATGTGGGGTAAAGTGTGAAAGTCAGCATGTATGTATGAATGCAGAATGAATGTATTGTGAGGGACGAACGGAACGAACAAACAAACAACCGTACCAACGCACTTTCACAAGAGAGAGAGAGAGAGAGAGAGAGAGAGAGAGAGAGAGAGTGACCCAACTCTTGATGAAGAGTAAAAAGAAGAAATTTATTCTAATAAAAAATGGGCTACTCTCTTGTACGGTGTTAGTCATTCATTCAGCAGCATTCTCTCACAGCATTCATGGAATAGGGAAGAGAAAAAAGAAAAGAGCAATGAAAATGATAAAAATAAAATAAAATAACAACAAAATAAACAATATATCTGGTGGTGAAGACCGCATTGGAACTGCCAAATGGAATACGAAAAGGAGTGGTGAGGACCGCAAATATCAACACTTAAATTTTCTCAATCATCCGCTTAACTAAATGTTTATGAAAAATGTTTGTATTATACTAAAATATTTGGGCTGTAAACCCAATCCACAATAAATGTCCAATAATTATAAATATTCAACTTCAATGTTTATGCAGAAATAATGTCTTTATAAAGAATTGTCAATAATGTTTTAAAAGTTCTAAATAATTAATAAACTAATCTAGCTTACCTAAATGAATGCACCGCTAACTAAATATTTACTACTTACAGTTATTGAAGAATAGTGAAACTTTAATACTCTACACTGTCCACAAAAATGTCCTGAAAATGTCAAATACACAAATGCCAATGCATTGGACACAAATAGAATACAAGTCCAATAAATGAATTTCACCTTTGCTCTCACAGTCACAGGAAATAAAAACAATGTTCTTCGCTGAAAACCGGGAACAAAAATAATGTGGACCTCCTGGACAGGGATGGGGGGGGGGTTGAAACAAGCACGCACACAGGTTGATGAACCCGGTGACCTTTCCCTTTCATGTTGATGAACACTGAAAGTACAACTCCTCACTGAAGAGCAGTGAAGTTAAAAATGATTGATAAACCAATGAGTGGTGTAGACTGGAGTGAAAGTGAAGAGTGCCCCGTCCAGACTTGTCTCAGAATCCCCAGTCTGTAACAAGGTAGCCCTGGTTTCTAGGGAGGGTGCCCGACGTGGCTGGGTGGGTAGAGGCCGGCTGTTCCTATCCCATGAAGATACTTCAATGCATGGAAGTCTCTGCCAACGAAGGGTGAGCAAGCCTGTAGTCCTATTTTGCCAATTATAAAAATTAGGCAAAAGGGACGGCACCAGATCGTGACGAAAAAAAAATCGTCTAAGCTCTCTGTAGCTCCTACTGTCGAACTGGGCGCCTACACTCTCACTGACTGAAAAAAAGTCCCTGTAATTCTTATATATATAAAACCCAACTCTTCCACGGCCTTCTAGAAAAAAAAAAGGCACATGAAATAATGGATGCCTATTGTTATTTGATTCATTCATTTAGTGGTGCAAAGTCTAAATTAATCCCTAGATAAATTTCTATTTAATGAACATTTAACAGTTAAATATACTATCTACGTATAACTAATTTAATTGTTATCACCTAACATAAATAAGCAAGCAAAAAATCAAATAAAAATGTTATAAATAAAAAAATAAGCAGTCATGCTTGAAAACTGACTGACGATGCATCACGCCCCTTCTATTCATCAATCAGCTGATACATAGCGCGACTGATAAAGGGAGGTAATAAGGTTAAATAAAAAAATATTTTTTTATGATTACTCTCCCCTTTTTCCGTGACAGATTCCAAGTCTGATTTAAAACAAGTGAAAATTTTTCTACCAATGAGCTCCCAAGAGGTAGAAATTGTAATGCTTTAGAAAAGTATCATCTATATCATCAGCAAGACTACAAGTGGTTAATAAACAATTCACACTTACTTTCATTCAATAGCTCAGAATAATAAAACAATTCACATTTACTTTCATTCTATAGATCTGAATAATGAAACAATTCACACTTACTTTCATTCTATAGATCTGAATAATGAAACAATTCACACTTACTTTCATTCATTAGATCTGAGTAATGAAACAATTCACACTTATTTCATTCAATAGATGGGAATAATGAAACAATTCACACTTATTTCATTCAATAGAACTGAATAATGTGTCAACTCTATAGAGATGTTCTCTTTTAGTTGAGAAATAAAATAAAATGGCTGCTTCCAGTAGTTATATTGTTAATTTAACTTACTTACTTGAATTATTTAGTAAAACTGACAATTTATTACTAACTTTAAAGACGTATTTCAAAACATTACATTACATATAGTTTATAGAAAAGAAAATTAAATAAAAAAGAGCATAATTTATTACTTACGAGATGCCCGACCATAGACTGTCATTTCACGTATACTGTAGTTACGCCCTAAGAAAACTTCCCATGTTGCTGAGTAATCATAGTCATCGGAATGGAAACAGTTAGCAGTTGGACCATCAAAATGTATATAAAGAGATGTGATACCATTATTTGCCAGACAGCCTTCCACGGGGGTGAAAACCTTTCTCTTAAATAGTGATGACATACTCACCCTCTTTCCAAGTGCAACATTTTCTGTAAAAATAAATAGAAATTAAAAATAAACAAGTTATTGAAAATGACAACTGTTCTTTCTTTCTTTCTTTTTACTTTCTTTCTTTCTTTCTTCTTTCTTTCTTTCTTTCTTTCTTTCTTTCTTTCTTTCTTTCTTTCTTTCTTTCTTTCTTTCTTTCTTTCTTTCTTTCTTTCTTTCTTTCTTTCTAATGTAATATGCGGTGCTATGATACAATACGATATTTTAATGTAATATTATAGTATTAGAATATAATATTATAATAATAATATTACTACTACTACTACTAACAACAATAATAATAATAATAATTATTATTATTATAGTAATAACAATAATAATAATAATAATAATAATAATACTATTATTACTACTACTACTACTACTAACAACAACAACAACAACAACAATAATAATAATAATAACAATATTATTATAACTACTACTACTACTACAACTACTACTAATCTCAAATGATTCCAAATGAAGACAGTGCAAATCCATGGATGAGACAACAGTTCACATACTATCTGGATGTCAGGTTCTGGCTGGAACAGAATACACCAAACGACACAATGAAGTGGCAAAACACATACATAGAAATTTGTGTGAGAACTATGGCATACAAACCCCAGAAAGAATGGATGCACCAACCAGAAGCAGTCACCGAAACAGAAGAAGTCAAAATACTGTGGGACTTCGAGATAAGAACAGATCGGGTGATTCCTGCTCGAAGACCAGACATTGTAGTTCTCAATAAGTCCAACAGAACAGTAGCAATCATTGATGTCGCTGTTCCAATTGATAGAAACATAAAAACAAAAGAAAGAGAAAAAATAGAAAAATACCAAGACCTCAGATTAGAAATCCAGAGACTGTGGAATGTAAAAGCAGAAGTGATACCTATAGTGATAGGAGCCTTGGGGAACATAACATCTGAATTGGAAGGCTACCTGAATAAACTCCCTGGAAACCACAGACTCGCTCCACTACTCAAAGCAGCACTCCTCGGAAGTGCCCACATCCTCCGTAAAACCTTGGATCTCCCAGAATCTTGGTAAGATTCCGAGACCTTGGATCACAGCCGACAGTCAAACAGAAGTCGTGGAAAGAGACTGAATAATAATAATAATAATAATCGTAGATAGGCTCTACGTATCTCGAAAAATGGGAGGCCGAGGTCTCAAGAATATCAAACATGTCATTGAAGGAGAAGTCATTGGCCTTGTGGACTACATCTGGAATAACAACAAAGATGATCCACTGATAGAAGCAGTAAAGATGAGTAGACTATTCCAACCCCCAGAAACAGACAAAGAAACATGGAAGAAAACAACAAAGAAAGAACTAGCACATACCTGGAGCCAGAAACCTCTGCATGGCCAGTATGTATGACAAGCCGTCGAAATATCAACAAAGAAATCAACGTACAAATGGTTGAAAGAGGCAGGATTGAAAGCAGAAACAGAAGCACTCATAACAGCTGCACAAGATCAAGCACTCAACACCAAATCACACAAAACGAAAATCATGTTTCAAATGATTCCAAATGTCCACTCTGCAAATCCATGGATGAGACAACAGAGTACATACTATCTGGTTGTCAGGTTCTGGCTGGAACAGAATACACCAAACGACACAATGAAGTGGCAAAACACATACATAGAAATTTGTGTGAGAACTATGGCATACAAACCCCAGAAAGAGCATGAATGCACCAACCAGAAGCAGTCACCGAAACAGAAGAAGTCAAAATACTGTGGGACTTCGAGATAAGAACAGATCGGGTGATTCCTGCACGAAGACCAGACATTGTAGTTCTCAATAAGTCCAACAGAACAGAAGCAATCATTGATGTCGTTGTTCCAATTGATAGAAACAAAAAAACAAAAGAAAGAGAAAAAATAGAAAAATACCAAGACCTCAGATTAGAAATCCAGAGACTGTGGAATGTAAAAGCAGAAGTGATACCTATAGTGATAGAAGCCTTGGGGAACATAACATCTGAATTGGAAGGCTACCTGAATAAACTCCCTGGAAACCACAGACTCGCTCCACTACTCAAAGCAGCACTCCTCGGAAGTGCCCACATCCTCCGTAAAACCTTGGATCTCCCAGAATCTTGGTAAGATTCCGAGACCTTGGATCACAACCGGCAGTCAAACAAAATTCGTGGAAAGAGGCTGAATAATAATAATAATAATAATAATAATAATAATAATAATATATTGATTGCAAACCTTTATTGCAGTTGTTGTCGTGTGGAGAACAGTATAACGTATCGAAATGGCATGCGTAATTGAATGTACCGGTCTCACAAAAGCATGTTCTGTCTAAAAATAAAGAAATAAGTTAAATTTTATTTATTTTACAATAGGAACACACTTTTAAAGTATAAGTGAATAGTTAAATGACATGGAAATAGTGAATAGATAATTAAATGATGCAGACCCAAGAAAACTTTGATTAGTTAGATAAAATGTGCAGACTCATGAAAACAGTGATTTGGTAGATAACATATGTAGACTCATGAAAACAGTTATTTTGTAGATAAATTATGCAGACCCATGAAAACAGTAATTAGTTAGATAACATGTGCAGACCCATGAAAACATTGATTAGTTAGATAAAATATCCAGACCCAATAAATCGTTGATTAGTTAGATAAAGTATGCAGAGGCATGAAAACATTGATTTTCTAGATAACATATGCAGACCCATGAAAACATTGATTAGTTAGATAAAATATCCAGACCCATGAAAACATTGATTTGCTAGATAACATTTGCAGACCCATTAAAACCTTGATTAGTTAGATAAAATGTGAAGACTCATGAAAACAGTGATTAGTTTTTTAAAAATGTGCAAACCAATGAAAACAGTTATTAGCTGGCCAATTTTAAATGGGATTTCTGCTTCCTTGATCTCTACTAGACAGAAAGAAATTGTGTAAAGGAATCTTCTTGACTCTTTCTTACGTCATTAACTATCCCACTTAGAAACATATTTTTTTCCTTGGAATTGTTCTGTCTAAATTGTTAGTTTTATTATACTTATAGACTGGATCAAGTAACGGACAGTTGCAAATATCGACACAGACTGGAAGAGAAAAGATAAATTTCAATGTAATTTAGAGAAGTGTAATTGGTGAAGTATTGAATATAAAAGTCTATTATACACTATCCATTAAAAGGAGAAATTGTCAAGAACGTTGAAAATATCTTTCTCTATCTCATTTTAATTAAACCCATATTTGCTTTAGATCCCATCTTTAGTTAGTTATATCAAAAATTATACAATGACATGCTTCATTAATCGCACTTATTAAAACATCTTTCGAGATGCCGATCTCTCTCAACTTTTAATCTTCCTTTCCGTGTGTAGAATATATATGGAGTTGCCCTCAGTCGATCATTCCTTCTGAAAAAGATCTCGCAGACAGAGTCTGCAGTGTTCAAAGTTTGCGGTTGTGGATTCGTACAATTTACAGAAGAAAAATTTAGATCCAGAGAGAGAGAGAGAGAGAGAGAGAGAGAGAGAGAGAGAGAGAGAGTTCAGAATGATAAAAATGATCATTTCCCTTTCTTAACGATGTTGAGGAGCGATTAACCATTCACAAATTTGCATTAAAATCATTATTAGTAAAGAGAACTTGTAAAACATTGGTCTCTAACAGTTGCCAGCCAGCTCAGAATTCTTATTTAGATCGTATGCTTGTGAAAGCGTTTCATAAAACAATATCTCAAATTTGCAGCAGCACTTATCATTTTAACCTTTTTCCATTCATTCCACTTAATCATCCTTTCTTCTTCTGAAAGCTAGCTAAGCATAAAGGCGAGTGTGCTTGCACTTCAAAGACTGTGACCAGGAAGCTATGAAACAGTAACTAGGAACATTAACATAAAATTAACAACTTACTTTCTCGTTGACAAAGTGTAGCAGGCAGAAGAAGTATACATGTTAATGCAACTACAGCATAGCCAATTATCATTTTATGATGGCAATAAGAAATCATTCAAAACAATGGTCAGCTGAGTGGTATTTTGCGGGTGCTGGCTTGTGGTATTTTGCTGGTGCTGGCTTGTGCTCTTGATACGTCAATAAAATACGTCAGACCTCGGAACGTCATTTTTCTTTTTAGCAAGCACGTCATGACCCTGAGCCACGAGTATTTCTTGTGCATAGTAATCTTTCATCCTTTCACATAAAAAGAGAAGATGCGACATAATCATAATCTATTAAATTAAACATATATGAATTATAACGCTAGCAAGGTTATAATGTTAACGGCAGCCTGCTAAAACCTAATTAAAATGCTTAATGAAAGCCTTATTTGTTTGTAAATAGTACTGTTGCAATTTATTGCCGCTAATAAACCATTAGTTAGAGGATAGTGACACTTAATAGATAAGTTTCAATTTAAAAACAAATGCAGTCATTCCCATAAAAACGTAGGAATTTTTGTTGCATTGTTACTCGATCTAAACACCAAGATCAAAATCAAATGCAGATATGCAAAGATTCAAAAACCAAATATAGCAGATATCTCCAACCCTCCAAACTCCCTGCACTATAAATTGATTGGAGCGATTGCTGAAATTCTAGGAGGTTTTGCGTCTACAGTCTGTAGGTTTTAAATTTTAAGGGACTTAAATCTGTCGGTGATCCGTTTTCTTTTTCTATTGTGTTTGACGAGTATCTGTGAGGCAAGTGTGATGGAATGGATGGGAGAGGAATGCTGTTGCATTCGGTCGCTGCACACACAGGTAAGTAGACAATAGTGTATGCCCTTGCTTGTTGCCAAGGTGTGCTGTAAGCCATTTTTTGTTGTTGCTAAGGACCGTTGTGTGCCCTTGCTTGTTGCTAAGGTGTGTTGTAAACCATTTTTGTTGCTAAGGTGTTGTTGTGTGACTTTGCGTGTTGCTAAGCTGTGTTGTAAACGATTTTTTGTTTCTAAGGTGTGTTATGTAACCATGCTTGTTGCTAAGATGTGGTATACTTGCAGCTGTTACTTTTGTTCTCGGGTGTCAACTGTTTATGTGCGGCTGATATTTCTCGTCTCAATCTAATCTCAGCTCTTTTACTAGATTCGATATCGTGTCGGTCTCTGTCACTAGATCTGTCCTCTTGTCGGTCTCTGTCATTACATGGTTATCAAAGCTTCTGACCAAAATCTCTTAAACACTTTTGCATACCGTATAAATTATCAGTGTGTCTTTGCGTCTCTCTTTCTTCCTGTTAATTAAATATTAATGACGTATAATTGGATATGTAGATTGATATCGCAAATAACGTACTTTATTATTATGTATATTGTTATTACCAGTATGTATACAGATATTCTCTTGCGCGTTCATAACACTGATCGCTGCTTATTCTCTCCATTTAATTTGGGCACTTCTTTTCGCCATGTCAACTCCTTCAAGCAGAACAACAATTGTAGCCATTTCCAGCTTCTTCTCTATACCGGAAATTGTTCATGCACAACAATTGGATAATAAAATCTACTCACCCACTTGGAATTAGTTTGCATTACATCAACAACGTTTAGCATATTCTCAACTCGGTGTTTACATCAACTCAATTATAAAAATAATATAATATAATAATTTAATAATATGTAATAAATATAGTGATATAATATATATTATATGTTATATAAAAAAATTAAAAAAAAATAATAATAATAAGCCTTTGGCCTTGTGGACTACATCTGGAATAACAACAAAGATGATCCACTGATAGAAGCAGTAAAAATGAGTGGACTATTCCAACCCCCAGAAACAGACTGTCACGGGCAGCCTATGTTGTTGTGTTGTCTGACTGACTGTCGCTGGCCCCTCTCTCCTTCTCGGTCAAAAGGGGGGGAGGGGTCAGGTCAGTTACCGTGACTTGCTGGATCACACCGAATGATCTATTCTAAGGTGTCATACAATCATTCTCACATGCAAATACCACGTTGGTCTTGTGGGGAAATATATTTATTTTGCATGTGGGGTAAAGTGTGAAAATCAGCGTGTATGTATGAATGCGGGATGAATGTATTTTGAGGGACGGACAGAATGAACGAACAAACAACCGTAGCACCGCACTTGCACCACACAGAGAGAGAAAAACCCAACTCTTGATGAAGAGTTAAAAAAAGAAGAAATTTATTCTAATAACTTAGGGCTAATTCTCTCGTACGGTGTTAGTCATTCATTCAAAAAAATACATCCGCTCGGCAACATTCATGGGATAGGGGGAAAAAGAAAGAAAGAAAGAAAGAACAATGGATATGATAAATGAAATAAAATGACAAGCAGAATTAATAATAGATCAGGCAGTGAAAACCGCAATACTATCAAATCATGTACGGAAAAGAGCGGTGATGACCGCAAATAGCAACACTAAAAAGAGCAGCGGTGAAAACCACAATACTATATCAAATAGTATCAAAATTTCTAATACCAATTTGTGGGTAAAATCCCACCACAAAAGATGAACACTAAAATTATCTCCACTTAAATTAAATGTCTGTAAAAGAAAGTTTAGGGTAAATACCCTATATCAATCATAAATGTTTATATAAAGAAGTGTCAATAATGTTTCAACAGAGTTCTAAATAAATAATAAACTATACTAACCTACCTAAATGAATGCACCCTGAGAAAAGTTCTTCTACTTACTAATTTCAAGGAAAAGAAAACGCACGTCTGCGTGACGAAAAATAAACGTAGTGGTATTGGCCAATAAACTAAGAAAATCACGATGATACCGCAGATAATGTACGAAGTACATACGACGAGTTGAGGTTGTAGAACCGTCAGGCCTCGTTGACTGGCACCAGGCTGATAAACCCAGTGGCCCTTTCACGTTGATAAACGCCGAAAGTATAATTCTAACTCCTCGCTGAAGAATAGCGGGCGAAGTTAAAAGATGGTTGGTATATTGATGAGTGGTGGTGAATATCTTTCTCCCGGCCCAGACTTGTCCCGTCAGCACTTGGCGCAAAGTCACTGATGAACAACTACTGTCCAGGTTTTGGATCCAACGTATAATACTGGCATCCGATGCAGGTTACCATAAAAGAGTTGGGTGCGACAAAACACACCTCCAACGCTGTATAATACGTGGAAGATATTCTGGCCTTTCTTCCCCGATTGTGACGAGAATAGAAAAGACGGTCCGGACTTGGTGTAGGCGAACCATATACGACCTCACACCTCTCTGTAGTCCAGAATGTACACACACACACTCATTCAAAATGGCCGGGTGAATCCTTTTATTCTTTCCCTCCCAGAAAAAAAAAACTCATTAGTCATGACTGCTTAGGTTATTGTTCTCGGGTTTTGGTGCATTCATTCTAGGGGTGCATTGACTAAGAAAATAGTTCCTAACTAAATTTATATGTAAGGACTAAAATCTGACTAGCTACAACTTCTATCTATTGTTAAAATGACTATCCAACCTTAACATAAAGAAACATACAAATGATTTTAATTATAAAAGTAAAATTACAAAGTAAGCATTCACACTCTCTAACACTCTGATAAAGCATGGGCATAGTACCACTCGCTCATTAATATATTGAAAAATCTGTACACAAAATAAGCCAAAAGCCCTGATGGCAATTGGGAACAAACTTGCTGTCAGCACATCTAATTAACCTTTCACCCTAACCCGCAGATGAACCTGAGAGCGTGTCCATTGAACGGGCCACGTATGGACAAGGGGGAGACAATTCACAGGGACAAAAATAAATTTTCTGATTACCCCCTCCCATACCCGTGACACAGACAAAGAAACATGGAAGAAAACAACGAAGCAAGAACTAGCACATACATGGAGCCAGAAACCTCTGCATGGCCAGTATGTACGACAAGCCGACGAAATATCAACAAAGCAATCAACGTACAAATGGTTGAAAGAGGCAGGATTGAAAGCAGAAACAGAAGCACTCATAACAGCTGCACAAGATCAAGCACTCAACACCAAAGCACACAAAGCGAAAATCATGAAAATTTCAAATGATTACAAATGTCGACTCTGCAAATCCATGGATGAGACAACAGAGCACATACTATCTGGATGTCAGGTTCTGGCTGGAACGGAATACACCAAACGACACAATGAAGTGTCAAAACACATACATAGAAATCTGTGTGAGAACTATGGCATACAAACCCCAGAAAGAGCATGGATTCATCAACCAGAAGCAGTCACCGAAACAGAAGAAGTCAAAATACTGTGGGACTTCGAGATAAGAACAGATCGGGTGATTCCTGCACGAAGACCAGACATTGTAGTTCTCAATAAGGCCAACAGAACAGTATCAACCATTGATGTCGGAGTTCCAAGTGATAGAAACAAAAGAAAGAGAAAAAATAGAAAAATACCAAGACCTCAGATTAGAAATCCAGAGACTGTGGAATGTAAAAGCAGAAGTGATACCTATAGTGATAGGAGCCTTGGGGAACATAACATCTGAATTGGAAGGCTACCTGAATAAACTCCCTGGAAACCACAGAATCGCTCCACTACTCAAAGCAGCGCTCCTCGGAAGTGCCCACATCCTCCGTAAAACCTTGGATCTCCCAGAATCTTGGTAAAATTCCGAGACCTTCGATCACAACCCACAGTCAAACATAAGTCGTGGAAAGAGGCTGAATAATAATAATGGTAAGATTCCGAGACCTTGGATCACAACCGACAGTCGAACAGAAAATCCTGGAAAGAGGCTGAACCATAACTTTATGGCGTTAGAGTCACTTTTTAAAAATTAATTAATAAATAATAATCATAACGAGTTATAGGTGCCCAGAGAGATGTCACACAAAGTGATTGGAATATAGAACTTTCTTCAACAGGTAAGTGCAGGTAAGTTTCGTTCTATGTCAATTGGATGAAATTGGTATGAGCAAGTATGAGAGTATTAGTCAGAATAAGTACACATCCACTTGGAACTTTTTTTGAATTACATCAACAGGTTCTAGCATATACTTCTCCTGAATTGTTATCATAACTCTGGACTTTAAAAGTTATCGTCACGCGCAACAAATTATATATAAAATAAATTTAGAAATATTATCTGGCAAACTTACTCAGCCAAACTATCTATCTATCTATCTATCTATCTATCTATCTATCTATCTATCTATCTATCTATCTATCTATCTATCTATCTATCTATCTATCTATCTATCTATCTATCTATCTATCTATCTATCTATCTATCTATCTATCTATCTATCTATCTATTTATCTATCTATTAAATTAATACATCTATACAGCCATCTATTTCTGTCTGTATGTTGATCTTTCTAAATATCAATCCATTCAATGAAAATATATAGAGACAAATTGCTTTTGTACAGTGTCATACAATACATGTAATTATTAGAAACTATATAATCTTTATCCTCATCAAAGTCAATATCATCATCAGCATTGTATACTTCGTCGTGATAAAAAAATAATAGTATCGCATCAACAAAACAGATAAGAATATGACAATTCTTACATGCTAGCTTCAGTCATTTGAAAATCGAGACACAGCAATAATTACATTTTGGTAGATATATTTAATATAATTTTGACATAAATCAGATAGATGTGTAAATATTTGTCAAAAGCAAATATCATTTAGTATTTTCATTTGTTTAATATTAAGGCAATTTTCTAGGGCAGTTTTAATTAATCTTATGTTGTACACATTTATAGTAATGTGAGTGATTGCATGAAAATACATACATTATTTTCTAAGAAATATAATACGTATATTGCTCTTATATAAAGCCATATATGTATATATAAAAACTAATAAGATATTTCCATTATCTTACTGGATATATTACAAAATATTACTTGATATGTGAATAATTATTTGCTGAAAATGTATACAATTAGATAACAAGAAGTTATCGTGAAATTATTTCCTCCTGAGTCATAAATATTTGAACGTTTATGTATACTTATAACTAATATAAATATAATTCAATTCGGTTATTACTTTCTTCAGTAAATCTGCATGAAATGTGCGAAAACATACAACATGACACAAAATTATTGAAAAAAAGATTACACTTTTGTTAAATCAGATGCTAATAAAATGCTCAGCGATTGCTAAACGTTTAATCATCCCGAAATTATGATAGGATTTATTATGGGCCCTGCGTCCATTTACTAAAGTTGAGAAGGTATTGCACAGTTGTAAATAGTTCAAAATATATTTGTCCTAATTTTATTATTTTCAAAATCAAAACTTCATTTTGTAACAGCACTAATATTTCATACCTAACTTCATTTCCATTTAATATTATTATGATGTAAATGATAATTCTGGAAACACCATTCAAAATTATTTAAATTCAAAGAATAAGTTGACAACTGAAATAGCTGTTTCTTGATTTAGCATTTTAAGTGACGTAACCGATTGTCATGGATAAGAAATAGGTGAAAGGGTAGAAGTATGTTATTGCATTAGTGATGAATCATAAACTGTATTATTTATCTTATTTGGGAACAATTATGTTTAAATATTTCATTATGTTTGAGATTTGACACTCCTAGTTTAATTTATATTTACCTCCCCCACCTCTCGACATTGTCGCAAATAATGGCCTCATTCATCACTTTTTTTGAAGCAAATTAATATTGATCTACTCCATGGGAAAACATAATTATAGAAAAGCAGAGGAATATAATGATAAAACAGAAAGACAGATATATATATATATATATATATATATATATATGTATATATAGATGATAGATAGATAGATAGATAGATAGATAGATAGATAGATAGATAGATAGATAGATAGATAGATAGATAGATAGATAGACAGATAAAGAAAGAAATTTGTAGATTGAATTTATAATAGTGAATAGGTGTTCATGAAAGCTACAATCAATACTTCAAAATTGTATATTGCACTTAAAAATCAATTATTTTACAGTCTAATGCCAAACACACACACACACACACACACACACACACACACACACACACACACACACACACACACACACACACACGCACGCACACACACACACACACACTGCACATTAATATTATGTATGCACGCAAATTAGTTCATTAATTTTCATAATGCACAAGAGAATTTGTTTATATTTTAACAGTTCATTCATCTTCACTTTCGGATTCCCCAGCAGTTTCTTGGCTTAAGCTTTCAACAGTACCTGTTCGAAATGAAAATGACATTTTCCTTCTTAATCTCAGAAATTTAAGCGTATGGTTAAAGCAAGTAATCATATTTATTTTTTAATTATCACAAATAATAGTGATTGTAACAGAATATCATGTAATAACAGAAAATGCTACAATCCAAATCTACTTCTTTGCAAAAATGTATCTGTCACTTCAAAAGATGCCATCAGTACACGGTGTGAAATATCGATTTGATTCGTAAAGTTATTTCTATCATTCACCCCAATATTTAGTGGGATGTGTGTGTATTTCCGTATCTATGTGTTTTAGTATGTGAGTGTATGTTTCAAACTATTCTGTTGAAACGGTACAAGGAGCAGAAAATAGCCATTATAAATAATGTAGGAGGATTCACGCGTTACCGTACGTTATTGATAAACTGTAATACATAATGCATGTATGATTATCAGGTAACTAGTAGATCATAGTGCACTAGTTCTGTCTGTGGTGAATGGTAGTTTTGCACGTGCTAGTTTACTTCTGAGTGTTAATCGTAGTGTTTCTGAGATAGTGGATAGTACTGAGAAGTGTTGTTCATTCGGTTTTGTTTGGGTAAAAAGATGCACCACTGGTGATATGGCTGCTGTCTCACTGAATGGATTTTGCAGTATTTGTATGGAGGAGATGAAGTTTATGATTAATATTTTATTCAGGGATGTGGGACGATGGGATACTGACTGTGAATGGATTTCTTTTGTAATATCCTCCTTTCATCGTCAGACACTAATCTGGAAGTTAAAATGGGTGGCTGGTAGGAGTTTCTTAAAATTCAAAACAAAATATTATTTATATTTATTAAGTAGAAACACGCTTGAACAAAATTACGAATCAGATGTATATCTCATCAATTAACTCATTCTACAACAATCACTATTCACTTAATTATAGATCTTAAAACTATCTTAAATCAACTCACTCCAAAGTAATCGAACTATTCACTTAATTATAGATCACAATGTAACTGCACAACACCTGTCACTCATGCCAAAATAGATATCAAATTGCAATTAATTTCAATAAAAGGCTTAGCTTATTATTTTTCAACATTAGCGATTTCTCAATTTTTATAAGATTCCCGTGACACGTGACTCTGGTTGTAAGTTATTATTATTATTATTATTATTATTATTATTATTATTATTATTATTACTCATCTATAACTAATTGAAGTGATGAGAATCTTAAAGTATGTTCTTATTAATCCTACAGAAGATACCACTCGTCTGTCACTTGGCGTAGATGAGGGCGCTGTGAACATTATCTATCTTCCACAACATTAAGGACACACATATACTGTCACACAGTATTTCCGTAAGTGAAAACATTCTTACCGAAGGAGAAGATAAATCCACTTTAATCTATATTTAGCGAGCCACAAACCACCCACTATCTCTCCAACATGTAGTTATTAATTTGTGTAAGAAGATGAATAAATTAAACAATTTATTTATTAAATAGAAAATCAAATATAGATATAACCCATAGATTGAAAAGATTATTTGACATCAATATTTCCACAAAAACTCTTTCGGTAATATTTTAGTGCTTTTACAGTATTGAATTGTGATCCTTACATATAAGTCAGCAGATTAGTATGAATATAAATCACAGGATTATTCCCAAAAGGGGAACAGCAGAGAGTACGCATCTGTCACTTGCCCACTCTTCGAGTGTGCACAGACTGACAACAATATGAAGAAACCACAGCAATCCACAGACACTAGAACTACAAGAAGCACGACACAGACGACTTTCTACACTCCGTCAATCAGCTCGACACAAACGCATCACCTAACAACTCGACACAAACGACAACAACGCACGCATGCGTCTCTTTAGCACAGACTGAAAACAACATGAAGATACTAGAACTACAAGATGCACAACACAGACTGAAAACAACATGAAGATACTAGAACTACAAGATGCACAACACAGACTGAAAACAACATGAAGATACTAGAACTACAAGATGCACAACGCCGACCCAACAGTTGCCATCAATTCACCCCGCTACAGACGACTTTCTACACTTCGCCACATAACTCGACACAAGCGCATCGCCTGACAACTCGACATAAACGACAACAGCGCACGCAAATTCTACACTTCGTATAACCGCTACAGATGACTTTCTACACTGCACCAGAACGGATACCGATGGGGGACAAACAATACACCGACTTCTATATTTCAAACTTCAATCCTTCTAGCCCATACACAGACTACACATCGCCAGACCGGCTCCCGATGGCGTAACATCATAATTCTGCAGGCCTCACCCGACACAACACCACACACAGCGAGAGCGGCAGAACCCGCGAGCACCAAGACTGGTGAGTCTCAAACTTGCAGGTCTAGTGCCAGTGGTGCACACAAACCAACACACACGGGTAGCTTCGAAACGACCCCGAGAGAAAACAAAAGAAAACAAAAAAAAAATAAAACGGACAAGCAAACAGTCGAAACAAGGAACAGTCATCCGCAGACGAAATTCAAACGCAACACCGCAACCTACCGCTACCCTCTCCGGACACCAGAGAAGAGAGGAAGACCTCCCAGGAATTCACCAAAAACAGAGAACATCGCCAAGATGAAAAGTTTTAACGCAATTCCTGTGAGGTAAAGAAGTTAACGGTACTACTACTACTACTTCTACAGGATTATTCCTATCGTAGAACAGTTATGGAGTTATAGAAATAAGTGATAATAGTGATGTGGAATAAGTTTGCCTATCCCTGTTTGTAAATTATTTTTGTATAAACCGTTAAATTGTTAGAGTGATCCGACCTAGGGCACTGCTTATGCGGATATTTTATATTATTCACAATTGTAAAAGTAATAGTCTACTCACATAATATATCTCTACATGAAGTGCAAGTATAATACATCAAAGACAAAATGCACGAAATATTTCTAAGTCCATTCTCTTTCAATAGGCCGGTTTCAACCACACCAAATTCAAAATGATTAAATAATATAATTATTTCAGCAGGTAATATATGATCAGCCCATTGGTTGGGCTCATTCTTTTGTAAATCTTAACCATTGGATAATAAAAACTACTCACCTACATCCCACTACCACTTTAGATTATATCAGCAAGTTCTAGCACACTCTCTTTATGACTTGTAATTTTAAGTCTGGTACTTACAAAACACACAGTACAAGAAGGTCTTGTCTCGTTAACATTAAAAAGTCATAAAATATTTCATTAAACAAATAGGGACAGACAACCGTGCTCTGTCACAGTTTCTAATAGAAAAACAATATTTAATTGTAAATACGTATTTAATGAAACTGTTACAGGAGTTTTGTGATCGTTGTATAAATCATGATGTGTTTTAGATATTCGTGCAGAACACTACCAGAAATATGAAAAATTCGTTGAGTTTATCTAGTGTTGTAATTGTTATGCAATAAACTTTAAATGGAAGTAGAAGGCTGCAATGAAGTAAGACAACGACACAGATTGGTACTGGGAATACAAAATTGGGTTCACCGACAAATGCGCGCCGACAAAAATGCGATGGACCAAAGGGCGACGACGCGTTCTGTCCCTAACTCTAACTCTAACTCTATCCCTAACCCTTAATCCTAACCCTAATCCTAACCCTAACCCTAACCCTAACCCTAACCCTAACGCTAACGCGCATTTGTCGGGGCGCAATTTTCGTTCGCGCATGTATCGGGTCACCAAAAATTTTCGGAATATGGTTGCCAACATGAATGGCAGATAACTTCTCAAGACGATGGTAAATGACGAACTTCTGTTTTGTCAGATGGTTGCTGGATGTTCCCCGAAAATTTCAGCTTCATAGTAAATAGATAGTAAAATCTTTGTCTGTACTAGGAGACGAGTCTTGAGTACTTCGGTGCTCTAGATACCAGTCTGCTACGAAATATGGCGGACCTTATATAGCTGTTATACCACAAAACAAAATGCGCTTTTCCTCAAAACACTTCAAGATGCTGTATTCCATTCTCAGGAGCTATTTTTGTTCTGTGTAGAAAAAAACCCAAATAAGTTCTTTAAAAATAAGCACACCACATTAAGCTCTAATATAATTGAGAAAATTTCCTTTGATCATTTTCTAATAGAAACAGCAATTTTGGCGATGAGGAATGACGTCCATTCGTTTGAAGTGATAGAATATGGCGACGTGTTCCTACTGTTCAGCTCTGTATAGAAACACGAAATGTTCCTACTGCTCTGCTAATGTATCAACACGGCGTGTTCCTACTGTTCTGCTAATGTATAGATACACCAAATGTTCCTACTGCTCTGCTAATGTATCAACACGGCGTGTTCCTACTGTTCTGCTAATATAGCAACACGGCGTGTTATACTGTTCAGCTGGATGTAGCAATACGAGGTGTGTCTACACTTCAGTCTATGTAGCAACACGAGGTGTGTCTACACTTCAGTCTATGTAGCAACACGAGGTGTGTCTACACTTCAGTCTATGTAGCAACACGAGGTGTGTCTATACTTCAGTCTATGTAGCAACACGAGGTGATCGTGTTTGCCTTGCAAATCAATGTTATTGCTCTCATTTGTTCACCCTAAAGCTCTGGTAGACGGTCTTTAGTATCCCTTATAATCCTAACTAATTGATTAAAATTACATTTATGAATGTAGTATCGTTATGACACTGCCATTTGTGGTAAACAAAATGTGTAACATATGTAGCACTACTTCTGTAAAACAACTCTCAGAATTATTATACGTTGACAATATGTCACACTCGACCAAGTCTATTCTATTTTTTCTCAAACAGCCGTTACTTTTCTTTGCGAACACGAGGTGATCAAATAAAGATTTTATTCTAGAACTGTAAAAGAATTTACCTCCTGAACTCTCTTGCCCGGCTTTAGGTTTAGGCATTTCGGGTTTTTCTTTCACGCCTTGATCTTCTGATGTTTTTATTTCTGTTTCTGCGGCAGGAGATTCTGGCTGTGGTGCCTCAGTTTGATCGTTCTTTAAGCCTCCTTGAAATTCTGTTCCACCAGCGACGACAGGGGCTTCTTGTTGTATAATTTCTGATGTACATTATGGACATTAATAAGAAACATGCATTGATAATAAACTATTCAGTCATATTTCAGTCTAATGCTTTAAGAATTACATGAAACTTCATGCAGACATTCATAATTCTTTCATTATTTCTTTTAAAAAACTCATCTAATAAAAGTAATTGCTTACAAAATTTGTAGAAGAAATTTAAATCTCAATACATCTCATTATCAGTATGTAATCTTCCGCTGTACAGGTTATTCCGACATGCATAATTATTATTTGCACTAGTCTTCATGTATCATAATTTTTCATCGCAGAACTGTATCACATTTACTCCCCTTTATTTGTTTCAAATCTTTATATTTTACCATCAACTTTACACCCCAGTACTCTCACAATTTTGGCCATTTAAGCAATTTAAAGCCGTACATTTATTATACATATATCATTAATACATATTTAAGCAACTTAACGTTGTACAATTATTATACATATGTCATGAAAACATATTTAAGCAACTTAAAGTCGCACATTTATTATATATATAATGAATACATATCGGTACTGTATCTCTTTTACTAATGTCTATTTATCTCAAAGGTTTACATTTATTATGGAATTATCTTTACACTAGGGAACATTTCACATTCACTACATTTCTTGTAACTAACGCCTTTGTAACTTATTAAGCAATTATCATCTTTACACTAGGGAACATTTCATGTAACTAACGCCTTTGTAATTTATTAAGCAATTATCATCGTTACATATAAACATGATAATAATCGTCTGCTTACATCTCAGTATTGTGTCACATGGATCGACCTCTTATGCAGATTGTGTTTTTACATCTCAACATGTGACTGTCTTCTGTACAATCACCTTTAATTAAATGCTACTTAGAGAATGAGATGTCAAAATGTCCTTTGTATGAAGAGTAGTAAATATGCGACCATAGTATGAGGTAAACAGGCAGTTTGCTTTAACGTTAACACATTATAGATCGTTTAAAGAGTGTAATGACAAAATTATAATATATTATATATCACTTAAGAGTGTGTGATGACACAATTATAACACATTAATCATCACTTAAAGCGTGTGATGAAAAAATTAAAACAAATTATATATAGATCACTTAAAGTGTGTGTGATGACAAAATTATAACATATTATAGATCACTTAAAAGATGTATAGATATAACTGATGCGAAGCAGTGTTGTGTTTACACTTGAGTGAATTATTTGATAACAATAACTAAAGAATGTTTTACATCCTCGATAATGATTACAATAATTGAAAGAAAACAATACGTTGCATTAAAAGTATTTGTGTTATTCAGTCAGCGTTACGTTGTAACCTGTACTTACCCACTTCATCCAATTTCCTCAGACCCTCGACTTCTTCGTTTTCACGTCTCTTTCTCGCAGCACACAACCTGAAATACCCAAGTGTAATGAAATGCCAGCACACAACCTGAAATACCCAAGTGTAATGAAATGCCAGTATTCATGAAACCATTTCTCGTTTGACAGAGCCTGACATAACCAATTTCATTGAAATGATATGCTAAAGCAAACACTTCTTATTAGACACAACTTGAAATAGGCAAGTGCAATGAAATACCAGTACTAATGAAAACATTTCTCATTAAACACAAACTGAAATAGCCAAGTACAATGACATAACTTTACTAACGAAAACATTTCTCATTAGATACAATCCTGAAATAGCCAAGTGCAAAGAAACACCAATACTTACGACATCATTCCATACTGATGAAATTATTTAAATGAAGCACGTATTCCATTACAATTCCACACACACACACACACACATATATATATATATATATAGTTTTCCAGTTCTCTGTGTAATACTAAAGCGTCCTTGACATTCGGGCATGTGGGAGTTTTATTGAGCGATGATAAAGTGTCTTTGACCTTCGAGCACGTGTGATATTTTTCACTTGGCCAGCTCTTTGTTGCATTGTAGTGTTCTCAAGTACTCATCAAATCAAGAGGGTCAAGGTCATTTGTTCACATTTTCACACTGAATAGGATGTATAATGAAATTGTGGCTGACTAAAGTTTCCTGGCCTATTTTAAAACGTAATTGTTATATACATTGTTAAATGTCAAAGTGACCCGTGCTTGGACGCTGTTTATAATGATATTTTTGTAAGTACCAAGAGTTGAAGTAAACACTTAATGTGAAGAATATGCTAGATTTGCTGATGTAATCTAAGCCATTTTTATGTGGATGAGAAGTTTTTATTATCCAATGGTTAGGTTTTACAAGAATGGTGTATGGTGGCAAAGCATGCTCGGTTCAATCGTGGAATTTCTGGCACAAAGAAGTTACTGGTAATTGCTAAATTGTTTTTTCTGCTTGAGGGAACTAATATGGCAAAGCAATACACAGATTAGTCTCTAAAGAACAGCAGTTGATGGAACATTCTAGAGCCTGTGAGAGGACATGTGAAAGTGACAATTCTATTGTGACAATAAACCTTTGACTTTATTATGAAAGCATGCAAAATAATATTGTGGCTTTGCCTAGACAACATTAAGTAGAACATAGTATTGCTACAATCTCTGTAACACCATTTCTGTTTTCTCCTAAGAAATTACCCTGTGATTTATTTTGATACTTATGTGTTGAGTTATGAGTTAGGATATAAGAGTGTATAGACATTGAACCCAAAATGTGCTTCATGGAATTATTGATTTTTAAAAAAAAATTTCATTTTAGTTGCTATATTCATAATCGATTGTTGATTTAATAAAATTATTGACTTTCTAGCATATCGACAATAATATGTTGGAAGGATAGTGGGCGGTTGGGATGGTTGCTAAATAGAGGTTAAATATGGATTTGGTAAAAAGTTTCCACCAACAGAAATATTGTGCGACAATGAATGACTTTAATGTAAAAGAGAGAAAATGTTTACAACACCCACATATCCACCAGATGGTTGGTTTCTTCTGTAGAATTATTAACAGCAAAAATTAAAATTTTCATCACGTATTTAGTTATCAATGATTAATAATACTAATAATTATAACCATTTACTAGTGTGGTGTGGTGTCACAGAAAAAAATGGTCTTGGGATTTTCTTTACCATGGACAGCTTTATGTAGTATTTTCGCATATGGAGAGGGAGAGGGAAGGAAGGAAGAAAGGAAAGAATGAATGAATGAAAATGAATGAAGGAATGAATGAATGAAGGAAGGAAGGAAGGAAGGAAGGAAGGAAAGAATGAATGAATGAAGAAAGGAAGGAAGGAAGGAAGGAAGAAGTCAGTTTTCACATGTCCGTCGTTAGGTTTCATTGTATCTTTGACGAAACAGAGAACACCAAAGTTCTTATAAAAAAAACAAACAAACTGATCTTTAAAGTCATTTGCTGATTGATGCTCAAATTTTACTCGCAATGTGACTTCTAATCAAGCCCACCAATAACTCAATTCATTAATGTTCCTAGCAATGCACTCATTTTAATTTTATACTCCAATTATCAATGAGATCTGAATGAAGAGCAAGGATGTACACATGGACACTTCCACAACCATACTGACAAACAACAGACAAGAAGACATTCATACCCACTTACAGCAGACGAAAAGACAAATATACACTCACAAACAACAGACAAAAAGACACACACACACACACACACACACACACACACACACACACACACACACACAACAGACAAGAAGACACACACTTACAACCGACAAAAAAGCACATATATACTCACAAACAACATACAAAAAGACACACACACACACACATACACACACACACAAACAACAGACAAGAAGACACACCCATGCTTACAACAGACAAAAAGGCACATATATACACACAAACAACATATAAGAAGACACACATACACATTTACATCAGATGAGAAGACACATATACTCATAAAGAACATACAAAAAGACACACACACACACACACACACACACACACAAACAACTGACAAAGCACATACACACATACACATTAGTAAATGTTATTTTTTAAAAATAATTATTAGTTTGACGAAAATGAGTTAATCAAAGAGCAATTGCATCTAACTTAAATTCATGACGCATTACAGTGAAATAAAACTATTTCCTTTCTATCGCATAAGTGTTGTAATTAGAGATTCCAGGTAAATTGTCATCAGAAGTTTACTATACAAATTACAGCTATTTTAAAATGTTAGCACTTTGTATTGACTATAATAAAATAATTATATAAAGTAAAAACGCATATGCTTGCCATTGTCCTTACTTATAATGAAATAATTATATAAAGTTAAAAGGCAGTATGTTTGCCCTTGTCATTACTTATAATAAAATAATTATATAAAGTACAAAGTCTGTATGTTTGCCCTTGTCATTACTTATAATAAAATAATTATATAAAGTAAAAAGGCAGTATGCTTGCCCTTGTCATTACTTATAATAAAATAATTATATAAAGTAAAAAGACAGTATCCTTGACAACTCACATCAACACGATGACGAGCAACAAGAGGGCACAACCAGCAATGGCGACGGCCACGATTAAGCCAAGTGGAAGTTTGTCTGACTGAGGAGTTTCATCTTTTTCAATATCTAAACAGAAAAAATAAAAGATAATTTACCAGATATCGAATGTCAAAGACTGAATAAACATAATTCTTTGCAAAATGTAGTTCTCTATGTAAACGTATTTATCATGATTAATACACGGCGACCTCTTATATAAGTAAGAAAATATCGTAGATTCTGGATAGAGGCACACATTTATTGCTTACCTACGCGTAAATCAATTTATGAGTAGATTCTGGATAGAGGCACACATTTATTGCTTACCTACTCGTAAATCACTTTATGAGTAGATTATGGATAGAGGCACACATTTATTGCTTACCTACTCGTAAATCAATTTATGAGTAGATTCTGTATATAGACACACATTTATTGCTTACTTACTCGTAAATCAATTTATGAGTAAATTCTGTATATAGACAAACATTTATTGCTTACCTACTCGTAAATTAATTTATGTAAATTCTTTATATAGATATGATAACAGAAGAAAATGAAATATGATGCACAGTCCCTAGCCAAACCAAGATAAAAATTAAATAAACAAATTTTCTTTCATAGAAAATATCTCTTCAGAGCGTTGTGTTTTATTAAAGAATTATTTTGCATTCCAAGGAAAGACTCAAACGGCGGAAAAGATGTCATTGCTTATGATCACACTTCCTATCAAATTTTAAAATAAAAGCACCTGAAAACGTAATTCAGTTTCAATCAAATTCATTCGAAGCAAGTCATTGTCTTAAATAAACATAACATTGATTATAATAATTATTTCACGTTTCTGGGCTATTACAGTTAAGATTCAAAATATGTGTTGATGGAATGCAAATGTATAGATGTAAAGCATGGAGGAAAGTCAATCAGCACTATTCAGATTTGAATGAATGTTTCATTTCAAGTGTAGTAAGCTTTGTAATTTTGTAAGAAATCTCCTGCTTTAATATTTCATTTTATTAATTGTAAGTATAATCATGTGAGATACGTGTACAACAGAGAGTCTTGTGAAATAATCAATAACTTATTAATTGTAAGTATAATCATGTGAGATACGTGTACAACAGAGAGTCTTGTGAAATAATCAATAACTTAACACACGTGATAAGAAAGATTACAAAAATTCTAATTTCGTTCGATTATATCCCATATTTAAACATATTGCACTTGAACTTTATGATATGCCGACAAATAATTAGAAATTAGCAGTTACGGTACAAGATACACTAAAATTCTGAGAAGAACAAATAACTCTCAATATATTTCTGTTTGTGTAAATATGAGTTTCTAATCTTTATTATTTGAGCGATTATTTTCTGTACCTTTGCAATATGGTCCTTTATAACCAGGGTTACATTCCTCTAGACACACACCGCTTTCAGTGTGGCACTTCTTGTCCTTGCACTGACCGCACTCTTCACTACAGTTCTTTCCGTACATCCCAAGGGGACAGGCTGAAACACAAACAGTTTTGTCTACTCATCCATCCATCCATCCATCCACTCATCCATCCATCCATCCATCCATCCATCCATCCATCCATCCATCCATCCATCCATCCATCCATCCATCTATCTATCTATCTATCTATCTATCTATCTATCTATCTATCTATCTATCTATCTATCTATCTATCTATCTATCTATCTATCTATCTATCTATCTATCTTCAAAGTATATTTTCATGGATTGCTTATCAAACTCGCAAAGTATTTTCTGCTTGACTTCGTTGTCATTTGTTCTTCCGTTGTCTCATATTCAACATACATCACGTTAATTCTCCTCATTTAGTCATTTAATTATTAATATGATTTTTCACTGAATCATTGAGAAAATATAGTGAACATTTTTTCCTACTGGAGTAATGAAATGTGGACCATACACTTTCTACACGCGTTTTATTGATGTGACCAGGATAGCAAATGTGTGACGCCAACACCACTTATTTAATGATTATGATACTTATTTGTTAATGACTCATTCATAACTAATTACAAGTGATGAGAATCTTACTTAATAATAATTATAATTATTAATAATTCTCCAGCAGACATCACTCGTCTCTCTCACTTGGCGGATATACGAGCGCTGTACACGTTTTCTGTCTTCCTCAACATTTAAAGACAAACAGTGACTGTCACAAAATATTCCATAGGTGGAAATCGTCCTACTAAAGGAGAAGACAAACAGTGACTGTCACAAAATATTCCAAAGGTGGAAATCGTCCTACTAAATGAGAAGACAAACAGTGACTGTCACAAAATATTCCAAAGGTGGAAAACGTCCTACTAAAGGAGAAGACAAACAGTGACTGTCACAAAATATTCCAAAGGTGGAAAACGTCCTACTAAATGAGAAGACAAACAGTGACTGTCACAAAATATTCCAAAGGTGGAAAACGTCCTACTAAATGAGAAGACAAACAGTGACTGTCACAAAATATTCCATAGGTGGAAATCGTCCTACTAAAGGAGAAGACAAATCCGTCTTTAATCTATATCTAGCGATTCCACATCCACTCAATTTCTTATCGAACATAATTTTATCAATATATGTAAGCAAAACAATAAATATATTAAATCAACAATCAAAATAATATAACAAATTCAATAAATGTATTAAATCAACAATCAAAATAACATAACAAATACAATAAATGTATTAAATCAACAATCAAAATAATATAACAAATACAATTAATGTATTAAATCAACAATCAAAATAATATAACAAATACAATAAATGTATTAAATCAACATTCAAAATAATATAACAAATACAATAAATGTATTAAATCAACAATCAAAATAATATAACAAATACAATGAAAATGATTACCTGACATTCATATTCCCATAAAACCATGTGCAACATAATTTTTAAACTATAAAGCCTTTATCCAGAAAAATACAAGTAACAATGTCAATAGAAATCAAACGATAGTTCTTATCAGAGAAAATAAATGGAGTTGCTATTGATAAGTGATAATAGTCTTTACACAACCTGAATTAACTGCTGTTTGCTTTTGCAACAATGTCAACGTTTATTTTCCATGCCACGTTAACCTGTCTCTCTCCACAAATGTTGAAACATTGTTGCACTCTCGCTCTTTTCTCTCAGACAAATTAGGCACCCTCTTTTGCCATGTCACTTCAAGCAGAACAATTGTAGCAATTTCTAGTAACTTAACTGTAGCAAAGAAATTGCCTGAAGTAATCAGAATACTTTGCCATGATTCATCAAAGGAGAATAGTTTATTCCTTTACACTTACACACATTGCAGCAGATGATTCCAGCATCTACCCGGTCATAGTGGTTTAAAATTCAATAAACTAAGATTCATATATAACACAATGAAAAGCTGCTTGTCCATGTAAAAATAGAATCAGGGAACAAATGCCAGGTTTCCAATTTATCTGTTTATAACTCCTTCCTTTCTTACATTCCAGTCTCATCATACAGTTTCCTATAATGGTATTTATTATCCAGATACAAGTACACAGTATAATAAATACATAATATTGAAACAATGTCAAGTGCTTACCATACTATAAATGATCATATTACTTCAAACATGTGTAGAAATAATAGTCTGCTCACATAATACATTTCTACATAAAAAAACAATATAATACATCAATAGCAAAAGTAAATGAAATATTTCCAAATCCATTCTCACTGAGTTCATTCACCATTAAGCTAATGACGGCAATTCGAGACCAGACTTGTTTGCCACACCCCAGGTCAAGTGATCAGATAATAGAATTTTCTACAGCAGGTAAACTTTTGGATTTGAACCCAATGTCTGTTCTCATTCTCGTAAACATTAAAATTGAATAATAAAACTACTCACCCGTTTGGAATTAGTTTACATTACATCAGCATTTTCTAGCATATTCTCAACTCGAGTGTTTACTCCAACTCTGACACTTTAGAAAAATACCATTATAAGGAGAGCCAAAGGTCATGTTACTCTGACATTTTAACAATATAAATTTTAAAATATGGATATTTATCTTCAAGATAGTTCTCTTCATTATTTTAAGCTATCTTACTTTTGATGTCTCTGGCCACAGGAGACTACTGTGTCCCAATAGGTGTTCCAAATATTAAAGTTTAATGTTGAAAGAGAGTATAATCAGGGAACAAATGCCAAATTTCCAGTGTATCACTTTATAACTCCATTCTTTCTTACCTTCCAGTCTCAACTTACATTTTTCTGCAATTTATTTATTATCCTGAAACATGCACACAGCTTAATAAATACATCATATCAAGACAATGTAAAGTGTTTAGCATACTAAATATGCGCATTTTACTTTAAACATTCTCACTCAGTCAGTTAACTCACCATGTATCCAACGACCGTCTTTCATGATCAGACTTCTTTGCCATACCAAAGTGAAGTGATTAGGTGATAGAACTTTCTAAAGCAAGTAAAACTTTGGGCTCAGCCTATTATTTAATTAATAACAGACTTTCACCATTAAAAATTCTTTGCATTTTCATGTGAAATGAGACCGCTAACAGTCTTAGCACTAATTTTGCCTACACACAGTTCTGAGATATTACCTAATACGCAGAAAAAAATACTCGCAATCGAAATCATTAAAACTGATTTTGAAACAGGTCTTTGTGTTAGGAAAGTGACGTCAGCGCTATATATACATCCACTCCATCAGATTTGTTATTTTGACATTATAAATAAACATAAGTAATTTGAGCATTAGATTATTGCCATTCATAAATAAATTAAGCAGAAAGATTCATTGAAATTCAATTATATCTAGTGTAAGTAGATTTCGAAACAGTGCAATAAATATCAGAATCAAAATTTATGTCTAAAATAATTATTTCAGCATTATAATAAATTTCAAAATATTTTCTACAAGTACATATCAAAAGCAAATAAGAAATGGGTGTAGGCATTAGTGGTCCTTTCTGGTCCAATTACTACACTGATCAGTAACAGGGTTGTTGGGGTTCGACTACGCAATATCCGTGCAAGAACTAATGCAGAGGAGCTTGGAACTTGGAACTTTGAAGTTGGGGAACGTCAGGCAGAATTTCTTTAGATAGCGTGCATAGAGGCGCACGTTAATCATCACCCAAACAACGCTTGTGGCGAGCGACCGGCTAGCGTGAGGGCTTGCAGGCAACGCTTGTGGCGAGCGACCGGCTAGCGTGAGGGCTTGCAGGCAACGCTTGTGGCGAGCGACCGGCTAGCGTGAGGGCTTGCAGGCAACGCTTGTGGCGAGCGCACTAGTGAAGGAGTGCAGCGAAACACAGGTCATGAAATTAACTAACTTGTCTATACTCCTACTTCTAATTCAGTGATGAAAAATAGTAGAGACTAGTCCTTGGGACACTTATTGTTAATGTAGGGTGGTAGACATTTTCTCTGAACCTTTATTCTTAATTAGCTTATAAGGGTCTGTTGATTTCTTTTACTGTATTCGTATAATTGTTGATAAATAAATTTATTGTTATTTTTTTCATTAACCTTCTTACGCATACTATTTACGTTGTATGTTTGGAGAAAAAGTGGGAGGATGGAGGCTCTTTAATAAACATTTAAATCGGATCAAATTACACTTTTATTAAGAAGTTCCACCTGATAACCAGTTATGTACCGGTGGTGTGTAAGCTTACAGTGATATGTGAATGGGAAATTCATATTAAGGACGAAATTTTAAATTTAATCACTTATAGGCGATTATGATTATTAATAATAAAGTAGTTCTTAATTAATAACTCATAATTAATATTAACACACCAGGAGGTTAACAGTTGGCTTCGAGAGAATAAAGATGCATCAGTGTTTTCAACATGTGCAGAGAGATACACATGTTGATGTGGACAATAATCTTGTGACATTGTTGCAAAATTGCATGAAAGACTAAAAGATTATTGAGACTGTGCTTAATTCCGATTATGTAAAGACTATTATTGCTTATATCTGTAATTTGCATTGATATTAATATTGAATTGTATTTTAGGATATAAGAATGTGAAATATACAAATTATATAAATACTGTTTTGTGGAAATATTGATGTCAAGTAATCTTTATAATTGTATTTGTCATATGCACATTTGTTTGTTGATTTAGTAATTTTATTGACCTCTTACACATATCGATAACATATGTTCGAGAAGAAATTGATGGATGGGGACTCGCTAAATATAGCATAAAGACGTATTTGTCTCCTCCTTAGTAAGACGTTTTCTACCTATGGAATATTGTGTTTTGGTAAATGTTGTTTTAATGTTGTGAAAACAAGAGTGAAAACCTTTACAGCACCTGCCTATACACTTATCTGACAAGTAAGAGAGATGAATGGTGCTGTTAAGTTTGATGATAACAATGGATTCTCACACCAATGTCATCAAGTAGATTACCGTAATCACCGTTGCCTGAAGTGAAAGGAAAGAAAGGCCTGCTACTCTGAAAAAGTCAAATTAAGGCAGCTCTAAATTTCAGGCATATTCCTTCTCTAAAATTTCTTTCTATCTTAAAATCATTCTCATCTTATAAATCCTGCAACAATTTCATTATCCCAAATCACATAACACAAGAAATATGTTTTAGCATCAATCAAAATTCACAAGTAAAATATACAACATAATCAAATTAGTGAATATAGAAATAATGGTTCAATTACATAAAGCATTCTCTAATTCAAATCATAGATCAATAGCAAAAATGAACGAAATATTCAAGTCCACTCTTTCATTAATAGTCAATTAACTTCATGACTGGAGTCGAATTATGTTCAAATTCAAAGTGGTTAGAATTGATAAAGAAACTTTCGGTCCATCCACATTGGATGCATTTGTTATGAACAAGTATAAGACTATTAGTTAGACAAACGAATCATCCAGTAGGAAAAGATATGGATTGCATCAGCAAAATTTCTAACATAAGTTGAGTTGTTTACTTCAAACTCCGACAAAATATTATCACAAGGAATGCTCAAGACAGGATCATTAAATTGCATTAAATTAAATTAGATTGCATTAAATTAAATTAATTAAATTATATTAATTAAATTAAATTATATTAATTAAATTAAATTAAATTAATTATAGTTTAATTTAAAATGTAATTATTTTTAAAAATATATTTAATTTAATTCATTAAACTTGAAATAAATTTAATTTTGTTTCATTTAGTTTAATTTTAATAATTAAAAATAAATTTCAATGCAGTTCAATTCAATACAATTTAGATTAATTTAATTTAAATTTAATTTAACGCAAGTTAATTTAATTTAATTAACTTAATATAATTTATGCTTACTTTCGTTGCAAAAGGCGGAAAGCCATCCAGTCTTACATCCCTCATGACATTCTCCAGTGACTCTGTCACATGCCTGTCCTTCCTCACAGTTTGAACAATTCAGTTTGCAATCTTCTCCATAGTTTGTGAGAGAGCATGCTGTGCAAATAGATCAAAATAACTACAGGATTATTTCTGCGCAACACTTCAATCTATCTATCTATCTATCTATCTATCTATCTATCTATCTATCTATCTATCTATCTATCTATCTATCTATCTATCTATCTATCTATCTATCTATCTATCTATCTATCTATCTATCTATCTATCTATCTATCTATCCATCAATCCATCCATCCATCCATCCATCCATCCATCCATCTACCTATCTATCTATCTATCTATCTATATATCTATCTACCAATCTATCAATCTATCAATCTATCAATCTTTCTATCTTTCTATCTATCTTTCTATCGAAAGAACAATGAAATTGGTTTGTTCTCTGTTCTCATATCAAGTTAATATTGTTTTAATAAGTAATTAATATGTGAAATTGCCTCACATTATAAAGTGTGTATAATAAAGGATTATATTATATTTTTCTTAGTGTTGTCTTGAAATACATAGTAATAACTTTAAGTTACAGCTGATCTTTTCCTTACCACATTTCATTCTTGTTGAAGGAAACTTTTAATCTGACAGACTGTAATTGTTATAAGATATATTCGAAATGAATGGTGATTAATACAATTTCAAATATAAAATATGGTAAGAAAACAAATTAGCAAAAATTCATTCATACATTCACAAACTTACATACGCACATATACATTAATTCTTCTGTGTGACTCGTCTTTTCTTTCTTTAAACATAAAATGTCAAGTATTTTGCGAGAGAATACAAATATCACTAAACGTATACTCATCTCTAACGATGTAAAAATGGATAGATAACAAAGGAGGAAAGAGAAAGTAAAATGTACTTCTTTTTTAGTACTGTCCTATTTCCATTACATTTCCACTTTGGCATTGTGATCAGTCTAATTTCCGTTACATTTTATATGAAATTACACACAATATAAACACACAATATAATATTTACTCTTTAAAAATTTCGTTTGCTCTTCTTTTCTTTCTACTTACGGACGGTACACATTTCTGACATCCAGCCATGGTCACATCCTCCTGGACAAAGTCCAGATACAGAATTACAGGTAGTTGATTTCTTACATGCCCCACACCCCCTGTCACAATTAGGTCCATAAGTTCCATCTTTGCAAGCTAAGAAATAAAATCTATGCATTAACACCAATGTCCTTAGGTTTCCAATTTGCAAGCTGTAAAGTATAAAACCAATGGAAAATCTTACTGGGATATAGGTTTTGACTTTGCTATCAGTAAAACTATCAACAAACAAATGAATTAATATATAGGTCATTATATGTTAGTTTTGCTAACAGTAAAATATCAACAAACAAATGAATTAATATCTAGGTCATTATATGTTAGCTTTGCTTGGCGTATACAATAGATGGAAACGGACCAGCAAAATACAAGAAATGGTTTACCACCATGATTCATATATACCGGTATTGCAAGAAGTAAAGAACAAATTCTTAATTTTAAAGTTACATGGCTTACAGTTCTCCTTTTACTTACGATGCATGAAGATTTCCCACAATAATGCACGTGATTTTTCGTTTGCTTTTGTACTATTTAGTTATGTGAAATAAACAAAACTGCAATCAATCTTGTTATCTTTAAACAATATTTTGGTTGATTAAATTATTTGCAAAAAATGAAATAAGACTTCATTTCCTCCGTTAAACAGTTATATCTCCAAAAGGTGATTTTGTAATGCCGTGATTGAATATATTTTCGCCTATTTGTAGTGACTAAAAAATATATTAGCCTGTGAATTTTATGAATTTGTTGCCATTTCCAATATAGTAATTATGTACATTGATGCTTGATTGTTGTGACTGAGAAACACATTAGTTATAAATATTATGATTTATCTGTCATTTTAAATATAATAACTATTATAATATATATATATATTATAATTTTGGACTACCTTTGTGACCAGAATTTATGATGGTTTTTTAAAATTACTATGTCTGTGGATGAATATGAGAGAGTTAAGAAAAGGGAGAGAAATCAAACTGATTTCCTACAGACAGATTGATTCCTGGAAATTATTTATATATTCCAACAGTGCTCAAGCCGTAAAGTGAAAAGGTTCACGTTTGACCAGCCAAGTTCTTCTGGTGGTTATATACCAACCGCTTCTTTCGTCTTCGTTTCATCTATCTAAACTGTCCACAGTGGTAACTTTGCATTTGTCTGCAACTTTACTCACAGACATTGCTGACCATTTTGCAGCAGTGTGAGAATTCAGGTATGCCAACTTTGAACTTCATGAACGTGTAACATTCTGGGACGGAATAAATGGACTCAGTCTATTAAATAGAGTATTTAATGAGTATGGTTCCTGAGGTTTGACCTAGTTTCTCCGGCTGCAATCGACAAAGACCCGTCACGGGTGGATTAGAAGATTAAAGAAATGGAAAATAATCGCTTAAACTTACTTTATCTCAACATGAACTAGTACTTTTTAGAATTTACATTATTTGACTCTAATATGAGGTAATTAAACTGATAGATAGATAGATAGACAGATAGATAGATAGATAGATGGATGGATGGTTGGATGGATGGATGGATGGACGGACGGACAGATTGATAGATAGATAGATAGATAGATAGATAGATAGATAGATAGATAGATAGATAGATAGATAGATAGATAGATAGATAGATAGATAGATAGATAGATAGATAGGTCTTACTTTCTGTGCATTTCGAATTTGTCCATCCTGCTTTACAACCCTTTAGACATTTTCCATCAACATGGTCGCATTCCGTGTCTACTGTACAGTTTGCACACTTATTAATGCATGCAGGGCCCCAAGTTCCTTGTGTGCACTCTGAAGGAGGAATGAAATTTAACACTGAGACATTTTTTTTTTTACATTTATGAAATTAATTAATGAGTTCTTCAAAGTTCGTGTTTATAGTCATTGTAATATTAAATGATTGAATTCCAAAATGATTCCTCCTAGCCTCTTTTTTTTTTTTGTGTGTGTGTGTGTGGGGGATAATCCGTATAAATGCAAATGCAGTGTAATAGTAGGTAGTGTCTTGTATAAGTATAATAATGGTTTATACTAATGTATGTTTAATAAGTTAACATAATTATTTCTTGTAATTTTTAGATTAAATATCAGTATGTAAAATAATATTTCTATAATATTTTAGTAGGATCGTAATGTATGGACTTAAATATCTATTTTATTGTGCTTGTCTAATTTTCGTACGTAAATATAACGTTGATAAGTCGTGTGGAATATTGAATGAATGTCATCATTCAATTTTGTTTCTTGACCTAAATTAAAATGGAGATTGCATGGGCATGCTTAACATGAACGCTAATTAATTTACTAACGATTAAAAATATTATAGATACTTTTAATCCTTGACCATTCAAGAATTCTCAACAAGATAACGGTAGACATTCACTAATACACTTTTAATAAATTAGCGATTTTTTCCTAAACAAGCATTGCTGATAATATCCCAGAAGATCAAAACGACCAGGAAGACTCTTTGTAAACTCGACAAATATACAATTCACTTACTGAATTAGCGATTCAGGACGATAGAATTCCTTTTTTCCGGGCAAGTATATGAATTTTAATTACGAAAGAGGAAGGACCAAGTAACCCCCAAATCGTTCCCTGATTACGAAACATTTCTTTACTATTTCACCTTAGCAGAAACTTCCAGGTTTCGTCAAAAGCCAAATAATATCTTGCCTTCAGAAATAGTAATATTTCATTTCCATAAATTTCCCCCATAATTTGCTATTTAACTTTTTCATGTTTATCAAAAGCCAAATAACTGTCTGATCCAAACACTTTCCATTGAAAGGAACTATTGATTACGTTTAATTTTCTTCCTTTTGCTATTTGGCATAACTTTTGGGGTTTTATCCAAAGGCAAATGATAGTTCATCGGAAGTCATGGAATTGAAAAGTGCAAGACAGAGGAATCGCCCATTGCCTTAAATCGACTCCCAGTTTAATATTTAGCATTACTTTTCAGGTTTAATCCAAAGATAAATAATAATCTACTGAGAAAGTTAAGAATACAGAAATCACTCATTACCATACATATTCCATTTTGCTATTTAACATAATGGGGTGGAGTAAATTTGCCTATCCATATTTCTAAATTAATTGTCATATAAATTGTTAAATTGTCAATGTGACCCGACCTTGGCTCTCCTAATTATGATATTTGTCACGACCCACTTCCCCGATGGAAGGGTGGGTTACTTTGTCCTCATGTTGGACCTGTTCGGTGTTCGTCACAGGGCCCACACACATAGACTATATTTGTTTGTCTGGCTCTTTTTATTCTCGTTGCAGGGTTACGTGTATTGACGTGCAGGGTTACATGTACTGACGCGCAGAATTTTGAATGATAAAATAGTTTTTTTAGTTACTTTTTTATGTATTATAAATTGATTAGGACTCGTTTTGTACACGATAAAACAGTAAAACATGTTAACCCCATTTATGCTCTTACTTCATAAAACCCGTCGTCTGTAGGGTGTGAGATCTAAGCATACTTCATAAAACCCGTCGTCTGTAGGGTATGAGATCTAAGCATACTTTATAAAACCCGTCGTCTGTAGGGTATGAGATCTAAGCATACTTTATAAAACCCGTCGTCTGTAGGATATGAGATCTAAGCATACTTCATAAAACCCGTCGTCTGTAGGGTGTGAGATCTAAGCATACTTCATAAAACCTGTCGTCTGTAGGGTATGAGATCTAAGCATACTTCATAAAACCCGTCGTCTGTAGGGTATGAGATCTAAGCATATTGACTGGTCAGGAAGCTACTTTGATCTAAGTGAGCGTCAGAGAGAAAACTGTTCTAGAAGTATTGGCCGTCAGGTAAAGAGTTAAGGTAATATGCACAGAAAAATGAGCATATGCACATATGGAAAGTTATGAAGATTTGTACAGCTAACATCAGCATATAAATAGTTCTTCCATTAACAAAACAAATATTTTTACTGTGTACATGATGGCTATTGTTTATCAAATCCAGATATAGTCCACATTCTGCCATTAACAATACAAAGACTTTTGCTGTGTACGATGATTGTTTTTGTTTATCAAATCCAGATATATTCCACATTCTGCCATTGACAGTAAGCAACGCAGTATGACATGCAAACTAAACTTGATTCCAGACCATCATAATCAATACTCCCCTCTCCCTAGTTAAGTTTTAGGGACCAAAGTTTATTTATTGAAGGTTATATTAGCGGTTTTGTACAACAAACCCTGAATGTCTAAACTAAACAACCCGCAAATAAAACATAAAACTTTTGAATTTTTGTAACTTTCATTGCATGAATCATCCAATACTTGTTTTTAATCTTATTCACATTTATACTTTAGTAGCTTTCATTGCATGAATCATTCGATACTCGTTTATTCAAGTAACCATATTTGTACTTTACTGACTTTCGCTGCATGAAGCACCTTTCCACCCGGGGTCACAACCAGCGGCACATAACCCAGTGATCCTGCTGCACACCTGTCCACCAGCACATTTCCCCGTACATTTTTGCTTACAGTCATATCCATGGTAATTAGCCGGACAAGCTTAAAATAATAAAATAAAATAAATCTATTACTTTAGGTTTACATTGATTACCATTTTTCTTCACAGCGGAAATGCAAATTGTGAAGAAACATCAAAGCACTGAAAGGTTTGATTAAGTTCTCGTTTGTTTTTCATCATTCCAGATCATATCATTATTAATCAAAACGGGTTCCCACAAATCTACTGTTATTATTGTTATTTGAATACTTAAGCGATTCTTGGAGGAAAAAACGGATGCAGAATTGTTATTGAATGCTTCCATTATCAATCTCCGGAGTGATAATGAGAAAGAAATTATAAACAAAAGTGGGTCGTAGGCAGATATTTAAAAATATTTATACTACTAAGTCATGATATTTATGATGCATTTGATAGAAAGAGAGATGATGAGTTTTACTTTCGAATTTCTCCAGAGATGTTGGTAGGTAAAATCATGGATGTAACCTTCCTGTCTGTCTGTCTGTCTGTCTATCTATCTATCTATCTATCTATCTATCTATCTATCTATCTATCTATCTATCTATCTATCTATCTATCTATCTATCTATCTATCTATCTATCTATCTATCTATCTATCTATCTATCTATCTATCTATCTATCTATCTATCTATCTATCTATCTATCTATCTATCTATCTATCTATCTATCTGTTTCTGTTTGTCTATCTATCAGTATCTCTCTGTCTATCTTTCTGTCTGTCTATCTATAATTGCTCTAATTGACATATAGACGCTACAGTTGTCGTCTTCGAGATAATGAATATATTAAAAAGTATAAATAAACACTTTCAGTTGTGTGGCATGTGTAAATTTTGTTTTAATTGTATGGTCAGACGTTTTGCTGGGAGATGGGCAAGATGTTAATTCTCCACCATCCACGACCGACCGTAACCTTGGACTAATCCCCAAAACACACCTTCTTGCTGCCTACACGTGTTAGAAAGAAGACTCTAGCGACACCTAGTTAATGATTATGATTGTTATTATTAATAATTAATTATCCATAACTAACACTGAATGATAAACACAACTATTTGTACAGGGTTAACAATATTTAAAAATACATTAGGGTTCATTAATTTCAAATAGAAGAGATACGGTAATTATTAATAATAACTAAATGTAATAATTTAATACGCAGTTACAATGGAATTAAATATACTTTCAAACGCAAAATGGTAATGATAATGACGAACTGAATTAAACAGAAAATACCGAAATAACGGCATTCAATTCTTATGTATATTGTTATTCTTCTCACATGTGTGATGAGTTAAATAATTATTTTAGTGTTTATGCACAAATACGGTTCTTTTTACATAGCATAGGGAAGCAAATCATTTAGGTTCAAGTCAAATAATTTCTATTAAGGAGTTAACAAATATTTAACATCTGGCGAGAATACGATGGCCCGTCAAAACTATGAGGACAGCGATTTCAGTGGGTCAGCGGGATGAAGTCTAAGGCATATGAATTTAGCTGGGTAACTGGGGTGGGGATGGGGATGGGGGTGCCCACACAAAACTGCATGTATCTACATTTCCTTCAACAGCCATATGGTGGCTAAGAAAATCTGCATCATTGTTGTTTTCCCCTGAAACATAATCTTTACAGAACATATATTGAATTACTTCCTATCCTACATTTGGAAGGATATGTTGTCAAACCTGCTTCACGTAACGTGCAAAGAAAAGCACAAGCAATTCGATATGCTCTGTTCAGGTAGGAGTGGCGATCAAAAGATCATCCAAAAACTTGAATAAATAGTCAATTTGATGTTATTAATAAGTCTCCTCCTCATGCACTTGAAGTTAGTGTGCGCGTTTTGTGTACCAAATGACAAAACCTTCATTGATAGTTGATCACTGGGTGTGACAAAACCTTCCATTGATAGTGGGCCACTGGGTGTGACAAAATCTTTATTGATAGTGGGCCACTGGGTGTGACAAAACCTTCCATTGATAGTGGGCCACTGGGTGTGACAAAACCTTCCATTGATAGTGGGCCACTGGGTGTGACAAAACCTTCATTCATAGTGGGCCACTGGATGTGACAAAACCGTCCATTGATAGTAGACCACTGGATGTGATAAAAACTAATTTCTCTCTACCGCCTTAACGGACTCCTATCTGATAATAATCTTTCATTAAATCAATACGGGTGAAATATTGTCCATGTGTTAATTGAGAAAAGATGTATTCGGGTGTAGGCAGTGATTCTGTTCGATACTGTCTGATCATGCTCAGCCTTTGGTAATCAACATAGAACTTGCATTTTCCAATTTTATTTTCCAACTAGTATGGCGAGTTGGCTGGTTCGATTAAGCCATCGCGCAACATTTCTTGAACTTCGGCTTCAACAAATGTGATAATGGCGTACAGCAAGGTATGGGGTTTACACTGCATGTGGTTTAAATCCAATAGTATTACATTGAGCTCTCCTAGTTCTGCGTGTCTGGAATTGTCTATCAATGCATTTTCGAAGACACATCCTGGCGTTGTGTTTTCGTGAGTTTTGCATTAATGCATACATCACGGAATGTCTTGTTGGACACAAGTGGGTGTCTGGTTCTATGTTGGGCGTGTCTGATTCTTTTGAAACCGCTTCTGCAAGAAGATGCCGTGAGACAGTGCCTATCTCTAGAACCGGGTTTTGATGGAGCAACAAGTTGCGCATACACGTCTTAGTTGTCCTCCCATTACGAGAGAGAAAGCCATTTTTTCTTCTGAACTTTTGTGTCTCTTACAGCACGTGCTCAACATTTATCTAGACTGTCGTCGTTTGCTTGTGCAGTTGAGAATTTGGCTGGAGGAGCATTAGTCAAGATGGATTCGAGGGCGGTTTCCATAACGGTTTAATCTTTCTTATTCATACTAAGTCTGTGTACGACATTAGCCAAAACAGGAAACGAGGGTGACATATTTGCACCCTAGAATGAGACTTAGCAGTGTATAATTATCTCCTCTCCCATATTTCTCTAATGTGCATTAATTATCCGTTCTAACTTATATTCCTCTTATTTACATTAATTAGATCGTTAACATCTATTAGAATTTAACATTAAATAATACACTTTTTATGAATGAAATTATTCTCGGCATATCTAATTAGTAAGCTGTAAAATGAGAATTATTTTAACTTGTGTTCTATTATCTTGCCTTCAGTACAGGTGTCACCCTGATAACCTTTATCGCAGCCCGTCGGACAGTTTCCAGTGAGCTGTTCACAGTTTAGATTCTTACACTGACCACAGGGATTCTGACAGTAAATACCGTGAAATCCCGATTTACAGCCTGAAAGTAAAAATCTCAAATTCAGTTAAACCGTTATGTTCTCAACGTATTCCTGTTGGTTAGCAATAAATGAATATATTGTCATAAATGAAAGCCTAACATGTTGTGTCTTGCACTCTTAAATTTTGAATTATTTTAATGGGATGGTATTCTGTCTCATTAATGTACACTTAAAAAAAAATAGTAGCATTGCATTCTGTCTCATTAACGTACACGGTTTAATTTACTAGTATGTTGTTGCCTCATTCTCATTCATTAATTTAGTAGCATGGTATTCTGTCTAATTGACGTATAATGTTTAATTTAATAGCATGGTATTCTGTCTAATTGACGTATAATGTTTAATTTAATAGCATGGTATTCTGTCTAATTGACGTATAATGTTTAATTTAGTAGCATGGTATTCTGTCTAATTGACGTATAATGTTTAATTTAATAGCATGGTATTCTGTCTAATTGACGTATAATGTTTAATTTAATAGCATGGCATTATGTATAATTTGGAGAGAAGCAGATGCACAGAAGAGTGAAAAACTGAAGTTACTTAAACCTTAACATAAAAATAAATACATCACAAAGCTAAGGGAATTTATTCTTAATCTTTAATGAAGTGTATTTAATATTAATTCAAACTTAATTCAAACAAAACAGTTTGAAAAATTTCAGCTTTAATGTGTCAGTTAAAGTGAGAAAACCGGCTCGCCTATTCTCCACTTCCTATTTTAGTTTCCCTGAATGCTAGTAACAATCACTAAAGTGTAGAAGAAAGATATATTTGTACAATAAAGATTTCTGTGTAAACACTATCTGAAATTAATATCAAATGGATCTTGTATATTTAACTGCATCCGTACGTATACTTACTGCCAAATAAACGAGTATTTATTAATAGCATTGACCTATTCACGTTGAGTCGTTGAGAGCACCCTTTTTAATTATTTTAAATACGAAGTGGAAATTTATGACATCTGTAATCAATTTGCTTTTTCAAAGTTTGGGATGATAATGGAGGCAAGGAAGAATAATTATTTGTATTGTACGACTGTGACGAGTTTTCGTTTGACGGAGTGCAGATGACTGACATTGTTCTACATTGGTGAGAATGCTCAATCGTTCTGCAAATATTCTGACACATGTACATGCATTCCCATTGAGAGATTATTGCTATTTTACTATTCTTGGTAATATAACAGTTTTAATACACATTAGTGACTAGAACTTTTCCGTAGCACAGCAATCAAAATGAATTACACTGGTAGATTAGCATATAAAGGTAAAACAATGAAAACAATTAGCTCTTGTAGCTCTACCTGACAATTAGAACTGACAGGCGGTTTAATAAAGAACTTCTTTTGTCACAATATAAACGAGGATTGAATGAGATCACGTGATTAGTTTTCATCACTAATTCTCATGACTAAAGAAAAGGACGACCTACAACATTTAATTCTTTTTCTACCGGATCCTCCATTGATGTTGCAAATTGAGTTGACTGTAGAGAACGAAATAGATAACCATTTTGTTAATTATCCCGTTCAAAATAGAACAGGTAATTATTAAAAATTAGAATACCCAGTATGAATATCAATATTTACTCGAGCGAGTAAATTTCCAGAATTCCAGCAAAAGGCTCAGAAGCATAAATGACTTTGTCAGTTGTGGAGGAAATGGACTGATTTAAAAGATACAATTAACTAATTGTTTTGATACATGAATACCGGTAGTAATTACATGTATATTGAAGACTTTTATATTATCTATAATTCACTGTAATATTTATGATTTGTTAAAGTGCAAAGTTGTCATTACAAGTATTGTCAAATGTAAGGAAACATTGCAGACAAAGGATAAATAATATTGTCTTTAAAAAAGAACTTGTGAACTCATTTCATACACGATTTCCTAGAGTGAAATTACAATCCGAGATCATGAATTACGTTATTTCAGCCGTGACTCTGTGTTGCGAAAATTTGCAGTCACCATACAAAACAATCGAAACATTACACGTGCCACCAATTTGAAAGATTTTATTTATATTTATTAATATATTCACAATCTCGAAGACGACCAGTGTAGCATTTATGTGACAATACAGTCATAGATAGATATATAAATAAATAGATAGATAGATAGATAGATAGATAGATAGTGTGACAAATATTTTCACCCTTTCCTCTATTTGTCACTTTATTATATACATATATATATATATGAAAAAATATGGCACATATTTATATTTGTTATTAACGTTAATTTAACTTTGTTTAAAACAGACGTCATGCCCTGCACGTTAAATGTAACATATAGTGAAAACTGTTTTCTAGATTTTGATTATAGTTAAATGACTAATTGAGGCGAAAACTGTTTTCTAGATTTTGATTATAGTTAAATGACTCATTGAGGCGAAAACTGTTTTCTAGATTTTGATTATAGTTAAATGACTCATTGAGGCGAAAACTGTTTTCTAGATTTGATTATAGTTAAATGACTCATTGAGGCGAAAACTGTTTTCTAGATTTTGATTATAGTTAAATGACTCATTGAGGCGAAAACTGTTTTCTAGATTTTGATTATAGTTAAATGACTCATTGAGGCGAAAACTGTTTTCTAGATTTTGATTATAGTTAAATGACTCATTGAGGCGATGTCTCACACTAAAAGAGATCTATGCCATCTTTAGAAATAATAGCACCAGCGTCTCCGGATTTAGGTATACTCAACCGCTTTATGTTATCATTAACCGCATTAATTATGGCAGTGAGTGACCATAGCTAGCTGATTTATAGAGCGGTAAATCATAATTGACCAATGGCCCAGTACTGGGCAACAAGGCATATTATTTCAAATGTCCCTATCTAAGCAGGTATGGTAACATATATTATTTCAAATGTCCCTATCTAAGCAGGTACGGTAACAGATATATTATTTCAAATGTCCATATCTAAGCAAGTATGGTAACAGACATTATTTCAAATGTCCCTATCTAAGCAGGTATGGTAACAGACATATAATTTCAAATGTCTCTATCTAAGCAGGTATGGTAACAGACATATTATTTCAAATGTCCCTTTCTAAGCAACTATGGTAACAGACATATTGTGAGTAAATAGTTCGGAGTTGTAAATGTTAGCTTGTACATTTTCATGTTTTCTTTCAGCTAGTGATAATGTATGTTGTATAATAACGAATGTTTTGTAATTCTGAGAGACTTTCTTATGTTATATTTTGAGTCAGTGGAGGCCACCAGGTGATTTATTATTTATTAATGTATTTTGCAACTAACGTGTGTGATGATTATTTGTAGACTTTGTCGTATGCCTTAACATGGTAGACTTAGATCCTGAAGTATGTCTTGTAATAATTCAGAGATTTTCATAGAGAAAGTTTGATCTGTGAAATACTAATTTGTCTAATTATACTTGATTATGTATCAATATGTATGTGTGGCGGAGAGAATTTTCCTATCCCTATTTCTGAACTTAATAATTATATATTAATTTCAAAAGTTAACGTGACCTGAACGTGGTCATTGATTATGACCTGACTTGGGCATTGATTATGACCTGAACTTGTGCATTGATTATGACCTGACCTTGGGCATTGATTATGATGATTTTGTTTTTAGTTGGAGTAAACAAATCACGGGAAAATATGCTAGAACTAACTGATGCAATCCAAACCAGTTACAAGACAATGAGTAGTTTCTCTGACTAATAGTCTCACACTTGTTCGTAACAACTTGTCGAATGGGGTAAAACCGATAGTTACTTTGTTGAAGTTCTATATTTTAATTACTTTGATTTTGACATAACTCGAGTCCAGTCATAAAGGCGATCATAAACTTATGGTAAATTAACTGACTGATAAAGAAAGAATGGACTTAGAAATATGTCGTACATGTTTGCTATTGATCTACGATTTGAACTGGCGAATGCTTTATGTAATTGACCATTATTTCTATGCTCACTAATCTATTATTTCTATGCTCACTAATCTATTATTTCTATGCTCACTAATCTATTATTTCTATGCTCACTAATCTATTATTTCTATGCTCACTAATCTATTATTTCTATGCTCACTAATCTATTATTTCTATGCTCACTAATCTATTATTTCTATGCTCACTAATCTATTATTTCTATGTTCACTAATAATACGTTGTATATCATTATTATACTTGCGAATATTTAGCTATGTTATATTTCATATGGTGCTCGTGTATCTCACTAAAGAATATTATTACAGGATTTGTAAGTTGAGAATGTGTGTAAAGAAGAAAAGACTTTAGAGATGATCTAAGCCTAAAATTTAGTGCTGCCCTAATTTGACTTTTGCAGAGAGGAACTTGCCTTTTATGTTTGGTAACATTTGATCCGCTTCAGACTGCAGTGACTACTGTACTCAACTGGATCACGTTGGTGTGAATATTTAGTGTTGTCGTGAAAGTGATGCTACAAGTTGATTTTTGTGAATTCCGTTCGAGAACCAGTAAGTCGAAAATTGATGCTTGAGCTTGATCTCGAGAATTCACAAAACATACTTTGTACATTCTTCGTTGTGTGCTTGAGTAGGGTACACGAAGATTCTAGAATATTCCACGTGTTTTATTAGCGCACACGAAGATTCTAGAATATTCCACGTGTGTTTTATTAGCGCACACGAAGATTCTAGAATATTCTACTTGTGTTTTATTAGCGCACGCGAAGTTCTGGATGATACTCTCTGGTGTGTTTTATTAGCGCACGCGAAGTTCTGGATGATACTCTCTGGTGTGTTTTATTAGCGCACGCGAAGTTCTGGATGATACTCTCTGGTGTGTTTTGTGAGCGCACGCGAAGTTCTGGATGATACTCTCTGGTGTGTTTTGTGAGCGCACGCGAAGTTCTGGATGATACTCTCTGGTGTGTTTTGTGAGCGCATCGAAAATTCTAGAACAGTTGAGTAACGTGCCTAGAAATGGTTCCGTGACACATCTCTGGGTACCTTTCACTCGTTACGATTATTAAATACTAATTAATAACATTATTAACTAATTACAAGTGATCGAGAATAGTAACTTAGTAATAATTCTCCCACAAGACCGACATGTCTCTCACTTGGCGTATTATAATGGTGTAAAACTCTACTCTTACACAATAATAAGACTGTCGTTTTACTGTCACATAATGTTCTGCAGGCGGAAACTTCTTATTCAAGGAGTAATAAAAATCCGTCTTTTATTTATATTTAATG